>OX453323.1:11933143-13192392 GCA_949710035.1 Crambus lathoniellus | reverse complement strand
AGCAGCTACATTATTCCTGTGATTATAAACGCAAGAGTTTGGATGTAAGGATGTTTTTTAACCTTTCACGCAGAAACTAAGCAACAGATTTGGTTGAAATTTGGCACTCAGATAGTAGATAGCAGGATTACAACACAGGATACTTTTTATCCCGATATTCCCACGGGAACGCCACCCACGCGGGTGTAACCGCGAGCAGCCGCTAGTAATTACATAAATTAAATATAAGCACTTCTTCTTAGACTTCAGAATAAGACATAGATTCTATTCGATCTTTATCTTTTCTTAGATTTTTAAGAGAATTCTAAATATGAGCGAGCGAGCGAGCTGTGTATATAAACGCGTGTTAAGAAACCCGTAAAAAAGTTACTTATTTTATCAAACGAAAGGTTTCTACAAATAAAAGCTTTGTTTGTCGTCTCTTTTTGTTCTATTAGACTGGAAAGGAGTTGAAATCATGAAATCGCTCCCGCTTGTCACACAGACCACCGAATCAAAGTTAGCCAGTTTGCACCAAGCAGAAGGATGTTCCAACTTTGCACATGCTCCTGATAAAACTGATGTTTAACTTTTACGCTTTTTTGTTCGCACCCAAGTATCCCAGTTACGTCTGCAGGGTTGGGTAACAAAACAATATTGTTACTGTGAATTTTTTATATTACAATACAATTAATTAACACATATTTTATTAAATTGTACACCTTTTGAAAGTACGTGTTATATCACGATAGACGTTTACTAAGGCCCTTGCTTTGAATTAAATTAATCATTGATTTGTGTTTGCCAGCCTTGGACTATACCAAAGTGGAGACGAAGAAAACCAGGCGAGATCTGTTCAAAAAACACCCAATGGCTACCTCCGTGGCCGAGTGGTGTACGCACCGGTGTTCAAGGTGCCACTATCTTTGAGGTCCCAGGTTCGATTCACGGTCGGATCAATGTTGAAAACAAACTTCTGAATGTCTGGGTGGTAACACCCGTCGTGAAAACTCGAAAACCAACACCAACATTTTCGCACGAACTATCTCCTGAGGATGCCCCGGGTTGGGGCGAAACACGTGTAGAGTAGTCTCATCGGTGAAGGTGCAAGGTGTATTGCTGTGTTGCTAAATTATTGTGCACTGGTATTTTCGTGGTGTGCATTTTTTTTGCAGGCGGGCGGGAGGTGCATCTTGCATATTGTGTTTTTTGCGGAAGTAAGCTACATATAATTTTTCATTATTTAGATTTTTGGGAACATTATTTATCTTGTTAAGGAAAACTAGGTTTGTAATGTAATCTTACCGCGTAAGGTACTATGGTTGACCGATGATGGATGTCAAGAAGAGTCCAAAGTTGGCTTAATAAAACTAACAAATATTTTTTTATTTTAATTTTTTATTCATAACGGGGTAGCACTAAGCCTTCATCACACCTGATGTTAAGTGGTGAAAAGGCTGAAGGTTGAAGCGCACTACTCCCGGAATCCTCAATCACTGAGGAACTGGCTATCTTATCTCTAACTGCCGGAACACAATAATGTTGAAAACATCATTGTTATGGCGTCAGACTTAGATAAGATGGTAATAGCTAGCCAGGCGGACCAAGAACAAGTCCTACCACCAAGCAAACCGAATACAATATGTACCCCCACTGGTAATCGAACCAGGGACCTCTGGGTCTGAAATCAGTGGTGTGAACCACTAGACCATAGAGGCGGTCCAACTGATTATAAAGCTAACAAATAAGACGTTAAAAAGTTCGAAATTGATTGCGATAGGTAATTTGACTTTATTGTCTTGGCACAGACTCAGAAATCATGACGTTAACTGAGGAAGGAAACGTACAATCAGCAATAAATGAAACTAATGCTTGTTAATTTCCAAATCATTAATCAGTACACTATATGAACTAGGGTAACCCTCACGATATTATTATTAAAAGCACTAAATAAATAGTTTAACCCTTTAGTGGCTTATTTCTATTTCTCTTGTGCTGATTTGACCCCACAGTCAAATAGGGACATGTGTTCAAATCGTTATCAATCTTCTTGCTATTCATTTAAGGAAGATGTTTGTAAATCACGTTTTAAACAAATAACGTAGCTCAGCTTTTGATATTAAAGTTTGTTGAGTTGTAATAAGGTTCGTATTCCATAATTTTTATCTCTTATTCCGATTTTGGTGGCACACTAAACTTTGCATAGGGTTGCAGTAATAAATTGATTTTATTATTTCAATTTATTTGTGAACTAGTTTTAACCCTTAAACACGTGGCCGCTATTAAATTGGATTAAATGGATTGCATGAAAAACCAGTATCGCGTTGATGAGTCTCATACAGCATCTGTTCAAATTAAAATTTATTGTTGTAAAATAGATTTTTTTACTGAGCTTTTTTGCACGGGATTATTTTAAGCTACCATAAGTAAGTAGACTTAGGGTCTGTTATTCCAATTGAAATCAACTTAATTAGCAGTTTTTTTATAGCAACTCGTTTTGCTTTTAATTTTCATTTAGAAGTTAATACTTACATGGAAATATTGAAAATTAAGTATCTTAGAAAAATCTACCCGTCTCAAACACGTAGGTACTTCATTTTCAATTTTTCCATAATAAAAATAGCATTGTGAATGCAAAAAAGTAAAAATTTAAATATTCTTAGCAGCAGATTGAGAAACAGGAAAGTATTAAGTATTGTAATGGAACTATTAAATAGTAATGTCAACTATGTACCTATATTAATTTCCGTAAACATGATTATAAAATAGTAGAGCAAGCCCTAACAGTAAGTATTAATTTTTCATTTAAATAACAAGGCTAACTGAAGTCCTGCTTTAATTCGACATATCCCCGACAATAGGTACTTACGAATCCTGAAAATTCTATGCATTAATAATTTGGAGACCGCGAAAACTCATTAAAAATAACGCTTCAAACTTATAATCGTTCTGAGGGGCCTATAAGACCGCAGGAAGTTTAAATTAGACTTGTCACCCAGCACGCGGGGGTTAGTCGAGAAGTTTCCGGCAAAAAATCGTTGTCAAGTGTGAATTGGCGCATTTTATAAATGATTCCGCGAAACGTTGGATAGATGAATGTAAATTGTATCGGGGGGATTTTAAACCAATCTGTACTGTAGTTTCCTTATCCATGCATTAGGAAAGCTCGTGCCCTCGCAGTAAAAACTTCATGGGTTTATGTTTGAATAAATAGACGAATAAAAGTTCAAGTATTAGAAAAAGATCTACCCGTATTACAACTTGCTCCGATGAGACTCGAACCCACGACCTTTCACTGTCCGGGCGAGTGCTCTTGGACGTGAAAGATCGTGGGTTCGAGTCACATCGGAGCAAGTTGTAATACGGGTCGATTTTTCTAATACCTACCTACTTTATTTTCAATTAAGCACTTATCTATCTTAGAAAAGCTGCATTATGAATGCAAAAAAAGCAAAATAATTCTTCTTTGAATCTTAGAAAAATTGCATTGTGAATGCAAAAAAAGCAAAATAATTCTTCTTTGAATTTAAAGAGCTAATGCTGTTTTTGTTAGGCTCTTAATAAAACATAAAAATTTGCTTTTTAAAAAACGCAAATTTTTTGATGTTTTTTTCTGTCGTACTTTCATAGTAAAATAACATCGAAAGAAACTAAAAAGAAATCGTGGGTTTCGTCAGTATGTTAAGGAACCCTAAAATCAAGGAGGGTCTCGAAAAGATTATACGTCTTAATTTTGAAGATAGCTTTTTTCTAGCTTTTGCTGAAAGTTAGTGAGAAAGTGTATAAATTTGACACGTTCATGGGTAGATGCGACCAAATTAGGTTTTATAATTTGAACATAGTAAGTATTCTTAAACTTAACTTGTTCCTCATAACCGTTTTATCACATCATAGTGTATTTTTATCATTCAGTATTTTTTTAAATACATATCTATGCCATGTACAATGTATTAGTAGCTTAGCAAATTTAGTTATACCATAACCCCCTTACTATAATAATCGTCGTGTAAAGTTACACCAGGTGTAAATCTGTTGCTGTCACTTATGCTGTCTAAAATGATGACAGAGACAACAACAGATTTACACCAGGTGTAATTTTACACACCACGTTTATTAGTAAGGGGGCAAGTGTATATATTCTTTGGTTATACTGCGTGTGATGTGACCCAAGCTTACTAAGAAGCGGTATCTGCGAATCAAAACCCCAGTGATGTTTTATGGGTTGAATGTTTGTGTGATAAATATATAAATAATATAAATATAAATAAATAATGGACATCACCACATACATTGTTCCAATACCAAAATATAGTAGGTATACTAGTGTGAGCACTAAAATAAGTAGCTTGAGACTTATTTTAGTGCTCACACTAGTATTAAGAAAATTGGAAACAATGACGTTATTACCACATACACCCAGACCCGAGGAAATATTGAAAAGTTCGTGTTCAATATTTACCCGACCGGGAATCGAACCCGGGAGCCCTAGAGATAGCGGCGGCGGCGCGGCTTGAAAACTGGTGCGTACACCACTCGGCCACGGAGGTCGTCCGCTCAATTGGGCTAGACTAATAAAGATTATTTGATATTTGATACTAGTGGATACTCGCGACTTTGTCTGCGTGAATTTCGGTCATATCGCGGTTTTAATCGCGGCTTTATTTTCTCCTGTTTGAGACGATTGAAACGATACGATAACGATACGAGATTAAGGCCGTCTCATCGCGACGGTTAAGTGACAGTCGGGCTTAATCGTCGCGAAAATATCCATGATCGTATTCTTACTATGCGTAATTGGTGATTTTGTAATTTTTTGATCTGATAGGAATATCGAGATTAAATATAGTCTATGTTACTCAGGAAGAATGTAGCTCTATAATAGTGAAAGATTTGTTTAAATCGGTCCAGGAGTTCTTGAGTTTATTCTTTACAAACAAAAATACAAATACTTTTCTCTTTATTATATTATTATGGATAAGAAGTTTAACAGATGAATCAAATACTTAGGGCCAGTTTTTTGTTCCATAGTTAACTGAACTAATGGTTAAAAAGTAACTAATAGTCAAATATCTTTAAAAATCGTATTTCAAACAATAGTTAGCTTAACGTTTTGTATCGTCCTGTATACAGTACAGTCAGGGGCGTGCATACCATATAGGCAATTAGGCTGTGCCTACCTCATTAAAAACCTAAATAACATGCTACTAATTTTCCACTAATTTAATTATATACTTAAAGTTAATTTAGTTTAATATGGTTCAGATATTCTATAATAAAACGTCTATTCAACACCTCACCCAATAAGTTTTTCCTCGCTAAATACTAAATACTTAGGTACCTAACTCTAAGGTAGGCAGACTCCGAATCGCCTATTCGATGCAAGCAGCCTTTCATACAACATAAATTAGAAAAAGTACTGGTCAAGGTAATACAACCGCGTATAATGTTTACCGAAAATGTGCGTCGTCCTAAGGACATGCATATGTTCTCAATTTAACCGGGTTAGGTAGTTCAGCTTACTTAGACGAACTGTCGCGAAATGAACCGATGGTTTCCGACCCGTCTCTTTCTAGTTCCGCGCGCTGCAGTGCGTGTTCGTTCAACGAGTTTCAACCTTATTGCGCTGATTTTAAGAGTGATTGTTAACCGCCCGCACCCGTGATTGAGTTATAGAATTATTAATAATTACGGATGTAATTTGCAACAACGAAAGTTCCTGCCATTTTGTTTTTAGTTCGTTTTTGTCTTCTTGGCATCACACGCGCGCGAGACCTAATTAGATAATTACTGTTGAGTGATCGAGTGTTTGTACTGTGATAAAAAGAAATTGCTGTGTGTGTTTGTGCTTAATATAGGTAATCAATAATTAAAATATAATGGAGAAATTAGAATGTGCCGATTGTCCGGATACGATTTGCTTACAGAAATTACGTACGTATCCTTTCGCACAGTTTTCGTTCATAGATAAAACAAAAATTGTTTCATTCAATAGACCTATGCCAAATATAAGTTTAACTCAACAGAAAGGTAAAAATTTCAGACATTTTAATACCAAATATTACGACAGTTATACTTGGTTAGCTGGTTGCCGCCATACGAATTTATTATTTTGCTTTCCGTGTCTTTTGTTTTCTACAGCGAAGACTGTGTTTATTTCTAAATTTTATTTAATCTAGTTAAATTTAAATACCTCTCAATATGTGTGTTATTACTCGTTTATTAATTAATTAAACCCGGTATTCGTGATCGTGAGTGATGTGAAGTGACATAAAACAAATACAACGGCTTTTCTAAAAGCCACTACGGCTATCGCTCAAATGACATGTGTGATTCTTTACGAGTCATGTTACCTATATTCATGCATTTTTGAGATATCTGTGGTGGTTAAAAATTCGCTCCACCGCACACGACCGCCAGGTGCCAAAGGATAAGAGCAGAGCAAGTTCACTAGGAAGTAAGTTCACATAACATACAGAACATTAGTTACAGTCTGAAGAAAGCGGGACAATATATGGTAAGCGAATTTATATCCAACATAGCCTTCCGCTCGCGACTTTGTCCGCGTCACGTCGCCGTCGCTCGGCCTAAATATTACGAATTTTAAAATGATCAGTGCAACTACCACTAGTTAGATCTACAGTGCCTACTGCGCTGGAAAACTGATGCACGCCCCTGAGTACAGTTACTGTACTTCACAGGACGACACTAATCATTAAGATAACTATTGTTTGAAATACGAATTTTAAAGATATCTGACTATTAGCACAGAATATATAATAGTCTATTAGTTACTTTTTTTACTGGCCCTTAGTTGTGCTTAGGTTGGCAATGCTAAATTCTAAGGATTTTTTATTGCCGACCACTGTCGATCTATCAATCAATTCTTGGCAGTCTAATTGCTCGGCCACAGGGTTTATTGACGGCTCTTCGTTATAAGGGATTAAGGCCGTCTCATGGCGAGGGTTAAGTGACGGCTGGGAAAAATATTGTCGGTGAATTCTAACTTTGGGTAACAACGTCATAATAAGATAACTAATTACCCAATGTTAGAATCCTGGGGACCGATTCTCAGGCAATCGAGAAAAGTTCACATTTATAAGCTCGAAATTCAAATGTAACACAGTTTTTGAATTGTCAGAATTTCACAATCGAAAAAGTTCGATCGAAAACCAGTCGAACGCTACGAGTGGTACAAACCAATAGATGTTCGTATACGAACTTAGCTGTCAAATTGAATTTGTTGACATATGGGACAGCTTAGTTTGTTTGAAACGTTCTAACTTTTCAATAGAAACCACAAACAAAATGTTCGACATACGAATTACCACACTGAAAAAAATCGAATGCCTGAGAATCGGGCCCCAGCTGTTCAAAAAAGTATTTCATATGACAACTTGTTACAATCGCACAAACAACAATAACTTTGAACCTTATACAAGAAACAACAACCTGAAAGAACAATCTGAGCTATTGGTGTGTTAAACTAGTCACAAATTTCTGCCCACGACCAGTCTCTACTTAGTAACGTATCATTTACAAATGGTATTAGAAATATTCGGTGGTAATTGTGGAGTAATTGTTTCGACAAGCCGGGTATTTCGGCTTGTAAGGAAGTACCCCGCGCCTCTACTCAAAATATACTCGTAGATAATAAGTTAAAATTGTCGTAACAAAAAGCTTTCGAACTTTCCCCAAACAAGCCACAAATCAATGCGCACGCCCCGATTGCCACTCGCCGAGTGAAATGCTCTTTTCCCGTTCGCCCCTTATCTATTATCTTTCAGATCCCCACCACCGATATCAAGTTATTTTCTATTAATGACTTATTTGCCCTCGCGCTATCCCACTTCTGATGCTATCGCGATCACCCCTCCACAGTTTGAGGTATTTTTAACTATTGTGAGTTTTAGATCGCAGATAAGGTAACAATAGTGTGTAATGAAATAGTTTCGTAATTACGCAATGAGCTTTTTTGGTCGAATAGACAGAAATTTTATATGGTTTATTCGTTTCGATTCTGCTGTTTCAATAGCATTTATGAAATATCATTACAAATAATGAGTCAATCTTACTTGAACAAATGAATTGAATAGGTAATCATAATCATAAAATGAGATCTTTTGTAGGTAAGAGTATGTATACAACCATTTTCCTACCTAATCAAATGTAGACAGGTTGTTCTTCTTCTGGCAACATTGTCCTTCGATTTACACATGAAGACCTTGAATTAGAAGTATGTAGTCAGCATTTTGTTATTAGTTGGTTATTTTCCATAAGCTATTAAAATTTACACTATGAATTTTAGTTATAGTCTGATTCCTGTAATAGTTAGGTCCAAATTCGCCGATCTCCTTTCATTCATTCCTTTGGTTCTTCGGTCTTCTATAAGGTATTGCCTTAGGCATATACATGAACTTTAAATAAGTGAAGAGAGTGAGTCAGAGAGAGACATGCGTGTCTTTGCTCGCTTGTGTGCGTGAGTGACACTGTGCAGGCGTGCATATTTTTTACTCAGCGATTTTAATTAATAAAGTAGTATAAAGTGACATTTCGATACAAAATTCATAATAGAAGTGAAGTTTTAGGTCATTAGTAAAGTTTGACAACATTTTTTTAGCCAGTGAAAGATATATTTATTAACTTAATTCCACTAGAAAGTTATAATTTCAATCCGTCGATAGCCGCCATCTTCGTCCTGCCTGTGTTGTGTGTGTTTGATGTTTGTGCTCAGACATCGTAAAGCGCTGCAACGAAAACGATAGTTCACGCTCAAATCTGCTCAATATTATCATAAACCGCTTTCAGCGCTGCATGGCCTACGGCACTGCATGTTTTGTGATCTATTTCTTGGAATTATAAGATGGCGCCTTCCATAACCAGTAACTGTGGCAAATGTAAACAAGTGATCATAGGCCGTACATATTTATTGTGTTCTATTTGCAAGATACATTTTCATTTGGAATGTACTGGATATGAAAAAAGGTTTTACCTTTTGGATAAGGAGCAAAAAGCCCATTGGTCATGTTCACTATGCCGGAATAAAAAGGGTGAACAGAGATCTACGCCGTTGAAGAAAATGGTTTCACCTGGTGGGGGCGACGATATGGATTCTTTTTTACCCGCTGAATGCCAAAATGATTCCACCGATCCATACCAAAATGTGACCATGCGAGCGATGTCACAGAAACAGACCTGTGATAATTCGGACAACATCGGGCGTACAAACGACTCCGCCGCCGAAGATATTACCACTACTCTTAAGGAATACATTACTTCCCAAATGACAATATTTACTCAACAACTACTTAGTAAAATTGATACACTGTCAACCTCTATACAAGCCTATAACTGTCGATTTGACAGTATGGAACAGCGTATTTCTGCAATCGAAAATCGCCTCGAACAAAAAGGCAATGACCGGGTGAATGACCTCGAAGCCTCTGTTGAAAACTTGAAGAAAGTACTTAATGCTCGGGAACAAGAATTGTTGTTAAATGATATAGAGATAGCTGGGATCACAGAAACAAATAATGAAAATCTTGTTCACACTGCAACGCTCATCGCCACTAAATTTGGAGTGACATTGTGCGAGAGTGACATTGTTAGTGCCATGAGGGTGGGGCCGCGCCGAGATGGTACGGGCACGCTGGCTGGCGGCCCGCGTCCGCTGGTGGTGCGCCTGCTGCGGCGTCAGCAGCGCGACCAGCTGCTGCGCGCCGCGCGCGTTCGCCGCGGCGCCGACACCGCCGGCCTCGATCTGCCTGGCGCCCCGCGACGCTTTTACGTAAACGAGCGCCTAACTCCTGAAAATAGACGTCTGTTTCGTCGGGTCCGCGAGGAACAACGGCGTCTCCAATGGAAATTTGCTTGGACGCGCGATGGTATGATTTTTGTACGTCGTGATCAAGGTGAACCCGCTTCTCGTATACGGTCTGATTTAGATTGTGTCAAGATTTTTGGTATTAATACAGTTAGCTCTCAGTAGCAGTTTGTTTAGCTTGACATATTGTCTCGATAAAAGTCATACTATTTGTTTTTGTTACGTTTTGCATAAATGTCTTTTTGCCATAGTATGTAACTTTTTAAATAAGCATTTAATAATAATAATAATAATATGTTCTTTAAATAACTTTTATCTTTGTAGACTAACAAGGGCGTTAGCTTATGCTTTGAATACCAAAGCTTGTCACTGTGTTAACTTTAATGATGCTACTCGTTTAATAATTGCTTTTCGTTGTTTTGTTTTAAGAATTACTGATAAAAGGCATATTACGTACTTAAGACTTCTTTTAAATAACTGCAAATTTTATCAGATTGTGTTTTCCTTTGTAATTCAATTTATTAAAAGTAAATACTTTTCATTAGGATGTTTAAACATTGGATCATTAGGCACTCGGCATGATGAGTTCGTCGCTGCCATGCTACATCACTCGGTTGATATTATGGCGATTAACGAGACCTGGCTCAGGGTGGGGGAGGAAGCGCGCGCGCCGGCACTCGCTGGGTATCGCCTGCGCCACCGACCTCGCGTCGCTGCTGCGGCTGGCCATCGAAGCCGCGGTGGTGGCGTTGGCTTTTATATCAAGCAGGGCGTAAACGCGCGCGTGCTCGCACATCCGGAGACGCTGGGTGTCGAACAAATGTGGTTGAGTCTAAACTGTAACGGCATGAAAATAGCGATTGGCACTGCGTATCGACCACCGTGGCAGAACGTTGATGTGTTCTTCGACGCTCTGACGGATTCGGTGAGTGCACTTTCCAGCTTTGATTATATTATTCTGTCCGGCGATTTTAACATAAATTTTTTGGAGTGTAATGACGCTGACACCAAAAAATTTATATGCTTTCTGAGTAGTGTCAATCTCTCACAATTTGTCACTGTGCCGACACATTTTACAGATAATAGTGAAACTCTTATTGATGTGATGTGCTCTAATATAAATCTTAACGTAAATGTTGCACGAATTCCTGATTTGGGTCGGCATGCATTTTTGTCGTGCAAACTTAGTATAAAAAAAGAAAAGTTCGAACCGAAATATGTTGTTTATAGGCCTCTTATGAAAATTAATTTAGAATTATTTAACTCGGAAGTTAATAATGTAAATTGGAATAGTATTTTTGGATATGACGTTAATTCTATGGTTGATGTATTCTCAGCATGTGTCTTACAATTATATGATGAATTTGCTCCATTTAAAAAAGTTTTTATAAGACATAAGTCTTACCCTTGGATTACTTACAATATTAAAGAGATGATAAAATTAAGAAATAAAGCTTATCAACGTGGGAAACTGTCTAAACTGGAGTCTCACATGAAATATTACAAAGATCTAAAAAATGCGGTAAATTCAGCTCTATATGCAGAAAAAAAAGCTTATTTTGAATATCAAATCAATTCCAATATCGACAAGCCAAAGCTCTTATGGAAGGAAATCAAATGTAATATAGCTGATTTTAAACCAAAGCTTGGTGAGATACCGCCAACTCTCCAAGATCCAGATTTAATTAATGACTTCTTTTTAAACTTGCCATGTGACAATGAAGTTAATCTTTCGTGTTTAACGTTTTATGAGTTTCACAGACATAGTCCCGATGTTTTCCGCCTGCACACAGTTGATGAACAGTTGATTTCTAAAATTATCAAGTCTCTGAACACAAATGCTATGGGTGCTGATGGAATAACTATGGATATGATTTCATTGATCCTTCCTCAAACACTTTCGTTAATAACCGCTATTGTAAATAAATCTATTGAATCGGCAACTTTTCCCGATGCTTGGAAAATTGCGATAGTAAAACCACTTCCAAAGTCAAATAACCCTACCGAATTAAAAGATCTCCGCGCTATTAATATTCTTCCATTCCTTTCAAAAGTTTTAGAAAAAGTAGTATGCCTTCAAGTTACAGAATATTTGGAAACAAAAAATTTTTTACCAAAAAGACAATCTGGTTTTAGGAAGGGTCACAGCTCATCGACAGCCTTGTTGGATGTTATCGATAACATACTTGCTGCTCAAGATAAAGGCAAAGGAACCATTCTGACGCTCCTTGATTTTTCCCGTGCATTCGACACAGTAGATACTTCCTTACTTCTTTCCAAACTCGCCTACTATGGTTTTGATATCTCATCTATAAAGTGGTTTGCAAGTTATCTTAGTGGACGGTCGCAATTTGTTGAACTTACTGACGGAAACGGATCGAAATGTGCATCTAATGTTACACCGATTCTGAGAGGCGTTCCTCAAGGTTCAATTCTTGCACCTATACTTTTTGCTGTATACTGTGCTGATATTACGCAGATTCTTGATAATTGTCAGTATCATATATACGCGGATGATTTACAGGTATACACATCGTTTAAACCTTCCGATACAGTTCAAGCAGTAGAAGAATTAAATAATATCCTTAATGGCATTGTTAAATGGAGTGAAGCTAATAATCTAATCTTGAACCCAGCAAAATCTAAATTTCTTGTTATTGGATCTAAGCACACTGTCAATCAAATCAGCTCTTTTAATCCTGCTGTGCAGATCACGGGAACATCGCTGGAGCGTGTTTGTGAGGCTCGTAACTTAGGACTCCTAATTGATGATACATTGCGTTTTGAAAATTATTTATTGCAAATTGTACGCAACTGTTTTTATAGACTTTCTGTTCTTTACAAGATTCGAGATTTTATTGGAATAGATATAAGAGTTAAACTATGCAACTCCCTGATCCTTTCTAAACTGAATTACGTTGATACCGTGCTTGATGCATGTTTGCTCGTACGTTCTAGAAAATTAATTCAACGTGTACAAAACGCATGTATTAGATTTTGCTATACTATCCCACGGCAGGCACACATATCACCGTACATAAATAGTTTTGGACTTTTGAACATGGCATCGCGACGAACTCTTCATTTTGCCACATTACTTTTTGGTGTTATCCAGACTAAAAAGCCAGTATATTTATATGAAAAGCTTACTTTTACACATCGTAATGTACGATTTGGTACACGTTTGGTTCATACACAGCACAAGACCGCCGCCTTTCGTGGTACCTTGCGCTACGCTGCCACTAAATGTTGGAACAACTTGCCACCACCGATCAAAAACTCTAAAACAGTTAACACTTTCAGAATAAATCTTAAAAAACACTTATTAAATGTACAGAAATCCAACATATAGGCGGCTGTTTTGTATTTTGTTTGGTACATAAGTATTTATCTTAATCTATTTCAAACGGTTTGTATAATTCTGTCAACGCCATCTCATTATATAATTTCTTGACTTGCTTAGTATCTAAAATTAGTATCTTAAATTGTTATTAATAATTAATATTTAAAAAACAACACATTTTGTTTGTTATGATATGATATATATTTTATGCACGTGATGCAAACCTTGTCACTTACTTACACACGCTGTTGGCGCCACGGAAGACCAGTGCTGCGACCTTTCTGGGTCACAGTGTAACTGAGTGGTGACCAAATTGGTTATTTTATTTAAAATTTGTATCAGCTGTTGCCTCAGATTTGTATAATGCTGCTAAATTAACCAATAAAATGTTTTTCATTTCATTTCATTTCATTTCATTTCATTTCATTTCATTTCTTTGTGTAAACTAAAACAGGCACTCATGTAAGAAATAATATAAGATAGAATCTACTTTTGATTCTCCAATTAAATAAAATGCTTTATCAAAATAAAAATAACAAGCTTTTTCTTTTACACTAGTTTATAAATGTTTAACCCTCAAACGCATAACGTAGAGACTTCGTAACACAGACTACACAAATAAGTCGTTACATGACAAATTTGCCCCTCCACTCCAGTGTCGAATACGGCATCGATATCGGAAATTATCGCGGGGTGATTCCGGCTGGTGATTGGTGGAATTGTTTTTTGATGTTGCCGCTTGTGCTAAAGAGGGCACAGTCTAGTTATTGTTTCCGTAGGAACATCAATTGATTATTTTCTATATTTAACAACGGTTAAATAAGTGTGCTTTCCTGTTGCTTGGTTTATGAATAAATGTTCATTGACGTTAGTACTAAGCTTTCGCTTGATAATTGATGTAGTAAAACCTATCCTAAGGAAAAGTAACTTTAAATCGCTTATTAATAGAAAAAAAGGATATTTGCAGCAATTTCTCTATGGTATTAGTATAGGATCTATAAATATATTATGAAATATGCCGAGAAAATCAGGAGAACACTAAATTTCCCGTGGTCAATGACAAATACAATCTAAATAAGATTGTAATAGATACTGTATGTATGTATTATACAGATCTAATGTATGTTATTACAGTATACAACGTTATTATTACTATTTTAAATGTGAAGGTACGAGTTACACATCTCAACCTTCGCAATCGCATATCTTAGTAAGATATGCGCGGTACGTAAAAAGTTTTTCGGCCTAAACTTTTCTCTCGTCTTTACATACTCATACTCATGCATATAATGGCAAAGTTCACACGAACACGAAATTAGTTCCGGGAAATGGTTCTTTTCCTAAAATATTTCCCCTTAGCGTACTGCTTATACTTAGACTGTGTGGGAGTCTTTATCATCATCGTATTGTTATTATTCGGAAGCTTGAGAGTGCTTTCGTCGTCGTAATGTTAAAAACATTTCCAGTTTTTTTTTTTTCAAAAGAAATTACGAGGAGTTTTTTTTTATTCCATCGCAGAGTTAGGGCGAATGAGTTTACATTCTAGAGGATATTGTTGCCGTTTTATATTGCGTTTTGCTGGAACTTGCGGATGTAGTATTTAGGGGAGTATGAGAAATGTTATTTTTGCTTAAAAATATTGAAAATGAAGTACCTATTAGAAAATATCGACCCGTCTCAAAAGCTAGCTCCGATAGAGTTGATGAAATAAACGCTAGCTAACAGCGCGTTAGAAGTATTAGATAATTTTGACGCTTCTTCTAACGAATCCGTAGCTCAGTAGTTAGAGCATTCGCCCGGACAGTGAAAGGTCGTGGGTTCGTGTCCCATCGGAGTTAGTTGTGAGACGGTCGTTTTTTTTCTAATACTTCATTTTCAATAGTAAAAGTATTCTCTGCTGGTTTACCTTAGCTATTGTTGAAAACTAACATTAAGATGTAAGGTTGGGTAGTTCCAGCACTGGCATAAGGTTTAGCAAACCAGAGCCAACTCTAGAGAGAGGTTTCCCTTGACTATGGTTAAAAACTAACATTGAGATGGAAGATTGTGTAGTTCAAGCAGTGGTAGAAGGTTAAGCAAACCAGAGCCGACTCTAGATAGAGGTGTACCTTAGCTATTGTTAAAAACTAACATTTAGATGTAAGGTTAGGTAGTTCCAGCAGTGGTAGTAGTTTCCAGATGTCCCCTGTTTCGCTTTAAGGACAGTCACTTAACTTCAAAACTAAAATGATGCATTATCTGAATCTACATGATTGAGTAGTTCAAGCAGTGGCAAAAGTTTAAGCAAACTATCTACTAAACCTCTATCTAGAGCCGACTCTAGACAGAGGTTTACCTAAGTTATTGTTGAAAACTAACATTTAGATGTAAGTTTAGGTAGTTCCAGCAGTGGTAGAAGTTTTCAGGTGTCCCCTGTTTCGCCTTTAGGACAGTCACTTAACTTCAAAACTAAAATGATGCATTATCTGAATCTACATGATATAATACCCAAGCTTTAGCCGTTACTTCATCTCTGGCATTTTGCTTTATAACCTCAATATTTTATCAAGAGTCTCTCCGGTATAGTTGCACGGTAATTACGCTGTCGCTAAAGCACATTTTATACTTTATTACAATAGCGCGTTGGATCCAGAACGGGTGAAACGATTCTCGTGAAGATAAAAGCGTTCTCGATCAAGCTTTGATACATAATTCAGGAAACGCACTTTAGGGTGTGAATACACGGCTGGAGTGTACAGCCAGCAAACTTGTACTCTACGATCGTATAAAACTGGTGCATTGCTGGTTGACCGCGACTTTTTTGATTTTATGGATGTTTATATTTGAATTAAAAGTGCTTAGTTTAATACAGGTAGCACAAAAAATGGGTGGAAAGTCCGTTATATTTTTTCCATTACATAAAACAATACTTAAATACCACTAGAGTAAGGTAAACAAGAAACCGTGATCTTTTCATGTGGAATAATCTAAAAGTTTTAATTTTATGACCATAGTTATGGTAGCAGCTTCTGTAAATCACGTCATCTAAAAGTTTTCATTTTTATGACCACTTGTGCAGTAGTTTCTCAAAATCTTAACTTGAAGACTCCCAAATCAGTTTGGTTCTTAGCGCCTTGCAGTAATTACAACATAATATTGTATACAACGTGTTAATTAAATAGCGCAAAACCTCTTAGGTGGTGATTGTGCTCATGAATATGAACAACTTTTACCATGGGGCCAACTCTGCAACTCAACAAAAAAAAAACAGCTGTTTCATGCAAATTGTCAATACCAGAATGTATGGAACAGCTGATTTTTTTGTTGAGTTGCAGAGTTGCCCCCATAGTAAAAGTTGTTTATATTCATGACCACAATCACCAACTAAGAGGTTTTGCGCTATTTAATTAACACGTTGTATAATATGGCATTTGATATTTGTATTTAAAATAGACCCAGTAATTTTTTCCTTGCAGACTCAACTAACGATCAAAACTAGGTTTCGATTTGATTTAAATTTTAATTGTTTAATGAACTCCAAAGCCGTGTGTCCCGTGAACGAGGGCGGCGTAATTACCAAGTCCTCTCTTTGAAATTGTTACAGCACTGCATTAGGAGTCTCATTTTCTAACGTCAGAAACAACACTGAGGGTACAGCACTTTGATTTTACGCAGCTGACTGGCGCTTTTTGTTCTATCTTGTCTGTGTATTTTGTGGCTCTTATTTATTTGAAAGACTTGAAACAAGATATTTACTTTTTATGGCAGGGATTTTTTCCATGACCTAAATGTTACATTCGCGTTAGTTTATTTTAGGATTTTTTTGCCAGAAGCCAACTCGACAAAGCAAAAAGAAAAGGTCTATGTAACTGGAGCGTGCTTTTGGCATATTTTTAGAAAACATTCCAGAAACATTCTTTGTTTTTGAATAAATTAAATCCATACTAATATTTTAAATGTGAAAAGTGTGTTTGTTTGTTCGCCTTTCACGTCAAAAAAGTGCAACGGATCGCAGTGAGTTTTGGTATGGGAATAGTTTGGGGGCGGCTGGTGTATTCACCAGGTACCACATAGGCTACTTACCCCCAGAAAATATCACATTCTCGCCAGATAACGTCGTGTAGTCTACGCGGGCGAAGCCGCGGGTGAAAAGCTAGTAACGAATAAAAGAAGTAAAGTTATACTTGACATAATATTTGAGGATTTCAGCCAGTTAAGCATAGGTACCTTCTTTTATGTAATACCTACTGACGAGATTATAACCATAGAGGTATTAAAGATAGAGCAGGCGAGCCAGTCCTGCAGCTGTCCTTCGATTAAAAAGAGAGAGTAAATCGCGGTACCCTATCTGACTCTCAACTGACCTTTAATCGTCCAATCGCCTAATCGTTCTGCTATTCTCCCGTACCGTGCAGATTACATAATTGGACGATTACACTTCAGTAGAGCTTTCTCTCTCTTTTATTTACTCTCAGATAGAGTACTGCATGTATCTGACAATACCTCTATGGAAATAACAGTTGTTCTGGGTGCCTACCATCAATTCATATTGCGGTTTTGTTTAGGACCTAAACTGATCTGCTTCGCTTATTCGTACCACGACAGCTTAGTATCAATGACAGCGATTCAGTGATCATCTTTCAGGTGTTACGCTTAACGGGAATGGCTCTCTGTTTCTCGGCAGGTGAGTACGCCAGCCCGGTATGGAGCCGTTCAGCCCACGCCAAACTTGTGGATACAGCCCTTAACGAGACCTGCCGTATTATAACGGGCTGCCTCAAGCCTACCCCGGTAGATATGCTGTACCCGCTGGCCGGCATTGCCCCTCCAGATATCCGCAGATACGTGGCGAGTTGTGTTGAATGCAGTAAAATGAAGTGTGACCCAAGGAATCCTCTGTTTGATCACGTTCCGGTGCCCCAGAGACTTAAAAGTCGGCACAGTTTTGTCAAGCAAGCTACTCCTCTAACCGGCGATGCTTGCCTAGCTCGATGCATGCTCTGGGAAGAGAAACATCCGACAGCAACACCGACTGCTATAAGGGAAAGACTGCCCCCCGGTCATTGGTTACCGTGGCCAACCTGGAAGTCTCTAATTAGACTTAGAACCCAGGTAGGCCGATGCAAATTTCATCTTTGCCGGTGGGGTTATTCCTCAGATGAAGGATGTGAATGTGGTGCCTCTTCCCAAACTATGTCACACCTTTTGTCCTGCTCAGCGTGCCCTTCATCTTGCACACGCGAGGACCTCTATAACGCCACTGAAAACGCTATACGTGTGGCGCAATTTTGGTCTAACAAGATCTAAAGCCGAACGGTCGACACGCTAAGAAGAAGAAGTGATCATTTAATGACATTTCACAGCCGCTAAGCTGTCATGTACTCTTATTTGACTTATAACTCGGCCAAGCTAACATGACACCTGCAGGTTATACCCGTCCCTCTCTCTCTCCGGGCATGACAGAATCGAGTGAAAGAGACGGGTAGAAGAAATAAGGACACAAATCGTTCGGTCATTCACATTTAGCAATTCATTTGCGATCCAGTTTTTAGAAGGTCGTAGTACGAAAGAAAGCAATTCATTTTAGGAACCTATTCTGCATCGCGCTATTTTTGAATCGCTGTCTTAAAGTTGATGGTAGGCACCCTGATGTTACCATTTCCCATGAAATATTTTTCATATATTTATTGCCATAATCGTTTCATTCAATTGATTAATACCTTTCCGAAGCTATATGAAATCCTCATATAATCGTCCCAATATACACATACTATCTTTTATCGGCAATACACTGAAATGGGATGCTATCATAAAACTAAATAGGAATCATAATATACTCGGCTATTGTGTTCGTACATGTGATATGGACTTTCCAAACGTTTTCTGATCCTCTTGGCTGAAGCATAACATTATATACTTACGTACGTGGGTGAAAAACAACATAATATTTTATGATGAGCTTAATAAAAGAAAATTGGCTTGTAAATATTTACATTTTTTTATGGTTTAAATTAAACAATTTCTATTAGGAATATATCCAAACTTTCTGCTCTTAATAGTGTCGACTGGCGTAAGACCTCACACCTTACGATGTGTTTCAGCATTGAACTGTCTACTCTATACTAATATTATGAAGATGAATTTTGTTTGTTTGTTTGAACGCGCTAATCTCAGAAACTACTGGACGGAATTGAAAAAATATTTTTTCACTTCTCATGCTCGTAAAGTTCGTGTTTATGTTGGGTATAGGCTGCATAAAATCGCTTTTTATGCTCTAGTGCATAAAGTAAAATCTTCGTCTAAGTCTCAGACTCTAAGACAAAGGTCGTCAGGTAAACAGTCACACACGCAATTAAACTTCGTTAAATAAACTTGTTGTTTCATTCTGTTTCTTTAATTTTGTACACAATCCATGTTAAATAACTAAATCAATAAAACTAGGCAAAATTAATGAATTTTGTGAAGAAATAAGTATTTCAAGAGCATTATGGACTACGATCTATGCTAAAGTCACTGTGCTGCCACTGCCACGTATAAAAAAAAGAAAAGAAAGTCTTCCCGTCAATATGGCGAAGTCTTTTTTTTTTGCTATATTGTTATTATTTTCCTCACACTCGAAGTGAAAAGCAGAGTGTATAACTCGTACATAAAACCCATTTTACCCTCGAATTGAATATCCGCCCTCGCCTACGGCTCGGGTGGATATATACGTCTCGGGTAAAATGGTACGTTTTATGCACTTGTTGTACAATCTACTATTGTGTTGGATAGTCCATCCATCGAGGAAAGCTATAGGCTATATAACATCACGCTACGACCAACAGAAGCGGAGCATTAATGAAAAACGTTGCAAAAACGGGAAAAATATTTCTTTTTTTAGTATGATTTTCCTTTTCCTCAAATTAACGCACTGTGAGTGAAACTGAAACTGCGGAGCACAGTTAGTAAATTATAAGTACCTAAGGAATAATTCACTTTCTTAGATAACCTTCTTAGCTTACTTTAACACTTTTAACGCATTAATAATGTTAATTTTAAATTATTTAGTTGTTTCCGCACCTTTAATAAAATACATATAAATAATAATTTATTTTGACGACTGACTTGGCGCAGGAGTCTGGGGGTGTTGTCAATGTAGGTATATTATGTATTTGCAAATAAAAAGTATCTAAGTACAAATCTAGTTTTCTATAACACGGTACGGTTTCTTAATGAAAAGCTACTTATGAGCTAGATAATTGGTGTGATTGTAAGAAATTTACTATTTTTTTTAATAACCTATAAGGGCATTGTAATCGTAAAGTTTTCCATGAATGAATAGTCCACCTACGCATTTAAAAATGGGAAAACAAAGAAGCGATTATCTTCTTTCGATCCTACAGGATAAAATTTCAACCCTTTTGTGGGTTACCAACAGGCAACCTAGTATTATACAATAATGATCCTTAATCTCGAATAAACTGCGGGAGTTCCTGAGGTCAAATTCGTCGATTATTGCCAGAAATAACCGGTAAATTACGCCGATTCGGAAACTTTGCCAAGCGGTAATCGGTGCCCCGGGGAAGTTAATGCGACAACAACCAAATATGGCATTGTATTGTTTCGATGGCCAAAAGTGTAATGTTGATGTGAATTGATGGCGTATTATTTGCACCTTTAATAAAATTGTGGTAGTGATCCGACTTACTCCCAACTTAGGACATACTTAAGAGCGTTAAACCCAAATGCGTCGCGTCGAGTTTAGGTAAATGAATAACTTTCACTCGCATCAGACGTGCGCTCAAGGTCAAACGTGCGGTGTCCTGCTATAGTCAAACTAATCACATTGATCCTTTTAACTCAAGTTTAAATATTATTTAGTGTTAGTTTTTATATTATATCCTTACTTACCCTTACATAATCATAATAAGTGTATGCTGTAATCTAATGGGTTTACTACATAGACAATATTTTATTGTTTACATGAAGTAGATTTCTTAAAAGTTTACCAACTAATACTAATAAAGTAATCCTTCCCAAATGTGTATGTAAGTACTTGCTTACTCATCTTATGTTATTCATGTATGACCGACCATTCGATACGTAATCCTATCCTACTTCCTACTAATATTATAAATGTGAAAGTTTAGATGTTTGGATGTTTAGATGGTTGTATGTTTGTATGTTTGTTACTCAATCACGCCAAAACGGCTGAACGGATTTGGCTGAAATTTAGGACACAGATACTTTGTAGCCTGGAGAGGAACATAAGCTACTTTTATCCCGGAAAAATATCACATTCCCGCGGGATAACGTCGTGTAGTCCACGCGGGCGAAGCAGCGGGCGGAAAGCTAGTTTGGAAATAAAATACCGATTCCAGAATACCATTTTTATCACAATCTGATGTAGACCTATACCACAGGAAAAAAAATTCTACTACGTATTACAGAGAAACGACTTCATAGAACGGTGGGAAATGATTACACTACTACAAGCATGCTGGGCATGTGTGCGTGTCCACTGGCTGCTTGTCACTGGCGTGTCCGTACACGGCGTGTCTGGAAAAACCGGTTTATGACAGTTCAGCCAGTGGACAAGCTCAGGCTCAACGCGAAGCACGTATGAGCAGTTTTCAGACTACGCCTTTTCAATAACTCTCGAAAGAGAAATATATTTTGAATTTAACCAATCTTTATTAAAAATCCAAGATGGCGGCCAACTTTTTTGATTGTAGGCCGATTTTGATGAAATGATGAAACTCGGTTTGTGGTAATATTTTGGCAAGAAAATAGCAACGCAATGTCAAAAACTTTAAAAAATCCAAGATGGCGCCCAAATTTTTGGTTTGTTGGCCGATTTCGATGAAACTCGATTTCTAGTACTATTTTGACAAGAAAATAGCAACGCCATGTCAAAAATGTAAAAAAATCCAAGATGGCGCCCAAATTTTTGGTTTGTTGGCCGATTTCGATGAAACTCGATTTCTAGTACTATTTTGACATGAAAATAGAACTGCAATGTAAAAAATATTAAAAAACCAAGATGGCGCCGAAATTTTTTTTTGTTGCCCGATTTTGATGAAACTCGATTTCTAGTACTATACTTTGACAAGAAAATAGCAACGCATTGTCAAAAATGTAAAAAATCTAAGATGGCGCTCAATTTTTTGTTTGTTGGTCGATTTCGATTTCTGACAAGGAAATAGCAACGCAATGTTAAAAATATTCAAAAATCCTAAATGGCGGCCTACTTTTTTGTTTGTGGGGCGATTTCGATAAAACTTGGTTTTTAATCTTGGATTATTTAATGTTTTTAACGTTGCGTTGCTATTTCTTTGTCAGAATAGTACCAAAAACCAAGCTTCATCAAAATCAGCCCACAGACTAAAAAGTTGGCCGCCATCTTGGATTTTTTATATTTTTTACATAGCGTTGCTGTTTTCTTGTCAAAATAGTACTAGAAATCAAGTTTCATCGAAATCGGCCAACAAACAAAAAAATTGGGCGCCATCTTGGATTTTTTTACATTTTTGACATTGCGTTGCTATTTTCATGTCAAAATAGTAATAGAATTCGAGTTTCATCAAAATCGGCCAACAAACAAAAAATTTCGGCGCCATCTTGGTTTTTGAATATTTTTTACATTGCAGTTCTGTTTTCTTGTCAAAATAGTACTAGAAATCGAGTTTCATCGCAATCGGCCAACAAACCAAAAATTTGGGCCCCATCTTGGATTTTTTCAAGTTTTTGACATTTCGTTGCTATTTTCTTGTCAAAATAGTTCTAGAAATCGAGTTTCATCGAAATCGCCCAACAAACCAAAAATTTGGGCGCCATCTTGGATTTTTTTACATTTTTGACATTGCGTTGCTATTTTCATGTCAAAATAGTACTAGAAATCAAGTTTCATCAAAATGGCCAACAATCAAAAAAGTTGGCCGCGATCTTGAATTTATTAGTATTTTTAACATTGCTTTGCTGTTTTCTTGTCAAAATAGTACTAGAAATCGAGTTTCATCGAAATCGGCCAACAAACAAAAAAATTGGGCGCCATCTTGGATTTTTTTACATTTTTGACATTGCGTTGCTATTTTCATGTCAAAATAGTACTAGAAATCGAGTTTCATCAAAATCGGCCAACAAACAAAAAATTTCGGCGCCATCTTGGTTTTGTGATTATTTTTTACATTGCAGTTCTGTTTTCTTGTCAAAATAGTACTAGAAATCGAGTTTCATCGAAATCGGCCAACAAACCAAAAATTTGGGCGCCATCTTGGATTTTTTCAAGCTTTTGACATTGCGTTGCATTTTTCTTGTCAAAATAGTACTAGAAATCGAGTTTCATCGAAATCGGCCAACAAACCAAAAATTTGGGCGCCATCTTGGATTTTTTTAAGTTTTTGATATTGCGTTGCTATTTTCTTGCCAAAATAGTACCAAAAACCGAGTTTCATCGAAATCGGCCCACAGTCAAAAAAGTTGGCCGCCATCTTGAGTTTATTAGTATTTTTAACATTGCTTTGCTGTTTTCTTGTCAAAATAGTACAAGAAATCGAGTTTCATCGAAATCGGACAACAAACAAAAAAATTGAAGGCATATTAGATTTTTTACATTTTTGACATTGCGTTGCTATTTTCTTGTCAAAATAGTACCAAAAACCGAGTTTCATCGAAATCGGCCCACAATCAAAAAAATTGGCCGCCATCTTGGATTTTTTTATATTTTTTACATTGCGTTACTGTTTTCTTGTCAAAATAGTACTACAAATCGAGTTTCATCGAAATCGGCCAACAGACAAAAAAGTTGCCCGCTATCTTGGATTTTTTTACATTTTTGATATTGCGTCGCTGTTTTCTATTAAAATAGTACCAATAAAATATAATTATAAAAATAAAATGTATAAAGAGAAACATTAGAGTAAGTAATTTGTAAATAAATATTTCATAATAGTTAACATATAGAAAGCTAACAATTTTAACTTCTTGTAACAACCCTACCAAAATTTTGCACGCTCTATGAAGTCAACACTCTGATAGTACTCATGTGCCTATACACCGTTTTGAAGGTCAACATCCCATTTGGATAATTCAGTCATTTACGCCATGGGTTCGCAAACCCTAGAACAGGAGACCTTGAAGAAGTACCGGCAAGAAACTCGTCAAGGTTAATTTTTTTCCTCCTGATTTACTTCATACATAGTCGTCAAATTAAAAAATGACCTTACAAATTACTATTTGTTAGATCATTTTCAGGGTCAGTTTCTATAACAAATACGTATTCAATTATGATAAATACAATTAGGTGTGTGAGTGAACTAATGATCATAGAAGTAAACAATTTTCAATTACCTATCTAATGAGTGTACTAAGACGAAAGTACTAAGACATGTCGGTTGCACTATAAACTATACCACACCACGCAGCACACTGCAAAGGTCAGCGAACGGCAGACGGCAGAGCATCGAGCGATACGTCCTCCCTCTGAAGAGCCTAGCGGCGGACTAATTTGGAATGTTTTGCGCCGAGTGTTTTATAGCACTTTAAAAAAATATATATAAAATAAATTATGCATCATTATATAGGTTTTTTGTATTCAAACTTTAGATAATATGTTCTTATTTTACGTTAGACTATAACTTTTTGTAAAATAAAGTAATTTATTGATAAATGTTGCATGTTTACCACCAGTGATTTCTTTATAATTTCACTTTGTTTGGATTTTAATTTCGTATGAAAATAATCACAAATTAAACTAATTTCCTTACTAACTATTTGCGTAATGATATGTAGATATACATAGAAATTTTTGTTTCCTTTTTTTTTTCAATGGTATTAAAAAATTAGAGCTTCAAAATTGATGTTAAAAGTGAAGTTTATAAAACACTGTTCGGGAAAATTGTCAGTATTCACAAATACTCTATAAAAAGAAAAATGTTTTTTACTAACTTTTTAGACAAAGATACTGTTCACAATAATTTGAAATTCGCATGTTTCTAAGATTACGTTTTCATAGAAAATATCTCGTTCAAAACGGCCTATTTCGAGGCAAAACGGCGTTCGACCGCGTCAATGCTCTTAATAGGCGCTACACACGATCACATTTAACTGTCACTTTTCACTTAACAGTTTTAACTGACAGTGAAAACTGAACGTGTTACCACGTTACTATGAAAAACTGTCAGTTTTCATCTTACACACGTTGTTAAAACTGACAGTTAAAAGTGATCGTGTGTAGTTAAAACTAGTTAAAAGTGATCGTGTGTAGGTTCATATTGAGAGTGTCTTGTGTGAGACATATCTATACTAATATTACAAATGTGAAATTGAGTTTGTATGTTTGTTTGTCCGTCTTTCACGTCAAAACGGGGCAACGGATCTACGAGATATTTGGTATGGGTATAGTTTGGACTTTGGAAGCTGGAGAGTGTGACATAGGCTACTTTTTATTCCGAAAAAATATCACATTTAGGATTTTGTAACTACATGACAAAAACAGGCGGGCGAAGCAGGGTGCGGAACGTTTTCTATACTAACATTATAAAGAGGAAATATTTGATTGTTTGTTTGTTTGCATCGAATAGGCTCCGAAACTACTGGACCGATTTAGAAAATTCTTGGATCTTTAGAAAGCTACATTCTTCCCGAGTGACATATTCCCACAGGAACGGGTGCTTACCACGCGGGTGAAACCGCGAGGATCCGCTAGTATTTAATAATTTTGAAAATAAATTTGTGTTATTTTTACCTTTATTGGTCCCGATATTCCCGATATTAGTAACAAAATACCTTAGTATGCTTATCTCATTAGTAAATATATGTGATTCTATATTTTATTCTGATTACGCATGTTGAAAAAGAAGGTGGTACAAAAACACAAATAAACATAAATTTGTTAGAAGTGTCGGTAGAATGAGATTTCAACAAATACCTCACAAATAGCCTTTATAATTTCGCTATCGGAATAGCCCTCAGCCTCAATCAACACTAAAGCTTACCGCCTACATTCATAAATAAACTGCTTTGAAACTAATTTCATCCATTCCATACAACAATCTTTTACAATCAAATTACTAAAGCTTGCGTAGGTCTCCGGTTTTTTTATTAAGCCACAAATTTGTTAAACATAAATTGATTACCATATAAATTGTCGAGTATGGGTGCGATAGTTAATATCAGTATGCTAAAAGTGTATAATAATATTGTATACTTACCTATTTAACGACTTCGGATGCTGCCGATATAAATTCATAACTTTATTTTATGTGGGCACTTAAATGTGGTAGGATGTGTACGGTGGTGTAGTGTTCATATATTTTAAATTTTCTTATTGTACAGTCACGATCCTTTGATCATAATTTCTATAAAAGTCTTTTAAAAGTTACCTAATATCAGTTTTTTATAATATAATCACTTTTTCTTGTTAAGTACCTACTGCATGATTTTATGACTTATTTATAGGTTACTAGCTGACCCAGCAAACGTTGTTTTGCCATATAAATTTTATTGGACACGAACTTCGTATCACCTGCCTGACACAATGTCACTTATTAAAAAAAAAGAAATCCTAAGCGGCAAAAATGTCAGTGATTACATACCTACTCTTTGACATACCCTCTCTTTGTAAGCGGCTAAGAAATGACAGTTGTGTGAAGTATGACAGTTTAACGGTCTTCTTTACAAAATTACCGTTTTTATTTTATAAAATTTTCCTGGATAAAAAGTAGCCTGATGTTACTCTCCAGCTCTCAAATTATCTCCATACCGAAAATCTCGTCGATCCGTTGCTCCGTTTTGACGTGAAAAACGGACAAACAAACAAACAAACAAATAAACAAACAAACACACTTTCACATTTATTATATTAGTATGGATGTTATATGTTATGATTTTAATTAGAATTTGATTTATCAATCAATTTACTTACTTGTTCTTTCTTAAGTGTCCATCAACTATTTATCTAAACAGATTTTTACACATTCTATAACTTTTTTAAGTAAGTTGAAATTTGATTGTGATTTTGTTCACACCTTATATATGCAGAGACTCAACTTAGTATTTGTTACATTAGGTACCTAACTATAAAAAACTCAATAAAGGAAATTAGTAAGTAATAAAACATTTTTTAATTGTGACCCATTTAACCCTCTACCGACCACGGGAGTTAATCTACCAACTACCGTCACCGGCCATTAGTTCCCGATTTATAACTTTATTTTTAATGGCTACGACTCCGTTGTGAACGCGCCATAACTTCATACAAAATGGCTGATTTTATGACTGTCATTTTGAATATCACCTGATTCAGATTACTGGCGATTAGGTTGATGCAACATTTTATTTAAAAAACTTGTGTTTGAGTTTAGCCCCTTTATTACAAAACGTGGACTAAAGTTAGACCTGGTTTAAAATTGATGCTAATTCTGTCTTTCATTTGGAAAATGAAAGTGACAGCACCAGTTTAGTACCAGTTTTAAATCAGGACTATTTTAGTCCACGTTTTGTGTAATAAGGTGGTTTGAGTCGGAACAAAAATAATGCCAAACATACATTACACTTCAAACAAATAACTTAAAAACATAACCCTTCCTTTGCAGTCGGGTAACAAAATTGTATAGGATAATGTAGTATGATAAAAAACAAACATTATTGCATTCACCCTCTAAATTGCTTTTCAAAAGTACTATCGGAAAGCAATTCTCAATTTAACCGCAATTACCTAAATTGTCTTCCCCTAAGTGTGCTAATTCGCCAATTATATAAAACAATTTTCAAAACCTCGTTAACCCTGTATTATAAACCGAGGTTCTTATTAAATTGCAACTCAATTAATTTATACCCGAATTGATCCGAATATTCTATTAAGTTACCTGGAATTTGGGGTTAAAATAACTTTAAGGTGGGAGTTTATACCTACATCTTTGCCGATTATGATGTTTTATTTAATTAATTGATATTTTAGTATTATTTTAGGTAAATTATTGGAAAATCCCCCATTTGACATTTATGTTTAATTTTTGTAAGATTTATTTTATTACTTTTCATCGAAATTTTTGTGTTAAGTTACCTATATCTATTATTGATCTACATATTTTAAGTTCCAACACAATTATTGTATTGTTATAATTGTCCTGGGTTCGATCCCCAGTAGGGGTACATATTGTATTCGGTTTGGTTGGTGGTAGGACTTGTTCTTAGTCAGCCTGGCAGGCTACCACCATCTTATCTTAGTCTCACGCCACAACAATGATGTTTTCACCATTATTGTGTTCCGGTAGTCCTACTAATATTATAAATGTGAAAGTTTAGATGTTTGGATGTTTGTATGTTTGTTACTCAATCACGCCAAAACGGCTAAACGGATTTGGCTGAAATTTCGGACATAAATACTTTGTAGCCTGGAGAGGAACATATGCTACTTTTTAACCCGGAAAAATATCACATTCCCGCGGGATAACGTCGTGTAGTCCACGCGGGCGATGCCGCGGGCGGAAAGCTAGTAAACAATATAATATAAGCGTAATTTTCATTAGAACATTCGAAACGTTTTTAAAATGTGGGATGTTGAAATTATCCTTACTTATATTATAAATGCGAAAATGCGAAACTGTCTGTCTGTGTGTTACACAATCACGCCTAAACTACGGAACCGATTTGAATAAAAATTGGTACAGAGATAGTCTAGAGCCTGAGAAAGGACATAGGCTACTTTTTTATGTGAACAAAGGGCTGTAAGGGGTTGAAATAGGGGATGAAAGTTTGTAATGGAAATTACGTCATTTTTAAAGCTAGAAGCTTCAAAATTATTTTATAGGCTTTTGATTAGATAAATAAATACGACATTCAAAGTTTGTAAAAAAAACTACACTAAAGAGGGTGAAAACAGGGGATGAATTTTTTCGTGTGATGACGTCGGCAAAAAAGTTTACGGAACGGATTTTGATGAAAGTTTTTTTGTTATAGAGCTATTGGTCGTTGCGAACATATAGCTATAATTTATTATGAAGATCGCAATTTCTGATGTGGAACCATAGCAGTCCAGCCAAACTATGAGAGATATAAAATGAGAGATATAAAAATACCGTTTTAAGAAAAATTGTTAAACGTGATGAGCACTTTCTATTGACGTACGAAGTTTGAAGGTCTGGTACACCTGATGTGGAACCCTAGCAGCCAGATTAAACTATAGGAGATACAAACATAGCGTCTTAAGAAAAGTTGTTTAACGTCATGGACATTTTCTATTGACGGAAAAATATCGAAGGTCTGGTACTCCTGATTTGGAACCCTTGCAGCCCAGCTTAACTATAAGGGATACAAATACAGCATCTTAAGAGACATTGTTCAGCGTGATAAGTATTTTCTTTTGAAGGCTATGTGATATAAATTTTTAATGTGTTAATACGTAGGTACTGTTTATGTAATATACACGGTATTTTTTTATCACCCCGGATATTTTTAGGGATTATTTTATTCATGAAAACAAACAACTTTTATTATAGGACCAACACAGAAATCGCGAAAAAATATCAGCTGTTCCATACATTTTGATTAAATATTTTTGCAATTTTGTATGGAATAGCTGTTTTTTTGAGATTTTAGTGTTGGTGGTTTAGTTTTAGTGTAAAAATTGTTAAATGTGATGAGCATTTTCTATTGACGTACAAAGTTTGAAGGTCTTGGTACACCTGCCTGGCTAGCATTACCATCATTATATCACGCGATATGATATAGCACGTCTTGCTGTCTTGCTTCCACCTTAGTGGGATAGGTAAGCAAGACAGCATGACGTGCTATATCATATCGCATGATAAAAGCCGTTCATGCTAGGCCAGCTGATGTGGAACCCTAGCAGCCAGGTTAAACGATATGAGATAGCATCTTAAGAGAAGTTGTTCAGCGTGATAAGTTCTTTCTTTTGACATACTGTTCGTATTGTTTGTATATCCGTCTTTCACGTCAAAACGGAGCAACGGATCGGCGTGTTTTTTTAGTATGTGGATATTTTAGGAGCTAGAGAGTGACAAAGACTAATTGATATCCCGGGAAAATATAACTTTCCCTCGAGATAACGTCGTGTAGTACAGTACTTATATAAAATAAATACACAAAAAACCAAAAACCTTATTAGCTAAAAAAATGAAAAATGCTGCCGAAAGTCACTATTCCACGCGAACGAAGTCGCGGGCACAGCTAGTGTTTGAATATGGATACTTCTAAGACAAAGTTAACTCCCTTGATGTAACAATTAACGCTTTCTACTTTTTACAACTTTTTACAGCATGATAAACCGTTATAACAAACGGACGTAAAAGTTAACAGACCATTGAGCAGGCGTTAAATTTATGTCAAATAAAACATTACGTTTGTTCTACGCTACATTTCGTTAATGAGGGCTGGGGTGTGGTCGACGAGCTTAATCTCATGTCGTGGGGTCGCGATAATAGCGGGAAACACGTAGAATACTATGTCCAGTTTCATAAGCTGAGAGAAGCTTTGGTCTTCATCGAAGGGTCTTAGGTGAAAGGTGGCGCATTAAAGTTTTGATAATCTGTCAATATTGCTGCAGGATTTTTTTTTTTATGAGGCCGGGTTCTGTTCGAATTCGGCTTAATCTCATGGGGTCGTGATGATAGCGGTAATAAGTTGAATCGTTAGTAGCATGAAGAGCGAAAAAAGGCTTTCGGCTACATTAAAGTTACGTAATTACCTGTTCTTCTGCTGTCATATTTGCTGCAGTCATAAAATTTATGTCAAATAAAACATTACGTTTGTTCTACGCTACATTTCGTGAATAAGGGCTGGGGTGTGGTCGAGCTTAATCTCATGTCGTGGGGTCGCAATAATAGCGGGAATAATATGGAACTACGGTAATGCGACAGCCATTGGAAGCGATTCCAAGCGAAAAAGGTTTGTTTCGCTTCTTTTCAAACATGGGTCACACAGCAAGCTACTCGTATGACAAAAGCTCAATTGTACACATAATATGCAGAGTGGTATATAACCTCTTTATGTTAGCCTTCGTTTCATTTCTTTAGATAGAGTGAAATAAACCACTGAACGGGCGTTTTTATGTCAAATTAAACATTACGTTTGTTCTACGCTACATTTGGCGACTGATTTGGCGCAGGGGTAGACTACCTGCCTTCTGCGCCAGAGGTCTCGGGTTCGATTCCTGAACAAGACAAATATTTGTGTGCATGAACATGTCTATTTGTCTTGGTCTGAGTGTATCTATGTATAATAAGTATGTATTTACAAACAAAAAGTATTTAAGTATATATTTATCCGTTATCAAGTTCACATAGACACAGTTTCTTATAAAATTTACTATGGGCTTAGATAATTGGTGTGATTGTAAGAAAAATATTTATTGATTTATTTCGTTAATAAGGGCCGTGGTCGACGAGCTTAATCTCATGTCGTGGGGTCGTGGTGATAGCGGGAATAAGAATATGGAACTCTACAGTAAACGGGTAAAAAATTCAATAGAAAAAACCACCTTCAGCCTTATCTTCACTTAACTTCGGGTGTGATGAAGGCTAAGTGCTAAATAAACGCGACCGTTGAAATTTTTCGCTAAGTAAATACCTAAATTATTTTCCGTTGAAAATATCTTGTCTTAAGTTTTGCAAATAAATGTGTGAAATTATCTAACTAAAGTCATAAATTACAAGTCTATCCAACCAAATATTATAATGCTTTACTTACAATGACAAACGTTTATAGTAGAACGTCCCTTTCCAAACCATTATCTAAAATTTCTAAATATACTTAAACGTCTAAAACACATAAGTACAAAAAGGAAACCGTTGTTGTTTCAGCTAGAAGCACAAATAAAATATTTCGTTTATACGGTACACCTACGTTAATGAGAGCTCAAGTGGTGTGAGGTGTGGTTACCGAAATAATCTCTGGGTGTGCGGTCCCAGTGATAGCGGAAGGAGTATTATTAATAGGATCGGATGTCATACTAACCTAAAGTTAGGCTTTATTATTATTATTTGAATGTAAGGGGCTATGCATCTCCCTTAAGAGATGTAGTCACTGCGACCTAAAAGATCTATTGTGACTCGCCACCTGGTTATAGTAACTCTTTTAGCCTGGAGGCTTCCAAGAAGTCTAGAATACTCCTAGCTTTAAGAGTTTTAATCTCCTCTGGGCGCATAATGTGTCGACCCAGATAGATACTGCGTTTATGGATAAGGGGCCCGCAGTCACATAAAAGGTGCCTGGGTGTTTCCCTCTCCTGTTTACAGTAGCGGCAAACATCAGTGTCACTCAATTTCATGTGAAATTGGTGCCTGTTTAGTTTGCAGTGGCCGGTTAGGTTAAGTTAGGCTTTATATCTGTTTGGTATTATATTTACGTTAACTATTCTAGGATTTTTTTTTATTGTTCCAATTAGTGATGTACCGTGCACGTTCCCAAGGACTGGAAATTTTGCCGGCAGCGTTGCCGGCAATGTTCCTAATGTTCCCAGCAATATTCCCAAGGACTATTTTTAGATGAATATAAAACCATGCAAGACAATTTAAAATAAGATTTTAAAACTGTTTGATTACATTGAATTACATAATAAATAGCCACCAACATCAAAGAAAAGTACATATGAAATGAAAAACACTTTTAAACTAGATGTTATAGTCTACTGGGAATTTTGGGCAATATTCAATATTATATTACATTGGGAGTGGAAAATTTCCGGCAGTGGCAATATTCCCAGGCGTACATCACTAGTTCCAATATACTTACTTCTATGCACTAGAGCCACCAATGTTTTCATTTACTGTCGCATTGATTCAATATGTACTTATTAGGTATTATTTAGCTGTCGTCGCTTACCGGCAAAGTGATCGTGAAAGAAAACACCAATCTTTACAACAAATAGTTATTTTCACTCATTTAAATAAAAACTCCCTGAGTATTACCGTAAAAAAGAATGTGGAAAAAAGAATGCTTCGAATCTAAAAACCGATATATTTGCGAGTAAGCCAAGTTTATTGTGTGCTACTAGTACTATATGCCTTATACCAAATACGCTATACGTTGCCACGTTGCCACAGTTGAAATCCTACCGCCAACACTGCCGCTCCACATCACCGTACGATATTTTACAGTGAAGACTGCATTAAGGAAAGGATCTCCGGCCATTGTCCCATTTTGGCACTCCTGAATAAATTACGGGCTCTTGAATAAGCAATGACTTTTCAGGTGATAGCTACAACTACAACGCTTGTGGGACGTTTAATTTGCAGTAAGTATTCTAGCACCAGATAGTGTTCATCTACCTATATCTTGCTACTACAGGTGATCAGTGATCTATATATGTACAGGGTGTTTTTCTATAAGCGCAAAGCCTTGAGATTTTTTTGTCTGTTTTTCTTGTCAGTTAAAAGATGTCCATAACAGGTGGTAGGTAAAAAAATTTTGGAAGATGGAAAATGAAGTACTTATTTTGAAAAAATCGACCCGTCTCACAACCAGCTCCGATCCATTTTCAATAATAAAAATTGCATTGTAAATGCAAAAAAGTAAAAATTTAAATAAATTTTGGACGATAATTTTATTTAATCTATATGAATATTTTTTTTTACTTTTGACCTCTTAGGTGGTGATTGTGCTCATGAATATGAACAACTTTTAATATGGGGCAACTCTGCAACTCAACAAAAATAATCTGCCGTTCCATACATTCTGGTCGAATAGGTATTGACTATTTGTATGAAACAGCTGTTTTTTTTGTTGAGTTGCAGAGTTGGTCCCATAGTTAAAGTTGTTCATATTAATAAACACAATCACCTCCTAAGAGGTTTTGCGCTTATAGAAAAACACCCTGTATATAAAACTCTTGCATTACTGACTGACAGACATAACGCACAGCCGAAACTACTGGGCGCAAGAAGATAAAATTTTGCATGTATGTTCCTTGAGGAATGTAGGGGAGTACTAAAAGAGGATCTTTGGAAATTCCCCCTCTAAGGTAAAAATGTGGGTCCACGCAGACGAAGTCGTGAGCAAAGCGCTATAACAATTTTTTTTTCCTTTTTCTGTGGCTAGTACTTACGTATATAAATGCGAAAGGAACTGTAAAAAAACTGGAAGTCTGTCTGTACCTTTACACGCCTGAATTTCAAAAATCTACTGAATGAAATAAAATTAGCGAATCGACTAAACCGTGTTAAAATTATAAAAGAGCTGACACTTAGGGCGACTTTCATCACTGATATTTAAACGTGATTAACGCTAAACGTGTTTAATACATAGTACTGTCTCTGTCATCTGTTTGAATGTGACAGGGACAGAAATACGTTTTAAACACGTTTAGCGTTAATCGCGTTTAATATCATTGTTGATATCGGGCCTTACTTCTATAAATATATAAATCGTACATCACCCGAAAATGTTCTACGTATGAGAAATAAGATTATTTTCTATTAGATAATTCGCTCCACAGGTAAAGTTATTCATTCGTACTTATCCAAGAGAATCCATGTGTGATTTTCTCAACAACATTTTATCATCGCAATATGTTGTAAATATAAAGGAGTTATTTATTTTTCCCCTAATTCCATACATTCGGTGACAAAGAATCAGGCTTCGCGCCATATCTTACAACTTCCACTCTAGAAACAGTGTTAAGAGGAAACTATTTTTACTTAGGGTTGGCAACGTTATTAAGTTATAAATCCTACTAATATTATAAATGTGAAAGTTCAGATGTCTGGATGTTTGTTGTTGTGCATTTGGCTGAAATTTGGGACACAGATACTTTGTAGCCTGGAGAGGAACATAAGGTTCTTTTTATCGAGGAAAAATATCAAATTTCCCCGGGATAACGTCGTGTAGTACACGCGGGTGAAGCCGCGGGCGGAAAGCTAGTAATTAATAAAAATTGATAGAAATACGTTTTCCTTTATGATTTCAAATTAATTTGATGCTTTCACAATGCAAGTATCACTACATAGTATAAAACAAAGTCGCTTTCTCTTTCCCTATGTCCCTTTGTATGCTTAAATCTTTGAAACTACGCAACGGATTTTGATGCGTTTTTTTTTAATAGATAGAGTGATTCAAGAGGAAGGTTTATATGTACTTTTTATCCCGATATTCCCAGGGGAACGGGAACCACGCGGGTGAAACCGCGGGCGGCCGCTAGTAGGAAATATTGTAAAATAAAAACATTAGCCCCATAGTCGATAGTACATTGTCAGATCCCGTTTGAAAGTCTAGTACCTATACGGGGCTGCTGGTTCTTTTTTTTATTCAAATTTATCCTATATTACAGGTAGCGGCATGCAAGTCTAGCGCTGACCGGAACGTGGAGGGGATGCGCAGAAATCAAAAACAAGGTATTTTGGGCCTTGGGCCATAACATAAACATGCGCAGCTATCCCCTCCACGTCACGGTCAGCGCTAGACTTACGAACCGCTACTTGTATTATTTTATTTAATACCAGAGATCGCTCGCGCTTTCACCCTCGCGCAATTAGTATTTTCAATTATTATTCTTATTTTTTTTTTCAAATAAAACTTTTAAGTGTCAACCCTATCTCAGTTTGCCGCTCTTACACGACGTTAGTGCGACATAATAACGTGTTAACGCCTTTTATGGCCCAACTTCTTTATGATAACAAATCGTTCTTCGGCTGTCGACAGAACTTGCATACTTTTACGCGTGACTTCGCTCGCAAATGACCTGTGTGATTTGGGAGTTATTGATTGATCATGTCATATATGGGATAGGGTTTTGTTCAAACTGCACTTGAAAGTTTCGTATTTCAACTAGATAGGTTGATGTAGACTATCAAAAAGAAGAAATAATTTTCATTTTAACGTAATTACGACCTCTGGACGACGACGACGTGTACGAACCGCTTGATTATGATAAAATAGCCGTCTGTATAATTTTAGTTTTTTTTATAGAATAATAAAGTCCTTTGTTTTATTACCTACATGTTTGTTCGTCAGATGTAATATTGAACTAGGGGCGTTTTGTAGTAATATTATAAGCGAGATGGCGCTGTACGCAGTGTATAGCTCCGTCCTTCAATCAACATTACTATAACATTGTTAGATAGGTCACACACAGGTAAGGCCCCCGGTTTGCACATTCGGGCTTGCGTCAAAATCTAAACGCGCCACTGAGTGTCAGATAAATAATTTAATTTCGTTGAACTAGAGTAGGGCTACAGGTGCTTACATAAATCAAAACCGAAAACCATTGATCATATTGATCAAAAATGTTATAAGATATATAAAGAATAAGTATCTTTAGTCTCTTCCAGCATCGTTAACAACCATTGTCAAACGTATAAAAGTACCGTTTGCTTAAAACTGTCGTGAACTCCAGCGATCAACCATCACCGCCTAATCCAAACTGTCTGTCTCTGAAATATTAAACTGAACTAAATACCGAAGTTGGCGTGCTAATCCGCTATAAAGCGAGCCATCAACATAAATTACGTGCGCTCCCGACGGAGGTCGGCGTGCGACTGATGTGATTTGTTTGTTTTGCGGCAGCGCCATCTCGCGTGATCTATGAGCTTTAGGCGTTGAGTGATAATGGAGCAATAGCTTCTGGGTTTATTTATATATTTGCGGTTTTGTGGTGTTTATTTTTATATCCTGACTGGCCCCGTGGTGCGAGTGTTTATTCTAGTTTTTGAGCTATGATTTGTTTCAAATCCCTACACCTAAGTATTTAAATGTCTGGGTATGTGTGTTCCTGCGATAAGGATTTAAGTATTTATTTGTGTAGGTTATTTTGTAACATATTGTATTTTGTAACCTTTGTTGGTATTTGAGATCAATTAATTATTTCAATCAGAAATTTTCGTTACGGTAACATGAGAAGAACTCCAACAAAAACGTTACACTCTCGAAAATTCATTAAAAAGGGTTTAATCTACTTTCAATTAAATCAAGGACACGTAACCCCTATCTAGTATGTGATTTGGACCGAAAAACCAATTAAAAGGGTGCAACCTCCGCAATCAGAAGTATCTACAATGAAATCCGATCTTTCCCTAAAGACTTTGACTAAATTAAGAGGCTTACATTAGATTAAATAAACATTGTTAAGGATACTTAATGTTCTTAGAAATAATGCTGTAACAAGATAAGTATCAAAAATCGTATGACCGTCTGATACGACTAGCAATAGAATAGACAAATGGGTTGTTTTTCTATTTATTCAGAAAAAAACACAAATATCGAAGATTGAAATGTTATTCCGGAAAAACACGAAGCTAGTTTCTCTAGCCAAGATAGTTAGGACTTTAATTTACTACCAATTGAATGTTGTTGAATGAAATGTTGTTTAACATTCGCAACGCAATAGGTGTCTCTAAGTAGAGAAGTGAAAAGTTGACACTTCTTGATTACGACACTTTTGTTTTGTTTGGTGTCCGATATTGAACTCTATGTGAGTTGGAAATTTAATAATGAGCTAGCAAGCCTCTACCAGCGTGTATGCAGAGTTCGTGTATGTAGAAAAAACGACCCGTCTCACACTAGGTCCGATGGGACTCGAACCCACGACTTTTCAATTTTTCGCGCGATTGCTCTAACCACTGAGCTACGGAGTCGTTACAAGAAGCGTCGAAATCGTCGAATTTATCCAATACTTCTTACGCTCTGTATAGCCAGCGTTAATTTCATCAATTAGAGCAACGGTTAGAGAACAATCATGAAAGGTCGTGGGTTCGAGTCCCATCGGAGCTAGGTGTGAGATGGGTCGTTTTTTTCTAATACTTCCTTTTCAATAACAAAAATTGCATTGTGAATGCAAAAAAGTTTAAGTAATTTTCCATTTATTAAGTTAAAACGATTGATCAGAAGATTTTAACTGATGGAAAGATTAATTAATAGATTACTTTAACAACGTATGTTAATTACGTCTTAAACATATTTTAACTCATGTCACTTGCAAGATCCCTGATTTAGGTACAAATTAAGGCGGCAAACGACGCCATCTTAAACGTGACTCTCCTTGGGGATGTGTCGAAGTAATTTAGCGCCAGAGTTACGCGCTGTGATTTACGTTAATATCGTCATTTGATATTAGGAACAAGTTTAGAAATTTTATTGAAAGAATGTTGGTCGTAAGTTGATAATATCGTTAATATGATAGTGTGGTTCCCGCCCGTCCCTGTAGGAATATCATATAACTGTACTAGCGACCCGCCCTCGCTTCGCTTCGGTGTAGTGTGGTATTTGACACCATGTATTATACATACATGGTGTCAAATACCACCGTTTCCAAAGTTGTAATAGCTCAGGTTAGAAAACAGGCGGCATTGAGGCCAGAAGACCTCGGTTCAAATCCAGTCCATATTTTTTCTTTTTTTTGACAATTTTTTTTTGTGAAAAAGTCCAGGGAGCCCTTTTCACTTCTGCCGGCAATCCCGAAGAGCAACCCGCTGTTTTTTTTATAAGGTACTTACCTACTAAATACAATTTCGTATCATGATTATTTAAAGCCTACATATATATACTAATAATAATTCAACACTATGTATTTATAGTAGTTTATGTGACTGTCACATAATGGCTCGTTTTTTAAACTCCCACTCGTGTTTTAATACCGAGTTATGTGCAGTCTCATACACTACTTTATCTACACTCATTACATTTATCATATATTTCAAAAATTAAGCAAAAAATATTAATTAAAAAATGTGGATTGGCGCCAATCCACAGACGACAAAAAATACTGTCTATACGGTCTATACCTCAGATCATATAATACTATGCTAGGTCTATACCTTCTAAATTCAATATTCTAATTTTAAAAAAGTTTCTTATTGTTGCCGGATAAAGAAGGGCTTGAAAGAGTTGGAAGTCAGGGCCAGTAAATCCTACGGTTGCCATGGAGATTGTAAAATTAAGAAAAATAAGTGTTTTATAATGAGTGAAAGCTGTATCCGGTTGTATCATAATGACAATTATTAAACACTTTTATTTTTTTAATTAGACTATGGCATAAAGTGTATCAATATATGTTCGGGCATGTGTTCATAATTCGAATACCTATTATAACATGAGTGTAGATAAAATATTTTGCAAAACTGTTCAGCGACTTACGCTCCATATAGCTGTTATATTTGTTTGAATACCAAGTAATAAAATAACTTCAAAATTACTCGAAACTCTTCTTAAAAGCAATTTTCCTAGGAATATAAGTAGTCTGTTATCCAACCCATTATAACAACGGAACTTCAGTGAATCACCTTGGCAAAATGAGACAACTTTTGATATTTCTACGTTTTATTAGAAGTATCTAAAGTATTGGATTATTATGTGAAATATTGCCACTTGCCATAGTTACAGAATTTAGATCAGTAACAATTAGGAAAATCATGATTTCCTTGTTTCGGACAGATTTTTTAGATTAAAAAAAATCAAAGAAATGGTTTTTTATGTATTGCGTTTTTGATGTATATCTAATCATAGCTGGCAGGATTGGCTGACAATTTTCTACTGAAAACTCATCTTGAAACAGTTAAATAATACTTCATCAGCCTCAGTTGAGCGTTTTTTTCTAGATTTGGGCTGTTGCAGTCTAATTTGAGAAAATGGCAGCAAAGTCGGTTTTTTATATAAATATTATAATTAATGATATATAAATAGACAAATACCAATTTTGCTGCCTTTCATTTTATTTTAATTTCATTGCTAAACCATTTACCCACGTCATTTCATGTTTAATTATTTTAAAATGTATAAATTATATTTGTTATGTTACACATTAAAATCAGTATACAAGTAATTATTTTCTTTTTTGTTTTACCGACTTATTTATATGACGTTATTTTATCAATAAGTAACAAAAAAATCAAGTTTGATATAAATCATTTGATTTAAAAAAAAACCACTTGATTTAAATCAATTAACCTTGGGGTAGGGTGTATATTCCTCATATTTCCTTGACCCAGTTTACTAATGCCAGCCAACCCATCTGTGCATTTGCATATCATATATATGTTACACTTATTGAATTCCCGAATGTGGAAGCTTTTTAAATGCTTGTAGGTATAATGTGTTTGCTCATTAAATTTAATAAGCATTATTTTTAATAGACGTTCGATTTAACGATAGAATGAGCTTCGTTGTAAGAGTCAACAATCGACCCGGAATTGGATCCTTTGGTTATTGATTTGAGTGGCGACTTTTTCTGTAATTAAATGACTAATAAATTGACAAAGATCTATTTTATTTTGCAAGATAAAATAAAAGTTAATCTTTTTAAGCAACTCCTGACACGAAAAAAAAACTTTTAAACTAAATAATAAATAAATAAATAACTTTAAATTTAATTACAAATACAAACAAATACATACAAATTACAATATTTGTTTCTGTGTGATGGGGGTTGTTCATCCATACTAATCCATAGTTAATATTATAAATGTGAAAGTGTGTTTGTTTGTTTGTTTATTTGTTTGTTTGTTTGTTTGTCCGTCTTTCACGTCAAAACGGAGCAACGGATCGACGAGATTTTCAGTATGGAGATAATTTGAGAGCTGGAGAGTAACATAGGCTACTTTTTATCCAGGAAAATTATAAAATAAAAATGGTAATTTTGTATAGAAAACCGTTAAACTGTCATACTTCACACAACTGTCATTTCTTAGCCGCTTCCAAAGAGAAGGTATTTATATATATAATAGGTCTTTACCTATGAAATTGCCGTTTTGTATGGAGATTTCTGTAATTATTTTTTTTCCATACTAACGTTTTTGTTATTATTTAACGACTAATATTATGTAAATTTACAAAATTTTACACACGTATTTATGGACATTTTAACTACTAAATGACACATTCGTTAAGAGAATTTTTTTTTTTTTCACTAAGTTACAACTAATAAAGTACGAAATTCTGGAAACAAAAATAGTCGTAACTTTCGGAATAAGTTTTTTCTATGAAAATAATCAAATATCGTGGTTATTAAATTATCAAAAGTTGCTCGATACGGTCTTAATGTAACGCAATATTAAAGAAATTATATATTTCTAATATTATAAAAGTTGTTAAGTTATATGTACAAAAGAAAAAAACGGCAATTTCATATGTAAAGACCTATTATATATATATATATCTCACTGACATTTTTGCCGCTTAGGATTTCTTTTTTTTTAATAAGTGACATTGTGTCAGGCAGGTGATACGAAGTTCGTGTCCAATAAAATTTATATGGCAAAACAACGTTTGCCGGGTCAGCTAGTATATAATAAATATATATAAAAATAATGAATCCCTATTTCCCTTGGTCACGACATCACGCATGAACGGCTGGACCGATTTGGCTAATTTTGGTCTTGAAATGTTCGTGGAAGTCCAAGGAAGGTTTTAAGGGTGAGAAAATAGGGGAAGGAGGGGTAAGTAGGGGTAGAGTAGAAGTAGGGTAGGGTAAAGGTAGGGTAGGGGTAGGGGTAGGGGTAGAGTAGGGGTAGGGTAGGGTAGGGTAGGGTAGGGGTAGGGTAGGGTAGGGGTAGGGTAGGGTGGAGCAGGGTGTAGGGCCACGGGAACGAAGTCGCGCTGGGTCAGCTAGTAATATTATAAATGTGAAAGTTTAGATGTTTGGATGTTTGTATGTTTGTTACTCAATCACGTCAAAACGGCTGAACGGATTTGGCTGAAATTTGGGACACAGATACTTTGTAGCCTGGAGAGGAACATAGGCTACTTTTTATCCCGGAAAAATATCACATTCCTGCGGGATAACGTCGTGAAGTCCACGCGGGCGAAGCCGCGGGCGGAAAGCTAGTATTATTATATATACCCTTATAACATAAGTACCTCTTTTTCCTTGGTCGCCCGACCGAGAGCGAAATCGATTTTATTTACTTTTAATGTTTCTTTTTTTTGTATCGGGGGTTGCTTTAAAGTTTTAATTTTATTTATATTTCATTCTTTTTAAATGGACATTATTTAACTGCTCACCAATCTAACCTAATCTACAAAAATACTGAAATGTACATTTCAGTATTTTAGGTGTGCAACTCAGTAATTTTTGTGTTGTAATTTAATATTTTCCTTTTTAAATTAGGTGCAGTGCAGATATATTTTTGCAATTAAATACCAATCATTTGATCAAAGAGTTGATGACTTTAACCCCCTAAACACATTGAACGCTCGGCGCGGTACGGAAGACATTTTGTATGCAAATCTGTTCAGCGCCCCTAGGCGACAGTAGCAGAACTACAGATTCTCATACAAAATGTACAGGCTCTAAAACCTCTGAACAGATCTTCACAAATTGTAACTAAGAACCATCTCGATCTCGTCAGCTTTCAAACTAAACAAAGCGCATCAAAATCGGTCCATTCGTTCGGGAGCTACGGTGCCACAAACAGACACGGAAACGTCAAAATTATAACACGACTCTATTGGCAGTTAGGGGTTGAAATATATTTTTTGCTGTACTTTTTTGCATATGCATTTAATGCATTAAAAAGTTGTTTTTATGTAATGCTATTATAGCACCAATTTCCCTTTGACCGCTCAGACTAAACCATGGTATATTAACTTTATGGGCTAAACTAAAACTTGAAAACTTGCGTCATTCTAGTAAGGAACAAAAGTTAGTCTTATCATTTTTACCAATTAACTTAAAGCGCAATGGCGTCACAAAACAACAACTAGACCGGAGGGGTGCTAATAATTCACAGGGGAGCAATGGGGGTTTTAATTAACGATTATAACTCTAAAACTCTACCGTAATTTATATTTAACGACATTTTTCCGGCGTTCCTGCTTACGTTGCATTTTGTCTGATGGGGTTTGGGGTGGTGAATTTAATTTTAGAAAAATAAATATTTTGAATACTTGATGCTCAATTTTAATTCCTTGTGAAAGTTATGATGATGTTCTGTTTATTGTACCTACAAGAAAGTATAAGGCGGCTGCATTCAATACCTTTTTATAAATAATACTAAATTTCTTACAATCACACCGATTATCTAGCTCATTAAGTAGTTATAAGTAGTTTTCATTAAGAAACTGTGTTATGATAACTAGGTAACGGATGAATATATGTGTAATAACAGGGTGTTTCTTTTAAGGACTTCCTACACATATCAGGGCCGTGGCCGGGCCGTGATATGTGTAGGCATATCACGGAGGATAGCGATTTTGATACTTTATTTCGTATTGCAAGTGGCTTCTCTGTCACGGATGTCACCGGAACAGACTGTGGGCCGATCAACGTAATTCTATGCAGCGCGTCTTGATCACGTTTGCGTCTTGACGTTTGACATCGTATTGCAGTAATGACATAACGACGCACACGTCACGCAAACCTTATAGTCCCAGAATCCTGTCTGATCCGGTGTCATCCGTGACAGAGGAACCACTTGCAATACGAAATTAGCTGTCAAAATAGACTGTCGTATGAATACTGTTTTAGTTCCAAAGATTATCACCGGAAAAGAAAACGTTACGCACTGTTAAAGCCACGCGTTATCAAAAACGGTTTTGCACGTCAACTGCACACCGTACACTTGACTAATGCGTCATAGGATTACCGCGATCGGGGCCCAGGATTGTGGGACTATAGGTTTGCGTGACGTGCGCGTCGTTATGTCATTGCGGCAATACGAAGTCAAATGTCATGATGCAAACGTAGTCAAAACGCGCTGCATAGAATTACCGCGATCGGGGCGCTGGTATCCTACCCCTGCACCAAATCCGTCTTCAATAAAAAAACGGTATAGCGCTTAGCTTTCATCACATCTGGTGTTCAATGATGACAATGGCTGAAGGTGTATCTCCTGTAATCCTCATATTCAGACATAAAACTCATTTCATTCATTAATTTATTCACTGAACCACTTAGTTTGGTTTTGTGTGCTAATCAGGATCACTCAGACCCCTGATTCACTAACTATCGGAAACGCTTTCGACAGTGGGATGTTTGCACTGTTTCACTGTTTTTTGTCTGTTTCATTGTTTGTCACTCCCTGACAAGACAAAGACAAAGCGCAGAAATCGAATCCGATTCAGTTTCCTACGGTTTTTGAAACGGGGGGCTGAACTTTCCATATTTCATATTTAACTAAGTTAAAACTTAGGTACCTACCTATCACTACATGAGATTTTGTTACTGTCCGAACTCTGAACAGTAACTTTTGTGTAAAAAGTGACGAACGAAAATTTCTATATTGATTCCTATAGCATCTATGTAATTTAGTTAATAATCAAAACAAGTATAGCTACGCAGTACTAGCCTTCCGCCCGCGGCTTTCCCCGCGGTGACTACACGCCACGATGTTATCCCGCGGGAATGTGATATTTTTTGTGGATAAAAAGTAGTTATGTCACTCTCCAGCTCCCAATCTATCCCCATACCAAAAATCACGTCGATCCTTTGCTCCATTTTGACATGAAAGACGAACAAACAAACAAATAAATAGACAAACACATTTTCACGTTTTTTACTATTAGTATGGATTAGTTTCTTTGAAGAGTAAACAAGTTTCACTTACGACTGCTATTTCTGCTTTTTATTTATAAGTGTCATTGCAACGTTCCAACGAATTCATTGTTTATTGTGAAAACTAAAACTATCATGTGGAAAATCTATATTTTAGCGCTAGCTTGGCACTTTCTCAAATGTTCAACAAACAGTGTTAAATGTTATGAAATCGCCAACTCGACTGCTCGACTCGAAATCTTGTACCGTTCCTTTGAAATAAAGGTGCTTCGTATTCAAATTTCCAGTCGTAAATGTAATGGCAAAATGTTGACAATGTTTAACAGTTTGACAGCCTATCGTGCGTTACTGTTATATTCTTATTCTAGAGAATTTACAATAATGACAAAAAAGGCCGGCTCACCAGTAGATTCGCGTAATAAAATGCCTGGCTGTCAAAGTGTTAAAAACTACAGAAAAATGGAAAATGAAGTATTTAGAAAAAATCGACCCGTCTCACAACTAGCTCCGATGGGACTCGAACCCACGACCTTTTGCTTTCCGGGCGACTGCTCTAACCACTGAGTTACGGAGTCGTTACGAGAAGCGTCGAATTTATCCAATACTTCTTACTCGCTGTATAGTCAGCGTTAATTTCTGATTTTTTCTAAATACTTCATTTTCCATTTTTCTGTAATAAAAATTGCATTGTGAATGCAAAAAACTAAAAATTAAAATAACTTGTTAAAAACTACTTTAGTTTTTTGAATAATTTATTTTCTAAATCATTATTGAGTCATTCGCAATGATCTGTCACGGGAATCGCCAGCTCGATTTGAAATCTTGGACCATTCCTTTGAAATACTTAAAGGTGCTTCGTATTCAAAATTTCCGTCCTAAATGTAAAGGCGAAATGTTGACAATGTTTAACACTTTGACAGCCTATCGTGCGTTACTATTATACAGGGTGTTAGGGGCACCTTTGCAACTTTAACCATGGCTTCAGATCATCATGCTGAACAACGTACAGAAAGAATTTTTTGTCGCATATGAAAAAATAAATACGACTTTTCATACAAATTTAGCAACTAATCGGGACATTTTGTATAGAGAGTCGAAATATTTTTTTCATTTCCGACAAAAAAATCTTGCTGTGCGTTGTTCAGCATGATGGCCTGAAGCCATGGTTAAAGTTTTTGCAACGGTGCACCTAACACCCTGTATTCTTATTCTATAGAATTTACAATAATGACAAAAAAGGCCGGCGAACCAGTAGATGCGCGTAATAAAATGAGAAACGCGTAATGAAACTACTTTAGTTTTTTGAATAATTTATTTTCTAAATCATTATTGAGTTATTCGTAATGGTCTGTCACGGGATGGGTGACCAAAAATTTATTATCTCGAGCTCCTCCATACTTCTGAGACCCCGTTAATACCCAACAATCCACATTGGGCCCGTGTGGTGGGTCTTGGCTTAAATCATAGGTAATGATAAAAAGTTAAATATCATGATAAAATTTAAAGCCAAATTGATCGACACGCTAAGAAAAAGAAGAAGATTAATTATAATAACAAACATTATTTTTCTATAATAAATACTTTATTTAATCGCCGCATAAAGCATGATTCGTTTACGCCGTCATGCTGCAAATGTCCATAATTTCCACCCCAATTCTTCAGAATTTCACATTAAGAAACAGAACGCTCTCCCCTATTTTACACTTCCCCTTCTTGTTTACACATTACTTAAAAATGCGCATTAATATAAAAATTTGGGCCTAATGTGCTTCCCTGCGGGAGCCGAACTAATCACCCCAATACATAACTTATCCGGGCTAAATGAAACGTTCCCACTTTGTGTTTTTATTAAGGAAATTTTCTTGATATTTATCACCACCCAGCTGAATGTCTGAACTTGTGAATCTTTGTGTAATCGCACCATGGGCCATTTAATTTAGTGTTGTGCTGGCTGTCGATGTTCTAATTCTATTTTTTTTATTTTTCTAAATTAGAATGCAATAAATATAACCAAATTTTGTTTAGTGTTTGCTTTTAGTAGCTTGATTAGCTTGTTATAGGATTTAAAATTCATTTAGGTGATTTCCGTTCCTTCTAATGCGAAATGCGATAGTAATGAATTGACCGAACCATGACCTTTGTTGTTCCCTCTTGCCCAATTGATCAAACTATGATAGATTTTCAAATATTTTTTTTGTTTTCGGTTCGACGATAAAGTAAAAAAAAACTGGAAAAGAAAATTCTGGAAAACTGGCATCGTATCTCAAGAAAATACGAGAAAGCCTCTTGTATCCTACCTAACGACTAGATATAGCGTAAGTTAGGACTGGTTGTCACAGAGAGATCATTAGGATGCCTTTGCAAGTGGGTGTCGTATGACTATTAACACTTTTCCTCTTTGCAAAATCCTATCCTTTTCCCCTCTTGACAGCGTGTCCCACCCCTATTGTGCGTTTCGTTTACGTGTCTAAACAGGTTTTATAACAAGCTTACTGTAAAATATAGAGGGGCTTGAACCGATCGATGTTGCAACTTTGTTAATCACTTTAATGCACAGTATTAAGGGAAAGACTTCACATTCTTCAACGCTGCCACCCTTTTTATGTACCTACCTGTTCTGAATACTGTTAAAAAGTGTGTAAAGCCCGTACTAAGCCGAGTTTTAAGGAGTTTATTCAAACGCTTTTAACTTAGTTTGATTGTTCTTTTTTTCAACTGCATATTAGATTAGGTGGATCATAAGGCGAATCCAAATGTCCAAAGCAGCGATGACTAATCTCCCCAGCCGGCCTAGCATGAGCGGCGCGATATGATATGGTACGGCAAATTGTCTTGCTTACCCCACTAAGGTGTAAGCAAGACGGCATGCCGTACCATATCATATCGCGCGTTATAAGTCGCTCATGCTAGGCCGGTTGGATATGGAAAGACAGCAATATATCTCGCAAAACTAAAGTGAGGCTGGTACCTACAAGCATTTGTCTTCTCAGGCTTCATCCACGTCGCTGAATCCTGGACGATAAGACAGAAAGAAAGAGCTAAAATCGACTCTTTGAAAATGTGGTGTTGGAGGCGTATGCTGAGAATTCCATGGACTGCACGCCATGTGTCCATCTTCAAGGAGTTTGGAATAACCACAAGGCAGTTATCCACTATATGCTTCCAGCGGATACTTAAGTATTTCGGACACGTCGCTCGAAGAAACACCGATAGCCTGAAAAACTTCTGGTAGTTGGTCAGGTCGACGGAAAAAGACCCCGCGGTCTCTCGCCTCCCGCTAGTCAGACCAAATCAAAATGCTCACTGGCCTGTGCCTGGGCCTCATAAGAGCCATTAAGACCGCTGAGGTCGAACCACGTGGAAGAGCTTAGTACATCGCGCCTAAACATTTCAATTCGGACGCGACCTTCAGCAATAATCATACCAACTAAGAAGAAGAAGAAGGTTAGTTGAGGATTTAGTGTTGACATTTATACATATTAGGTGGATCGATCGATCGATCGGTGTTCAATTTTAAGCTTTAATCTCAAGCTTAATCCCAATATCCAAATCACATTCCAAAACCTAATCGTCAAAAGCTTAACATTACCAAGAAAGACACGGGTACAACTATTTCCAGATGAATCGAATTCAACATCAAAGCGAGTAAACCTTCTAAATATTCTCTTATAATCCGTCTGATATTAATCGGCTAATTTCACAATTATACAATAGTGCGGTTCGAGACATTACACGCAATCAGCGTCTTGAAATATTAATTATTAGATCATGAACAGACATAACTAATTATTGTACCGTGTTCCCAGACCGAATTAACATTGATCGTGTAACATTCGGTGCTACGCGACAACTGCGGATCCGTCACTCTGTCTTTAGATTTTTTTTTTATCCACAAACTGGGTAGCACTTATCCTACATCTCACTTGATGTTAAGTGAAGATACGGCTGAAGATGGAACCAGACTAGTCCCGGAATCCTCAACACTGAGGCTATCTTATCTTTAATTGCCGGAACACAATAATTAGCTGTTATCGCGTCAGACTTAGATAAGATGGTAGTAGCTGGAAAGGCGGACTTATAACAAGTCCACCAACCAAACCGAATACAATAGTGTACCCCCACTGGGAAGCGAACCAGGGACCTCTTGGTCTGATACTGGTTGTGTGTACTACTAGACCACAGAGGCGTTTAAAAGTAATAACAAATATTTTATGTACATTTGTATAAAACTGGAGTGCACGTTAAATCACCACTCTGTAGCGTATTTTTGCTTTATTATTAGTTACACGCAAACTGTCAATGAAACGTATGAAAAATAAGGGTTTACTGACTTTGATACCCTTTTTATGTTTTTTTTTCGTACTTTTAGGTATAGGTACTGGCGGTATGTGTATTTTAAATTGTTTTGAACAGCTGGGTAAGGCTATGTCTAGTGGAGAATTAGGGATATTTTATTTAATAGTAATCTTATCTTAAAGTTCTAGTGGCATAAACTTCACTTGCATTGAAGCACCTGTGTTTAATTTTATAAACAAAAGCATTCATGGTGCCGAATTAGATGTCGTCGCCTTATACCACCTAATCCGCAATTATCGTTCTGCAATTTGTACTATAATAACTGTAACTCAATTAATGTTGTAGAATACTAATTAAATGCCTATTCTAGGGTTCGACATGTACATTTGAACACAAATTGAGTGTAAAACCTTAATTAATTGTAGCGTTTGATGATATTAAACTTATTTGGGAGTAGGTAGGTACAAGCTACGGGCGAAATATAAGGTTCTGATGTCATCATCATCATCATATTGATGTCTATATAGCTTCCTTGGTGCCTACCATCAACTTTAAGACAGCGATTCAAAAATAGCGCGATGCAGAATAGGTTCCTAAAATGAATCGCTTTCTTTCGTACTCTGACCTTTTAAAAACTGGATCGCAAATGAATTGCTAAATGTTAATGACCGAACGATTTGTGTCCTTTTTCTTCTACCCGTCTCTTTCACTCGATTCTGTCATGCCCGGAGAGTGAGAGGGACGGGTATAACCTGCAGGTGTCATGTTAAATCGACCGGGTTATAAGTCAAATAAGAGGTTCTGACAGCTTAGCGGCTGTGAAATGTCATTGAATGATCACTGAATCGCTGTCATTGATATTAAGCTGTCGTGGTATGAATAAGCGAAGCAGATCAGTTTAGGTCCTAAACAAAACCGCAATAAGAGTTGATGGTAGGCACCCAGGGCCCCAAGTCTGCTAATTTTAATTTAAATAAGATTCTATTGATATTCAATTGAGACTCAATTACGATTCCATTACGATTAAAACAAATTGGGTATTCTATAAAAACTTGTACGTCATCGTAATTGAATCGTAATGGAGTCTCAGTTGGAAAGTTACCTTCGGGTATGTATCATAATAACTACGGTCGTTTCGACTATGGTCGAAATAACTACGGTCAAAAGACCTACTGTTCAAAATAACTATTGGTCGTTACACCTATTTTTAAAATAACAAATTTTTAAAATAACGGTTTATTAAGTTTAAAAATAGTGACTCATGTACAGACACGAGCAATAATATTATGTATACAATACAACATAGAACTTTGTCACACTGTAGCGTTCCAAAAGAAAACGATCAGTGTCACAGAAGTCATTCAATATTGTAATATGATATAGTCCTATGTTGTATACATATTATTGGTCGTGACTGTATTGCTGTTAGGTGCGAGGAGCGAAGCGACGAGCATGTTCGGTTTACATGAACATACCGCGCGAGCCGAGCGAGCGAAGCGAGCGTGCCGCGGCAGCGGCCGGCAAAGCGCCAGAAACGACTATATATATATTCCCATTTCCTATTAAACTGAAGTAGGGGGTAGGGGGGGTGTATAAAGTCGATTCTGGCGCTTCGCCGGCCGCTCCCGCGGCACGCTCGCTTCGCTCGCTCGGCTCGCGCGGCGTTTTGGTCACTGTTCTAACCTAACCTAACCTAAAACGTCTGTTACATTTTGTTGGGTGGCAGGGGGCTTCGACCCCCGAGCCCCCTTGGCGGGGGGCTTCGCCCCCTGTCCCCCCTTTTGTTTTTCCCAAAAGATATAAAAATTTTGAAATAACAAAAATTTTTTGACCAAAAAAATTAAAAAAAATATTTCTATATGTCCATCGGATGCCTCCTAGGTATCTCCGGGGTACCGTAGGGGATCGAAAATTTTGTTAGATTTCAGCTATGACGGACCGTTTTTGAGATATTTGCATTTTTATAAAATTCATTCTTGAAAATTTTGCAAGTCCCCGCTTCATACTAAAACAGTCAAAAATTTTATGTTTGCGACACCCTAACCAAAAAAACAATCCAACGCGCCCAAATCCATTTAATAAACTTTCCAATTCATAAGCTTGTTGTAGGCGAGTCGTTCATAGTCGAAACAACCAGTAGATGAAATGAACATTAGGCCAATCGTCCGTTAGTTGAATCAACTGTAGTTCAATCAACCGTAGGTGAAATTAACAGTAGTTAAGTCGTTCAATAGTCATTACGAAAATATGTGAATCGATCGTAGTTATTTCGACCATATCAAAATCAAAAATCAAAATCAAAAATCATTTATTCATTTTAGGCTGATACAGCACTTGTGAACGTCAATGAAGCTACGCTATCGGTTCGCAAATCCTACGGCGGGAGGCCTTGTAACGAGAAGAACCGGCAAGATACTCGCCAAGGGCTATTTTTTTCTCCCTGTCATATTTCATACAGAGTCGTCAAATTGAAAAGTGACTTTAACATAATATAATATGTAAAGTCACTTTCCATCACAAATTAATCTTAAGTTTAAAAACAAAATAAAAAAACCCGGTAATCATAGCAGTAAATAATTTTCAATAACTAAGAAATAGACATCCAAAAGGTAGTTTCTTTAAAATACACACCAACCAAGGGTAATAAAACTTTGAATAGTTTAAGAACATAAGAGTCAATAATAAACAGTGCCATACAAGCCACGATAAAATAAAACTAATAACAATAAAACATTAAAAATCTGCATATTTTGAGACAAGAAGCCAGGAGCAGACCCATCCCACTGGTAGCACTCGTTCACGAGCATGACGCATGAACCAGCCATCGCTTCGCTTAACCATATTTTAGGGAACGTAACGACCCGCCTCACACGACACCACCGCAGAAATGTTTACAGAGAGCATGACATACTCAAACTTCTCATCTCAAAACGCAGAAACCAATATAAGAATGTACCCAGTATTAATAATTTTGTTAAACACGACTCACAATTAACTAGAGAAAAAATCCTTCTCAGCTTATGACCAAGTTGCTTTGTCATTTAAGTAATCACTTACAGTATAGTAGCCCTTCTTGAGGAGGCAATTTTTTATATGATTCTTAAACTCTTCAAAGGGTAACTCCAAGATATCACTTGGAATCTTGTTAAAGATGTGTATACCTTGACCCATGAAAGACCCATGTACCTTCTCTAATCGGTACCGAGACATTGAAAGTTTATCCCTATTTCTTGTATTGTAACCATGCAAAACGCCATGTTTAGTATACAAGTTAATATTACGACGCACAAAAATAATACAATTTAATATAAATTGAGATGCAGCTGTCAGTATACCAATTTCTTTGAACTTCTCCCTAAGAGAAGTTTTAGAGCTTAGTTGATAAATGGCCCTTATTGCTCGTTTTTGCAGAATAAATATAGCATTAATGTCAGCTGCTAATCCCCACAAAAGAATGCCATATGACATGATGCTATGAAAATAACTAAAGTATACAGTCCTAGCAGTTTCTTTGTCAGTTAACTGTCTAACTTTTCTAATAGCGTAAGCTGCAGAGCTGAGCTTACCAGCTAATGCAGCAATATGCGAATGCCACTGAAGTTTTCTGTCTATAGTTACACCCAGAAAGACTGTTGATTCAACTAAATCTAATTTTTCATTATTTATTACAATTTCTACGGGTGGAGATTGTACATTTGGTAAAGAGAATAGAATGCATTTCGTTTTCTTTGCATTAAGCTGTAGATTATTAAAACTAAACCAAGTGAGTATTTCCGAGAGTGCTTTGTTTACATCGTCAAAATTAGATTGATTTCTGTCAATGTTAAATATTAAGGAAGTATTTTCAGCAAACAAGACAATCTCACATAAGCTATTTGCAAAGAAAGGTAAATCGTTAATATAAACCAAAAACAAGAAAGGGCCCAAGATAAACCCTTGAGGTACACCTAGCTTTACATCAGAACCCATTGATTTTACCCCATTTATATCAACTGTCTGAGTTCTGGAACTAAGATACGAGTGTAATAGTTTTTGGGCATTATTTTTTACACCGTAATGATTTAGCTTCAACAGCAGCGTCCGATGATCTACACAGTCAAAAGCTTTGGACAAGTCGCAGAATATGCCAAGAGCATTCTGCGACCCCTCCCAGGCCCCAAAGACATGCTTAAGAAGTGCAACCCCGGCATCAGTAGTAGACCTACCCTTCGTAAAACCGAACTGTTTGTTATGCAAGAGGTTATTTAAAGTAAAAATAATGAGTTAATAATTGCTCCAGTACTATTTTTTCAAAGATCTTGCTCAAGGCGGGTAAAATAGATATTGGTCTGTAATTACCTGGGTCTTAGTCGTAATGACCTTAGTTATTATGATACATACCCCATTGAGAGTCCTGTCAAACAAATGTCAAATGAGAGTAGAATACGATTGTAATACGATTGAAGAGCAGACTAGCAAATATTCCGATGGCAGTTCAATGGCAGTTCAGTCGTATACCATTGGTCTTAAGTTAGTAGCAGAATACCAAAAATGTCAAAAACCGCTATTGAGATCCAATTAAGATTCAATTGAACCATTTGTAAATTAGCAGACTTGGGGCCCAGTAAGGTGGTAAAAAAGGGGACCACGAAGGTCAAAGGGTTTCCTTCAACACCGCAGAAATGAGACACAATAGTTATTTAAATTTTGACTTTTTTGCATTCACAATGCAATTTTTATTATTGAAGAGTTTAGTGTGGGGTGTTTTGGAGAAAATGATCCGAGCAGTCACTCGGATAGCGAAAAGTCTTGGGTTCGAGTCCCATCGGAGCTAGTTGTGAGACGGGTCGATTTTTTCTGAAGTACTTCATTTTCAATTTTTCGAGGCACAATAGATTTTCCATTGTTCTCCGGCCCTATTCGGCCGGTCAGGCGTCAATGGGCGTCAAGAGATATTTTATTTTTCATCACCCATCCCGTCGCCGATTATTGTAAAGGTTGCTGAATCACCACAACCTCTAACCACAGACAGTACCAAGTTGTTTAGTGATAAGCATAGGTAAGCGTAATTTCATTAATCTATACTAATTTTTTAGGAAAGATTTGATTGTTTGTTTGTTTACATCGAATAGGCTCCGAAACTACTGGACCGATTTAGAAAATTCTTTGACCATTAGAAAGCTACATTCTTCCTGAGTGACATAGGCTATATTTTATCCCGATATTCCCACGGGAACGGGTACCACGCGGGTGAAACCGCGAGGATTCGATAGTAAAAAATAATGAGACATCTTCTGTGTGTATTTTAAGGCGCTACTCGGAGAAAGTATGGACTTTTTGATTCAAAACTATAGGACGGTTACAGTTGTTACAAATCTGGTAATAAGATATATATTTCTTCATACCTTTATCTAGATGCTTATAGTTTCAAAAACACGATTTTATGATGTTGCCTCGAAACTTTTTCTTTTCGAAAAGACCTCTAAAAATACGAAAATTGAAGATTTTTCTGTAATGGGGTTACTTACACTATTGGAAATTTGTTTAATTAGTGGACACCAATAATATTTAGGGTCGTATAGAAGCTTTTTTTTTAATACGAAGCGATTTTGTGTTTTTTTTGCCTAATCTGCAAAATGTCTCGCTTCCGCGCGCGTCGTTTTCTCATTGCTATCTCGCTTCATCATATTTTTTCCGAGTATCGCCTTAATAACGAAATAACACATTCACAAATAAATTTTACTCAACACCAGAACTATTTCTTAAGAAATGTTTCTCATATACTTAACTGTTGTATTTCAGATGAAATTTACATCCTAGAAACTTGGTCATAATTGTCTAAGGCTGCAATTAAAGCTGATGGCACGAAAGCTACGTTCCTTAATGTGTGCACCACCTTATATGAAACATAACTCTTAGCTTAAACTATGCTGTTCTTGTTATGACTATTGAAATCAATTTTCTCAAGAATATTGAACCGAACCCACGACCTTTCACTGTCCGGGCGAATGCTCTAACCACTGAGCTACGGAACTCCGTAACGATGTCCCATCGGAGCTATTTGTGAGACGCGTAGAGTTTACCTGATACTTCATTTTCAAAAATAAAAATTGCATTGTGGATGAAAAAAGAAATAAGTAGGTAGGGCATATTTTATAAAATTACAAAAACGCCAAGTTTTGATTAAAGATAAAAGTGTGACTATAATATTTCGCCAACGCTATTGGAAAGTCTCATATCGATATGATGCAAGTGCTGATGGCACGAAAGCTACGTTCCTTAATGTGTGCACCACCTTATATGAAACATAACTCTTGGGTTAAACTATGCTGTTCTTGCTATGACTATTGAAATCAATTATCTCAAGAAGTAGAGTAAAACGGTATCGAAACGTCGAAAAAAAACTAAAAATCCTTTAAAATACAACTAAAAAATATACCTACCAACTACCTATGTGTGCAATATACGCGTGGTTCAATCCGTAAAAGTGTTTTTATTTCAAGTAGAGTAAATTTTATAAAGATGCAGAAAGAAATGCTAGATTTTCACTAACAAATAAAAAGTGATATATAAAGTGAAATATTTCGCTCGTCTAGACTCGTATCGACTATTTTTAAAGTTCACATTTTATTTAATCCGGTAAGTACCTATATCTAAAGGTATGTATGATTTAAATAAATGAATTCACAGCTCTATTTTCCTAAAATATATTTCATTCAAAAAAGTCTTGACTGAGACAAGTGGGTCCTATTTAGTCCTACACATTTATTTTTTATTTTTACACATTTTTGAGAACGTGAATAATTTAAGTTTTAACAATGATATAGTTCTAATCAAACGAAATAATTGTGCAACTAAATACTGTTATACCTTTTATTAACACGGCATCCCAGTCGCCTAGTGTAATTAGTGCCTTATTTCCGCGAGCGCCCGGTCAAAGAAACCACAGTGTGATGTTGCATTAAATTCTCGCGTGCGCTTCTAATTTGAACGTACAGTCGCGGAATCTGAATGTTTAGCAGATAAGCTTCGCAAATTGGCAGTATTATAACGTCACACGAGCTACGACAAATAATGATAAGTATGCCTATGTTCGTGAAGGGAAAGAAGAACACCATTTCTATCTCGGTCATTCCGTGTATGACATCAGTGACAACGAAATGTCATTTGATTTATTTGGATTTGGAATTCCTATTTGAACATATAATTATTATTTCATGCAATATTCCAAACAAGAATTTCACACATTTTATATGTATGAAAAACCTTATATATATTTCCTCTTTATGCAATATGAAAAGAGTTCCTTAAAAATCTTGAATTTTTTGAAAATCGAACGTTCCATTTTGTGTTACGAGACTCTGTAGATACAAAACATCATAATATCGTTCGTCACGTCATCATCAGTCGTTCAACTGCAAATTTCCCTTGTGTCTACATGCTAAACATTTAAATTTCGCGACTGTACCTTTAGTTGTTGCTTGTACAATATTATTGTTACTTCGAAAGTGCAAATTTACAGATGTACGCTCGAATATTCAAACGAGCGAAATTAAGGAGCGTCTTGAACATCATGGCGTCTCTTTATTATCTTTGACATTTAATGCGACAGGGCGATATTTGAGATACCTACTCCTAAAGTTGAGTAGCGCTCGAGTATTTGGGTGATAGAGTAATAATTTGTGTGCCTACCATCAACTTAAACAGATGTGCGATTCTCTAAGATTCAATCAACAAACTCGACGTTCTTTTTCGCTTGACTTTCACTTGTTTATTATGAATTTTGACATAAAGAATCGAAGTGAACGACGATGTGGCGGTGAAACTTCGTTAGAGAATCGCATCGCTGATCTGTTTCGCTTATTCGTACCACGATTCTATTGCGTCATTGTCAAGCAATTCACCGACATGTCACAGCCGCTTAGCTGTCATGAACTCTTATTTGACTTATAACTCGGTCGAACTAACATGACACCTCCAGGCTATACCCATCCCTCTCTCCGGGCATGACAGAATCGAGTAAAAAAGACGGGTAGAAGAAATAAGTACACAAATCTTTCGTTTATTCACATTCAGCAATTCATTTGCGATTCAGTTTTAAGAATGTCATGGTACGAAATAAAAAAGTTCGTTTTAGGAACCTATTCTGAATCGCACTAGTTTTAAATCGCTTTCTTATAGTTGATGGTAGGCACAGTGCCCGCTTAAATCTTCTTACACGTTATTAAAGGCAGCATGATATTAATAAGCTATATATTAGTCATTAAATATTAACTTCTTTTAAGTAGTTTCCTGGGAATATTTAATTTAAAAAAACCGATCGTCAGATTGGCAGATACCTCGTAATAAAAAACAGTAGAAATCTTGCGATCATCATCATCAGATATTGCAAATTACTTAAACACAGCTGGTGCACGTCGTCGGGCTTTCCTTATAGATAAACTAGCTGATCCGACGAACTTCGTACCGCCTTATCGACAGTACGCCACTTACCGGATCCAATTGTAAATCTAAACCATTCTCGAACCCACCTGAAGACACACAAAAAATTTCATTAAAATCGGTCAGCCGTTTAGGAGGAGTTCAGTTACATACACCGCACAGAAGAAATATATACCTACTAGCTGACCCGGCAAACGTTGATTTGCTATATCAATTATAGTGGACCCGGTAAACTTCGTATTACCAACATCTATTATAGATAGACAGATGAAAATAAATAATCGCGAAGAAGTTTTATACACTGCCTGCCACAAATGTCACTTATTAAAAAGTATGTAATCCAAAGCTCAGAACAATAATTTTATAATTTTCCGGAATAAAAAGTAGCCTATCGAGTCAAAAATCGAGTCGATCCGTTGCTACGTTTTGACGTGAAAGACTGACACGCAAACAAACAAACACACTTTCACATTTATAATATTAGTATGGATAATAATAAGGGCGACGGTATTATTCCTCAACTTATTTTCTTTTTACCCGCAAGTTTCGCCCCAACCACTGTACAAATTATTCTAATTAGCAGCCGCGTACACAACACAAGATGGTGGCGACTACAGCAATCTTAAGGCTCTCTTTAATCAAATAACTAAATTACAATGCACTTCAATACAAGATAATTTTTTCATCAGTGCACAATTTTTTAGGATCGACTAAGAATCGGCAATTGAACAATTTTCTCCTAGAAACATGGGTCGAAATACGACAAAAATTTTTTGACTTCCCATACTACATCGATCACGAGATCGGTCCGATTTGTATGAAGAGTCAAAAGTTTTTGTCATATTTCGACCTAAATGTTTCTAGGAGAAAGTTTTTCACTAACCGATTCTGAGCCGATCCTAAAAATTTGTGCTCTGATAAAAAAATATCCTGTATTTAGTGCGACAATGTAACGAGAGGTGACGTTTAGTATTTGGTCGAAAATGGTCTGAAATAGACATTTCAGAGGAAGAAATTTGAAAATGTAACATAAACAAAGTTACTTTCGCATTTACCAGACTGTAATAATGAAATGGTTAAGTGATCTAATTAATTATAGGTAAGTATTCGTTAAAATTTTGTAGTTTTTAACTGAAATGGGCATAGTTCGTGACCTTCTAAAGAGTCATAAATGTTCTCCAAAAATTAATGCTTCCCTATGGGGTTATATACGTATAGTACCCGTGAAGTTATGGGACGGAATCTCGTGAAATATTACTTTTGACCATTATAAAGTTTAATTATACTATGTTAATGCCCGAATACTCGTACGCTACTTATCTTTGGGAGCGTCTCAAACATAGCCCTGTCACTTTAAATGTCAAACGTATGAAAGAGATGCCATGATGTTTAAGACGCTCCCAAAGATGATTTGCGTTCGAGAATTCGGGCGTAAGGCACATATAAATCTTTTACAATGATATAAGTACGATAAAACATTGTAAACTAATGCCCGTTTGCACTAAGCTCGGGTTGAGCTTGTCATAGATAAGATACATCTTAGCTTAGAAACAGCCTAAAACAGCCGAGCTAAAATTTTTGTTTGCACTGACAGACTACATCGTAAATTAGTCATCACCTTGATAAAAGAATGAATGAATGAATTCAAATATTAATTGTTTATGGATTTTAAACCTGGCGAGGTAAAGTAGGTCACTGGATATTTTTTTGGTTGAAACTTCTCATTGATTCCTTCGTAAGTTAAAAGGAGACAAAAGCTAAGGCGTTGTCTATTTTATTTGGTAGGAGTAGTTCACCGAGAAAAGAAAAAGTCAACTGAGCTCAACTGTCAGGAAAAACATAAATACAGTGCGCAACCTTTTCTGTTCCGGTGGCCAAAACTAGAACTAACGAGTTTTGTTTTTAATGTCATTTTGCTAATACTTTCATGTTTTGCTGCTAAACATAAGCGCCCCTGTCATGGGAACAGAAAAGTTTGTCGATCTGTAATGTTTTTTTTAAATAAATGATGAATGACGTATGTCACATGTGTTGTGTCTCTATCTAGCAAACAAGAATACAAAAGCCACAAGCTTTTCTGTTCCGGTGACAGCCGTGACACAGGAGTCACTTGCAATACAAAATTAGCTGTAAAATGGACTGTCGTATGAAAACTGTTTTAGTTCCAAAGATAATCACCGGAACAGAAAAGCTTGTCGCACTACTCTTTGCTCACAATGCCACAGACAATAATCACTGATACAGGTATTTCTTAAGCCTTAGGCGCTCGATATTGGGCCCGTAAGTTAAGAATAGCCAGAAGTGCATTTAAGAATGTCCTAAGGTTAGTGCAAAGCAATTTTTTGTTAAGAATGTCTTAATTTAGCTAGGAAAAGACTTAGGCGATTTTTAAGTTTAGTGCAAACGGGTGTAATGCATTGCTTCTTATTTTTTTTGTAAAATACTTACTAATTATTATTGTAAAGTGTCATAATGTGCAACGCTGGCTAAATACGTACGCACGTAAGTGGTATTGGATAGATTCGACGCTTCGTCTAACGACTCCGTAGCTCAGTGGCTAGAGCATTCGCCCGGAGTGTGAAAGGTTCGGTTCGAGTCCCATCGAAACTAGTTGTGAGACGGGTCGTTTTTTATACGTCCTTTTCAATACCTACTAAAAAAGTGCATTGTGAATGCAAAAAAGTAAAAACATTGTAGAAATGTAGCTACATAAGTATACATATTTTGATCTATGAAAAGTATAAATCGCACTAAGAACCAACCAAGCCCGTGTACAGATGTCTATTAGCCAATACTTAGATCTAGATCTGAATTAAGGCTTAACCCGTTAAAAGCGTTTGTATGTTCGACAATTAACTACCTATCTAACGTCAGTCTGGCCAGGTGCTTATAATGTGTAGTCCTTATGGCAAAGTCAATAAGGCCCAGTTTGGAATACCAAAAATGAGAAGAATAAATGCATTGGCATTTTCGTAGCTAGCAAGTCGAACAGGTGTCATTCAAAGTCAATCTATTTAAAACGTGATTCATTTTTTAGTTTGCCAATTAAAGGCTGTCTATACACCGACTGAAACAACGATTCGCTTTTAGTGATATACGATGGACTTTTCGATATAAGTAGCTTAAGCCCTTGTGTTAAATAAATGAGAACTAATAAAGGTTGCATAGAGGTCTTCCCTTGACAAGGTCTTTCTTCAAACAATCCGCCGCCGCAATACTTTGTTTGACTCACAAGTTTAGAGGCTCCGATCGTTGTCAACTTCCGCTCCAGGCGTTAAGAAGTTTTGTCAAACCTTTTTGCAAGCGATATACATGGACTTTTCGATATAAGTAGCTTAAGCCCTTGTGTAAAATAAATGAGGACTAATAAAGGTTGCATAGAGGTTTTTATTCACAACGGTCTAGTGCTTAGCCTTCATCACACCCACTGGGAAGTGGGTCAAATTAATCGTGTAAAATTTGACCCCCTCTAACTAACTAACATGGCAAGTTAATAAAAAGCTTGTAAAACACTCCTGTCAAGAACAATCCTTTCAGTTCAACCAACTTTACGTCCGATACTATCCGAATCATTGGAATCAAAAAGTTTCTCGTATTGTTTCATGTGGGATGATTCAGTAGTCGGAAAAACCAAACATCCTGTATATGCAATACGGAAACCACTGACATCGCGTTCAAAAGCCCTGTTAACGCCTCGGGCTCATTCTGATATACAGGCTGTGTTTTGTCAGCAAACGTACGGTAAAACAGATATGCAACGTCAGTGTGGATATTTATTTCAATAAACATAAATAACAAGGTTTTTCTCTCTTATCACAGTAATATTAGAAAGCTGTTTGCTGCCTGGGCCCCGATCGCGGTAACTCTATGACGCATTAGTCAAGTGTACGTGCAGTTGACGTGCAAAACCGTTTTTGATCACGCGCGGCTTTGACAGTGCGACAACGTTTTCTGTTCCGGTGATAATCTTTGGAACTAAAACAGTTTTCATACGACAGTCTATTTTGACAGCTAATTTCGTATTGCAAGTGGCTCCTCTGTAACGGATGTCACCGGAAAAGACAGGATTGTGGGACTAGAGGTTTGCGTGACGTGCGCGTCGTTATGTCATTACGGCAATACGAAGTCAAACGTCAAGACCCAAACGCGATGAAGACGCGCTGCATAGAATTACGGCGATTGGCCCGCTGTCTAGAATGACCATCATTATATCACGCGTTACGATATAGCACGTCATGCTGTCTTGCTTACACCTTAGTGGGGTAAGCAAGACAGTATGACGTGCTATATCATATCGCGTGATAAAAGCCGCTCATGCTAGGCCGGCTGGTCTCTATGCGTTAATCTCTGAAATTATTCGTCGAGCGCGATACCAAAACCAATATCTTTAACCGCCTCTGTGGTCTAGTGGTTTACACCACCGATTTCAGACCAAGAGGTCCCGGGTTCGATTCCCAGTGGGGGTACATATTGTATTCGGTTTGGTTGGTGGTAGGACTTGTTCTTAGTTCGCCTGGCTAGCTAACCAACGTCTTATCTAAGTCTGTCGCCATAACAATTAATGTTTTCAGCATTATTGTGTTCCGGCAGTTAGAGATAAGATAGCCAGTTCCTCAGTGATTGAGGATTCCGGGAGAAGTGCGCTTCCACCTTCAGTCTTATCACTACTTAGCATTAGGTGTGATGAAGGCTAAGTGCTGTCCCGCCGCGTTGTAGATAAAAAAAACTTTTTTTTGCAAAAGTTAATTTTTGTGTAGGAGAAATATGGGACGTTGCATGAATATAAAGTAAGTTTCAACGAATTTAGGTAGGTGTATGAGAATTGACATTCGTGTTTTATGCGATTAGATGAATATCTTATTCGATCAAAATCTACGTAGACAAAGTCACAGGCTTCATCAAACACCCTGCATGTCCGTAATGAACACGGGTATCGGAAAATATTAATTTCTGTTCACTTGCAACATTGCACAGTGAAATATGAAATCTCTTTCATTAATTAAAATTATATATTATGTTGTCGTGTTCCGTTGTTTTTGACCAAAGTAAATATTTTAATTATTACACCACAGTCAACGGCCAGACCCTATATTTTGTGTTTTAGTAAAAAGTACACATAAATCCGTCAATTTACAATTTACACTTTTCATGCCTTAATATTGCGTCAGAATGTATTCTTATTGCCTTTCTATTACTATTAAATACTTCGAGGGTCCATTCTCCTCAATAGTGGGCATTAAATGGTAGGTAAAGCTATTGAATACAGCCACGAAGTGACTTTCGTATTTAATCTCGGGTTCGATTCCCGAACAAGACAAATATTTGTGTGCATGAACATGTCTATTTGTCTTGGTCTGGGTGTTTACTATGTATGTTAAGTATGTATTTACAAACAAAAAGTATTTAAGTATATATTTATCCGTTATCAAGTTTTCCATGATACAGTTTCTTAATGAAATTAACATGGGCTTAGATAATTGGTGTGAATGTAAGAAGTTATTTATTATTATTATTCCCTTTATTACATTTTAAATACTTACAAAATTATATTTCTAAACATTAAATTTTTACAATGAATAACACTAAAAAATATAACATTTAAAAATACAAAAATGCAGTTCCCCAACGGCAGCAAGATCAGGGTCCCGGCTACCGATGGTTAAGGATCCAGAGACAAGAACCTTCTCACTATACGGGCCGTGTCCAGAAGTACTGCCTTCTGCATCTGACTCCCGATCCATCCACCTAACGCGAGCCTCTTAAGGTGTTTATCGAGGCTCTTGGCTATCAGCCCATGGGCAGATATGACTATCGGAACAACAATTGCTGAATCAATGTCCCACATGTCAACAATCTCGTGAGCTAAATCAAGATATTTGTTTTCTTTATCTTTTTCAGCTTTCACAAGGTTGTCGTCATGGGGAACAGTAACATCAACAATTATTGCGCGGCGTTCGTGTCGATCTATCAATACAATATCAGGCTTATTAGCTACAATAGTCCTGTCTGTAATGATAGATCGATCCCAATACAATGTGGCATGGCTATTTTCAAGGACCTGTTCTGGTGCATACCTGTAGTACGGCACCTCGGATGCCACAAGACTATGTTTTAGAGCAAGTTGTTGGTGTATTATCCTGGCCACTTGGTTATGTCTATGCAAATACTCGCCGTTTGCGAGACGAGAACAACCGGAGATTATATGCCTAAGGGATTCACCCGGACGATGGCACGCTCGGCAAATATCCACTGTGCCATCCCTTAGGATATACTTTCGGTAGTTATTCGTCATCACAACCTCATCCATAATTGCACAGACAAAACCTTCGGTTTCACCAAAAAGATCACCGAAACGGAGCCAGGATACTGAGGCTAATAAATCTACGTCGGGCCCATGGAGAGCCCGGTAGAATCTGCCATGTAACTCCTTGCTTTGCCACACAGTGCTGCGGTCGGACGTACTAAGTACTACAGGTTTGCGCCAGATTTCTTTTGCTAAAAATAGAGGAGTCAGTCCATTGTCAACAGCAACTACATCTCTATGAGACCCCATATCGACTTGGAGAAAATACTCCCTAAGATTGCATATCTCGCGGTTATGCAATGTCTTAGCATTTAAGAAGCCACGACCACCGCACTTCCGCGGGATATACAATCTCATGGTCGATGAACGTGGGTGATGCATGCGGTGTGCTGTTAGCAATGTACGAACTTTTCTATCCAGGGCATCCAGTTCAGTTTGAGTCCATTTAAGTATGCCAAAGGAATACATCAGTACCGGCATGACCCATCCATTGTATGCGCGAACCTTGTTTCCGCCAGACAAAAGACTTTTAAGTACTTTTGAAAGGCGCCCCAAGAAACGCTCACGCAACGACTGTTTCATGTCAGCATCGTTGATGCCTAATGCCTGTGACATACCTAAATATTTATAGGTTTCGTTTACGGAGAGAGATCTAAGATGAATAGAATCCGAGAGTTGTATACCCGTAGGTTCCATTATCTGACCACGCTTTACATGCATGACTGCACATTTGTCCACACCAAATTCCATTTTAATGGCATTACTGAAAGCTTCAGTAACCTTCAGTAACGCTGTCAAATGAGAACTGCTATGGGCAAATAGTTTCAGGTCATCCATGTACAGCAGGTGTGATATTACTTGACCATTTCTCCGTAAACGATAGCCTAACCCTGAACTCTCGAGAAGTGTACTCAGAGGGTTCAAGGCCAGACAGAACCACAATGGACTCAAACCGTCACCCTGGAAGATACCTCGCTCTATTTTTATAGGATCGCCCTGACCTAGAATCCGTCGAGATCCTGGATAGAAAAGGACCGTTCTCCATTTTAGCATGCACGATATCAAGAAAGTGCGTAGAGTTGTATTTATTTTATACAACTCCAGCACCCTCATGAGCCACGAATGCGGCACGGAATCATAGGCCTTCTTATAATCTATCCAGGAAGTCGATAGGTTCTTCCGGTTTCGACGAACCTGTTGGTTAATAGCCATGTCAATGAGGAGTAGCTCCTTAGTACCACGGGCCCCATTCCTACATCCATTTTGAGAGGCGAACATAATAGAATTTTGATCAATGTGTTTATTAATCTTCGACCTCAAAATGGACGTAAGAATTTTATAAATTGTTAGCAGACAGGTGATAGGTCTATAGTTTTTGGGGTCCGCAGTACTACCAGATTTATGGAGCAGATGGGTTATGCCTGTTGTCATAAATTCTGGAAGCGACTGAGATAATAAAGCACATTGAAATTGAGATGCTAAGCAAACGTGCGAGCTAGGTAACCATTTATACCAGAAATTGTGCAGTCCGTCCGGGCCTGGAGATTTCCAGTTGGGTAAGGAGCGAACTGCACAAACTACGTCTTGGTAGTCAATGGTTACTTCATTCATATCAGGTATAAGCTCACACGAACGCTCAACATCCTCCATCCACGCGCCTTCAGAGTGAGTGACAGGCACGGACCAGATGTTGTGCCAAAAAGAAATCATGGCATCATCATCCGGCCGATGCATATCAGTATCACTCCGATCCGATCGCTCCCAGGATGCATAAACACGTCGTTGATCTCTCTCGAACATGCGGTTCTGTGTAAAGCGATCGACTCGCACCCTATATCTTCGAATACGATTAGCCCATGCACAAATTTTCTGCTTCAGGAAGTCGATGCGCTCTGTGACGCATGAAATATAATTTTGAGGACTAATACCAGTTCCCAAGAATGCACGTTTCATAAAGCGCATGACCCTAGGGCGCATGTTGCCCTCCCTAAAGCAGCTGAGCTTACCGATGAGTACCCTAGCCTCACTGATACGACGCTCAATCCTACACTGCCAGGCTGGTACAGCCAGGCGAGGGCGTGTTGCTGTGTCAGTATTTGGAAATTTGACATGAGCAACACGACAAGCTGTAATAGCCGCACAGTACAGGATCGAATGAGTATCAGCCAGGTCTTCACTACTATCAAAGTAATTTGGTAGTAGCAAATCTAAAGCACACATCAGCGCCCTATTTTTTTTGTGCATGGGAAAACGCGGAAGCCGAGGTCTAAGGTGAACCGAAGTCGATCGAAATTCCCGAACCACATCTTCAAGAGTACTCCTCAATATATCATTGTATTGGGGACTTACAGTAGTAACCATATCATCTCCATCACTATCAGCAACGCCAGCTTGCAATGTGGCCGCGGCAGAAGCTTGAGTTGCCGCCTGCGATACAGTAGTAATGATACGGTTACGTTGTACCTCTGTACGGAGCCGATCAAGTACAGAGTCATCCAACAAGTGACCCCGTTGAATGGCTCGCACCTGATCCGACAGTCGTTGAGCCGAAACGTTGATTGATGGTTCAAGAGCCTGAAACAGAGAAAGCATCCGAACACGATACGCAGTAAGATTAGTTCCTGCCTCTGTTGCCTCAAAATATGCGCGCATGACATTTTCGTTAATGGATAATGTCCATCGCATGCGCTGCACTCCACCGGGAGCGGGGGCCCTGACCGGAGCCGATTGCCCCAGAAGCCCCAAACTCTTCGGTGGCCGGCCCCTCCTCCGGCGTACAAGTGGTGGCGACGACGGCGGAGAGAAGTACTCGTCACTATCGCTCGACGCAACTGCAGATGTCAGCTGGACACACGGCACTGATATAGTTGCCGACAACTGCGAGGCGGAGCGAGGTGACGAGTCCGGAGGTCTTGAGCGTGCTGCTCTGCTTCTCGTCAACATATTTTATTTCTTCATCCTTTTCCATTAAATAATTTTGATTGTTTTGGTACTATGGTGATGACATTCAAATGTCATATGAGTATTCATTGTGAATTTTTGAGCAGAATTTCTATATTTCAGGTATTTCTTTTTGGTATTGTAATATGGTATGGTTAATGGTAATATTGAGTAATTATGGTCTTGCAGTCTAAATGAAATATTGTAACTCTGAATAAAATATTATTGTATTTGTTACAATGGAGAAAGAATGTCCTTATTATTATTATTATTCGTGTTGATATTATAAATCATCATCATCATTATCAGCCTTTGGAAACACTGCTGAGCATGGGTCTCTCTTGGTTTATGCCAGTGGCTACGGCAGCCATGTGTACACCGCGGTCCTGACCATATAGTCGACCTATCTTGCTGGTGGACGACACCTACCTATTTCTATAGGTACCCGTGTCTCGGTCTCCAGTTCTTCACCCGATAAGTGCCCTTGGTCCATCTGCTCCTTTAGGCGCACTTAGTCCAATTCGCAATTGGTCAAATTCTCAGTTTGTCCAATTCGCAGTTTGTCCAATTCGCAGTTGGTCCAATTCGCGGTTAGGCCAAGATGGATAATGTTTCCCAAGTTATAGAACGGAATCTATAACGTGGCTAAGGTCCCGCCCGGTAGGTAAAAAGTGTATATTTAAATAATATAATTATCTATCATATGTTTGATCAAATATGCATGGTTATATTTCTTTCTACCTTATCACAATACACTTTATATTGGACCAATCTCGAAATGGACCAACCGTGAATTGGACCAAACGCGAATTGGACCGACTGCGAATTGGGCCAACTGTGAATTGGACCAACTGAGAATTGGACCAACCGCGATTAATGTGAATTGGACCAATCGCGAATTGGGCCAAATGCGCCTAAAGGAAGATCAGGAAAAAGTTGTCGGTACAACCGGATGTCCTATAAGAAGAACAAAGGTTGGACGAAAATGTTTACTTTACACAGAACCAGGGACTTATATCGATATTTGAAAAATATCGATATAAGCATAAAATTTCGATAGTTGGATATCGATACGAAATAGCGATTAAAATATCGATAATTTTATCGATATTTTAATATCGATAACGTACGTAACGTGCGAGTGCGACGCGCGACGTTGCCAAACTTAGCAGGGCGAGAGGATCGGATCGGGGGATTATCGTCGGAGCGACAACAACGGCAAGACGACAAGCGTTTGATTTTGTTTTGCGTTTTGGCAAGCGGCAGATAGCTACCAACTAAAATGCGTTCTTTGCGTATTTTAGTAATTTACCCTATTTGTGGCTATTACGATACCAATACGAATGACGAATACATCGTAATTAATGACCCAATACGATAACAAATTACGATATGAATGCATTACGACTTCTTTTTGATAGCATTTTGTTGAATTTATTTGAAGCTTTGTTTGACTATGTTTTTATATCAATACTAGCTGTTGCCCGCGACTTCGTACGCACGGTAAAGTGACTTTTGTATTTGTTTATTTTAAAATAAGTACTTATATTTACCTGACGATACCTGACGACCGATTTGGCGCAGGAGCAAACTACCTGCCTTCCGCGCCAGAGGTCTCGGGTTCGATTTCCGAACAAGACAAATATTTGTGTGCATGAACATGTCTATTTGTCTTGGTCTGGGTGTTTTCTATGTATAATAAGTATTTATTTACAAACAAAAAATATTTAAGTACTTATATATTTATCTGTCATCAAGTTCACATAGACACAGTTTCTAGAAATTGCCCCTGCCGTGTTTGTATATTTACGAAGTTTGCAAATTTGTACGCAAACATAGCGAATTTTACACAAAACGACAAGATATTCCATCGAAATATCCATCACGATAAAAAATAAATATAGTGCCACAAACTTTGCTGTGCCGGTGGCCAAAATGCGAAACTAACGTGATTTTTTTCAATATCATTTTGCTGTCAAGTTGATGTCCAACCATAGCGCTGCTGGCGGCTGAAGTTCTTAGAAGTCAGGGCCGGTTAAATAACTACAAAAAAAAAGAAAAACGTACGTAGCGCCGCTGTCACCGGCACCGAAAAGGTTGTGGCACTGTACTGAGGTAACTGGAGCGAGTAGTACTAACACTTTTTTGTGGCACTGTGGCTGTTTTCCGTCTCACCTACACTTTAAAACAAAACGTATGGTCTTAAGAGACAACAGACAGCCACTAGAGGGCCACTAAAGTGTGTGTCAGTAGATAACTGCACGTGCCTGGCGCGTTTTTGACGCTAGTTACAGTGCATTTTTTTGTTCTAATGTTATAGAAAAGATTAGTATGCGATTTTTACCGCGCGCAGACTTATCTGACGAGCACTCTACGTACTACAGTGGCACAATCTTTTCTGTTCCGGTGAAAAAGGCGCTATGTACTTCTTTCTTTTTTTCTGTAGAAATTTAACCGGCCCTGACTTCTAAGACCTTCAGCCGCCAGCAGCGCTATGGTTGGACACATGAAGCTCGACTTAATACTGAGGTAACTGGAGAGTGCAGTACGAACAATTTTTTGAATACCACAGTGGCTGTCTTCCGTCTCACCTACACTTTAAAAAAATACGTATGGTCATATGAGACAGCTGACAGCCACTACATACATAAATGTCAAATTTGCTGGCGACACTTTTTTATTCAGGGTGAGAGCTCCAGTTACCTCAGAGTATTAAGTCAAACTTCATGGTTGGACATCAACTTGACAGCACAATGACATTTAAAAAAACACGCTAGAAGTGTGTCTCAGATAACTCTGCACGTGACTGGCGCGTTTTTGGCGCTATTTACAGTGCATTTTTTTGTTCTAATGTTATTGAAAAGATTAGTATTCGATTTTCACCGCGCGCAAACTTATCTGACGAGCACTCTAGTTTCACATTTCACCAACACCAACGCATGGAAGCAAAGCAACCCGCAGATCTGACAGAAGAAAAACTTTACCACAGACAGATTAATTTGACAGTACAACCGACCGACACAAAAGTCTTTTTTAGGCTCCATGAACTAATCCTTTGCCATAATATGCTGAAAAAAGTAGGTTGTGTTAGGGTTACAGCGCCATTTAGTGCATCGAAAAATAACTGCAGGAAACTCTCCCATTCAAATGAATACTTCAATGTCATCATTAATACTTTAAAAAAAAATTATTAATAGGCTACTTGACTCATACTTAATTTGATACATTGAATGAAAATTTCCATCACATCTTCGATAAAAAAAATGAAAAAAAAATATTTGGCTTAGGAAAACGTAATATAGCGATATAATGAAATAAAAGTACAAGATTGATAAGTAAAAATAATTTTAAAAATATATTTTTTTATTTTTTATTTGAACTGATGAAAACACATTATTTTAGAAGTATTGGATTTCTAAATTTGCAAACAAATAAACGTCACTTTCACTTTTTCTACATATAAGTAAGGGTGTATTCCACTTATCAAAGATGGATGTTGAATGTATAAAATTGAACGTCAAAGTCTTCAAATTTCTTTAATCAAATGCATATTGGAGAATTCGACGCTTCAACACACGTCAAGTTGAACAAGCTATTGAGCAGAATCGGGGATCTAAAGTTTTTGTCCAAAAATTGAGCCGATCCCACCTGACAAAGCTCCAATCATCTTCTGGCACTACCGTTGTATCCAAGCCGGAGATCTTAACCGAGATAGAAGATTTCTATGGCCAGTTGTATGACTCGCACGCTACAAGACCTGTCCCAAACTCAGCCGATGCCCGTGCAACGCTTACTCGCTACCTGACCGAAGATCTGCCTGAAATAAGCCTAGACGAGATCGAGATGGCTCTCAAAAAACTTAAAAATGGAAAAGCCCCAGGTGAAGATGGTATAACTTCGGAGCTACTTAAAGCAGGTGGTAAACCTATACTTTATGAGCTCCAAAAGTTGTTTAGCACCATTTTATTCAGTGGGAGAACTCCGGAGGCGTGGAGCAGAAGTGTGGTAGTATTGTTTTTTAAGAAGGGTGACAAGACTCTATTAAAGAATTATCGCCCTATCTCACTTCTGAGCCACGTGTATAAGCTGTTTTCGAGGATCATCTTGAATCGTCTCGCAAGAAGACTCGATGAGTTTCAACCTCCGGAGCAGGCCGGGTTTCGAGGAGGATTTAGCACTGTCGACCATATCCACACAGTGCGGCAGGTTATACAGAAGTCCGAAGAATATAACCAACCGCTGTGTATCGCTTTTGTGGATTATGAAAAGGCTTTTGACTCTGTAGAAATCTGGGCTGTTTTGGAGTCTCTGCAGCGATGCCAAGTTGACTGGCGATATATCGAGGTGCTGAAAGGTCTATATAACGCCGCCTCTATGAGTGTCCAAGTACAGAACCAGCAAACCAAACCTATCCTATTACGTAGGGGAGTGAGACAGGGTGATGTAATATCCCCTAAACTGTTCACGAACACGCTGGAAGATATGTTTAAGAGGCTGGACTGGAAAGGTATGGGCATAAATATCAACGGCGAGTGTATATCACACCTGCGATTTGCTGATGACATAGTCCTAATGGCGGAGTCGCTGCAAGATCTGACACGGATGCTGTCCAGCTTAGCTGATGCTTCTAAGCTAATCGGTCTCGGCATGAACATTGAGAAAACAAAAGTTATGTACAACACACTTGTAGACCCGCAACCGATTACTGTTAATGGACTACCCATCGAAGTTGTTCAAGAATACACCTACCTCGGGCAAATTTTGCAAATGGGGGGTAAAAACAACTTTGAGAGGGAGACCAATCGAAGAATTCAGTTGGGATGGGCAGCATTCGGCAAACTTCGCGAAATCTTTACGTCGTCGATACCACAAAGCCTGAAGACGAAAGTTTTTAACCAGTGCGTCCTACCCGTAATGACTTACGGAGCCGAAACATGGACACTAACGGTGGGACTAGTTCACAAGTTCAAAGTCGCCCAGCGAGCTATGGAGAGGGCTATGCTCGGCGTTTCTCTAAAGGATAAGATAAGAAATGAAGTTATTCGACAGAGAACCAAGGTCACCGACATAGCCCAAAGAATAAGCAAGCTGAAGTGGCAATGGGCAGGTCACATCGCGCGAAGAACCGACGGCCGTTGGGGCAAACGAGTTCTGGAGTGGAGACCGCGCTTAGGCAAGCGTAGCGTAGGGCGCCCTGGTGCCAGGTGGAGTGACGACCTACGAAAGATGGCAGGTGGGGGCTGGATGCGAGGAGCTGAAAACCGTGCTCAGTGGCGTGAACTAGGAGAGTAGTGCCCGTATCCGCCCACTGCTGGACATAGGCCTCTGGCCTATGTCCAGCAGTGGGCGGATACGGGCTGATGATGATGATGATGATGATATTGGAGAAAGATCTTTGTTAAGTGGAACTACCCTAAGGTAAGTAAACAACCACTTGACACTGTCAACACTGTCGAGTGGTTGGTTACAAATTTTATGACGTCAGATCAGAACATGGCGAAGAGCGTTTTTACCGGTTAATAAAAAGCGAAATTTTAAAATAAAGTTTTGTAGGTTCTTATGTTTTAAAATTTTAATTTAAATACTTACATTTTTTGGTGTAATAGTACAATTATTAATCGTTTAGGGCACGATGTTTAAATGAATACTTCCGAGACATTATTAATTAAAATAAAACATATTTTAATTTTAATCTCCCAACCAAAGAATGATGGGTTCCAGATTCATACGTTCCTAGGATGATTGGATGGAATATCGTGGATATCCTACTAATATTATAAATGTGAAAGTTTAGATGTTTGGATGTTTGGATGTTTGGATGTTTGGATGTTTGGATGTTTGTTACTCAATCACGCCAAAACGGCTGAACGGATTTGGCTGAAATTTGGGACACAGATACTTTGTAGCCTGGAGAGGAACATAGGCTACTTTTTATCCCGGAAAAACATCACATTCCCGCGGGAAAACGTCGTGTAGTCCACGCGGGCGAAGCCGCGGGCGGAAAGCTAGTCATCAATAAAAATCTACCACCAAAGAATCTGGCACGTCATAATATATGGTCATCTTCAATATCTGATGCGCCGCCAAAAGTAGCACTAAGTTAAATAAAAAAACGACATCAAAAAATTTAAAAAAATGGTTGACTATCCGGTAATTTTTTTATTCAGTTATAAGGATTCATTTTCTAACGCATGTCAATCACTTATTATAAAACAATACTAACATAATTATTAATCATAACGATAATGCGCTAAAAGAATATAAGTAAAAGATAAATAACAGCAACGGCGCGCCCCATGTGTGTGGCGTGTGAGTGTGTGAGCCACACACACCACACCACACCAGACAATATCCAGACGGACGTAAAGTTGGCAACATGCATACATGGTATGACGCAGCAAGGCCTTATAGATTATTAATTATCGATATTTTTTTCGATATAATTATCGATAATAGAAATATCGATAAATTTTATCGATATTTTTTTATATCGATATATTTTTTTATCGATATTTTAGTCCCTGCACAGAACAGAATGTCCATTCAATGTAACATGTTTTTGTTTCGCAGTAGTCAGGACGCAACTATGGACGCCATTTTGTTCTGTGTAAAGTATGCGCGGACTTAGGAGGATAGCCTCAATAGATATAATGTGTATGGCCATTCAAGTTAATGTTTTCACGTACTGCCCCCAAGTGCAGTGTACTGTACAGTGGAACGCGTAACATGTGATTTCCACGTAATTAACCAGCGGCGGCCGCTCGCAGCCGATACATTTATTATTATATAAAAATGGCGGCAGCTCGTGATTGATTAATTTGGCCGAATCGTTAATTATACGTGTTTATTTCGAAACTTTGTTTACTGTGGCCGTAGCATGAAAAGCTGTCGTCATGATAAACGTTAAGGCGGGCATTCCCCAAAATAGGGTATTTGAAATTATGGATTACTCTCAAACCACAAGTACTTAAAACATGGAAAAAATATATGTTATTTTACAGCTATTTATCTAGTGCTTACGGCCGTTTTTTTTCGATTGGTGATATTTAAGTGTGTCAAATAAAATCCCAAACATCCGTCTAATCGTAATCCAAATATCGTATTATTTGCAAAATACTTGGTTTTAGTTAATGAAAAATATACGAAAATAATTGTCTTTGAATAGCCGAGGGATTCCGGCCGTCATAAGTCTATTTTTTTTTAAGGCATTGTTTATTTTCGAAAAAAACCTATTTTGCTACGTTGACGGTCGTAATTTCAATCAATCAGTCCCCTGCGGAATGAGTTAGAGGTCGGACGCGTGCCAATTTTTGCGGCGCAATTACCTGCGACGAGCGAAATTAAAAACAATTCAAATATTTGATTGTGTAGAGAGTTCAGTAAGCTATATAGATACAAATAATTATCTGTGGTGTCGTGTAATGTACGTAGTTATAGTTTGTACAAATATATAATAATAGTTTGTAGGAAAATATGTATTTTAAATTTATTAACTAGGTTCATTCAAGAATAATTCTGTAAATATTTTATAGTGATTACGATAAAATGGCCAATAAAAAGAATAAAAAAAAATAAGATTTCGTCGCAGACTCTGCGAAGGATAAACAAACATAAAAGGTAACTAAGTGATTTGATTTTTTTTATTCATTTGGAACGAATCAGATATTAATCTACATAGATTTCTAAATAGTAAGTAGTGTCACAGTGTATAGAGATAAGTGAGGCAGTGTACGAAATTAACCTAGTGGACCCCCACAGTAATTCCTTAGTCAGGGAAAACTTTACAGCATGATGATATATGTAGTAGCAATAAATTAAAAGTATTGTATAACTTTCCAAAGATTAGGTATTTTTAATAAAGATTTATTTCATTGATCTTTTTCAGGAAAAATTATCCGTTTAAACTTTCTTCACCGGACATATTTATATAACGTATAAAACAATTTAGGCAATATCCAAAAAAATATCTCAACAGAAAAACCAAATTTTAATCAAATATGAATTTTTGGTGTTACTTGAAATGGAAAATTTCTATGTCGAACTTTCGATGTTATTCCTTTTGGATATTTTAGGCGCTACTCGGAAAAATATGGACTTTTTGATTTGAAACTATAGGACGGTTACAGTTGTTACAAATTTGGTAATAAGATATATATTTCTTCATACCTTTATCTAGATTCGTATAGTTTCAAAAACACGATTTTATGATTTTGCCTCGACACTTTTTCTTTTCGAAAAGACCGAAAAAATACGAAAAGTCAAGATTATTCTTAAATGGGGTTACTTACACTATTGGAAATTGGTTTAATTAGTGGACACCAATAATATTTAGGATCGTATAGAAGCATTTTTTTTATCGCTGTAGTTTTTTTTAATGCGAAGTGATTTTGTGTTTTTTTTGCCTAATCTGCAAAATCGGTCTCGCTCCCGCGCGCGTCGTTTTCTCATTGCTATCTCGCTTCAGCACATTTTTTCCGAGTATCGCCTTAAGATTTGTGTTTATGTGACTACACATAATTTTAAAAAGCAATAATGCTGAGAAATTTCCCATAAGTACTGAATTTGTGTTGTTTAAAATAAATTAATATTCGTATGCATTTTTTGGATTTTCTTACTCGTGACGCCAAATTTCATTCTAAGATCATATAAAAAAAAAACTGAGCAATTATTAATGAAAATGAGGGTCAAAAAAAGGAATTGCCATAAGTACAATAGCAGTAGGTACTCATGTTTGGAAAATGTTTTGGATTTTTATCAAGTATTACATACTTACTGGTATAAATAAGTCATTTTATGTACTGCGAAATTACTCGGTTAAATATATAAACAGATTTGTATATTTAGGTATAACTTCGGCCACAGTCTCTAGCAGCGGTGCGGCGTGCGGTGCTGCAAAGCAGGGTACTCATCTAGCTTGTAGCTCGTAACCTAACTGATACTGTATAAACCTGAAAGTGAGTTCGGCTCGTCCACGGTCACCGCGTAACCAGCTACGAGTTCCCGGATCCGCAGTGCTTGTGACGAAATCACGCCGACAACATTCTGCTCACTCCATGATTGCGTTCGTTTGAAGTTCGCGTCGCGCCTACGTACTCACTGCACAAGAGGTCTTGTCGTAGTCCACGCGCACACTGCGAGCCGCCTTTGTGTTCGTAGCGATACCGCCACTCGGCGGGTCACTGCGAGCTTACTGCGAACCACGCGCGAGCGGCTCGCACGCAGCGAGCTCGTGCCTCCTATGGACTCACTTGACAGTAGCAGTTACGTTACGTTACGTGTTACACAGCTCGGTGAGTATCCTGCTCAAGAGACGCGGCGGGCGGTATGATTTGCGGTGGTATGCTATAATAGCCCGACTAGTTGCAACCGCGGCGGCCTCAGCGGTGGACGTTTTAAGAGAATTTGGAATGGCACTATCAAAAATGGGACGATATTGCCTTGACACAAGTGCGTTCTCAGCTCAAGATATCATTGAGTCCAGATTCTAGATTTAAGCGAATTTTAATAAATGTTTTACCATTATTATTGAAATACTTATTTATTTTAATTTTACTCCTATTCACTTACTCCGATCACCACAATGATTTCCTCTACGATCCTCTCTTCCATTTCCAGTCCCACTGTAATCCCCACTCTGACACCCTTTCCGATTCCCACGCACTATCCATACCTACAAAAAGTAACTCTATCTGCCTATTTGTTCGTCCATATGTTACTTTTTGGGCCTATGCCCAGCGGTGGGCGTCGTTCGGCTGCCATGATGATGTTACTTTTTACGCCAAAACGTCTGAACCGATTTCGATGAATTTTGGTACAGAGATTACAAATCTTGGAGAAGGACAAAGGCTACTTTTTTACGCGATATAACCGCAATTCCAATACAAATGCAATGTCCAAAGTTCATGCAGACGAAGTTACGGGCCACAGTTAGTATATCAAATTACTAGATGCAGCCCGCGACTTCGCCCACGTGGATTTCGGATATCGCATGAACAATATTCTATGACTATCTATGATTTCAAAATTCCAAAATTCATCATCATTCAGCGTTTTGGCGTGATAAAGTAACAGACAGGCAAAGTGACATTTGCATTTATCTACGGATTAAGCTAGTACAATAAATGCGAAAGTATAGTCCATTCGCTTAGATAGTGTCGCTCTGCCACAATGCCGTGCGGGTGTACCGTCACTATCTAACCGAACGGACTATAACTCTGTCTGTCTGTTAGGTTTCATCCCAAAACCGATAAACCAAGTTTGAATAATTTTAGCATAGAGATAAATAGGACGATCGAGAATGATATAGGGTACTTTTTAACTGAAACTCATGTTTTAACTGAAATACAAGCGGACGAAGTCGAGGGCAACAGCTTGTTTACTATAATTCTATTCTAGAATCGATCATTTCGCTTGAGATTCATAATAACACCCTCGCCGTAACAATATTGTAATACATTCAATGTAATATTATAGTATGGTATACAGTGGTAGGAAGTACCACGGAGTATATTATTTGTACTACAGTTATCTACCTATTTCGTTTTAAAATAATAAACATATTACATTAAAAATGAAACTTGAGTGGTTCTACTGAATATCGGTCACTACTGTCTTGCTGCTACACTGTGGCACGATAGCGGCAGCCCGGCCAGGGCCGCGCAAGTATACTGAGACGCGCGGGGTGTCCCTCCGATGGGCGGAGCGTATGCGACGTTCTTCACCCCCTCAAATTATTTCTGCGCTCGGGATTCCTAGCCTTAAACTATACCACCCATCAACAGCTGTCAAAGTTATGTAAAACTAGCTTTCCGCCCGCGGCTTCGCCCGCGTGAACTACACGACGTTATCCCGCGGGAATGTGGTATTTTTCCGGAATAAAAAGTAGCCTAAGTTACTCCTAATTACATCAGCTACCTGCCAGTGAAAATCCCGTCGAAATCGGTCCAGCCGTTTCAGAGATTAGCCGGAACAAACAGACTGACAAAAATTGGAAAACATGTTATTTTGGTATATTTACAGTATATATAATCATATGCATGTAGAAAAAAGTGGTTATATTAATATTACAAACAGACACTCTAATTTTATTTATTTGTATAGATACCTATTGTATTTTAGTGCTTTATATGACCGATAGAGGCGCAGCTCCCGTTTTCATACAAAATAATACTATCATGATAACGCTAGAGGTAGGTACAGTACCACAAGCATGAAAATCCATCGTTATCGTAATCCCTATCGGTCGTATAAAGAACAAAAATTTTATATTATATTTGACTTAGATAAGCTTTTGACGGGTGGGATGGGATAGTTTACTATACGATTACCATAATGACAGTTTTTTGTGCTAGGGCTAATGTGTAGCTAATTTAAAAAAAAAAGTTGTTCTATGTGCCTTTTTCCCTTATTGCCTGCTTTTCTTACACCTGTGCTAATATATTATCTTTGTTTTTGTTTCAGGTAAAAACTTGTGTATTTCATGGTCATCAGACTGCTACAATTGAAAAATAAGGTAAACAGATCGTCGTTTTGAAAGCGTTGGTTTTAAGGTAATGTTTAAAATAGGGTTAAAGATATTAATAAAAGAAACGCAGGAACATTTGCACTTGGGTTGTTATTTTTTTAATCACACCAATGATCTAAGCCCAATTAATTTCATTAAGAAACTGTCATGGAAACTTGATAACGGATAAATATATACTTTAATACTTTTTGTTTGTAAATAAATACTTCCTATTCATAGAAAACACCCTGACCAAGACAAATAGACAAATATTTGTCTTGTCCGGGTATCGAACCCGGGACCTCTGGCGCAGAAAAGGCAGGATTTTAACCGCCTCTGTGGTCTAGTGGTTCACACCACCGATTTCAGACCCAGAGGTCCCGGGTTCGATTCCCAGTGGGGGTACTTATAGTATTCGGTTTGGTTGGTGGTAGGACTTGTTCTTAGTCCGCCTGGCTAGCTACCACCGTCTTATCTAAGTCTGACGCCATAACAATGATGTTTTCAGCGTTATTGTGTTCCGGCAGTTAGAGATAAGATAGCCAGTTCCTCAGTGATTGAGGATTCCGGGAGTAGTGCGCTTCCACCTTCAGCCTTATCACCACTTAACATCAGGTGTGATGAAGGCTAAGTGCTACACCGTTGTAAATAAAAAAAAAAAAAAAAAAAAAAGGATTTTGTGAGTGAGAATCGGGCCACTAGAGTCAGAAGTGTTGCGAATGGCAATGTACTCTTCCAAACTACAGGAAATGGCCGTAAAAGCTAGAATATTCCACAGCTCTATAATAGAAAAATAAAACTGAAGTGGATACTTAAAAGTAATAGTAAGACTCTTTCGCACACTGTTAAAAAAAACAAATTTCTTTAAATAGAAATTAAGTTTAAAAATAACTTTACTCTCTTTGTACGTCAGATTCATTGATATTATTGTGAATAGCTTTAGCACAAGTATTGTGTAAAATAATCACACCCATACACCGAACAAGAATCAAAAACGAACGGAGGAAACGAACCCACAACCCTGAGGTCAGTAAACATGGTCAATACTACTGCACCATCTGGATATTGAATTTCAAACACTCCTAGAATATTAATAAGAAAACTGCACGATATTTTCTAACCCATTTTCCTAATTACTATCGTAATTAGCTTAGAGCTAGAACTGAGACATTAGCATATGGGCTAATCTAGGATGTAGGTGAGGTCAGGCGTAGGTGACCTAGGTTTCTAGTTAGAATTCATCTGCATATTTATTGATGCACCTTGTCTTTCTGATGGATTAATATTGTTTTCTAGAACCTTTTAACCTATTTTGTCTTATAAAAGTTGTCTTGCCTTTTTTATATGTTTATTGTTGACATTGTTGTAGTTCGTTTCGTTATTTTTATTTAACTTTTTTTCAACAATCCGATGAAATTAAAATATTAGTAATCTTTCCAACGTAATGCAAATTAGTAGGTACGTTAAGATTTTTTTAAATGAGTAAGAATATTTTTTTTTATTCTACAAAAAGTAGCTAGAAGTACTTATTTTTTTTTATTTTTTAATGTAGGGTAGGTAGTACATGATATTACTCGTATCATGATTTGCCTTTAGATAATTCTTTCCGGCGCTTAGTAAATCGGCCAGACTTAACGAAATGAGCTGTCAAACAAACATACCTACCTATACATAAGACGCAGACATAGACAGACCAACATATCCGATTGATAACTAACTTTTTTAAGTCGGTTAATATAATATACATCCAAACCAGAAACATGTTTATCTTTATAAATAAACAAGCTTAAACAAGCTCGCGTACATTTAGCGTAGCAACCATCTATCGGGCTCAACGGCGAGTAGCGCGTATAACTCTGCCGTGGTCTGCACATTAAGCACTGCATACTATGCAGTTGCATAGCTCACTAAGTGGGCTATCTGGCCGAAAATCCTCGCCGCATAATAACCTTGCTGGCATGCTGTATTGGACGTGCGACTGGTTATGGTGCGACGGTTTGTTGTTGTTGGAAAGAAGTATTCAATAGAATCGGGCGTCACTTGGTGGATGTACCTTCTTCGTTTTATGGAGTGTAGCAAATTACTACGTTTTGACAGTGAAAAGAAACGTATTTATAAAAAACTTTGATATTATTCCATCTTAATTAAAGCCACTGAAAAGCAATAAAGGTGTGCTACTTTACATCGGTCTGTAGTTCATCAAGTAGATAATTACCTATTAAAGACTTTCATGGAAATCTTGTTTGTTTTGAATTCTTGACAAGTAAATGGAAATGACGGCGGAATATCATTACATATCAATTATCATTACACCCTCGATATTCATAACCGGAACCACACCAAAAGATTCAATCGCACGCGGCAAAAGTGCGCTCCACTGGAGCTCCATGCGGTTGGTGTGGACGTGCCTCGCGCTATCCAATTGAACAAATTCGATGCATGGTCAATGATACACGATCCTGGATCGCGAATCACCGCCGATTTAAGACGGATCGTTTGGTGTGGTCCATTTCGACTACGTTACCAAAATGCAATGCAAGATTTGACATTTCTTCCTCGGTAATTGATGAGTTCGCGCGTAAAATGAAAACCCAACAAGTTGTGCCTAGTGTGAAATCATCACGGTTTTATTGCATGATCGATCATAATAAAAAAAGACTTACGAGTGCTTCTAACATCTATCTTTCTTGCGTACTGTGGGTCGCACCAACATCGGCCGTGCCAACCATAGATCGATGTGGTAGCACGCGGCGTGTTTCGCGCCGCTTTCAATTTGCATTAAGGGTTTATCAGTTTAATACGAGCCAAAAGTTGGCCGCATCGACCCGTCGAGGGGTTGAGGGTTGGGAGAAAAATTAACGGATTTTGGGGTTTTAAACTCATGCCTTGTGAAATACGAAGAATTTGAATAATACGGTGGGAAAATAGTGAGGAACAATATTTCGGTTATTCCACCACTCGGCCCAAATAGGTCGTAGAGTGTCGTGGGACGAGTTGTAGAATAACCGATTTTTCTTGTGTGAAGAATCGAAGCACCATAGAATGCTGCTATACTAAACATAATATATCCGATAACGATACTTCAACGAGATTTTCTTACAATTCTATTTTTTGTATATATATTTGATGACAGATAAGAACAAACTTTATGAGTTTTATTTAATACAAGCCAAAAGTTGTCCGCATCGATCCGTCGCGGGGTTGAGGGTTGGGAGAAAAATTAACGGATTTGGGGGCTTAAACTCGTGCTTTGTAAAGCACAAAATAGTATAGAAGTTGAATAATAGGGGCTTTTTCAGTACCTAATAACGAAAACCAAAACTAACAACCTAGTAACTTTTTAATTGTATTTTGAACTGAAAAGTAGGAACATCTTTAACCTCATATTTTGTAAAAGACGGATTAGTATGGTAGTTGGTATAGGGTAATGTGAAAATAGTTGGTATGGTAGGTAACAAATCCATAATATAAATAAGGTGTAAAAAAATCTGCCCTAACATTTGAGGGCAGTCCCTAACGGACCAAGAAGTTTCAAGAATCACTATTCAAGAAGTTTCAAGAATCACTATTCTTGAAACTTCTTGGTCGTCTTGATAATCTTTCCCTAATAAACATAAGAAATTGCCGATCAACATGATCCATTTTGTATACGACGACGAAAACCCTACGTTTATGGGAAAGATTTGCAGTTCCATCACGCCCTAGAATATAACTGCTCATTTATTTACAAATCGTATAAGTGTAATGAAAAAGTAACTAAATAAAAAAGTACGTACATTTAACTAAAAATAAATGTACATAAGATATTTACAATGCTCGTCGTTACTTAAAATGTATTCATAAACAACTATTAATATTTAATTCCCATTATGTACTGAATTTAGATACCTACTTTCGTAACATTAGAGAGATTAGTGTTGCCATAACAATATCTATTTTATGATCGTTTACCCGCTTTTAGAATTTTCAGCGTAAAGTTGCACAGTAAAAGTAAAGGCTGTAGTATGGATAAACTAATTACTTTGTTAATAATGATGTTTGAGCTTGTCCGTAGTGAGGTTTACGTCTAGGTGAGTTTATCTCTTCTAGTAAGAGGCTCCGCACGGTTTCAGCCGCGCGGTGCGTTCCCGTGGAAATATCGATGAAAGAATTTTTAAAATCAGTCCAGTACTTTTGAGCTTATTCATATTAATTACAAACATACATACCTACAAAAAATATTAATATAGAAAAATCTGTGAACCTTATAAAGTCCTTACTTTTGATGTTTGTCATCAGAAATTTCCAATGCAAAATTCCAATTATTATATAGAGCTGCAGTCGTTAATATTTAAAATCGCCATTAAACATATTTGATCCTTAAGATCATAAGGATTAACATCCTTAAAATCTGAATACCTGATGTGGTAGTCAGTTCAATGAATGATGATCACTAATTTCATAAAAATAAATTACCATTTTAGACAGAACATTTAGATTATACCTACTCTTTTATATCTACACTGTGAGGCTTTGTAATTAAGCAAATTTAGTTTATATTATCTCTGTTCAAGAGTTACGTATAATTTTAGGGCCTAGTCGGTGTTTCGCTACGTTGTTGCTAGATACTATAAATACTGAATAACTAGCGATAAATATAACTTTAATGAGAATCTTAAAATCTTCTTTACTTCAATCACCCTATACTAAAAGCAGTTTCTATGCGAACAAAGTAACGGGTCTATGATGCTCTAGCTAGTTTAAAGTATTTAAATTCTCATGTTGCTAAAACTATATTTTTATGGGTTTTTGTTTTAAATTTTCTCTATTAGCAGTTCCGCGAACTCGTCTGTCACTCCGGTACCTGCACGTTGGCGCCCGACGTGTAGCTTGATTGCATTTTTTGCACATTCTTAATTACCCCAGCGAACAGCTCGGAAAGAAACGGTAGAGATGTTGTTTTCTTTAACGAAATTAAATGGTGGAAGATGATATTGGAATTCAATTATTAGGTGTCATTCTAATGCAAATTCGAATGCTGCTAAAACTCGTTAGAGTGGCGTACAACTCCGAATCCTATACTTACTAAAAACAGTTTATATTCTATGCGACGGAAGTATTTAAATACTCTTGACGATAAAATAAAACTACTAAAGAAAACTTACATGAATTTTTAATCGATTTGCAATTCCGCTAACTCGTCTGTCACTCCAGTACCTGCACGTTGGCGCCCAACGTGTAGCTTGATTGCGTTTTTTGCGCATTCTTAATTACCCCAGCGAACTGCTCGGAAAGAAACGCTAGAGGGGTTGATTTATTTAAAAATTAAAATGGTGGATGTTGATAGTAGAATTGCTATTTTGAAATTATTGAGAAATTGCTTTGTCATCAAGGTCGCATTTAATACTTATAGTTTAACGTTTCATAAGCCAAAGTCATCGATGTTACAGTTACTTTTACGTTTTTAACAATGCAGGATAAAGTCCTTTTCTTACAAGATGCCCCAAAGTTTATAGGTATGCCAGCACTAGCAAAGTCGCGTTGCAGACTAAATAGAAATATTTTATGTGCTTTCAAAATAACATTGGACGGACATTTGGTGTCTTAACTCAAACAAAGATTGAACTTCAACGTAGAAACTTATAAATGTGTAGTTAACCTCAACCTGAGATACGCGCTGGCAAGTTTCTTGCGCCCATTCTTCTTGTCAGTTAAAAAGTCTTGAATGGGTGGTAGGAAAATATTGACGATTCATAAGTACATGCTTTTTATGTCTATGTGAATAAATAAATATTTTGATTGATTGATTGATTGATTATTTTGTTCACTACATGATGAAATGAGAAAATCTAATGGTAATCTAAAGCAAACGATATCGTTTAAAACATCACTGAAGTGGGGTCAGCAAAGTCCGCTGCAAAGTAATAAAATTGCGAGCATCAAAAGCCAGAGAATGAAACGAAATTTGCAGAAAACTCCAGACAATGTGTTTGCCAACATTTTTAACGCCCGTGGTGCAGCTAAATGCATTTTTTCCGCCGCTTTATTAGCCGCACAAACATGGTTAACGCTCCGGGTTGCGTGCTCGAAGTTTAATGGCGATTATTTATTATCTGACAACAGGTAGCTCTGAACGTAGACGTTGATGGACATAAGATTGCAGAAAAAAGTGATATGAATGTGTAATGTGATGAATGGAAAAGTGATGAATGAAAGGTGACTGGTGACAGAGTAGAGTACAGTAGTGGAGAAGTTTGTACTGCTCAGGGTATCGATTCTGCTAACGTTCGAGTCATAATCGTGTCAAAATCATGTTTCAATTGTAGTGTTTTTTTACCTATGGCTTCACCGTAAATTATGAAATTAAGGGTTTTATAAAAAATTGAGAATTGATCATTATTTTTCATGTAGGTACTTTGTAATGATGTCGATGTCTCCTATACTTAATATTATTTTGCTTATGTTTGCAAAAGCACCGAACGAAAATGTAATATTATTCTAATACAAAATAGAATACAAATAATACCTATTGTTACAAAGTGAAATGATTCCATTTTCCCGAAATATCTAGCATTCGACAATTTAAATAATATTATAGGTATAGCACAAGATTTCTGTCACCGTAAATAAAATCACAGCTTTTTTAATACCTTGGTTAATATTTTTATAGGTAAATAAAATAAGAACTTTTGTGATACGTATACTTTTTAAACGTAAACAGATGTTTCCATTCTATTATAATAAATAACCAACGAGCTACTTTTATGTAAAGGGGCTTAAGAGACGGAAAAAAACATTAGAAGAGAAAAATACATTTTTTTTCTCTCTTATAATGTTTTTCCTATGTTGATGTATTTAAATAAGAAAATAAAATGAATAAAAAATGACACAAAAACATAGCCAAATTAGTCAAAACCAACAAAAAAAAAAGATTAGTCTATGTGAGAGACTGGCCTCTGCACTAGGAGACCTGTGTGACAGATAACCAGTCTCTCCTCATAAGTAGTTTTTTTTTAATATTTATGCATATTTTTTAAATTTAATTTAATTTAAGTACTTGATTAAAAGAAGAAAAAGATTACAAAAGTATTCAACTACCTAGTATAAACATCTTAACCATGTTTATAAAGACTGAATGCAAGTGGCGCAGTGTTGGTCCGAAGTTAAACGGTCGACGACAGTACGGATACCTGCCTTCTGCACCAGAGGTCCCGGGTTCGATTCCCGGACAAGACAAATATTTGAGTGCATGCAATGAACATTTCTGTCTTGTTCTAAGTGTGTTCTATGTATATTAAGTATGAAGTACTTAAGTATATGTTTATCGGTTATCAAGTTTTGCTTGTCAAAGTTTCTTAATGAAATTAACACGGGCTTAGATAATTGGTATATTGAAATACTAGAAATAAATCGACCCGTCAGGAATTCTTTTTTTGATAATAAATATAAATAGTAAGTATCTGAAAAAAGTCGAAAATAATTTGATAGTTATTCAGGTTCCAAATAGTGATACCTATGTATTTAAGTTTTAGTTTAAACTCAATTTAATTTGATTATGGACTAAATGCCCAGGCCTATGCCCAGCGAAGCTGGGCCGGCCGTCAAGTCGTAGGGGGAGCTTGCCATACCGGGCCCTCCACATTACGACTTCCACCGACGGCGGTGAGAGCAAGTAGTGAGGGGTTTAGTGGGTATTCCTCCTTTCTGACCCCCCATCGAGTCTCCGCGACTGGATGGAGGGTCAGGAAGCGGCTAGGCGAGTCCCACATAATCACCGTCCGCACACCAACGTGGACGGGGTATGCGTAAAAGCATTCCCCTCACTATAATAAAAAAATAAAAAATAAAAAAGGCCTATGCCCAGCTGTGGGCGTTGTTCGGCTGACATGATGATGATGATGATCTAATCGCAACAATCGTGGATCAGAGTAAGGAGTTAGAGTTGGCGTATGCAAAATGTTTACCAAGATATATCTATGATACAGTTAGAAGCCCCGACATTGACCCTGTTACCCTGAGCCATGAGGACAATCACTAAGCCACTTAGACATCCATTATCAGCGTCACGCCTCAGAACACATGATTAATTCTTCAGCGTATTTCGGATCCACATTATCTTATTAGTCACTCAAGCATAGAGAAAGATAGGGAGAAACAGAGTTTGAGGTAACGCAACGCAACGGTGTAATTTTAATACGCACTAGCGACTTCACGCGACTTCGTCCGTGTAGCTTATCACGTTAGTAACCAAGTAAACATCTCCATCTTCTGATTAAAAAGATCCTATTATCTTATACACCACAAAATTTTAATTAGTACCTACAAAGATTTCAGGGGACGATAATGTCGATACGAACAATTTTTACTAAAATCTTTGTACTAATTAAAATTTAGAGGTGTAAGTATAAATAATAAGTTCTAAGTAAAAGTTTCATTTTCATGACAACCTTTTTTGCTGACTGTACTTATGCGCTTGTTTGTACATACATTTCGGCGATTCATTTTTATTTATATAGATGTATGGGCTGCAGTATACGATTGCATTTAAAACGAATTGGGTGTTTGACAGTTGTTGAAATGTAAATATTTAATTACGAGATGCGAGAGTATAACATTATTGAATAACAAATATGAAAAAATAAATTCAATATGTATTATAACAAGCGAATTATGAGCTACTTAATTGTGACTCTAGCCATCACTTTCTAAAACGAAATCATCTATGGCGAGAGTATGGCGCTATGGAAATGTGACGTCACGTTTCTATAGCGCTCTCCTTGTCTAATTAGTAAGTTTGATGCTCTATTTCGCTGAAAATATGCAATATATTTGAAAATAAATACCTATGTTGTGTTGCTATTAATTAAATGAACATTTTAAGTCAATAAAAAACATTCAGTCAAATATCCAATTCCTAATAACCTCGCCGTAATTGATACGGTTTCTCTAAAACCTTGTCGGAAGAGAGTAATTTCTATTATCTACCCATTTGTCAGTGGCATGTTTGATATGTAAATTTGTTCTGTTAATCCCGGCGACCGATCCCGGTAACGATATAAACTACACATAATTCCTATTAACATTGACATCGAGAACGGGACCCACACTTACAAATAGACAAAGATTAAGGAAGGATGTAGAATGGGCATCTGGAATGGGTGAATGCGTTCAATATCCAGAGAGCGTGTAAATTAATATAAGCTGGAATAAGGTTAAAAACTAAATATTAAAAGCTAAGTTTTTACATATTGCCTACGTTTAGATAAAACTCAGCGCCTAATACGACTCAATACATAACCAAATTAATTACTGACAACAGACTGTTTTCGTACAATTCTTCCACAATATCTACCAATTAAGTGAAATTAATTTATTATCCAATACTTCCCGAGAGCTTTAGTTCTGTCGTTTCATACAGGTTTGGGTTCAATTTAAATTAAATACGTAGTATGTTTTTATTTGAGAAACAAAGAATATTTATATAAATGGAAAAAACGTAGAAGTATTGCTAACTGAGACTATTGTCAGTTTTTCTTTAAAGTTGAATCGTACAAACCAACCGATTGTCATTTTGTGGGCGGGGCAAGGTTTCTTCTAAGATGCGTGAGGAATGCAAGTGGAAGTGGCTTTTGTTTTTAAAGCTCTTCAGCTTTGTAGTCCTAAGGCCTTAAATCAAACGTTGCACTGAAGTTGTTACCTATTTGTCGCTTCTATTCTTCCACTCTTTGAAGAATCCGTCCAGCTATCGGAGAGCTCATTTGAATTTGTAATGACACGGCGGGGCGGGGGACGAGGTTGTTACCCGTGGGCGGGGCGAGGTGTCTTAACAGATCTGTGAGGAATGCTAGAGAAACTGGCTTTTGTTTTTAAAGCTTTGCAGTCTTAAAATTACTGAGTAGTCACCTCTATATTAGCTGATCTATTATAAGAACTTCTTTGGCATTATTGAAAAAATCAACAAAATATTGAAATTTAAATCAACTCTTTCAAATCAGAACTTCAATATAGTACACCAATTTATAGCGACATCATTGTTTTATGTTGGCACCTTAATGCCGAGTAAACAAAATGAACAAAATAACTCAACAGCGCAAAAACTAAAGTTTTACTAGCTAGAGTGTGACCCTGCGCCCCGATCGCGGTAATCCTATGACGCATTAGTCAAGTATACGTGCAGTTGACGTTCACGCGACGTGCAATACCGTTTATGATAACGCGCGGCTTTGACAGTGCGACAACGTTTTCTGTTCCGGTGATAATCTTTGGAACTAAAACAGTTTTCATACGACAGTCTATTTTGACAGCTAATTCCGTATTGCAATGCAAGTGGCTCCTCTGTCACGGATGTCACCGAAACAGACAGGATTGAGGGACTATAGGTGTGAGCGTCGTTATGTCATTACGGCAATACGAAGCCAAACGTCATGACGCAAACGTGGTCAAGACGCGCTGCATAGAATTACCGCGATCGGGGCGCAGTTCCAAAGACGAAGTCCTAAAAATTATTTGTCAAGTACTATTTGTATTAAACGTGCAACCTACAGAAGTAATGTCTTGCGCTTTCTCTACCTATATAGGTAGGAGTCTATCCCTCTCTTCCAATGTCCCAAGCTGGTGTGAAATACCGGCGCCCGTAAGGCACTCCGTGACGGTTGAGCGCCTGATTATTTATCGCCTACGCGTGAGCACTTAGCCAGCACACACATTAACGAGCGGAGCGATTTTCAACCCTACCCATATGGGCAATAAAACTCAATTCACTTTAGAAGAACTATCGTAGTTTACACGTCAGGGGCCCGATTCTCAGGCATTCGAACTTTTTCAGTGTGGTAATTCGTATGTCGAACATTTTGTTTGTGGTTTCTATTGAAAAGCTGGAACGTTTCAAACAAACTAAGCTGTCCCACATGTCAACAAATTCATTTTGACAGCTAAGTTCGTATACGAACATCTATTGGTTTTTACCACTCGTAGCGTTCGACTGGTTTTCGATCGAACTTTTTCGATTGTGAAATTCTGACAATACAGAAACTGTGTTATATTTGAATTTCGAGCTTATAAATGTGAACTTTTCTCGATTGCCTGAGAATCGGCCCCCTGAGCAGGATATAGAATCGCGAATTAGTATGGATTTTGTTTTATTTCTTACTAGCGGCCGCCCGCGGTTTCACCCGCGTGGTTCCCGTTCCCGTGGGAATATCGGGATAAAAAGTACATATAAACCTTCCTCTTGAATCACTCTATCTATTAAAAAAAAACGCATCAAAATCCGTTGCGTAGTTTCAAAGATTTAAGCATACAAAGGGACATAGGGAAAGAGAAAGCGACTTTGTTTTATACTATGTAGTGATGATAGTATTCGTTTGGAAGATTAAAGGAAAATGCGATTAAAAGGCTGTTTGACGGCTTCAACTTAGTTCCGGCAAATACAATTAAAATAAAGCTGAAACTAAGACTCGAGAGACTACGAGAGAAATAGTTGGGTAGTACTTAGTGAAAATACTAGTAAAAGTTTCAGTAGCTTAACTAAATGAGCAATGTCCCTTACAGCAAAGATTGCATCCCGAACTAACCACTTATTGTTCATTCGAAATATTGTAATACTCGCTTTCTCTTCTTCACCTTGCATGAAGCTCGCATGCTTTTATCGTGTAAGAGCAGCCTTGGCGACGGTATCGATGTTCGTTAATAATTAGCAGCATGCATGTCATGACTGCCGCGACACCTTACCGTCAAGTTTCATTAAAACCGTAATTATTTCAATCAAGTTTTTTCTAATTGCTCGTTCTTCTCTAAAAAGTTTGAAACTCGCATGCTTTTATTATGTAGGACTAAAGAGCCTTAGTGACATCAACCTAAAGATCTTATCTCGTACTATTTTCACCAAGTTTCTTCTACCCGCTTCCTCCTGTCTACTAAGTTTAGATTTCGCATGCTTTTATCGTGTAAGACTAAAGAGCCTTAGCGTTATCACCTACAGATGTTAATTAGCGGCATGCATGCGTACCTCGACATTTTAACGGTCTTATCTCGTACTATTTTCACCAAGTTTCTTCTACCCGCTTACTCCTGTCTACTAAGTTTGGAGTTCGCATGCTTTTATCGTGTAAGACTAGCCTTAGCGACATTACCTAGAGATGTTAATTAGCGGCATGCATGCGTACCTCGACATTTTAACGGTCTTATCTCGTACTATTTTCACCAAGTTTCTTCTGCCCGCTTCCTCCTGTCTACCAAGTTTAGAGCTCGCATGCTTTTATCGTGTAAGACTAAAGAGCCTTAGCGACGGTATCGATGTACGTTAATTAGCGTCATACATGCGTGCCTCGGGCTTACGTTAACAGTTTCTGGTCCATTTAACCTGTTAATTGATATCCTTTTAAGAAGGAGAGTAATGTTTGAAGTATTACATTTAGGATACTTGAAGGGTTAACGCACATGGTAGTCAAACTACCTAAAACGCTATGGTTCGATCGCACACTAGAAAGTAAATTAATATATTTACCGAGAATAAAAATATTATTGAACAAATTTAAAGACAGAAATAGTAGAAATCTGTTTAAAAGTGTATCTAACACATAGTTAACGTTTAAGTTCGTAATACTTAATTAAATAATTTTACAAAACGTATAACATACGTTAACCACTGAAAATATTAGAAAACTTTGGAATTGTATTTAACTTGCTGTATGAAACGAAAAAAAAAGTTACTAAAAATCGTTGTTATACCTATCTGTAGAAATCTCTACTCATGCATACCTGAAAACATCCAACAGAGAGGTAAAAAAAAAATACTGAAAATATTTAACGAAATAACGGTTTAAAACGTGACGAATAAAATATTCAAAAATACATAACCATTTCGGTTTTACTTACATACTTGTGGTAGCTCGTGACTTTGTATGTGCTGGGCTACAAAGCCCAGACATACAAAGTTAAAGACATACGTTGTTGACAACAACAATGTTCATGTAAAAAAAAACGGGTTGCACTCCGGGAGTGAAAAGAAAAGTGAAAAGGGCTCCCCAGATATTTTCACAAAAAAAAAGGAATTTGACAAAAAAAAAGAAAAAATACGAACTAGATTTGAACCGGCTCTGGCTTCAATGCAGCCCAGCCCGTTTTCTAACTTGAGCTATAACAACTTTGTTAACGGTGGCGATATCGCTTCGTAGACTAATGACATTGTAACACTTTTTTTATGTCACGTGTCCGTCTTACGAATAATCGATCTGACGGTCACGTGATCCTGACGCGAGTTTTAGGGTCACCAGATGAAAAATACAAAAGTCCGGAGAATAGACCTGATTTCCATTGAAAAATCCTGAGTTTGAGCGCGGGGGGGGGGGGGGGGGGGGATTACCCCCAGTATAATGTATAACATGTGGAGCATAATTACTTACATCTTCGATCAACAATAGTGCTAGATGAAGGCTCACGAACTAAATGAAAACTTTAAATCAATAGAAATAAGGTTACGATTGTTACGATGTTGCATTAAAATGACAGGAAGCGTTGCAAGATCGGAGACTTAGATAAATAAGTATTATTTTAAATTGTAAAATTCTTCCAAAAGAAGAATATGTTTAGTTTGTTCTAAAATATCTATAAAGATCTTTTAATCTAAGCTGTATTTTATTGGAAATTCTAAAAATCCTGAGATTCCATGAGTTTTTTTGCAAAATCCGACCGCAACCCTGAGATGAGTCCAAAAATCCCGAGATCTCAGGCCAAATCCTGAGATATGGTAACCCTGCGCGAGTTTAACATTTTTAACCCATCACAAAAAGTGGACAACTCCGCTACCATAAAACTGAAATGCACTATAAAAATACTAAATGCACATCAAAACGTAGTTTGAGTGTTTTAGATTGTACCTAGGTACAACTCAGTAATTTTTGTGATGCAATTTATTATTCCCCTTAAAAAACCACCTATAGCATAGCATATAATCGCCCCTTTTTTATACACACACTTAGCATACATCACACCTGATGTTAAGGCGAGGAATCCCGACCGAAATAGGCACGCAATTTCTTCAGAGTGGAGTTGGTTCCAAAATTTTCAATAGGTTCTAATCCAGTGGTTCTGATGATGTTGAACTAAGAAAGCTAAATAGATGATACTATAGATAGAGGTTTTTTAGAGCTTCATATCTTCAGTAATACTCAAGATATTTGTAATAAAAAAAGGCATTATGTACCTAATATTTAAAGAAACAGTCTACTAACTCATTTCCACAATACTTGTCTAACAAATCAACTAGGATGACGAGCGAGTCGCTGTCTCCTCAAAAACTATTCGTGTCCCGCGACAAATGTCACGGACAAGATAGGACATGTTAGAATGAGTGACAGAGTGTCACTGTAACGTAATTGTTAGCCGTTACCGTCTCAAGTGAAATTGTGAATGGTAAACAAACTTAGTAGATAGGTACTCTAGATCTTCTTATTTAGTTATAAAGAGGGTAGATTTTGTTTGTTTGTAATGAATAAGCTGAAAACTACTAGACCGATTTTTTAAATTCTTTCATCAGTAGAAAGCTACTTTATTTCCGAGTAACATAGGCTACATTTTATCCCGATATTTCCACGGAACGGGAATCACGTGGGTAAAACCGGGGGAAGGTTAAAAATTAAAAAGGTTTGCATGTAGAAAGTAATCTCAGCAACTAATAAACCGATTTAGAAATCAGACGGTAAACTAGACAGCTACATTATTCCACAGTGACATAAGCTATATTTTATCCCGATATTCACACGGGAAATGTAGCAACGCGGATAAAATCGCGCGGTGTACCTAATAGTCATAATTTTATTCATTTCTGAAAAATATCGGAAACTAAACTACAAAGTCAAAGTATGAAAAAAACATGTACTTAGATGAAATAAAATTAATGCTTATGAATCGTATAACATTTTTTTACCTACTTTTACCTTATCTTTTAACCGACAATTAAAACGGGCGAAAATACTCATGCAACGCATTTACAAAATTATTATGTCGTTGTTAGACAAAATCGTACAATAATAAAAATTATTAAAAAAAAAAAATGCTTAAGGAAAATATTACATATTTTTTAAATGGAACTTTATTAAATAATGCTATGCCTTTACCAAACACGAGCCTCTACATTTTTCAAATTACACATTGTATACATTTGGCCGTTAACCGAACTTAACATTTGACATTGAGCTAGCCCTTGTGTTATGTACGAAATAAAATCTGTTTTTATAGAATAACTGGAAGCTCTTTGTGCTGTAGGTAGACTATGAAAAGCTTCCATATTACTTTGTTTTAGTTCTAAACTATATTTTTGCTGTACCATCAGCGTCGAGGAGATAAGAGGCAATGACACGGCAACCCTGACAGGCTATTAAGGAAGTAAGGGTCAACCTATACTTAAACGCTGACATAGTGTACAAAGTGGCAGATAAACCACACGTTGCTTGTATAACGACCGTTTTTAGACCAACTTCGTGGCCGAGTGTACGCACCGGTTTTTAGTGCCGCTATCTCTAGAGGTCCCAGGTTCGATATCGGTACCTGAAACACTGATCGACTTTGATTATATTTCTTTTGATATCCTTTCGATACTTATTCTTTTATATAAGGAGATAAATTTTTGTATAGGGAAATTGTGTAAAATCATCTGATAAACATAAAAATCCACGAATTAGAACATTTTTACTTGTCCTTCTGTTCACATGTTCACTGTTCCTGAAACCTTACTGCTATTAAGTCAAGAACACAGGATTACCCGGTGTTAATACACCATTTTTCATTCTTCATACATATTAAAGGGAGCTTCTTATGTATGGTTTTAATGCAAGATTTCCGGCGAGCTACGAATTTTCTCGTGGTTTGTGGGAAAGAATGATGTGTGATTGAACTTTTTTCGGAGTCAAAATGGTGGGTTCCATTTTTTACAAGCTTTTATTTAACTTGCCATGTTAGTTAGTTAGTAAGTTAGTGGGGGACAAATCTTGCAAGCTTAATTTGACCCACTTCCCAGTGTCCGATGGAGCTGAAATTATGTATCAGGTATGGTTCAGATGACAATACATTAAAGTACAGCCAGCAAAACGGCTTGTCATAAAAATGAAATTTTTACTAAAAACTTATTTACAAGCTTTTATTACAAGCTTTTTATTAACTTGCCATGTTAGTTAGTTAGTGGGGGACAAATCTTGCAAGCTTAATTTGACCCACTTTCCAGTGCCCGATGGAGATGAAATTTTGTATACCTACAGGTTTGGTTCAGATGACAATACATTAAAGTACAGCCAGCAAAACGGGTTGTCATAAAAATTAAATTTTTACTAAAAACTTATTTACAAGCTTTTAATACAAGCTTTTTATTAACTTGCCATGTTAGTTAGTTAGTTAGTGGGAGACAAATCTTGCAAGCTTAATTTGACCCACTTCCCAGTGTCCGATGGAGATGAAATTTTGTATACAGGTTTGGTTTAGATGACAATAAAATATTTAAGTACAGTCAGCAAAAAAGCTTGTTATGAAAATGAAATTTTTACTAAAAACTTATTTAACTTGTCGTGTTAGTTAGTTTGTTAGTAAGTGGGGGACAAATCTTGCAAGCTAAATTTGACCCACTTCCCAGTGTTCGATTGAGCTGAAACTTTGCATACAAGTTTGGTTTGGATGACAATACAATATTAAAGTACAGTCAACAAAAAGCTTGTCATAAAAACAAAGTTTTTACAAAAAGCTCATCACTATAGTTATCTACGTCAAATTGACAATGCTATTCTGTAAGTAAAGAAACAGTTGAAAAATGGAAAATGAAGTATTTAGAAAAAATCGACCCGTCTTACATCCAGCTCCGATGGGACTCGAACCCACGACCTTTCGCTTTCCGGGCGACTGCTCTAACCACTGAGCTACGGAGTCGTTACGAGAAGCGTCGAATTTATCCAATACTTCTTACTCGCTGTATAGTCAGCGTTGATTTCATCAATGTGGAGATATTACTACCCTCACACGCGAAAGAAATACCTTTCCAGGTATTTGGCAATCGCTAAAAATGAAATTACTATTGCAAGTTATTTTAATTTTTAGTTTTTCGCATTCACAATGCAATTTTTATTACTGAAAAATGGAAAATGAAGTATTTAGAAAAAATCGACCCGTCTCACAACCAGCTCCGATGGGACTCGAACCCACGACCTTTCGCTTTCCGGGCAACTGCTCTAACCACTGAGCTACGGAGTCGTTACGAGAAGCGTCGAATTTATCCAATACTTCTTACTCGCTGTTTAGTCAGCGTTAATTTCATCAATGTGGAGATATTACTACCCTCACACGCGAAAGAAATACCTTTCCAGGTATTTGGCAATCGCTAAAGATGAAATTACTATTGCAAGTTATTTTAATATTAAGTTAAGTTATTAAGTTATATTAAAGAAACAGTTACTTGCAGTGGTGATGGTATTTTACTATCATAATTTTTTCACACCCAGGGGACCCGGCTTCGATTCGTGTAGGGCTTGTACTAAGCCGCCTGGCTAGCTACCACCATCGTACCATAACAATGACGTTTTCTGCATTATAGTGCAGTTAGAGATAAGATTTCCAGAAGTTCCGATTCCTCAATGATTGCGGATTCCGGGAGTAGTGCGCTTCCACCTTCAGCTTCATCACCACTTAACATCAGCCTGCCTAGCATTACCATCATTATATCACGCGATATGATATGATACGTTATGCTGTCTTGCTTACCCCAATACGCAAGATATATATACTCTTTATCATGCGTCAATAGTCGATAAACGCCGGTCATGCTAGGCCGGCAGGTGTGATGAAGGCTAAGTGCTAACCCGTTGTAAATAAAAAAAAAACCGATGTCTCGGAGACAGGACTCATAGCAATGCCCATCAAATACAGTATACCAATTTCTTTGACGACCGATTTGGCGCAGGGGTAGGATACCTGCCTTCTGCGCCGTAGGTCTCGGGTTCGATTCACGAACAAGACAAATATTTGTGTGCATGAACATGTCTATTTTGTCTTGGTCTGGGTGTTATCTATGTATATTCTAGTTTCCGTACGAGTAACACAGTGTCTAAATGATATTAACTACTTATAATTGGCGTGATTGTAAGGAATGTATTTATTTACTCATCCCGCTAGTCCTTGTATCTACTTAAATGTCCGGATGGCACCGGAACGTGACGCGGTTCGAACGGTACCGTTTATCTGCCGCATTAATATTTAGCGCAGATCACGATCCTGCGGTGAAGGCGTAGTGATACGATATCTTGGTACAAGGTCGCAAGCACAGCGATTTTTCTACAATTATTTTGAAACTCAGGTCCTTGTATCTACTAAATGTGTTACCGTTGCCCCGTCCGGATGGCACCGGAACGTGACGCGGGGCGAACGGTACCGTTTATCTGCCACATTAATATTTAGCGCAGATCACGATCCTGCGGTGAAGGCGTAGTGATACGATATCTTGGCATAAGGTCGCAAGCACAGCGATTTTTCTACAATTATTTTGAAACTCAGGTCCTTGTATCTGCTAAATGTGTTCCCGTTGCCCCGTCCGGATGGCACCGGAACGTGACGCGGGGCGAACGGTACCGTTTATCTGCCGCATTAATATTTAGCGCAGATCACGATCCTGCGGTGAGGGCGTAGTGATACGATATCTTGGTACAAGTTCGCAAGCACAGCGATTTTTCTACAATTATTTTGAAACTCAGGTCCTTGTATCTACTAAATGTGTTACCGTTGCCCCGTCCGGATGGCACCGGAACGTGACGCGGGGCGAACGGTACCGTTTATCTGCCACATTAATATTTAGCGCAGATCACGATCCTGCGGTGAAGGCGTAGTGATACGATATCTTGGTACAAGGTCGCAAGCACAGCGGTTTTTCTACAGTTATTTTAACTTGAAAGTCAGCTCAATAATTCGTCACCATCCTTATTGGGAGATGATGAATAATTCAAAATTCAAAAAAATTCAAAATTCAAAATTCATTCAAAATTCAATATCGTTTATTCAATTTAGGTTTGTTTAACAACACTTATGAACGTCAATGAAGCTACGCCATCGGTTCGCAAATCCTACGGCAGGAGACCTTGTAGCGAGAAGAACCGGCAAGAAACTCGCCAAGGGCTATTTTTTTCTCCCTGTTTTAACTTATACAGAGTCGTCAAATTTGAAAAGTGACCTTCACATAATAGTAAGGTTACTTTCCATCACAATACAGAATGCCGCTTAAATTAAGTACAATTTTGCTTATTACCTAAAACAGTAAACAATTTTCAACTAAACAAGGAATCAAATAGTTTAATGGACACACTAATCTTAATCTTATTCACATTGTATTATAGGATTAATGAAAAGGAAACTGCAAGCTGCGCTGTATATTCAAATTTATAAGTATTAACAAATAAAAGGAATTTTTGAATAAATAAAACAATTATTAGAAAAATTGCTGTTACTGTAAGACACGGATACCAAAATTACTATGAGACACACCAGCTCGCTCACAAATCAATATAATACTATTATTAACCATATCCCGAACACCTTTAACACAAGTAGACATGAGCAGACCCACCCCACTGGCAGCACCCGTTCACGAGCATGACGCATGAGCCAGCCATCGCTTCGCTCAACCATATTTTAGGGAACGTAACGACCCGACTCACACGACACCACCGCAGGAATGTTTAACGAGAGCATGACATACTTAAGCTACCCGTGTTAAATGCCGAATTAAAAAAAAAAAAACAAATGCGAAATACTAGAATGTAATTAATTATTGAGCTGATATATGATCCAGAAAGGCCTGTCCCTGTAGCACAGGCCTTTCTGGATGGATAAGCAGAATGGGCCATGGCCCACCACCACGCGGGCCCAATGCGGATTCGTGGGTGTCAACTGCAAATGCAGCCGGGGCCAACGAATTAACGTGTCTTCCGAAGCGTGGAAAAGCTCGTTTTTTTTGCGCCACGCATTTTCACTCAACTCAGTTATAATTAACCACATCAAAATTGGTAAATTATTGAGAAATAACTGTGTTCGGTGTTTTACTCGGGTGATACCCGTTCTTACAGAAACACTCGGATTAAAAAGTATCCCTGTCCCATGTCTTTTTCTAGGTCATGTGTGTTGAGTAACGCACAAACAAACCTGTAAACTTTCCTATTTATCATAAAAAGGAGTATAACATGAATAAATATCATAGTTTTAGACAGTATAACAACTGTAGATACACGAAAAGTAATTATAAGCTAGCGGGCTACCGGCTAATAAATATGGATATGAGCATGGGCTTTATATGATATTTGAAAGCCATATTATATCTGTCGTAGGTATATCGTCAAAGCCGTGATATTATAATTCCACTAATGAAATTATAATTTCTCGTTAAATTATGAATAGACAGTACGAGACAGTATGCACACGGCTGCGAGCCTCGGAAGCCACGGCCAATCGGTCTTCGGAGAACGGTTGCGGACTCATATAGAACACGTGAAAGGTTAGAAGTTTAATAAATAAATAAATAATAATAAATAACTTCTTACATTCACACCAATTATCTAAGCCCATGTTAATTTCATTAAGAAACTGTATCATGGAAAACTTGATACCTAACGGATAAATATATACTTAAATACTTTTTGTTTGGAAATACATACTTAATATACATAGTTAACACCCAGACCAAGACAAATAGACATGTTCATGCACACAAATATTTGTCTTGTTCGGGAATTGAACCCGAGACCACTGGCGCAGAAGGTGGGTAGCCTACCCCTGCGCCAAATCGGTCGTCAAAGCGATTCGCCTTAAATTTCGTGGTTATTTTTTTTTTGTATCAATACAAATTATGGATTGTTTCACAAAAAAAAACCACTCACCAATCGCTTCGCTGCGCTTCGCGATCGCCTTAAATTTTTAACGTAGCACGTGTTCTATATGACTTCCGAGGAGTACAGGACTTTTACGAGGCAAATTCGTGAGCTCGCGGCTGTGTGCATACTGTCTCGTACTGTCTATTCATAATTTAACGAGAAATTATAATTTCACTAGTGGAATTATAATATCACGGCTTTGACAAAATCCCTGCGACATATCCAATCCATATTAAATGCCCATAAGTATCCATATTTTTTAACCGGTGTCCCCAGTGGTACAGAGCAAAAACAATGTTCATAAAATCCCAAATGAAATATAGTTATCAAACTCGCTTACACTAGAACCACAGCTCGAACCCCGCGCTTCGTTCATACGTTCCTAGGCCCGTTTTTAGCCCTAGGCCGAGTGATTATGTAGGATAGCGGGATCAAGTCCCGGCCGCTGCACCAATATGCAATGTAAATAAAAACAAAGTTAATAAAATCCTTAATGAAATGTAAACATATATAACTCGCTTACACTAAAATCCCGCGCTTCGTTCATATGTTCCTAGGTCCATTTTTAGCCTTAGGCCGAGTGATTATGTAGGATAGCGGGATCAATTTCCGGTCGCTTCACCAATATGCAATGTTATTAAAAACGAAGTTCATAAAATTCCGAATGAAATGTAAAGGTTCTAAGTCGCCTACACTAGAACCACGTGCTTCGTTCATACGTTCCTAGGCCCGTTTTTAGCCCTAGGCCGAGTGATTATGTAGGATAGGTAACGGGATCAATTTCCGGCCGCTGCACCAATATGCAATGTAAATAAACACAAAGTTCATAAAATCCTGAATGGAATGTAAACACATAAGATAATATACGTATACGTAATAATATCTAACTCGCTTACACTAGAACCCCGCGCTTCGTTCATACGTTCCTAGGCCCGTTTTTAGCCTTAGGCCGAGTGATTATGTAGGATAGCGGGATCAATTCCCGGCCGCTGCACCAATATGCAATGTAAATAAAAACAAAGTTCATAAAATCCTGAATGAAATGTAAACATATCTAACTCGCTTACACTAGAACCCCGCGCTTCGTTCATACGTTCCTAGGCCCGTTTTTAGCCTTAGGCCGAGTGATTATGTAGGATAGCGGGATCAATTTCCGACCGCTGCACCAATATGCAATGTAAATAAAAACAAAGTTCATAAAATCATGAATGAAATGTAAACATATCTAACTCGCTTACACTAGAACCCCGCGCTTCGTTCATACGTTTCTAGGCACGTTTTTAGCCTTAGGCCGAGTGATTATGTAGGATAGCGGGATCAATTTCCGGCCGCTGCACCAATATGCAATGTAAATAAAAACAAAGTTCATAAAATCCTGAATGAAATGTAAACATATCTAACTCGCTTACACTAGAACCCCGCGCTTCGTTTATACGTTCCTAGGCCCGTTTTTAGCCTTAGGCCGAGTGATTATGTAGGATAGCGGGATCAATTCCCGGTCGCTTCACCAATATGCAATGTTATTAAAAACGAAGTTCATAAAATTCCGAATGAAATGTAAAGGTTCTAAGTCGCCTACACTAGAACCACGTGCTTCGTTCAAACGTTCCTAGGCCCGTTTTTAGCCTTAGGCCGAGTGATTATGTAGGATAGCGGGATCAATTCCCGGCCGCTGCACCAATATGCAATGTAAATAAAAACAAAGTTCATAAAATCATGAATGAAATGTAAACATATCTAACTCGCTTACACTAGAACCCCGCGCTTCGTTCATACGTTCCTAGGCCCGTTTCTAGCCTTAGGCCGAGTGATTATGTAGGATAGCGGGATCAATTCCCGGCCGCTGCACCAATATGCAATGTAAATAAAAACAAAGTTAATAAAATCCTAAATGAAATGTAAACATATCTAACTCGCTTACACTAGAACCCCGCGCTTCGTTCATACGTTCCTAGGACCGTTTTTAGCCTTAGGCCGAGTGATTATGTAGGATAGGTAACCGGATCAATTCCCGGCCGCTGCACCAATATGCAATGTGAATAAAAACAAAGTTCATAAAATCCTAAATGAAATGTAAACATATCTAACTCGCTTACACTAGAACCCCGCGCTTCGTTCATACGTTCCTAGGCCCGTTTTTAGCCTTAGGCCGAGTGATTATGTAGGATAGCGGGATCAAGTCCCGGTCGCTGCACCAATATGCAATGTCTGGTTTCGGATTTCTAGGAACTGCTATTTATAGCAGAAACTGTATTGGACATCGGATTTCAGAACTAATACTCAATTCGACGAAATTAAGGAATTTATGTTTCTATCTTTAAACATGTTTCAGTAAGACGTAGGAGAAAATCCTTATTTTTTCGTAGAAACACTAGTAAAATATTATGAAATATGGTCTCTAATGAAATAAAGATGTTGGCTTCGATCAACAATAAATAAAATAAATAAATAAAATAAATAACTTCTTACATTCACACCAATTATCTAAGCCCATTTTAATTTCATTATGAAACTGTATCATGGAAAACTTGATAACGGATAAATATATACTTAAATACTTTTTGTTTGTAAATACATACTTAAGATACATATTAAACACCCAGACCAAGACAAATAGACATGTTCATGCACACAAATATTTGTCTTGTTCGGGAATCGAACCCGAGACCACTGGCGCAGAAGGTGGGTAGCCTACCCCTGCGCAGAACACCTAGTTCTGTTGATCGAAGCATTTTGGTCAGAATTTATTGAGTATTTTGTGTCATCATCATCAGCCATTTAATGTCCTTACTGCTGGGGCACTGGCCTTCCTTATGGATGGATAAGTAGAATGGGCCGTGAGCCCGTGACCCACCACGCGGGCCCAGTGCGGATTGATGGGTATGGGTGGACTTATCGACTGCAAACGCAGACGAAACCAACGGCTTAACGTGCCTTAAGAAGCACGGAGGAGCTGAAAGTTTTTGGCCACCCATCCCGTGACCGACCATTGCGAAAGTTGCTCAACCTCATCAATCGCAGGCCGAGCGTGCTTACCACTGCGCCACGGGCTCCTCATTGAGTATTTTGTGTAGATCAAATTAAATGTGAAAGCACCTTCCAACTTCTTCTTCTTTCGTGTCGCTGACAAACTACACTATGTCCGACCAAAACTCAGCTACGCGAATCGCAGAACTTGTAGCCTTCATAAGGTCCTCCTGCGTGCAGCTGCAAGGAAACGCAGGGCACGATATTAAATGTACCATCGTTTAAAATTTCATTGATTGCATGTCCTCCCTCCAAAACAACGATCGGTCAAAGGAGAGATGCACGTTGTGGCGTGAGAGTGCTGATCTCCCTGGTCCCTTTGTCTCACTAACTGAAAGCCTTCCGCCTGGACACGAGTTGCAATGGCCTACCTGGAAATCTTTGAATAGACTTCGGACTATGGTCGGCCGCAGCAAAGACAACCTGTCCAGGTGGGGATTTTTGGATGATTCCAACTTAGAATGTGGGTGCTGTGCTTCTCCCCAAACGATGGTACCTTCCAACTGTAATCGCTAAATAAAAATTAGATTGACACGTGACAATCAATTACTAAAAGTAGATCATTAAATACTATAACCTACCTACCTAGTTTATAAATCACTATGATTTAAACATATTTAAATGCAATCGAAACCCATAAACCTCCACTAAAAACATTAACATAAACAACAAAGATAATAAATAAATCTTGTCAACATAAAATAAAGCTTTAACAAAACATGTCTCCTTTTGTTTATTCAAAATTTCCTTAAAAACAAAACGTTCAATCACATTTTATTTATGTGACTAATATTATAATTCCTTGATGACAACGACGTATAGAATCAACAGTCGTTATATAAATAAATCAAAACTCACACGGACAGACATTACTACATATTGTGCTGTGCCCGAACCGGTTGCTTTAACTTGCTCTAGACGTCTGCTAAGGTAGAGAACTTCTTGTAGAAGCGGTGGCGTTTCGCTCCGCTTACGTGAACTATTAAGGTCACAGCATATTTAACTCGTAAACGGACGTAATCGCCTCGCCTCGGGACCAGCGAGCGGTAAGCGCGGCGTTCGCCTAGCCGTAGCCGAGTCGACGTACCGACGCTGATCTGTGCCCCTAGTATGAGTTGATTTTAACTGTCAACGTTTACGAAAACTATCGGATGAACTGCTCATGTCGGTAAAGCAGTCAAAGGACATGAAAGAGATAGAGCGATAATTTTCAATTACGAATACAGTTTGCCAAACTCATACTAGGGGTACCGGTTTGGTTACGTGCTTAGGTGCTTACGTTAGGTTGACGCCTGGTTGACCGCGAGGCGAAAGGCGATACGGTGTCGATCCCTTTACGAGTTGATATATATGCTGTGACCTTTAAGGCGCTACACGGAAAAAGTATGGCTTTTTTGATATAAAACTATAGGACTGTTAGAGTAGTTACAAATCTGGTAATAAGATTTATATTTCTTCATACCTTTATATCCAAACATTCAAACTGTCACATCCATGCTATAATAAGTGTGTTTGTTTGTTTGTTTGACTATCTGTCACGTAAAAATGGGGCAACGGATCGACGTGATTTATGGTATGGGGATATTTTGGGAGCTGGAGAGTGACATAACATAAGCTACTCCAGAATACAGCGCTGTTACAGTTAGCAATGCTGCACACTGTGACATCATCAGCTGAGGAGGATCCTGATTGGCTCGTTATCGCCCTGTGTTAATATTGTAAATAAGTTTGTTTTTATCTGTATCTTTGTATTTTGTGTGTATTTCTTTTCTCTCTTTTTAAATTGTATTTTTATGTAACGTTGTATATTATTACTTTTTGCCCGGAAAATTAGACATTCCCGCGGGATAACGTCATGTAGTCATAGTATGTAGTTCATAAAATTACTTGGTGAGATAAGATTCTTATTATTACATTGCTATTTTACCCTCACCGTGTCCGCTACCTTACTAAGCCGGTGTCAGTGACACGGCGCCCGCGCAGCCTTCGGCGCACATAGTTAGATCAGGGGCCGATTCTGGTAACGAAGGCATTTCTTATCCAATATCATTGGTTGGACTAATTCAATACAATGTTGCACTTGGTTACCAATGTTACCTTACTTGCTGTTACATGTATCAATTAAATGATCTTGCTATGGCAGGAATAGAGGGGGTTTGTGCTTTACAGCAAAACAGGTTCTTAATTCTGGAAGCGATTATTAACTATTTGGTGCATGTTGTTCATAAGGTCAACCTAGACTACTGTGGATTGATTATCAATTCTGGCCGTTAATCATTGAACATAATTAAACGACTAGATTTTAATTTTATTATCTATGGAAATGACGTAATGTCGCGTGATCTAGTCAAAAACCTTTGAAAATTGAATTAGAAATAACTCACGTTATGGCATTAACGTATCGAAAAATAAAATCGCTTCGAAAAGGCTTCGAAAGGGTTTATATCTTTTTTACTCCCTCAGGGGACGATTCTAGTAGCGAAAGCATTTCTTATCCAATATCATTGGTTAGACTAATTCAACACAATGTTGCAGTCAGTACTTACTTATGTTAGGAGTGCAAAGAATTACATATCAATTAAGTGATCTTGCTTAGAGCTCGAATGGTTATTTTGTACTGTACGGCATAAGCAGGCATATATGATTTTATTAATTCTAATAACTAAGATTGGTAGAGTGCTTGCGTTTGTATGAGTGTTAATGAGGTTTGTTAAATAATAATAGTTTAATATTTTCATGTGTTACTTGCTGATACCCACGATTTAACACCCGTGGTACCCCGTGCCTGTGGGAATATCGAGATTCAAGATTTCAAGATTCAAGATTCAAATTTGTTTATTCAATTTAGATTGTTATTTACAATACTTGTGAACGTCATAGAAGCTACGCCATCGGTTCGCAAACCCTACAGCGGGAGGCCTTGGAGAAGAACCGGCAAGAAACTCCAAGGGTTGTTTTTTTCTCCGTCTTATTTCATACAGAGTCGTCAAATTGAAAAATGACCTTAACATGGTATGACTAAGGTCAGTTTCCATCACAATTACACAATGGGTTATGATAAATACAGTAAAGTATAGGCGAACTAATGATCATAGCGGTGAACAATTTTCAGTTACTTAGGAACTCTACTTAAAGCTTTAATATTAGTTTAAAACAAAAGACAATTCTACTATATACTGCAAGTTGCGCCATACATGTTTCAAATGTAATTCTTAATAAAATGAATAAAAACAAAAGAAAACACATTTTAAGGCAAGCAGATAAGAGCAGACCCATTCCCACTGGCAGCACCCGTTCACGAGCATGACGCATGAACCAGCCATCGCTTCGCTCAACCATATTTTAGGGAACGCAACGACCCGCCTCACACGCCACCACCGTAGAAATGTTTTAGTGAGCATGACATACTCAAACTGCCTACCTTAAATGACCGAATTAAAAGCTTAACTAATATAAACGGTAATAATATAAAATATAGGACACGACTCACAATATCATACTAGGAACATTTGTTACGAGTGTTACGACCAAGGTGTTTTGTCGTTCAAATAATCATTTACAGTGTAATAGCCTTTTTTGAGGAGGCCACTCTTTATATGATTCTTAAACTCTAGATATGGTAAATCCAAGATTTACCATATCTTACACGCCGAATTTCACATTTTAATTCCGCCGGCAAAATTCTCAAATGCAATATGTAACGTCACGTTCCAATAAATGAAAGCGCCCAATATTGAATATGACGTGATCGTACAGATTACTCCAATTGTACAGAGGCAGAATTTGTAGCAGATGCCTTAAATTTAACATGTCTTTATCTGCTAGAGTGTTTCGATTATATCTTTAAACAACTCGTAAAATACTTTGTATGTAAGTATACGATCAGAAGAATGTGTAAATGGTCCCTAATATGAAGTATGTTTTTAAGTTTTTCAAATCTTAATTTACTGATCTAAAAAACTTTTTTCTTTATCAACCATTTTATGATAAAAATATTATTTTTTCTCTATCCGCTTACAGTTGCTACGGTAGCCAGTACAAAATTTTTGGTATAATGGACGTAAATGGACTGTACATATTATCCATCAATTTGGACGTGAGTGTACCCACTTATGTTTAATATAATATGGCCGAACCGTTCTCAAAGCTTCAAATACGAGATTCGACGAAAACACCGGGATTTTCATTATCAAGGAAATGAAAACAGAAATCAGATCGCCTGAGGGAATATCTGTTGTTTAAAAGGAGTATCTATGATGAACATCAGAAGATTTTTCTGTATCTCGTTTATCATAAATTGAAATTTGTTACTTTTTTAAATTCAATTTAATACACGTTTTCTTATGTTGAATTTGTACCGCGTTATTTGGAAGATCAACTTATAGTTCGTGATTTATTTTCTGTCTTTATTCTTAAAAGTAAGTTATGAACCAAATTATAATAATATTATGTTTTTATTTCAGGTTTGTACAGTCGCTGCTCAGAAATGTTTAACATATACGTAAGTGGTTAATGAAACCTTTTATAAATATGAAAACCATTTAGTTTTTGTGGAGTTTGATGTAGGTAATTGCCAATATCAAATTAAAATTAAAGACCAATATTAATATTTAATCTTAATAATTTCCAATTTCAGCCGATAGATCGCAATTAAACGTATTACTACTCAAAACATGTTGTTTTCATCCACAAATAGAGCTCAACATTGGCTATACGAATTAAGTAATCAATATTACTTATACAATATCGGTCCCAATATACGCCCCTGAGGGACGCCAAAGTGCTTCAAGTTTTTCCAATAACTTGTCTTACGGAGTTGTCTGGTCAACTTAACACGCCGGTGCAATAATAATGCCCGAACACCCTCTGTTTAGCAAGTTTGGCCCAAAACTTCAACCTTTGATGAACGAAGGAGGTCAAACATGTATCGAAGGCAAGTGTCTGTTCTCATAAGTGGTGTCAGTAGTATAATAAAATCAACTCCATGGGCCATGGGTATGGGAAAATGTTTTGTATTCTTTCTTATATAAATATTACATTTTTTTATAAAAGTAGAGTTCAGTAAATGTGCAATCGAACCAAAAGAATCATGAACCACTCTAAGTTTTCTTTAAACTTGACCTTTATAGTTTTATCGCTTTGAAACGCTAGCAAAGTGAGGTTGTGATCCAATTGGTTCGTCTGTACTTAAGGAAAGCTCGTATAGTTAATCGCCTCCATGCCAAAATTGGAACATAATGTTAGTACTATTATATATTCTGTGACATAATGTTAATTCTTAGACATCAGCTATCGGATAAGCATGGTTCTTCAGAAAAAAGTTTCAATACTTACATATTCATTTATTAAAAATACAAATGTAGAACAGACTCATTTAATTAAATAATCACATTAACCATACTTCATTCCTATACTACGACCACTGTCAAATTGCCAAAGCTTGGAGAAGGTCCATAACTAATATTATAAATGTGAAACTTTGTTTGTTTATTTAATTTGTTTGTCCATCTTTCTCGTCAAAACGGAGCAACGGATCGACGGTATTTTAGTTTTGGGGATAGTTAGTTTGAAAGCTGGAGAGTGACTTAGGCTACTTTTATCCCGAAAAAAAAACACATTCTTGTGGAATAAGTTTCGCGTTGTACACGCGGGCGAAGCCGCGGGCGAAGTGCTAGAAAAAAATGAAGATAATAGAACGGACATTTGATTTTTAAAATGCAGCTTAGAAATAAATAAATTGACAAAATTGTTAATATTAAGAAAAAACTAGGCTTCCTCCCGCGGCTTCGCGCTCGTGTATTACACGACGCTACCAGTAAACAGACGCGGCGGAGGACTTTTTTTTGTAATTAGTTGTAAATTATGGATTAAGAAGCTATAAAATTGCTGTAGATTACACAAGCCTTAACATCTACAACGGTTTTATGAACGAAAATCTGTAATAATTAGCCTTGTAGGTTGTCTGTACACATATCGGGCCACATGTCACCCTCAACTTGTTTATTGCCTCCCGAACTCTGACCGCGATCGCTCCTGCGGATCCCGGCTAATCCCGGGATCCGGGACTTATACTCTTTCCGTGTAGTGGCCGCGGGACTCGCCTCGGTTGGAGGGTTAATTAGTCGATTGAATGTATCGATCCGGGATTTGCCTGCAATGAATTGGAATGGGGATAATGGTTTAGGTAATCACGAGATTACGTTAGCTTAAGATGTTGAAAGTTCTGTGGTGTATTTTAGTTGATTATTATAGAAAGGACATTAAGGTTAGCAAGTGTAGCGATTTAGATAAGACTTTAAACGTTTTGGGAAGGTATTTGAGGCAGTAACGCCCGAATTCTCGAACGCAAATCATCTTTGGGAGCGTCTCAAACATCATGGCATCTCTTTCATACGTTTGACATTTAAAGTGACAGGGCGATGTGTGAGACGCTCCCAAAGATAAGTAGCGTACGAGTATTCGGGCATTAGCGTCTTATAGTAAGTAAGGCATGTTGACAAAGTAGGTACTGATGCTACCGCGGTGTGGTTTTTTCAAAATAACACTACCTAACTTTCCTGAAACCCCCTAGAAAATCTAATCACAAAAATCCCTAATTATTTTATCATTAAATGTAAATATTGCAGCTATAGCTTGAGCGTATTACGAATCTAATTGTAAAAAGAAATGAAATAAGTTTTTTGTAAAAACTTCTTTTTTATGACAAGCGTTTTTGTTGACTGTACTTAAATATTGTATTGTCATTCAAACCAAACCTGTATTCAAAGTTTCAGCTCAATCGGACACTGGGAAGTGGGTCAAATTTAGCTTGTAAGATTTGACAACGGACATACATACATACACTGCAAGTTTAATAAAAGCTTGTAATATTTAGCTTACAGCTTAATTTGCGTACTGACAAAATTATTTAAACAATGCAGCAAAAATTTCTGACGATACATACCTCTAATACATAAAACCATAGATTAACAATTGAACAAAGTAAAATACGAACCTACCGGCAATGTTGTGTTAACTGCGAAGTTCAAATGTTGGTTAGCCGAGTGATTTGTGGCGTGACATAGCAGCCGGTGGGTTAACGTTTAACTCTCGTGTTTGATCTTAAACGTATCCTGTATTCTGATCTGTGAGATGAAGGGTCATAAATAAAATTAAAAAATGTTTTGAAAACAAATGGAACGGCCTATTAGAAGAAGATCAGAAAGGTTTGTTTCTCATTATACAAAACAGGTTTTCAGTTCTGAATAATTCAAATAGAAACCTCAAAGATAAAACTCACATCGAATGTACTACCGAGTTAATATAAAGGTACTTTGATAAAGTAATTGGTTCAAAAATGAGAGTTTTTATTCCAAATAGCTTATATGATATCACGAAGCCATATGTCAAAATTGAGGAAATCTTTCTAGGAAAAAAAATATAATCTTTTCTATAGAAACTGACTTGAATTAAAGATGTTTTGTATATTATGCTGCTGCCCATTTAATTTCATCATTCGGTAGTCCACTGCTGGACATAGGCCTCCTCCTTAGAGCGCCACAAAGAGTGGCTGTTACCGACTTGCAGCCATCGGCTGCCCGCAACCTTCACTAGGTCATCGGTCCACCTAGTCGGGGTTTTCCCACGCCTCGTCTTCCAGTTCGTGGTCGCCACTCGAGAACTTTTCTTCCCCAACGGCTACTTATCAGTTCTGCAAGCGTGGCCTGCCCATTGACACTTCAATTTAGCGACTCTGCGAGCTAAGTACGTCGGTAACCTTTGTCCTTCTGCGGATATCCTCATTAGGGATCTTATCGCCCAAGGAAGCGCCGAGCATAGCTCTCTCCATTGCTCGTTGAATGACTTTTAGTTAGTTTAATTTCGTACAAACGTTATTGACGAAATCGTATTCTGCAATATTAGTTTTCATCAACAAAAAACCAAATCACAATACTCACAATGTTCAATTTGCCCAATTGAACAAAATCAGTTGTTGAATCGATACTCAAATCGATTATTCACATCTCCTGAACGGCGTAGAAACTCTAAGAACTACCCTCATTAAGCGAAGTTTTCCGGTATTGTACAACGAAATGAATTTCAGGAGAAAGCATTTCAGCTTTCATTGTCTTTAACTGTAGCTCCTTCATTACGTCCTTCGACGGTTTGCATAAGTTTTATGAAAGCTTGTATTAAAAGGGTCGCGCAAGGAGGCGTTTTGGGGCAAATATTTCAAATTGTTCGTTAGTTATTACTTCTTGCTGAAAAGTAGCGACTAGGGTCAATGATTAATGGTGTTTTTATATATAAATAGTGAATTAAGCAAACGGTGAAAAAAATTAAAAATAATCGCGCAGTTTTGAACCTTTTTGTGTAAGTTGTATTACGTATTATTTGCCATTTTGTACTGACGGCTTAAATCTTCAAAATATCAAAAATACTTCTTCGAAGCTATATTCCAAACAGCATATAAATGGTGTAAATTTATTTTGAAATGAAATGTCGTTTTTGATTGAGTAAGGAATATTTTTTACGTCACTAGCTTTCCGCTCACGGTTTTCCCCGCGTGAAATACTTACACGATGTTTTCCCGTGGAAATAAGATATTTTCCTATAGGCTAAAAAGTAGTCTCTATGCCATTCTAGAGTATAATCTGTCTCTGTGCCAAATTTCATTCAGATCAGCTCAGCTATTTTGATGTGATTAAGTAACAAATATCCAAACAAATACCCAAATGCGAAAGGCATTATTTTATAATAGCTATAAGAAGTTAGATAAGATTAAATCTTCGTAGATTTAGTGAGAACAAATTTAAACGTCCAACAGACTTGGTAAAGATATTTTTATCTTAGTGATGACTAATTTCTGGGAAGATTTATAATTGATTCCAGAATTCGCGTGAAATTTCATCAGAGCAGTGAGTAACCACGGAAAATGGGCTTACCGCGCTTAAGCCTGTATTTACTTGACGCACGACTGACTCTATCCAACAGAAAATAGTATATTAGTCCATTTCGTTGAACGAAATCGAATCGATTCGAAATACAAAACAGTTGGTTTCCTAAAATCGATGCTCAATTGTTCTGCTTGTTTTATTTGAAGTCCAAGAGCTGAATTGGGAGTAAAGGCATTTTCGGTTTTCATTGTTTCTGTCGAAAGATCTTTCATTAAAATCTTCGTTTGAATAAGTTTCGAGAAAAGGTCGGCGAGAGTTTTTGATACAAACTTTAAGTAATAACTTAAGTTTGGTCATTAACAGAAATTTTGTAAGTGTTGATTTGTTCAATTTCTTTAGTCTGTTCTGGACGGCTTTGTAGCTGACGAAGTATTCGGCTGTGCTCTGGACAGCATGAATATTAATTTATGTGACAGTTTAATTTTCCTATATTTAACGAGAACATTTTGAGCGAGACCTAACAGAACTAAATTCTGCGAAAGCACAATAATTACAGTAAGGACCTGTTATAGTTTCTAATATTTCGCCGAAGTTAATAAAAACAAATTTGATCTTATAATTTTATTATGTTTATCACTAGTGGCTCCCGCGGTTTTATCCCGTTCCCGTGGGATTACTCGGATAAAATAGGTGAAAGTTTTTTTTTAAATAGGTTCAGTAGATAGTGTAGAATTCACGTAGTTCTATAAATCCCAACCCAAATTGTCACATGGCATTCCAAGTAAAAAAGTTAAGTTAGGAAGCAAAGTTTCCATATTCTTGACCTTTACATTAACTTTTTTCCATGATGATAATCAAAAAACATTATTTCATCCCCCCTAATATCGCGTAGCGTCGTTGTAAATGACACATCCAATCAAAACGTCCGACGTAAATCTCTTACGTCAGTTGCTTCAAGATTTAAGCTTATTTCTGTTTCATTGGAAGATTTCTATTCGAGTCATAGGATGTAGCGGCTTTTCATATGTCATGAGCGCAGCAAATTATTTCAACGAATAAAATAAATCGAGTAATGTTTAAATTGATAAAAAATACAGTTAAAATAAATGGGCGTAATTTAATTTGTAGTCTTTAGGCACACGTGAACGTCGATGGTACCTACGTCCTTGAAGACTCAGAGGGCCTACTCTGAAACGTAAAACCCGAAACTTCGGTATACCCGTCCCTCTCACTCTCTAGTCGGGACAGAATCGAGTGAAAGGGGCGGGGCTAACCGAAGTTTCGGATTAGCGTTTCAGAGTACGGTCCCTGGTTTGGAGACTGTTAATTTAAGATTAATGTTATACATTTAATAAAAATCTACCATACTATTCGGGTACTTAAGTATTAATTTATACATCTTGAGTTATAAGTCTAATTATTTTTACTTTTATGCTTTCAAAATGCAATTTTTATTATTAAAAATATTGAAACCGAAGTATTAGAAAAAATTTACTCGTCACAACTAGCTCCGATGGAGAACAGTCGCCCGGATAGCGAAAGTTCGTGGGTTTGAGTCCCATCGGAGCTGGTTGTGAGACGGGTCGATTTCTTCTAAATACTTAATTTTCAAGTTTTCAGTAATAAAAACTGCATTGTGAATGAAAAAAGTAAAAATTTAAATAACCAAAAGTTTATTTTATATGAAATAGAACATAAAGTCGTCATCGTTGCAGATTGTGGTGATGCCCAAGCCTAATATTCTCGGATGCTCACAATCGCTTCCTCTTATACTTTGGTCCACAAGACAAAGACTAACTGAACTTAACTTTGTTTCGGGCAGGGCTGTCTCGATAAATTTCGAAGGAAGCAACCCTGGCAATGGTATTAAGGGTCCTTCTAACACAGATTGGGACCCAGCGGCTGTCGTGTTAAATGAGTATCGGTTCAAATACAATACTACTGTTTTTATTGAATTACTTTACCCCAATTATGTGTGTAGTTTCGTTTAAGACAAGCATACACTAGTGACGCTTTAAGCTTGAGACATTTTTCAAGATACAAACCTCTTAAGAGCTTGGATTACTTTTAAAGTTTATAAAGCGGCACATTTTGCTTGCTTTCAATAGGTACATATTGTATGTAAAGCCTTCCTATCCATCCATTTCGAAAGTGCTCTAGCACTGGTGGACCGATGATAATTTATGGTTAGGGAACTAGAACGAAAACGTTCGCTGGTCTTGTATTGCAGTATTGCTATTTAAATTACTTCATGAAATAGAAGGATCCAAAATTTAAAGTAAATAACCAATTAAAATTTCAAGTGACTTAAAATCTACGTACTTAAAACAATAACCTAAATCCCATCAAATTATTCACTTCAGAAACGGGGAAAAGTAATTTCGTCGTGGAGACATAAAAAAAGCTAATTAAAAAAATTTCCTACGCATCTGGCCTCAGAGTCGCCTGCGGACCATTTATTTTTAATTTGACATTTCACCGAAGTATCAAGTTTTCATAGGCCTTGTTATTTTTTTATTAAAAAAGTAAATGTTGAACTTTTTTTTTATTTATTATCTTTTTGCGGTTATTGCATTTTAATTGGGGACCACACGGTGAGCTTTCAGACATTGTGAATTCCGCCTTCTTCCTTTATAAATGTGAATTTCAAAACTATTCCAAGTGTTACAGTCCTCGGTTCTAAACTATTTGCAAAGGAGAACTGGCGTTTTCGATACGACGCGTAGTATCGTTTGCAAGAGTATCTGCGCGATAGTGTGCCGCGACCATTACACTAAGCTACTTTGACTTCTTTCAAACGTGTGGTGCAAGTTATAAGCGACCGCGGGTTCAGTTTTCAGATTTGCAAGTGTAGCAGGACGGATCCGAGAAGAGTTTTGCCTGAATAGGGTTAAAGAAGAGACTTAAAAAATTTACTACGGTGAAATGACAAATTTGGAACTTCGATGTTGGCGAAACCTTTCCTACAAGTGAATTATGAAGCAGCAGCCCCCATTTGTCGAGATCAGAAATTTTTGAAGATAATGCAATAATTGGGGAACTAATTTTCCATATGTGAAAAGAAAAAGAAAATTTAATCAGGGGTTTAAATATTAAAATTAAAAATATTGCTAATTATTTAGTAGTAATCATAGCCGTAGTCATACCTGTCATGATTTTAGAAGGTTTTTCATATTTTTCAATGGCAACACTGGTAATGCCGTCTCTTGCCGCCATTTAGTTAAGTTTAATAGGATAATCTGTGGTAAAATCGGTGGGGGTAGTGAGACTTGAGCCCGACTAACGAGCAAAGAGAATTCATTCTTCAAACTAGCCTCGAGGGGATAAGTTCACTAAGACGTCGACTGTATCTATATTGTTATACCTGTACTATGCCTGTACCTGTAAGTTGGATCAATAATTATATGAGTGTTATCTGGAGTCTGCGTTTTCTTCATATACCATTTATTGCCTCATTTTGGCAATACTTTTTTTTTATTAAGAGGGGAATGCGTTTACGCATACCCCGCCCACGTACGGTGTCTACGGGCAGAGATTTATGTGGGACTCACCTATCTGCAATATGAACCCCCCACCATCCAGTAACTAGGACTCGATGGGAGGTCAGGAAGAGAAAAATACCCACTAAACCCCTCACTACTTGCTTTCATCGCCCTCCGTAGGAGTCGTATTGTGGAGGGTATTTTGGTGTTTATTAAATATTTCTATTTAGGACCGTTTTTTTGAAGACACACATTCTCTAATTCCTTATTTTTACCATGCTATGTTATCGTTTTCGTATGTGTCAGAATGAGTCACACCAACGATTTTTGTTATCAGCATATCTAAAAAATATGTAACTCGAGAAAAAAGAACCTGTTTTTATTTTTTTCCTATCTTCAAAAATGACTGAGATATTAAACTTTAAAGTACGGCCTCCGTAGAAAATTCGGGTGAACCAATGGCATTAACGTGTGACGTCACGTCGCACTTCCGACCTACATAGAATTCTTTCGCTATAATAGTATAGTTGCGCTCTCACGGTTTCGTAATAAAATTTATTTTTCTTATAGTCGATCAATGAAATGGTTAATAAATTTTATATTGAGCCCATGTGAAAAAAACACCTTCAAATAATGTTTTATTTTCGTGAATAATAAATTAAATCAACTTTCGTAATGGCGGGCGGTATTCTGTCAAGACATATAGCAACCGTCAAAACAAAATGTACTTACAACTTTAACTGACTTGGTGGTTAAATATGCACCCTAAAAACTGACAGCCATTTCGATAATTTTGTACTGCTAGTGGCGCCTCCACCACTGGGTCAGATAAGTTTGTGGTATAAATGTCTTTCGGTATCGGCAGTAGGTGACAGTTTTAGAGAGCGCCTGCGCGCTGTCGAAATCGAATACTAATCATTTACCATAACCTTAGAACGAAGAAAATGTACTGTAACTAGCGTCAAAAACGCACGAGTTGCGCGGAGATTGCGCACAGACGGACTCTATGCAGTACAGTTAGACGGAAATCACCCACAACAGCCACAATCGGAGATGTCAGTGCGACATGACGTCATCGCAATAGCGCGCAAGGAAAGCAAATTTACAAAAGCTGGTGAAACTTTACAACGCTGTAACTTTGGAAATCCTGGCCAGATTTCGATGAAACAAAAACTATTAGTACTTGCACGAGTACGCGCATTAAATGCAGTAATTTTTATAGTCATATTTTGATGTGTTGGTGTGACTCATTAGGTTTTTATTTAAACAATCTGTTTCTTTTATAACTTGTACCACACGCCTGTTCGTTTAACTGCAACCAAATATTATGCAAGCGAAATGGTAATGTACATTTCGTGAGGCAGATCGATTTTTAAAATGGTTACCTACTCGCTATACCTGTTATATTATAGCACTGTAAGTTTGAAGTTTACTTCTTTGGTGGTTCGTATACATAAATTAATACATAGTTCCTACTACTTATACTGTAGTTTTTTTTATTTCATCTTGTTTTGTATCCTATGAACTACTTGCACACCGCTATTGTCTTCCTCAAACTGGACTTTAACAGCATGTGGTATGAGGGTATTAAACTAAACAATATTTTTTAAAAGAACTCCTTATGAACCGCTAACGCGACACATATGAAAATAATTGAAAAATAAAACAAAAAGTTTAACTTCAATTAAGTACTACAGATCAATAAGATTGATTGAACGTTGAATTTAACCCTCTTCTTTCTTCTTTGATTCTTAACGTAGTCATTTTGGTAATCTTTCTTTACAAAATAGAGCTATAACAATTATTATTGTTCTTAAAACTGCTTCCCGCAATTTTACCCGCTTCGTACCCACCCAAAAATCGTGTATAAATATAGCACTTTTCACAAACTTTAGCAAACTTTGCCTCTTCACAATATTATTATTATTGTTAAAATCCAAGTTACGTAGGGTAACCCATCTGAAAATTCACCTTTTTGAATCTTGCTTCACCTACACTAAACTACTTAACTAGTGAAACTTAATGTAACGTCAAGCAGACACTTCATCTGAACTACTTGGTAAACTTTGATGACATTTAACTTAACTTCTACGACGTGACTCTTATGCTAGAAATTAACTTAGATCATAATCAACGTGCTTAATATGCAAATGTCGTGTTTAGAAGCGCCGCTGTTCATAGGCAAATTATTCTCTCTTTCTTATTGACTAGATTCTGTTGAAAAAGTTTTAACTTAAACATTGTTTGGTCTTTGTTACACAAGTGTCATTTCAAATTTGAGCAAAAGAGACTATGTTTGAGATAAACAAAATTTTTATGAATAAGGCTCTTAGGCCCGATTTCACCACTGATATTTAAACGCGATTAACGCTAAACGTGTTTAAAACGTATTTCTGTCTGTGTCACATTCAAACAGATGAGAGAGACAGAACTACGTTTTAAACACGTTTAGCGTTAATCACGTTTAAATATCAGTGGTGAAAGTCGCCCTTAGACTTCAGTAGTCCTAAGGTTGTAGCAATTTAACTATTTATACTTTATTAGTGTTCATTAAATTAATCTAGTTTAAATGTTTAAATATGTAAAAGCATTCAATCGCGCCACAACACATGCACCTATTAAACAATCAAATTCGAGCATTTCAAAAATACTGAAAGTTAACTATAATGGTTTCTCGACGTCAGATTAGAGTAAAAGCAAATATATTTTCTTTTTACTTGAAATGATACTTTTTATCCAAACAACGATATTATGTGGCAGTTGTAAATACTTAGTAAATATTAATTAACTGCGAACAACTACTTGTCATGAATATGATAGTCAAAATAACCATTAAATATTATCTAAACTAGGGACTTCCTCAAAGTAAAATCATCTTGAATTATCTAAGTCTGAATTTCAAACGCAGTGCTAGTGGTTAAGTTCCTAAGATAGCCATTGGTTAAGGTAAACTGCACTGTTTAAACAGAACTTGCTAACGATGCCTCTAACTAGATGGTTTGTTAATTGGTGGTTGCTGACCGTGATTTACCATGATGCAATTTTTTTGGTGACGGTAGATACTATGTGAATTCGTATGGAGGGAGTGTTTCGTCGGGTGTACCGAAAATTAACGTTTAACAAATTTAACGAGACTAAACAAAAAATCTGTAAAACTTGCGGTGGTTTAGCATTTATTTTTAGCTTTCGTTCGTTCAATATACCTTTAATGCCGTATCATTTTAATGTTAATTTGTCTAGCAAATGGTACTTTGTGCACGTTCATGTAATTTAAATTTCAATCTTGTTTTGACAGACTTCCAAAAAGGAGGTTCCTCCTTTTTGTCCGCAATTATCTCTCGTTTGCCTGAACCGATTTTGATGCGGTTTTTATCAGACAAGTATTTTTAATTGATGTGGAATGTGTATACACCTACCTAACATACATATTTACCAGGATATACGAAAATTGCCTGCATGATACAATAAAAACGTTAATTTCAATCTTGTTATTTAACCAGTATGATCAGTATGACCTGTAAAAACTGATGAAGCAGGAAGGAAAACCTGATAGTAACGTTTGAATTAAAGTAGATTGAATTGGTGATGTGAAAAAAAAAAAATTTTTTTTTTTAAATTTTTTTCTAAAACTTTACTAACAATAATATTGATATTTAATGGAAAAACTTAAAAAAACTTTTTTTTCAATTAATTATAAGCAATTAAAAATTGATGAAATTTGAAAAAAGATCACCCGACTATAAACGCTCCACGATTAGCTGTGACGTCACAATGTTTAAACTATTTTCCAACAGTACCACAGAGTTTACGTAGTAAACCATGGTCCTTTTTAAAATAGCACTTTTTTTTTAATAGGTTTATATTTAGGCTTTAGCTTCTTTTATTAAATATTAGTCACCATCACATACATTGTTAAAATACCAAATTATAGTAGAGAGCTCGAGCACTTAATAGTGTTATGGAAAAGGAAATATCGAAAAGTTCGTTTTCAATATTTACCCGACCGAGGATCGAACCCGGGACCTCTAGAGATAGGCTCTCTAGGCTCTAGAGATAACCTTGAAAACCGGTGCGTAAACCACTCGGCCACGGAGGTCGTCAAATGACGTCAATGTTAAAATAAAAATCCAAGACGGCGGCCAACTTCTTTTTTTGTGGGCCAATTTTGATGAAACTTGATTTTTAGTACTATTTTGACAAGAAAACTGTAACGCAATGTTAAAAAAAACCAAGATGGCGGCCAACTTTTTTGTTTGTGGGCTGATTTCGATGAAACTCGGTTTTTGGTACTATTTCGTCAAGAAAAGAGTAACGCAATGTTAAAAAAAAATTAAAAATCCAAGATGGCGGCCAACTTTTTTGTTTGTGGGCCGATTTTGATGGAACTCGATTACTAGTACTATTTTGACAAGAAAACAACAACGCAATGTTAAAAATATTAAAACATCCAAGATGGCGGCCAACTTTTTTGTTTGTGGGCTGATTTTGATAAAACTCGGTTTTTGGTACTATTTTGACAGGAAATTAGTAACGCAATGTTAAAATAATTAAAAATCCAAGATGGCGGCTAACTTTTTTTTGTGGGCCGATTTTGATGAAACTCGATTTCTAGTACTATTTTGACAAGAAAACAACAACGCAATGTAAAAAATATTAAAAAATCCAAGATGGCGGCCAACTTTTTTGTTTGTGGGCTGATTTTGATAAAACTCGGTTTTTGGTACTATTTTGACCGGAAATTAGTAACGCAATGTTAAAATAATTAAAAATCCAAGATGGCGGCCAACTTTTTATTGTGGGCCGATTTTGATGAAACTCGATTTCTAGTACTATTTTGACAAGAAAAAAACAATGCAATGTAAAAAATATTAAAAAATCCAAGATGGCGGCCAACTTTTTTGTTTCTAGGCCGATTTTGATGAAACTCGATTTCTAGTACTATTTTGACAAGAAAACAACAACGCAATGTTAAAAATATTAAAAAATCCAAGATGGCGGCCAACTTTTTTGTTTGTGGGCTGATTTTGATTAAACTCGGTTATTGCTACTATTTTGACTGGAAAATAGCAACGCAATGTCAAAAATGATAAAAAATCCAAGATGGCGGCCAAATTTTTGTTTATTGGCCGATCCAAAATTTTAAGCTCGTCTCAGAATCGGTAAGTGAACAACTTTCTTTTAAAAATATGGGTCGAAATACGACATAAATTTTTGGACTTCCCATACTAAATCGATCGTATAATCAGTCTGTAAGCCTAGCATGACCACCCAAAACTCGATATGTATCGCATGATGATAAAGCAATTTATTGACATTCAAACATCAAACTATGGTCTGTTGACAGTTAAACCGGATAACTTATCATATCGCGTTTTGGCTGGTCATGCTAGAAATCGAGTTGCATCGAAATCGGCCGATGGCGTAGCTTCTATGACGTTCACAAGTATTGTAAATAACAATCTAAATTGAATAAACAAATTTGAATCTTGAATCTTTTGTTAATCTAAAATATAATAAGAATATTAATTAAGTAAAATTTTTATAATAAATTGAAATGTTAATGTTAATTAAAAATATAATCTGAAATTTAATGTTAGTTGAATTACCTAGTTGTTTAATATTAATAACGTAAATTATTTAAATTAATAGTATCTTTTTTATTTATTTTTTTATAATATTGGAATTAATAGATTTTTGTTTTATTTAAATTATATTTAAATTCATAGTTTTTTTTATATAATATTTAAGTTAATAGTTTTAATTTGCCATACCTGTACAAGGTGTCTAAGTTGAAAGTACTACTTTTATAATTTAAGAACTATGTAACACTTAGTCTGCAAATAAAAGTTTGAAGTTTGAAGTTCATCAAAATCAGCCCAAAAACAAAAAAGTTGGCCGCCATCTTGGATGTTTTAATATTTTTAACATTGCGTTGCTGTTTTCTAGTCAAAATAGTACTAGAAATCGAGATTCATCGAAATCGGCCAACAAACAAAAAGTTGGCCGCCATCTTGGATGTTTTATATTTTTAACAGTGCGTTGTTGTATTCTTGTCAAAATAGTACTAGAAATCGAGTTTCATCAAAATCGGCCCACAAACAAAAAAGTTGGCCGCCATCTTGGATGTTTTAATATTTTTAACATTGCGTTGCTGTTTTCTTGTCAAAATAGTACTAGAAATCGAGTTTCATCGAAATCGGCCATCAAACAAAAAAGTTGGCCGCCATCTTGGATGTTTTAATATTTTTAACATTGCGTTGCTGTTTTCTTGTCAAAATAGTACAAGAAATCGAGATTCATCGAAATCGGCCAACAAACAAAAATTTGGCCGCCATCTTGGATTTTTTATCATTTTTATTAACCGTATCAAAATCGGTTCATCCAAACGTGAGATAATCACGGACAAATATAGGTAAGTACTTACATACATACAGGGTTAATTTTTGAACACCATCCAAATTCTTAAGCTCGTCTCAGAATCGGTAAGTGAACAACTTTCTTCTAGAAACATGGGTCGAAATATGACATAATTTTTTTGACTTTTCATCCAAATCAGCCCCCCTAGCATGCATGACTAACCAAAACGCATAAAATAACTTCTTTTAAGACTACACAATACACCTTCATTTACGTGATATTATTTTTATGAAATTTAGGTTATATCTTAATTTAAATACGACATATGAATAACTATCTAAATACATAATAGGGATTAATGGAGGGCGTACATTTACTTAAAAAAATAAAACGCAAAAAATTTTAATAACTTGGCATTACGGCTCAGACCATTAGTCGAACGTCACATAGTGAAAAATTAAAAAAAAAAAGGTGGCGGGAAGCTAATTAGTTAGTCAAACAAAACTAGAAACTAATAAGTAGCTAAATTTGTTGTGTTGCGGTAGAAAATTCAATAAGTTATATGAAAGTTATTAAACAATGTCTTCGAGTAGTAATAGTGACGAACAAATAATGATTTCGCCTGAGACTTTAATGGAAAGAAGTGCGAAAAATGTATTTGAACAGATATTGCCGTCTAAGTTGAAGAAAATCTATCTCAGCACATAACTACGAAAGTTTTATGATTTGGAAGAACCAAAAAAAACGTAAACACGTTTGCGGAGTGTGCTTTGTTAAGCTATTTTGACGAATTGTTGAAATTAAAATTAATTAAAGTTTCTTGTATATGCTTAATCCTTGTTTTATTTCCTTGCAATCGAAGTGAAAAGCAGAGTGTATTTATTTTGGAGTCCAGATAAAAAAATATTGACTGAACTCTACTTATTTGATTATACACTAGGATAAATAATAATTAGTTACCTAATAAAAATGGTGTTATGAAATACTTACATCGAAATGATCTTCACAACAAAAAAAATCGATTTTGTTTTGGGGCTATGACGGTTCACTGCTTGGAACCATTTGTTCCGACGTTCATGTTCTTGGGGAAAATCTAAAAACATTTTTTGTCTAGTTCTTTTTGTAGTAATTGTACACATGGGTACGAAACAAGAACGATAACTTTTTAGGTTCGACATTTCAATAGGTATGTATTTGAGTATATAGAACAACCAAAACCGTACTTATGTCAAACATCATTGACTTATGTCAGTTTAAACTGCAATGAGTGAAAGTTAACATTATGACGTCACACGCGCTCGTGTTTGTTCGGGAGCTGTTTTAGAGTGTCTTCGGTTCTGGATTCAAAAACTAGTTTTTATTTTGAAATAACTTTTGAATTATTGCAAAAAAAATTAAAATAAAAATACTTTGTTACAAAACTTATATATGATCTTTCGATTTATCGCAAGAAAAAAAAATATTCACATCCCTAATTAAAGGTTCGAACACTTGAAACATAAACAGACACAGGCAGGTATTCCTCTGATTTAAGAACTTGCCACTCCCAACTTTATAATCAAGTAGCTACGTGTATAAACCTAACAAAGCAATGTTTACGTACAAAGTCCCGATCTCAAAACAGCACTATCATTCAATACATTTTACTGTCTCTAGCGGGAATAAATCGTGCATTCCCGGCTCAGGAATCGAACTTGCGACATTAATCCGATTGGGCTCCTCTTGTTTCTCCTCCAGTTTATTTATATCGGCCGATTGCTCGCTTTTCTCAATCCTCCATCTTTTATTTTGTCTTTTGAATCGCAATATTTTCATCATTGTTTGCTTTTGATTTGGTTTGTTTTGTTGTTCCTTTTTTTGTGATGTGGTTAAGTTTCTTGGTCGAGCGAGACGCGTTCCGTGATATTATTTTGAGAAATTAGGTTACTTTTCAAATTTGGTTTCTGAAACCGCTGTGAATTTGTTGATTGACACTCTAAAACTCGATTGGTAATTCGATTCAAGACTAGGGCTCTACTTACGAGCATAATAACGAGTTAAACTATGGCCGGTGTTACGTTACGATACATACTGACGACTGGTATACTACGCCAATCGCGGAGACGATTAATTTCCATGGTTTGACATGTTGGATACCTACGGTAGCGTAATGTGTGAGACACAATACAAATGTATAGGGGATACTATTGCGCGACTCGATAGTAAAAGATGTTTGTATTGATGAGAAATTTAACCCTCTGAAGTATGTCCCATCTTTAAACAAACACCATGTATATGGTCTTTCTTAAATCTCGTTACTTTGCCAAATATGTTAGTCTCTTTAATTACATACGTATCATAATACGGTTTACGGTTTAAGAACTTTATTTGTCAAAAAGAATTACAAAAAATTCACTTACTGTGAGAAACACAATTAGTAACTTAGAAATATTCGAAGAGTGTGCACTATAAAGTAGAATTTAAATTATTTACAATCCAAAATAATAAATAACGACGGGTATTCGTAAAAAGCGTTCGAAGTAAACTTGTGACTAACATACTTGACCGAGCAACCACGGATGTAAGCGTACTTGCAATCTGGATGCATATTGGTATTGGTACCTACCAGAATGTGTATTAAGTTTGTACCTTTTTTTTAATATTTATCTCCATTGTTGTTACTGTTTATGTTTGTAATATTTTAAATACATATTATATGTAAGTACCTGTTTTATATATTAATTTACTAAATTTTAACTGCGTGCTTTCTAATAATGTCTAAATTAAACACAGCTAAGTCAAATGCGTTTCTGATAAAGCCGTCACGTAATCATGACGTATGGCTTGACGTATGACGTTACCAAATCTGGAATCTGGAATCCTTGACTGGCGGGGCCTTAGGCAATGTAAACTACTCGTCTCTAGGGTTACCATGCTTCTGAATGTGTCATAATTATAACCAGACTGTTGTGACTCTTCAACGATGCAATCCTTCGAGCGATGTCGGTTGTTTTAGTTCTGCGGATTTTTGAAGTGGCAGTGGGCGGGACACATTGCGCGGAGAACCGATGGCCGTTGGGGAGAAAAGGTTCTCGAATGGTGACCGCGTACCGGACGACGTTCCGTAGGAAAGCCCCCTTCAAGGTGGACCGACGATCTAGTCAAGGTCGCGGGAAGCCGCTGGATGCGGGCAGCGCAGGACCGATCGTTGTGGAGATCCTTGGGGGAGGCCTATGTCCAGCAGGGGGCGTCGTTCGGCTGTCATGATGATGATAATGATAAGAAAGTAGCAGATCCTCGCGGTTTCACCCGCGTGGTACCCGTTTCCGTGGGAATATCGGGATAAAATATAGCCTATGTCACTCGGGAAGAATGTAGCTTTCTAATGGTGAAAGAATTTTCTAAATCGGTCCAGTAGTTTCGGAGCCTATTCGATGCAAACAAACTATCAAATCTTTCCCCTTTATAATATTAGTATAGATATAACCTGATAGGTATAAAATGAAATGAGATAGATATCAAAAGTCAACTGGGTGCCTACCATCAACTTTAAGACAGCGATTCAAAAATAGCGCGATGCAGAATAGGTTCCTAAAATGAATTGCTTTCTTTCGTACTCTGACCTTCTAAAAACTGGATCGCAAATGAATTGCTAAATGTGAGTGACCGAACGATTTGTGTCCTTATTTCTTCTACCCGTCTCTTTCACTCGATTCTGTCATGCCCGGAGAGTGAGAGGGACGGGTATAACCTGCAGGTGTCATCTTAGCTTGGCCGAGTTATAAGTCAAATAAGAGTTCTTGACAGCTTACCGGCTGTGCAATGTCATTGAATGATCACTGAATCGCTGTCATTGATATTAAGCTGTCGTGGTACGAATAAGCGAAGCAGATCAGTTTAGATCCTAAACCAAATCGCAATAAGAGTTGATGGTAGGCACCCTGTATTCCTAGCATGAAAATCTATCGTTATGGTAAAAGAAAACTGTCAAGTGCTGCTGTCAAACATGTATTGAATTTCAGATCCTTTTATACGACAGAAAGAGGCGCTGCTCTGGTTTTCATACAAAATAATACGATTACGGTAACGGAACGGTTACCATAATGACAGTTTGGTTCTTGGATTTAAAGTTTGACATTAACTTAATAAAATTATCTATTATAATTTCGCCGGGCAATGCAAATACCAACTAACTCAAGGAATTGTAGTTTTGAGCTATAGCGTTTTTAAAGTTTGGGAATCTAAAACTAGTGTTAAATAAAGGAATTGTTATTTTTAGTTATGATTAGTTGCATTCTTAGTTAACTATGTTTTGAATAAGGTAAAACAAAGGCTGATAAATTCATCGTAAACTTGAAAAAAATACAGTTTTTTATTACTAACCCCCCATGTAGTTGGTTTTACTTCTCGATTAAGAAATACCGATAACTAATAAACTAAAACCGATAACTCCTCGAGGGCAAAACGCCAAAGGCATGGGGCAGAAGCGATGTGATGCTGTTCTTCAAGAAGGGTGATAAGACTCTCCTGAAGAATTACCGACCCATCTCGCTTCTGAGCCATATCTACAAGTTGTTTTCGAGAGTCATTACGAATCGTCTCGCTCGCAGGTTCGACGACTTCCAACCTCCCGAACAAGCCGGTTTCCGAAAAGGTTATAGTACCATAGACCACATTCATACGCTGCGGCAAGTTATACAGAAGACCGAAGAGTATAACTTGCCACTATGCTTGGCGTTCGTGGACTATGAGAAAGCCTTTGATTCGATCGAGACCTGGGCAGTGCTTGCAGTCTCTCCAGAGGTGCCAAATAGACTACAGGTACATCGAGGTGCTAAGGTACTTATACCAAAACGCCACCATGTCGGTCCGATTACAGAACCAGAGCTCTAATCCTATCCAACTACAGCGAGGTGTGAGACAGGGAGACGTCATTTCTCCGAAACTGTTCACAGCTGCGTTGGAGGATATTTTTAAGCTACTGGACTGGAAAGGATTTGGCATTAACATCAATGGCGAGTACCTAACACACCTGCGGTTTGCCGATGATGTAGTTCTCATGGCTGAGACTTTGGAAGACCTGAACACAATGCTCGAAGATCTCAGCAATGCTTCCCAAAGAGTGGGTCTGAAGATGAACATGGATAAGACGAAAATCATGTCCAATGCCCATGTTGCATCCGCTCCAGTTAATGTTGGGAACATTACACTTGAAGTTGTTGACCACTATGTCTACCTAGGACAGACAATCCAATTAGGTAAGTCCAACTTCGAGAAAGAGATCTCTCGTCGAATCCAGCTCGGATGGGCAGCGTTTGGGAAGCTCCGGCATATATTTGCGTCCAAAATTCCTCAATGTCTCAAGACTAAGGTCTTTGACCAGTGTGTGTTGCCAGTTATGACTTATGGAAGCGAGACGTGGTCTTTTACTATGGGTCTCATAAGAAGGCTCAAGGTTACCCAGCGAGCAATGGAGAGAGCGATGCTTGGTATTTCCCTGCTCGATCGAATCAGAAATGATGAGATCCGCAGGAGAACTAAAACGACCGACATCGCTCGAAGGATTGCTCAGTTGAAGTGGCAGTGGGCAGGACACATAGCGCGGAGAACCGATGGCCGTTGGGGCGGAAAGGTTCTCGAATGGCGACCGCGAACCGGACGACGTTCCGTGGGCAGGCCCCCTACAAGGTGGACCGACGATCTGGTCAAGGTCGCGGGAAGCCGCTGGATGCGGGCAGCGCAGGACCGATCGTTGTGGAGATCCTTGGGGGAGGCCTATGCCCAGCAGTGGGCGTCGTATGGCTGAAATGATGAATAAACTAAAGGTGAACGATGAATATAAATGAGCTTGAATTATTAATTTAAATATTATTTGGAGGCAAACGGACTATGGTGTACGAGGGTCTGATAGTTTTCAATAAAAACGAAAAAATCTATAATGCTAGTTGGTTTTACCTCTCGATTAAAAGAAGAAAATCAATTACGTTTAAACGAAATAACTTCAAAACCTCTTAAATTATATTAATTTACATCATAAACACAAAACAGTAAAACTATATTAATTAAAACATCTCGTTGAAAAAAAATAGGTTTCCAATTTCAAATAAATACTCACTTTTGATTTTTCTAAGGTTGCGTAAGAGAAAAGCATACTTTCCGCATCATCATCAGGAAAGTAGGTACGTCGTACGTCGTACAGACGGTACGGTAAATCAGCCGTAGGTACGGCACCCTGGGCCTTCCCTCATGGATATCCACAGCGATTTGTCCTGCGCTGCCTGCGTCCAGCGACTTCCCGAAACCTTGACCTTGTGTATACAGGACTATCCTGCCTACGCAACGTCGTCCGGTGCGCGGTCGCTATTCGAGAACCTTTCTGCCCCAACGGCCATCGGTTCTCCGCGCAATGTGTCCCGCCCGCCCACTACCACTTCAGCTGAGTGATCATTCGAGCGATGTCGGTAGTTTTAGTTCTCCTGCGGATCTCGTCACTTCTCATTCGATCGCGCAGGGAAACGCCATGCATTCCTCTCTCTTCTCGATTGCTCGCTGGGTGACCTTAAGACTTCTTATGAGATCCATAGTAAACGACCACGTCTCACTGCCACATTACAAGCAACCAACACATTTGTCGAAACTTTCTCTTGAGACACAATCACAATCTTACTTTAACATTGCTCCAACAGCTCATAGTTAGACCCCTGGAGCGGAACGGGTGAAACATTGCCGTTGGACATAATGTTTGTCTTATTCATATTCATACTAAGTAAGACTCATTCTTTGAGAAGCATTACTGACATCTTCGAGCATTGTGGTAGGTCTTTCAAGGTGTCAGCCATAAGAATTACATCATCGGCAATTCACAGGTGTGTTAAGACCTCGTCATTGATGTTGATGCCGTATCTTTTCTTAGAAGCTTCAAAATACTTCCCATCGCAATTGTAAACAGTTTTGTGAAATAAAGTCTCCATGTTTCACACTTCGCTGGAATTGGACTGGATAAGAGCTCTGGTTCCGATTAAGAAATCGGAACGACATGGTGGCTAGCACTTATCTACTAGACTACAGCACTGCCTAGATCAAATCAAAGGCTTTCTCATAGTCCACGAACACCATGCAAAGAGGGTATAACTTGCAGCAGCGTCTGAAATAGTCTGAATATGCTCTACAGTACTATAACCATTTCCGAAACCGGCTTGTTCAGGAAGTTGGTAGTCATCGAATCTACAAGCGTAACGATTCGTAATGACTCGAACATAATTTGTAGATATAGCTCAGCAGCGACATGAATTCTGAGTGAGAGAGTCTTATCACCCTTCTTGAAGAACAGCATCACATCGCTTCTCCCCATGCGTTAGGCCTTTTGCCGTCGAGAATGATAGAGCAACAGGTGTTTGCGTGAAATACATCAGTAAATAGAATCTATCTCAGGATTTCAAGTATTCACGAAAAGACGCTACCTTGCTTCTTCATCGATATAAAATTTATGTCGACGAAGAAGCACAACTTAAATGATGTCGCTGTAATCAAAGCTGTTTATACGAGACGATCGATCGATTAGCGACCACTACATGTTTAGAGGCACATAGAACATCAACGTCATACCTACTTGAAAGATCCCGACTGATAAAATCTACACTCCGACCAATACCGGCTCAATTACAAAACCCCAAGTGCTTTCAGCTCGAGCTTCTGAACCGCTTATAAGCCCTTGAAAATGGCATTGAATCATCTATCTCGTTTTTGACTCTACCATTCGGGCTTCCTGAAAGAGGAGTTCATCATAATAGAGGTGCTCTCTCCATGAAGTGTGGCAGCACCTTGCCCGAGTTCCGTTACCAAACCCAAATGGCCTCACACTTAACTCATTATCGCAAAGTTTGCATTGAAATCCCCCATCAAAACTATGCAGTGGGTTTTATATCTACGCATGGCTTGTAAATCTCCTCATACCACGTTAGTACTATTATGTATTCCATGCTCATACACAGCCTCCACTTCGTCATCGTTGTGAGTCGATGTTGATTTGTAGACCTGTATGACATTCAGCGAATACCGTTAATTGTATCAGGTACGCTACCCTGCTTGATACTCGCCTGATGGTGACCACGGTGGAGGACGATGAACTCATCACCACCTGGGAACTGTTGGTCTGAGCACCAGCGCAACGCAATTAACACGCATGCACGCCTTCGAAATTCCGTACCAATACCAACTATCAGCAGATAGATGGTTTTACCTCTAGATTTCTTTCTTCTAGACGGAGTAAAATGGTAGTGGTAAAAGCGATTATCGTGACTTAAATGCTTTTACTTTACTAAATTGTAAAGATTAATAAGTATAATATGGCAAGTAAAAGCGATTATCCCGAGTTGGTATATTTTAGTCCTAGAATTTCAGAACTATTAGGATGATTTGAGTAATTGGTAAAATGAATTAAATTGAAATAATTTAGTTTAGCCCTTGATTTGATTTTTAATTGCTCATTATCCCATGATATTCGTTTTTTCACTTGAAGATTGCTGTAAAGTATATAGTTTAGACGGTTTTGCTTCTCACTAACTCCGAAACTATCAGGTATTTCACGTAGTTTCTTTTACCATTCGAAAGAGGGCAATTTTTTAAGTAAAATGGCATTCATAACTCATTTTGCCAAAAAACGCCAGTTAGTTGGTTTTGTTCAAAAATGGGTCCATATGATGTGTAGGTAATACAATTTAGTAACAACAACACGAAACATACATAACATTTATTTTTGTACTGAGTCTATTATATCAATGTAACTAATTATTTTTAAGTACCTATTATAGGGAACTATAGGTCTTTTCTTAGAACATAAGTTATAATATTAAAATTAGCTGTATGACCGTTTGTTTCTTACCAAATAAATAAATAAATAAATGGGCAATAGGCATGACGTATATTTTTTTTAATTTAAGCTCTCAAAAAAAGAAACATTGGTAAAAGAATTATTTCGCATGAAAACTGCCCGAGATATCACAGTTTGAAATGCACACAAATTGGACTCACCCAAAAACGCTCCATACTAACGGCTACCTAATTATGATGTTACGCCTGGGTAGTTTGTATGCAACGTCAAGAAATTTGCTCGGCAGCTATATTAAATAAATACTGTGTTTATCAAAATGGTTTCTAAGACAAATTTGCTGTACATTTTACGGACTAATTGAAGGTATTATTTAACTTTATTAATATTATACTTTTGAAATGGACTTGCCCACCCAACTTTAAAGGGTCATAAAAAAGTTTAATATGTTGTTTTATTCATCAGTCGTCATCCCTATTCTCTTCGGCTGTCTATAAATAAGATCTGCAGGGTTGAAAAAAATCATGACTTTTTTTATTTTAATAAAAAAAATCAGATTTTTTAATTTGATTTTTTTGATTTTTATTAGATTTTCCCATAATTACCCTAGTTTTTATTGAGGGCAACATTTTTATTTAAATAGAATTGATGTACAACACCGGCAGAAAAATTTAAATGTAAAATCAACCAGAAAATACTATTTGAGTTTCGAGTGTAAATTTTGTTTGTTTATTTAAACCGAAATGTTTTGATTTTCGATTTAAGTATATTGTTATAAATAACTTAGCTTGCGCCTATCGTACTTTGTACTAACATTGTTTTCGAACATTGCAGTTGATTAATATAACCTCCCACCGTTTAATTCTTTTATCGAATATTGATTTAAATCAGTGATTTTTATTAAAAAAAAACATGCAATAAAAATCGTGATTGATTTAAATCATGCAACCCTGAAGATCTGTGCTACAGCAGCGTGGACATGAAAAATGTCTGATGTTGATAATTATGCATATTAATAGCTGATAATTATAGAGACAAATTAAGTTAATGGATTCCAGAAATTCCTACCATTGCGCCCACGTAATCTTACTATCAAATTATTATTAAAAATCGATTAAGCACGACCAATCGTTGCACCGATCGGTTAATTTAAATCGATTCGATCTTTCTCGAATATTTCGCTTTTTAATTTATAGCCCGAACGGTGCAATTATTTTGGTGGCGAAAGCATCGAATATCGTATACCGTTAATCGATTCCAGAACCGATGAACGAATCGAGATTAAGGAATCGGGAATATCGAGTTCGGGCCGGCTATTTATTCCGGATGCCTGTCACACCGAACTTAATAATATTGCTGTTCTAGTTCTTTACATTTAAATTGTATGTCACTCTTAGTTCTTTGAATCTACTTTATTTCTTAAGAACCCTTGTTGATGAAACTCAGTTTGAACTTTGAATTGAATTCGGAGTTTTAATAATTTTCAATTTATTTAACTTTTTTAAATAACAGTCTGAGCTGTAATTAATTGGAACTATACACAAAGGCTGAAGAAAGAAAGGCGTCTCAGGAATAGAGAAAGTATATTTGCTTATTTTATTTTATTTGATTAAAAATGTTAACGTGGCAGCCTTTAAGTGAGGCAGCACCTTTTTAGGATAAGTTAAGAATGCAATGTTAGCAAGTAAGGTGTATGTTCTCGTTGGTTGTCCAAATAAATTAAAAAAAAACACAAGCTATAGTACGGACTCCGACCCCTCACTGAACAACGAACAGTACCCGAAGCCGGAAAAACTGTCAAAATGGTAATGGCTTAGTAAACTACACCAGCCGTCAAAAGCTGTCAAAGTGCTGCTGTCAAGCATCTATTGAATATAGGATCCTAGAGGCTCTGCTCTGGTTTTCATACAAAATAATACGGTCGGGATAACGATTACCATAAGGATAGTTTTTAGATTTATTTATTACTTATTTCTGATTACAGCGAATATCTGATGTCTGATGGTTGACAGCCATGGTTACGAGAAATAACGACGTTTGCTTGTCTATCTGTTTCGTCCATCTTGGATACCCTGTGGGTTTCGGCAAATTTTAACAGAGAGGAGAAAGGTAATTTTTGTTTTAAGTTACGTCAAGGAGTGAGATGAGACTTCAAGATCTTTTTTAGGTGGTGAGTATGCACATAGAAATACTGATGAACTGCACTGTGTTTTAATTAATTTAAATTTCTTTTTTTTTATTGTAAATTCATATTTTCTTTCTATAAATTCCTTCCATTTCCTCGATCCTTACTCACCGAACAATGTTATGGACGAACTTAAACCGAATGCTGCTCGCTAACACACTTCGGTGTAACACCCGCCCTCGGTTCTTTATTTCTGATGCCAGCGAATGTCTGATGTCTGGTGGTTGACGGCCATGGTTACAAGAAACAACGACGTTTGCATGTCTATCTGTTTCCCCCATCTTGAATACCCTGCACTTAATTGTGGGTTTCGGCAAATTTATAAGAGGAGGTTTTGGAATTTGTCTCAAGTTATGTCAAGGAGTGAGATGAGAATACAAGATCTTTTTTGGGGTGATGAGTATGCATATAGACAAACTGATGAACTACACTATGTTGTGTGTGTGATAACGAATAAATTAACGACGGATGATGGTTCAGTTTCTATACGATGACCATAGCGACAGTTTTTCATGCTTGGGCTACAGATTCATTCGTTACGAAACTTCTTTGAAGTTAGGCCATAGTAACGAAGCAAGTTTACGAGTCCCAACTTATTCAGTTGTAGAATAACAATCGAAACTTCGGAAAGTATCGGACTTCGATTCGCAGGATTCGGAATAGACCTCACTGTATAGAATTAACTAGCTGTGTCTAAATATAGCGTGATGCGTGAATAGGCCAGATTTGAAGAAGCTTAATTTAATGTAGTAACAAGAATTTTGTCCTAGTGGACTTAGATCGAAGTGTGATTAGCTTTTGTTCGTCCAACAGAAAATTTGGCATTTTCCAGTGGGAATGAGTAATTTTACCGCACTAGGAAGTATCCAAAAATGTCCTTTCATCCATTCAGTGTTTTTGGTGAAATCTGACGAAACAAGCAACATGTATACGCATTATTTTAAAGCAAATATCCATTTGAAAATGAAGTAAGTATTAGAAAAAATCGACTCGTCTCACCACAACTATGGGATTCGAACTCACGACCTTATACTGTCCTTTCGCGTAGTTTTTTTTTAATAGGTACCTACTTCGTTTTCAATAATAAAAATTGTATTGTGAATGCAAAAAAGTAAAAGTGATTTCAAATATTCATTGTTTCTCTTACTTACTTACTATTTCAATGTAATTGTATAAGGTAGAAAAATTTATGAGCTTTGCGGCCTGATTCACAAACCGTCGGAAACGAAATCGAATTCAAATCCTGTGCTTTGATCTTTGTCTATTGACATGGCTGCTTTTTATACCGGAAAATATCACATACCCGGTTTACTATAATTAGTACTTATTGCACAACTAATGGTCATTGATTATTTCAGTGTTACCTATTGTTAGCTTAGCATAATTTCTATTCAGCAGCATTTTATTTTTCTACAATCGGAGCATTATTTAAGGTTTGATTTGAGTTTGAAGATTTTGTGTGACTTCACTTTTGACTTTTGGCGGGCTACGCTTGTGCTAAAATGCTCTCAACGAAAAAGGAAAGGAAAATAATATAAATAAAATAAAAAAGCCTTTACTTCAACTTAAAACCTAATTTGTTATATTTTTTTTTATATAATGCTTAAATTTTAGTTAACAATCTTAATAAAAAAACTTAATTAGCGTAGTCCCCAGCTTGGGTAAAGGGTAAAGGCCTCCTCCAAGGATGCCCACTTCTCTCTATCCTGTGCTGTTTGTCCCCAGTTTGAGCCAGCGAAAAATATACAAGGTGTAAAATTACAAGAAATCGTCGTGACAGGTATTGCTTTTTAACTTATTTTTTTTTACAATCGCATCAATTATCTATGCCCATGTTAATTTCATTGAGAAACTGCGTCATGGAAAACTTGATAACGGATAAATACAGGGTGTTAGGGGCACCCTTGCAAAAACTTTAACCATGGCTTCAGACCATCATGCTGAACAGCAAGAATTTTTTGTCGGAAATGAAAAAAAATAATTGGATTTTTCATACACATTTAGCAACTTATCGGGACGTTTTATACGGAGAGTCGAAATATTTTTTCATTTCCGACAAAAAAATCTTGCTGTGCGTTGTCCAGCATGATGGCCTGAAGCCATGGTTAAAGTTTTTGCATCGGTGCCCCTAACACCCTGTATATATACTTAAATACTTTTTGTTTGTAAATACATACTTAATATACATAGAAAACACCCTCTATTGTTATAATAGTGTTTTATTCTACACTATACAACGAACTTTTATGAAGAACGACTATTGTTCATCAGTTTCTTAAGGTTCCTCGGCATCACGTAATGGGTGGTGTCACGTTACCAATACCATTATTACTGGAAAAGGAAAAGGGTAGTTATAGTTACCCTTTCTAGCAAATGTCGATGATATGTTTATCCGAGCAGAGAAGTTAGATTTATTTTTTCTACAAACGTAACATTAACGGTTTGATTTGAGTTTGACGTTTTTCGTGTGACGTCACTTTTGACTTTTGGCGGGCGCTTGAGCTAACGCTCTCAACGAAATAGGAAAGGAAAAATAATATACAAGGTGTAAAAATACAAGAAACCGTCGTGAAAGGCATTGTTTTATTCTACACTATACAACGAACTTTTATGAAGAAAGCCTATTGTTTATCAGTTTCTTAAGGCATCACGTAATGGGTGGTGTCACGTTACCAATACCATTATTACTGGGAAAGGAAAAGGGTAGTTATAGTTACCCTTTCTAGGAAATGTCGATGATATGTTTTTCAGAGCACAGAAGTTAGATTAGCTGTAGATAGTTTGATATTTCTTTCTAAAGATAATCCTCACAACAGCGGTCGCCTGTTATTCTGTCCTCTTACTTGGTAGGTACCTGTTTCACAATGTCTTTCCAGTTTAATTGACAGTTTTGTATGGACTATCTGTCAAGTAACAGCTAATGAGAACTTACGGCAAAGAATATATACACTTACGCGAACTTACGGCCAGTTTCAATAACCTATCTCCCGGTAAAAGTAAGCTTATACTGGTTCTGTTACTACGCAACCGTTGTTATTTGACACTAATTAACAAAAATATCTAAGCAACTAATAAGCTCGGGTAAGCCTATCTTTACCGGGGAGTACTTAGGTTATTGAAACCGGCCATTAGACATTGTAATTTGACCTGTAATTAAGTCAGTTATGCAATTTTTAATATTGCGAATAATGGGATGGGTCTAGCAGGTGGAAATGCTTTATGCAAATAATGTTTCGAAAGGCTCGGTTGCATATTAGGCTCTGATGGTATCTATGTTGTAAAAAAGTACCTAAATGTCCTTGCAGAGGCGACATCAAAGAATGTAAAATCCATACTAATATTATAAATGTGAAAGTGTGTTTGTTTGTTTGTCCGTTTCACGTCAAAAAGGAGCCAGGGTTCGACGTGATTTTTGGTATGGGGATAGTTTGGGACCTGGAGATTGACAGAAGTTACTTTTTATACCGGAAAAATATCTCACTCCTGCGGGATAACTTCGTGTAGTCCACGTGGGCGAAGCCGCGGGAAGACTAGTGTTTAATAATGGAAACAGCTGTTCCATTAGTTATCCGAGACCTTAATGGAGGTCATAGGTTATCTAATATTCCGCTTGTAAGAACTTAAGTTCGACTGGCCGAAAAGGCAGGCGCCAAGTTATTCATATAGGTATTTAAACGCCTCTGTGGTCTAGTGGTTCACAGTAATTCACACCACCGATTTTAGACCCATAGGTCCCAGGTTCGATTCCCAGTATGGAGACATATTGTATTCGGTTTGGTTGTTGGTAGGACTTGTTCTTAATCCGCCTGGCTAGCTACCACCATCGTATCCAAGTCTGACGCTATAACAATAATGTTTTCAGCATTATTGTGTTCCGATAGCCGTTCCTCAGTGACTGAGGATTCCGGAAGTAAAGCGTTGCAACCTTCTGCCTTATCACCACTTTACATCAGGTGTGATGAAGGCTAAGTGCTACCCTGTTGTGGACAGAAAAAATACGGATCCTCGCGGTTTCACCCGCGTGGTACCCGTTCCTGTGGGAATATCGGGATAAAATATAGCCTATGTCACTCGGGAAGAATGTAACTTACTAATGGTGAAAGAATTTTCTAAATCGGTTCAGTAGTTTCGGAGCTTATTCGATGCAAACAAACAAACAAACAATCATACCTTTCCTCTTTATAATATTAGTATAGACAAAGGAAGGGGTGACTGTGGGGTGACTTATAATATAATGTTGCGGATTTAAAATCCATTTTTACCTCAATACGTTTATCTGGATTCTGGAACGCCTTACATTTGTCTTGAGCCTCATAACAGCTTATCCCCAGCTCAGCACTCCGGGATTCTACGGAATACGTTATTAAAGCACTTATTGCTGCGTTATCTGGGTTTTTTTTAATAACTTTTTTGCATACGTTGCCTTGTTCCAAAGTACTGGCACAGAATATATAATAGTAGGTACTACGTGTACTGGGTGCCTACCATCAACTCTTATTGCGGTTTTGTTTAGGACCTAAACTGATCTGCTTCACTTATTCGTACCACGACAGCTTAATATCAATGACAGCGATTCAGTGATCATTCAATGACATTTCACAGCCGCTAAGCTGTCACATACTCTTATTTGACTTATGACTCGGCCAAGCTAACGTGACACCTGCAGGTTATACCCGTCCCTCTCACTCTCCGGGCATGACAGAATCGAGTGAAAGAGACGGGTAGAAGAAATAAGGACACAAATCGTTCGGTCATTCACATTTAGCAATTCATTTGCGATCCAGTTTTTAGAATGTCATAGTAGGAAAAAAAAGCAATTCATTTTAGGAACCTATTCTGCATCGCGCTATTTTTGAAACGCTGTCTTAAAGTTGATGGTATGCACCCTGACCCCAAATCGTATTGATACATATCAATGTTAATGCCTATGAAGGTGTCATGTATTTGTGGGTTTAGTACCCCTAGTATGAAAAACTATTGGAAAAAGTTATTGGGTTTGTCATAGTAAATGGTCAACAGTAAGTTTTATAATAAACTAAATGTTACATTTATTCGGACAATAATCGAACCCGCGACCTCATAATTAGCAAAACTATGAAACCCCATGCGCATGCAACTCTACCACTAAGTTCCTCAAGTTTATATTAAACCATTAAGCTAAAGGTAACAGCATGATAAAAGCTAAAACCGTCATTTAATGCATTATTCATAACATCCATAACGTCCATATAAACTGGCACAAAAAAAAAATCGTTCATCCGGGTTATGTTTCACCCTGGCCACGCGTCCAGATGATCCGGACAACAGTCTGGAGTGCATTACAGGGTTTCATACTCAGTGTAGATGCACTAATGACGATGTATGGGGGCTGTGCCCAGCCTACGAAAGCGAAACAATGCACTTACGATATAACGTGGCAAATGTAGTACTTAGCAATAAAAATAATATCATAAAGAAATACAACGCCAAATAACCTAATTCAAAGATATAAATAATAAGTTTTTAATAAAAATTTAATTTTTATGACAAGTTTTTTTGCTGACTGTACTTTAATATTGTATTGTCATCTGAACCTAACCTGTATACAAAATTTCAGCTCCATCGGACACTGGGAAGTGGGTCAAATTAAGCTTAAAAGATTTGTCTCCTTCTAACTAACAAACTAACTAACATGGCCAGTTAATAAAAAGCTTGTTATGAATGTTGCTTCTTAGCGCTAAACTCGAGAACGGCTGGACCAATTTAACTATTTTTTAGGGTTCCGTATGTCCGTCTGTTCGTCTGTCCGTCTGTCCGTCCGTCCGTCCGTCTGACCCCAGTCTAGCTCATAGACTCTTAGTACTAGAAAGCTGTAATTTAACATGGCTCATTCTCCTTATTCATCCATAAGGAATGCCAGTGCCCCAGCAGTGGGGACATTAAATGACTGATGATGATACATATTTATCACGCCAACAAAATGGTAAAGTAAAATTTTGAAAAAAAATTTTTTTAGTTTACCTCCCCTACACGTGAAGTGGGTATGTAATTTTTTTTTCATCTCTCAGATTCGGAAAGTGATGTATATTTAAACTGAGCAGCGGGTCCAAAACTATCCGTTTCACCCTAGGGTGCAAATGAATTTTAAGAATAGAACTGAATTTGGTTACAGTCAACCATAGAGTTACCTCATCGGCAATGAAAAAGTTTTCAACTAATTTTGTATGGGGACGAAACTTGCAAAATTTAAAAAAATGAATTTTATAAAAACGAGAATATCTCAAAAACCGGTGCGTGTTGTAGCGTAGCTAAAATCTAACAAAATTTTCAACCCCCTATGATGGTCTGGATAGAGAGGCATCCGAAAGACATATAAAAAAAAAAATATTCAAAAAATTTTTTTACTCAAAAATTTTTTTTTTATTCTGAAAAATTTTTTTTGTTCAAAAATTTTTTTTTGTTATTTCAAAACTTTATTTTGTTTATATACCTATTATAGAAAAAACAGAGAAAGCCCCCCGCCACCTTTCTTTTATTTTTCTAGATAGTTTTAGTTGTCTTTATTGCTTTTCTTATAGAGGGGGATGAAAAGCAGAGTGTATTTACTTTCCTTATATTCGAAATGAAAAGTAGACTGTATTACTCGGCCGCAAAATTATTTTCATCTCGGGCGACGTATATTGAATCCCTCGCTGCGTTCAGGATTCTACTTTAGAATCCCTCGCTGTGCTCGGGATTCTACTCTAGAATCCTTCACTGCGCTCTGGATTCAAAATAGCGCCCTCGCCGTAAATATGTTATTTTGCTCCCTTGTAATACAATCTACTATTTCTTGTCTACCCCATAGTGTGGGATAACTCACAATGAGGTTATTATTACCCTCATCTACTAGTTAGTACCCATTCGACCCTCTTTCAGAAACCATGTACGATTGGACATCATTTTGTCTTTTATTTCTCATTTCTTTTAGAACGTTTAAATACGAGTACAGTCACGCAGAAAGGTGAAATTATTACAGAAATAAAAACTTGAAAGTTCTTCTTCTTGAAAGTTAAACTTCTTTATTTGAATTTTTATCGAGCGTAACTATTATTGTCCCAGTCCACTTGACTTCATGAATACATGTAAAGCAACGCTACGTCTTGGGTTTGCCCAAACCCTTCACTGCTGGCCGCACCCTTTGAAGTAATCCTCAGATATCCGAGTCATATTCGGATACCATGTGGATTTGCATGGCTTAGCCTGTGTGAATAAAAGGAGTATTATTTACTTTGGAGGTGCTTACTACTTTGCTGTTTTGTGTTTTTAGGGTGCACAAAAGAAGGTTAAAGGCAATGTACGTAATTCCAATACGATTGTGATACTTTGTGACGTTTAAAAAAATGTGACTATGTTGGTGATGATGGTATGTTAATACCTGTTAAGATTTATCATAATGTATAGAAAGTGACAGTGATATACCGTACATTTTTAACGAGGTAGACTTGTATGTCTATAATAATTCAATCAATACAAATATAATAAAGCCTGGAAAATGTAATGGTAACGTAAAAACAAACATCTTTTCATTGTCTTTCGATGGATCGTTTATTTAACCGTCAGTCGGTTAAATCTAACTACTACCTACCTGTGCACATTAAATTTATTTATTTATTTTTGTAGGTTATGTTATTTGTCGACTAGTTAATCCTTTAACGCCCCAGAAATGAGAAGCAATCGATTTTCCATTGTTCTCCGGCCCTATCAATCCGTGAAATTATAAGAATACCAAACGACACACACACCCAAACAAATGTGTATAAAAAATTAAATCGAAACACAATTCGAGAACCGTTAGTACCTACGCTCTCTGATAATCCCATTGTTAGCTTCAGTTTCTTTTGTGAAATTCGATATTTTTACCGAAACATCCGATCTGATCGACTCACGTTCACTTATTGTCTGAATCGGATAACAGAGGAATAGATGTGGATTATATTGTATGTAGGTAGTATACAACAATTAGACTTTGGTAAAACATTATTGGGTAGTTATAATTAGAACCGTCCGTTATTTGAAAAATGTATATATTACGATCGGTGTGTGTCGGTTCTACGAAATTGAAGTATCAATTTATTATTAGCCAGAAATTCTTGCTTGTTTAATTTTGTGTTTGATTGTCCCTGAAATAGTTGAAAATAAAGCACATATTAATTTGGTAGGGATCAGAAGATAATTATTTTAACACATTGAAGCTCTAATACTCAAACTCAGCTTTAGAATCGTGGCGCCTCTTTAATATGTTTGACATTTTAGAGCGATAGGCCGATTTACCGCCTCTGTGGTCTAGTGGTACACATACACACCACCGATATCAGGCCCAGAGGTCCTGGGTTCGATTTCCAGAGGGGGTACATATTGTATAATCGGCTTTGGTTGGTGGGGCCTGTTCTTAGTCCGCCTGGCTAGTTACCACCATCTCATCTAAATCTGACACCATAACAACGATGTTTTCAGCATTGTTGTGTTCCGGCAGTTGGAGATAAGATAGCCAGTTCCTCAGCAGTTGAGGATTCCGGGAATAGTCAGCTCCCACCTTCAACCCTATCATCACTTAAAGTCAGGTGTGATGAAGGCTAAGTGCTACCCGTAAAGAATTTAAAAAAAAATTTTTAGGCCCCTCCTAAAGTTGAGAAGCATTCGATTATTCGAGCGCCTGACGCGAAAAATTGACTGTAAAAGATCTGATACGCTGTTTACTGCATTTTAAATTATTTCGGATTGCGATCTTCAAAACACAAAAAAACAACGTAAGTACAAAACCTTTTCGATCCCGCAATTGTACAGTTGTGCTCAAAATATCTTTTAACTTTTTTATTATTTCCAACCAACGCACGGTGTTAGGTTACATTCGATAAATAAATGAACGGAATTTAAAACCGGACCGTAAAAGTTAACCGTATAATTTATCGATTCGATTCAGAAAGTTAATTGATTAATAAAAAACACTGTTTTTGTCTCTTTTTGATTCTTCGTCGTATAACAATAGCTTGCGGTTTTATAATCTTTTATATTTGGAAATAAAATTTTATGGTGAAGAGTATGTGGTGAGTAATGGTGTTGTGTATTAAAAATGTTATTTTGTCTCTTATTGTGTTGAATGACTACAATGTTTAAGAGCTTACCTGGCTATAATAAACTGAAGTAATATGCAGGCTGACTCGAAAGTATGTAAACTTACGGTTCTTTTATTATAAAAAAGTTATTTCAGAGTATTAAAAGTTCTACTGTTAAATAATTCTTACTGTTATTTCGATCATTCTATCATTCCTAATAGCCACCCTTAAGCTTGTAACGTGTGCACATGTAGACACGCGTAACTCTACTTCCTCCCGCTCGGGACGTGTGCACATGTGCGCACGAGTGCTACCCACTTTAAATTTAGTATAAAATAAATAAATAAAAAAATAAAAAATATATTAATATTCATTAAGTATAAAATAAAATAATGATTAAACAATTTATATTAATTACTTCCCAATTAAATTTATTTTTTTGAAAATCCGCCATAGCGAGCGGAAGTATGTCAGAGAAGTTAAATTTTGCCATATTATAAGAGCTTTTCCTTTAAATTACGAGGACATGTCATCCGTGAAAGTGACTGATCACTCACTTTGAAATAGAATTACCCATCATTTAATGTTTTTCAGAAAGAAACTGTTAGCTAGTATTTCTAAATAAATCATTAAAAAATAATATATATATTTTTAATGATTTATTTAGAAATATACATATTTTTAATACATAATTTATTTATTAGATATTATTTAATTAAAACATATTTTTTTAATAATTTATTAAGAAATACTAGCTTTCAGTTCTTCGGTTAAATTCAGTTATTTTCTATATCTGTGCCCTTCATAATCGGTTTGGTGCAAATTTTGTGCAGTTTCCTGTTTAAAGCGGTACCTAAACCAATTTTCTGTGTCAAAGCGTTCTCCATATAGGTAAGTCAGAAAACTTAAAATCGAGTTACACAAATAATATAATATGACGATAATGTACCTATTACGTGGGACCTAAATTAAAATTACTAAGGCTGCATTCGACCAACCTTTTATCCCAAGAATATAGCTTATTGTCGGATACTAATGTCAAACTAGTATGAGGTTTTGACATTACTATCCGAAAGTAAGCGTTATTCTTGGAATAAGAGTTTGGTCGAATGCAGCCTTAGTCCCTGTCCAGAACTACGCGCCAGTTAGACGCGTTTTAACATACATACATACATTTTTTTTTCTTTCTTTCTTTTTCATTGCCCACTAAGTATTGGCGATCCGCGTCTTATCTGCTACATTGCCAGTGATGTAATGAAAATCGCTGTTAAAATCGCGGCGAATTCGCCCTTTTTAACCGACTTCAAAAAAAGGAGGAGGTTATCAATTCGACTGTATATTTTTTTTTATTTTTTTTTATTATTTTTTATGTGTGTTACCTCAGAACTTTTTAGTTAATGAACCGATTTAGATAATTCTTTTGTTATTTAATAGGTGACGCTTCTCGTGTGGTCCCATTCAAATTTTATCAAGAACTGGCAATAAGTTCAGAAGTTATCCTGAATAATGTGTATTCAGACTTTATTTGGGTATATGGACGATTTCATACTTTCATCAAATTGGGGATCATTTTCAAAATATTTTTTTTTTGAAAGTTGGTACTTCTGACCTGATCTTACTTTCACCAAGTCAGGACCAGGGGATCAAATCCCAGGAAAATTAAGAGAAATTCTCAAATATAGGCAAGCCTTATGCGTTCCATTTATTTTTGAAGTTAGTCAAGTATTTGCATCTGGTAGTTATCATCTTATAGTGATGAGCTGGTGATGGAAGCTACAACTCCTTAACGGTCAGGAGCTGGAGAATATTTCTTTAAGTATTAATCGTACGTATGGGCCAATAGTTATATTCTTTTAGGTTACTAGGGTGAGCTGCTGATGAGAGGTGAAACTCCTCAACAGTTAGGAGTTATATTATGATGTTTTATAAATACCATATGCACGAATGGACCTTCAGTTGTATTCCTTCAAGTTATCTAAGTAGCTAAAGATGGAAAGCTGAATTCCGTAACGGATAGGATATTTACAACAATTTATCATAATCACCATGTAGTTTCTTAAGCTACTTCACTAAAAATCGAAAAATAAAACGTTTTTGAAAAAAAATGTAACCGCCTTCAAAACGGATCTTCAAACAAAAATTAACAAACACTAAAAAACGAAAAAAATAATAAGATTTTTTAATTTAAAGGACGATGATACGTGACTTTTTCTAATTTATCTTGGTACTTACTGAACTGTTTGAAGTCGGTGCCAAGCCAAAAAGAATAAGAACGAAATATACTGAGTGAAATAACTAACATAAAAAAAAACCCGGTCCCAAGCGCGTGGTGTAGGACGTATAATTACCTCAATACGTATAAGACGGCACCGACTTCAAACAGTTCAGTAAGTACCAAGATAAATTAGAAAAAGTCACGTATCATCGTCCTTTAAATTAAAAAATCTTATTATTTTTTTCGTTTTTTAGTGTTTGTTAATTTTTGTTTGAAGATCCGTTTTGAAGGCGGTTAAATTTTTTTTCAAAAACGTTTTCTGGATAAGCAGTAACACAACAATTGTTGTGTTACTGCTTATCCAAAAAGGGCGAATTCGCCGCGATTTTAACAGAGAGACACTGCATTACTACATTCTAAGAGACTATTTTACATACAACGCACCAATACTTACACATGCTTATGGGACGTTTTGCCTTGCAAATATGCAACATACGAGAAAACACGCGATGTGGTGACCACGCGTTGGGGTTATTATGGAAAGTTTCTTTTAAAATTTAGCTTAAATATAAGTTTCAAAGTTTCGGCTCTTTGTATTTTTACGTAAGCTTAAAATTTCGGTACAATTGCATTTAGTTATTTCGCTAAGTTATTTATTCATGGATTGCACAAGAAGCCGATAAAAGGACGTAAGTATATTTATCTTCATAGCAAAAAACACGTAATAATAAAATGTTCATTGCATACAAGGAAAGGAAAGAAATAACAAATGACCAATAGAAACTATAGGCGGCCTTACATAAAGTGGTAACTGTAAATGGTGTCGTGTACTGTATGATATAATAACTTTTACATCAATAATTTCTTAATAAGTAAGTAGTAGTTGCAAACCGTAAGCATTTTTTAAAATTAGTTTCTAAGTAAGTATAAAACTTTTGTGAACATTGTGTAAAGTATCTCTTACACTAAAATATATCTCAATGTAACGCGCTTGGTCACCCTTATTAGGGCCACTTATTATTCCACGGCGGTTCCGTACATCATTGGTTTCATAGACTAAATGAACAAACATTATGTTAGATAACTTTATTATTTAGGGGAATACATTATTTATAAGCCACCCCAAATATTTTATTCAATAAACCAATATTAATATTAGCTGATATTGTGGCTTTGTAGAAAGTTCATTACGTTATATTGAACTAATAAAGTATTCAAAAAATAATGAAATGAACTTACAGTTAAAGTCTGCTAACTAGTTTGATAAGTATTATAATTGAAATCTATTTTAGAAATAATGAATAATTATTATTGTAGGTACATGTATATTGCAAAAATATCATTGAATCAGTTATTCTAATCTATACTATCTATATTAATATTATAAAGTGGAAAGGTTTGATTTCTTGTTTGTTTGTTTGTATGAATAAACTCCAAAACTAATAAACTGATTTTAAAACTCTTTCACCATAAGAAAGCTTCATTCTTCCTGAGTGAAAAGTTATAACAATTTTCCTATACAATTTTCTTAGTAAAAATTTAATTTTTATATTGGTACGTGCCATCACGCAACCATATAGTCATATATTTATCTTACGCTATGCATATCTATATATATAAAAATGAATCCCTATTTCCCTTGGTCACGACATCACGCGTGAACGGCTGGACCGATTTGGCTAATTTTGGTCTTGAAATGTTCGTGGAAGTCCAAGGAAGGTTTTAATGGTGAGAAAATAGGGGAAGGAGGGGTAAGTAGGGGTAGAGTAGAAGTAGGGTAGGGTAAAGGTAGGGTAGGGTAGGGTAGGGTAGGGGTAGGGAAGGGTAGTGGTAGGGTAGGAGTAGGGGTAGGGGTAGGGTAGGGGTAGGGGTAGGGGTAGGGCTAGGGCTAGGGGTAGGGGTAGGGGTAGGGTAGGGTAGGGGTAGGGGTAGGGGTAGGGTAGGGGTAGGGTAGGGGTAGGGTAGGGGTAGGGTAGGGGCAGGGTAGGGGTAGGGTAGGGGCAGGGTAGGGGTAGGGTAGGGGTAGAGTACGGGTGGGTAGGGTGAAGTAGGGGGTAGGGCCACGGGAACGAAGTCGCGCTGGGTCAGCTAGTAGTTTTATAAAAAATAATGCTAGCTGATGCGTTTTACCGTTTTGAATTTGGAATATTACTATACAATTTCAATACTACTTCCCGTGTGTTTATGGGAAGTAGTATTGAAATTCATTTCCGCATTGAATTTAAATTTAGAATGGTCACCTCTGAAATGTGAAACACTGAAATGTGATTCTTTTTTCAAATGGAATGAAATAGTAGATTGTACAACAAGTGCATAAAACGTACCATTTTACCCGAGACGTATGTATATATATATAGATAGTCAATTCGAGGGTAAAATGGGTTTTATGTACGAGTTATACACTCTGCTTTTCACTTCGAGTGAAAGGAAAATAAATAACAATATTGCAAAAAGAAAAACTAAAGACTTCGCCATATTGGCGGGAAGACTTTCTTTTTCTTTTTTAATACGTGGCAGTGGCAGCACAGTGACTTTAGCATAGATCGTAGTCCATAATGCTCTTGAAATACTTATTTCTTAGAAAACTCATTAATTTTGTCTAGTTTTATTTAATTTAGTAATTTAATGGATTATGAACAAAATTGAAGAAACTGAGTAAAATAAGAAGTTTATTTAATGAAGTTTAATTGCGTGTGTGATGTGACTGTTTACCTGACGACCTTTGTCTTAGAGTCTGAGACTTAGACGAAGATTTTACTTTATGCACTAGAGCATAAAAAGCGATTTTATGCAGCCTATACCCAACATAAAAACGAACTTTACGAGCATGAGAAGTGAAAACATGTTAACATTCAAAGCATCAGTGAGAAAATGAATATTTCTTTACTTTTTTACCTAAAAGACGGATAGAACTCAGATTAAGTAAAGCAATAAATATATCAGAATTTTTTTATAGTTACTCAAAGAATAATCAGGACATATGTGTTATCTTGTATCCTTGCATACGTTCTTAACGGTACCTGCTAAGTTTGTTATACATGTATGTACATTTACTTCAACATTTTTAAACTTTCTGTGGATAAGTTCAAAATCGATACTATAACAGGATTCGCACATATTTCCTTCGTACTAATGTTATAAATAGAATCCTCAGTTCCTACGTACACAAAACACACGGTTTTCCATTACAACGTATTTACCATATCAATGGTAAATCATACGGGCACTTGTAAATAGCGGCGTGTAATAAGGGTGTCGCTTAGTGCTGCGCGTGCTTTGCCTGTCAATGTGATGAGGGGTAGGACATAAGCATGAGCGGAGCGATTTCGTTATAAGTACAGCCGCAGCCCAATTAAAACATGGCGCGCCAGAACGCGCGCGGCGTTGGGGGAGGTGAGGTTGCGGGGTACCTAGGTAGTCTACTGGCTTACTTAATTACCCACAATAAGATTCTGTCGCACTCAGAGACGTCAAATAACTGTAATTGACAATTAAATCTATATAGCTGTCTCTTTTTTTATGTCTAATTCAATCCTTTATCTTTATCCTTATTCAATAGTACTATTGAATAAAGTAGGAATGATAATTTAATGCCAATTAAAGTTAATTGACGTCCCTAAGTGCGGCAGTAAATCGCACTTAAAATTTTCTGTAATTTTACTATTTTGTTGATTACTTCTACAATTCAAATTTTATGAAAATTTACCAAGTAGATTTTTCGTGACCACACCTCTTTTTCATTAAGTGATGGTGCCTTAGATCAATGTAGATTTGACTGTAACTATGGCAGTTAACGCAAAATATTATGACTATATGTCCATTTACTTATGACCATAAAGATACGATTCAATTACCCATATTCGTTCCAATTCTTTAAATATAATTATTGTTAACTCGACCTGCCGTAGCGCAATCGGGGATGAAAACAAGAACGAGAGAAATAAAAACCCTGCGCAACGACAGTTAATCGCCAAACCGCTACATCTCCCACACCGTGTCCTCACCACAACCAAACCGAATTTGCAACACGATTCAGGCGTAAGTTACAATTTGTGGAGTGGATTCGCTAACTCGAAACGTCTGGCAAATATTACTGGGTAGCTTCAACTTATGAAGGCTGGGATTAAAGACTTTTTGAATTGGGAATTAAAATATTTTTCCCATATTTTTTACTAGCCTTCCGCCCGCATGGACTAAATGACTTCATCCCGAGGGAATGTGATATTTTTCCGGTATAAAAAGTAGCCTATGTCACTCTCCAGCTCCCAAACTATCCCCATTCTAAAAAACACGTCGATCCCTCTCCGTTTTGACTTGAAAGACGGACAAACAAACAAACAAACAATATTAGTAAGGATAAAAAGATAAGTAAGCCTATACGTACCTATTTTTAACCGACATCAAAATAAGGAGGTGGTTATCAATTCGACTGTATATTTTTTTTTCTTTGAACAATATCCAGTAATGAATTAGTCATTCTTAATATTTCCAGAATCTGCTTATACCTAGGCCAAAGAATACTATAATATTACCTAGGCATTACCGTGTCGTTACACCATAATTTATAGGTTTAGAAATATTTGTAAAAGTTATTTAAACTTTAGTATAAACTATAAAGTTAAATATTAACTTTATGGTATTAGTCTTGTTTATAAATAGATGAATAAATAAATAATAAATTGAAAAATGGAAAATGAAGTATTTAGAAAAAATCGACCCGTCACAACCTAAATACTTCATTTTCCATTTTTCTGCAATAAAAATTGCACTGTGAATGCAAAAAACTAAAAATTAAAATAACTAAAAATAATAAATTATGAAAATATGGCAAAAAGAACGGATTTTATAATTTTCTTTGGACATATGATATTCAGGACAAGTAAAAATAATTTTATAGCAGAGCGTAGTTTCGATCTACGGACCTCTGGGTTATGGGCCCAGCACGCTTCCACTGCGCCACTCTGCTCTTGAGCAAGTTGGCGAAAATAGAATTCCTTATCTATCTAATTATTGTAGTGCGTCGTCGCCTCGCACAGTAGTCTAGCTGGCATTAAACTTTTACAGGACTGCCCAAAAAAGGAGTGTATTTTGTTTAGGGTTAATGGATATAATATTATGTGTGTGTGTACAGCCGGCCAAGAAAGTGGCCAGTTTTGACAGTAGTTCCCGTGTCAACAAAATATCGCTAAAGGCGAATCTTTAAAATTGTTTGTTAACTAAGAAAACTGACATGAAATCATAGAGCAAACACACAATGTTATTTTCGCCTTTGTGACCTATGTGTTAGATCATAATTTGCAACAACAAACAACCCTCACAGTTTTTCATAAACTTCAGAACTAAGAAGTTTTTTTAAAGTAGAAAACTCTTTCACTGGAAAAGAACATATAATATCACTGACATATTAATGTCACAGGTATTTTACTAAACTCCCTAAACCAAAGTAAAGTTTATTCATTATTTTACTACAATGCCTCGAAATTTATCCATAGCCGAGAGAGCTCAAATAATCGCACTTTACAATGATGGATTCAATATTAGTGAGATTTCTAGAGAATTAAATGTGTCTTATGGTTCAGAGATGATGGAACCGCAACTAAAGAACAGCAGAAGCACTGCAAGGGCAATGCAATGAGGTATGGGAGGAGTCTGACATCTGCTCGAGGCTGGTGGGCTCAATGAGGGTCCGACTCCGAGAAGTCATAGAGGCAGATGGCGGCTACACAAGATTTAAACATTTTTTTTAAGTGATTTATTCCATGTGAAAAATAATATTTTTAACAACCAAATAATTAGCATTTTCACTACCGCTTCTTGTTAAAACCCTTGTCCCGTACTTTTCTAATCGAGCAAAGTGGATATCATTGGGGGAGGCCTACGTTTAGCAGTGGAGTAGTGGACATCCATTTATGCAAGGTGTTAAACCAGGCGACTAAAAATTACTAGGTTGAGCGACTAAAAATACTAAGTGAGCAGCGGAAAAATAGGTTTAGGTTAGGTTAGATTGGCGACAGTCGCTCACCTAGTAATTTTGGTACCCTAAAATGTTTTTTAGTAGACCGGTTAATTACTATCCTTACAAAAATACCCCTAAATACTGAAATTGGAAATTCATTATCGATAACAGAACAACTTTCCCAAGGAACATTAGGGCGGTTGCAGATAGATTGTGAGGAGGCTCCCTCCCTCTGTCCTGCCCCCTCTCGAGCTTTCGAGCTCGATAGGGGGCCGGAGCAGGGGTTAGAACCTGACGCGAAGCCTATTAGGCTTGGTGGGAGGGCTGAGCGCGGCGAGGGACAGGCCCCGAGTCTGACACCGAGTCCAACATGCCGTGTGTATACGTAAAGACAGTATTTGCCCTCACTATAAAAAAAAAAGAAAAAAAAAAAAAAAAAAGGGCGGTTGCAGATTAGCGTTTTATACGAGCGTATAAGCTCGTTTTCGGAAGCGCAATGTAGACGCGTATAGTACAGGTGCGCCTTTTGCCACACGCGCGACTCGCGACTCGTACGAGCGTTGACGTGCTTGTATGCTCGTATAAGCGCGAGCCATACGCTAATCGCGCAAGGTTCGAGCGAACACGCCGAAATATGCCCGTTTACGCGCGTTCAGTTTTTTGAAGTCCGTATTGTGGCTCGCGTGAAAGCGCGTATGCCGAAACGACCGTATACGCGCAGAAAAAAACGCCAGTTTGTAACCACCCTTATACCGCAATATTAGAATCAAGAATTTTGTATGTTGTTGATGAGAATCAATATTCGACGATTCGAAATTCGAAAAACGAATTCGCGAAGTGTCATAAAATTCAAGCAAAGGAAAATCAACCTTGTTGTTAGTTGACAAACAAACGAATTTCACCCTTACGGTGGTAGACCACATATTTGGCCGACTGTACGTACATTTATGTGAGCTTCTTTATTCCACCATAACTTATGACTGCCTCAACAGATTTTACTGTATGAGTATCATTATAAATGTTATTTCATCCAAGTTTTATTTGAGTAATAAACATTCAATACGGCAGATGTGTGGCGCCATAAAAAATAAATAAAAATGTTTTTCTTTAATTATAGCAAGCAATATGGGTATCAAATGAAAGGCCTTGACGAGTTCATTTCAAAATATATAATTTGTATAAGTAATATATAATTACTTTTACTAAAAGGATTACTAAAGGGAGTAAAATAAAAATTAATAATTAAAAAACTCGACTGCCAAAATCGAACTATGAAGGTAAAAAACAAGCTCTCATTGCAGTTAGGGGGACCTTTTAAATTAATAGCACTCCGACTGCAATGAGAGAGAGCTTGTTTTTACTTTTTAGTTCAATTAAGGTACTTACTTAGGTACATATAATATTTCATAGATTACTGTAGACGTTTAATACGTCTACACACTGGTAACTGTCAATACAGCAAACCCTATAATCAATTTGAAGCATATCGAGTTGAAGTAGAGTTGCATGGAATGGAACAGGTGAAATGTTGCCAGCACTTTGAGCAGAGGATTGATCGAGGAGAGTGATATGTTGCAGTTTCCGGAACTGTTCCGGTATCGGTTGCAGTCTGCAGTTGCTCAGGGTTTGTGCGAAGGGTAAAGGTACGGCGCAGGCAAATTACGAACGGCCACTCGCTGTCGTTGCATCTCTTTCTATCGCATATATTCTAGCTCTTTTGCGGACCTAATTTCTATGGATTTACAACGCCGGCGTTGCCGCCGCGTTTTCGAGCCGACACACGGGGAGTGAAATAGGCCTGGTATAATACTACTATTCTGCTTATACACGGTAATTTTTTTATATCCCCGGATAATTTCAGGGATTATTCTACTCATGAAAACAAACAACTTTTATTATGGGACCAAAACTGAAATCGCGAATAAAAATCAGCTGTTCCATACATTTTGAGGCCATTCCATACTAAACGTTACTAAGGGTGAAAAAATAAATATGTTCTTATCGCATCAAATCTGATGAATTTTGAAAGAAAACATTCCAAATTATAATGTGCGACAAAAAACTGAAGGAATCGCGTAATTTTTAAGTTAATTGCCTTCAAATTCTGTACTCAAGTGAACTGGCTCCATGACTCATTGTGCCTGTAACTATTGGAAATACAAATAAAAAAAACTGTTAATCTGTTGACCGTTTTGCCATGTTGTGATTTGAGGTTATATATTATAATATTTATGTATTGCATCACAGTCCCAAAAACATTGATAATTATTAAGTTACAAGTGGGTTTTCTTGTTACTTTGGAACTGTAACACCCGAAACGAAAAATCTGGTAATTGTTTTATTATTATACCTTACAGATTGATTTGTGTAATAACATTTAATAAAAGTATATAAGTAGGTTAATGTTTAATTTTTTTGTACTTTTGTATAGAACAGCTGAGTATTTTTTCGCGATTTAGTTTTGGTCTCATAATAAAAGTTGTTTGTTTTCATGAGTAGAATAATCCCTCAATTTATCCTGGATGATAAAAAAATTACCGTGTCTTATTAATGCGAAAGTCAATCATAGCAAATTGGAAAATGGAAAATGAAGTAAGTATTTTGAAAAAATCGACCCGTCTCACAACCAGCATACCAAATTGCTCATTTGAATCTATTGTGTAGGTATTTGAATAGCTCTATGGATCAATACAGTTGAGGAGCTCGTGGCGCAGTGGTTAGCGCGCTCGGCCTGCGATCGTTGAGGTTAAGCAACTTTCACAATGGTCTGTCACGGGATGGGTGACCAAATACTTTTCATCTCGAGCTCATCCGGGCTTCGGAAGGCCGTTGGTCCCAGCTGCATTTGCAGTCGTTAATTAATACCCACCAATCCGCACTGGGCCCGCGTGGTGGGTCCATGGCCCATTCTCCTTATTATTTATCCATAAGGCCAGTGCCCCAGCAGTGGAGACATAAAATGGCTGATGATGCTGATCAGGGTTTCAGGGTTTCCCGAATGACTACAACCCTGTTATTTTTAAAGGTAGAGTGAAAAGGCTGCTTCTGGGTAAGCTCGCCCCATCTTAGGCTTCTTCTCAACCCTAAGGTTCAGTATGAAGCCAAGAGCAAGCCCATACTATATTAAAAAAAAATGTCCCAGTAGATGAGTCCTAGTTCAAGATGGACGCCTCCGCCACACTGCCACAGCTGCGGTTTTCAAATATAACTTTTGATATGGCTAACTTCTCGTATTTTTTTTAGTAGGACAATTAACCATATGAATGTAAACTTTCATCCGCAACTATCAGACACTAATATCAATAGCAACCTCGATAATTAATTTGGAGCAAGGAACAGGTGAAATGTAGACATCACTTTGAGCTGCAGATTGATTGTGGAGAGTGATATGTAGCTGTTCCCGGAAGTCCCGGAACTGTTGCGGTATCGGTTGCAGTCTGCATTTGCTCCGGGTTTGCAGATCTCTTAATTAATTAGTTGGGAACGGAATGTTTGTTTGTCTTATCAATCTTATTATAAGCGTAGGTATATTATAAAGCAGGTTTATCAACTTTGGATGTGATGGTGTAATATGATAGTAAATATCATTTACCACTTTGATAAAATTCCTTTATTGCTTGGGCTTACGCTCAATTACATTACTTGGGCAACACGAATTGGTTTAAACTATGTACTACTATACTAGGTAAGAACGTTGGTAAAAATCCTCCAATAATCGACCCTCGTTGCTAAATAACAATCTAAGTAAGTACTTTGCCATTAAGGCCCGATTTCACCAATGATATTTAAACACGATTAACGCTAAACGTGTTTAAAACGTATTTCTGTCCCTGTCACATTCAAACAGATGACAGAGACAGAACTATGTATTAAACACGTTTAGCGTTAATCACGTTTAAATATCAGTGATGAAAGTCGCCCTAGTTCCTTAAACAGACGATAAATAAAACTCCTTAAAACAAAATAACTTTTCAATTCAAATATCTGACTTAATGCCGGCTCCACACGTTCAAACATTGGCCAGTACAGCGTACACTGACACGTCTTTTGAAAGAACAAGTCTAAGTTCCTTGAAAAATGTCAATGTACGATGTATTGGCCAATGTTTGGGCCAACGTATGGATCCGGCATAACTAACTAACTGTACTACTGAACCAATAGTATTTAACCAACCCACAACCCATGTGGGTTCTTAAATCCCCATACCATTGTAGAACACACTTTGTTCCTATAGAAATCGCAAACAATAGTTTTTAGGGCAGCGTTTATGTCATATTTTTATGGTTCTCCCTGATTAATCGTTGTGTGTCTAGGGTCTTCAACAAAAGACAAAGAAAAACAACCTTTATGTGATAGGAAATAAGGTTTTATATAGTCAAATGGATTGGATGAATTGTTCGATGGGTTATGAGGAAATTTGAGATGCCTGTTTATTTAAGTGCTTATTGGCAAATGTTCTTTATTACGAGTAATATTCATAGAAGGTTTTTTTTACGTAACAACACGCCCCGATATCAAATTAATAAATCGAAGGTCTGAAATCTTTTGTTTGTAAGGCAACGAGTGGTTTCCGTGTGGAATAATACAAGTTTGATAATGTTCCGCTCGCGACATATTGTGGTTTTATCGCGATCCTTGGGATAAATATTTGGTTCAAATGTTTGCCATACATCTCTTTGCATAATTTCATCAATATTGGTACAGGAGGTGAGGAATATTGGTGAGGAAAGCGTAGCAGACAGAAAAACAGTCAGACAGAGTAACTTTCGCATTTATAATAAATTAATAGGGATGAAAACGAGAGCAGCGCCTCTTTCGGTCGTAAAAGGAACTGAAATTCAATACATGTTTGACAGCAGCACTTTGAAAGCTCTTGAAGGACGGTATACTACAAGATAGTAAACTACTATTAAATTACTATCGATACTTTTTCATGCTAGGGGTTCTGATGGCGTAGCTTCTTCGACGGTGACTCTGTATCAGCCTAAAATGTATAAATGTTTTTTCAATTTCAATAAAAAATACCACAAAAAATATTTCTATGTTCTGTGGTCAATCCCGTGCGAAGCCGAGCGAGTTGCTAGTTAGCTTTTCAACTAAACAGCTCCAATGTTAAGCTGAAATACATCCTTGTAGGAACAAACGGCTGAAACTACTACATTTAAAACTTTTAGCACAGTAAAATAGTTCGCCTTCTTGATTTAATATTACCACAGAATAAATCCTGTAAGTATTCCATCTTCATATAAAAGGTCGTAACGATCGCCTGTAGCTCGGTTAAATTCATATATGGAAAGTAAGAAAGTAATTTTATTTGGCACACAACAAATAACCAACATTACACAAAATAAACCACAAAAATAATTTTATTATAACGAAATACATATCTATCTGTAACATTGAGTACCTTACCTACCGCCGCGTGATGCCAAACTGCGCTCAACTCAGTATGGGCACTAAGCAGGGCTTACTTTTTTACGCCTTTTATTTAAATTATATTCAATTATTTAAGTATTGGGCTGCACCTCCTCGTCGCCCTAGTATTCTGTGACTATTGTCATTGTTGGCTTGGCTGATTTGACGCACTATCTTCATACAATCTTGCTCACTTTAGTGTCTCGTAGATGGGTTTTTTTGCATCTCTGCGATGATTTTTATATAACATAGTATCAATATTATACTAATAAAAATTATCGCAATTATACAAAATAGCTCTAACTATTCCAATTTCTGCTAATGACTCGTAATCGAATAGTAAACTATACCATCTTTCAAAGGCTGTCAAATTGCTGCTGTCAAATATGTATTGAATTTCAGTTCCTTATACGACCGAAAGAGGCGCTACTCTGGTTTTCGTACAAAATAATGAGATCACGATAACGGTTACAGTATTTATTCTGTGACATTAACTGCTCACTGCAGTTTCGTTTCAAAGAAAATTATGTTTTCTCTTAGTTAAACTTGCTTAGTTAACTTCTGTTCAAGGCAAGTTGAGATGAGAATTCATTATCTAGATATAGATACTGTTTTGAATTATGTTTAGAATTGTTTCATACCTAATATTTTCTCACATACAGGGTTATTTTGAAACCACTGGCCAAATTTTTGAGTTCGACTCAGAATCGGTAAGTGAACAACTTTCTCCTAGAAATAGGGGTCGAAATATGACACTTTTCATACAAATCATACTGATCACGTGATTGTCACGTGTCACGTGATCATGTCGTATTCCAACCTATGTTTCTAGGAGAGAGTTGTTCACTTATGCCCGAATACTCGTACGCTACTTATCTTTGGGAGCGTCTCAAACATCGCCCTGTCACTTTAAATGTCAAACGTATGAAAGAGATGCCATGATGTTTGAGACGCTCCCAAAGATGATTTGCGTACGTGAATTCGGGCGTTAGGTACTTACCGATTCTCAGTCGAACTTAAAAATTTGGCCAGTGGTTTCAAAATAATGTACAAAAACTATTTTTCTTATTAGAAGTAAAATATTGTTTCTTATTAGAAGTAATGACGACCGATTTGGCGCAGGGGTAGGCTACCCACCTTCTGCGCCAGCGGTCTCGGGTTCGATTCCCGAACAAGACAAATATTTTGTGTGCATGAACATGTCTATTTGACTTGGTTTGGGTGTTTACTATGTATATTAAGTATGTATTTACAAACAAAAAGTATTTAAGTATAAGTATATTTAATTTATCCGTTATCAAGTTTTCCATGAACAGTTTCTTAATGAAATTAAAATGGGCTTAGATAATTGGTGTGAATGTAAGAAGTTATTTATTATTATTAAAATAATATTTAAAATTTCAACAAGTCCCCAAGTACTTTAGATGAGATTCGAACCCATTATTTTGCATTATTTTCTGATCCGCTCCACCAATTGCAGTTGCAAATCCATATACTATACTATACTATACTATACTATACTATACTATACTATACTATACTATACTATACTATACTATACTATATACTATACTATTACTATTATAAATGTGAAAGTGTGTTTGTTTGTTTGTTTGTTTGTCCGTCTTTCACGTCAAAACGGAGCAACGGATCAACTTGATTTTTGGTATGGGGATAGTTTGGGAGCTGGAGAGTAACATAGGCTACTTTTTATTCTGGAAAATTATAAAATAAAAATTATTATTTTGTATAGAAAATTGATAAACTGTCGTACTATACAAAACTGTCATTCTTCCATAGCCGCTTCCAAAGAGGTATGTCGAAGAGTATTGTAATCACTGACGTTTCGTTTTAGCCGCTTTGGATTACCTTCTGTATAAAAAACCCTTCCTGATCAGAAGGTCTAAGTAGCTAAATGTCCAACAGCGCGAAACGTCTGATGAGCAGTAAGTCTAATTAGCAGAATGTCTATGTAGCAAAACGTCCAACTATCAAAAGGTCTGTATAGCAGAACATCTATTTAGCAAAAAGTCATTTGTAAAATGTGTACACTCATGATAAAAAGGAAAAGTCATTTGTAAATTACATTACATTTATTTGAGAAAAACAAAATGTGGATTAAAAAGCTAGTAGCGCCATAAATATTATTAGGATATTAGGCACACAAATTCCCCTGCATTCATTTACTTATTCTTTTGATATGACCAAGGTGTATCAAAAATTCAAAGGGACTATCTTTTTGGCCCTCAAACTTTTGCGGCTCTTTTGTATTTTTCATTAAACATTAAATCGATCTTCCTTCTTTTATTTCCTTCAAATAACATATTCTTGTATTTGCGATCTTGCCAAAGCGCTTCTTTTCTAAGAGCTTTATGTAATGCTAATCAAATAGCATTCTTGACAATAAATTGTCAGTTGCCATCAAAAAGATATGATTTAAGCTACATAGACCAAAGAATCTGTAGGTATGTACAAGTCTGTACGTACGAACATATTATAATTCCGTGTCCGTTTCCCTCCCAATGTAATTTGTGTGTTGAATTTTGTGCCTGAGTATCCAGACATTTTGATAATGTGACAATTTGCTAAATAGATGTTCTGCTATACAGACCATTTGATAGTTGGACGTTTTGCTACATAGACATTCTGCTAATTAGACTTACTGCTCATCAGACGTTTCGCGCTGTTGGACATTTAGCTACTTAGACCTTCTGATCAGGAAGGTAAAAAACAGTGTATAAAACTTCTTCGCGATTATTTATTTTCATCTGTCTATCTATAATAGATGTTGGTGATACGAAGTTTACCGGGTCCACTATAATTAATATGGCAAAACAACGTTTGCCGGGTCAGCTAGTAAATAAATATGTCCCAAAAATATTTAAATTTATAATTTTAAACTGTTCAGTGTCCAATACAATTATTGGATTTCCAATCAAGCGTATTTCAATAAAGGTACTTTCTACATAATTATGATATTATCATTGGAACACGTCGCGTTTGACAAAATTATGTTAAATACCTAGAGTAACACATTAAATTTTCATGTTACCGAATTTAGCGTTTAATATAGAACTTAATATATTCATGTTTATGAATAAATTATGATGATAAATTATTATATTATGCGAAAACAGCGTTAATTAATCTACTATATCATGAGAGTGATTTTTACTCTGCGTGTTAAGTATTTGCTATTATATTATCGTTACAAAATCTCTTACGTGTGACTTAGTTTATAGTTTCATATAGATAGGTAAGTAAAATATAATTAAATAAATTAAGGTTTCATCATCACTTCCTAAATTTTTTACGTAGTAAGCTATTAATTTTGATATAAAAATATAGGAATAACATTTGACATAATTTACTAGCTGTTTGGATAAACTACATCCTACTATATTTTTTTTTACTATGTTACTCATGAAATTTACATATCAGAGTCTTAAAGTCCTCAGGTAATTCAGATTTCGCGTAACCTGTTAAAAGTTAATTCGGTCTGTAAAAACAGAAAAGTGAACTTTCTTTCTAACGTGTACCTCAAAATGGCGTCGAGTACAAAATGGCTGTGTTTTGATGCCCGATAAAGTAGCTACATTCACATTCGGACTAAAATTGACAAAGGGATGGCTAAATAAAACTAGTACACTGTGAGAAGCAAATGGTAGCAAAATTGAAGGTTCCGTATGAACTTCAAAAATCTAGCTAAAAGTTTGGATCTAGGTCTTTTAAAGACTGACCAGAAAAATAAAACCTGGCTTAAGGCGCCACTTTTGCCTCTTTATTGTTACAAATGTAAAATTCTATAGAAAAATTTAGTTCGTCACATTTCCGCAACATGGCAAGGTTTTTTTATTTTCTGGTCAGGCTTTAAATATGGTAAAGAAACTGTGGCATAACAAGATCCTTGTGGGATACTATTTCTAAGTCAAAACCTTAACCAGTCAAAAACTTATTGACCGGTAAAATTAGTCAATAAGGTTATTGACTAAGAGTGTCGCTCAAAACCCTTATTGTCTGATTTTATCTGACAAAATCAGTCGCAAATGGGTTATTAATAAAATCGTTTGGCTCTACCCGCAGAAGTAAACACATCTTAGCTTTATAAACTTAGCGTTAGAAATCAAATTAGCCAATTTATGTTAAAAAGAATGCTCAAAAAGTAGTTTACGATTGTCACATTTCTATATAATATCATTGTAATATATTTTTTTAAAGATTACGACGACCGAAATAGCATATTCCAACTTTCCAACACGGAATCCTGAAAAGCGAGCCAACAGCCTGAATAAACGACAAAAAACAAAAAAAAAAACACCTTACCCTCTCACACCGACCCTCACAAAAGGCAGAGCCAGTAGCACCGTACAGTAGCCAGTGCTAGTAATTAAAAAAAAATGTAATGACTGTTCAGTGTGTTGTCCACGTTATCAAATTAGTGACGACCGATTTGGTGCAGAGGTAGGCTACCCACCTTCTGCACCAGAGGTCTCGGGTTCGATTCCCGAACAGGACATTTGTGTGCATAAACATGTCTATTTGTCTTGGTCTGGGTGTTTACTATGTATATTAAGTATGTATTTACAAACAAAAAGTATTTATGTAGGTATATATTTATCCGTTATCAAGTTTTCCATGATACAGTTTCTTAATGAAATTAACATGGACTTGAATAATTGGTGTGATTGTAAAAAGTTATTTATTATTATTTAATATTTATTATTATTTTAAAAAACCTAATTTTCCTAATTTTGTAAGGTAATTAGGTATTCTTTTATTCAGTAGGCAACAGACATAGCAAACTTGAAACTTAAGCTTATCATCTTGTGGTAGACTAATTACGAACTGGAGTAGTTTTCCACTATATCATAAGGTTCATTAAGGTGATTAAATATGCTAAGTAATGTCTACATCTTTACAAAATTGTTAGGTACCAACTGAAACACATATTGTCAAAGGTTTAAATACTATTCAGATTATAGTATTCTATGATTTGAGGTATAAATATGTACCTGCTCCAGTTTTAGAAAGGACTGTTAGAAGGACCCTTTCTTTTAGATATGTATATATAGTATACTAGCTTTTGCCCGCGACTTCGTTCGCGTGATTAAGATAGTTGTGCGTTTATTTTGAAAGTCACGGATTACCAATATAAGTATCAAGGTATTTATTTATCAGTAGACCTTATTTTTTGTTCCATGTTAACTTATATTCTGACATAGTGGGTTGATTGAAGTTGTCAGTGGCTAAGTGGTGTACGCACCGGTTTTTAAGGTGCCGCTAGCTATAAGGGTCCCGGGTTCGATTCCCGGTCGAGTAAATATTGAAGGCGAACTTTTCGATATTTACTCAATCAATCAATCATTTTATTGCATACCACAATGTAAATTAAGATGGTGAACATAAAAAAAAAGATCATTATGGACCCTGGCGGGCACGCAATAGGGTGTTAGAAGAGCGGAGGCGTTTCATTGAAAGTAAAGTTAACATACAAATAACAATAAATAATATATATAAAAAAAACAATAATAATAAAATAATTGTAGTAAAAGTAAATTTAGTTGGGAGATTTAAATTTAATTATATGTTACATTTTAATTAATAATGTCATGGTTGTATTCATTTAAACTGTAATTAATAAATTATCTTTTGTTTTAAATATTAATGATGTCATTGAAGTATTCATTTAAATTGTAATAGCATTTATTTATTAGAATTTTTTTTAATTGATTAGTAAACAAAGAAAATTTATTTTCATTAATTATTGAGGGAGGTAATTTATTATATATTATTTCCTCGGGGTCTGGGTGTATGTGGTAATACCCGTCGTTGTTTCCAATTTCCCTAATACTAGTGCTCAAGCTACTACAGTTTGGCATTGGAACAGTGTGTGTGATGGTGTCCGCCCGCGGTTTCACCCGCGTGGAACCCGTTCCCGTGGGAATATCGGGATAAAATATAGCCTATGTCACTCGGGAAGACTGTAGCTTTCTAACGGTGAAAGAATTTTCTAAATCGGTCCAGTACTTTTTGAGTTTACTCGTTACATACAAAAATACAAATCTCCTCTTTATAATCTATAATATATAAAAGAAAGTCGTGTTTGTTACAACACTTATAACTCGAGAACGGCTGGACCGATTGCCATGGTTTTTGATTTGTTGGATTTGTTTCCGTCCCGAATAGCAGAATAACTAATAAAAACATTGTAAAATTGACGAAAAAATAAAATAAAAGAGAATGAGTTTCGTACCTGTCAAACATTTGATGTTCATCCCGTCGATACGGTCAACTCTCCCCTCAAATTAAAGAATGTAATTAAATAAAGGTTTCAAATCGACAACATATATTCACAATAATCGGATTATCGCGTATTTTAGATTTTAAAATTATAGAATCAATGACGTTTTAATATCATTGTATAGAATAGTGTCAGAAATGAAAAAGGATTGACATATTTATATGTTGTCAAATTCATATTCATAAGTGCGTTCAGAAATTGATTTTGTGTAAACTAAAGAAAAGATATCAAGCTACTTATCAGAATATATAAAAATCAATGCCACTTTTCGTTGTAATTTTATAACTCGAGAACGGGCTCACCTATTCAATCCAAACCAAATGTTTAGGCTTTGGTCGGACTATTTAGTAGATGGTTTATGTGAAATTTGGGGTAGGGGTAGGGTAGGGGTAGGGTAGGGGTAGGGTAGGGGTAGGGTAGGGGTAGGGTAGGGGTAGGGTAGGGGTAGGGTAGGGGTAGGGTAGGGGTAGGGTAGGGGTAGGGTAGGGGTAGGGTAGGGGTAGGGTAGGGGTAGGGTAGGGGTAGGGTAGGGGTAGGGTAGGGGTAGGGTAGGGGTAGGGTAGGGGTAGGGTAGGGTAGGGGTAGGGTAGGGGTAGGGTAGGGTAGGGGTAGGGTAGGGGTATGGTAGGGTAGGGGTAGGGTAGGGATAGAGTAGTGATACGGTAGGGGTAGTGTGGAGTAGGGGGTAGGGCCACGCGAACGAAGTCGCGCCGGGTCAGCTAGTATTATTTAAAAACTGCTTATTGTAAAACACAGATTCCTTATCCATTCCTTAGTTGTTTTAATAAATGTTAGTGGAACAACTACCAAAATATTTTTTCTTTTTATTTGTCGACGAAATATCTGGTTATGATTCATCCAAAGTTCCTTACAAACTTAATGTCATTAAAGTTTCTCATGAGTGAGCCAGCGTGGTTTTTATGTCTTTACTGAGAAATCGAATGCCTTTGCAGAATTCAGATATGCTGGTTTTTGTCAACAGCCATGCATGGCGAATCATTGACGAATAAAACCGGTTGTGCAGTCATAGTAAAATTATTTGATACTTTTAATCATACTAATTTTGGATAATTCACACTAATAAATGTGTATTTTATTTTTATTCGCATTGCAATTTTTATAATTGAAAATATTGAAAAGGAATTATTAGAAAAATCGACCCGACCTCCCAACTAGCTCCGATGGGGCTCGAACCCACGACCACACGCGACCTTTCACTGTCCTAATATACAACGTGTTAATACTTTTAGCGAAACCGAGAAAATAGTTTCTTCAGAATCGAGAGTAGAATCGATTCCACACATTTTTGATAGGAGTTTAATTTTTCAAAAATATTGTTTTAATTTTTTGCCGCTTCTAAAAATCTTTTTGTGTACTGCCTCCTATTCATTCAATGCGCGCGCGACCCGTCACGTGCTCTCTTACGTCATAGTAGATCTTAAAATCTTGGAAGTTTCTTTAAAAATATTTTTTTTCAATGGAATTTAATTTAAAATAAAATAAATTAGTAGGGGTGTATGGGCTTTTCAGTTAACACGTTGTATAGAGCATTCGCTCAGACAGTGAATAAAAGGTTCTAATCTAATGCCTAAGACTTATATCTATTCTGTGGCCTTAGTTAAAATATACACAGTAATAAGAACGTGTAAATAAGCTGTCAAATCGGTCATTAATGTACTTATCATTTTTAAATCCGTGTGTTGCAGACATAAAAACCATGCCGTAAAAACAGCATCAATTATTCCCTTTACTTACAAACTTCCCTTTTCCGAACCTTCACAAATAGCTCGGCAGCTCAGAACGCGAGCCGACCAATTAAATCGGTCGGAGTTGCCCCACCTGTGATGCGCGCGAAAAGACTTCCGCCATATTGCCAATTTCGCCTGCAAATGGTTTTTTTAAAAGTCGCCACTTTTAAAGGGCGAAAGGCCTGTAGCTCAATTATGACACATACTGCTATTTTGAAAGTTTCAGCTTTTTGTTTGGGACTTTTAAACCTTCAGTTTTATTCCAACACTAGTGGTTTCGCGCGATTTTACCCTCATGGTTCCAAAAAATAAAATCTTTGGATCTCTTTCTACACTCTGTGGTCTAGTAGTTCACACCGCCGATTTTAGACCAAGAGGTCTCGGGGTTCGATTCCTTGTGGGGGTACATATTGTATTCGGTTTGGTTGGTGGTAGGACTTGTTCTTAGTGCGACTGACTAGCTACCACCATCTTATCTAAGTCTGACGCCATAACAATGATGTTTTCAGCATTATTGTGTTCCGGCAGAGATAAGATAGCTAGTTCCTCAGTGATTGAGGATTCCGGGAGTAGTGCGCTTCCACCTTCAGCCTTATCACCACTTAACATCAGGTGTGATGAAGGACGTGTAACGAAGGTAACATTTTTGGAATTGTTTCCCATACTAAGACGATCACGTGATCAGTATGATTTGTATGAAAAGTCGAAACAAAATTGTCATATTTCGACCCATGTTTCTAGGAGAAGGTTGTTTACTTACCAATTCTGAGTCTGAGTTTCACATATTTGTGTATTACATAAATTACAACCCTTCTTAATAGCAACTTTTAGTACTTAACTGTTTTAAATCCTCTCCATTGGTGGCTCGCAGGAGTCTACAACGTATACAATGTACTAGCATGTTCCGTTTTGGGATAAGCTTCGTACATGAATATTAAAGTGGAACGTTGATATTTCCCGCACTCACACCGACCGAAGTAGTTTATTTCCGTTATTCACTTGACTGGCGAACATTACATTCTGTCCGATTCTGCCAGTTGACATCGTAACTTATAGGCGTTAGTAAAACCACCTCTCACTCGTTACATTTTGCTACTAATAACACAATCAAAAAACTACTTAAATGAAGGTTTTCTTTAACTGAAGACGTCTGCTAACATTAACAATAATGATTCTGGCGACTATCTGTGTGTACATCATTGCTTAATCACTTGTTCCTCATAAAACTGTAGGTAAAAAATTCTAAATAAAATAACGTATTCGTCAAAGTTAAATAAAATCATATTATCTAATTGAAGCTAATTAGTGCGCTAAGACCCGGCTACACCTGCGTATTATATCAAATAGCGCGCTAATTAATGGCATTATACGCAGGTGAAGCTCGGGCATTAGACTAATGCGCTAAGGACTGATTGTCAAGGACAACCCCAATCGTCAATAATGTAATTGTCAATTATTTCGTTACGCGACCGTGTAAATGAGGACTGTTTTAAAACAGAGCGTTTGCATCAAATGCAGTACGTCACTTAGCATATTCGCGGTCGCTGTTTGACTAACGTACTTCCCAAATAGCCTTATTATTTTTACTGAATTGCCTTAAATTTTTCATAAATTGCATTCTTAATGCATTCAGAATGCAATTTATATTATAATTGAAAATAAAGTGTTAGAAAAATTGCGAGAAATTGTAAATAAAGTATTAGAAAAACTTTAAGACGGGTAAAAGGATAGATTAAGAAAAATAGTTATGAACGTGGACCAAATACTCTTATTTATTAACCAGTTAGGAAAAAGTTAATAAAAATTCTTCTTTCATAGCAGGTTAAGAAATAGTTATGAACGTGGACCAAAGGAAAAACACTTCATTATAAAATTTTTCAAAAATAGCATTATGTTTTTTGAGCTTTTTTTAATATGTGCTGAAAATGAAGAATTTAGAAAAAAATCGACCCGTCTCACAACCAGCTCCGATGGGACGATTTTTTCTAAATACTTCATTTTCCATTTTTCAACCATAAAAATTGCATTGTGAATGCAAAATAGTAAAAATTTAAATAGGTAATGTGCTGAAAAGTAAGCCAAAGTCAAAAACTTTTAACATAATACTAAAATGGTAACGTCAATCTTCAGGATAATATTGTTTAGTTTGTAAGGGTACCTACCCTAGACTCTATAAATATGAATAAATATAAATATTGGATACCTTTACACACAATTGTTCTAATACCAAACTCTAGTAGCTTGAGCTCTAGTATTATGTTTTTTTTTTCAAGGGACATGTCCTATTGATTAAGGGAAACCTAAAAATATGTCAACGTAACATGCTGAAACAAAAAGATGAAGGACGTCGGCACCTCTTGATCTAAACAGGGGACACAAACGTCAGACCTACATCAGAATCGCGACATATTTCATACAGTTTCATAGTTTTGTGACAAGCGCGCCGGCTGTTGCGAAAGTGTTAATAGAAAGGTTTTAATAGAAAAATTGTTTGGACAGGTCTGGCAAGTTGTAAGTTATAACCCTTGTTTATGAAAAATGACAATATTATCATTTTTTTATATTGTTTTGGTAATGAGATCCTGGCGCATACTGCGCTGAAATATCGGGGACTCTATGACATAGTACATTCACGAGCAATAATATGTAAACAACATAGAATTTTGTCACAATAAGCGTTCCGAAACAATGCCTGAAGCCGCCAGACCCAGAGGTCCCGGGTTCGATTCCCAGTAGGGGTACATATTGTATTCGCCTTGGTTTGTGGTAGGACTGGTTCTTAGTCCGCCTGGCTAGCTGCCACCATCTTATCTAAGTCTGACGCCATAACAATTATTTTTTTAGCATTATTGTGTTCCGGCAGTTAGAGATAAGATAGCCAGTTCCTCAGTGATTGAGGATTCCGGGAGTAGTGCGCTTCCACCTTCTTATCATCAGGTGTGATGAAGGTTAAGTGCTACCCCGTTTTGTGACAAAAAAAAAAGATGTCATTTAATAAATGTAATATCACATAGGTAGTCTTATGTTGTTCACATATTAGCTCGTGTTTGCACGCGCGTGATTTAAAGCTATCTAGCTTCTATACGAGTCCTAAACAAACCACACATGAATAACTTTTATTAAAATAAAAATAAGAGCATTCTTCCAAAACCACAATCCTTTTTCACAATCCACAATCAATCCCGTATTCAATTCCAACTACATAGTCGGACGTTATTTCCCGACCGCCAATGGTTTTGTTTTAATTCTATTTTCCGTTAGTTTTAGATTTTTCCTGGACGTTCGGAGTGGACGTAGCATGGTGGCGACGGCGGCGGCGGCGGTTGCGAAATAACAAGCTTGTTTTTTTGTACAAAGATGTAAATATTAAATGATTTAAATTGATCTGATTCCGAGTGAAATTTTATCTCTCGGAATTTGGGTTATTAAAACCAGCAAAGGCATTTAAAATATAGGTAAGTATCTAACTATATAACGATAGGTTTTCGTGCTACGGGTGCCAGTCGAGTTCAATAATATCTGTGCACTTTTGAACTTTGTTCTAGTACCTAATTATTGTGACAATTTGTACAGAAAGTCAAAGACGATGTCAAAAATCTTAATGCGACAACGTCCTAAAATACACAGATATTATTGAAATAGAATTGAATAGTGTTGCCAAATTGGGGGGGAATATTTTGAGAGATTTTGAGGAAAAATTATTTTCGGGGGGAAGAATTTTGACGTTGGGGGGATTTGGGGTTCGGTGGCCCGCGTGCGGCTATCGCTGTCGCTCCCGCTTCAGCCACCATTCCTACACTATAAACGCAACGTTTATTCTGAATTTTTAACTTGTTCGTTAGGAGCAAATAAAATATTGTTCGTAGCCTATTTGCTAAAAGGCTTTGTCTCGGCTTTGAGTTCAATTCTGTTGACAAACGTTACCCAATAAAGGTTTGATGTTACCGCTCCGTTAACTGGCCACGATGACTGAAGTTTATTTTTAACAACTTTACATAGGCATTCGCTATGGACTTTGGAAGCTTTGGGAAGCTTCGTTGGGTCTTTACGTCACCTGTTCCTCAAAGTCTAAAGACGAAAGGCTTCGACCAGTGCGTCCTACCTGTTATGACATACGGAGCCGAAACGTGGACACTCACGGCAGGGCTGGTTCACAAATTCAAAGTCGCTCAGCGAGCTATGGAAAGGGCTATATGCTCGGAGTTTCTCTGAAGGATAGAATCCGGAACGTGGTAATCCGACAAAGAGCCAAAGTCATCGACATAGCCCACCGGATTAGCAAACTGAAGTGGCAGTGGGCCGGCCATATAAGCCGCAGGACCGATAACCGCTGGGGTAAGCGAGTTCTAGAGTAGAGACCGCGAATCGGCAAACGTAGTTTGGACGCCCTCAACTAGGTGGAGCGACGATCTTTGCAGGGTGGCTGACAAGAGCTGGATGAGAGCAGCCACTGGTCGTGCTCGATGGCGTACTCTTGGAGAGGCCTATGTCCAGCAGTGGACGTTAATAGGCTGATGATGAATGGATTTTGATGCTGCACCTCATCAGAAAGTTATATCTTCTCCCACCCGCGGCCGCGTGTGTTACTGTGTCGCTTATTTGACTGACTAGGTATGTGAACGGGACAGAGCCTACCAAAATGATATTCTGGTGCACAAGTTGGGCCAGTACCCCAAGCACGAAAAACTATTGTTAACGTTATCGTTCGTGGTCATATTTTTGACATGATAGCGTCTTATTAATCGATGAAAGCCGGCTCTACGCACGAAAAAGTGTCACGTTCCGTGTGAGAGAGTGTCACGTTCCAAGCTAGAGCGCGGAACAAGCGATAGAGAGGCACGATCGGCCTAAGCGTTAGTAATCTAAGAGAGACAGCGACATATTTAGACTTTACAGACAACCAATTTTTTGTATCAAAAACAAAGCAGCGCCTTTTTCGGTCGTATGAGGAACAATCATTCAATAGATATACCTATTTGTTAGCTTTTGACGGATTGTATTGTTTCTGCTAGTTCGTTTCGTATCTTTTAATACTTGGGTTCACAGTTCACACCGCAAACTGCAAAGTTTTTTTTTTTTTTTTATCCACAACGGGGTAGCACTTAGCCTTCATCACACCTGATGTTAAGTGGTGATAAGGCTGAAGGTGGAAGCGCACTACTCCCGGAATCCTCTATCACTGAGGAACTGGCTATCTTATCTCTAACTGCCGGAACACAATAATGCTGAAAACGTCATTGTTATGGCGTCAGATTTAGATAAGATGGTGGTAGCTAGCCAGGCGGACTAAGAACAAGTCCTACCACCAACCAAACCGAATACAATATGTACCCCCACTGGGAATCGAACCCGGGACCTCTTGGTCTGAAATCGGTAGTGTGAACCACTAGACCACAGAGGCGGTTATAGACGCATTTCGCAGTTTGTGCAAAGCGAACCCAGTCCTTTTCCCTCTTGCCTCAACTTATTAATTATTTCACAGTATTATTACACGCTAGATAGGTAAAAAGTAAGTACATTCGACATTACATTAAGCTTTAGATATTGACATTGAGCTTTTATGGCGTACATAAACCGGATTTAGTGGTACAACCGTTCAGACTGTACCTTTATATTTGAACAACGCAACACCTTGTGTAAGTGCTGTTTTAATTCGTAGAGCTACTCGGAAAAATATGGACTTTTTGATTTAAAACTATAGGACGATTAGGACGGTTACAGTTGTTACAAATCTGGTATTAAGATATATATTTCTTCATATCTTTATCTAGAATCGTATAGTTTCAAAAACACGATTTTATGATTTTGCCTCGACACTTTTTCTTTTCGAAAAGACCTCTAAAAAATACGAAAAGTGAAGATTATTCTTAAATGGGGTTACTTACACTATTGGAAATTGGTTTAATTAGTGGACACCAATAATATTGAGGATCGTATAGAAGCATTGTTTTTAAAATCGCTGTAGTTTTTTAGTACGAAATGATTTTGTGTTTTTTTTTGCCTAATCTGCATAATCGGTCTCGCTCCCGCGCGCGTCGTTTTCTCATTGCTATCTCGCTTCAGCACATTTTTTCCGAGTATCGCCTTAACCTCAGATTAACATTTCACTAGAATTCCATACTCAAGTCAATACTTAAACTTAAAGTAATTATTTAAGTACTTCATTACTAAAAGTTTATCTGTTTTGTTACAGGTATTACGAATCGGTATAACACATCTAACGATCGCGGTAGTCTCGACTTTGACTCAAGTAAGTAATACTTAGCCTTTAATTAATCTTAAGCGTCAAATTACAACACATAAATGGTTACGGATAATTCAGGTTTAAGTAAAAACCTATTGGATCTTCACAGAAGAGAAGGTAAGTCGACCAGAGAGTAAAATAATTGAGTTAATAGTGTACTTACATATTTCAGTAATATATATAAAATACTGACTTCCACCCGCGGCTTCGCCCGCGTGAACTACACGACGTTATCCTGCGGGAATATTTTTCCGGGATAAAAAGTATGTCACTCTCCAGATCACAAAGTATCCCCATACTAAAAATCCCCTTATTCCTTGAAGATAACGTCGATCCGTTGCTCCGTTTTAAACAAATAAACAAACAAACACACTTTCACAATTATAATACTAGTATGGATTTCATCATCATCATCATCATTTCAGCCGTACGACGCCCACTGCTGGGCATAGGCCTCCCCCAAGGATTTCCACAACGATCGGTCCTGCGCTGCCCGCATCCAGCGGATAGTATGGATTTAGTAACCACTCATTAATTAGGTACGTTACATACATACAAATAAATCGAAATAAGTAGTCTTCACCCAACCATCTCTGTGACGATTATGAAGAATGTATTCAATTCAGTTACCTAATGATAAATTAACATTCATTTATTTATTAAATATTGCCTTATTTTTAGATCTCTTTTAAATTTTTCTTTAATTCTGTTAAAATAGTATGTACGTACAGTACATACCGTCTTTATGGTAACCGTTATCGTAATCGTATTATTTTGTATGTAAACCAGAGCAGCGCCTTATCCGGTCGTATAAAGAACTGAAATTTGGAGAGATTTTCTGCCAGCAAATTAAAAAAAAAGTTTATTTATTAGCTCAATAGATGGCGCTGACCAGACATGTATCTCATCTGATCTGACCTACACTTGTATTTTAAAATTGTGCAAGAAGGTGCAAGGCCAAAAAAAAGTTGACGTTGACGGAAGAAAAGAAATGTCAAATAATTCTATTCCTCTTGTTTTGCGTTGCAATACCATACCGACCATACCGCGAGTTGTAGATAAGCCTTTTCAGTCCTGCAAATGTTTGCTTTCCTCCTGCAAATGTGGTTTTTTTTTAAATTAACCGTCTTAACGTAGACTCCTTGCCAGCAAATAAAAAAAAGCAGACCCATGTCTGATGAACGCCATCTGTTGAGTTTTTTGGAACTAACTTTTTTCTTTTTTAATCATCTGTCAGAAAATCCCTCATTGACAGCAGAACTTTGACAGCTATTGAAAGATGGTATAGTTTACTTTTAACGATAGTTTTTCATGATATGGGTGTTCTCCTTCTTTTTCTTCTACTTCTAGTTCTTCAACTTCGTTTTACGAAAAACTTATTGAAAGCATTTCGGTTTTTATTATATTTTCCTCAGTTCTGACTTTCCCCATGGATGGATAGGTTAGAACGAAGGGTAGGACAAAGGCCATAATTCTCCATATTCGTCACTCATTGTTACATTCGTGTTACAATATGTTTTGTATGGGTTGACTCTGTCCTTAAACTTACTCTTTAACAAAAGTACAAAACGAACACAATCAAATTAAACTATAGGTATAACGTTTTTCCATACATCACAAACAAATGCCAATTAGAAACGTTGTAATTGATTTAACTCGTCCGTGAAATTAACTTCACCGAAATAATTACTCTTACATTCCTTTAAGGAGATACTTCAAAACGCTTCTCGCTTCTGCCGCCATTGAATTTATAGAAGTGGCAATTTTGTAATCAACTTATGATGAAATAAAAAAAATTATCAGGCGTCACCTGGCGGAAGTACCTAACCATTGTGAAAAAATAAATATATGTAGCTTACTTCCACTGCACTGGTATTTTCGTGGTGTGCATGTGCAATTTTTTGCGGGCGGGCGGGTGGTGCATCTTGCATGTTGTGTTTCTGGCGGAGTGAAAAATAAGTATTATCATTAACAAATATATTGCAATACTAGTAAGAATCGACCCGCATCCCAACTAAGCTCCCGACAGGAATCGAACCTGTGACCTGTCACAGTCCGCGGGAGATGCTCTGACCGCTAAGCTGCGGAGACTTTAATTTATTTGTTAAATGCATTGGAAATGCAAAATATACCTATATAAGTTGATTAAAATTTTACTTGCATAGGAAGTAACTATTGCGGACAGAAATCCTATTAATAATACCTACCTAGTAAATGAATCTTATGGTGAAGGAGTTTTTGAAATCGGTTCAATAAAATAGTTTATCCATTACAAACATACAAATAAAAAAAACAAACAAACTGAAAATCTAATCTTTCCTTCATATAATATTATTATAGTTCAAGATTTCGTGTGTAGTTTAATTTCTCCTGTTTCGGCTCCTTATCATGAGTAGGACTATCCACCGCCCCTGAAACAGAAAATAGATAAAATGTTTTATTCAAAGACTAGTAGCTACCTTCTTTTCCGGAATAAAAATCCATACATATTATGAACCAAATAATGTTTATTTTTACAAATATTTCATAGAATTGCTATTCGGTTGAAGCCTCAAAGTTAGTACCTAGGTATATAGGTATATCCAGACTCAAATATATTAATTATGTAAAAAAAACATAGAAATATTTGTGTTGTTCTGGGTGTTTCTTAAAATTGGTATCGTTAACTAGAAATTTCCCCAATATTTCTTTTATATTCTTAATTAAAGAAACTTGACATTACTGTCGTATCCGTGATTAGTTTTTTTGCGCTATTGAATATATTTTAAGTAACTCTTCTAGTAATGTTTTAGCTCTATGCGAATTTTAATTACACCCGTGCTGGCATGTACCTTTAGCTGATTTATTTGTTTAAAGAAACGGAGTTGTATTATTCGTTTTTAACCGTGCTTTGATTATTAGCACTGCGAATAAATGCAAATTATTAATTATAAGCTTTCTACTCAGGAAGAAATCGTTGGAAAAACAATTTCCTGCGGTTCATTAAAATACTGTCGAAAATAGTTCTGTATGTGACTGTCACATAATGAGGGGTAAGTAGTTTAAAAAACGGGTCTTAGCGATTTTTTAATAGTATCCCACGAGTGTTTTAATTAGTAGAGGAAAGGATTTGGCAAATTTTTACTTTTTTGCACTTAGAATGCAATTTATACTTATTTCTGAAAATATTGAAAATGAAGTACGTAAAAAAAAAATCAACCCGTCTCACAAATAAACGCCGGATAAACAACGCGTGTATTGGACAAATTCGACGCTTCTCTTAGCGACTCCATAGCTTAGTGGTTAGAGCATTCGCTCAGACAGTGAAAGATCGTGGATTCGAGATCCATCAGAGCTAGTTGTGAGACGGATCGATTTTTTCTAATGGGTAAGTACTTAATTTTCAATAAAAAATGTCGTATATAAGCAAGTGACAGTCACACGATACGACAGTTATATCAAATGAGATCATGATATTTCGACACATGCCTACCTAATTAAGGGCTCAGCAGTCAGTACACGTTCCAATTCAAAATGACAATAACTCGATATTAATATCTAAAGCAGGTAGAATCAAACCAATCAGCATGCGTACAATGAAACGCTGAAATTAGTTTATCAAGTTACATCCCCCCCACCCCCCACGCGGACTAATTACTCGAGTTAAACAATAAGGTTACCGACGTGAGCACGATCGGGGCAATAGTGTTGGTAACGTTAGTTTAGTAATATCGATAAGATTGATAGTTTTATCGACAACTAATCTCAGTTTTATCTGTAATTTTTACACTCATTTTTGGGCATTGGTCTTCTTAAGGATTATGCATGACGATTAGTCCTAAGGTGAACGCATCCAATGTCTTTCTGCTAATTTCACTAGATAGATGGTTCACTTACTGTGATACTTCCTACTAATATAAAAATCAATCACTGATTTTAAATCTTCTTAAAGTGTTATATTAATAAGATTTGAAACTTTCATGGTCACTTTTACTGAAATCTTTTATGCAACAGCGCCAAAATACATTTAAACAATTGTAAAACTTCCGTTTTTCATAAATGATATAAGTAAATAAATGTTGGTTAGTATAATAATCTTAATGATATGGTTTCTGCTTTCATAATCATTGTTTCCTATTTATAAACAAATTATTAAAATACTCGCACTTGAATTGTTTAGACTATCATTCAACCTTTGAAAAGCAGCAAACAAAATGGAATAGTAGGTAAATCAAACTGTCAAGTAAACCATTGCACACGCTCAATAAATTGATGAAATGTCTAGACAATATGCAGAGTTGGGACGAGCGAAAAATACTCAAAACGCTTCGATAGTGACGTGCATATAAATTATCGATAAAGTTCTGAAGTAGCTCGACTATAAAACGGCAGCGCTCACAACTTTTATTTTAAATGCCTTTGATAGTTTTAATTTTATTTTCCTTTGGCGTTTAGCGTTTTAAGCTAAAGAATACTGGTTCAAACGGAAAATACTTTTTTCCTAACATCCTAGCTATAAGTCTACTGATAAATAAGTCCTTATAAGAAGCCTCTGCTTGGAATTCGACTAATTGATTTAATTTATACTAATATTATAAAGAGGAAAGATTTGATTATTTGTTTGTTTGTTTGCATCGAATAGGCTCCGAAACTACTGGACCGATTTCGAAAATTCTTTGACCATTAGAAAGCTACATTTTTCCCGAGTGACATAGGCTATATTTTATCCCGATATTCCCACGGGAACGGGTGCCACGCGGGTGAAACCGCGAGGATCCGCTAGTGATGAATAATTTCATTGTAAATACATTAAGTAAATGATAATAATAAAATAATGTCTTACAACCACACCAATTATCTAATCCCATAGTAAATTTAAATTGAGAAACTGCAATGGAAACCTGATTACGCAATAATATCTATTGTACTTAAATACTTTTTGTTTGTAAATACATACTTAATATACATAGAAACACCCAGACCAAGACAAATAGACATCATGAACACAAATATTTGTCTTCTTCGGGAATCGAGACCGAGACCTTTGGCGTAGAAGGCAGGTATAGGTACGTACTCCTCTGCGCCAAATCGGTGGTCGCTACTACAACGATTAAATGACTGTAACGACTCGTGTATATTAAAAAATTAAACAGCATTATGAATTTTCCAGCAAGAAATTTCGTAGGTATTTATGGTTTCTTAAATCATAAGAAGCAAAATCTTATACTTTTGTTTACACTTAAATAAACATGAACAAAATACCCAAAAATTAAGTGAAGTGTGAAGAAACGTTCTCATGTGATTGCTCATTTGCAAATTTTAATAGCGATTAGCCACGGCAGACGATGACCCAACAAATTATGCATTTACTATGTATACATAGTGATTGATCCTACTTATTATTATAAATGCGAAGGTTTGTGAGTATACATGTATTGATGTTTGTTACTCTTTGCACCACTCCAATGTACTACACGATGTTAAGCAAATAAACGTTTTGAGTTTGAGTTTGAGTTTGAGTTTGAGCTTTCACGCAAAAACTACGAAACGGATTTGGTTGATATACGGATTTGGTAGATACGGTATATATTTATCCCTTATCAAGTTTTCGATGACACATGATTGTAAGAAATTATTTACAAAAATATTTTTGGTGTTGGTTTTTCGCACGAACTAGCACGAACTAAACTAAAAAATAAAATGTTAGGATTTGTTATTAGAAATGCTAAGGTCTTTCGTAGTAACACAGTCAAAATTCAATTGTATAACAGCTTAGTTCGTAGCATTCTAGAGTATGCAAGTGTTGTATGGAGGCCGCACTTTGCTACGCACTACCTAAGGTTAGAACGGGTGCAGAAAAGATTTATATGGCACTTAGCTTACGCTAACGGCATCTCAAAAAAGTTTAGAAGAACCTCATATGCAAATAGACTGAATCATTTTGAAATGCAATCTTTGGTTTGTCGTAGCGATTTGGCTGACATCCGTTTCTCCTGGAAAATATTTAATTATAAAATTGACTGTCCACAATTGCTTTCATTGTTTAAATTTCGTGCCCCTAACAAATACCCACGTAATCAAATAACACCACTATGCCCTCCACTGCGTAGGACTGTCTTTGGTGCTAATTCACCAGTACCAAGATTCTGCAAGCTTGTAAATAAATATAGCAACGCATTTGATGTTCACTTTAACTCGCTCAACTATGTTTGTAAAGCTGTTATTGAGGGATTTTCAGAGTAGATCTATGTTTAACTTTTCTCATGTAAGTCCACCACAGTTTATATATATATTTCCTTTTTTTTATTCTTTAGGTTAATAAGTAATACCTACCTAGTTTGTAAAACATGTTTCTATTTTTTATTGTCTAATGATGTTATTTAACTTTATTGCATGCGGTATTTACCTGTTATTGTCTGATGCATTTAGTTTAAAACCATAGACTTAAGTTTAATGTTGTAATAATGTATGCAAACATTGGTAAATCTATACAAATAAATAAATAAATAAACTATCTCCTGAGGATGCCCCGGGTTGGGGCGAAACACGTGTAGAGTAGTCTAATCGTTGGCGGTGCAAGGTGTATTGCTGTCTTGCTAGATGCAGGTATTTTTGCAGGCGGGCGGGCGGTGCATCTTGCATATTGTGTTTTTTGCGGAAGTAAGCTACATATATTTCATTTTTCCACAAATTATTTACTATTATTATTATTATCTATTATATTATAGAGATTCGTCACTCAAATGAAATGCGATCAGCCCCTTCCTAATGTTTTTTATCGATATCTTTATCGATACAATTCCCAAACGATTAACACGTTGATCTCGTGCCTCAAATGTTTCAATTAATCAGCGTATGACATAATAGAGTTTGATGTATGTCTTCAGACGTTAATTTGAATTAATTACCTTATCAGCGGTCCCCAAACGGTCCCCAAACGTTTGTGTTAGCCGCAAACTGCGATAACAGGTACAAGTCGTTGCATGATTGACTTTGCCCTGACTGAATAATTTATAGCAAAATTTTTTTTGGTGAAGAATCTAAGTAAGTTTCATAGAAAAACCTTTTCAAAATCACTAACAGAGCCTTTATATTAACAATGTTTTCCGTTGGTTTTACTCTTTTGCATTTACAATGCAATTTTTATTATTGAAAATGAAATTAAAGAAATTGTCGACTCATCCTCCAAGTTGAACTGCCGGGACCTTTCACTATGACGAAATTTACGTGGCTTTACAATATGGAGTTAAAGAAATACATGGCGACACAGTATCCATCAATGGTTTTCGATATTACAATTGACAGTAATACTATTTAGCTCAATGCACAGAGACCCCTTCAAGTAACTACAGTGCCACAAGCTTTTTCCGGAGACAGCCGTGACAGAAGAGCCACTTGCAATATGAAATTAGCTGTCAAAATGGACTGTCTCGTTTGAAAACTGTTTTAGTTCCAAAGATAATCACCGGAACAGAAAAGCTTCTCGCACTATAAAGGACAGTGACTTACAGTACGCCATTATTTGAACCTTTAATTGTCGCCGAATGTCGCGACTCGCGCTTGACCAATTTTCCTGCAGCTTCAGCGGAAACGACTCACGTTTGAAACCACGCATTTCCTTGAGCACGTAACTAAAAGATAATGACTTACATTACGCCATTATTTGAACCTTTAACTGTTACTGTCGTCGAATGTCGCGACTCGCGCTTGACCAATTTTCCTGCAGCTTTAGCAGAAACGACTCACGTTTGAAACCACGCATTTCCTTGAGCACACGTAACTAAAAGACAATGACCAATACGCCATTATTTGAACCTTTAATTGTCGCCGAATGTCGCGACTCGCGCTTGACCAATTTTCCTGCAGCTTCAACAGAAACGACTAACGTTTAAAACCACGCATTTCCTTGAGCACACGTAACTAAAAGACAGTGACCAATACGCCATTATTTGAACCTTTAATTGTCGCCGAATGTCGCGACTCGCGCTTGACCAATTTTCCTGCAGCTTCAGCGGAAACGACTCACGTTTGAAACCACGCATTTCCTTGAGCACGTAAATAAAAGACAATAACTTACATTACGCCATTATTTGAACCTTTAACTGTTACTGTCGTCGAATGTCGCGACTCGCGCTTGACCAATTTCCCTGCAGCTTCAGCGGAAACGACTCACGTTTGAAACCACGCATTTCCTTGAGCAAACATTGCTCAACGGATTTTTCTGAACGGCCCATTGTACCGACAAGTGAAACGGGTTAACGAGCCCACAAATATTTACTTTAACGTAATTCGGGTTAATCGCTATCGGTGTAGTTACTGTAATGCGAGTAGGATAACTTAGGAACAACGTTTTCAATTGTTTTTTTTAAATTTGTAAAATTTAGGCCCTTTTTCAAAATGTATACAGGAATAGAGGATCGGACTGTTTTTTTTTTTGTATAAGTAAAATGTTTTTTTAAGTATCAGAAACACGACACAGGTATTTATTTTTGATTTTTTTTACATAATTTCAGAGATTAGCTCATCAAACTTTCTAATTAGACAAGGACAGTATCTTGCGCTATACTACCGCCATATAAAATTTTGTTTTAGCAAGAGATAGCTAATAGAGACACAGTTTGTCACAATTCAGCAGCTCATTAAGTACTTGCTTTTTTTCACTTTTTGTATAATGTTGTATTTTTGAATGTTACTATTATTTTAATATTTAGGTACATATCAATAACCGTCCGATCCTTGTTATTATAATCAATGGTAAAGTTTTGTATGCAAAATAATGATAAGATTTTAAACTTACATGGTCATTATCACTATAACTATTATGAAAAACGGGATTTATTTTGTTTTTCGAGTTCCCGATATTTCGGCGCAGACAGAAAGAGGGTAGACAGATTCGTCTGCTCCTAATACCATCCACCCGCATTAACTTTATTCAAAATAATGATATTGTTATTTATTTATAAAAAAAATCTTAATGCAACTTAAATTAATCACGAATAAGTACTATTTGATCCATTTCATCATAAACTAATAGCCAACCGCACCATGTTTCAGATCTTCGAAAATTCTTTCAATCTAATGAAATGTCATGTTTATTTCTACGACAAAGTGTTGGATTGTGCCCTTTCCTAATATCACGGCACGTCATTTATCTGTTAAAACGCACTGTTTTCATGTTGACTGTGACCAGGATTTGTTGTTATGACAATGCTGGCTAAAAATATACAGTTACATTATAATAGCTGTGTTTACTGTTCGGGCTTAGTCCAAGGATTATATTTAATACGGTACTTGTACGTACATACTTAAGCGCTGTATCTGTTTATCTCGTATCATCGATAAGCCTTATTATGAGCTATGAAAAGCTCGGAATTTTCTAGGCACTTGTGATTTCACTTCCAGAAGTTTTCAAGGTTGGTCTATCGAAATGATGCAAAAAAGATTTTTCGTAATCCTTAATACATGATGTTCGTATTTTTTTTATTCATCCTAGTCCGACTGCGCGGCTAATTTACGCAAAAATCAAAATTGATCCGAATTACGCGGAAATATTAATGATCAGAACTTAAAATCCAAATTAAAAGCATATTTTTTTACCATATACTTTATAATCTTTATTTTTCTGTTGGCATTTCAATGATATCTCGATGTTAACAACAAAGTAACACTTAGGATAAATCTTTGTAGTTTTTTAGTGTTATTAAAGTACAGCCGGCCAAGAAAGTGGTTTACCAGTTTTGACAATAGTTCCCGTGTCAACAAAATATCGCTAAAGGCGAATCTTTAAAATTGTTTGATAACTGAGAAAACTGACATGAAATCATAGAGCAAACACACAATGTTATTTTCGCCTTTGTGACCTATGCATTAGATCATAATTTGCAACAACAAACAACCCTCACTGTTTTTCATAAACTTCAGAACTAAGGAGGTTTTTTAAAAGTAGAAAACTCTTTCACTGGAAAAGAACATAATATATCACTGACAAATTAATGTCACAGGTATTTTCCTACACTCCCTAAATTAAAGTAAAATTTATTCATTATTTTACTACAATGCCTCGAAATTTATCCATTGCCGAGAGAGTTCAAATAATCGCACTTCACAATGATGGATTCAATATTAGTGAGATTTCTAGAGAATTAAATGTGTCTTATGGTTCAGAGATGATGGAACCGCAACTAAAGAACAGCAGAAGCACTGCAAGGGCACTGCAATGAGGTATGGGAGGAAACCCGTGAGTCTGACATCTGCTCGAGGCTGGTGGGCTCAATGAGAGACCGACTCCGAGAAGTCATAGAGGCAGATGGCGGCTACACAACATTTGAACATTTAATTTTTTTTAAGTGACTTATTCCATGTGAAAAATAATATTTTTAACAACCAAATAATTAGCATTTTCACTACCGCTTCCTGTTACAACCCTTGTCCCGTCCTTTTCTAATCGAGCAAAGTGGATATCATTGGGGGAGGCCTACGTTTAGCAGTGGACATTCATTTATGCAAGGTGTTAAACCAGGCGACTAAAAATTAATAGGTTGAGCGACTAAAAATACTAAGTGAGCAGCAAAAAAAAATAGGTTTATGTCGGTTAATTACTATCCTTACAAAAATACCCCTAAATACTGTAATTGGTAATTCATTATCGATAACTGAACAACTTTCCCAAGGAACATTAGGGCGGTTTCAGATTAGCGTTTTATACGCGCGTATAAGCTCGTTTTCGCAAGCGCAATGTAGGCGCGTATAGTATAGGCGCGCCTTTTGCCACACGCGCGACTCGTACGAGCGTTGACGTGCTTGTATGCGTGTCCATCGTTCCAGCAGCGCCACGGTCTCCGATTTGCTTGAAAAAAATACACCATGCAGGCCAATTTTTTACCAGTCGGGAAAAAATACGATTGATTTTTTCCCCCCACTGGATCCGAGGATATACGGGGATTTTTGTGGCGCTGCTGGAACGACGTCGTCCTGGCAGCGCCCCGCTATTTCTCATTAATTACAAAAGCTATAATAAATCTAATAAGACACATATTTTTGGCTTTTTTTTCCATTTCACATAAGCTAATGTCCACCTGTAAATGTCGACAGATTCAGGAGTAATCGTAGGTCACTTGGGGCGCTGCTGGGACGACGTCGTCCCAGCAGCGCCACGGCCGAATCTCAGCAATTCGATTTTTTTACTGAAAACAGTGTGCCTGTATATTTAGTTCCTTCATCATAGGGTACGGAAAAAATTGAATTTCTACATTTCATCATGGAATAATGATTTTATAGGCATCGAAAAATTATAACCTCAAAAAAATTTTTTTTTGCTCTAACGCCTTTAATTGATGTATTAAATAGCATTTGCGCATTCTTTTATCTTCCTATAAAGGGAAAAAAATAAACCACTCTCGCAGCATTAACTATTCCAGAGAAATCCTAGGTTTAGATTGTGTTCCTACATTTAGGCATCGTTCCAGCAGCGCCACACCCAGTACAGCATGATCCAGGGCACCTGTCACCAAACTGAGCATGCCAATATTTACTACTACCATAGCGAACACGGGAAAAAATCTGATAACGAGTATAACACAGCGAATTTCCGAGAAATAAGCCTTTGATTCAATATGCCATACAATTGGTACATTCGAGTAGAAAAGTTTTATTTAAATTCTTTTTAGTGCCACAAACTTGGGGGCTTTAAGCCCCCAGTACAGGCTGTCCGATCATGTTGGCCGACCATGATGGGCCATCGTGTACAGGGGCGGTTTGCGTGTGATTGCCGTCTGCGAGCAACGCAAACCGCCCCTGTACACGATGGCCCATCATGGTCGGCCAACATGATCGGCCATCCTGTACTGGGGGCTTCATACTTCATGTTTACCGGGCTTGTCAAGCATTGCATTGCAACATTGGGGCACAATATCGGTATCGCTATGCGGATCGCAGCTTAGCATTATTATGGTGCAAATAATGCAATGCAAGCAAAGTAATATCACAGTTTAAGCAATCTTTCTATACAGTTGGACGACGCCCTTGAAGTTGGGCGATGCCGACGCCTGTATAGGTATTTACGTAAGTACGTAAGGGTTGTCACTTTAAAATGTGACGGTGGACCTTTAACGACCCCGGGTAGGTACATTGGTATTGCGATATTAAATTAATAAAATAATTTAATAATGCAAATGCAATGTCAAAAATATTAAAAAAATCAAGATGGCGGCCGACTTTTTTGTTTGTAGGCTGATTTCGATGAAACTCGGTTTTTGGTACTATTCTGACAAGAAAACAGCAACGCAATGTCAAAAAAATTAAAATCCAAGATGGCGGTCAACTTTTTAGTTTGTGGGCCGATTTCGATAAAACTCGATTTCTGCCCCCCTAGCATGACCAACATAATGGGATATGATATGATAAGTTATCCGGTTTAACTGTCAAAAGACTATGGGTTTTGACGTTTGAATGTCGATAAGTCGCTTTATCATTCGATACATATCGCGTTTTGGGTGGTCATGCTAGGCTTAATGGTACTATTTTGACAAGAAAACAGCAACGCAATGTTAAAAATATAAAGAAATCCAAGATGGCGGCCAACTTTTTTGTTTGTAAGCCGATTTGTTTCTGGTACTATTTTGACAAGAAAACAGCAACGCAGTGTTAAAAATATTAAAAAATCGAAGATGGCGGCCAACTTTTTTGTTTGCAGGCCGATTTCGATGAAACTCAGTTTCTGTTTCTATTTTGACAAGAAAACAGACACGCAATGTTAAAAATAGAAAGAAATTCAAGATGGTGGCCAACTTTTTTGTTTGTAAGCCGATTTTGATGAAACTTAGTTTCTGGTACCTATTTTGACAAGAAAACAGCAACGCAATGTTAAAAATATAAAAATTCAAGATGGCGGCCAAATTTTTTATTTGCTGGCCGATTTCGATGAAATTCAGTTTCTGGTACTATTTTGACAAGAAAACAGCAACGAAATGTTAAACATATTAAAAATCCAAGATGGCGTCCGACTTTTTTGTTTGTGGGCCGATTTTGATAAAACTCAGTTTCTGGTTCTATTTTGACAAGAAAACAGCAACGCAATGTTAAAAGTATTAAAAAATCCAAGCTGGCGGCCAACTTTTTGTTTGTGGGCCGTTTTTGATAAAACTCGGTTATTTATACTATTTTGACAAGAAAACCGTTCTTAACACAATGTAAAAAAATACAAATGGTCAAGATGGTGGACGTTTTTTGTTTTTGTTTCTCTCTTTTTGCTTATTAAAATGTAACAGGTTTTTATTTGAAAGCTTGAGACAGAGTCAAGTATCATCATCATCATGTCAAGTAAAAGATTTAACTAATTATTAATTTGCTTTAACACAAGCACAGTAAATTACGACGTAACATCCTTCGTAATTTACTGTGTTTTTGACAGCTGTAAACCCTATTAAAACAAAATAAAAAATAAGTAAATAAAATAATAATTTATATTAAGTTACAGAGTTTAAAAAAAATTATGATTGTGACATGGGATGATTTTGATATATAGACGAAGGCGCTTCAAAGGTTAAGAAATATGAATCGGCTTATTTCCAATCTGAATATTTTTTTTAACAAAACTTCAACCCATTCAAACGTCAGGAGTAGATCAAATTTACCTTGCAAAATTTCATGGCAGACAGACAGACAGATACAATTATAGGTGAAACTAAATAAAACATATAATATATTTTATTTTGATACTTCTAAAATGCTTACCATAATTATTTATTTTATTTTATTTCGCAATACACCAAAATGTACCTGCCGCATTTTAATTTTGTTACAACCCTTCCGTAGTTACGGAAATACCTATACAGACGTCGGTATCGCCTAACTTCAAGGGCGTTGGCCTAAACAAAACATTGGTTATACTGTGGTAATTGTAACATTTATGTATATATAATTTAGCGTTGCTGTTGCCTTGTCAAAATAGGTACCAGAAACTAAGTTTCATCAAAATCGAGTTTGATCTAAATCGGCTTACAAATTAAAAAGTTGGCTGCCACTTTGATTTTTTTTATTTTTTTGACATTGCGTTGCTGTTTTCTTGTCAAAATAGAACCAGAAACTAAGTTTGATCAAAATCGGCTTACAAACGAAAAAGTTGGCCGCCATCTTGGATTTCTAATATTGCGTTGCTGTTTGCTTGTCAAAATAGAACCAGAAACTGAGTTTCATCGAAATCAGCCTGCAAACAAAAAAGTTGGCCGCCATCTTGGATTTTTTATACTTTTAACATTGCGTTGTTGTTTTCTTGTCAAAATAGTACCAGAAACTAAGTTTCATCAAAATCGGCTTACAAAAAAAAAGTTGGCCGCCATCTTGGTTTATTTTTATTTTTGACATTGCTTTGTTATTTTCTTGTCAAAATTGTACTAAAAACCAAGTTTCATCAAAATCGGCTCACAAACCAAAAAAGTTGGCCGCCATCTTGGATTTTTAATATTTTTAACATTGCGTTGCTGTTTTCTTGTCAAAATAGTACCAGAAACTGAGTTTCATCGAAATCAGCCTGCAAACAAAAAAGTTGGCCGCCATCTTGGATTTTTTATACTTTTAACATTGCGTTGTTGTTTTCTTGTCAAAATAGTACCAGAAACTAAGTTTCATCAAAATCGGCTTACAAAAAAAAAGTTGGCCGCCATCTTGGTTTATTTTTATTTTTGACATTGCTTTGTTATTTTCTTGTCAAAATTGTACTAAAAACCAAGTTTCATCAAAATCGGCTCACAAACAAAAAAGTTGGCCGCCATCTTGGATTTTAAATATTTTTAACATTGCGTTGCTGTTTTCTTGTCAAAATAGTACCAGAAACTGAGTTTCATCGAAATCGGCCTGCTAACAAAAAAGTTGGCCGCCATTTTGGATTTTTAATATTTTTAACATTGCGTTGTTGTTTTCGTTTCAAAATAGTACTAGAAACTAAATTTCATCAAAATCGGCCTACCATAAAAAAGTTTGCCGCCATCTTGTTTTTTTTTTATTTTTGACATTGTGTTGTTGTTTTCTTGTCAAAATTGTACTAAAAACCAAGTTTCATCAAAGTCCGCAAACAAAAATGTTGGCCGCCATCTTGGATTTTGGAAATTGCCTTTTTTTAATAAGCAAGATGAAGATTTGCACGCACTCACACTACATGTCGTATGCACCATAATATTAATTAAAAAAAAATTATAACGATAAAGACGTGATAGCCCTGGAAGACTTGTCCCGAGTTACTATGAACGGCGTTGTATGTAACTCGGGACAACCACTCCCCCGTCTCACCCCGCAAGCCCCGCACGATTGACCTGTCTAGACGTCTCCGTCGGCCTACTGTATGAAAAGTTAACTGTGGTAATATTAACGTAATAAAGACCGTACGAGCCAAAAAAAACGTTGGCCATTTGTTTCCACATGCCATAGAGAAAGGTTAACCTATGGAGTGTAGGATAGAAGCATGATAGAAGTGGGTAAACCACATCATCCATCATAGCCTGATTACACCTACCGAGTAGAGTGGGGAGACAAGTACTCTCGGCTCGGCCGAATACTAGGTACATGTAAACACAGTACTCGGCCGAGCTCGGTACAACATTAACTCGGTCCCGTCAGATACTTTTGATTGGGTAATCGATACTTAGATTATTTGAGCCCCAAAAATAATCTACAATACAATGGGTGATGTTCTGAAAGCTCGCTCACTAGATGGCGCTGTCCCACCTATGCAGTTAGAAGGAACGGAACGTTATAAATTTTACTTTGACGCGACTTTTGTTACGTAAAACGGAACGTCAGACAGATGTTATTTATTTACCTTAATCTTTAAATTTACCTATTTCGTTTCTGTTCCTCACAGTAGTACCTATCAGTACTTATTTAATTTATTTTAAGTTTCCTTTGGGTTTTTTAAAGTAAATAAATTAAATATGATTCATACCAAAGTATACCATGTACATACTTCGTTCAACGCCATCTAGTGAAGCATTTGGAAGCTTTTTTTTAAATAGCCTCAGAAAATTGCTCATTAATCGATTCGGAATCGATTATCCGGCAACAATCACTATATACCTACGTCGAATAATAAGAGCGATAAAAATTTAATTAACGGATTTATTTGAAAATGAAATTGTCTTAATTTTATGAGAACACAGAATCCTAAACTTATACTAGGCTCCTCAGAGTTATCTGATATGCAGTGTAGTCTCTTTAAATGATCTCGAAGATTTGTTAGGTACCTATGTTTCCACAAAGCTTTATTTTCTTTTTACAAGTTTTATTTTTCTTTTACAAGTTTTGCACGTGGCCCCCAGTTCCCCCTCTCTTCTCAAAATGCGTCCAAATACGAAATTTACTTTTTAACAACGACAGATGAATAAATAAACGGCCCTAAATTACCGCCCAAATAACTCTACAATTCAAAGGTAACTGTACTGTCATTGTCATGTCACTATATGACACTACAGTCTGTAAAATTTGGCATGGTTGGAATAGCAGCTCATTTGTGCAAAGCAAAAAGATGTTTATGCTATTGGAATAAAGCTCGAGAAAAACCGCATCAGATATTTTTTATGACAATGTAGCTTACGCTAGAAAATTAGACTCTATTCCTTGTCAGGCTATGATGGATGATGTGGTTTACCCACTTCTATCATGCTTCTATCCTACACTCCATAGGTTAACCTTTCTCTATGGCATGTGGAAACAAATGGCCAACGTTTTTTTTGGCTCGTACGTTCTATATTACGTTAATATTACTTTGCTTGCATTGCATTATTTGCACCATAATAATGCTGAGCTGCGATCCGCATAGCGATACCGATATTGTGCCCCAATGATGCAATGCAATGCTTGACAAGCCCGGTAAACATGAAGTATGAAGCCCCCAGTACAGGATGGCTGATCATGTCGGCCGACCATGATGGGCCATCGTGTACAGGGGTGGTTTGCGTTGCTCGCAGACGGCAATCACACGCAAACCGCCCCTGTACACGATGGCCCATCATGGTCGGCCAACATGATCGGACAGCCTGTAACTTGGGGGCTTAAAGCCCCCAAGTTTATGGCACTAAAAAGAATTTAAATAAAACTTTTCTACTCGAATGTACCAATTGTATGGCATATTGAATCAAAGGCTTATTTCTCGGAAATTCGCTGTGTTATACTCGTTATCAGATTTTTTCCCGTGTTCGCTATGGTAGTAGTAAATATTGGCATGCTCAGTTTGGTGACAGGTGCCCTGGATCATGCTGTACTGGGTGTGGCGCTGCTGGAACGATGCCTAAATGTAGGAACACAATCTAAACCTAGGATTTCTCTGGAATAGTTAATGCTGCGAGAGTGGTTTATTTTTTTCCCTTTATAGGAAGATAAAAGAATGCGCAAATGCTATTTAATACATCAATTAAAGGCGTTAGAGCAAAAAAAAATTTTTTTGAGGTTATAATTTTTCGATGCCTATAAAATCATTATTCCATGATGAAATGTAGAAATTCAATTTTTTCCGTACCCTATGATGAAGGAACTAAATATACAGGCACACTGTTTTCAGTAAAAAAATCGAATTGCTGAGATTCGGCCGTGGCGCTGCTGGGACGACGTCGTCCCAGCAGCGCCCCAAGTGACCTACGATTACTCCTGAATCTGTCGACATTTACAGGTGGACATTAGCTTATGTGAAATGGAAAAAAAAGCCAAAAATATGTGTCTTATTAGATTTATTATAGCTTTTGTAATTAATGAGAAATAGCGGGGCGCTGCCAGGACGACGTCGTTCCAGCAGCGCCACAGAAATCCCCGTATATCCTCGGATCCAGTGGGGGGAAAAAATCAATCGTATTTTTTCCCGACTGGTAAAAAATTGGCCTGCATGGTGTATTTTTTTCAAGCAAATCGGAGACCGTGGCGCTGCTGGAACGATGGACACCTTGTATGCTCGTATAAGCGCGAGCCATACGCTAATCAAGCGCGAGGTTCGAGCGAACACGCCGAAATATGCCCGTTTACGCGCGTTCAGTTTTTTGAAGTCCGTATTGTGGCTCGCGTGAAAGCGCGTATGCCGAAACGACCGTATACGCGCAGAAAAAAACGCCAGTTTGAAACCGCCCTTATACCGCAATATTAGAATCAAGAAATTTGTATGTTGTTGATGAGAATCAATATTCGACGATTCTAAATTCGAAAAACGAATTCGCGAAGTGTCATTAAATTCAAGCAAAGGAAAATCAACCTTGTTGTTAGCTGACGAACAAACGAACTTCACCCTTACGGTGGTAGACCACATATTTGGCCGACTGTACCTACATAATTCTGTTACTTATATATTTTTTTATATGTTAAATGAATAAAAATAATAAAATAAAAAATAAAATTAGTAGATTAGTGCGTTTAAGCGTTTGCGTAGCTGTCTCCTTATAAGGCCAGAATTAATAATCTATCTACAGATTAGGCAACACCTAACAACACCCAGGCAACTATGTTTATATCAAACGTTGCATAGCAACTAATCTAACCGCCTCTACGTAACCGCCCCTGTGGTCTAGTGGTTCACACCACCGATTTCAGAGCAAGAGGTCCCGGGTTCGATTCCGAGTGGGGGTACATATTGTATTCGGTTTGGTTGGTGGTAGGACTTGTTCTTAGTCCGCCTGGCTAGCTACCACCATCTTGTCTAAGTCTGACGCCATAAAAATGATGTTTTCAGCATTATTGTGTTCCGGCAGTTAGAGATAATATAGCCAGTTCCTCAGTGATTGAGGATCCCGGGAGTAGTGCGCTTCCACCTTCAGCCTTATCACCACTTAACATCAGGTGTGATGAAGGTTAAGTGCTAACCCGTTGTGTATTACAAACAATATATATCTGGATCATGCCTATCCCTATCTGTGGATTGATTATTAATTCTGGCCGTTAGTTACTTACAATCATGAAATCAGGCGCGTAGGTATTCCATGTTTCACAAACTCATCTGCACAATGATTAGTGTCGCGCTATGCGTACCGCAGCGCTATTTCGATCGCATCCTCCGATGCTCGCAAACCGATCGCGTCGTGGCATGTCATGTGCGGAAACTACATGTCATGCCGGACGCGCATTTACTAAATATACAGCTAATTTGTACGTGCTTTAACACCACATCGGTCTTCGCAAATAATTTAAAGTTTTTCTATTAGTTTGAACTACAGAACAAAATAAGGATGTAAGAAGCTAGCGGGCGGGACAAATGTAGAAAAACCGTTTGCTCAGAACAGCAGATCCTATCCATGTTTTTTTGTATAGGTACTATGTTGTTTTTTTAGTTGTCGTGGCAACTAGCTTTTTTTCGATTCACACCTCATTCAGTACAAGATGCATGACACGAGATTACCTTTTATTTTCGTTCTGTGGTTTGAATCCAACGTAATAGACGATGTTCGAAGTCGATGGTTGCATTCAAGCTTTATTCTGCTGCTATAAGTAGTTGAGTGTGAGAGATTTTGTTGAGAGTGTATTTTTTTGCCTTGCCATTAATAATTTTAAAAAGCACAGTCAAAGGTAAGATTTACGATTTATTTTAAGGTTGCTAAATGCTATTTCAAAGTTATAATAAATGGCAATGGAAAACTTCACTCCCCTCTTGCGGGCTAACTCTGACATTTTACACTAATTTGGGCAATATAAAAAACTTTTCACTAAAATTGCCAACAACAATTTACTTTTTTCAATGTGTTTGAAAAATACGCCTCCGCGCTGGTCTTATTAACGGCGCTGACAGATTTATTGGATTTTAAGACTTATTGCTATGGTTATAACAACCTTAACGGGGTGAGCAGATGCGGGTTATTTTAGCGGTGAAATTAGGTGTTGAATAAGTTTCATTGACGCTTTCAATTGTATTTTAAGCCGGGAAATGATGAATGTTTGTGTAGTATAATTGATACATTAAATCAAGGTGTGAAGTTGAAATAAATCTAACTATACTATTAACAATGAAGAGATTGCTTGTATTCCTTTTGAATGCAATGAATTTTAATTTCGCGCGACCGCGTGGATAACGTCGCGTGGGTGGATAACGTCGCGTGGATAACGTCGTTATCCCGTACCATCGCCCGCACATTCCCCTCACTATAATAAAAAAGGAGTGTGATAATTTTCCGGGTTAAAATTTAGCTTATGTCTCTCTCTAACTCCCAAACTATCCCGATGCCAAAAATCACATCGATCCGTTGCCCCGTTTTGACGTGATAGACACACATGTCACTCAGGAAGAAAGAAGCTTTCAAATGGTAAAAGGGTTTTTAAAATCGGTCCAGTAGTTTCTGAGTTTATTCGTTACAAACAAAAATACAAATATTTTCTCATTAGTTAGTTGTGAGTGTGAGACTGGTCGTTTTTATCTACCTAATACTTCATTTTCAATAGGTACTAAAAATCTTTTCTCTTTATTATATTAGGATGGATAAGATGAATGGACCATGGGAATGGTCGTAAAAGACACAAAACATAAGAAATAGTTAGTATATAGTAATGAGCTGGTATATTTCCCTTTTAGGCTAGTCATATCGTACAACTAAAAAGGCTGAAATGAAAATAATTGCGGTAAACTTGCTCTTTTGGTAGGTATGTTGTTTGGGTCCACCTGGATAGTATTTATCCAGATTTGCAGCAGTCTGAAATTCTCGCGCGCTGAGTAGTTGCTGAAAAACCACCACTTTTTTTAGTTTTGTGCCAAAAAAACGATATTGGAAGGCTCTGACGACAAAGGTCACTACTACTTATTTAAAGTGTACAAAATTCCTGACAGTTTAAGCCCTAATTCAATTGTGTAGGTCTAATAGGTCACACGATACAGGGATCTAACCTATCACGTGTTCTATATGACTTCCGAGGCTCGCAGCCGTGTGCATACTGTCTCGTACTGTCTTTTCACTCATCATCATCATCATGTCAGCCGAACGACGCCCACTGCTGGGCATAGGCCTCCCCCAAGGATCTCCACAACGATCGGTCCTGCGCTGCCCGCATCCAGCGGCTTCCCGCGATCTTGACCAGATCGTCGGTCCACCTTGTAGGGGGCCTGCCTACGGAACGTCGTCCGGTACGCGGTCGCCATTCGAGAACCTTTCCGCCCCAACGGCCATCGGTTCTCCGCGCTATGTGTCCCGCCCACTGCCACTTCAATGATGCAATCCTTCGAGCTATGTCGGTTGTTTTAGTTCTCCTGCGGATCTCATCATTTCTGATTCGATCGAGCAGGGAAATACCAAGCATCGCTCTCTCCATTGCTCGCTGGGTGACTTTGAGCCTTCTTATGAGACCCATAGTAGAAGACCACGTCTCACTTCCATAGGTCACTTGCAACACACACTGGTCAAAGACTTTCGTCTTGAGACGTCTTTTCACTAGTGGAATTATAATATCACGGCTTTGACAAAATCCCTGCGACACATATAATTCGTTGTATATTACTATGTTAATATAAAGATAGCAATACTGTAGGTACTGCAAATTGTATGCAATAACTTGCCTCGTGTTATTTAGCCTTAAATATTTAAACTCGTAAATTAGGGAATGAATTATTTGCAAACAAAGTCGCGGGTAGCGCCTAGTATTTTATAAAACCTCTAACGATACGACTTCTAAACATGAGTGTGAAATTTGATATAGCTTGGCTTGGCGATGTAATGTACAAAAATTATATTTAAACACCCAATCAGCCGTAAAAAAAATATACACGAACCGACCTCGGAAAATATTAATGCGATAAACCATATACATAAGGGTGACCACACACGAGACACGACTCTAGGGCTGCCAGCAATTTTTTTTGCAATATAGCTAAGTAATCAAAAATGGAAAATAATTGGGTATTTTACATTTGAAAGACTTTCATTGTGATATTCCAAACGTGATTTTCATTTAGCATTTTCAGTCAGGTTTAACTTTTTAGTATTGTACTTAGTTTATATTTTAATTAAAAATGTTAGAACATTTATAATTAATAATAATTATTATTGCAATTGCCAAGACATTAAAATGTATGATTTAAAATGTCTGAAAATAGGACTTTTTCAATTTATTTCATAGGTTAAAAATAGTTTCCTATAAGAGTTTAATCAAAAGGTTCTTCTACTGCTGACGCAATATTTTAAAGGTCAAATTTTTTGTTCATATTATTCCTTTTGTATATTTTTGCCAACCCTACGATCTCCCCATGGTGCTTACAAGTTTACGACTAATATTATGTCCACATCCGCTGAGTTGATTCCCTTTTTTTACAACGTTTAATTTTAATATTAACCTTTCCAATATAAATTTTAGAGTATAATTAACTGTATAGTTAGCTGTTAAGTCATGTAAACATTATTTCTTTTTATATGTTGGTGTAAACCTTGATTGGTTTCTTTGTTATGTTTATTGTCTTTTATTTGATGTTATAGTATACTAGGCGGATCCTCGCAGTTTCACCCTTGTGATACCCGTTCCCGTGGGAATATCGGGATAAAATATAGCCTATGTCACTTGAGAAGAATGTAGCTTTCTAATGGTGAAAGAATTTTCTAAATCGGTCCAGTAGTTTCGGAGCCTATTCGATGCAAACAAACAAACAATCAAATCTTTCCTCTTTATAATATAAGTATAGAAAAAACAAATTGTCTCCAACTTGCTTCAAACGGAACTCGAACCTGGAACCTTGTTATCAGAAAATCCTAAGCTTAAATTCTTAGAAAATTCTCTCTTTATTTTGACACAAGTAGCTCCCCGCAATTTTACTCGCGTGGTGCCTGTTCCCTTGGGAATACTGGGATAAAATATAGTCTATGTCACTCAGGAAGAATGTGTGCTTTCTGATACACTCGTGGACAATAAAATCAACTTACTGGACTTTTTTCATACATACATACAAACATACAAACATGCTTAATTTAGCGTCTATCTGTGCAGACTTCTTTCCTTGGGGTTATTTGAAATATCTGCCAACAACAACAATCCAAAGACTCTCGCAGCCCTAAAAGGAAACATTTATCTAGAAAAGGAACATATCGCAGGAAGTGTTACGGCAAGTTATGGAAAAAATTCATAAATAGGGCTCAAATTGCGTCAACTCTGGAGGTCACCATTCAAGAGACATTTTTAACCGCCTCTGTGGTCTAGTGGTTCACACCACCGACTTCAGACTCAGAGGTCCCGGGTTCGATTCCCAGCGGGGGTACATATTGTATTTGGTTTGGTTGGTGGTAGGACTTGTTCTTAGTCCGCCTGGCTAGCTACCACCATCTTATCTAAGTCTGACGCCATAACAATGATGTTTTCAGCATTATTGTGTTCCGGCAGTTAAAGATAAGATAGCCAGTTCCTCAGTTAGGATTCCGGGAGTAGTGCACTTCCACCTTCAGCCTTATCACCACTTAACATCAGGTGTGATGAAGGCTAAGTGCTACCCCGTAGTAGATAAAAAGAAAAAAAAAGACAGTCATCATCTTCAAATCCTAATGAGACGAAATTTCATGAAATAAATATAAGTATTTAAAAAAAAACTAATTCTAGTTTTCTAATTTAGAAAAAAAGTTGTAGCCGAACCATAAATAGTGCTGATACATTTGCGCCACCCAGTATTTGTCTGCCAAATTTCAACCAAATCCGGTGATTAGTTTTTGCGTGAAAGATTAACAAACATCCGTACATCCATACTCACAAACTTTCGCATTTATAATAATTAGTAAGATTATTTACCTAAGTCATGAACATGATGAATATTATACTATAGTTTAGATAGACAATTTGTCTTTTATGAATCTAAATCTACCTATGCAATGTAAACACTATATCACCAATATCACATAATAACCACAATTTTCCTTTATGACGTCACACGCCAGATTACCAGCAAAGTCAATGTTAGTTTAGTTAATAACTTGCTGAGCACACAGGTCGGTAATGTTCCTGTCAAACAATAATCGACCTTAAAACAAACACGTTCAAGTCAACTCGTTTTGACAGGAATTTGATGAGGTGATATTGGTGCAGCTCTGGTTTTCTATTCATTTTTTATTATATTAGGGTGAATAACATACGGTTAGCATACGGCCCATTGCTGGAAAGAGGTCACCTATGTTTATTTTGTGTATCCGCGGCTTATAATGTAATACTAGTGGATCCTCGCGTTTTCACCCGCGTGGTACCCGTTCCCGTGGGAATATCGGGATCAAATATAGCCTATGTCACTCGGGAAGAATTTAGCTTTCTAATAGTGAAAGAACTTTTTAAATCGGTCCTGTAGTTTCGGAGCCTATTCAATGCAAACAAACAATCAAATATTTCCTCTTTATAATATTAGTATAGACTAGTGGTTCTCCGCGGTTTCATCCTCGTGGTACCCGTTCCCGTGGGAATATCGGGATCAAAATATAGCCTGTTACTCAGGAAGAATGTAGCTTTCTAATAGTGAAAGAATTGGTTCAGTAGTTTTTGATTTTATTCGTTACAAACAGGAAACTTTATACTATGTACAGACAGATATAGGTTTTCTCTCTTTCTCTCATTAACCCTGCTTAAAACAGCAGTGCTAAGAAAGCTGATTTGCCTCTAGTATTGATACCTAATTATTAGTTGTGCGTTAGTTTTAGGATACAAGCCTGGACAGTGGACACTGGTCCATTTCTAAAATAACAGATGAAAATACGATTCTCAAACACAAATATTTTCCCAACATTGGAAACCAAGAGCAAGCAGATGACTATGCTACTGAGCGTGTGTCTGTTAACTGTAATCTCAACAAAAATATGTTATTTCTTATGTTTTTTTTTACATTTTGATAAATCTTTATTAGCACAGCACTATTTATCGTTAAATCTCAAGTCCGACTCCATCCTACTTTGATGTTACAATGCGACCGACACGTATGTTTGCATACTTAGATCAAATCTGTTTTTTCTAGACTTATTTAAGTTCCTAGAAAATGGAATTATATGAGTCAACTTGAGAATTTGCCTATTAGTGTAGTCAATGAAGCTAGTTGATCCCCACAGTAATTCCTTAGTCACAAAAAACTTTACAGCATGATAAAGTACCAATAAATTAAAAGTATGGTATAAATTTCCAAAAAATAATAATAATAGAAGGTTAGGTATTTTTTAATGAATGTCTTATTTCATTGATATATTTTTTAGGAAAAATGCTCCGTCTAAACTTTCTTCACCGGACATATTCATGTAACGTATAAAAACAATAATATGAAATATCCAAAAAAATATCCCAGCAGAAACACCAAATTTTAATAAAACTTGGTGTTATAAACTTATTAACGGAATTATACCATTTTGCCAAGCATACTCATGCTTGAAAAAAGTTTTGGATTTTTATCAAGTATCACATACTTACTAGTATAAATAACTCATTTGGTAAAATAAATTTGGACTGAGAAATTACTCGGTTCAATATATAAACAGATTTGTTTATTTAGGTATAAATACCTAAATTCCGTGCGAGTTTTTTTTTGGATAATCATTTAAAAGTTTATGGCTCATGCTATTTTATAACCCAGCAAAGTTTCATCGACTGAGGAATTAGTGTATGGGTCTCCATATAAAGAACCTGTTCATTGCCTACACTATATGGGCTTCGACATTTTTACTTTCCGCCGTAGGATGTGTGAACCGATGGCGTAGTTTTATTGACGTTCACAAGTGCAGTCTCAGCCTAAAATGAATGCAATTTTCAATTAAATTAGATTGAACGAAAATAATTTCGACATGTGTGTACAGCGTACAAGGTAGCATAACAACTTGTACAAATTCTTTTTTTTATTTTAAACATGACAAGTCTTGCCCCAAGAATTAATTTTACCATGTACCTTGTCTTGACGTTTAAAATATGGCCGGTTTTGACCCCCGAAGGTAAATACTAATTTATTTTGCACGCCGACCACCGACAGTTCGGCTGTTTTAAAGTGAGTTTTTTAGGTTTCGCATTTATTTGCTTGTTTAAGTTTTTGTTTCTTTCATTGTGTTTCCGAAAACATTACTTTATTGCTTCATTTAAAAATAAAGACAGCAATAAAGTAATGTTTATGCTTATGTGATTTTTTTAGAAATTTGCAAGAGATCTCTGTTGTGTTCATGTTTTAGTATCACACTGTACTGAGTTCCTATAATGAAGCTAAAGAGTATGTAAACGCGAAAATCTCCGAAAATAGTAAATCTGATTTCGATTGTCTTTGACATAGACAAGAGCTGGGTGCCTACCATCAACTCTTATTGCGGTTTTGTTAGGACCTAAAACTGATCTGCTTCGCTTATTCGTACCACGATTATGTTGCGTTAATGACAAGCGATTCAGCGACATAGCACAGCCGTAGCCGCTTAGCTGTCATGAACTCTTATTTGACTTATAACTCGGTCGAATTAACATGACACCTCCAGGCTATACCTATCCTCTCACTCTCCGGGCATGACAGAATCGAGTGAAAGAGACGGGTAGAAGAAATAAGTACTTACACAAATCTTTCGTTCATTTACATTCAGCAATTCATTTGCGACTCATTCAGTTTTAAGAAGGTCATGGTACGAAATAAAGCAATTCATTTTAGGAACCTATTCTGAATCGCACCAGTTTTGAATCGCTTTCTTATAGTTGATGGTAGGAACCCAATTCCTATAATGAAGTTAAAGAGACTGTAAAGGCGTAAATCTCCGGAAATAGTAATTCTGATTTCGATTGTCTTTGAAATAGAAAAGAGCCTGGTTTTAATGTGATTAATGCTGCGGCCTGCGGTTCTCTTTTTGTTAACCATGGCACTTTATTTGCTATTTTACCCAAATCTCTTTTATATATTTTACAAGCAAATCTATCGGGTGTTCGAGACACATCATTCAAGCGTGAGTCAAAAGCCATATCTGCACATGTAAATATAATTGCCAATCCATCGAATGCTGCATCGGATTTAATTCCAGCGGGTGAGACGATAAAATCTAAATAGCTTGGACGGGACGATCACGAGACGCGCTGGATACGGGCCAAATGGGAACTTGTAATTGTATGTGGAGTCTTCCTGGCTGATCGATGAGATAGCTCTCCGTCATGTGGAATATAGTTCTACCACCGTTTGGTAGATGTTTGGCATTTGTTTCGTTGTTCGAATTTCAATAAATTTGATTTGTGATCCATATCTGAAATAACAGGTTTGGGATTTGTAATTTGAAAATGCGATTTTGAGATTAGTTACTGATTTATATTTCGTTCTGCTTTCGTCATTTGATTTCTTCGACTCCGCTCCATTCTGCCAACCATAATCGTCTCGTTAACGTACTTCATTCATTCTTCTTCGTCCTCAGATTATATAATACTTACAGTGCCACAATCTTTTCTGTTCCGGTGGCCAAAATGTGAAACTAACGTGTTTTTTTAAATGTCACTTGCTGTCAAGTTGATGTCCAACCATAGCGCTCATGAAGCTCGACTTAATACTGTTACCTCAGAGTATTAAGTCAAACTTCATGATAGCGCTGCTGGCGGCTGAAGGTCTTAGAAGTCAGGGCCGGTTAAATTGCTTAAAAAAAAAGAAAAAAGTACATAGCGCCGCTGTCACCGGAACATAAAGGTTTGTGCCACTGTACTAGGTTATATGATCTGAGTCTTCATCTAATTTGATCTTGTAGATTGTGTTCTATCCTACACTATTAGTCCATGGAAATCGTACATTTTGCCTTGCGTTAAATGAGGTAGTTCTGATTTTTTTGTATGTTAGTAGTGATGAGATAGTAATGACAAAACCAAGTTTTCCACCTCGAAAGCCCTCCGGATCATTGTTAAATATTTAAAAATCCAATAAATTTTCAGATTTTTTTCAGTTTTTATCAATTTTTACCATCAAGGATCTGTGTTACGGCAAAAGTTACTATGTACGCTTTAAAGTAGACTAAATTTGCAATAAAAAGAGAATAATTTGGTTCTTGTAAGTCAAATAGTTTTTAAGATGGGGCAATTTAAATGTTTGCAAAAATTAAAAAAAGGAAGTGTTACAGTTTTTTAGTTTTCGACATTTTGACCTATAGTAGTGGGTTTATGGCAAAAGTTAAATTATTAGTTATAAAAGTCCATTAAATTTCCAACAAAATGAGACCAATTAGTAATATCAACTTACACTTGATAGTTCCTGAGACAGCTGTTCAAAGTTATTGAGGTAAGTAAACAATTATGTAATAGAGGGGTTTGCAAAATGAAGTACGCCATAAAGGAAGGAGGATCTGGGAGGTGGTGGGATCAATTATGACATTGTATGTATAATTTTGATGGACCAGGCACGTCCTCTGAATCCACAGCACACTTTTTGGGGGCAGCTTGCTGAGGTATAATTTCATCGAATTGCTCAGGAAGGTCAAAATCGACCTTTGATGGTGGGTTATCAATCAATGGTTCATCAATGTCATCACACATCAGGTCTGGTATGTTCTCGCATGATTGGCCAATGCAGTAGCTGCAAACAGCCGAACATTTGAGTTCTGCTTTCCTGCAACCACATCTGCTGGTACAACCTTACATCTTTGGTATGCTTTCAAGGTGATTAAGGTTTGCGTGTCATTAACAGGGTAGAACGGGAACGTCTCCCAGATCCTTCTTCCTTTAGGGCTTACTACCTTTTGCAAAGCCTTCTATTACATAATTGTTTTCAACACACTTGCTCATAAAGTGAGCCTTATTACATCGATCTTAGGGCCATAAACCGAACTATAACCCACGCGTGCATAATAATATTACAGTACTAGTTGCGTAATAGAATTATCCTTACAAAGTTAAGTAAGTACCTAACTGCAAATTATATGCGAGTAAACAGAGACTTTTCAATTTATCCGGGTAATACAGTATCCCTACAAAGTTAAGTTAGTACCTAACTGCAAGTTATATGCGAGTCAACAGAGCATTTTCAATTTCAGCGGGTAATAGATACAGTTCTTTTTTTGTAACAACAAAGAGGTTTTATACGGCTGTAAATCCATTTACGTTTTTAGAATAAATAAATGTGTCCCTAATTAAGACAAAAAACATAATTAAGTATATTATTATCAAATTATTTATAATTCACAAAAAATTGTTACAAAACATTTGCATTTTATCACTATTATTATACTTAATTATTTTGAAGTAGGCTGTATGGCTGTATGTAATCAATCACCTCACATTTGGCGCGTGCAAAAAAAAAAACTTGCGCGCTTTTTCTTGTAGTTAATATTACGTATACAATATGTATGCAATATGCAATAAATGTTTGTTTTTCCTCGCAAGTGTGTTGAAAAAGTGCGTATGAAACTCGTGAGCAACTTACTCACTATACACTCGGCTGATTTACGCCCTCGCCTGCGGCTCGGGCTGCAACCCACAGCCTCGTGTATAATGAGCAACCTAAGCTCACTTGTATCATAATATACTATTACTTACCTACCTCTATAACTTTGAACAGCTGTGTCTTAGGAACTATCAGGTGTAAATCGACAAATTTAATCTCATTTTGTTGGAAATTTAATGGACTTTAATAACTAAATAAAAACTTTTGCTATAAACCCACTACCAGGGGGTCAAAGTTGACGAAAAATAAAAAAACTGTAATACTTCCTTTTTTGTGATTTTGCAAATTTTAAAATAGCCGTATCTTAAAAACTATTTGGCTTACAAAAACCCAATTACTCTTTTTTTATTGCAAATTTAGTCTACTTTAAAGAGTGCATAGTAACATTTGCCGTGACTCAGATCCTTGGTGGTAAAAATTTACAAAAACTGAAAAAAATCTGAAAATTTATTGGATTTTTAAATATTTAACAATGATCCGGAGGGCTTTCGAGGTGGAAAACTTGGATTTGTCATTACCATCTCATCACTACTAACATATAAAAAAATCAGAACTACCTCATTTAATGCAAGGCAACACCACTTATTTGGTACGATTTCCATGTACTATATATCTCGGTAAAATTTCAAGTTTGAAATCTGCATGTGTTCTTTGAATTGTCTCATTAACTATCTAGTTAATATCAACTCAGTAAATATCGTGACCATCAAAGCACCATAGCGTTGGCAGGTAAACTTAACGGGTAGGTAAAAAATTTTGGATTATTAGCATTAATGTTATTTAATCTATACGAATAAAGAGTTATTGGCTTTGACTTTCAAGAAAGTATTAACTACATTATAATAGGAGTCGTTACTAAATAAGCAAAAATCTAAATAATTCTACCTTTAAGATTTACACAATATCAAATAACTTAACTTTCCTTTTGTAATCAAACAAAGCATGTTTGACTTCTAGCCAGATCTTATCAAGCTGTTTTAGAGCATAAACGGCTGGAGTCGGGCCAGAATAAGATAACTATCTTCCTTTTAATGGATCTAAACCTTCTGTATTCTTAATTTCTTGCACGTAATTTTCTAGGTCCAAATTAAGAAGCTTTTTCGCTGGCTGCTTTATCCACACAACTTTCTTGGAACTAACTTGAGGAGTGTTATTGATTGATGTTTAAAAATATTTCACAGTGCCATTCAAAAATCTATACAAATAAATAAAATTGGAGTGTCTGTTTGTAATATTAAAACAACCGCTTTTTACTACATGCATATGATTATATATACGGCACATATTCCAAAATAACATTTTTTTCAATTTTTGTCTGTCTGTCTCTCTGTTTGTTCCGGCTCTGAAACGGCTGGACCGATTTTGACGGGACTTTCACTGGCAGATAGCTGATGTAATAAGGAATAACTTAGGCTACTTTTTATCGAGAACCACGCGGGTGAAACCGCGGGCGGCCGCTAGTATAACGTTTAAGTATAACAAAGGTGAAAAAATAAATCAATTTGTTTAATAACAAGCAAGTAATGACCAAGTAATTATTTATATTCTTTCGAAATTTGCGTTGATCAAAGTTTGCTTATTTTTGGATGATTCTTGACTTAAAAACATAGCTACACTACTCTACTCGCTGTCTTACGCTGTCTTTACTTTTTGTACAATGACTGGTATTGCCATAATATTATTGTTTTGAAATCCTTTCTTCATTAACAAGTTCAGTCAGACTATCGGAAAATACAATCATCAACATAACACATCACCTATAAAATCCATATTGACGATAAAAACCTTAAATACCACATAATGATGTCCGGCACGCTAAACATTATAATGCAAACCATTGACCGCCCTAGGCCAATATTGTGACCAACCTGGCATAATGCCAAGCGCATTTGGCACGACCGCCATGCAAATTTCTTTTTACATGTAAGTACTAGTTAACTTTGTTTTGCTGATAAGGACTTTATTGGTGAGAATCTTTAATACGTTTCATTATTTTATTTTGCTACAAAAATTTGGTGAGAAGTACGCCCGAAATCACAATATGGTCTCTGCCTGCCACAGCGGGAGAAAGACCTACGTAAGTATGTATAATTCAATAAACGTATGTATTTTATTTTTATTTTTTAAGAAGGTTCACAGCTGTCAAAAACTCAGTAAATTACAAAGTAACATCAAGCCAATTACAAACCCTCACATATAAAATCTTCTATTTTGTTATCGGTCAGTTGTAAGCACTACAGCTATTGAATTGCGTAAAGTCAATCGTATTCATTTGACAGTTCATATTGTATCATATTAAATGTCATTCCATACAAATTGCAGCCGGTTGAATACGATATGAACTGTCAAATGAATACGATTAGCTTACGCAATTGCCCCCCCAAGATCGCGGGAAGCCGCTGGATGCGGGCAGCGCAGGACCGATCGTTGTGGAGATCCTTGGGCTCCTATGACCAGCAGTGGGCGTCGTTCGGCTGCCGATTTTGACAGTTCGAATACCTTTTATAACACAAACATAAATTTTATTTGGTTTTAACTTGTTTTAAATGCAGTAACCGTACTGAAATCACTTCATGCTTGCAGGATAGTAAATGAAATTTGGTATTCCCATGCCGTTAGGCAGCCTAGGCCTAAACCTTTCGACATAATATTTGGAGGAAAGCCAAGAGTGTTTGGCATTGCCGCCTTTTCAGATATCAGTTTGACCTAAACTACTAAACTCGTCGATTGAAACTTACTTGGTTGAATGTTAGCAGATTAAAAGTTCATTCGGGATAAGAAAATAAATTGATAGAGGATTAAAGAAATAGTATCTATTGGTTGGTATGGAATTTTAAAACACTTGTTGAAAACATATGTCCCTATTCCTATCCCTATCCACATTATATGATTATGATCTGTGTCGTTGGTCGTTGTGGTAAACATTATCGTGATCGTATTATTTTGTATGAAAACCAGTGCAGCGCCTCTTTTGGTCGTATAAGGAACTAAAATCAGCACTTTGACAGCTTTTGAAGAACGGTATAGTTTATTCGATTACCATAACGAACGATAGTGTTGCTACGGGCACTGAACTATACACGTGTAATATTTGTAGTAAAAGTATCGCTTCTTTATAGTACCTACCTACGTATAATTATTTATTGAAAATAACATAATGATATATAAGTAAGTACCTACTTATATTGAAAATTAGAAAAAAATCTACCAATCTCCCAAGTAGATCCACCGGCAATCGAACCCAGGACCTTTCACTGTCCGGGTTCACGTGTCCGGGTTCCTATATTAAGAAATATGTCAAAATGCAAAAAAGTCAAAATATTTTTAAGTACTCTGATTCGTGGAATAAATATATATTGGTGACAGAAGTTAATGTAAAACGAAATAAAATATATATTAAAATGTGAAGAGCGTTTCAAATACATAGGTACAAAAAAGTCGCAACAATACGGTATTTTACTGATTTTTTTTATTTCTTTAAAATGTTTTTCGAAATATTAGCTACACAAAACAAGTTTTCATTTTGAATTATCTTGAATATTTTCAAAGATATAGGACTTCAAACTTTATAATTAGACAAGGACAGGACGCTATCTTAGTGACGTCAGTGGGTTAGTAGCGTCATAGTCACGCCATAGAAGATTTCGTTTTAGAAAGAGACAGCTATAGTCAATATCAAACAGACTATAATTCTTTTATTATAAAACAGATTCATATTATTTTTTCACATTTGGTATTCTTAATTGCAATATTTTTAACGTCATCATTAAATATCTACATTTCAACAACAGTAAAATACCCTATTGAACTGATTTAGTCCTGAATGTGTAGTTTTAATACGTGTTCAAAAGTCACTGTACGTAATTCCATGTTTCATTCTGCCAGGGGTTAAGTAGTAAGCTTTAATCTTATCAAAGTCACGGACAAGCAGGCCTTAAAACAAGACACCCGATGTAAACAAACATTTGAGTGTCAGTGTTGCCAAATGCAGTTGGCAGCCAGCCAACTCGGTCGGCGGGCCGCGGGCTGGCTGTTTGACGAACGGCCAAGTGAGGGTTGCGGTTGTGCAATGAGTATTGGTGGGTGTTTTTTATATCAAAATGTGATTACTTTAATCAGATTATGAAACTAATATATTATCTGGCTTTCTTTCATACTTTCAGGATATGCAAACATATAGTCCGTTCGGTTAGATAGTGTCGGTACACCCGCACGGCATTGTGGCAGAGCGACACTATCTAAGCGAATGGACTTTACATACATATTACTAGGATTTTAAACATACATGGTCATTATCACTATAACTATTATGAAAGACGGGATTTTTACCATGTTTATTTCGTTTTTCGAGTTTCCGATATTTCGGCGCAGTTGCACACGCCATGATCACGGAGTAACTGACTGCGCCGAAATATCGGGAACTCGAAAAACTAAATAAACATGGTAAAAATTCCGTCTTTCATAATAGTTATACATACATACATTGCTCAAATTTCAAATTATTTTCGTATTACGTTTGTATGGGAGACTGACGCGTCGCAGGCCACTTAAGCAACTTTCGCAATGGTTGGTCACGGGATGGGTGACCAAAAACATTTCATCTCGAGCTCCTCCGTGCTTCGAAAGGCACGTTAAGCCGTTGGTTCCGGCTGGATTAGCAGTTGTTAATACCAAACCGCACGGAGCCGCGTGATGGGACATGGCCCATTTTCCTTATCCATCCATCAGGAAGTCCAGTGCCCCAGTAGCGGGGACAAAGAACATGCACCACGCACCGCACAAGTGATAAATGCTAAGATTTTATCAAAATTACTAACAGAAGAACACTTGCCCCCCTTATTCCAAAACGTGGACTAAAATTGTCCTGGTTTAAAACTGGTACTAAACTAGTGCTGTCACTTTCATTTTTCAAATTAACGATAGAATTAGCATCAGTTTTGAACGAGGTCTAACTTTTAATCCACGTTTTGGAATAAGGGGGTTAAGGTCGCCACAGGATAATATTTCTTATGGTGTCGCATTCCTCCTGTGGTTTCATTACACGTTGTTTCGCAAAAATTATATAGCATGACTCGGGATTACCGCTCATCATTAAATGTCCTTAAGACTTAAGAGATAGGGTTCAATTTTAAACAAATTAACCTCAAAAGACTAAGAGCCGATCAATCTAAGTCATAAGTACGGTCTTGGACACTTTCAGTGAACTACTTCTTCCTTCTTTTCGTGTCACTGGCGGGGTCTTACTGGGTAGGCACCCAGTCAACCATCAACTTTAAGACAGCGATTCAAAAATAGCGCGATGCAGAATAGGTTCCTAAAATGAATTGCTATCTTTCGTACTACGACCTTCTAAAACTGGATCGCAAATGAATTGCTAAATGTGAATGACCGAACGATTTGTGTCCTTATTTCTTCTACCCGTCTCTTTCACTCGATTCTGTCATGCCCGTAGAGTGAAAAGGACGGGTATAACCTGCAGGTGTCATGTTAGCTTGGCCGAGTTATAAGTCAAATAAGACTACATGACAGCTCAGCGGCTGTGAAATGTCATTGAATGATCACTGAATCGCTGTCATTGATATTAAGCTGTCGTGGTACGAATAAGCGAAGCAGATCAGTTTAGGTCCTAAACAAAACCGCAATAAGAGTTGATGGTAGGCACCCTGTTCACTTGCAGTAGGCACCATACTTTAATAAATAACGATATAAAAGGGTCTACGCGTGAATGGCGAGGAACAAGCCACAGGAAAAGAAGTAAGAAGTGGTTCACCGAAACTAAGCCTGACTATACATTGTGTGTTCGATCAAGTAACTTGTTGCTTAATTTATTTATTGCGTTTGAAATAGGCATCGGGTTTCAAATGTTTGAAACGAGATTTAATTTCTTTGTTTCATATTGGAAGAATCTGTAATATAGATATAAAGTTTGTTCTTACATACTTGTAACTTCATTGAACTCGCCTAGGCGGGCTAGGTGTTTTTGGCCTCTCTTAATGTTATTTCAATGTTTGGAAAAACTTGGATAAATCTTTGGAAAAACTTGCACCTATAAATTATGACAACCGTTATATGATATGATATAAACTTTAACTTTAAAAATAAATCGTTATTTTTGAGTTAAAGCTGTAGTTGTCTGTTGTTTATTATGTTATTGTGGTGTATCGGACGGAAGACACTTGCTCATATCATATCATATCACGGAACTGAGCGACTAATATACAGCGATTTATGACTTCTGTGTCTCGTCAGTAAAACAGATGGAGAAATAATTAATTGATTCACAAAAATACTGAAAAAAAATTACACAAAATTTAGTTTAGTGTCCATTGCAGTATTTTTAAGTGCTAACTTATTATTTTTGTGGGTAAGGTTAGGGTGATCTATAAAATACAAGCCAACAAGATGTAATAATGATCATGTTACGAAGCAGGAAAAGAGCTGTTGGATTTTGCCTTCAATTTTGGAGTCCAGAAAGGCTCCTTAATCTTTTTTCGTCTTTGCTATTAAGGTCTAACATTATTCCGACACGGGAAACGATTACCAATCTATCTGTATATATAAAACTCTTGCGTTACTGACTGACTGTCAGACAACGCACAGCCGAAACTACTGGGCGCTAAAGCTGAAACGAAAACGATTGTCCTTGGGGAGTGTAGTCGAGCACTAACGGCCAGAATTAATAATCTATCCACAGATAGGCATCCAGGGATAGGCATGATCCAGATTAGTTGCTAGGCAACACATAGCAACACCCAGGCAACTGTCGTTAATTCTATGTTAATATCAAACGTCGCATAGCAACTAATCTGGATCATGCCTATCCCTATCTATGGATTGATTATTAATTTTGGCAGTAAGAGAGGATTTTTGGAAATTCCTCCTCCAACGGCCAGAATTAATAACCTATCCACAGATAGGGATTGGTGCGATCCAGATTAGTTGCTATGCAACGCTTGATATTAACATAGAATTAACGACAGTTGCCAGGGTGTTGCTAGGTGTTGCCTAGCAACTAATCTGGATCGCACATATCCCTATCTGTGGATAGGTTATTAATTCTGGCCGTAAGAGGGTAAAAAGGGGGTCCTCAGACAGCAGACGACGTCGCGAGCGAAGCGCTAGTGAAAATAATATAGACATAAAATGTAATTCATAGATTTTGTTCAAATTCTTAAAATTCTTCCAGTTTAAAGTTACTTGGGCTATTCGGTCGCAACTTGGCGTTAAGTTGGCCCTAACCTTGTCCAAGTTGTCCCGGCAACTCGCCCGATGCGCTCTTGTCGGAATTACTTCCTGTAATTGAGTCTGGCTAACTCGCCAGTTCAGATTAAGACCTTTTTAATGATGACGCCTGAGAGATTCTGGGAAACTTTCTTAGTTCACGTCGCGATTGTGTCCGTGTTTGAAATTGAGTTTTGAGGTATTGAAATAAAATTGTTTTTACATCACTTTATGAGTACTTATACTTAGTTATCGTAAAACACTAAAAGCAGCTTGCTTCGTTTTTAATCTCTGCTCTATCTTTGTCTGGTATCTGTGGAAAGAAGGGGTGTTACGATGTTTCCAAGCTGAACAGCAAAATACAAACAAAAACTGAAAACCTGGTACCTGATACGTATCAACTCCTAATTAATGTCTACACAAAATGCCGATGCCTAAATGTATAATTTTAGGATTGGCAACGAAAATGAAACCAACTTTATTTATTAACAAGCATAAAATTCCAATCGAAGTGTTACCTGCAACTTGAACACGAAATATTGAATAACAACACCTCTACTACCCAATTAAATAACGGAAGCGAAAGAACGCATAACTTGTATAAAGTATCGAATCACAATATCCGAAATACCGTCAACCCGTCACCGTCGAAGTTATTTTAATTCCGGTATTTCCATAAACACGGGACAAACGGACCTCACCCGTTCCCGGACTGAATATTTATCAAGGCACAGATGTGACGCGATCCGAATGTGACTTGTGACTCACCATATTCGATTTTGAGTGTCCCATTCTAATTTATGTTAATGGTAATGGGTATTTGAGGCTCACCGAATTGTCGTCCGAATCTGGGTATTATTGTTGTGTGGTTTTTTATCCTTTGTGGGTTATGCTAGTAAAGATGTGTTAGAGGGATTTCGGTAGATTATGCTCGGATATCAGTAAATTCATGATTTATGTTTGATACTCTGCGTGGATTATTTATCTTTTTCTTGAATGAGCAAGGAAGAGTTGCAGTATCCCTCAAACAAACGTCAAGTTTCCTATTTTACTTTTAAATAACTTCTTTGGGAACAGATATTTTTGTTATTTTATGAAACAAAGAGTTACCGTATGCCTACGCGCTCATGTGTATGATCTTAATTAAAAATGTATTATTTCAAAAACGTCTGCAATCAAAAATTATTATTGATGAACAAATTGCATTTCAAAATCCTCAATCTTCAGTGTAGAAAAAGTAAAAAAAACCTCTATTAATATTAATAAATTGCATCATTTACATATGGGTGCAATCAAGTAAATTTAAAACTGTGAGCTCCATTCGTATTGCTTTATGACAATTGGATAAAAGTCTAATTGAAATCCTGTGTCGATGCAAATGAATATGTGCTTAAAGGGCTTAAAGTATTCCGGGAAAGTGTTAATAAGTGTTATTCTTATTCCCCATTGAGGGTTGAATTGAAGTATACGATGTTGAATGGTAATCTGAAAGCTTTGAATAGATTTTGCTATTGATGTTTTATTTTGAAACAGTGTTTTGTGGAACTTGTATATACCACATCACTATCACTACATAGTATAAAAAAGTCGCTTCCCGCTGTCTGTCCCTATATATGTTTAGATCTCTAAAACTACGCAACGGATTTTGATGCGGTTTTTTTTAATAGATAGAGTGATTCAAGAGAAAGGTTTATGTGTATTATACATGGGGTCAAATACCACACTACACCGAAGCGAAGCGAGGGCGGGTCGCTAGTAATTTATAATAAATAAATAAATAAATATTTTCTTACAATCACACCAATTATCTAAGCCCGTAGTTAATTTCTTAAGAAACTGTGTCTACGTGAACTTGATAACGGATAAATATATACTTATATACTTTTTGTTTGTAAATACATACTTAATATACATAGAAAACACCCAGACCAAGACAAAACATGTTCATGCACACAAATATTTGTCTTGTTCGGGAATCGAACACGAGACCTCTGGTGCAGAAGGCAGGTAGTTTACCCCTGCGCCAAATCGGTCGTCAAATTTATAATCCTTGGTATCTTGATTTTTCATTTGAATCAAAAATTTTTTTATAAGTCAAATTGAAACCACACCAGCACATGATAAGTAAAAGCCCTCGTTGTTGTAAATACAAACAGTTAAAATGTTAGTCTGGTTAGGTCTACAAAACATTTTGTATTGTACCAAACTTTTTAAATCCTAATATGACAATGAACAAGTCTATTAAACTAAACGCTCATTGCACATTCAGCCTGATGAAGAAACTTCACGAAACATCATAAATTCGGGCAGATGTCATAATGAACGAATTCAAACAGTTGCAAATTGGACTTTATTGCGACTGTGACAGAGTTGCCTGATGTGACAGCTCCAAATATTGCCGACACTGGACAAATTCGTTATTCAGTTAACCGAGTGTAGTTTCATTAGAACAGTCGCGTGGAGTTAGAATTGACAAAGAGTTCTGTTTTACTGGATGAGTATGTTATATATTATTCATCACAAACTGTATCTATACTTTTTACTCGTGAAAACAGTAAAAGTTAGGGCACCTCTGAAATCACAGAGAAAACAGTCTTTCAAAATAGTTTCTGCCTAAGGTGTTTTCGTAAGATCGATCGAATCGACTGCATGAATGCTTTAATCGTAAAAAAAATCAATTTTACTGGCACGTCGACAAGAGTTTAGTTTTGTTCACGGATTTCATTAGATTCGCGATATTTTTTTTTATATAATTTTTTATAGTCAAATCGATTTACGTTTTTATGTTTTATCGGTATGGTAGAATAGAAATATATATATATATCGATATTTTTATATGTTAAACGCAATGAATTTCTATAGCTAAGTGTCAAGATCGCGGAAGCCGCTGGATGCGGGCAGCGCAAGACCGATCGTTGTGGAGATCCTTGGGGGAGGCCTATGCCCAGCAGTGGGCGTCGTTCGGCTGACATGATGAAGTGTCGATTAAACGCAGTTTCATGTCATATTATATTGCGTTAGTAGAAGCAGCATTAATTTTACTGAAGATCTGAAGCCCTACTCTAATTCAACGAAAAACGAAACTTCGTTAGCCTCGCCACTTTCACTCGATTATGTCATGCACGGAAAATAAGAGGGACGGGTATAATAAAGAAGTTTCGTTTCTCGTTGAATTAAAGTAGGCCTGCTGGGTTTACGGATTTGGGGAGTCTACTTTACCGGATATTTTTTTAAAGTACTAAGTTTATACCGTTTCTAGTTTAAACTTTAGAGCTGTAGAACTTTATCTAATTTGTCTGGTCTAGCCTAGGTGCAGCTAGGTTGGACTTTAGGGGCCGAAATAAACCGTGTTTTGCTACTTTGTGCACTAATCTATGCTACAGAATTAGTGGTAGGTCGGCACCGTGCTACTGCACGAGATAAATGACGTCTAAAATTCCGGTAACTGCGTTAAATACCGGTATTACCGGTAATGAGATGACGGTTTAGGGTTAATATTATGAAAGGATTTTTGTACTAATAAAGATATTAAATTAGAAAATAATTTTGAACAAGAATTACTATGGTTGATGGTGTTTTGTTTCTTGAATTAAAAGTAGTTAGTGAAATTGCAAAATCTATTTTTTTAGCCAGAATTATAAATTCTACATATTCAATCGAAATCTTTTTCCCATCTCATTCCTTTACTTACCTACATCTTGTTAAGTAGACAGTCCAGATATTTGGATTCCATACTAAATCCTCCATGAAAATGCAGTCGGATCCAATAGCTTAATGTGCCTGCCGAAGCATGGAGAAGCTATGTATGTTTCAATAAGTTTTTGATCACCCATCTCGTGGTCAACCATTGCGGAAGTTACTTAAGAGCCATTTCGCAATTACAGCCATTTGACAGTTGTCTCGCTCGCACAATGCAACATTTTCATAGATTGTGGAAAACACATTGTGTTTTTTAGAAAAGTGTTTCATTATGTCCCTACAACGCAATGTTACGGATATTTTGTATAAGTTATTTTATTCATTCAATTGAGTATTGGTTAGATCTAGGAATTCAATTTTTTGAAAACTTTAAGCTCGTAGATCTACTAATATTGCAGTATTGACAATGTTGAAATATGTTTAATTATGTATAACTAATTGCGTTGTAGGGACATAATGAAACACTTTTCTAAAAAACACAATGTGTTTTAAACAATCTTTAAAAATGTTCATTGTGCGAGCGAGACAATTGCAAAGTGCGAAATGGCTCTTAACCTCCTCAGGCCGACTCCGCTACCCGGACTCCTCTGTCCTCTTCACAAAACCTGTTTGCGAGCATATTTAAAATTCGTACCTCTTTGCATCTATAATTTATCGCTAATGCAACTCAAGTCAGTACAATGGTTGCTAATACCGCGCCGCATTAATTGCAACTGGAAGCGCTTCGGAACAACGCGACTCGCAGCATTTAAAGCTTCATAACTCAAACTGAGCGAAACCGTAACCGAGCTACGCTGCTTTCGGCTCTACGTGGCGGGCTGGGCTTCACACCGAAGCGTAACATGATTTAAAACGATCAGAGTGCCTACCATCAACTCTTATTCCGGTTTTGTTTAGGACCTAAACTGATCTGCTTCGCTTATTCGTACCACGACAGCTTAATATCAATGACAGCGATTCAGTGATCATTCAATGACATTTCACAGCCGCTGAGCTGTCATCAATTCTTATTTGGCTTATAACTCGGCCAAGCTAACATGACACCTGCAGGTTATACCCGTCCCTGTCACTCTCCGGGCATGACAGAATCGAGTGAAAGAGACGGGTAGAAGAAATAAGGACACAAATCGTTCGGTCATTCACATTTAGCAATTCATTTGCGATCCAGTTTTTAGAAGGTCAGAGTACGAAAGAAAGCAATTCATCGCGCTACTTTTGAATCGCTGTCTTAAAGTTGATGGTAGGCCTAGGCACCCAGGGCCGATTCTCAGGCAATCGAGAAAAGTTCACATTTATAAGCTCGAAATTCAAATATAACACAGTCTTTGTATTGTCAGAATTTCACAATCGAAAAAGTTCGATCGAAAACCAGTCGAACGCTACGACAGGTAACAGACCAATAGATGTTCGTATACGAACTCAGCTGTCAAAATGAGTTTGTTGACATGTGGGACAGCTTAGTTTTATACAAAATATTTTTTCTTATTCTCCATATCTAGAGTCAGGTAATTCAATCAAGAAAATAATAATAATAATAATAATAATAATAGTTTATTGACTATTCAGTTTTACATAATTATTCTCTTAAGCTACTAAATAAATTAGGTACACAAACTTTGCATAAAAGATTTAAGAGGTTAACGTTGGCAGCTGTACTAGTATGAACTGTACCACAGCTGCCAGCGCCTCCACCCAAACACATTTCACATAATATTGGTAACTCACTAACTAAGAGATTAAACAACAGTTAATAATTTTTATGGAATATAAACCATTATAAAAATACTACAAATGCAAAATTGAAAACTAATATACAATTTTACCACGATGTAGTTATCTACCACAGTTTAAGGTGTATTTGTGTGTTTGTGTGTGTGCGTGTGTGTATATGGTGTGTGTGTGTGTGTGTGTGTGTGTGTGTTTGCGCGTGCATGTGTGTATATGTAAGTGAGATGACAGCTTTATCTTTGAAAAATTTCTTCTGTTTCCGTATAATTAAGAGTTTTTAACCAATCCAAGAGTTTTTCTTTGCATTTACGAGTAGTGAGCGGATAAATATTACAAACCTTGTTGACTTTATTATACAACTGACAACTACTAATATAAAACTGACGCCTCGCCAGTTCTGATTTATGAGCTACCAAAGGGCATACCCTACTTTTGTTGCGCTTGTTGGTGGGATTGTAGGCAATGCTTTTATGCTTTTTAAGTACAGAGTGTAAAATAAAGAGCTGCCTAACCGTGAGAACAGGACATTCGCTGTAAAGAAGGAAAGTGCTGTACTTTCGAGGTTTCCCTAGCATCACCTTTAAAATTGCTCTTTGGGCTCGTTCAAGAGGTAGGAGTGTAGTTATTCCAATGCCGCCCCAAACTACAATGCAATATTGGAGAATACTCTGGGCAAGAGCATAGTAAACACACAGTAATGTGTTAAAGTCTGCAGAGCATCTAAGTTTCCTGAATGAAGGAATGAGCTTTCTTACACGACAAGCTAAATTTTTTATGTATGTTGACCAGTTCAGGGAGCTATCAATTATAAGACCCAGGTATTTTAAGTAGGGAACGCATTCCAAAACAGCACAGGAGCAGTAGAACTCATCATCACATTTGTGAGCTTTGATACAAAAGTCAGCCTTTGGGAGCGTACTAGATCGATGACTGAATGCTATGTACTTGGTCTTGTCAACATTTAGAGTCAAAAGATTAACGTCTAACCATTTCATTATAGTTTTAAGTGAGTCTTCTGCATAGCGTTTAACTTCTTCCCAGTCTCTTCCGTGTACGATCAAAGCCGTGTCATCAGCATAGGTAATAATCGTGCAATGTGGTTGAGATTGTGAGCACAGGCTGTTGATATACACGAGGAAGAGAGTTGGGCCCAACACACTACCTTGTGGTACCCCAAAAGAGAGGTTAGTAAAAGTACTTATGTGATCACCTACCTTAACACATTGAGTGCGATCTGAGAGGTAGCTCCGAAAAATTTCAAGTGCAATTCCGCGCACACCAATTGACTCTAACTTACAAAGTAGCCGAGGAATGGAGACAGTGTCAAAGGCCTTGGCCAGGTCTAAAAAGATGCCTAAGACCTTTTCACCGCTGTCTAGATGTCTGGCTATTGTCTCGGTAAGTAATAAAGTTGCATCCTCTGTGGATTTACCTTTCAAAAAACCGAATTGATTTTTGGAGATTACATTATTTAGTTGTAGAAACGCAATAAGTCTACTATTTAGAACCTTTTCGATGATTTTTGAGACCACTGACAATACAGAAATAGGCCTGTAGTTACCGACGCTACTCTTGTCTCCACTTTTGAATACAGGATGTATCAGGGCCCTCTTTAATATAGTGGGAAAAGTACCCGTTTGTAAACATAAATTACACAGATAAGTCAAAGGAGAGCTCAAATTACTCATAGCACTCTTGATAACTAGCGTCGGTATATTGTCGATACCAGGTGCAGAATCGTTTTTGAGGCCTGCAATGATGGATTCTATCTCTTTGCAATCGGTTTCTAACAACGCCATAGAATTACACTGCGAAATAGGTTTACAGCTACTATTAGGTGGTAAAGGCCATCCATCACATTGCTTAATCAGAATACTTTCAGCCAAGGTGGAACCAACGTTGGCAAAGTAATCATTAATTAAGTTAACAGAATCATTTTGATCCTGAGCTAAATTGAGAAGCTCTTTTGTGAGAGGCATACGTTGTTTAATATTGGTAATTTTATTCAGTGTTTTCCACATACCCTTTGGATTATCTTTATTTTTATTAAGTTCATTTTTTTCATATTCTGTTTTAAGTTTTTTTAAGAGATTATTGCAGAAATTACGGTACCTTGTATACGTCACCTGCAAAATGGCGTTGTTAGGATTACTTTTGGCCTTTTTGTGCATTTTGTCACGATTTCTGATACAGCGCACAAGACCAGGTGTCAACCATGGTTTTATTGCACGCTTGCGATGCGGGATGTTAACTTTACTAGAGTTATTTTTAATGACATTAGAGATAGTAGTAATAAGTTCAACCGCCGCAACATTAGCATCAGTACTGTTATAAACGTTACTAAAATTTGTTTCAGACAGTTCCTTGATTACCAGCGGGTAATTAATTTTAAGATACGAGTTTCTGGACTGCTCTCTTTTAATTTTGTAATCCAAGCTGAGTATTACCGGGGCATGATCAGTGACAAGGGAATCCAAAACTAGAGTTGTGGCACACCTGTTCGATCTGAGCATTACATGGTCTAAACAGTTATTCATACGCGTGGGAAAGGTATGACCTGCCAACAAGCCATGACACGCCATCAAATCTAAATATTTGTCACAGTTGGGATCCTTGCTATTGGGTGAAATATTAATATTGATGTCTCCTATCAAAGCAACGGAATTGACTGATCTTAATGTTGACAAACAGAGCTCTATACCATCACAGAAATTATCAATGTTATAATACGACGGGGAGCGGTAAATGGCTAAAATTGCAAAATCGTTGTCATATTTTAAAATGAGACAGTTAGCATCAAATATTGGTGGCACAATAATATTATGTTTTACATCTGATTTAACATATATTACAACACCTTCATTTTGGTTTCGAAATTCAGATGCGTAGGATGTATAACCATCTATTACAGGTAATGCCGTGATCCCGCTCAACCAGCACTCTGTCAATATGATGATATCATTCTGGATACTAATTCTTTCTAACAGAACGAGGAGAGCATCAAAATTGCATGATATACTGCGTATGTTTGTATGTATAACTTTCAGAGACTTGTGACACACGTCTATATAATTTTTTACATGTTCCGGGCTGCAGACAAAAGATTCACTTACGCAAACTAAGTCGATTTCTTCAGAAATATCGTCTAAAGATAACATTGATACTTTAATTTGATAATTAATGTGTATTTCCAAGGAACATAGAAATGCGCTACAAGTAATGTAGAAACAGTTGAAATTCTAATCATTGTATTGTATGTTTGTGAGATTAATGTGTAGAGAAAATGAGTGTCTGGTTCTGTATGTGGATTAAGTAATGTAATAAGAATAACAAATAAATTGTGGTATGTATGATACATTTGAAACTGTGGTATACAAAACAATTTAAAGAAAAACATATTAATGGAGATAAACATAAATTCAAAAAATCGAACATTGAAAGACATGCAAATGAAAATAAACAAATACCAGAAGTGGGGATCCAGTCACATATCGGGTTGCGCCTGCAAATGTTCGAGGTCTGAATCCACGTTTATCAAACGTGCTGGAGCACCCTCTTTCTTACGAAGAAAAATCCGTCCATGAGCAGTCCAGCAGTACGCGTAGCCATGCTTTTTGCTGAATTCTCTCGCAAGGAAAAATATTCTTTTCGCGGTTTGAGTAAGGGATTCACTAACGAAAATTGGCTTTACCTGACCGTCCATATTTAGGTGTCCAGTATTAAGTTTTTTATCCGAATTTTGCCTATTATGATCCTTCACCGCAGCTAGAATCTTATCTTTTAGGATAACTGAAGAAAGATCTAGGATTATTGGCTTTTCTCCACTCTTTGTGTTCAATCGAAATACGTCTCGAACTTGGCAATCCTCAACACACACACCAACGGCTTCACCAACCCTCCGTACAAGACTCAAAAGATCGGCTTTTGTTTCGCCCCTCTGGAAGGGGATGTTCCGTATTTCCACACTTGCTTGCTTGTGGATTCTCTCAAGGTTCTCCATTTTTGTTTCAAGTGTTTGTATGTATGCTAAGTGAGCCTTTCTCTCCGTTTCCATTTTAATTAACTTATCTTTCATATCCTCGTACTGCTTGGATATAAAATCCATGGATTTTATAATTTCATTATTTTGATTTTGTATTTCCTTGATAGTACTTTGCATCGCAGCCTGCTGATTTTTCAAGGTCTCCATACTGCTCCTTACTTCCGCCATAAAAGTACATAGCTGCTCATCTCCATGCTGGCGCTTGCGGGCACGAGGTCTACTTGTGGTCTTACAGGAGCTTTCATTTTCAGTATCCGTAACAGGGGCCGAACTCGGATTCGGATCGGGTTCTGCTATCTGTAGTAGAGTAGGCGGTGGGGTCCTTTTTGTTTTCGTAGACATTGCAAAACGATGCGCTGTCACACTAAAATTAACTCTAAAACTCGCGTAATAATACAAAATAGCGTGTCGTAGGATGACGTAGTGCGTTGACCGTAGCACCCAGCCGAGTGATATCCTTAATTTCGCCGGTGCTCGTTGCTGCTTTGGTGGTCGAACGGACAAAACGCACCGCACCAAGCTTAAGAAACACGAGTTCAAATCCACTGACGGCTTCGAATTTTTAGATTTAAAATTTTAATTATATATTATTTAACGAGACCAACGAAACACACGTCCACTCTCAAACACGTCCGAGGGGGGAGGGGATAAAATATGAGGTTCATCTTATTCTTAATGTAAAATGTTTCTCAATTTTTTAATAAGATAAGATAAAGATAAAAATATTCTTTATTCACTTAGACATAATAAATATGTACTTATGAATCGTCAATATTTTCCTACCACCCATTCAAGACTTTTTTAACTGACAAGAAGAATGGGCGCAAGAAACTTGCCAGCGTTTCTTAGTTAGGTAACGACATTTACAAAAAAAAACATATCGTTACTAATACAACAATTGCTTAGTATAAAAATACATCATATTAAACAGTGATTATGTTATGTGTTACATCATGACCATGCATTGCGGTCATTCAAATAATCGTCTACTTTATAGTATCCTTTGCTCATCAGCGACTCTTTAATGTAACATTTAAATTTATGCAATGGTAGTTCAATTATATGCTGTGGAACTTTATTAAAAAAGGCTATGCTTTTAATAATAATAAAAATATAATAAAAATATAGAATAATAATTCCGGATTTTTACAAAGTTTTATATTACATTGCGGTGTAACAGCCATCCACGCTCACAGAAAGCACTACGGATTAAGAAGCTGCTTTTTCGAGCATCAAATAAACACAGTAGCGTAAACAGGCAATGCAAATGTGGCGCAGCCGCGAATTTCATAGTCAAATTCGCCTAATGGACTTCCTGCGTACTTGTATGATGGATTGATTATGCAGCTCCCAAGTAGTTTGAATCTGGAGGTAGAGTGTTTTGTTTGAGAGTTTTGCGTTCTGTTTCTTCCGGCGGTGGAGAGTTCCATCTGGTGGAGATGTATATGAATACAGAATGTTATATTTTTTTTAAGTGAAAACTTCTTTAGCGGCTTGTGCACTTTTTATGATGGGTAAAAAATGTTAAACTCGCGTCATGATCACGTGACAGGCAGATCGAAAATTCGTAAGACGGACAGTGACCAGGAGCTCTATTTTTGAATCACTCGGGTCGAGACGAGCGCTCGATTTCTACTGATTTTCGTTCGGAATCTGAAATTCCGTATTTTTGAATCGCTCGACCGCAACGAGTGCCCCTACCCACTCGTTGCAGACAGGCGAGCGATAGAATAACTGTCAAAATCAATGCGTGTGTCACATCTCACGTTACTTGTTCTTGTCAAGTTTGTGAAAACAAGCAAATCTTTTCGTTTTGTTAGTAAAAACAATTTATTGTTTTGACGACATAGTCACAAAACTAAAAGCACAAAATATACTTTAAGAAGGAACAACTTAAAAATTCGGTGCAAGTGCAACACAAATTCACAATTCACAATCACAACACTTTTTTCTTATGTTGTGACATTGATTGACAGTCAAAAAAGTTTTTTAAACATAAATATTACGTTCCGTTTTCGTTGCGGAAGTTACCGGTTTTTCCAAATTCTGCGTGAAACGGATAAAACCCGACATATCGTATTATGTTGGCAGCACTGGAAAAATACGGAAAATCGGCGTCATGCGACTTGGAAGACGAGTGCGACTTATGTCGCATGCGGCGACTCGGTGTCATACGAGTGATTCAAAAATAGAGCTCCCGAGGGCGTACTCTGAAACGCAAAATCCGAAACATCAGTATACCCGTCCCTCTCACTCTGCAGTCATGACAGAATCGAGTGAAAGGGGTGGTGGGGCTAACCGAAGTTTCGAATTTGCGTTTCAGAGTACGGCCCCTGATCGAAAAACTGTTACAATGTCATTAAAATACGAAGGCAAATTTCGCCACCGTTTCCAAACTAATGATAGCTCAGGTTATAGAAAACGGGCGGCATTGAAGCCAGAAGACCTCGGTTCAAATCTTGTCCGTATTTTTTCTTTTTTTTTGTCAAATCCTTTTTTTGTGAAAAAGTCTAGAGAGGTTCACTTCTGCCGGCACTCCCGGAGTGCAACCCGTTGTTTTTTTTTATCTACAACGGGGTAGCACTTAGCCTTCATTAAACCTGATGTTAAGTGATGATAAGGCTGAAGGTGGATGTGCACTACTCCCGAAATCCTCAATCACTGAGGGACTGGCTATCTTATCTCTAACTGCCGGAACACAATAATCCTCAAAACATCATTGTTATGGTTAGACTTAGTAAGATGGTGGTAGCTATCCAGGCGGACTAAGAACAAGTCCTACCGAATACAATATGTAACCCCCACTGGGACTGGAACCCGGGACCTCTGGGTCTGTAACCGGTGGTGTGAACCACTAGACCACAGAGGCGGTTAAAATGGGTGAAGGCTTATCAATAACCACCGGAACACAAAAATGCTGGAAACATCATTGTTAGGCGTCAGACTTAAGGCCCGTGGTATCGCCAACGCCCTTGGGCATAGATGCGTGGCCTAATTTTCCCGCCCCGCTACCCGCACCAAAACAGCTTAAACACACGTTCCGTCAAAACTATGTATTATTTTAGAACGAAAAATGCTCAGTATTAAGTTAAACAAGTTAGCAATCTTTTCCTGAAAGAAACGTGAAAATATCACTTGTAGTTTAGAAGCAGTAGCGTATTTCAAGTTGAAAACAGCTTCATTTCATATTTTTTTTAAATAGTATCTTAAAGGCTATGTTTTTTTTTAAATGCTCAGATTGAAGTTTATATATCAATATTTAATATATATTCATTCTGGATTCATCATTAGGCTAATTTATGAGTTTTAGGGCCTCAAAAATGATCGTTTCACGATTCCATGCGCCTTAAATAAAGGTGTCGGTCGTTTCGAAGTTGACCGCTAACCGCAACTGCAACAAGCGTCTCGTGTCGCTTGCAGTTGTGGTTTGCCGCCTGCTGACTACGAATTCACACCTTAAGATGGTGGTAGCTACACCCAGGCTGACTTTGAACAAGCCTTATCACCAACCAATCTCTCTGACCTCTGTTTTTAACCGACTTCAAAAGAAGTAGGAGGTTATCAATTCGACTGTATATTTTTTTTTTTTATGTGTGTTACCTCAGAACTTTTTAGTTAATGAACCGATTTGGATAATTCTTTTTTTTATTTAAAAGGTGACGCTTCTCGTGTGGTCCCATTCAATCAAGAACTGGCAAGAAGTTCAGGAGTTATCTTGAATAATGTGTATTTAGACTTTATTTTGGTATATGGACGATTTCATAGTTTCATCAAATTGGGGATCATTTTCAAAATTTTTTTTTTCGAAAGTTGGTACTTCTGACCTGATCTTACTTTCACCAAGTCAGGACCAGGGGATCAAATCCCAGGAAAATTGAGAGAAATTCTCAAATATAGGCAAGCCTTATGCGTTCCATTCATTTTTGAAGTTAGTCAAGTATTTGCATCTGGTAGTCATCATCTCATAGTGATGAGTTGGTGATGGAAGCTACAATTCCTTAACGGTTAGGAGATGGAGGATATTTCTTTAAGTATTAATCGTACGTATGGGCCAATAGTTATATTCTTTCAGGTTATTAGGGTGAGCTGCTGATGAGAGGTAAAACTCCTCAACAGTTAGGAGTTATATTATGATGTTTTATAAATACCATATGCACGAATGGACCTTCAGTTGTATTCCTTCAAGTTATCTAAGTAACTAAAGATGGAAAGCTGAATTCCGTAACGGATAGGATATTTACAACAATTTATCATAATCGCCATGTAGTTTCTTAAGCTACTTCACTAAAAATCGAAAAATAAAACTTTTTGAAAAAAAAATGTAACCGCCTTCAAAACGGATCTTCAAACTAAAATTAACAAACACTAAAATACGAAAAAAATAATAAGATTTTTTAATTCAAAGGACGATGATACGTGACTTTTTCTAATTTATCTTGGTACTTACTGAACTGTTTGAAGTCGGTGCCAAGCCAAAAAGAATAAGAACGAAATATACTGAGTGAAATATCTAACATATAAAAAAAACCCGGTCCCAAGCGTGAGGTGTAGGACGTAATTACCTCAATATGTATAAGACGGCACCGACTTCAAACAGTTCAGTAAGTACCAAGATAAATTAGAAAAAGTCACGTATCATCGTCCTTTGAATTAAAAAATCTTATTATTTTTTTCGTATTTTAGTGTTTGTTAATTTTAGTTTGAAGATCCGTTTTGAAGGCGCTTACATTTTTTTTCAAAAACGTTTTATGTACAGTTTCATTTGATTATTTATGCGTGCAGATTTGCATAATATGTGCAAAATTTATTCTATTTCATCCTCATTATTTTTATCAGAGCGCGGAAAACCGATGGCCGTTGGGGCAGAAAAGAAAGGTTATCGAATGGTGACCGCGTACCGGACGACGTTCCGTGGGCAGGCCCCTACAAGGTGGACCGACGATGTAGGTCGCGGGAAGCCGCTAGATGCGAGCAGCGCAGGTCCGATCGTTAATGGAGGTCCTTGGGAAAGGCCTATGCCCAGCAGTGGGCGTCGTTCCGCTGACATGATGATGATTTTTATCAGCGTTCACATTTCTCGGTTTCTTAATTAAAGGGATGTGTTTTCATGTTTTGTTCAGCTAAAGTAAAATGTCCAATATCTTTTCAGTCTCAGATAACTTGTTCTTGTACTGGCGTTTCTCGAAGTTACCGACCGGAGCGTTTCAAATTGGCAATGGGCGGCCAAATCCAGTTGGACAGAACAATTTCTCAAAATTGCCGCGCTGAAAAATCTTTTTATTCCCAGTTGCGCAAAAATCCTGTAAATCCTAAAATATGAGATTGGTTCAAAGAAGAAATAACTGTACCTGGATATTCCGCTCAAGCGCAAAACCCTGAACTATCGATAACTTCGATTTAAGTCATATCGGTACAACGGTCGAACTATAGCCGCACGTACACCCACAGTATCACGGCTTCAGATTAGTTTGGCACTATTAAAGTTGGTCGTGGGACCCATAGTTCGTCGTCAGCATTTCTGCTTTGCTGAAATAGAAACGTTGAATGACTTATTACGTCACGTGGACTACATGACGTTATCACGTAGGATTTTTATATTTTTCCGGGATAAAAAGTAGCCTATGTACCTCTCTAGACTACGTAGTATCTGTCTCCCAAATTTCAGCCAAAGCCGTTATGGCGTGATTGAGTAACAAACATACAAACATCCAAACATCTAAACTTTCACATTTATAATATTACTAGCTTTCCGCCCGTGGCTTCGCCCGCGTGGACTACATGACGTTATCCCGTGAGAATGTTATATTTTTCCGGGATAAAAAGTAGCCTATGTTCCTCTCTAGGCTACATAGTATCTGTGTCCCACAGCCAAATCCGTTCAGCCGTTTTGGCGTGATTGAGTAACAAACATACAAACATCCAAACATCTAGACATCCACACATCTAAACTTTCACATTTATAATATTAATATATAGTAGGATTTTTCATTTTGATTTTTTTTTCTCTTTATCCGGTTCGAAGGACCAAATTGGCACCATGTATGATAATTTTACAAAACTAAAACCAATATACCTACTATAAAGTTACTAGCTGATCCGGCGAATTTCGTACCGCCTTGTCGACAGAACGCCACCTACCGGGTCCAATTGTAAATCTAAACCATTCTCGAATGCACCTGAAGACACAAAAAAAATCATTAAAATCGGTCCAGCCGTTTAGGAGGAGATCAGTTACATACACACGCACAGAGAAATATATATGTCATCGGGAAATCCTACTATCCTACTAATATTATAAATGTGAAAGTTTGGATGTTTGGATGTTTGGATGTTTGGATGTTTGGATGTTTGTTACTCAATCACGCCAAAACGGCTGAACGGATTTGGCTGAAATTTGGAACACAGATACTTTGTAGCCTGGAGAGGAACATAGGCTACTTTTTATCCCGTAAAAATAACAAATTCCCGCGGGATAATGTCGTGTAGTCCACGCGGGCGAAGCCGCGGGCGGAAAGCTAGTATAATATTATAAATGTGAAAGTTTAGATGTTTGGATGTTTAGATGTTTGGATGTTTGTTACTCAATCACGCCAAAACGGCTGAACGGATTTGGCTGAAATTTGGAACACAGATACTTTGCAGCCTGGAGAGGAACATAGGCTACTTTTTATCTCGGAAAAATATCACATTCCCGCGGGATAACGTCGTGAAGTCCACGCGGGCGAAGCCGCGGGCGGAAAGCTAGTAACATTATAAATTTACGGAAGTCCTGTAGATCATGTGATAGGTTACAAATTTAAGGCGATCGCGAAGCGCTGCGAAGCGATTGCCGATATTTCGTGGTTTTTTTTTTGAAATTTATAAATTTGCGTTAGATATTTATTATGTTCCTGTGACATTTACAATGTATATAGATGTGTAGCCAGCATCCTGAATTTGTGTGTGACTGAGTGTGACACGATAATTATGTGACAAGATATATTCAACTGAACTTGCTTTTGTGACATTCCGTATAATAAAATAGATTTTCCGACTATTTGTGTAACTTTTTCTTGTATTCAATCAAACTTTCTCCTGTCAGTTAAAACACACCAAAAATCAAAACCTCAATTGGATCTCAATGCTACATATGATTTTATCAATTAGTTTCTTTATGAGGTCGTTATAGTAAAATGGTCTCTATAATTAATACTAGCAAAGATAGTAATTAGATATTTCCTGAATTTACTGCATCTGCATCTTAATTCTTAGAAATAGCAGTTTTAATACAGCACTGAACCAATGCGATAGATTTCAATAAAAAAACACAGAGGCGTTTGCAATATCTGTACTTTCTGCCATACCAGAAGCGATTTATAAAAGACTTTATTACAATAGTGGTAGGGTATTAATGGGGGTGTCCGATCCTTTGTCGAACAAAAAAGGGACGAGGCGCAGGTAGAGAAATGAATACAAAAGCCGACTGCGTTTCGCTTCTCTCGATACATATAAAAATAAATTGCCGCCACCACCTCCAGCTTTTAAGCCTTAAACTTGTACTAATAAGGTTGAAATTCGTTTGTGGTTTTCGGTAAGATAGTTCAATGGGGTTGTTGGGTCCGAGTTCCACTGAGCGTTTATCGTTCGGTCAAATTTTTATGTTTGTATGACGAAATGTAATCGTTCGGTTTTAGGTTAGTTTCGACGCGTTACGCGCTCGCGGGCGATGCGTTCGCCGTTTCTCATTTGTTTTCGCTAATTATTCGTTTGTTTTAACAGTGGAATGATAGTGTTTTGTTCTTTAAAGCTTTTGTTTCTCTTGTTTCGTTTATTTGTGTTTGTTTTTGGTGTGACATTGGATTGTTCTGTCGATTCTCCAAGCTGTGTGAAGGTAGGTCAGGTTTGAGGTTATGTTACAAGTTTGTCGTTGTTGAACTTTCTATGTTGTTTCATTATTATAATTTTCAAAGGTTTTAAATCATTTTAATTGTATTGTTTATAGACTTAGCTTCAAACATATGGTTTTAACACCCGTTCTGTTTGAATCAATCGATGCTTTGATGTTACTCGCGTCATTTCCTGGCATGTTTTGAATCAATGACTTTGTTTGTTCGGTTTGGTAAACTTTATTCCTAATTTCGTCGATTAATTGACCAAGCACATTAAGATTAAAAAATTTTCAATATCAATATTTACACACGATTTTTTGAATGAGTAAACTGAAAAAAAGAAAGACACTAAGCAAAAATAGTAAGCAAAAACTTATACGTAGATTGTCATAGTCTATGTCAAAATAACAGCCATATTAGGTACCTATACTTGCCTATTCTGCAGTACTACAGACAGAGACATAAGAATGAATTTACTAGCGTATTAACAATTAAGAGTCCTCTTAATTGTTAATACGCTAGTAAATTCATTCTAATGACTCTGTCTAGAAACCTAACCTAGAAAAAATCACATAAAATAAACCAGAAATAGTAAACGCCGAATTAGTTTTATTTTAATTACTCGTAAAATAAACATAATTTTTGCAAATCGTTAATAGGGTCGCTAGATAATATAAGAAGCCCTATCCCATGGGATTCTATTAAATAATAAATGTAATTTCGATATAAATCTTTACTGCGGCACCATGGCCGATATATTCTATATCTACTACAACACGCGACCGCGGAATCGTCTAGACTAAAACAAACTACTCGCGTAGGTAATGACAATCCATTCGATATTTTGAATACTGATTTAAACATAAATCAACCATAGACAATGCAAGGAGGTATCATATCTTAACAATGTGATACCACATGCCGCCGCCGCAACAAAAAAAAACCTTTCTTACTAAAGAAATGTTTTTTCCTACATGGATTACCCTAAAGCGAAGGCCCTGCCTACCTTGGAACGATATCACATCAATAAGACTGGTCCTCACTAACGGACAGCCAGGACAATGGTTGATATAATTATTAATTTCCTGTAATCAACACAAACCAACCATTGCATTGGCTTGACATACCAAAACCAAGGGAAAAGGTCTGCCCAGCCTTAAACCTAACCTTAATACATCATATGTAGTTACAATCAAAGCTAACCCTAGCTCATTTAAGCATTAACTAAGTCGAAATTCCAAGATCAAACATGTCGGACAAGCACCAATAATATATTGACTACGAAATTACCCAAAAATAACCCTCATCTCAAAAGGTGTCCGACAACAAGCTTGGAACTTCATAAACCTGTGGTAACCTCAAGCAGACTGTCTACTAGGGGCTACCACAGTTTATGTAGCGTGGTGTCGACAACATTTCCAGTCAGGGTTAGAGGGATCCTGCAACAAACAGGATATGACCCTGGTCCTTATTGGACCATCAGGGTTTCCTCCCCCCTCACCAACAAATGTTGACATCACCTCGTTCCTTAAGTGACATCGAAAAAACTTACAAACTAACTAAAACGGAAATAAAATGAAACACAGAAGTGTTACTTTTGTGGTCCAGATCATTAACGAAACGTGATGTCAATATCAACATAAGTTAAGGTCAGAGCATTCTCACACCTAATTAGATAATAGGTCATCCTCCTGCCCTATCCCATGAAGGTAAAGAGACACGACACGATGTCTACTAATTAGTAAAAATGCAAAAAAATAATTGTTTTATTAAATTAAACATTAAAAAAAAATTAAATAAGTACATCATAAATGGACCACAGGACACTTCGTGGGCTTCAGGTGCAGTATTTCCGTACATGAAAAAGAAACACATATTAATACAAATCACACAATTATACATTTCAACTATCTAACAATCACTATTATAAAACATCCTAAAATCCTATCCTATTTCTATCCCTATTATAAAATGAATCTATAAAAGAAAATTTATTTTTACATTTAATTTTATATGTTACAAATTTCAATCGTTTCTTATTTCGTAACGAACTAATATTACATAACGAACTTATATTGGATTTCGAAATCCTATTCATATTCGACTTTTCAAACTTTTTCGCGCCTTTCTTCATTTTACTGTCATTCCTATTTTTATTCATAAAAAAACTTTTTAAACTAGGAATGACATGCGAACTTTTTTCTGACATATTACTTTTCCGAAAATTACTTTGACATCCGTCATTCGAGACATCTAACATTTGTGACTGTTGTGACTCATTGTCATCAATGTCAATCGATGTCAACATAAAATTCATGTCAACATTAAATTCAAAATTAAATTTTTTGTAAATTATACAAAATTTTTCAAAATTCAAAATTATGCTATTCCTGCTAATAAAATCACAACCCAACACTATGTTTGGTACAATGTCCCTTACAACAACGAATCGCTGTGTAAACAACACGTTATCTATCAAGAAACATACATTAGTTTTCCCTATTATTAAAGTTTTCCACCACTCACATTTCGTAGTTCAGCGTTCACCATGTCCGCACTGAGACCTAGACTGTCTACTACCGTCTGTGATATTACCGACACACTCGCACCGGTGTCCACCAAGGCGTCTATTTTCTGACCACGACACTCAATAGGTAAAAACGGCGTACGCTTACTTGTGTTGTGATTGTCCTGCACCAACGTCAGCTGCATACAATCCTCTTCTCTACTTACAACAATATTATTATTAGATTGTGGGGACGTCTCAGTCGTCCTCCAAGATGATGTCGTGATGGGCATCATCGGGGCTTGAGCTCTAAAATCATTCAATTCACTTGCATCATACAAATCATGGGGTTTTTCGTTTGGCGTGTGAGAGGCACATTGATTGGGAGTTGGCACATTCTCTAACTCCGGCACAAAATAAACACATTGATTAGATTTATCACCACTGCTAGAATCACACATATTAGGGGCACATTCCTCGAAGCACTCAAGGTTATACAACTGTCTCACTACTTTTTTTAAATGCGTTTTGTCGACGTAGATTTGCGACATCAATTTGCTGCGTGTGACAACGTCGGTTGTCCGCAGGAATTGTTGTATGAACAACTGTTCTGTAATTGCGTTCCCAGCACGAGCGGCCAGAATATCCAACGCATACAGGTATTCCAACGAATTTTCGTTGAAATACTGTTTTCTCGCAAAAAATTCAGCAAGTGGGTCCGATACAAGACCAAACTCCCTGACAAACTCCTTCTTCATTTCGTCGTAGTCTTTAACCGCATCGACGACCTTGTCGTAGAAATATCGGGCTGCGCCCGTGCAGAAAGCTCCGACGACGATTTTCTTGGCCTCGCCTTCGTAGCCTTGCAGAGCCGTCATTATTTCGTAGCTCCGAAAAAAAGCTTCGACATCTCCGTGGATGCCGTCGAACAATAAGACCTCCATGGTCTTCCTAGTTTATCTTGGGAATCTGCAACACATAAACACCGTATAATTGCGTTCTACGTAATTCGTTCGCGCCTAACACCATAAGAAGCCCTATCCCATGGGATTCTATTAAATAATAAATGTAATTTCGATATAAATCTTTACTGCGGCACCATGGCCGATATATTCTATATCTACTACAACACGCGACCGCGGAATCGTCTAGACTAAAACAAACTACTCGCGTAGGTAATGACAATCCATTCGATATTTTGAATACTGATTTAAACATAAATCAACCATAGACAATGCAAGGAGGTATCATATCTTAACAATATGATACCACAGTACTTACTTACTTAGTTTTTTATTATGTACTTACTTACTAAAATATTTGCTCAGTAATATGCGTCATAATGAAAATAAATTGATTACTTTTAGCCGAAAATTAAACCAGAACTTTGTGACTTTTTTATCGACTAAATTTTATTATTTTATGTTTTCACTTAGTCCAGCTCCTTTTAATATAAATATCTAAGTATATATTTTTTTCCAAATAATTCGTGGTTTAGTTTATGTTGTAAATGAAATCTAAGACTGGCGATTTGCCTTTATTTATACCCCCTCTTAATTAGTCTACAAGAAACAGTCTATCACATAAATATGTAGCCTATCGCCTAGCTAATTACTGTTTTCCATAATTATTCTATTCGGGATTAAGTGAATCCTATTTTTCTCGGTCGTGGGTCGTCCTGATGAATATTTAAACGTTTCTCATAGTAAATGTACTATTAACCCTCACGTTTCGTGCCCATTTTCTAGTGTTTAGTTGAATGTTAGCCACACACAACGTATAAAGCTTTTATTTATATTGCACTAGCTTTCTGCCCGCGGCTTTGCCCGCGCAGACTACACGACGTTATCCCGCGTGAATGTGACATTTTTCCGGGATAAAAAGTAGCCTATGTTCCTCTCCAGGCTACAAATTATCTGTGTCCCAAATTTCAGCCAAATCCGTTGAGCCATTTTGGCGTGATTGAGTAACAAGCATTCTAACATCCAAACATCTAAACTTGCAGATTTATAACAATACTAGCTTTCCGCCCGCGGCTTCGCCCGCGTGGACTACACGATGTTATCCCGCGGGAATGTGATATTTTTCCGGGATAAAAAGTAGCCTATGTTCCTCTCCAGGCTTCAAAGTATCTGTGTCTCAAATTTCAGCCAAATCCATTCAGCCGTTTTGGCGTGATTGAGTAACAAACATCCAAACATCTAAACTTTCAGATTTATAACATTATAAGTACATAGGATTTCGATTCTATTTTTTCTGTTTTGGCCCAGTAAGATTTCGAATACTTTTTCTGTTCTGGCCCGACTCCACCAACAGTCGGTTACGTAACCGTTGGTTAGTTGGTTGGTTAACGCACGTGATTGGTGTTCTTTATGGATGAAATGGATAATAAACCTCCACGCGAGACTGGGATACTTATTTCAAGATTGCTATTGCAGCCTTACATGGATTAAAACTTTAAATAGTAGTCTATTCTATATAGGTACCCATCACATGGACTTGGTTAAATATATAAGAAACCGTTGGGCACTGCTACACCATATAAACTGTTAAATACAGTTTATACGCATGTCGTGGCCATATTGTAAATTTGCTCACTTCATGAAATGATCGAGAATTTCATGAAATGGTCGCATTTCATGAAATGACCTGTTTAAACTGACAATATCAAATAGACAACGTCTAATTCAACGGTTAATATTTTTTACAACGTTTGACCATATCACGAAACCGACTTTTTTATGAAATGACCAACCATTTATAATTTATGTAAAGCTTCAATGACAAAGTTCTTATTTCTAAATTTGTACTCTGGCCTATTTTATTTCTTCGAACTCCATATTACCGAAAGAGAGTTTGCTTTGAAAATTTCGTGGTTATTTTATTTTTCACACCACAGAAATACTTGTTGTTTAAACAGAAAGAAAAAAAAACTATTTATTATATTGCACACATAAACTAAGCGCTTGCAGTGCCTCTACCGGTAATAAATATAACAATTTTACGATGTGATCAAATAATCTTGACCATTTCATGAAGTAGCGAGAAACGATTTCTTATCATTGACCTGCCCAAGCCACATCATAATGTGGCCAATAGACAGTTAAACATTTTTTTTTAATTCTCGAGCATTTCATGAAATAAGCGAATCAACGATATAGCCATGACATGCATTGATTTCGAACGCCCGGGCGGCCGAACGGGGCCAAACTAAAACGCTACCTTATTCTTATAGAAATAAGGCAGCAATTACTATATAATTCGCCTGGTCCATTTCGGCCGCTCTGGTTTCCTTGGGTTAATGTACGCTGAATGCGGTGAATAGTTTATTCTTCACATATTAATGAATCAACCAATAATTATATAGATTACTAGCTGGGAGGTAATTGTCTAAAGGTCATAGCCCACTTATACCGCACCGCTCCTACCCAACCAATGTATTAGCAGTCAAATATCTAACGTCGGACCTAATGTCGTGCTCTGTAGACGCACTTTAGCTTGCGGCAGGCTCGCTTATCGCGCGCTGTCCGCGCGCTGTCTGCTATTGTATATTGTACTTGTATACTGTAAAGTGCATCTACAGTGAACGATATTAAGTCCATATTTGGCTGCTCATACTTTGGTTGGGTCGGAGCGGTGCGGTATAAGTGGGCTATGACCTTAACTCAACATCAATCGCGATCGCATTCAGTTTGAAAGATATTGTACAGTTATTTAAATTTTTATTTTTTTGCATTCAAAATGCATTTTTTTTCTAAATACTTCATTTTTCGGATATTGTACAGTCATTGCTGCAGTAATATAAATAATTTTGTCAACTTTCTTCAACAACAAGTGATGGATGTCAAATGGATATCAAACTGAAAGCGATTGCGATTGATGTTGAGTTAGACAATTACCCCCCTGGTTGGAAAATGTAAGATTGGGTGGATCCCAATCCGACCCTACTTAGGGACTAGTTGTTTATTTTATGCTAGTTATTATTTCTTATAAATAATATTGTCTGTTTTGTTACAGATGTCGCGATGCCAAGTTACCATGTAGCTTGACCTTGTGCGCGCAACCAACATGTCGTCGAACGTTTGGCCAAGCTTGGCTGAGATGGGCAAGCAGGATTCGAGTTGGCGCAGAGTGCGAGTGCAAAGTGCAGTGTTGTGTATAGTGTTTGTGCTGTTGGCCCAATGTGGTGAGGCGAAGCAGATGAGTGAGACGTTGCAGAGGGCGCTGTCGGCGGTGAGGGGACCGAGTCCTGGAGCGAAGAAGCTGCTCAATATACCGGAGGATGGAGGTAAGGACTTTGCTATTACTAAACTAATGTATTTTGCTTTAATATGAATAGTCTATAATGTTTCGAATGTATTCAGAAATGGATTTAATTTTTTTTCCCTTCGTAAAGTAACACAATTCGCAAACTTTTGCTTGTGTTGCGGGTAATCTGGAAAGCATAGGCAAAATCGTGTAACGCCCGTTACGCACATATATTGCTCCTAATTTCTTTACTGCTAGCTGTTACTGTTAATTTTAATACGGATGACAAACTTAGACCTAAGTGGAGGGTGTTAAGCTAATAAAAAGGATATGTTTTCTTTTTGCATCATTAATTAATCGTCAAGTAAAGATGTAGGACCTGTAACACCCGTTACATGGAATGACCCTAATATAAACTAGCTCAATAACAAGCATTCAAATCATTAGTATTAAGGTGATACCCTGACCGAATGTGGCGCCCTCAGAGGTTTTTATTTAATAAGTTGCTAATAGAAAAGGATTTTAATAAAACTTAAAAGGGATTTTTAGGACCCAGTTTAGTATTTTGAAGGTATCGCTACATTCCTTCATCTTCATAGTCATTCGTAGAAGAAGATAGCAAATGTGCCAATAACGGCCACTTTTAGCAGTTTTGCTATAGCTACTTCTAACGGTGAATACGAGGGAATGTAATGATACCCTCTAAAAATAACTTGGGCCCTAAAAATTCCGTGTTAAGTTTTATTAAAACTGTGTATCAGAATTACAATAAATAAAATTCCTTGCCTTAAAGTCCAAGTTTAATTAAAACGACAAGTCTTATTCTAAAGTCAGGAGCAAGTAAATGCTATTCTTAAAACACTTGTTAGTCAGAAAAGTCCTCAGAACTCAAGTCACTACTTAAATCTTAGCAAACTTAAGTCAAGAGGTGCGTCTTTATTATGATGTTGAGTAATTCTTCAATGCGCTCGGATAATCACGGCGAGTCCCTTAACCACTTCGGAAAGTTTCCCCTTATGTCACTTGGGCCGAAAGAGGAATCTTAAAAGTTTCCGACCCTTGCCTTGACGGGCCATCTCCCTATTAATTAGGGAACTTGTAATTATACCTTTAGGTGACGGAAAGTGAGTTTATTTTTTTCTCAAAAATTTAAAGGAAACGAGGTCTGTTGTTAATTTGAGTCGTAATGCCAAAAAAGATTGTACCTATTTTGTCTTGAAGGTTGAATTTGAATATATTTTTCACGTATTATATTTTGGTCTTGGAAATTATGAAAAGCTCAGTCCTCTTTGGTGATTAGCCCCTCAAAGAAGATCAGAAAAACTGTCGTATCTAGTTGTGATTAGTAAGAAAGAGAAATTTTTTTTTTTGGCTACATACAGATTAAACTACAAAATATTTTAGTATACTTAACAACAATAAAAATGTGTATTACAAATGTTTTTTTAAGTAAATAGTAAAAAAGCGCCTAATATACTGATTGGTTAATCCTAATACCTTGTCCGAACCCTCATTTTTTCCATCTTTTTGTATGCTTCTGAGACGTGGACATTGCGAGGTACTGAAAAGAAAAAGATAGATGCTTTAGAAATGTGGTGCTGGAGACGAATGCTTCGAGTCTCCTGGACGCAATGCCGCACCAATATCTCCATCCTACAAGAGCTCGGGATCGAAAGACGTCTATCGAATATAGTCCAAACTCGCATTCTCAAACTTTTCGGACACATTTCAAGACGGGACAAGGCTTCCATAGAACGTCTTGTCGTCCAGGGCAGAGTGGAGGGCACCAGACCTCGCGGACGATCGCCGATGCGATGGGCCGACCAAATAAAGACACTGGTGGGTGGGCCTCTCCATGAGTGCACCAGATTGACCACCAATAGGGAGAGATGGCGAAAGATCGTGAAGCAAGCTACATCGGCTACCCATAGCACTTCTTGTTGACCACGACCACTCTGACAAGAGTGATACGATTGAGATGATGAGATGATGATAATCCTATACAAAACGTACAAGTCGCTGGTCGCATAAACAACAGATTTAGTCACAAGATGTTAGGAGGTATATAAATCTGACTGGTAAAAATTCGAAATGACTTGAATCCCACTTAACTGAAAAGAAAATTCTCTTAAACTCCTTCAAACAAAAGCGTGTAAGAGCTGACAAATTTCACCAATTAAGCAGTTATAATTCAGTAATCCTGACTTCAAAAACACTCGTAGAACTCTAGATTTGTGAATTTCACTTAATTCGACCTTTCAGGCCACTTAGAGATGAGTGGGACAAATTCCAAAGACAATTCGTACCCATTTGGAGGAAGAAAAAAGTTCAAGCATCAATTGTACGTTTATCTATGCCCATTAAAAATGGCGGCCAGTTGCTCTAAAACCATAGTCGAGTTGAAGCAGTAGAGTATCTCAATACTTTTTTTTAATTTTAAAGTTGAATCAATGTTACAAATAAGTAGCAAAAAATCTTGCCAATATCACATTATAAATGGAAAAGTTTGAACGGATATTTGGATGTTTGTTAATCAATCCCTCAAGAACGTCTAAGCGAGTCTGGAATACATTTGTATAGAATAGCATATATATTTTTTATCCCGGGAAACAATCCAAATTCCACGGAAAAACATAGTCTACGTCACGCGGGCGTCAAAGTCGAGAGTGGAAATCTAGACAAAAAGAAATTACTAAATTTACTGTGCTATTTTTAGAAGATGAAGTTATTTGCGGGGGTGTTCTTTCATCATTCAAAACGAAATCAAAATGCTAACGCCGATAGACGATAAAGGATAATGTGAAAATAACGAATGATTTCCCAGTAATTTTATATTATTAGTCATTTCCACAATGGCATTGTCACATAAAATTAGGTACTGCACCGACCGAATCAGATCTCCAATTAGTAGAATTGTAATAATTTAGTGGGACTAAATTCTGCCGTCATTACTATTTTTTAATCGATTAATTTAGTTTTTCGGAATTCCATTATTTAAACTGCTACGAAGAAACGCTTTTGATCGGCATAATGATTGAAATAATAATAATAAATTGATATTGGATACTATAACATACGAGTATATGGCTCCAATTTAAAACTATGTAGCATTAGCACCTGTGTTATGGCAATTAAAAACTGCGATAGGTTAGACAGAAAAAATGAAAACGTTCGTTTACAACATTTACCCGACTAGGAATCGAACCCAGGGCCCCAGAGAAAGCGGCACCTTGAGAACCGATGCGCCACCACTCTGCCATAGAGGTCATCACTCGATTAAGATGTAGATTTGATATGCTACTGCAGTTTGTTGCACTGTGGCTAAAACTGTTAAGACGAGGAAAAAATCCACTGAGTAATTTCAACAATCAGTCTTCTTAGATAAAGATGGTTTTACTGTTTGCTGTAAACGGTATCTTTTGAGATTATTTTAGAAAGAGTGCCTAATAACGACTTAATAACGGATATGGTCACGATTTTTTTTATATTAGGTACTTACATCGGAAAAAGGCCTTACTTGAGATACATAATTATTTTATGACTGGCCTTCCGCCCTCAGCTTCGCCCGCGTGGACTACACGACGTTATCCCGCGGAAATGTGAGATTTTCCGGGATAAAAAGTAGCCGATGTTCCTGTCCAGGCTATAAAGTATCTGTGTCCCGAATTTCAGCCAAATCCGTTCAGCCGTTTTCGCGTGATTGAGTAACCAACATACAAACATCTAAACTTTCACATTTATAATATTAGTAGGAAGTAGGATAGTACACATAACAGATACCTTTTCTTTTTTTATATTAGGTACTTACATCGGAAAAAGGCCTTACTTGAGATACATAATTATTTTATGACTGGCCTTCCGCCCTCAGCTTCGCCCGCGTGGACTACACGACGTTATCCCGCGGAAATGTGAGATTTTCCGGGATAAAAAGTAGCCGATGTTCCTGTCCAGGCTATAAAGTATCTGTGTCCCGAATTTCAGCCAAATCCGTTCAGCCGTTTTCGCGTGATTGAGTAACCAACATACAAACATCTAAACTTTCACATTTATAATATTAGTAGGAAGTAGGATAGTACACATAACAGATACCTTTTCTGTTTTTGATATAGTTAAACAAGTTTTTTGTTTTTTAAACATTCGTATATTCAGTTTACCATGACACAGTTTCTTAACGAAATTTACATGGGCTTAGATAATTTGTGTGATTGTAAAAAGTTAATTATTTACTTATTTTTTTTTTATATTCATATATGAAACTCAGTAACGAGTTAACAGATGACAGTATGGCGTCCCAGAGTTATGGGACAGCAAGGGAAAGTACCTACTCTAAATAGTGGAGATATTGAAATTTTACTGAAACGAAGCACTCCTTTATTTTTGGCATGAAATAAAACTGCATTCAACGATTTTTTTAAATACGCTTCCCTCCGACACAGTTCGGTTTCTCACCAGCTAAAATTCGAAAAAACAACACCCTGTATATATGATTTTTCATAAAAGTATGACATCAATCGAAACAATAAGCTCCTGCTCGTAACAGCCGTTATTACCGAGGGCTCTAGAATTTATTGTAAATTCTATAACAAAATGAAAAGAGTTAAGATTATTTCAATGTTCAGTTTAAATTCCTACCTCGTCTCAAAACATCCACAAACAAGTGTCTTTAGTTCACCGCAACACGACGTTTCTCTACAAATCCCTGTTACAGGAACCGTTCTGCATGTAAATTTCAATTACCTAACCATTCGCGTTACATCGCGGATTTATACCATCGCTGCGTTAATCCGGTTGAAGAAAAGGCGCGAGCTATAATGAGCTATCAAAAGTTACGGCTCGTTTGGCTGAAGAGTGACATACAGGTTGAAAGGTTGGCGAACAATACTTAAATTTATTTATTGAGAAAATACACAGTCCCAGAAATAAAAGGTTCAAATGACGGCTACCGTAGTCAGTAAAATAAGATCACGTTTGCTCATCAGTTTTTTAAAACATGAGAACTAACTTAAACTTTTTTGATCATATATAACTACGTAGTTATTTTGATTACAAACTGTTTCAAGTGTTCGATTTTTTGGTATCGCCATTTCTTCTGGTTTTTATAACCCAACTTTGGAATCTGTGCAAATTGTTGCATTTACGGACTTTATTATTAAATAAAAGTTTACTTCACATAACGAAATAAAAGCATGCTAATAAACAAAACATTAAGTATAAAATTCGCAAACACATACCTTATAAAACTTAATTTTAATAGTTTACAAGCGTATATTGGCAACAAACTTGATAAAATGTTGTTTCTTAATAACTTCAATTTTATCAATTTTTGTAGCCAATACCTACACGCGTGATAGTAAAAAAACCACGAGCCCTGTAAGTAGCTTTCAGGCGAGATTCTGAACTTTCAGATGGAATCCGACCCGATGCTCTGACCAACTAAGCAACCGAAAAGCCGTCGAATTTCGCTATCACTTGTTAACGCTGTAGGTTTCCTATACGTATAGAATAGCATTGTGAATATATCCTTATTAAAATTATTATCTTTCTTCACCAAGATCGTAATCTAATGTCTTTGCCGGAATTCATCCAGACAGACACATATTATTGTTACCCAATCTACTCGTCAGTGAATCTCAAAGTTTAAATTTCTCGGTTCTGCCGTGCCTCAGTACCGGCACGAATTTTGAATAACTCTGGCATATACCTACCTGGCATATACTTTAGATATACCGCGGTTATGTTTGCATTATTAATGTCTAGGGTAAACTTGTTATACAAACATTTTACTGAAGCTGCGAGTCTTTTTTACCGTTTCACCTTTTTACGTTAACGTTATTTACTTAGCACTTATTTAAAATGGTGGCATGCAAAATACATGACTGTGTGTGTAATTACCTACTTACCTACTTTAGGCTAACAATTTGATTTCGAAAATCTTATGTATAAGCTAGTTGCATAGGGTTAGTTGTAGATGTTTAGCTTGACAGATTTTGTGCCACACACACAGACTATTGTAGGTTATGTATCTCATATGTTTTTTATTGTGTAGAGGAAAATGTATTTTTGGTCAAACAGCCAAACTTTCATACTGTTTTTAACATCTTTTTTTATTTTATTTTTTGTACTTTTGATTATTATTATAATTTTTTGTAAGTTTGTCATGTCCAAAGTCGTCCACCAAATAGGTCCCTCCAGAATACCAGAGTTGCAGTGTCAGCCTCTTGTCACTGCAACAATTATGCTGAGGATGGGGCTTGGTCGACATGTGGTTTTTTTTACTCTTCATGTTTTAAGGCGCCGATTCCCCAAAATAGGGTATTTTAAATTGTGGATTACTCGCAAATCACAAGTACTTAAAATTTGGAAAAAAATATATGTTATTTTACAGTTATTTATCTAGTGCTTCCGGCCGGTTTTTTTCGATTGGTGATGTTTTACTGTGTCAAATAAAATCCCAAACATCGGTCTAATAATAATTCAAATATCATTGCTTGCAGTACTTATACTTGGTTTTAATTAATGAAAAACATATGAAAATAATTGTCTTTGAATAGCCGAGGGATTCCGGCCGTCATAAATTGTTTGTTTTTATTATATAATTTTTAATTGAATTTTAAGTGATTTTCGATTCGCGGGGTTCTCGCGAGTTCACAGTTCACTGCCGGCTGCCGCTGGGTCCGCGCGAAGTGTATAGAGCGCGGCCGAGCAAGCGTTAGCGTGCATATTTCGGTCGGGATTCCTCGCCTTAATGTATTACTGTTTTTGTGTGTCGTAAATAAAATGTTTTCTTTCTTTCTTTCTTTTAGATGAAGGTAACATAAAAACCGAGAAGCTCCTCAAATGTTTTAGCCCGTGGCACAGTGGTTATTAGCGCGCCAGCGATCGTTGAAGCGCTTTTTGAACTTTCGCAGTGGTCGGTCAAAGGATGGTTGACCAAAAATTTATTTATTTTATTTATTTATTTATTCACAACGGGGTAGCACTTAGCCTTCATCACACCTGATGATAAGTGGTGATAAGGCTGAAGGTGGAAGCGCAGTACTCCCGGAATCCTCAATAACTGAGGAACTGGCTATCTTATCTCTAACTGCCGGAACACAATAATGCTTAAAACATCATTGTTATGGCGTCAGACTTAGATAAGATGGTGGTAGCTAGCCAGGCGGACTAAGAACAAGTCCTACCACCAACCAAACCGGATACAATATGTACCCCCACTGGGAATCGAACCCGGGACCTCTGGGTCTGAAATCGGTGGTATGAACCACTAGACCACAGAGGCGGTTAAATTTACTATCTCGAGCCCCGCGGCTGACTACACGAGGTTAACCTGCGGAAATGTGACATTTTTCCGGAATAAAAAGTAGCCTATGTTCCTCTCCAGGCTACAAAGTATCTGTGTCTCAAATTTCTGGCAAATCCCAGCCGTTTTGGCGTAATTGTGAAACAAAACAAACATGCATCTAAACTTTAACATTTATAATATTAGTAGGATAAAGGTTCAAAAGAAATGGGGCGATTATCGAAAAAAAAAACTCTTTTTCTACTATAAAATATTCTCAGGATTACCAATTACTCATGCTTGCCTTAATAATAATAATATTCCGATAAAAAATGCACCGTTGCATAGTTCGCAACAGTCTCGTGTTTAATGTAGGTATGTCATTATAATGTCATCTGCGAGCTGAACCAGTGTTTCTCAAAGTTTAAATCACCTCAGCGCGTGAATAGTTGGTGTAGCGAATTTTGAATAGCTCCTGAATTATGCTGCCAGGGGCTTCGCATTGTTTTAGGGTTCCCCAGCAACTTTGAGAAGCTTACGAAGTGTATGCATGTTTTGCTATTTGGACTATATAATAAAACTAGCTGTACCCCCAGTTTCACCTGCGTTAATTTGAGGAAAAGGAAAAACATACTAAAAAGAAATATTTTTTTCCCGTTTTTGCAACATAGGACGGCCAACCCGACTTACTTTTCATACAAACGTTCTTACGTGATTATGAAGTTGTAACAGATCTTTCTTCGAAACTTTTGAACTAGTAGGTATCTTATGCACTATATCTAGGTTTCTATCGAAATTAAGAATCTAAATTTGAAGAAACAAAATAACTGCTTTTTATTACATGCATATGATTATATATACGGTACATATACCAAAATAACATTTTTTACCATTTTTGTCTGTCTGTCTGTCTGTCCGTCTGTCTGTTTGTTCCGGCTAATCTCTGAAACGGCTGGACCGATTTTGACGGGACTTTCACTGGCAGGTAGCTGATGTAATAAGGAATAACTTAGGCTACTTTTAATCCCGATATTCCTACGGGAACGAGAACCACGCGGGTGAAACCGCGGGCGGCCGCTAGTTGTTAATATATCGACTTATCTAATACTCATTATCAACTCAAATTACTTACCAGTGTTGCTCAAACTTTGGATCACAACCGTGGTTGAGAATTTAGAATAAAGCGTGAGTTATGCTAGTTCCTCGGTTTCGCTCACATTGTTTTCGCAGTGCTCTCCCGAAGTTTCGCTTCGTGCAAATGCTGGTATTTCTGTTTGCGAAACGGTTATTTTGTTTAGGACTCCTTATCTGTTCAGGCGTTCTCTTTAGAAAAGTTTTTGCTATATTTTAAAGAAAGTTTTAAACTCTAAATGTACTATTAAATACCAACTTTAACGCTAACATGTTTAAGAAAAGAGTTCGCTCGAAAAATGGAGAAGAATTTTTCTTTATTTATATTTTTGTTTCATAAAGCTGATGATTTTTTTGTTTGTGTGTTGGCCTCGGTACGACTTCTAGACTAGAACAGTTCTGGAGTTGATCGCTTCAACTACAGAACTGCTCTAGAAGTAGTTTTTTTTAATATCTGTGTTTCTGATAGTAGTCATATTTTTGAAAAGGTATTTTTTTCATACACGTCTTTCCTGGGGTCGCGGCTGGCTTCTCAATTTTAGAATTAATTCAAAAAGTTAAAACTAATTATGTAAAAGTTCGGTATTTAAACTCAAAATTTAATAGTTTCGGTTTTCAAAGAGAATGTTTGAATATAATTGCTATTTCGAATTTACTCCCCACAATTTCAATAATACTACAAAATGAAACAATTTCAAGAACAAACTGCGGCTTGCAATATTTATCAAAACATTCGCAATAATTGCTGTACAATATCTTGGGAACTAACTGAATCACCATACAATTTCTTTCTCTATTTTCAAAGCATCAGAGTTGAAAATTCCATGCCATTTTGATTTTCCTTCTACGTTTGATTGAATGAAAACATTAATTTCTAAGGATTTTAGTGCCCCAACAGTTTGAAAAACAATGTCGTAAGAGAAAATTGCCTTCAGGTCAGAGATTGTAAAACTTTGGAGATCTTATGAAAACAAAATTGAAATTAGATTTCAGATTAAAATAAGAAAACGAAATTTAACCGTGAATCCAACCGCCACCGGTGAAGTGGTTCACACCACCGATTTCAGACTAAGAGGTCCCTGTTTCAATTCCCAGTGGGGGTTGATATTGTATTCGGTTTAGTTTGTGGTATAAGACTTGTTCTAAGTTCTAAGAACAACTTATCCTGGGTGCCTACCATCAACTCTTATTGCGGTTTTGTTTAGGACCTAAACTGATTTGCTTCGCTTATTCGTACCACGACAGCTTACTATCAATGACAGCGCTTCAGTGATCATTCAATGACATTTCACAGCCGCTAAGCTATCATGAACTCTTATTTGACTTATAACCCGGTCGATTTAACATGACACCTGCAGGTTATACCCGTCCCTCTCACTCTCCGGGCATGACAGAATCGAGTCAAAGAGACGGGTAGAAGAAATAAGGACACAAATCGTTCGGTCATTCACATTTAGCAATTCATTTGCGATCCAGTTTTTAGAAGGTCATAGTACGAAAGAAAGCAATTCATTTTAGGAACCTATTCTGCATCGCGCTATTTTTGAATCGCTGTAGGCACCCTGATATTGTTTTTTTTTTAACCACAACGGGGTAGCTTTTAGCCTTCATCACACCTGTTGTTAGTGGTGATAAAATGAAAGCGAACGCGCACTACTCCTGGAATCCTCAATCACTGAGGAACTGGCTCATATCTCTCTCTAACTGCTGGAACAAAATAATGCTGCAAACATATTGATAAGGCGTCAGACTTATAGATAAGATGGTGGTAGCTGGCACTACCTAGCAGTATAAGTTATTAAATAGATCTACTTCAATCTAGATTTATTAGGATTTATACTTGTAATTCTTTTTTCGGTAGGTATATTTAGCTTTCTTATTAGGTAAGTTGATGTTTTTCAAGCTTATGAGCTAAAAAATATTGACCCAATCTTATTAGAACTTGTTCCCGTGAACTTAATCGGTTGTTAAAGATTTGCTGATAAAACATTTCAAAAAATCTCTGAGCTCAGGAACAAAAGCTTAAAATATGACGTTTAACCTGTTTACAGGTTAATTCATTCTACGCTGCATGCAAGCAAAATAACGCTAGTCGCAAAGTGTCACAACTCGGGCTACGTAATATTCGCTACACATAGCGCGGACAAACGAGTCAACAAAGTGTACTTACTCGATAACGTTTTTTTTTTGCAAGCATTTGACCGCCATCTTGTTTGACTAACAGGATGCAGTCTAGGATGTTACATGCCTGCCCAGGAGAAGCCTATTCACTCTCGACTTAAAGATAATAATACCTTGGTTGTAAGAAATAGGGAACACAGAGGCAGGCAGCTCATTCTACTCTTTAGCGCTTCGTGTGAGGAATGAATTGCGGACAGCTTGGTACGGACAGCTGGAGTGTCAGCGATGTAGGGTTGTTGGGCTTGTCTGCGTCTGGTACCCCGATGGTAGAAAGGGGCTGGAGGCACAAGGTCGTGCAGCTCGCTCGCACACTCACCAAAGTATTCTATAAAAAACCGATAAGCATGCAATTTTTCGGCAGTGGCTGAGGCTTTGAAGTTTCCGATGAGCTTCCTGGTTGGTAGTAAGGTAGAGAAAATAGTACCTTCTTGATATTTTTTGCTGATTTACAACTATGTAAAGTCTGTTCGCCGAGAGTTGATAAAGTCAGGGTTTCTTAACTGGTTCTTAATTGCGACCCGCTAAATATTTTTAAAGAGGAAATGGCAAAATGCCGCCGCGCCCGCTTTCCCGTTCGGGCCGCGGTTGCCAACAACTGCGTGCCTCTTACCACGAAAACGGCGAAAGCAAAGGATAGCGACGGCCGCCATACAGTTTGCGATAATTAAGCGACAGTAACGCTGTGCGAAGACGTATCATAATATTTATAAACTCTCGATGAACAGACTTTAAACAAGGTAAAAAACTTAACCTGTTTGTTTACTTACTAAATAGATAGATATATTATTCATCCTACGCTGGTACCATAATATCGCGAGTGCCAAAGAGACACCACTCCGGGTGACATAATATTTTGGTACACATTAGCGCGGGCAAACGAGGTGTTCAACAAAGTGTCTGGGTTAGGAAGCGAACATATCACTTGATATTTCTCGCTGAATTACAACTAATATGAGGTAAAGCTCAGGAACAAAATACTTACTTTTAATCTGTTTATTCATTCATATTACTGTTAAAATTATTTAAGTAATAAACCGTTTTAAATACTTCATCATCATCATCATCATCATTTCAGCCGTACGACGCCCACTGCTGGGCATAGGCCTCCCCCAAGGATCTCCACAACGATCGGTCCTGCGCTGCCTGCATCCAGCGGCTTCCCGCGACTGTCCTACTAATATTCTTAATTCGAATAATCGATTAAAATATTTAGGGTCGAAACACCGGTCAGCCATCATGACGCATAATTTTTCCCGCGTTTTAAAGATTTTGACATCCGCGCTCCGCAAAGAAATATAATAAATGGATGACTTATACTGGATTGCTCAAAAAATTATGGAATATGTAATATCTAGTGTTTTTCTTCTGAACATATTAAAGCTACGCTACAACCATAATATTGTGAGTGGCAAAGTGGCACAACTTTGCGACATAATATTCGGCACACATAGCGCGGACAAACGAGTCAACAAAGTGTCCTCCATAAGGCAGCGAACATGGTAGGTACCGAGTAAAATGGGGTGAATAGAACTGCTGAGGTGAAAAGACACAAAATTAAAACGGGCTTTTTAATACTATTTCCTTAACCATTTTGTTAAAAAAATCAAGATATAGATTTTTTTGCCCTTTATAAAAAACAAAAGTTGGTTAAATTTTTTTACAAATTAAATGTCTATGGAAATAGTATGAAAAACCCGTTTTAATTTTGTGTCTTTTTACCCCAGCCGTTCTCTATTCACCCCGTTTTACGGTACTTGTTCTTGCTGATTTACAATTGGTGTATGTGTTAGAATTTCTAGTATTTTATAGTAACTAAATAACTGAACCAAACTTAACTATCTTTAATGAATACGATAAAAAAGTCACGTTTAGTTTAATGGCAAAAAGTGACACAACTCTGCCACATAATATTCGGCACACATAGAGAGGACAAACGAGTCAAAATAGTCTCCTACCTACTTCATATTTGTCGCTGATTTACAACTAATGTGAGGTAATCTCTTCTAGTATTTTATAGAAACACTAGCGAATTCCCGTGGGAATATCGGGATAAAAAATATAGCCTATATCACTCGGGAAGAACGTAGCTTTCTAATGGTCAAAGAATTTTCGAAATCGGTCCAGTAGTTTCGGAGCCTATTCGATGCAAAGAAACAAACAATCAAATCTTACCTCTTTATAATATTATTAAGTATAGAAAACAACCTTGTTGTGGAAACCGCTTTTATTAGCTCTTTGATGTCATTATCAGTCCATAATGTAATTGAAAAAATTTACTTGCGTATTTCAATAAAGATACCTACATATTGAGATTTGACAGGATGATATGTAATCTTGAACAGCTTTGTGAAATTGAGATGGATTTCAGACTGTTGCCGTAAAAAAAAATAACAAAGGAGTACTTATGAAAAATAGTAGCATTTAAGCATTATTTAGTTCATCAATGTTTTGTGTTACATTGCTCAATAACAATAAAAAAGAAAATCCGACTGTAACAATGGTAAACGGAATACCCAGAAATCGACATCTATAGCTGTAAACTGAACGCAACTGACACAACTCCAACAGTCCCCCGGTAGTACAACAAGTTTACAAAGTGTCACAATGTTAGTCACACAGGGGTGGGATTAAAAAAAACTAAGCTATGTACGGTGGGCGGCAGCCTTCACAAATTTATCTGTCCCAGTTTTTCCGAATACTGTGTGAGAGCTGAAAAAGCTTGGAAAGTTGAAAGTTTCGGACGCTCCGGAATTGTTGCGCTAAATACCACTTTTTCTGGCTGTTACGGCGAATAATGAAGACGGTTTTGTATGGAATTTAGATGTTAGTTGAGCGAAAACAGGCGGAAGTCTTTCAGAGGCCATCGCCGTGACTCTGTTCGCGTAATTGGGTACTTGACTGATTTTTTTTATTGACTCAAAATGTTTATTGAAGTAGTAGGAACACAACATAGGTATTCATTTTCAAATATCTTGTATATTTTCAGCGATATAGAGCATCTAACTTTTTAATTAGACAAGGAGAGCGCTATAGAAATATGACGTCACATTTCTATAGCGCCATACTCTCGCCATAGAAAATTTCGTTTTAGAAAGAGATAGCTAGAGTCACAATTGAAGTAGCTCATATTAGCTTGTTAAAATACAATTTGAATTTCTTTTTTCACATTTGTTATTCAATAATGTTATATTTCTGATTGTCATAATTAAATATCTACATTTTAACAACAGTCAAATACCCAATTATGTCGCGCTCGTGGGATCACTCACTGACTTATGAAGAACTGATAGTTTTCAGCACTTTTGCGGCCCAAGACCTTTAAAATGGTATGAGAACCAAGATTTCAACTCCTACTCACCCACGGCTACTCAGACTGATGGACAAAAATCGACCTTTCCCAAAATAGATAGAGATCATAAAAATATTTCAATGAATCAACTCTGTTTAATATACTATGTTTAGGAAATTGTGGCAAGTATTTAATAGCATGTTTTGATTGCTATTGCGGCACTAAGTTCTATCTATCTTCGCTATGTTTATTCCTGATATGGGTAAACAAAAAGACACCCATACATGAAAAATCACGAATTGCATTTTCCGAATTTAAAATGAAACCTATGTGTAATTCCCACTATTCAATCCATACTGGTTTATTAATGAACAATTAGTGTAAAGTGAAAATGAAATACTTGGAATATTTCCCTTTATTACCGCCCGACAGTTATCGAATCGTTGATTTTCATGATACTCATAAATGACTTTAATGACTTAATTCAAAACTTAACATTTAATAAAATACCTAACAAATTTTGTTATATTTAGACCCGTTCCTGTGGAAACACCGGAATAAAAATTAAATATAGCCTATGTCACTCAGGAATAATGTCACTTCAAAGAATTTTCAAAATAAGTCCAGTATTTTTTGTGTTTAAGTATCCATTACAAACAATGTTCGGTCGGTCAGTGATTGTATATTGTGGTGTATGTATACAGTAATCGAGTAGGTAAAGTGATGTAGTTATCTATTTTGCTTCTCGGCCTTAAGAAAACGTCCTTGAAGATACATCCTTGAGCGTGCAAACCGTTTTTTCTGTCTTATAATGATTTTTTCTTTTGTACCCACTTAACGTACTAAATCTTAGAAACAATATTGCCAGCATTGCTAAAACACCTTTTTTGTCAAGTTAAGTGTTCCCCTAACCGCTGAGTCTTCCAACGTGTCATCTCCCGTGGCCTTGAGTTTGCAGACCGTTTGTTGCATTCAAATGCTAGTTTGGCGTAGTAATGGCGCTCTCAGCTCAGTCAATGGTACATGACATCTGATGCAAACTCTTTTACCAATTGACCTTTTGCCCTAAGACAGCTTATCTTGTTTGTGTTTGAAGGTCAAAAAAGGAGAAAAAATACCTCATAGCTGTAATGCGAAAACACCTTTTTTGTCAAGTGGAGTGATCTCCAAACCGCTAAGTCCTCGAACGTGTCATCTCCCGTCGCCTTGAGCGTGCAAACCGTTTTTCTCATTCAAATTCTAGTTTGGCGTCCTAATGGCGTTCTCAGTCAATGAAACATTTTTCAGTCGAAGATGGACATCTGATACAAACTCTTTTACCAATTGACCTTTTGCCCTAAGGCAAATTATCGTGTCATGTCTTGAAGGTCAAAAAAGGAGAAAAAAAATACCTCATAGCTGTAATGCGAAAACGAATTTTTTGTCAAGTGGAGTGTTCGCCTAACCGCTAAGTCATCCAGCGTGTCATCTCCCGTCGTTCGGTCGCCTTGAGCGTGCAGACTGTTTTTCTCATTCAAATTCTCGTTTGGCGTAGTAATGGCGCTCTCAGTCAATTGTACATTTTTCAGTCGAAGATTGACATCTAATAGAGACTTTTGTAACAATCAACCTTTTGCCCTGAGGAGGAGGTAAATTATCGTGTCGTGTCTTGAAGGTCAAAAAAGGAGAAAAAATACCTCATAGCTATAATGCGAAAACACCTTTTTTGTCAAGTGGAGTGTTCGCCAAACCGCTAAGTCCTCCAACGTGTCATCTCCCGTCGGCTTGAACGTGCAGACCGTTTGTCTCATTCAAATTCTAGTTTGGCGTCCTAATGGCGTTCTCAGTCAATGGTACATTTTTCAGTCGAAGATAGACATTTGATGCGGCGAAGGACACTTTTACTCCAGAATTTATCTCTTTGATGTTTGTGCCGGGCTCGTGATGCTCGGTGAAGTGAAGTGTGTATTGATAAATCAGACGGTAAGCTGGTTTTGAATGAGAGTTATCTTTGCATTTGTGCCGTTATTGAACTTGTTTCTCTTTTTGGTTGTTTGATGTTTCTTTTTCGTGGCTGGGAATTTGATTTTGATTTCTTTGAGAGAGTTGTACGATGATTTGCGGTTTAAGGGTTATATTCCGTTCTGAAAAGTACTATATGATCAATTTGTTGTTTGATCGTCTGTCTGAATCTTGAGGACGATTCGAGATAGGGGTGTTTGATATGGTTGCATGTTATACAGGGTTTTTTGATACCACTGGCCAAATTTTTTAGTTCGACACAGAATCGGTAAGTGAACAACTTTCTCCTAGAAACATGGGTCGAAATATGGCAAATATTTTTACTTTTAATACAAATCATACTGATCACGTGATCGATTTAGTATGGGTAGTCCAAAAATTTTTGTCGTATTTCGACCCACGTTTCTAGGAGAAAGTTGTTCACTTACCGATTCTGAGCCGAATGAGCTATACTAGAATGAAACTTAATGTAAAGTTTTAACACGTGCTCGATTGTTCTGTTGTATTTGGTCGATATAATGTGGGTTATTTTCGAATGCGGTTAGTCAATCTCGTGTTCGTGGACTCGATGGATCATAGTCATAACTTATGCCAAACATTATTTGTTCGTTTATGGCGCGTTCGAAAGCCCCCACAATAGCTTCCAAAATAAACGTGGTATCCCGTTAACCCCATCCGGCGTCCGATTGAAATATCGCCGGTCCGGCTCTTAATTACGGATCGAATCCGTCACGGAAACGTACCGAAATGGGCGAAACGTGTCGCGAAACACCCTGAATAAAGTATGCGGTCATACATCAGACCGTTGGCGATTGACCGTGCCGGACCTCTCCTTAGGCACAATAGATTTTGGTTCCTATTACGTGTAGACGCTTTGTCAATTGATTCCTATTGGCAGTTTCCATTGTGGTAGGGAAGGGTTAAATTTTTCACTGTTTACCCTTTGTGGTTCTAGACAACGACTGCCTATACAAGCCGCATTCGATGAAATTAAACAACTGAAATAAATATGGAATTATTATGGTTAAAATCCAGTTTAAAATAACGACATCATGATTCATGACATAAACGAAACGAAAATGTTCTACAAAAGCGTTTGCCTTCTCTACGTCCTCTATATTACCAGCACCTATCGGAGTGGGGGGGGGGGGGGGGGGGGGCTATCGGTGCTGATTCGGCACAAAGTAAAGAGACTACCTGCGCCGACTACCAGAGTCCTGCGCGGACAGGTTCCGTGCACTGGTAGCCAGCTTTCTTCGTGTCTACGACCGTTCGTTGGCTATTTATTGACTGTGCCAGATCTCTATAGATCTGGCACAGTCAATAGCCAATAGATTTTGGCTTCTATTACGTGTAGGAATTTTGTCAATTGATTCTTATTCGCGCTTTCCATTATACTGGCAGCTTTAATTTACCCTTTGTGGTGGGGCAACAAACAATTGATGGACCAATACTGGAACTTTGACTGACTGATGTATGGAACAGATTTTACTTTTTTGCGATCGCTGTTCGTTTTGGTCGAACGGCATGCACGCTGGTTTTAATAGTGTCGCTACATATGTATTCCCGAAAAATTTACGTTTTTTGTTGTATCGAGTCTGGATGTAAGTGTTAATGACACAGTTTCTGATTGTCACACCACAGTGATTTAGGTATGGGATGAAGGTTATTAAATGTGACTTGGCTAATATTTATAACTGATTTCATAACTAAACAACTTTTAATATAGTAACGACTTAGGATTTAAACCCAGTTTTTGAGTGTCCCATCTAGTGAGTAGACAGAGAGCCTTAATGACAAAACTCCAATTGCAGCCATATTTCTAGATATGAGTAAGGCTTTTGATTTTGTAGACCACACCATTCTGTTGCATAAGCTGGATAAGCATGGTATAAGGGGGGTAGCACACAAGTGGATCAGCAGCTACCTAAAAGATAGAAAACAATGTGTAGAAGTAACAAAAATATCAGAAAACATTAAGATTCCATCAAAAACTGACACTAGGTCCATTCCAACAAAAACTAACTTTAGATCTGATTATAAAGAAAACTTCTGTGGTGTACCCCAGGGAAGCATCCTGGGACCACTCTTGTTCTTAAGTTATATTAATGACATTCCCGATGTAACATCCGAAAAAACCATTTTATTCGCGGATGATACTACACTTATTATTAAAGACAAAGACCATGTTAAGTTAAGAGATAAAATAACTGAGTGCATACATGCTATAAATAATTGGTTGAATAATAATAATTTAATTATAAATATACAAAAAACTAAAATAATACAATTTAAGACAAACACACGAAATAATACTAAATGGGACATAACTTTTGACAATGAACGTATTTGTGCTGTACAACAACTGACTTTTTAGGCATTACAATTGACCAGCACTGTAACTGGAAGGCACATATTGAAAAAGTGTGTGCTAAATTAAATAGATTTGTGTATGCACTCAGGCGCTTAAGGCAAACTGTGTCCATGGAAGCGGCTATTACTGCATACTATGGATATGTCGCGTCAGTACTTAGCTACGGACTTTTGCTATGGGGTAACTCAGTCGACATTTTGCTGGCTTTAAGGCTGCAAAAAAAATGCTTAAGGGCCATGTGTAATGTTTGGAGTACTAACAGTTGCAAACCCCTATTTAAAGATTTAAAAATACTCCCACTCCCCTGTATGTATATTAAAGATATTTGCATCTTTGTAAGGCAGAACGCAGGTTACTTTCCGAAGCATTCTAATTTGCTAATGCGACACACGAGACACAAAGATAGAGTGTTTCTCCCAAAATGTTAACTTGAAATTTTTAAGCGAAATGCTTATATTCAAGCTATTTTAATATTTAATAAGCTGCCTGACGATATAAAGCAATTGCTATATAATATATTTAAACGTAAATTGACAACATGGTTACTAGAGCATTGCTTCTATAGTGTAAAGGAATATTTAGATTTTAAATGAATGAATATTTATTGGACAATTTATATTAATGTTTCAATCGTTATTATTGACATTGTATTCACTTTAAATTTATTTTGATATTTGACATTTTCCCGATATTTTGACATTTTTCTATTATAATGATAATTTTTGACATGCATTAATTATCCCATTCCAATTAATTTGACATGTTTTAACCTCAGCCTCTTCTTTTTATTTATAATATTTGCATGCTATTATTAGATGGCAGAACATGCTCGATCTGTAAACTTTTAAACCACCTGTATACCATGTTTCTAGCAAATAAATGATTTATGATTATGATTATGATTATGATAGATCTACCTTTAAATTAATACTGTTTTAAAAACCCTCTCTAAGTGAAGTTTTTCTTAAAAAGTCGCTATTAAAAATAGACTGTTAGATTCACTGAATCAAAATTATTCGGTACAAAGATATAATGGTTCTTAAGAGAAAAACATTACTTTATGCTATAACTTTTCTATAAATTACCTACCAAGTTGCACAAAAAATGTGTTAATCATATTGTTAATGATCTTGGTATTCCTTTGTTAAGTAATAAGCTGTGTGTTCAAAGATGAGCCGTTAGTGCTCATAAATAGATAAAGTTTAATACTAAAGATGCTTGGGAACTATTAAGTGCTGTTAAGTGTTGGCTAAGTTGTAGAACTTTTAATTATTTTTTCCGTTAAAGCGTTCTTAGGTTCTACATTTTCGTTAAGTGCCGAATACTAAAAGTGATGGTGAATTGAATTTAAGTGTTTTGCGCGGCTCTTAACCCGAACGTTAATGGCAACTTGATGGTAAGTTTAAACGCCTCTGTGGTCTAGTGGTTCGCACCACCGGTTACAGACCCAGAGGTCCCGGGTTCGATTCCCAGTGGGGTACATATTGTGTTAGGTTTGGTTGGTGGAAGGATTTGTCCATGTTATCTAAGGACGCCATCCATAACAATGTTAGGTTTCCCAAGTTTAGGCTAGAAAAATCCAGAGCCTCATTTCTGGGGAAAAGCATAGCCTTTTTTAATAAAGTTCCACAGCATATAATTGAACTACCATTGCATAAATTTAAATGTTACATTAAAGAGTCGCTGATGAGCAAAGGATACTATAAAGTAGACGATTATTTGAATGACCGCAATGCATGGTCATGATGTAACACATAACATAATCACTGTTTAATATGATGTATTTTTATACTAAGCAATTGTTGTATTAGTAACGATATGTTTTTTTTTTGTAAATGTCGTTACCTAACTAAGAAACGCTGGCAAGTTTCTTGCGCCCATTCTTCTTGTCAGTTAAAAAAGTCTTGAATGGGTGGTAGGAAAATATTGACGATTCATAAGTACATATTTATTATGTCTAAGTGAATAAAGAATATTTTTATCTTATCTTTATCTTATCTTAAAAATGATGTAATTCAGCATTATTGTGTTCCGGTAGTGAGAGATAAGATAGCCAGTTCTTCAGTGATTGAGGATTCCGGGAGTAGTACGCTACGCTTCCATCTTCAGCCTTATCACCATTCAACATCAGCCGGCCTAGCATGAGCGGCTTTTAACACGCGATATGATATGGTACGGTCAGTTGTCTTGCTTACCCCACTAAGGTCTAAGCAAGATAGCATGCCGTACCATATCATATCGCGCGATAAAAGCCGCTCATGCTAGGCCGGCTAGAGTAATAAAGGCTAAGTGCTACACCGGGGTGGATATAAAAAAGTACTTTTTCTTATTGAGTCTAGGTAGTTTATTGATGGGATTATAACCAAATAAGGTGATTTTTCAGTTAAGTTCGGCGTCAAGTTTAATACAAGCAAGTGCTTCATCATCATCAGCCATTTATGAATGGAATATACAAATATTAAGTCATTATCGTCATACACTGCTTGGCACAGGCCTCCCCATATATATCTCCCCAAATATCAAGCCATTACAAGTAGTATAATGTTCGTATGGAAATCTATATTATCTATATACCTATCATAGATAAGTATTTGCATCTCTGCAATGATTTTACGTCAATGGAGAGACCAAAATCCCAATAGTCAAATCTCGTTCTCAAAATTTGCCAAAACCGTTCAATATAATCAAAAAGGGAAAACAATAATTCAAACTTCTTGTGCCATATAACGAGCGTGGACAGTTTTTCGTGCTAGTTGTTTTAACCATAGCAATAGCATTCACACACGTTACAGATCAAGTGTCTGGCCTTGGTTTAAGTATACCTGCTGCTATCAATCGAGCGGCCACCTCTCAGTCAAGGCCTGAAAGATCCATCTTGTTTGGACAAATACCTACGTCGCCAGACTGAAATCTAAGATTCAATTTTCGTACGTCACATAGTGCCTACACCTAAAATCTATTTGGTACGCTGAAAAATAGTCCGTTAAAAGGAATTGTGGATTGAAATGGTATATAAAAGGATAGTCTTTAGATGTGACCATCCAATGTAATAAGTATATATTATTATGTTTGAATTATATACGACTAATGGGAGCTGTATTTTTATCGCTATATTGCTGTTTGAAACGATATTCATCCAATAAAGTATAAATAATCCAAATGGAATAATTGCTCCCTTCTATTCTAAACACCTTAAAACAATAAGAAAACAAAAACATATTACCTACCTACTTTAAAAATAATGAGTTTCACATCGCAAGTTTACTGCTTCATATTACTCAGTCATAAATCCGACCCGAAGGACCAATAAAATGGCGGCCGGAATGCGCGGGAAATGCATGACAATTCCCTCTTATTTACTCTCCTAGGTTCAGTAGTTTTATTTGGCGATAAAAGCCTTATTTATTAGCGGTGAAAACTTTTTCGGTTGCGAAATATGAACTTTTCGGTACTCATACGTCATTTTTATTTCACCGTAGTTCCACTTAATCGCCAGTATTTCGGTTATTTTAAAACCGCAACCTTTTACGAAGAAATTTTTAAATAAAATTTATTGAAATGCAATAAAATGAGCCAAAATATTTAAAGTACTTTGACTCATTTAAGATTTTTTTAAATAATAATAAGTAATAGTTATAAACTTTTAAGTTATTTGATGAATTAAACTTAGAAAGAGGCGGTATTTGATAGGGGACAAAAAATATGAATCACAAAGAAAAAAATTCTGTCACTCGACGTGTCTTTTTCGTACCAATAAGTCAAGTTTCCCCCTGAAATATTTGAAGTGCTGCCCTGAAAAGACGGAAAAGGGGACATTAACTTCCGATTTCTTTTGACAGAGTACCCTCACAGGTACCAAACTCAATTAAGGTAATTAAGGAAAACAATAAAACGACCTCTCTCGAGTTCCTCAAAGTTATCTCAGTTTCATCTGATCCACAATTACCTGTTAACAAAGGTAAAAGTCAGTCCATCTCATTATCAGCAGCAGCACGGCAAAGGCGTAATTTAACTTTGTTTAGTAATAACTGACGAATTTCAAAGCCGTTGTTTTTTAGCTTTAATTATTGGGGTCCTATTTCGGAGGCAAAAAGGCGGTGTTTTTTTTTTGTTGTAATTTACGTAGGTAATTTAATATTTTTTGATGTAGAGCTTTGGTTTTGCTTTTTTAAAATATTGTTTATTATATTGTTTACACGTGTATTTTTTTAAAACCCTTTGATATATTTAAATGTTTGTGATATGCTTTCTTAAGTATAAAAAGATTCCTTAAAAAATGTATACCTACTTACCTAAATTTTAAGTATAGAAACTCTGGGTTATAGACCTGGAGCTAGCGAATGTTTATGTTTTATCATATTTATTTATTTATTTATTTAAAGTAGCTTGGTAAGCTACTTTTTCAAAAAGCTTTTTTTAAAGCTTATTAACATTTTCGTGATCTTTGTCCGCGAGGAAACCGGTTAGCTCTTTATTTGGATATTTTTTACAGCAAAATCTACCTCTATCTTTCTCCAAGCATATAATAAATTCTCTTTTTCATCAAAATTGGTTTAGTTACCTATGTAATATGTATTACATTATGTATTACGATGTGTGTGCACCAATATTCCCTGTCTCTTGGCCTAACCTGTTTGACATTGCTACACACACATCGATTTCACAGTCCAGTGAGCTTTCTGTTCACTCATATTATATGTATCGGGCATCTTGCGAATATCAAGTGTGTCGAGTTTCAGTATACCCATAAACTGAGCGGTTTTGGCATCCAGTGCATATTTGAGACGGCAGCGAAGCAAGATTTATGTCGTTTGTGTTTTGCTTGCTCAGAATGCAGTGCTGTGGTGTGGTTATGCTTGTCTTGGAAATCATTATGAGAGGGATATTCTAAATGAGCAAATGGTGACAACTATAATTTTACTCGACAAAATAAAGTTAACAAACATTACAATTTACATAGGTCCATTACAAATTGATGTCGATTAAAACCAAATTGCTCGCATGTGACAAGCGACAGAATACAAAAATCTTTCAAAAATATTTAATTACTAGCTGACCCAGCGCGACTTCGTTCCCTTGGCCCTACCCCCTACTCCACCCTACCCTACCCCTACCTACCTCTACCCTACCCCTACCCCTACCCTACCCTACCCCTATCCTACCCTTACCCTACCTACCCCTACCCTACTCCTACCCTACCCTACCCCTACCCTACCCTACCCCTACCCTACCACTACCCCTACCCTACCCCTACTCTACCCTACCCCTACCCCTACCCTACCCTACCCCTATTCTACCCTACCCCTACTCTACCCCTACCCTACTTCTACTCTACCCCAACTTACCCCTCCTTCCCCTATTTTCTCACCGCTAAAACCTTCCTTGGACTTCCACGAACATTTCAAGACCAAAATTAGCCAAATCGGTCCAGCCGTTCACGCGTGATGCCGTGACCAAGGGAAATAGGGATTCATTTTTATATATATAGATAACATATTTAATTAAAATGAACTTCGAAATCTGCCCTCTAGAAGAGGGCCTTGGTTATGTTTAAAAAGAGTTCTTACTATCGAATTATTTTGGAAATAAATATTTTTGAACTTTGAATTAAAGTAACGCCATTATTATTCAAGAACAAAGTTCCACAGTTAAAAATCGATAAATCCTTCATTGTCCAATACTTACATAATATTTTCAAAGAAGACTTTAAAACAACAATGCTTTAAAACTTTCATGCAATATAATTGAGATCCGTAGCAACAAAGTTTTGTCCCAGTTCTGCACGTGTATCGGTGGAGGTTGTGAGTTGCGAGCGTTGCAAGCGAAGCGAGCGTAGCGAGCATGGTGACTTGTCGACAGCTGCGCCTTACTTCGAATTGCAGTTGCGGACTTAAAAGTTGCTTTGACAGCAATTTGTTGCGGACATTGAAACTCGCCGGACATTTGCACAATTTTCAAAAGTTGACAAAATGGTTTTGTGCGCTTTTAGTGTCGAAGTTCTTTTTATCACGACACGTGATGAATAAACTTTGTAGTTGCAGGCTTTTTGTTATTAAAGGTTATTGTTTTTAAACAGATTTCGTTATTTTGTTTCTGATAAGTTGTTTTATAATGTCTTTGTATTAAATCAATTTCAGCGATAAGATTTACTGCTTTTCGTGTTTATTTTAATTGAATAAATATATTGGATCTCCGATCGTTGTGGAGATCCTTGGGGAGGCCTTTGCCCAGCAGTGGGCGTCGTACGGCTGAAATGATGAAATATAATGGCAGATAAAATTATAAATAGCTAGTAGTAGTAGTAGTTAGCTAAAGCCCGGAATAGGACATAAAAAAGCTTTACTTATTACAGCAAAATCTTCACACTTTAATTTGTATTCACAAACTATCGTAGTTAGATTAAAACAAATAAATACCGTCATTAGCACAGTAAACATAAAAAGCACAATAATAAAAGACCCTTATTAACCCAAAAACGTCAGACGATGCCTGAACTCCCGGTCTGGATTTCAGTCTGCGCCTGTTTTCGTCCTAGAATGTTTACATCACTGTAGTAATTTATTACTGAAATTGTTGAGTAGAGAATTAGGGAATGAAAATAATGTCATACTGTATATTTGGAACAATGTAAGTACTTGTACAATAATTCTCGTTGTTGAATTAATATGGAAATGAGATGTTAGTTTTGCAGTACTAAGCATTATTAATTGGCACCTTCAAGATTTATGTTAGAATAGTGTTTTAACATGTAACCCTTTAATCCTAGTAATGTTATAAATGGGAAAGTGTGTGATTTTATTTGTTTTTTTTTTATTAAATCACACACCCGTAAACTGCTAAACGTATAAGAATGAAATTTTGTATACTGAGACCATGCTTTAGAATAAGGTTATGGGATAGATACCTTTTATCCCGATATTCCTTTTATCGGATAGCAATGTATTTACTGTATGGAAAAGAAATATAAGATGGAACTTTTGTCACGTGACATCGGCAGTTAAAGTTCCCAACGAAAGTAGCAGCTGAGCGCTAGTGTGACAATATTTTAATAATTTTCCACTTCAAACAGTGTCATTAACGTTATATGTGAGGCCGTCACAATACCACATAATAAAATTACGTATTTTTTACAACCCACGCTATATTTTCGAGCTCACGATACATAAAACAATATATCACCTCGTAACCAGACTATATATCACTGCCGTCCGTTATTATCTCAGAATTAATTCTCTGTGTTTGGTGAAATTAATGGTATGTGTGTATTTTATGATATACTCTCTAGTTTAGGGTTAACTATATATAGCTGATGATATGAGAGCTTAGTTTAATGCCTTGTCGGTCTTATTATTTAATTGGGATAATATAATCTGAGAAGTAATGTATTAATAAGATTTTATCCTTTATTTGAGCAATAGTCAATACTTAGCCCTAAAATAGAAAACGTGTATAAATTTACTTTACGATTGTTCGTCTTTACTTGTGCTTTTCATCATTTTTAACCGACTTCTAAATCAAAAAGGAGGAGGTTCTCTATTCGTCTGTATGTATGTTTTTTTTTTTTTTTTTGTGTATGTCCACCTATTACTCGAAGACGGCTGAACCGATTGAAATGGTTCAAACGTTATTAGAACAGGTTGGTTTCCAAGTTGGTCCCATTTTTTGAAATTTTGAAATGGGTTCAGTAGTTTTCAGGAAATCTTAAAAATACTGTCGTTTTCGTTACCACTTTATGTAAATTTAATACGTATTTTTAGGCATAACTCCTTTGTTTATAAACCGATTTAGATGATTCTTATTTTGTTAAAAAGGGGATACCTCAAGGTATTTTAACCGACTTCGAAAAAGGAGGTTTTCAGTTTGATCACATACCTATTTACCAGAAAACACGTAAATTGCCTGCACGATGCACTAAAAAGAGTGAAATAAAAATTATTTTTATAAAAAAAATTAAACCGCCTTCAAAAAAACCACATCAAAAAAGTAAGAAATAATTCCTCACCAAATAAATAACGTAAGTACTTTGAAGTCGGGCGGGTTTTAGCAAAAACAACAAAAAATTGTACTTACATGTTTCACGCCCGACTTCAAAGTACTTACGTTATTTATTTGGTGAGAAATTATTTCTTACTTTTTTGATGTGGTTTTTTTACAGGCAATTTGATCTAGATTCATGGCAGTCGCGGTCATAGCCTCCTGGGGCCTAGCGTCATAGGTATATGTAAAAAACACCTAAATTTTATTTTCTTAAATTAATCACATGAATAGACGATTTTGCTAGTATTCATTTCTTTAAATTCATAACTTAAAACTTTTAACTTTTCCCAAAAAAAAGGACTCGAGAGGATAGAATGTTATATGGCTGCAACTGCCTCGAGCCTTGACGTCTACCTTTAACTATTTACTTAACTAGTAGCAAAGATTTTTAGAAACGTGTCTCAATTAATTATGAACCGTCCATCTCACAACCTCTCACATCCATCAAAATTCCAATCACATCATACCAAAGCAACATCGAAGTCGAATAGCGTCACAGACTCAATTTCGGACATTTTAAGCTGTCGCTTTACTAGTATTCGGGATAAAGGCCGGGGCCAAATAGAAATTATTTCACCAATAGAATTTTCTCGCATCCGATGAAAAAGCGGAGATTCATAGCCAGTGGTTTTTCTGAAAAAGTAACTCAAACGGATGGTATTCAGCGATGAACGACACGGTTGGTCGCCCGTCATCTATGGAGTTCGGGAAATACTGGCAGAACGTTTGGACAACATAAAAAAATATACACTTACTGCCGCACTCAGAAACGCCAGTTAACTTTAATTGACAATTAATCTCTTTCTGTCTCTTTTTTATGCCCAGTAACGTCCTACTATCCTACTAATATTATAAATGTGAAAGTTTAGATTTTTGAATGTTTGTATGTTTGTTACTCAATCACGCCAAAACGGCTGACCGGATTTGGCTGAAATTTGGGACACAGACACTTTGTAGCCTGGAGAGGAACATAGGCTACTTTTTATCCCGGGAAAAATATCACATTCCCGCGGGATAATGTCGTGTAGTCCACGCGGGCGAAGCCGCGGGCGGAAGGCTAGTATTACAAATGTGAAAGTTTAGATGTTTGGATGTTTGGATGTTTAAATGTTTGTATGTTTGTTACTCAATCACGCCAAAACGGCTAAACGGATTTGGCTGAAATTTAGGACACAGATAATTTGTAGCCAGTAGGGCTAACATGCTACAACGAGTTAGCACGAGATAGTTTGTCGCATTACTTTCGACCAATCAGATCGCTCGTAGATAGCGCGCATGACTGCTGATTGGTTGGAAGGCGCGCGACAAACTATCTCGTGCTATCTCGTTGCTGTCATGTTAGTCCTACTGGAGAGGAACATAGGCTACTTTTATCTCGAAGAAATTTCACATTTCCGAGGGATAACGTCGTGTAGTAGTTGGTCATAACAAAAAAACTGCTTTTTGTAAAACAAGCAAAACGTTATTCATTGTTTGTTTGTCTATTTCATGTTTTGTGCAGACTGTTTTCAGAACGAATTCTTACCCTAGTGATTCATTTGTCACTTGCTGAAATGCTTTACGTCCTTTCTGCCCGTATGTCCCAAAAAGGGTTTAAGATACCCTTTTTTGCGAAATTAGATTGCACCCTTTTCTATACTGGACCGTCGTATTCCTCTTTCGTCCCAATTTCTGGGATAGTGTACTGGGACATTGTGTATGTAATTAAGTTTGGCTTTCAAACAATAGTGGGTCGTTTCGTTGACATGTTTGACGGCTTTTTTGTAAGTGTGTATTGGTCATGATGAGGGTCCTTTGAATTTTGAAATAAGTTGCTCTTTCCGGAAGCTTTTTGTAAATGGGGTAGTTGTAAGCTTTTACTTTCGTAAGTATGTTGTGTTGACTTTAGTAAGTACTAGATTTTAGAGATATTTTAGTTTGAAATCATTTTTCTTCTCCTTAACGTCTGGATATCAAAATTAAAACCTACGGTGTCTAACTGAAATTCTGTTACGCAGATCGCAGCATTGGTAGCCTCGATTAGGTCTTCCTGCGTGCGGCTGTAGAACACGCAGATCAAATACCTACTCCATCGTCTCACGTTGTTGTCCATCGTTCAAAAAGATATTAATACTTAAACAATTAATGCTCTTAATTTTTTGCATTCACAAAGTACTTATTAGAAAAATTCGACCCATCTCACAACCTTAGCGACTTCGTAGCTCAGTGGTTAGAGCATTCGCCCGGACAATGAAAGGTCGTGGATTCGATTCCCATCAGAGCTAGTTCAAATGCTCCTGATTTATTACTATTTATCGCAGGCGATATGACCTAATGTGTGTGACCTAGCATAACTCACAGTAATATAAAGAATGTGAATAATTAAAAAGCGACTTATCATAATACTTATGAAATGTAGCATCACTACATAGTATAAAACAAAGTCGCTTTCTCTTTCCCTATGTCCCTTTGTATGCTTAAATCTTTGAAACTACGCAACGGATTTTGATGCGTTTTTTTTTTATAGATAGAGTGATTCAAGAGGAAGGTTTATATGTACTTTTTATCCCGATATTCCCACGGGAACGGGAACCACGCGGGTGAAACCGCGGGCGGCCGCTAGTTATCTATATATATAAAATTGAGGGGACATAACTCACTCATCACGAAATCTCGAAAACTACCGGACCAACGAAGATTTAATTTGGCAGGAAGGTAGATTATGCCTAGGAGACGTCCGCTAAGAACGGATTTTAGGAAACTCCCCCCCCCCCCCCTAAAGGGGTAAAATGGGGGGTTAAGGTTATATGAAACTTCTTCATTAATGGATTTAGAAGCATGAAAATTGGTACGTTGGATACTGGTTATGACTGAAAATGATCTGAGTAAGCAAAGTAAAAAAACCTCCCCCTTAATAGGGTAAAATGGGGAGATAAAGTTTATTTGGGACTTCTTCATTTCTGTATGTAAGTATGAAAATTGGTATGTTGAATACTGATCACGATTGAAAATTATCTGCGTAAGCGAAGTTATAAAAAGACCCTTAATAGGGCAGACAGGGGGGATTAAGGCTTATATGAAAACTTCCTCATTTCTTGACTTAGGAGTATGGAAATTGGTATGAAGGATACAAGGTCATGATTATTGATCTGGGTAGGCAAAATAAAAAAAAACCCTAATAGGGTAGAAAGGGGGGGCTAATGTTTATACAGGGTGTTAGAGGCACCGTTACAAAAACTTTAACCATGGCTTCAGGCCATCATGCTGAACAACGCACAGCAATAATTTTTTGTCGGAAATGAAAAAAATTATTCGAGTTTTCCTACAAATTTAGCAACTAATCGGGATATTTTGTATGGAGAGTCAAAATATTTTTTCATTTCCGATAAAAAATTCTTGCTGTACGTTGTTCAGCATGATGATCTGAAGCCATGGTTAAAGTTTTTGCAACGGTGCCCCTAGCACCCTGTATAGGGTGGGGGGGTATTAAAGATACGGAGTTTGGATGTTTATGGGTCAATCACAACTAAACGGCTAAATCGATCGGGATAATTGAACTCTGGCCGGGAAAATTTCATCGGTTTTTTAACTCGGGAAAATTACAGTTCCCGTGGGATACAGTTTTTTTATTCACTCATTCAATGAAGCATGGGTCCCATGACAGCTCATTTTCGTGCAAAGCAAAAAGTTCTTTATGCATTGGAATAATACTCAAGAAAATCAGTACCTATTACACATTTTTTTAACCAAGTTATGAATTGATTTTTTGCATTTTGGTAGTTCAAGAGTAGGAGAATGTCCGAATATTATTCATACGAAAGTAGCTCCTGTTTGTCTAAGTATCGTTACCTTCTTATGCCTAAACCACCGATCTGGCTTTCATGAAATTAGGTATTAGAGCAGTGGGTAGCGTGCTCGGCCTGCGATCGCTGAGGCTATGTGACTTTTGCAATGGTCTATCACGGGATTGCTGTTAAAAATATATATCGTGCTTCGGAAGACATGATAAGCCGATGTTTCTGGCTGCATTCACGGCGGATTGGTTAATACACCATAACTTCAATGGCCCCTTGTGGAAGGTCATGACTTATGGCCCATTCTCCTTATCCATCTATATGAAGGCCTGTGCCCCAGCAGCGAGGACATTAAAATAGATTGATGATGGTACTGATGAGACCTGAGAGAATGCCTATCTACCAACTTTTTGACACAAAACTTTACGTTGTAGTACTCGCGGACGTAGTCGCGGCCTGCCATTCATATTCCTATTTCTACTATCCCTACTATTATTATAAATGCGAAATTGTATATGCTCACATCAAAACGCCTAAATCAATTTTGATGAAATTTGAGGATGGATGGAGATAGTTTGAGACCCTATTAGGAAGAACATAGGCGAATTGTTACCGCGGGAATAAGGCTCATTCCCATGGTAAAATAAGTTCTAGCTCGGGCAAAGCTGTGGAATGGAACTGGTATTTGAGGTGATAGTTTGAGTTCATGGGAAGGATTATATTTAGAATAGAGACAGTTTAAGGCCCTCGAGAAGACATATTTTACTTTTTACCACGGGAGATCTCATTGCTATGGAAAAATCACTTTAAGCGCGAGCAAATTTGGGGGCAGAAATTGGTATTTAAGTAAATCATTTGAGACCCTGGCAAGGATTAATAATAGGCTACTTTTACTTTTTACCACAGGATAGTATCATATTCCCACGGGAAAATCAATAAGTAGGTATAATTTGTTTGTCTATCTATCTAACGGATCAATGTGATTTTTGGTACGGGGGTAGATTGTGAGCTGGAGAGTGACATAGTTTATCCCGGAAAATATCACATCCCGTCAGGTAATCAGGTGTAGTACACGCGGGCGAAGCCGCGGGCGGAAAGCTAGTCTAAAATATTTACTTCGGGGTAGTACCACGTAGTACAGTGAAGCCACTTGTGGAAATCCGAAATAACGACTGTACCACAAACACCCAGACCCGAAACAATTAAACTTAAAAAGTACCTCAAAACAGAATTGGTTATTTAGACATGAAAACCTCGCGTGGCAGTATCAGTTAGTAGCTTTTAATTAACGATTTTTGTTTAATTAAGCACACATTTGGAACAACTTCGCCCTCGCACGGACTAGCGACATACAAATTACGCTTGAAACTCGAGAATGTTTGTTCGTCAAGTTGTCAAAATTTCTACATGCTTAACTGCTTAGTGTAGTAAGAGACAGTAGGTAATTTTTTGAAAGCTTATTCTTTGGTTTGTACAGCGCAGGGCTATTTGAAAAACAGCAACAGCCTTGCAGGAGTAAATTACTAACATCATAAACAACAACATTTGTTCTACTTTTTAAAGACAAAATATTCGACTTTTTAGGCCGGATTTATATCAAACGATCTCATTCTATCCCCTCTCCGTCAAATTCTGTTAGTATAAACAGAGATAGAACATTCCTTCGTTGTTCTATAGAGTCTATGGAACATTCTAAGAATGCTCGCTCGCTTGATGTAAACGGCACTAGAGTGTGCGCGCGAACAGGGGCTTAGAGTGTTCTTAGGTAAATGTATGATAAATAATTAAATTATAATATATTATATAGATATACACTTTTTACCTACCGGGCGGGACCTTAGCCACGTTATAGATTCCGTTCTATAACTTGGGAAACATTATCCATCTTGGCCTAACCGCGAATTGGACCAACTGCGAATTGGACAAACTGCGAATTGGACGAACTGCGAATTAGACAAACTGAGAATTTGACCAATTGCGAATTGGACTAACTGCGAAACTTAACTTCTGTTAAAGCTGATGAGTTTTTTTCGCCTGTTTTTCTTGTCAGTTAAAACATGTCCATAACAGGTGGTAGGTAAAAAAATTTTGGACGATTCATAAGCATTAATTTTATTTAATCTATATGAATAAAAAATTTATGACTATGACTATGACTATGCGAATTGGACCTTTTTTGAACATTGGACCAATTGCGAATTGGACCAAAAGCGCCTAAAGGGTTCGGACTTGCTCGCTCCCCGGAGCTAAACGTAGTGATTAAATGCTCTTTAACCGGACGGAGCGATTTTTCAAGTCTTCATGTGTTCTAGCGATTAGAATACTTACGTATTTTTTTAAAATGTTCAAGTTGAGTGAGCGCATTCGCGCGGCTGATCTAAACATCTGCGTTTTAGAGTTCTAGTTCTTGGATCTCATTCTTGCTCGTTGTTATTTTGGTGTAAACGCTGAAAACGTGCTTTTGTTTACACTAAAAGATCAAGAAAAAATGCTCTTGTTCTAGCTCTAGCTCTATGAGCGTTTGGTCTAAATCCACCTTTATACAGATGTCCGAACGGCTGAACGAGTTTTGTATGAAAAGTCGATTTAATTTCGTCGAAAATCGTAGTTGTTAGTTGTTACATGTACCTGTATCCTGGAAAATAACTTGAGACAGTGTTTGTCACGCAATCAAACAATTTCGCAAGGCCTGCTATGAGATTGGGTACCTAAAATGTATGATTTATAGTTCCTCCTGGCTTTGGAATGCTCGTTATAGTTCTAGTTGCATTTTAATAATTTTCCCCAATCCACAGTTATGACACGCATGCCCGAATACTCGTACGCTACTTATCTTTGGGAGCGTCTCAAACATCGCCCTGCCACTTTAAATGTCAAACGTATGAAAGAGATGCCATGAGTTTGAGACGCTCCCAAAGATGATTTGCGTTCGAGAATTCGGGCGGCAGTGGATCACGTTAGGATCCATCGTGCTTTTTCATCAGTAACAGTGCGGACATTAAAATGGTTCATGACTACGATATCTATCTGACGCTACGAACTAACGAACCGAGCGATGTCACTTTTCACCTCTTTTCATACTGCAAGAGAGAGAGAGAGACAAGCAATATCGCTTGCGGTGTGATGTGAACCGAAGTATGACAAGAGGTGAAACGCTGCATTCGTCCGCCTGGTTAGCTCGCTCGTCAGCTAGCAATGTGGCGCTTTATGCTTTACTTAACACGTGCCCGCACTCCAAAGAAAAAAGGTGTGCGTCTTGATAGGAACACAAATGGATTACGAAGTGATCCTTTCAGGATTCCAATGTTTATTTATGGAACCTAAAGCAAGAGATCTAAAAATACGTTGCTCTTATCTCAAACACAGAATTATGAAACTAACAGACCGACACAGGCAGACAGCCAGTTACTTTCGCATTCTTAGAATTATGCTCATTAAAAGGTAATTTATGCTTCTGTTTGAATCTCAACTATTTGCAGAGTGCTCACGTGTGCTAAGCACCTGAGCGGCTAAGGACTTAAGTTATGCCTTGTAGGACCCTCGTTTTTGCCACCTAAACTTGAAGGGGGCTTCAACGTTTGAAGTCAATGGAACCCTAGTTCCCTCAGGACTAAGAATGTGCCTTATTGAACCTGAAAGTGGAAAAATGGTTTAAGGATCTGTCTGGGGAAACTTTGAGGACTTCGGAACTTGTTTCGATATGTCTGGGGTGTATAGGACCAAATACATAAGTATCCACTTATGTATTTAGTCCTATACATCATTCGTTCGTTCTTCCGAACGTAAGACATTTTCATGTTGGTCTGAATCTAAGATACATGGCTGAAAGGAGGCGTCAAAGTTTGAAGTCCGAACACGAAACTTTATGAGTGAAAGTTAAGCGAAAAGTCACAACGAATGTCAAATCATAACAGCTGTTCCATACATTTTGGCCCATTTGGTTTTGCATTATTGTATGAAACAACCGTTTTTTTCGCGATATCGCACTTGGTCCCATAGTAAAAGTTGTTTGTACTGATGGGTAGGTACTTTCACCCCCTGAAGTTTGTCCCATATTTAAAAAAACATCCTGTATACTTGTTTTGGTCTCTGACCATAACGTACTCTTATGTATCGTGCGTGGCATAAAAGTGTCGCTTTCTCGCGAATAAAAAAACAAATTCAGACCCAAATCTTAGCATAAATAAACTTGGATTGAATATTACCCAACATAGTTGCTTATTGGCAACTTTTACATATTTTATTCCCGCGAATACTTATCGAAGTGCGAACATATTCCAAGTTTAGCCTTTTTGCAAACGATTTCTTTGGCATTAAGCTATAAATTCACAGCTCGTACGACTCACCCTTGGGATGTAGCTACGAAGTTCTTTTATGCGAAAAAGATTGAATTTTCAATAAGAATAAACTCGATATTGGATACATGGTGCGTATTGCCTTGCTTGATCGTTTGATGTATTTTCGACTAGGAGACGTCCGTGACTTCGCCCGCGTTGAACATTAATCATAGCGAGATGAATTTCTTTCACGAGTAGAATAGCCCTATTTGATGCCAGAATATTTTTTTAAATCCGTTTGAGTTTGTCTAAGATATTAAGATTTTACCCACCATCTTTGTACTTGTACATCGTTATTTTACCAGACACCAAGCGAGACAAGAAATATGTCTGTAGAAACAATCAGCTGACCCAAAAACTGGATATTGGCGAAGTCCAAAAGGTTACACTGACATTACTTATAAAGAAGAAGAAGATCCTGAGATTAGAACTTTCAAAACCCAACAAACTATTTAGATTAATCATATTGTATGTAACCTGCAAGCTGATTATGTAAGTTATTAGCAATCACTTAGCAATCAAAACTGGCAGAAATTGCATTAGCATTGCTACTTTAATAAGACAGTTGTCACATTGATACTTGCTAAGGGCCAGTTTTTTGATCCGTAGTTAACTAAAACACTGTTTAAAAAAGTAACTAATAGTCATTAATATCTCGAAAATTCGTATTTCAAACAATAGTGAGCTTAACGTTTTGTGTCGTCCTGTGAAGTACAGATTTTGTACTATCCCCCCCCCCACCAAATATCACGTGTTTTTTTTGTACTTACTTTAGGGGGCGCGATGGCGGGAAAATTGAAACGACATTTCGAATCTACAACCGATAAGCATCTTCGTACGTATTCATAGACTAAAATAACTTGATTGTAAAAAAATAACGAGTTTAGCGTTATCAGTTTTACGCAATTTCGCAACATTATAGGTAATGTATAAACAAATGTGTTTAAGCACCAAAGTCAAAATCCATAAAGATATAAAACGGGAAACTAATACTTTAGGAAGAAGTCGGTTGTTTCTGATAGCATTTTTAATAAGGTGTAATGCCAAGTTGAGTTTACGTAGAGTTTTTTTTTAAAGTTTATTTGTATTTCATTTACAAATATAGGGGGATTATATATTATTTTCAATGTTAGAATTATTGTTGAGTCTCCATAGAGCGAATTAGTTTGGCTCTCGGGCTAATATGTCAGATACCGGAAGCGTAGTGTAGTGTGCGAGTCACTCACTCATAAAGTAACTCATATCATACACAAAATATGGGAGATACGACTCGTTTTAGCGACTGGCGTTATACCTAAATGAGACCGACCTAAGTATTGCTTATACCTTTAAATACATTTTAATGAAACGTAAAAGTTATTTCTCATTTCTCTTGTTCCTAATCCAGACGAGAGAAATAATAAGGTCCATTTAAATCAGAAGTTCTCAAAAGGTTACCTTTTTGTCTTTTTATGAAATACCATTATCTATTTAAATTCAACAAACGAATTCCCTTTGTATCCTTTTTATTTAACTTAGTACTTAATAACCTTTTTAAAATATTTTTATGTGTAGAATGCTGAATTTTCTTGAAAGAGAAAGAAAGCTTTGAAAAAGAGAAGAGATTTAGAAATATTGTATAGGACTTTTTACATATTAATAGATAAAAAGGTGTGTATTTTATCCAAAATAATTTATAGTATAGAATAATTTCTTTCTAAAGAAGAAAAAGCTAGAGAACCTACAATCCACGGTTCGGAAACTAATTCCGAACGGTTCGCAATAAACTCCCATACATTTTCAAAAGGTTCGGTTTCGCTCTTTCAGAATCTATATTATTTCGGTTCTAATCAAAGATCTCGTCGCCACGCCCATTTCGATTAACCATTTTAAAAAACCGGTTAAAAAAGCGGTATTTTGCGAACCGTACGAAGCCCTGGGTCCTTACTCTGAAACGCAAATCCGAAACTTCGGTTAGCCCCGCCCCTTACACTCGATTCTGTCATGACTGGGGAGTGAGAGGGACGGGTATAACGAAGTTTCGGAGTAGGCCCTCTGTTACAATGCAGTGGAATAAATATTGATATTCCCAATACAAGTGCTTAAGCTACTTACCTATCTCGAAACAGAATCATTGTGAGGGTATTATATTGTATTTCTCAATAATTGGACTAAAACTCTAGCTAGAAATGAATTCACTCCAATTCAGTGATCGTAAATTAAACGTTATTTCTAAAATTATATCTTAAGAGATCCTCGCTGTTTTACCCGCGTGGTACCCGTTCCCGTGGGAATATCGGGATAAAATATAGCCTATGTCACTCGGGAAGACTGTAGCTTTCTAACGGTGAAAGAATTTTCGAAATCGGTCCAGTACTTTTTGAGTTTGTTCGTTACATACAAAAATACAAATCTTTCCTCTTTATAATATTATTAAGTATAGTATAGATAATTAGTAGTTCGATTGTTATTTTTGTGAAAATAATTATGTTGTACTATCCGATCGTTGTGGAGATCCTTGGGGGAGGCCTATGCCCAGCAGTGGGCGTCGTTCGGCTGACATGATGATGATGATGCGAAACTTGTTGGATCTGCGCAGTGGTTAGCACGCTCGGCCTGCCTTCGTTGAAGTAAAGCAACTTTTGCAATGGTCGGTCACGGGATGGGTGACCAAAAATATATTATCTCGAACTCCTGCGTGCTTCGGAAGGCACATTAAGCCGTTGGTCCCGGCTGCGATGTCGTTAATACACACCAATTCGCATTGGCCCCGCGTAGTGGGTGATGGATGGCCCATTCTCCTTATCCATCCATATGGAAAGACTTATAATAGATGATTGTAATAATGAAACTTAATCTATCTTGTTTTTTGTTCACAGGTACGTTTCCTTTGTTAACATAAAAACACCACCACACATGTAAGTATAGATGCCAGAATTTAGAAATTACCATAGAGATCTTATAACTCAGTCATAATTAGATACAATACTCGTACTCTACTTACCTTTGGGAGCGTCTCAAACATCGCCCTGTCACTTTTAATGTCAAACGTATGAAAGAGATGCCATGATGTTTGCGACGCTCCCAAAGATGATTTGCGTACGAGAATTCGGGCGTTAACTATGTTCAATCACCGACTGAACTTTCTTAATGCCTTTAAAAAATCTCCGATGCGTGTATTAACACCTTTTTAATTCCTCTTTCACAAGAAAAGTGTGAAGTCTCGCATTCAGCCTATGAAGAAAGTCGTCAAAGCGAGTGGTAGAACAATGCAGGCGCGAGTTAATGAGGGCAGGTGCAGCATCGAGAGCAATGCTAATGCACCTGTTTTTAGGTCAGCACTCCTCAACGCGGATTGTAGTTAGAAGGTGACAGAAAAAAGGGCTATTTGTAATATTGATAACGTATCGACAGACAACAGACATTCTGTAAAAAGAAACCAACAGTGTTCTTATTACGCTTATTTCCCGCTTATTGCGCTTAGCAGCGCCCCGATCGCAGTAATTCTGTGCAGCGCGTCTTGACCACGTTTGCGTCATGACGTTTGACTTCGTATTGCCGTAATGACATTACGACGCACACGTCACGCAATCCTGTCTGTTCCGGTGACATCCGTGCGTGACAGAGGAGCCACTTGCAATACGAAATTAGCTGTCAAATAAACTGTCGTATGAAAACTGTTTTAGTTCTAAAGATTATCACCGGAACAGAAAACGTTGTAAACGCCGCGCGAACCAAAACGTTATTGCACTGATTGCACGTCGCGTGAACGTCAACTGCACCTATACTTGACTAATGCGTCATAAGAATACCGCGATCGGGGCGCATTTTGCAATTTTGCAGCACAGAGGAGTTTCGTATGAGATATTTGTTGTGCAGAAGCACAATTTTAAATTATAATTTGTAGCTGCCCATTTTTTAGGCACTGACAAAGCATTCATTTAACTAAACACAAAGTTTTGTACAAAACTTATTGGTGCTATAAATGCACTAAACACCCACTTTGACGACAAACAAAACCAACACAGAACCAACCGAAACGCAAACATTGGCCACAGTTGATTGCCGAAGTTTTGTCACTCGCAAAAAAAAAATGAAGCACGCATGTGTGCAGTTGTTGTGTTCCGTATACGGCTAAAAGGTATTTTTATGTGCAATCTAGCTCACGCGTCCACGTCTGTCGCTATGTGGAATATTCTGAAAGATTATTTGATGAAATGATTGGACAATAGGGTTTTATTTGTTTTTAATGTAATGTTAAAACATCGTTTTAGAAAGAGATAGCTAGAGACACAGCTTTGCACAATTCAGCAGCTTATTACTTGCTTATTAATCAACATTTCGAATATTTTTTTTTCACTTTTGTTTATCTTCAATGTTATATATATTTTAATGTTACTGTTAAATATTTACATCTCAATAACAGTCTGATCCCCTATTTGGATATCGCTTTCTTATTGCTAAATTAAATGTGAATTTACATGTTGTTGAAGCCGTTTTTATAAAGGCAACAACGCAAGGTGTGTTAAGCGAGACCAGGGTGCCTACCATCAACTTTAAGACACCGATTCAAAAATAGCGCGATGCAGAATAGGTTCCTAAAATGAATTACTTTCTTTCGTACTATGACCTTCTAAAAACTGGATTGCAAATGAATTGCTAAATGTGAATGACCGAACGATTTGTGTCCTTATTCCTTCTACCCGTCTCTTTCACTCGATTCTGTCATGCCCGGGGAGTGAGAGGGACGTGTATAACCTGCAGGTGTCATGTTAAATCGACCGGGTTATAAGTCAAATAAGAGTTCTTGACAGCTTAGCGGCTGTGAAATGTCATTGAATTATCACTGAATCGCTGTCATTGATATTAAGCTGTCGTGGTACGAATAAGCGAAGCAGATCAGTTTAGGTCCTAAACAAAACCGCAATAAGAGTTGATGGTAGGCACCCTGGGGACTTGTTTTTGAATTTCGCCACACGCGTCGAGCGCTCGCTTAGTACTCATTTTCATGTCAAATATGAGCACCAAGCGAGCGCTCGACACGAGTGGCGAAATTCAAAAATAGCCCCTCGTGTCAAGACCGAGTATACAAAATCTTAATTGATTGAATGGACAAACTTTTTTAAGCGTGTCGATGGCGGACACTGCAGCCCAGAACTGTTCACTTTGACAGTTATGTTGGTTACTGTCATTATCTCATGTAAACTCATCTATATTTATCAAAAAACATAATCAGAAATCGTAGATAATGTAAAAAATTTGCGAGTTTTTGAAGATTTCGGCATTTTTGACTCATATAAAAGCACCGCTATTGCGTTTTAACCCTGAAAGTGGAACCCCAAATTACACCCCTTACGTCAAATTCATCGCACCCACGCATTTAGGGTAAATCTGTCTTCACAAGCGGCCATGTCCCAGAATTATGCGAGGCATTCGCGGTTCGCGGTTGGCCCGCGGATCGCCAAGAATTCCGGAACCATTCTGTTTTTGCCGGAAGAGGATTTCATATGTGGCCAGTCCACGCATTGAGTTTTTTTTCTCCCTTCACTGGACGTTTGCAATGTTATGTTTGGGACAAAACTTTTTTGTTTTTGCATTTAGAAACATCTAGTAAGTACAGCATTGTTATTCAATCGTTGGTGTTATTGAAATATTGAAAATGAAGTATTTAGAAAAAATCGTTGTGAAAAATAAATATATGTAGCTTTCTTCCGCAAATAATCACTAATTCGAATCCGAATAATATGAGGTATTCCAGTTACGGCACCACTTTGAACCGCACCATTTGAATGCCAATAGCATTCCCATTACGGCACCATTTGGTGCCGTTCGAAAAAATATTATTAAAGCATTCCTGTTACGGCACCAGTGGTTAGAGGCGTAGTAGAGCTGTTACCTAACTAAAAAATATCGATAACTCCGTTTAGTTTTTTTATTATTTTTAAAGACTTTATATGAAGTAGGTATTCTAGTAACGGTTTAAAGTACAAGGACAATGTAGCTTTGCGAATTATCGTTTGAATTCTAAAGTAGGTACCAGGATAACATAGCTATGGAGGAGGTAGATATAGTGTTAGGTTTTTTAAAACCCCTGACGCAGCGCAAAGAGGGGCGTTATAAGTTTGAAGCCTATGTCTGTCTGTCTGTCTGTCTGTACGTATATTGGTAGTGCCTAAACGGATCAGGCGATTTCATTCCGGTTTTTTTTTATTGAAACCTATATTAATCGAGGTGGTTTTTATCTACGTTTGATGAAAATCCATCCGGCCATTTATGGAGATGGTCAACTGCCTGCCGTGGTGCTTTGACTAAAATAATGTACACCCTGGGCAAAAAAACAAAATGGCAGCAAAAAAATGGCCGCCGAAAATTAAGTTGCTCCGATTTGTTTTCGATTTCAATGCGGTTTTTTTAATTTAGAAAGCTACATATTATATTTATTTTTCACAATGGTTAGGGACTTCCGCCAAGTGACGCCTGATTCAATCAAAAATCGACCCGTCTCACAACCATCGGAGCCTGGTTGTGAGACCAGTCGATTTTTTCTAATCACTTCATTTTCAATATTGCAATAATAAAAATTGCATTGTGAATGCAAAGAAGTAAAAATTTAAATAACTCGTTGGTGTTAGTTAGCGTACGATATTATTTAAGTAAATATAATATTTATGCATTCACAATGTAATTTTGTTAGTATAGGAAAAATGTGATAGTAACCCTTTCGGTAGCTTAGTTGGTTTGGTTTGGTTTTATCGGGCCGGATTCCCGGAGGCGCGCGGGTTCGAATCCTGCCGAAAAGCTATTTATAGGGCTCGTGGTTTTTACAAGCTTTTTATTAACTTGCCATATTAGTAATTAGTTAGTTAGTTAGTGGGGGACAAATCTTGCAAGCTTAATTTGACTAACTTCCCAGTGTCCGTTGGAGCTGAAATTATGTATACAGGTTTTATGACAATACAATATTTAATTACAGTCAGCAAAAAAGCTTGTTATGAAAATGAAATTTTTACTAAAAACTTATTTAAGTACTATCACATTTCTCCTATAAGTAAATCTTGTACTGTAATATGACGATGACCACCTTGCAAATTTTGAAATGATGCATTACGTGATCGACTAATGCATTTAGTTTTAAAATATGAAAAAAAAGAGTGAATATATTTTCAAGCTGTAAGTAATTTGCGTTTCTCCTACCATTATTTCCCTGTAACAAACAAAGATGACGGTTGCAAAAATTTCACAGCTTTTATCATTAACAGTCTGAGACAAAACCTTTAACGAAAGTAGAGGGTTTTAAAAAGTAAAGTCATTTCCTGAAAAAAGTAATGACAGCTACTAATGAAGAAATGGGGTCATTCAAATATGACCTTTAACACCTTTAGGTAAGGTTCTGTGTTTTTGATATATAGTGAGGGTCTTCACGTTATATACAGGATGAGTTAAGGGTGGACGATTTTTGAAGCCTCTCGTCTCGACACCCTCGCGATCGAAGCTGAAAGGGTGCCTTAACAAAGGGACCTCCAGACAGACAGATTGATACTTATGCGTGTGTAAGGAGCGACTGAATTTTATGGAACTTTTTGTCGAGGTGCAACTGCCCATCATGATTTGGCTAGGAAAATCTTTTGAATGTGTAAGAATGATAAATAAGACGAAACTTCAGCAATGTATTGCCAGGTTTTTTTTATTTATGAATCTGTAGTGGTATGGTGTGGATTCTGTAGTGAAATCAAATTAATAAATTAAATTACCTGCATAAATTGATATAGGTACTCATCACACGTTTAGTTCGTGCTTGAATAAGTATTTGATTCGTTATATACAACTAAACAAAGTAAATAATCTTAGTACTTTATTCTTTTATGAATAATGCAGCAGTTCTGTTTATCTGTTTTAAGTATTGCCAAGCCAGACATACATTTTATCTCAAATGTCATTGAAATAAAAAAAACGCGTGTCTGCATCTCTTCACTCATCCGTTAACATTCCACTATTATCACTCTGAGGGATGGCACACACATTTAATTTAATAATTAACCTTCGTCAAAAGCTTGCTTAATTTATTTAAAACAATTTTTCTTTTGCGTTATGACTAAACGTCCCGCCTTTCTGCTTTCAATGTTCCCTTTTGTTTTAGCAGCAGAAATAAAAATGTTTCACTTTTATTTGCGTGTACATGATACATTTAAAAAGGGTACACAAAAGAGGTACACAACGAGAGCTTATAAAATGTTTTAATACTTTTTACAACAAATGAATTAATTTGTCTATTTTAACACTTTATTACTATTTTGCCATAAAGTAGTTTAATGTCACTTAAATTGACATGCTTACATATTTTTTTTAAAAGCTCGAAGAATAACACTTATGTATTTTCTAGCGCTTCTAAAAACCAAAACCTTCAAGAAAAAGTGACAACCCTAAGCCTCACTGATTTTCATCACTCAGCAAACCAACCGAATGTTAGTAAACAAATCTGAACCTTACAGTTTACAGTTAAGAGACTATAATGTGTTGAGTTGTGTTTAAGCTTAGATAAATATTTATGTCAGAGATGTAAACTGGAAGTTCTAGGAAAACTGTTTGGCTGGTTAACTGCTTCTGAGTTCACGTGAACAGTTAATATTGTTTGACAGAATATTATTGGAATTTAAGAAGACAAGTGTACCTAAAGCGTATGCCTCCTATTTAATTAAAAGAAAAATTTATCAAAGTGTACTCGTTAAAAACTTCGTAAAAACGGTTCATTCCTTAAACTTATAGCATTTTTTTCATAAATATTATTTTCCCAAAAAAAACATAGTTGTCCGTATTTTAGGCAGATGACTAAGTATCTAAATGTTTGGGCTTTTTGAAAGTGCCGGCAAACAATAATTAACTTAATATAACGACAAGAGGATATTATTCTTATTCCTTTTGATTACTACAGCTAAATTCTACGTACAGAGTACTAGATGTTCTTTAAAAAAAAAACCAAATGAATGGGTTCTTATTTATCAGAAAATATCAAAGTTTGAATAATTTACTTCTCTCTATGGTAAGTAAATATTTTAAGCATGATTTGCAGTAAACAAATTACTTAACATGTTAACAAATTGCTAAAAACAAACTTTAAAAATATTGTAAAAAATAAACATGAAATTAAGCCATAAATATGTCGGAATTTGCTACGTGGGTCCGGAAACGCTAACGCATACTCTGCAATAAAAATAAAAGAAAAAGAGGCGCGTCCTAAATATTTGTTTAAGTTTCATCGCTGATTTTCTATTAACAATCTTTAAACATTCGCATACATACTACGTAATGGAGACAGTTTTCAGTCGATTTTATGTTTCCCATTGCTTTTGTAGTACGGGGACTGAATTCTCAACGATATTCGGAAACGGTTATGGGCTGAGGAGTAACAACGTTAATTTATGAGTTCAACTGGTTTAGAAAATATTTCGTAATTTGTTTATATATTGCGAACGCTTGCCCACTAAATATAATAGAGGAAAACATTGGCTTTCCACATTTACAGTATTGCCTTCAAATAATTTGTTAAGGAACTAAATCAATTTGATTGACTAGTGCCCGCCTCGGTTTCGCTCGGGTGCAATAAAGTTCAAAGAGAAGAAAACGGGTGCAATGTATTTTTTTTATCCACAACGGAGTAGCACTAAGCCTTCATTACACCTGATTTTAAATGAAGATAAGGCTGAATGTAGAAGCGCACTACTGCAGGAATCCTCAACCTCTGAGGAACTGGCTATGTATGTCGAGGTGTTTATACTAGGTTCTTATCAGACCCATAGCAGTGTGGTGTCACTCCGCACCGCAGTTTAGGTACGTTCGGCCGGCGCGCCTGCCGGGCAGGAGTATCGCAGAAGGATGCCGCTCGGCTCGTATGCTCCACGTTGCGCGTAAAACGATCGATCATTTCTGTGATTTTTGTGCACCGAACAATAACTAGTAAACGTTCTTATAATCCGTATAAAAGATACTTTTGTGTTTACGGGTGTCTAAATAAAAGAAACAATAAAAGAAACAACAAAACCGAACTCGCAAGTCGCTCGCAACCCTAACCAGCGAGCGAGCTGTTTGAGACTTTCATAGAAATAAGAACTCTCGCGCGTAGCTGTTGGATACAGTTTTGCTTGCATGCGCAAACTTTAGGTTATTATAACAGTAGGCAAGCGATGACAAAGCGACCGAAATTGGACTTTATTTTCATGCAGAAAGATTTATTTTTATTTGAATGAGTTTGCAGAGTGCGCCTTCTGTACCTTAGTACTATTATATATTCTGTGCCCATAGTAAAAGACCACGTCTCACTTCCATAGGTCATTACTGGCAACACACACTGGTCAAAGACTTTCAAAAAGACAAAAAGTAGCCTAAGTATATGCTATTCTAGGCTAAAATCTATCTCTGTGCCTTTCATCTACATCTGTTCAGTCGTTGCGCAATGATTGAGTAAAAAATATCCAAACATCTAAAAATTAAAACTTTGTTTATAATATACATTATAATATTAGTAAGACAAAATTAGTCAATTGATGAAAACTGCAATTGTCGAATTTAAATGCAGTTTTCACCATAAGACATATAATATATTTGACATGAAAATGCGTACTAAGCGAGCGCTCGACGCGATTGTACTAAGCGCTCGACGCAAGTGGCGGAATTAAAAAATAAGTCCCCTGGGGGTCTATTTTTGAATTTCGCCATTCGTGTCGAGCGCTCGCTTAGTACTCATATTTGACATGAAAATAAGTACTAAGCGAGCGCTCGACGCGAGTGGCGAAATTAAAAAATAAGTCCCCTGTATCCAGAAGTTGCGTCATAACTCGCTTTCAGATCTTTAGTAAATACTCGTTTATAATCTGGTTCTAGTAGGTAACTTAAAATCAGGTCATTTTACCTTAGTTATTTTCTCTTTTGTTACATATCAACACTTATAAATATTCCATGTTAGAATAAAAAAGAAAAAAAAAATACTTACATTTTGTAAACTTCCACCAACCAACGCAAAAACCTCATATAAATGCTAAGGTTGAATATTAAAAAGTGCCCCATATATGTATATGCATAATAAGTCGGCATGTCTGTCGCTCACAATGCCTCTCCAGGCCATAGTCACTTGCAGGTGGGAGGCGGTTGAATACTTAAACGGGGGTAAGATTTTAGTGTATAAGAGGTAGCGGGTGGAATTACCGGAAAAGTAATACTTTTGATGTTTTTTTATTCCATTCTCTCATCCACAACGAGGTAGCGCCTAGCCTTCATTACTCCTGATGTTTAGTGATGATAAGGCTGAAGGTGGAAGCGCTTTACTCCTGGAATCCTCTACCGCTGAGAAATTGGCTATATCATCTTTAACTGCCGGAACACAACAATGCTCGTTTTTAGTGTTAATTATGTAGCGGGTAAAAATGGCGGGAGATTCAAAGTTTTGGGTAAGAAATTCGCAATTAGTGTAAAATGTTCCATATTTACTATGACAAATAGCTCTACGAATAGGCGCGCTATTGAAATTCATAATGTTAAAACAGTAAAAAATAAACAAGTAGGTACTTAAATAAAATAAAGTACTATCCGTATTAAAGTATCAAACGGTTAAATAATGTGATGAAAGAAATTAGTATTATTAAAGGAATACCTTTTCTTTTAAATAGATCATCTTAGCTGCATCTTTCCAAATCGCTTCAGCTTATGAATATACCAGCGGCCTTAACAGACCCCATGGACTGCATGTGGGGTGAAAGCCAACGTCTAAGTCATTGAAACATTAATCTTACAGGGAAATTGTTTTTTGTCGCATTTTCTTTACTAACTGCTTGACAGTGACGTGCGTGCCTCTTCAGTGTATTTTAAATATTTATCTTCATGCTCTTTATGCTAGATTACTAGTATCCGTTTACAATCAAAGTAATATTTTAAAGATTTCTGCGAAATTTACATTTTAAATTCTATATTAAATAATGATGAAGGAAAAATCTAAACTTACCTAGAAGTGTTGAAATTGTTAGTCGTAAAAACAAGTCAGTAAAAAGAGTTTTGAAAGGAAAAGAGGTACTTATTGTAAAGACTCATGTAACATGACGTCAAGTTTAAAAAATATCCACCCAAAATTATACGCCTAGGTAATTTATTTTATATTCATAATTTATGAGTCACTCTTGTTGTTCATGATGTGAGTAAATTAATTTTTCATTATAGTCTGCAGATATAATTTATAGCTACCACACTCCCTTTTTACCTTATTATATCCCCCCCTTTTACTGGAGTTCAAAAGACTTGCTCACAATATAAAGAGATAATTGCTTTCCACGGAAAAACGATAACGGATTTTTTGTTAATTTTCTCTAAAAATATTATGAGAGCTATTTGTCGACGGGTCTGAAAAAGCTTAATATTAATTGAGTTTTTTTTTATTTAATCTCCTTGTATATTCGAAAGTGGATATGATTAAGCAGCCATTTTATGCACAATCATTGGGATACGTTCCCGAGATTGGTACAGTCCCACAATCCTGTCTGATCCGGTGACATCCGTGACAGAGGAACCACTTGCAATACGAAATTAGCTGTCAAAATAGACTGTCGTAAGAAAACTGTTTTAGTTCCAAAGATTATCACCGGAACAGAAAACGTTGTCGCACTGTAGGTATGCTTTCTTACTGTCACTTACTGTCACTTACTTCAGAATAGCTAGACATAGACAAAACAGAGAATTGGAGACGGTTTGCAAGAAACTCTCATTAAACCATTTATAGGGTACTTATAGCAGAATTAGTATAGTGGCTGTAACCACATCACATTTTTTAGTAGTCCCTGAACGGGCGTAATGCAACCACAGGACTGACGTTGGCGAATTTCATTCGCAATGTCACCAAATGTATTTTTTTAACATGCCGCAATAAAAAATATGCCCGTTAAAGGGTTAATTATCTAAAGAGCATTTGGTGAGCTCTTTCAGAATCGATATTATTTAGGTTCTAATCAATACTAAAACAAAACGGTTTCTGCTCGAAATACCGTTTGATTTCGTTCGCTGATTTCGGTTGACCAATCAGCCGCAAGCCTTATGACAGTGTGACAGAGACGGCAGATGTTACGGCGCCCCGACGCCCCGCCCATTTCGATTAAGGATATAGCATAAGTAAAAAAAATATCGTCGATGGCCGTTGCTTACACAAGCGAGGGGGTGCTGGGATCGGTAAGACTCCGGCCGCGGCACTCTCGTAGACTGAGAAATACGTGCAGACGCGGCATGCAGCGCGGCATTCTATTTCCATCAAAAATGTCACCTATGTGCGCTTTTTCAAAGGACATAATATTATGTAGAATACAAGAAGAATTATTATGTTTTTTTTATCGTAAACGTCGGTTTATAGGAAGAATAGATCTTAGATATTAATCGTATGTAGTGAAAAAAGCTTTTTTTTAACAAAGATCAAAGTCACTTCAAACAATTCTTCAAAATGCAGAACACAGCAGCAGCTATTTATTTTTATTTTCTATGTTCTAGGATATACCTATTATCGAAATGATCTTCGCAGGCGAAACTACAACATTTGCTACAAATTACACCGAAAAAAATAAATAATGTATAAACAGCTCCAACCAGTAGATACATTTTCAGATTTATTCCAATAAAATTAATAATAGGTACTTATAATTTAATATGAATAAATATAAATAACTCATACTACCCCATCATCTAATATTTTTTTACAAAAATAAAGCTATTTAGTAAATTAGTATACCGTTTATATAAAATCACGCTATCAATAAGTATATAAAAAAACACTTACTTTGTTTAAGTACTTACATTTATATTATACTAGCTTTTCGCCCGCGGCTTCGCCCGCGTGGACTACACGACGTTATCCCGCGGGAATGTGATGTTTTTCCGGGATAAAATGTAGCCTATGTTCCTCTCCAGGCTACAAAGTATCTGTGTCCCAAATTTCAGCCAAATCCGTTCAACCGTTTTGGCGTGATTGAGTAACAAACATCCAAACATCTAAACATCCAAACAAACAAACTTTCACATTTATAATATTAGTAGGATTATTCCAATACCAAAAATTACAATATCAAATAATACAATAACTTGTGTCATGGAAAATTGTAAGCAACGATCACATACACCCAGATACGAGAAAATATCTAAAAGTTAGTTTTCGACATTTACCCGTCCGAGAATCGAACCCGGGACCTCAGAGGTAGTGGCACCTAAAACCGGTGCGTACACCAATCGGCCACGGGGATCGTCGAATTTTGTTTAAAATAATTGTAGCGCAACTGAAATAATTGATACTTTGTTTACTAATGTAAACTTGCTACCTAAGGTTGTAAATCAGCCTCTTTAAAAACATATGTTTCATTACTCATTCTAAAATATCTATATTTTTCACTGTCACTATTTTTCGCCATGTACGCATCAAATCCCTCGTGCTCTAGAAATGGGTAATAAAAGTAAAAACTTGCCTAACGTTAGGTTAAGTATTAAAATAAGTAGTTTAAAAAAACAAAAAAAAACACACTTTTACAGGAACAGACTTAAAAGTAAAAAATAACCGTCTATTCAGTAACTGAAATTTAAAAGCGTGGTGCGCGTTGTCGATATTACTTAAGTACCTACTTGAAATGCATGCTTTGCAAAGGGCGCACCACGCTTTTTAATTTCAGTTACTGAATAGACGGTTATTTATTACTTTTAAGTCTGTTCATGTAAAAGTGTGTTTTTTTTTAGTTTTTTAAACTACTTATTTATTTTTTACTTTTTAGTTTAATAAATGGCAAGCCATGGATATATGGTAATGGATTTCACAGTCCATTCATGTGTCTGCCCACCCCGTAAAAATTTATAACTCAAAGGCGTGATTTTTGTATTTAGTTTTACAAATTCAAGTGGAGTCGATTAGTTACCGGATGCACGAGCCGAACCTTTACTTCCTCCCTGCTCCATCATCAACACCCTCACCCTCACCACCAAGTGTAGCGAATAGGTCTCATCTGAATGAAACAAATGAGCCCTAACTCGAAGGGTTTCCTAGTGATCATTAAGGAGTGCCACTGGCTTCCTCCCTGCTTCATCATCAGACCCTCACCACCAAGTGTAGCGAATAGATCTCATCTGAATGAAACAAATGAGCCAAAACTCGAGGGGTTTCCTAGTGGTCATTAAGGAGTGTCATTGGCTTTCTCCCTGCTCCATCATCAGACCCTCACTACCAAGTGTAGCTAATGGGTCTCATCAGAACAAAACAAATGAGCCTAAACTCGAGGGGTTTCCTAGCAGCCATTGAAGAGTTCTATTGCCCACCTCTTGACTCCATCATTAGAGCAGCTCGATGGTAGTAAATTGTTGTATTGTCATTGGATTCATATAGACTAGCAAAGTTTCAAATCAATACGACAATTTATAAGTAGGTTAAAATTTAATTCCAAGATTTTCTTACATTGTGACTTAGTTACAGGTGAAGCTAATAAAAGTGTGGTAAAAATAAACACAAACTTGACGAATCTCTTTTCTGTTTAAATATTATGCGAAATGCTGAAATATTTGTACTACCTAATTAAAAATTTGTGGTGTTTAGCGGTCTTCTCGCCGTGAATAGGACGAGGGGTATACCGAAGCGACAGCAACACAAATTTGTTAAAATTTTGCCATATTCATTTACATGAATCTCAAGACATATGTGACAACCAAAGGCGACAGCAAAAAGGACAATAATGGGTGCATCCATCAAAGATGGGCAATTCTCCTACAGTGCTCGGAAAGGCAGTAGAGGTGGATCAGACTACATCCAATATCCAGCAAATTCCTTTATAGAGAAATGCAGGTTCCACGCGGGATGGTTTTATTTCTGCATGCCATCAGTGGGTGTGACACACACAACCTCTGCCCTTTTCTGGCAAGGCAAGATGAAGTGGTGCAACGTCCTCAAAAAAAAAAACCCCGACTCGCCCCGAAAGACCTCGCCAGCATTTTCCTTGATCCAAACTCCAACAAGGAAGAAGTAGAAAATGCTGGCGCGAAGATATTGATGAACCTCTACGGAGGAGATAAGGGAACACTGCCACGGCCGCCCGGCCGCCGGCTGCCTGCCTGCCTTTTGTCACAGTCGAAATCGCAAGAATGCCATGCTGAGGTTAAGCACAAATTGTAGTAAATTTAGTTAGTTTTATTAAATTAACAATCAACTATACATGAAAAAGGCTTCCTTAGGGTAGATTTTTCGAAAAAGCTGAAACAATTGCCGAAATTTTGCAGTTTTTCGCAGCGTTCGATGCAGCAAGCATCATGGGGGTAGCACAGGGTTTTCAGGGTTGCAAACTTGAGTGTAAACTACTCTCAAGGAAGTAGAGAGAGAGAGAGAGAGTTGATTTTACTGAATATGTAGAACGTAAGGATTTAAACAATTTATCTATTTAATATGTATTCGAAATATGCTGTGTAGAGATTCCTTCGATTAACTTGCTGTTGATATGTTCTGTATTTACCACATACTGAAAAATATTCTGAACATATCTAGGCCAGCTCGAAAAACTATTAAAACTAATTGAAATCAAAGATAAAACCAAATCGATCATAATTGGAGGTGCTATTTAAATTTTGATTATCTAAAATACTATAAGAAAATATGTAGTTTAAAAAACTATAAAAACACACTTTTATAGGAACAGACTAAAAGTACAAAGTAATAACCGTCTATTCAGTAACTGAAATTAAAAAGCGTTCGAATGTGAGCTCAAAAAGTTTTTGATAAATAAGGCCTACTATACCTTATAAGAATTTTTTAATGATAAGCTTTATATTTTACAGGGTGTATACCCTTACAGGGTGTCACACTGATCTCAAAATTTTGTTAACAACTTTTCTATGTACTGTGACTAGCAATGAATAAATGAATATGAATATGAACACATGCACATGCGCGTTTGCGATGTTTGATGTCGATTTTGACTGGCCTACTTCGGAAGTACTTGTACCTATGCAATATTTCATTAGAGTATCAAAAATTTTACTCCTGCTATGCAAGTCTCCTTACAGAACTCCGCAACTTGTCTGACGCGGTGGTTAAATTTGAAAGCTTAAACTTTCAATACAGCTGACAGACCTTTCATTCTTTTTTTATTGCTACTGGCGCCTCAACCATCGGTTCAGATATTGTTGTGGGGATTTCGAATTTCGAATTTCAAAACCGCGAGAGCAAGAGCATGTCTTGCAAGAAATTGTATGCATGCTCTATTTTTGTACTAGGTATTGAATTATAATGGAAAAGAGAATTAGTAATAAAAAACAGCGAGTTGCACTCCGGGAGTGCCGGCAGAAGTGAAAACTTGAGTATAAACGTTGTGCATTTTTGATATTCTTAAATTTTTAACCAGTTGATTTTTAGAAAATATACTTATAATAATGAACTAGATGCGTTGATAAAGGGCTCCCTAGACTTTTTCACAAAAAAAAGGAATTTGGACATAAAAAAAAGAAAATAATACGGACTGGATTTGAACCGAGGTCTTCGGTTCTGCCGCCGCGCGCCGCCTGTTTTGTCTAACCGAGGTGCCAGAGCTATCAGACCATTGGGAAAAATGGCGAAATTTGCCTTCGTATTCTAATGACATTGTAACAGTTTTTCGATCAGGCCCCCAAGTACGTCTTACGGTCAAGTGATCCTGACGCGAGTTTAACAGCTTTTACCCATCACAATAAATAGTGCACAACGCCGCTAAAGAAGTTGTCACTTCAATAATGTTTTAAACCGGAAATTTTCCCAAACGGTGCGGTTTATGTCCCTCACTCAAAGGTAAGAAGCTGGACTTTTCACAGTCTCATAAAATTGGTGTAATGGTAATATTAGATCAACTGGTATATGAAAAAAAACTTACGTCGGTTTTATTTCAAGAATTGCTTTTTATTGCATTATGTCTCTGTAAAAAACTTTTTCAACAAGCGAATTTCTTATTTCTAGATGCAATTTTACACCTACCTATCTTAAGTTTCTCACATTTCCAATTTTGTGAGGAACCTAAAACGAACATAAATTTAATATACAGTAGTAGAAGTTAGAAATTTAGACTAATTATGTCCTACCTACAACACAACAAAATATAGGTACTCAAATAGTACAACTTTTATGGGCTCTTAAGTATCTTAGGCAATATTATCCGTCACTTTTATTTCAAACTATTAATGTTTGCTTTAGGTAATGAGTAAAATTATTACTTGTCCTAGGTTACATAGGTCTATGGTTATGCAATAAATGGCAAAGCACTAATTTATACCCAATCCTGAAGCGCTAGTTCAATATTTCCTAGCAAAATAAGCATAATAAAAAAAAATTAGGATCCTAGTGTGAGTTTTTTTTTTTCAATTTTGGCGCAATCGGAGCGATACAGTCTCCACGTCCAAACGCCGCCAATGCCAGGCGGAGCGGAGACTGAAGAATTATGCTGCGAAACGGTGCACGATGCATTTTGGGATACTAGTTCTTGAATATAAATATTACAAAAAAAATTTTTAGTAACTTCCCTAGATATGACTAAGAACTACTTACACAAAAAAAATTAGCTTGATTACTCAAATAGTTATTGAGATAATTGAGTTTAAGACGGAAAAAAGGGGTCTTGAAAATCATTTTTTTAGTACATTGTATTTATTTTATTCAAATAAAATTTAGTAACTTCCCTTCATAAAGAAAAGATCTATCACATATAATATTTTGGAAGACCTAGCAATGATACTTTGTCAGGAAATTTAATTTAAAAACATTGAAAATTCTGAGTTTGATCGCCGGAATGCCCTTAACCAGGTTAATCGCAGCGGCTATAACGCTCGCGAAACGATTCCGCTCCGCGCGAATAGTTTAAAAAAAAACCTGCAAAAGATCCCTGCCGATTCCGCCGTAAAATAAATAATAAAAAGCTATAAAATTACTAATATATTTTTTTACAGTAGATATTACGAAAGCTTTTGACATTACTCATTCTTTAGAAATCAGCAGATTATAAATGTCTACCTAAGTAGGTACATGCCTTTCTACCAAACCTACAATGATTCTGATATCCGTAAAACAAGTGCTTACTTTTCGGACTTATCTCGGAATCAGAGGGCCTACTCTGAAACGCAAAACCCGAAACTTCGGTATACCCGTCCCTCTCTCTCTCTAGTCGGGACAGAAGTTTCGGATTAGAGTTTCAGAGTACGGCCCCAGGATAATATTCGAGATGTCAACTGATGCGTGTTATGCTAACTTACTGTAATCAGTTGTAAGTAAGTAGATAGGACCTTTTTCATAACCTCAGAAGGATACATTTTCAATCTTATTAAAAATATATCACGACCCACAATCGATCTAAACATCTAATTAAGCTCCCAGTCCACACAGCACGCTACGTTTTTAACGTAGCTTTGGTCCTATTTGCCGGATCACTAAACACGGAATGATTTAGTGGTTTCAACTTCACGCACGGACGCGCTCCCTGTTCGGCCAGCGAACTTTGTATCGCGTATGCGACGTACAATAGACGTTATATCTAAGGATGCATGTACATCGTGCCAGTAACTTGCACACTTGACTGTAAGCAAGTAACTTGCTTCAGCATTTTGCACAGTTCAAGTGCAAACGCGATTTAACTTGCACAAGGCTTATGTTGTGTACTCATGTCAGTATCTGGAGCGAATACTACTTGCTCCAGTTACTTGAGTGTACAAGCACCTTTTGGTACAGTTTGAACATATCAAGCTTCGATCATCGAAGATATAAAGCTTCAACTATTATAAAAAAGCAGGATTTTTTCCATGTTTAACCAATAATAGTAAGTGACCATCAAGCTTCGGTAAGTGAACTTTTGTATAGCTTATAGACGTACAAATGGGAGTTATGTCATCACCATCGTTATCAATCAAAAGCAATATACCTAAATTGAAAGTTTCATAAAAAATCGTCTTAAAACAGTTGAACTATTGCACCTAAAGGTGCGTCCACACTTGTATCATTGTGGCGTGTCCGAACTCCGAACACCGTATCTTTATTTATTGTCTCTTTGATACAGTATTACCACGGCGCATGCCCAACAAAACTAGCGATGCATGATAATGACACAGTGTTCGGACACGCTAAATGTTACAAATGTGGACGCACCTTAAAATTAAGACGTCATCATTATAGATATGAATATTTAGTAAAACAACTTCAACAGCGTTAACTTTCATCACCATATTAATCAAAAGTGCGAAAATATCTTGTAACCTAATTCAGTCACACCGAATCGCAATTTGAAATTGCGTTGAAGGGCCGAACTAAATCACAGGTTTCATCAGAATCCACTTTGCCAACGTTTAAGGCGGTGGATCACGCGAGTGTGGTATCAAATTTTCGTTCACACATAATAAAACGCATTACGTTGGATGCGTTTACACCGGAGTGTAACGACAGGTGTTTTGTTTATGTAACATTGAAGAAGCTGACTCATAAATTCTTTTTGAGCTTGTATGTCACAAATTTATATTATAGTATTAAATAAATTCTCTATTTTCTTGAAATTTATTTAATACAATCGTTGATTACCATGGCCACTTTAATTTGATGAGAACTTTACGTATATTTACAGATAGTAGATTCGTACAGCTTTTTCCAATAATAAGGTTAGATTTGAATACGAAGTATAAGTTACCCATAACATAACCTCTTTCTAGGTATACAAGCCACACTAATTGACTATTTCTTAGGTAAGTACATCACTCTTAAATGGAATACCTATCGTCAAACGAATCATATAGCATCATGGTAGGTAAAACATATTATAATTGAAATATAAAAAGTCTTAACTTTCACTCGTTGATTAATATACTAAAACCTGACCGAACATTTATCAATTCATAACTAGAGATCGGATAATCGGATGCATATTTACCTAAAGTTAAAATTTAGCTAGGAAATTATGGAAGCGGCTTCCTAAAACACGTTTTTTTATATATAAATCCCGGGATTTCATAAAATTCGCTAGGTAATGCAAAATTAGTCCGTTACATGGTGTGGAAACGATGTCTTTAGCATGAGCTATTTATTTAAAAAAATCGATACAAAAGTGCATTCCATAACAGCTAACACCTCAACTTTAGGTAAATATGCATCCGATTATCCGATCACTGTTCATAACCAAAAATATTACACCACGGTGTGAGATGTTGCAATACATCACTCCAGCTTTAGGTACCAAGCAATCTCCCTCCAATTTAACACGAGCGAGCTGTAACGCGATCACGTTATGGTAAGGAGGATTCTCCATTGCGTTTTACACACGAACAATTTAACACAACCCGCTGAAAGAACGAGCAATGTAACACATTCCCATTTCTTACATTCCTTTCGCTTATAGCGTCAGCATATTTGTTTAAAGGTATTTCGCGAAATGGCTTTTTTGTTGACGTTGTTTATTGGTTTTCGGAAAAGTGATAACAAACGTTTATGAACCTTAAATCAATGTTGCTAAGAAATAAATTATAATTTACAACGACCAATTTCATTTTAGGTTAGACTAAGGTTGGCAGATTTTATCTATAGGTAATCACAATGGGCCAGAGATTTAATTACACTTCCGACCATCCGAAGAGAGATAGGCCCGTGCTACAGGGTAGGCGATAATAATGTTACGCTACTGAATGCTATTAAAAACTAAGTTAATAAAAACGTTACTTTATATATGTCGCAGGGATATGAGGATATCAGGGATTACACGAAATCCCCAGAGATACCACGAAATCACGGTAGATGTTGAATATTCTTATTTACGACGTCTTCTTCCTAAAAAAGTTCACTGATATGTCATTTCACTAAACTAAATCGAATGAAATGAAGAATTAGTGAAGTAATAACAATACGCTCTGCAGGTGACAGGTATGAGCGAGTATGTACATCCGAGGTCCTGTAGAACACGTGATAGGTTAGAAATTTATTTAGTTTTGTGAAATGACAATATCACTGAACTTTTTTTGGGAGAAAACGTCGTAAATAAGAATATTCAACATCTACCGTGATTTCGTGGTAACCCTAGAGATTTCGTGAAATCTCTGATATCCTCATTTCTCTGCGACATATACAAATAAGTACATTTCCACAATTACTAGATTGGTAATTATAATGTTTGAGTAACAACTTAAACGGAAAAGCTCAACTTTTCTTTATCAGGGAAATGATTGTTGATTTCTCTGTGATGTTTAAAAGTATTCCTCCTTGTCTTTTCTCAAATCTGTATTACATTCTATAATATTTTTTTAAAGATTGATAAATTTGTATCTATTCTGTTTAAAATAGTACAAACTTGTTTAAATAGAAAAAAATAATTAGTTACGTCGTGTATAACTTGAAGTTGATGAAGTAAGAGGACTCTTTCAACTTCCGATAGTTCTCTTTGCTGCTGCACTTGCTCAAAATGTTGCTTGTGATATCTTCGTATTGTGAGTGTGCACAATCCGTTTAGCTGACTAACGTTTTATGAATTTAGAATGTCATTAATTAATTAAGCGAAATTTGAACTGAATAAATTGTTAGGTTGATTAATTTCAAATGACTCGCGGCCGGGTCGGGCCGGAATTCAATTATGCCACCTTTGTTTATGACTGAATCTTTTGAAAAATATACATTTTGTCCTACTTTCGTATGCATGAAAAATTCATGGTCATTTGGAAGTGAAAAAATGTATCAGTTGTGTTTTTGGCTCATATTCGATGTGATGTGAGGAGAGGACGGAGCTGGCGTAGTAAAATACGGCGTTGGTAATGTAGGTGGCTAAGCAGCTTGAGCTGCGATCGGTTATTAGATGGGTGACCAAAAAATATTTAACACGAGCTCCTCCGTGCTACCCTTAAACTGGTTGGTTCCGGCTACGTTTGCAGTCGCTAATAGCCACCAATCCGCATTGGGCCCGTGTAGTTGCGTCATGGCCTGTTCTCCTTAGCCACTTATAAGGAAGGAAGGCATCATCAGCCATAATTTTCCCACTGCTAGGGCTCAAGCAGTGGGAAAATTATGGCTGATGATGATAATGATGATTTTTTTTTTTTTTTTTTTTTTTTTTTTTTCATAAAAAGTTGCATTACATGTACAAAGTCAAAAAATTACAATTTAAGCTAAATTTTAAAAGTAAACTGCCTGAACTAGGTATAACCTGTACTTCAGGCGGGTTCGATCTTACATTAAAACTTAAGTAAATTAACAATTATAATAAATTTATCTACATGGCAAGTAAAAGAAAAAAAGGTAGGTAAATGTATATAATAATATTGATTGTAAACTAAATACTACTTACATATTGCTAAAAGTTCCTCCGTCTCATCGTAAGATAAATTTCTTAAATAATTAAAAACAGTTACTTTAAAATTATAACAATTGAGCTTATATATATTAAGTGTTTTATTTAATCTGTTATATAAAAATGGGCCTAAAAATATAAAGAATCTATTTGTAAAAATAAATTTAGAGTCTGATTTCGAAATGCAAACAATATTTCTCCGTCTTTTATCGTTAGTGTCAGCATTATACGGATTAATTGTGTGTTGTTTTAATACAATGTGCATTATGAAAAGCTGACGTACAGTTAATACTGAGCACGTTTTGTACAGTAGCTGTGTGGGATATAGAAAAGGAAGGGAATTTGCTACTTTTAAAACGGCTCGTTGGGCTCTTTCAAGGGAAATTATGTTAGTTTTGAGCGCCCCACCCCAGGAAGTAATACAATATTGAATTATGGATTGGCAGTGTGCTTGATATATTTGTGTTATTAATTTGGTATCTGCAATACTTCGTAGTTGTTTGAAAACGTAAATAAATTTTCGAACTCTGTTAACTAAGTTATCAATATGTGGTCTAAAGGAAAGTGTATTATCTATTATTATTCCAAGGTATTTTAAATTACTAGTACTTATTATAACGGGACAGGTGCATGTGATGTTAGTCGATGGATTTAGACACTTGTGGGCATATAATTTAATGTTAGTATTTTGATGGCAGGAGCGCATGTAAAAGCGAATGTATTTCGTTTTATCAGCATTTAGCGTTAGTAGATTGCATTGTAACCAATTATTTACAACATTTAAACCTGATTGCGCGTTGTTATACAATTCTGTGCTGGTTGTTCCCGTAAAAATGAGTGCTGTATCGTCGGCATAAGTTATTATTTTGCCGTTTTTTATTTCGAGGTTGCACAAGTCATTAATGTAAACTAGGAATAGGGTGGGTCCGAGGATACTTCCCTGGGGAATACCGTATCCAGGGATGTTTTGTTCATCGCTTTTGATGTCGGCAATTTTAACAATTTGACTTCGACCAGTTAAATAATCTTTGAAAAGATTTAATTGCTTTCCTCTTATTCCCAGTTCCTCCATTTTATTTAAAAGTAAAGGAACAGACAAAGAATCAAAGGCTTTGGCGAGGTCCAGAAAGACTCCTAAAGTTTGGTTTCCTTTGCCAAGTTCCTCTGTCACGTAATCTGTCAAACAATTAACTGCATCAGAAGTGGATAACTTCGCTCTAAATCCAAATTGCCTGTGTGAAAGAATACTATTTTTCTCTAGATAGTTAACTAGTCTAATGTTGATAATTTTCTCGAGTATTTTAGAAAATGAAGGTAATAATGATATAGGTCTATAGTTAGTTATTAGGTTTTTACATCCGGCTTTATATATTGGGATAACTATGGCCTTTTTTAAGCTTTTTGGGAAGATTCCTTCAGACAGGCAAGTTTGAAATATATGAGTTAAGGGACGTACGAAAATGTGCTTGAAGCGCTTAATGATTTTATTGCTTATGTTATCCCAACCAACTGCACAGTCATCCTTCAAACCTGAAATAATTTGAAGGACTTCTTGTTCGTCGGTGTCAAATAAGGCAAAAGAATTCAAATTTGAGATAGGCAGTGATTTGTGTTGCTGTAGTACAGGGTTAAGATATGAATTTTGTATTTTTTCAGCTAGGTTTTTCCCTACGTTGGCAAAAAAACTATTTACATTATTAGCTGAGAGTAGTGGCGAGCTGTTTGTGTACAATAAGTTAGTATTAGCCTCTTGATGTTTTGACATATATGTGACGTTTTTAATGTGTTTCCAAAGCATTTTTGTATTTTTGCCAGCTTTAAGTAATTCACTTTTGTCATAGTTCGTTTTGAGTCGCTTTAAGAGATTGTTGCAGAAATTTCTGTATCTTTTATAAGTAGTTGCAAGAACTAAGTTATCTGGGAATTTCTTAGCTTTCTGATGTAAGTTATCCCTATTCCTAATACATCTAATAAGACCAGGAGTAATCCATGGTTTTATATTACAATATTTCTTACTAACCGAGATTTCCGTAGAACTATTTGAAATGGCTTGCTGGACACAACTCACAACGTAGGTCATTGATGCATTAGCGTCAGCAGTTTTATAAACTGGGCTGAAATCAATATTGCATAATTCACGTTCGAGTTTGTTTACATTTAGCCGAGACCTAGTCAAAGACCTAGGCAAGAACCGCTCTGATGCGTAGGAAGGGTGTGGGCAGGAAGGAGCCCATGGAATGAGCAGATGTTGAGATAATCCTCTTTTCCAAGCTCATGGGTGTCAGGTCTAATATTTATATTTATGTCACCTGTAAGTATAATATTTTTATAGCATTTTAATGTATTAAAAATTATATCTAGGGAATTGCAGAAAGAGTCGTAGTTTTTGTTGGAAGGAGATCTATAGGTCGCTACAATCGCTGTGCTAGATCCGGCTTTTAAAATTAAGCTGTTGCAATCTGGTAAATTAGGCTCTTCTACAGTGACTGTTAATGATTTCTTAGCATAAATTATTATACCGTCATTTTGATTACGGTTTATTTTGCTGTAAAATAAATCGTAACCCTCTATCTTAGGAAGGTTGTCAAAACGATTCTCTAACCAACACTCAGTTAAGATTATAACATCACACGTATAGCTTAGTCTATGTAGAAAAACGTTAAAGGCATGCATGTTTTTGTAAATACTACGAATGTTTTGAGTTAGTATTGTTAAAGAGTTTTGATGAATGGAGAGATATTGTTTACAGTTTTCTACATCACACAAACTTGACTCTGATACAGATATAGCATCTATTTCACTTATTAAATTAATATCCATTTTTTTTACAGTTCTTAACTAGAAACAAATGTATGCGGTGCTCTCAGGCACCCACATAGTCAATAGAGTTTAAATACCTATTTTCGGCAGCTTTTTTGGCTGGACATTCAGCGTCTCCGGTCTTGTGGGCGCAGGGTTTACTAAACCGCATGCAAGTTGCACATTTTGGCTGGTCTGCTCTTTTCAAGCACTCCTTGATAGAGTGCCCATCGTCTCCGCAGTGGCCACACGTAGGTGTTGTCGCTCTGCATGTTTTGGCCGCATGACCATATTGCTGGCACTTGTAACATCTAGTTACCAGCGTGAAATCCCTTACAGGGCAGGATGTCCAATTCAATTGGAAAGGATTCAATGTGATGTGAGGAGGAGAATACAGTTTTGTTTCTTGTCAAAAATAAAGCAATGTTTCCCTTGAGTGAAGTTTGCTATCTCCGTTATTTCTAATACTTGCCTTCCAGGTATCAAGTTTTAATTCCACCCTGTATAGGAGATAGGTACACATAAACGTCTCGTCGCATCATCACCTACTAGTCGTCTGAAAGTATCGTAGTGGGCTAAGATATAGGATTGTATTTCGCTAAATTCACTTTCATTTTCTAAAATATTCTGGTTTAGCTATTAATTCTGTTAAGACATTGTAGACAGGAGGGAATTTCCACAACCGTAAATAGTAATGGGACTACTAGAAATAGTAAATCCCTCGTGGTCCCATTAATTGGTCAAAATCCTGGGAGCATAATTTTAATGGGACCACGAGAAATAGTTATCCCTCGTGGTCCCATTAATGGGACAAAATCATGGGACCACGAGAAAACAGGGAAAGATAGTACTACCTACTTAAATTAATCAATTAATACAAAATAAATAATGAAATAAATTATTCAGGTCTATAAATATAATAAATAATAATACGATAAATAATCTTATCCTATTTGTACTCTGATTTGACATACTTTGGTTTGACTTATTATGTCGAAATACAATTATTTAAGTATGTTATTAATATCCTTTTTATTGCCACACGTAAAAAGACTTTAAAGATATACTTTTTTTTTTCATACCTGACCTTAATATTATAATATTAATAATGTTTTTGTGTGTTAGCTATGGACAACCTGTGGTATTATTGTATCCCGAATTTAGGGCGACTTTTATCATTGATGTTTAGACGTGATTAGCGCTAAACGTGTTTAATACATAGTTCTGACTCTGTCATCTGTTTGAATGTGACAGGGACGGAAATACGTTTTAAGCGCGTTTGGCGTTGATCGCGTTTGGATATCATTGGTGAAATCGGGCCTAAATGTATTTTATGTAGTAAGAAGTATGATGTGTTTTCTAATGTATGTCCAGATGTCACTACTGTGTTCAGCAGAATACCAGTGCAGCAGGCCTCGCTTGCTGCTTATACTGAGCTGAGCACAGTTTTGGCATCATACAACAACACATTTTATGGTATATTTTTGTTTATTTTGATTTGTTGTATTTTTTTGGTTTTGTTGTGTGTTGCTAAATAAATAATTTCTTTCTTTCTTCTTTCTTTCTAATAGCACTAGTTTGTATTTCCTGAGTATTAAATCATTTTGAGTGTAAGTATACGAGTGTTTTGAGAGTCGGTTTTCATTTTCGTGTAGTGGGACGTACTTTTACACCGTAATGAATATAATAATTAAAGACCCAAGGAATATTTTGATTAGTCATCGTTACTGTTATTTCTTAAATTATAGCAAATAGGTACTTCCCTATTCTTATTATTTACTAGCTGTCCGCTTACGGCGCGCGAGCTGCACGATGCTTTCCTATGCGAATGAGGAATTTTCTTAGGGTAAAAAGTGTACAATTGTGAAAAAAGAAATATATATAATATAGTTTACTTCCGCAAAAAAAAAAACACAAAAAGCAAGATGCACCGCCCGCCCGCCCGCAAAAAATTGCACATCGGAATCACCTCGGAAATACGAGTGCACAATACCTGCATTTAGCAAGACATCAATACACCTTGCACCTTCACCGATAATGATAATGATAATGATAAAAATCTTTATTACTGTTATGTACATACATTACAAGAGTGACAAGAGTCCCCTTTTAAGCTAATTTGCCCGTGTCAGGGGGCCCCGCTCTTCAATAACAATGCCTTATTTATCTAATAACAGTTTGTATACTTACAACTAGTTTTTATTTCTTATTACATACCTATACATTTTTTTCCATTTCTCTTAATAATATGTGCACCTGTGTGTGAATGCGTACGAGTGTGTATGTGAATGTGTGTGTGTGTGTGTGTATGTGTGTGTGTGTGTGTACGTGTACGTGTGAGTATATGTGTTTGGCTGTTATATGTGTTTATAACCCATACTAACTTGTTCTTTCAAGTAGTGCCTCTATGTCGTTGTATGTCTTATTTTCTAGCCAATTCTCTAACAACCTTCTACAGTCGTGATGGTTTTTACTATAAATGTCAATTTTATTGTTGATTGCCTTGTATAGAAAAACAGAGCGTGCGTTATACTGCTTTGAGGCAAAAGTTGTTGTACATGTGGTATTAGCTAACTTCAACCGTCTCCTTGTGGCATTTGCTGTATCATACACCATGGTCTTATGTTTTCTTAAAACTGTCTGCAAGATATATAATTTTCTAACAGAAGCCAGTCGACTAAGTTGGTAAAGAGAGTCAGTTGCAAATCTTTGTTTCTTAAAGTACATAACCTTTATTAGGCTTCGTTGAGCTCGTTCAACAGCAAGAAAGCGAGTCTTTGCAGCACCACCCCAGACAGGTATACAATAAATTAGGATAGATTGGACAAGAGAGACGTAAATATCATTTAAAACGTTTCTTTCCTTACTTCCTGTTTTCGCTACCGGGACTACATGTCGAAGAATCTTAAACATCCATATTAGTTTTCGTATCCTTTGGGTAATATGTTCCAAATAAGGATACCAAGAAAGTCTTTGGTCAACCAGAATACCTAGGTATTTTACTTTTGCAACTTTTTGGATGGTGGGACATAAACATGTTTGCTTTTCAGTGAGAGGGTTGCAATGGTGTATTTTGACAACAAAATCGGTATCAGGCTGAGTAGCGTCGTAAATACTAAAGCATATGTAGTGCGTTTTATCTGTATTGAGTGTAAGGAGGTTACACTACTCGATAAGACTACTCTACACGTGTTTCGCCCCAACCCGGGGCATCCTCAGGAGTTAAGGTGGTTCGAAAACCAGCACCGAACATTCGGTACATGTACATTCGATTTAAGCTATTAAACATCAATACTGTTTGGGATTTGCTATCGACACGAACAGAAGCAGACGGTAATAAAAGAAAGTATAGATTGTATTTAATTGATCACCAAAGTAAAACCTAAACTACAAGAACAATGAAATATATAAATGTACGTAGTGTGCATTTCACTTTTTTTGGTGCGATCTCAGTATTTTTTGTGGTTCAATTGAATATTTCCCTTAAAGTACACCTTTGCAAATCATATTTGGCACCTAAAATAGGTACTCTTTAATATACAAATTCATCATTACATTTGGGTGTGAGAGTCTGAAGATTTCTAAAAGTATTTATACACATTTAATTAGGTTTATTGGTTCACAGCAAGCTTCGTTCTAACCACAGTTAAACGAAAACGTATGTTGTTTTTATTTAACCACCAAATCCCTAATTTTATCCGTGGGATACATTGACCTACTTCTGATGTCGAAAGCGAACGATATTTCTAGTTAAAAGGTATGTTTTTTTTAATCCGGTCGGATGAAATATAAATTAACGTTGATGGGAATATAAAGTAGTAGGTAGCGATTTTTAAAGTACATTTATTTTGATTTACAGCTGAATAAAAATATGTGGGATTGTTAAATTGTTATCTTGAATGTTTCAAGAAAATTCCTAGGTGTATAATATGTGTTTTTTGAAGTGAAAACGCCGCCAGGCGTTGTGCACTTTTTGTGATGGGTAAAAAATGTTAAACTCGCGTCAGGACACGTGACCGTCAGATAGAAAATTCGTACGACGGACACGTGTCCGTCTTATGACCGTGACCTGATCGAAAAATTACAATGTCATTAGAATACGAAGGCAAATTTTCCAAAGTGGTGATAGCTCAGATTATAAAACGGGCGGCATTGAAGCCAGAAGACCTCGGTTCAAATCAAGTCCGTATTTTTTTCTTTTTTTTTGTAATATTCCTTTTTTTACCAAAACTATTATTAAGTAGCTGACTGTTATTCCGTGATCATGGCGTGTGCAACTGCGCCGAAATATCGGTAACTCGAAAAACAAAATAAGCATGGCAAAAATCCCGTCTTTCATAATAGTAATAGTGATAATGATCATGTAGGTTTAAAATCTTATTCCTTTTTTTGTCACTTTTGCCGGCACTCTGGAGTGCAACCCGTTGTAATTTTTTTTACATTAACGTTTAAGAAATACATACTTACTTTAAATAGGTGAACAAACACCAGCACAACAGAATTCATCGGAAAACTTTTCCACCCAAGTAAGCCATAAAAGGCTGAAACTACTGGAAAATAATCTCGACGTGCAATAAAGTGAGTAGAGTCAACACGGGAATCAAACTGAAGACCTCGCCAAATTGAGATTGCAATATTTAAAGCGGCGCAGTGGCGCAATAAAGTTTCAGTGCATACGTTTCAGCTGCACCGCAGACTATTAAATTTCAAAAGGTTTTCAGCCGATTTTCATATAAAATGCTATATCGAAAATTTAATGCGCTGATTTTTAGTGTGGTATTGGTGCGTTTTGCGCTTACGTTCTTATTTATGTTCAGTGCAGTAGTAAGTACACCTAGCATGAATAGTCATGTTGTCATACATGTATTGAATTTTAGTTCCTTATACGACCGAAAGAGGCGCTGCTCTGGTTTTCATACAAAATTCGTGCTAGGTGTACTGTTATACTGTAGTGTACTTTATATACATATAAGCCAGAAAAGCTCAACAAATTAAAAAAACGATTTCACTTAAAAAAAAGCTGCCATAATTTAGCTCATAAAACTTCAATTAACTACGGAAATGTTATATAGAAAGAAAGAAAGAAATATAGTTTATTCGACTAAAACATACATAATATGAATGTAATAAATACATTTTTCAGATCTTGCATACAAAATTTAGACGTTCGGTGTCATATACTATATATAACTACGACAAATGATGTTTTTACGTTCATAATACCTAAGCGTTTTATTTTATTTTATTTTTCCTTCTTGGAAAACTAACAGCTATTCAATACAAATGTTTTTATAAAATATGGTTAGTCATTAGCCAAGAAACAGTTTTCACATATAGGATACAAATGAGTTAAAAAAATATTTTTTTAAGTAATATGTAATTTAACATGGCTGAATGAAACTCTTGAGGCTGGTGGCGTGGCAACTGTACTTCATGAGCTCTTAGTCTTGCCCCAGGTAAAATCATTCCGTCTGACCTACGTAGAAATGACACACCTCTGAGTCACACCGTCAATTCGTCTCGGCATCCATGCCACTTCGATGACAATAGTAACAAAAATGCAACTTTGTATACTTTGGAATTCGGAACGGATGAATTTAATAGGTGACTCTGCAATTTTAAGTTAAGATTATTTATTTTTACGGGCAAATTATTGGCAAAGGGTAATTACGTTGTGGCGATGACTTGCGCGAAGCGTTTGGCCTGCGGTGAATTTCGAAAAGGACATTCATGAGATGGGTGACCATAGTTTTTATTGGATTTGAGTATTTTTATCATTAGTCATGTTGTACCGTTGATTCTTGATTTCAGTGCTTTCAGTTTCTCTATTGTGTTGCCATCGCATAAGGCATATTATTATGTTTACCATAAGCTAGATCTTTACCCGGCAGGCTGTTTCCACCGAGGTTAGGAGTATATCTCTCTTTCGTCTTTCTATAGAAGCTCTGATACTATTTTAACGGTCTTTGGCCGCAGAAGTTCCGAAAGTCGTCATTTTTGTGTGAAGCCGCGGTTATTCGCTAGTTTTCTGTAATAAAAGAAAATTGCGGCCCTACGAACCCGGTTTTTCAGATACCTAATAAATCTAGCTATGTACCAATAAAAAAATACTTAACCGATAGTCATTAGCCAACCCACTGGCCATCAGTTATCCGTCATCAACACACAAAAGCCGAACATTTGCGTCACCGAGCACCGAGCACTCGGTCGAACCAATATTTTTTTGGAGTCCAACTTTAGCCGTATTACATGTCATCATTTGTCGCGGCTTACGAAATTTTTTAATGTTTGGTCTAAGTTAGAAGAAGTGGTGGTTCATATTATTTTTACAGGAGCCAAAATTAATAATAGGAATTTTATAGAAAATGAAGTATTTTTTGAAAAAATCGGTGTTTATAGACAGTAAAGCCACAAAAACCATTGAAAGTGGAACCACTTGAGATTAGCGGTGATTAGCGGTGTCACATTTCAAGTGGCTATCAGGTTACGACATGTAGCGCGCGCGGCGGCCATCAGGTTAGGGGTTATTGAAATACTTAAATGATACTCTTACATCTTATAACAAGAAAGATGGCATCTGCACCTGAACTAGTAACACTGTATCTCCTCGGTGCAGCGCTCATATTTTTAAACAAACAAAGGAAGTAAGCATAGCATTTCAACGCTAAAAAAATTAAGACGCGTAAGTCTTTTCTTAAAACTACTACTACTACCCGAACAAGTTAACTCGGCACCTGAATGTAAGCAACGTTTTCGAGTCAGGTGCCAAGTAGTTGTTAACCAAAGACTTATGCGATTCATAAGTTTTGGTGAAAACGGCCATAAAAGTGTGCTTATACAAATTTAAACAAAGTATTTTACAACTGTAACTCTGTCGCTTGTAACTTGCACCAAACCGAAAGTCTAACAGAGATGGAGATTAATAGCGCTAAGCCCGCCTCTCAGTAAGTCACCTAATGCGATTATCTTGTACCGAAAACAATGGACACACGCACAGATTTTTATTAATAATATTTTAACAAGTGGTATGCCACGGATGTTGGTGTATTGGGTAAGAGTTTTGACCTACTAAGGATTTGTGTGTTGTATAAGGGGATAATTATTTTGTCATTATGGGAAAACAATGTAAATATGAGATCTGTCTGATCTGAACTATGCGGAAGAGCGGCGTTCCGGCGTACATGCAATTTGTAATTCACAAAGGAACCCCAATGATAATAGGGTATTTTACTGTTGTTGAAATGTAGATATTTAATGATGACGTTAAAAAATATTGCAATTAAGAATACCAAATGTGAAAAAATAATTTGAATCTGTTTTATAATAAAAGAATTATAGTCTGTTTGATTTTGACTATAGCTGTCTCTTTCTAAAACGAAATCTTCTATGGCGTGACTATGACGCTACTAACCCACTGACGTCACTAATATAGCATCCTGTCCTTGTCTAATTATAAAGTTTGAAGTCCTATATCTTTGAAAATATTCAAGATAATTCAAAATGAATACTTGTTTTGTGTAGCTAATATTTCGAAAAACATTTTAAAGAAATAAAAAAAAATCAGTAAAATACCGTATTGTTAGTTTTAAATCTGGTAACAAATTAAGGTTTTTTTGTCATGAGTAGTTATGCCTAGGACATGCTGAATTGGTAAACCACGAAGACACCCACTGCTCAGCAAATTCTGGGCATCGCTCACTTATTTATGGTGGACTAGTGGCTTCTCGCGGTGTTACCCGCTTGGCTCCCGTTCCCGTTGGAATAGCAGGATAAAGTATAGTCCAAGTTACTCGGGATTAATGTAGCTTTCTACAGGTGAAATAATTTTTAAAATTAGTCCATACTTTATTGAGATTATCCATTACAAACAAACAAAATATCAAATCTTTTCTCTTTATGTGGTCGTCCAAATCAAAAGGGACCTTGTGGCGCTAGGCACTTACGCCTTTATTGCTGCTGTTCTAATACAAAACAACGACAATAAATAGGTATGTCCCGGCCGCAATAAGGTCCCTTTTGATTTGGAGTACCACTTATAATAGAAGTAGAGATTGTATAGATAGACTGGTGGTCGGCCTCGACTTCGTCCGCCTGGAATTCGTTTAAATATCGCGCTCTTACGGGATCACGTAAATTTTTTGGATTATCTAAGGTCTAATCAGAAAGGCCGTATACAGAAAGAAAGCCGGAAGCCGATGCCGATTTACCGGCGCTTATAAGCGCCGGTAAATCGGCATCGGTCAATTCAGGTAACAACAGCTACATAAAGCAAGCCGATTGAAGCCGATTTTCTGAGTAACTTCATATTTTTAAATTATTGCAAATACTTACTTAATACACATTTTTTTATCACAATAGTTAATTCTAAGTCCATAATAATAATCATTATTACAAAAGGGCCAGGCCAGCGCTGACCAGCGCGTGTCGGAACTCGGAACTTGTCTGCGACGTTCGGCACCTGTCGACGCCTATCGGCGCGCTTAGCGCTTATCAGCGCTTATCAGCGCTTGTTCATAGAGACTGACTCACCGGTTTCCGGCGCGGACCGGCGCCTATAAGCGCCAATAGGCTTCCAGCTTTCTTTACCTAACAGTAACAGTAACAGTCAGAGACTTCCGCATTTATAATATTAGTTTAGTTTATTTATGTAAGTACCTACTAAAATTAAATATCACCAAATTTCTTCATAATTTGTTCAGTAACAGTCAGTTACTTTCGCATTTATAGTATTAGTTTAGTTTACTTACGTACTCCAAATTAAATTAGCGACACGACTGAAACAAGCTCCTGACTCAACATGATATAGTTAAGCTGACGATTTCATAATAATATGCAATATTAGCAAGCATAATACCTCAATACCTAATAGTTAAGTAATAAGCTAAAAATTAGATGCAATAACGGATCTGTCGACCAAGATATATAAAATTTAGCTCCTGAATCAGCTTAGACTCGAACTAGAGAGTATAACGAGACTGATAATATTGTGTTAAACAAACCCTTTTTTTATTAAATTTGATTTTATCAACAGTTTTTCATATCTTACCAATCTTACAAAATTATTTTCGCCTCTATCTATCATCATCATGTCCTCCACACTGTGTCCGGTGTCGGCGACTTCTACGTGCTCTACTGGTCCTCATGATGGGCACGGACTATCTGCTCAACTGGTCCTCATGAGGGGCACGGATATGACTTGCGAATCCAAACTTGGACTAAGGTCCGGTCACAAGACGCACAGAACTGCTGGCTAGAAGAATTTTATTGCAAGTGTAGGTACCTAGTTGTGAGTAGGCTTTGGTCGAATCAAAAGTAGAGTCTTGATCTATACTAATATTACAAAGAACACAGATTTGAATTTTGTTTGTTTGTCTATACTAAGAGGAAAGATTTGATTGTTTGTTTGCATCGAATACGCTCCGAAACTACTGGACCGATTTAGAAAATTCTTTGATCATTTGAAAGCTACATTCATCCCGAGTGACATAGGTTTTATACTTTTATCCCGATATTCCCACGGGAACGGGTACCACGCGGGTGAAACGACGCGGAGCCTCTAGTTCTCTACATGAATTATGTATCATAATAACACTGTATTATAATGCAAAACACGGTAATTTAACAGGTAACTTGCCCATTTTATACCTTTAAACTACTTTAGCTGAAAATTTACTCCTACCTCGCTAATTGTGTTCCCCTGTTATATAAAAGCTTGAACAAGTTATGCAGTTAAGCTTCTATTTGAGATAAGTGAACAGGTTTTATACAACTAATATGTTAAATTCTTGTCTGTCCGTATGTATGCAGTTAATCAGTCGTGTTTCTGTCTGTGTCGTTGTGTTAAAGTCGCCGCCGTTTGGATGGGATATTCTGCGTAATTTTAATTTGAACTCTCTTATTTTTAGTTTTTTGCATTCACAATGCTATTTTTATTATAGAAAATATTAAAAATGAAGTATTAGAAGAAGTCGACCCACCTCACAACTAGCTCCGATGGGACTCGAACCCACAACCTTTCACTGTCCGGGTGAATGCTCTAATACTTCATTTTCAATATTTTTAATTAACCTCTGTTTTTAAAAAGCATTAGAAGTTTGGAAAATATTTAAATTGTATAATTTTAATGATTACAATGCTATATAAATTGCTGTAATCTAATACAACAAATATTTTACCAAAATAGGTAAATTATGACTGTAAAATTTTGTAATTATGTAAGTAGGTAGGTACATTTAATGATTTATTTTTTGCAACACCAAGTTTAGTAAATTTTGCCTTAGAAATAGAAAAAAAAACTGTGACATATCGCTAATGTGTCTACCACAAAAGTTTTGTTAGTTTATTATTTCACACGAAAAAACCTTGGTACTTATTCGAATTGGTGGTTACAATTTCTATCTAACCCACTTTTATAGTGTTAATGAAAAAATAATGTCCATTGCGACTTATGATTAAAGTTACAGCCAACAGCCATGTGATTCATACAAGTTTCAAATAAAGTCGACGGTTTTAAAATAACTTTAGGTCTGAAATATCTACAAAGGTCAACGCTATTTCTTAATATTTTCGAGTATTTCTGTCCATCACGGGAAAATGTAAAATAATTGACTGGACATTTGTACAATACATCTGTATAATGGTTGTAGAATTACTCCACATTATAAAGGATGATGAATTGTTAGTCCAGTTGCCACAAAGAAATCGTACGTCTCTGTACGCATACTTTGAGCAATGACTAAAGAGCTAAGAAGAAGTATTAAGTGTCAATAAAAAAAAAAAAACTCAAAAGACAGTTGCTGCAGTTAGGTTAGGTTTAGCTTGTTGTTTTATTTCGGAGTTCTACGACGAAAAACTTTTCACCTTTAGTGAAAGGTCGTGGGTTCGAGTCCCAGCGGAGCTAAATGTGAGACGGGTCGATTTTTTCTAATAAGTACTTCATTTTCAATATTTTCTATATTCCATATAATTATGGATAAATATAATTATTCATTATGGTAATTTCGAAATATAACTGAGTCTTATACGTAGAAGCAGGTGAAAAACTTGTGGTTCAGTTATTATCACAACGAGGTAATTTAGAATTTTGCAACACTTCACCAAAGAAAAAACAAATATTTCAGCCATGTCTACGTTTAACAATTTCTTAAGTCTACATCTATTTCAAACCAGTAACGCACTGTCACTACCCATAACATACCCATTTGGTATGTCAATTATTAGGACTGTAAAATATGGTTGTGCACTGGAATTCCTTATCTGCATCTGACTGTGTCAGTCAAAACATACAAGCTATGAGTATTGATATATGTTGAGTGTGAAATGTTTGTACGACTGATCAATATATCAAATTGAAGGGTATTCTTGGCATAGTTGGCCTTAAGGTAAAATTGTCTATCCATTTACAGAAGCTTCTAGTTTTGAGGTAATATTTTTTTAAAGAAGAAACAGAGTACATAATTTGAAATGGTCTTACTGTAGCCCTTGTTAGCAAAGAGCTAGCACGACAGTCGTTATGTTTTATGTTTTATCGTGAGTGTATTATTTTTTACTAGCTTTCCGCCCGCGGCTTCGCCCGCGTGGACTACACGACGTTATCACGCGGGAATGTGATATTAGTAAAAAGTAGGCTAAGTTCCTCTCCAGGCTACAAAGTATCTGTATCTGTTGGCAGTGTCTCAAATTTAGCCAAATCCGTTCAGCCGTTTTGGCTTTTTTTTTGACGACCATTTCCTATTGAGTGATTGAGCAACAAACATCCAAACATCTAAACTTTCACATTTATAATATTAGTATCATAAGCCCAATATTGTAACTTCCCGATTTTATGTCTATAAATTGTGCATTGATTTTATTATTTAACCATAGAATAATCTAAATAATAAATTTTAAATTGTTTAGAACGATCACACAGCTTACTTACTACAAACTAATTTGAAAATGTTTAAAATTTCCTTTCTCTTATACCTACCTCCAATAAAAACAAAAAAAAAATCTCGCACAAATATTTGTTTCAGAATGATCGAACAATATTTTCACTATGTTAAGATGTGTACCCAGCGCGGAGATAGGGCACGCTCAAACTTTAATTAATCGGCCATACACCGGGGACAGGAAAAAACTGTGTGGACGTGACCTTAGCGACGGGCGCTAGGGTTGACGACCAGGAGAAAAATTATATTTAATATTTTGTAAGGGGATTAACTGCCGCACTCAGAGAGGCCAATAAAATTTTGATGTCTGTATTGAATAAAGTAGGAATGACAATTAACGCCAATTAAATTTAATTGACGTCTCTGAGTGCGGCAGTAAGACTAAATGCTATGTTATGGACTTGATGGTAATAGTAGTTTATGTGACTGTCGCATAATGAAGGGTATTAAAACACGAGAGGGAGTTTAAAAAACGAGCCTTGGCGAGTTTTTTAATAGTATTCCACGAGCGTTTTAATACCGAGTTATGTGCAGTCTCATACACTACTTTATCTACACTCATTACATTTATTATATTTTTCAAAAATAAATCAAATCAATATTAATTATAAAATGTGAATTGGTGCCAAACCCCACTCATAGGAGTCCATACGGTCTATTCCTTCTAAATTCAAAATTCTAATTAAAAAAAAAAATCTGATTGTTGCCGGCTAAAGAAGGGCTCGAAAGAGTAGGAAGTCAGGGCCGGCAAATCCTACGGTTGCCATGGAGACTGTAAGATTAAGAAATATAAGTGTTTTATAATGAGTGACAGCTGTATCCGGGTGTTTCATAATGGTCATTATGAAACACCCGGATACAGCAGTTTTATTTTTTAAAGTTGACTATGGCATAAAGTGATCATTCTACGTTCAGACATGAGTTCATAATTCGAATATTATAACATGAGTGTAGATAAAATATATTTTGTAATGCCGTGAAAATCTTGTATCATGATTTTAGACGTTGTTTTTAATATAAATTGAATTGAATAATAACCAAAGGCAATTCTTTGTTAAGACTCAATATTGAAGTCAATTGATGCAAAAAATAGTTTAGTATTATTCTTTTAAAAATGTCGATGGGTTCGCATGAAAAACAAAATTATAGCTTACTTTAATAATAAAATCAGTATTCCCATCCATTTCAAAGTAAATTAGAAAAATCTGAAGAGGTTCTCAACTCTTCGGATTTTTCTTTTTTTTATACTTAAAGTAGACACAATACTATTGATCGTTTTGGGTCTAGACAAACTGCTAAATAGGTAGTTTAAAGCTACTAAGCTAGCTATTAGTTTTCCTAGTTATTCATAATTCGCAACCCTGCTTCAGTTAAATAAGAATAAAGATGGCACCTCATTAACTGAGAGCTGAGAGTGCTGAGACCTTAGTTTAAGTTAAACGAGTGACTAAAAAATATACTTTACTTAGTTCAATTTACAGGTAGATTTTATTTATGTCTATAGTCATACGACCTTAAGGGATTCATAGGAATTTTACATTATTGTTTACCTCAAGTTATTGATGTCTCAAAGGGATTCTTGAGAACATTATTGTCTTTGGCTTTCAGATCAGGTACAATCGACGACGAATACAGTAGTAGCCCATTTTTTTTCATATTAAAAAAGGGGGAAACGAGCAGACGAGCCACGTGATGGGAAGTAGTCATCGTCGCCCATGGACTACAATACCAGAAGGCTTGCATATGCGTTGCCAGCCTTTGTGTTTTAGGGTCCTATTTACTATAATGGGAAAAAGAAGGATTGCACGAAAACTGACGCTATCGCCGTTATAGTAAACTATAGCGTCCCACAGTGATTCGATTTCCCGATCATGGTCGACAAAAAGGGTTATCGAGTTTCTTCCGTTGCGCTAGCTATAACGATACCTAACATCCTAGCTAACATGGATCAAATAAAAGTTTTGTTCAAATATCGTCAAGTTTTAAAATATAATTTTTTAAGTGTCAGAAGTTTGGTAAATAATTACAAAATTTGTTGATTTCTGATCTTCACTTTGTCAACATCTCAACGTCAAATTAAAAGAGAAAGTTAAATTATTAGTTATGAATCGTGAAGTAGTAGGTAAGTAGTATTTTTACTATAATTTACTAAAGCAAATACGCGTTATGTTATTGAGATATGTAGAGTCAAACTCCACAGATACTAGGTTTTTCCTACATTTTTAATGTTTGTTAGACTAGAACTTACATGTACCCTCATGTACCCAGGCTGTATTTTTTATATATGGTAGCTACATTAACGTACTTTATAAAAATAATGATTACAAGCAGCGGACTCAAGCGGAAGGTGTTCATAATAATTTTTTTTCAGATTATAATATTTAACTTTCAATAAAATAATTATTTGAAGAATGGATAAAACATTCTAAATTTGATAAAAATTAACGGTTATTTGAGTTTCTACTTTCAAAATGTATGCTATGTAATGTATATCCATCTTATTACAGTGTTAGGAAAGCAAACATTTGTTCAATGTTTGTTATAATTTCATGAACTCTTCATAGTTTAGCAGCGTAGGATTTTCGCGGTTTTACCCGCGTGGTACCCGTTCCCGTGGGAATATCGGGATAAAATATAGCCTATGTCACTCGGAAAGAATGTAGCTTTCTAATGGTCTAAGAATTTTTGAAATCGGTCCAGTAGTTTCGGAGCCTTCCTTCTTTGACTTCAAACAGATCAGTAAGTTCCAAGGTTAGTTAAAAAAAAGGAGAGCATTTTCGTCCTACGAATTAAATGATTCAATGAGTATTTAATTTTTAAGTGTTTTGGGAATTGAGTTTTTGTTTGCAGTTTTTTGTTTTGAAAGCGGTTTTTTTTTTAATTATGTTAATTTTTCCATTTTTAGTGTAAGAAATCTACCTTAAGAAACCACATAATGAGCAAGTGTACTGTAAAGTGCAACGATATAACTGTGTCCAATGGTTTTCCATATCTATATTAGAACACCAAGACAAGCTCCGCCTTACAACTCTTAACTGTTATGCAGTTTAACCTTCCACTGGCTTCCACCATCAGCTTACCTAAATTACTTGAAAGAATACAACTAAAGGTCTATTCGTGCATGTGGTACTTAAAAAACATGCTCTTACTCCAACCATAAATATTACAACTACAAATCTTTACGTTATAATGATATTTAAAAAAACATCCACCAACTCCTAACCATTGAGGAGTTGTACCTTCCATCACAAGCTCGTTATCATGAGATGATGCAAATACTTGAAAAATATATAAAACACGTAAAATATCTATAAAACTTGCGAGTTTTTCTCAATTTCCCCTGAATTCCACCATCAGATCCTGACTTGGTTACAAAATAACCATTTCAGGAGTATACTCTTTGAAATGAAAAAAGAATCATCGAAATTGGTTAATAGTTCGCGAAGATATTGAAGCGTAAAGGAGGAATTACCAGACGACAACAATGTGTTTTTTTCAGTATTCTGAAGAAAATTCTGGTCCGACTACTGTAAATTTTTTATGAGACTAAATTGAAACTTTGGTCTATCAGATAAAAAAATAATTATCAGAATCGGTTCATAATTGGCGGATATATCGTGGAACATACATAAAAAAATTTACTACTTGAGAACCTCCACCTTTTTTTGAAGTCGGTTAACTAAGAAACAAACAAACAATCAAATCTTTCCTCTTTATAATATTAGTATAGATATATATAACTAGAAATTAATGATATATGCTTAACATTTAACCCACTATAAGCTGACCTTAGTTCTAGTTATGTTGGTTTATTTTTATGAAGTAGAAATTACATGTATTGTTGTTTTTGTTATTTATTCCGATAATCCACATAAAGACGCAACGTATAAACTTAATTTTAAGGTCTAAATAATATTGTCCACCATGCTTGTATGGGACGAATCACTGTGCGTCCGTCAAAAGCTGTCAAAGATTTATTGAATTTTTGATCCTTATACGACCGAAAGATGCAATGGTCTGGTTTTCATACAAAATAATACGGTCACAATAACGATTACGAAAACATTAGTTACCTAAAAAACGCTGGCAAGTTTATTGCGCCTGTTCTTCTTGTCAGTTTGAAAAGTCTTGAATGGGCGGTAGGAAAATGTTAACGACTCATAAGTAAATATTCGGTCCTGCGAATGACCGATCGACCTGCGCAGGACCGATCGTTGTGGAGATCCTTGTGGGAGGCCTATGCCCAGCAGTGGGCGTCGTTCGGCTGACATGATGATGATGATGATGAAGTAAATATTAATTATGTCTTAGTGAGTAATTTTTTTTTACTAGTTTATCATTTTTTGTTCGGGTTACTGCTATACAATTGTAAGTGGGAAATATAATTTGATGCTTTTAATATAATTTGCGATTTTAAATTATTTTTATGCATTCACAATGCAATTTTTGTAAATATAGGAAAAAAGTGATAACAAAAAACCACGAGCCCTATAAGCTGAAAGCCCGCCTGAAAGCTACTTATAGGTTCGTGGTTTTTTACTATCACATTTTTTCCTATAATTTGATGCTGTTAGTCTTACAATTGGATTAGTTACTATGTTTTCACTATGTTTAGATAGAAACTCAGCACAACTTGCCACCTACTATGAAATATTTTTTTGAATCATTTATGAAGTAAAATAGTGAGTAATATAGGGAACAAGTTTAACTAAGTAGTAAAAAAGTAATTAAAACCTGTATCCTAATATGGACACAGGTTTTAATTACTTCTTTTAAGGACTATTCCTTTTATATATTTCAATGTTATTCATATAAATAGGAGGTTTTTTCAGCAAATAAGTTATTAATAATTTATTGTAGGTGGCAGCCCTGTGCGTAACTTATGGCTGGTATTACAGGGCTGTCGTGTGAAGTTGTCGGGACAAATAGCGGGACGTTATGGTTGATATTTGGCTGTAATACACCCGATATATCGCGGGCGCTCGCCGCCTGTTTAGTGTGCCATTCCCTTTATGAAAACGATAGTTTAGTTGGGTTAGAGAGAACGTTCAGACAGGGCTGTGCAGTGTGCTACATCTAATTAAAAAAAAACACTTAGTATTTGGATTTTTTTATACAATATGATCTAGCTCCAAACTAATGGATACAGTATACTTTGAAATATCTTATTATTATTTGAAACTAGCTGTTTTGTTTAGGGAATAATGTATCTTTTTATTGATGTAAACTAAATTTCAAAATCGGTCCAAGAGTTTATCTAATAAAATCTTATCTCTTCTTTATAAGTATAGAGTATAAGGCCAATATCATAATTTTGTTAGGATAGCCACTCTGTCTGTCTGTTACCTTTTCACGTATAAACCACGGAACCATGTTGAATGCATTTTGTCATAAAGATGGTGACACATTGAAACGCATACAGTTGATTGTCATAATTTCATTTGGCATACATCATAAGGCATAATATTGAAAAGCATTTTGTTCCTTGGCATAAATTTCATAACGCATAATGATAATAATGCATAATAGTTGAAAGGCGGCACCGTTTTCGAGAAATTGACAATTTTATAAAATAATGATTTTAAAAATTTATTATACTTTTTAAAGTTATGCGTTTTAAAGTATGCTTTACAAAATGATGACAAACGAAATATGAATTTCGAAGATTATGCTTTTTAAAATTCGAGCATAAAAAATATGCGTTATGAAATTATGGCTTTAAGAATTATGCATTTCGATGATTATACCTTTCAACACGATGCGTTTTATGTTTATGGCTAAAGATGTTATGCGTTTCATTAGGTAACCCATAAAGATAGATTAGACCTTAGAGAAAGACATAGGCTACCTACTAACACAATTTCTCTGGATAACTTGAAGTTGTCCCCAAGCAGCGCAATATAACCAAATCAGAAGCGGTTGAAAGCGAGGACGGAATTAGACTTTATTTGTACAGGTAAGTATATTCTAATAATGGTGCATTAAACTGATTGGTTTGAATAATAAAGCTAGGTTGAAGTACATCATGTTTGAAGTAAACCTTCTTAACGTACGCTTGACTTGGGGAGTAAGCTGGTGAAGTGACGAGAGCGTTACAACCATGAAGTTTGACTTAATACTCTGATATTAAGTCGATCTTCATGGTTACAACGGAAGTTGATAGAAGAGTATTAACTTTAAAGAGAGTTACAGTGCCACAACCTTTTCTGTTCCGGTGACAGCGGCGCTACGTACGGTTTTCTTTATTAACCGACTTCTAAATCAAAAAGGAGGAGGTTCTCTATTCGTCTGTATGTATGTTTTTTTTTTTTTTTTTGTGTATGTCCACCGATTACTCGAAGACGGCTGAACCGATTGAAATGGTTCAAACGTTATTACATCAGGTTGGTTTCCAAGTTGGTCCCATTTTTTGAAATTTTGAAATCGGTTCAGTAGTTTTCAGGAAATCTTGAAAATACTATCGTTTTCGTTACCACTTTATGTGAATTTAATACTTATCTTTAGGCATAACTCCTTTGTTTATAAACCGATTTAGATGATTATTGTTTTGTTAAAAAAGGGGTACCTCAAGGTATTTTAACCGACTTCGAAAAAGGAGGTTTTGAGTTTGATCACATACCTATTTACCAGAAAACACGCAAATTGCCTGCACGATGCACTAAAAAGAGTGAAATAAAAATTATTTTTATAAAAAAAAAAAAACCACCTTCTAAAAAACCACATCAAAAAAGTAAGAAATAATTCCTCACCAAATAAATAACGCAAGTACTTTGAAGTCGGGCGGGTATTAACAAAAACAACAAAAAATTGTACATGTTTCACGCCCGACTTCAAAGTACTTGCGTTATTTATTTGGTGAGGAATTATTTCTTACTTTTTTGATGTGGTTTTTTAGAAGGCGGTTTTATTTTTTTATAATTTTGTAACAATTTAACCGGCCCTGACTTCTAAGAACTTCAGCCGCTAGCAGCGCTATGGTTGGACATCAACTTGACAGCAAAATGACATTAAAAAAAACACGCTAGTTTCACATTTTGGCCACCGGCACAGCAAAGTTTGTGGCACTGTAAGTGTACTAATGTAAAATCTAGTCTTATAAATTTATAAGTTTTACTGCAGTCGTGTGGTCAAAAGCACACACGTTTATTTTATCTGTTTGTCCTTTTGTTCGAATTTTCACTTGTGGTTTTACGTAAGGACACGATTGATAGACACCGACCGAATTACTCATTGGTATTTCCATGTAGCTACTTTCAAAATTTGTATGCACATTGCAAACAATCAGTCTTTGTCTAAATAATACATAGGATGCGGTTAAATTTACTAAGTAGTGACACATCAGAAACAAGGAAAAAGTCAGTCCTTTAGCATATTCATACTTCGCAGAAGGAACTTTCAATCAACGTCAGCCGTTTCGTTAAACTCCTTACTTTCGTTGAAGCAAAAAATACGGGAGAAAAGGCTTCATACAATCCCAAATGATTCAATTTCCCTAAATTTTTGTGCAAGACAAAAAGTTAAAGGCACATTTATATTTTACGCGCCATCTGCGCTTCGGCCTTATGAGGTGAGAAATGGCGATAATCATACCAGGTTTTACTGTCCCGTAAAAAGACACTATTCGCAAAACGGCCACAGTATAATACACTCGGCTTCTTTTGGAACTCCTTGCGAGCGGGCGGCCAGATTTTTATTGCGATTCGGAACTGTTCTGATTCACGTCACGTCGCGATCCTCAAATCCGACGGCGTTCGGAAAGCATCGTGCTCGTTCTTTTTTCCAAATTTGAAATTTTGGACTTGCAGTCGTGCGATTGGCGCGATTTATTCTCATCTCCACAGATAATATGGGACAATGTGACAGAATGAGTTATCGCGCGAAAATAGCTTTGGCGTTCTTTTGCATCGATATAACACCGCAATGGGGCATAAAATGTATTACCGGATCGTCTTTTTACTCTCGTTTCAAAGAAAATGAAATGAATCTTGCTTTTTATGTACCGAAAGCATTTTGTTTGACAAAAAGGTGTTGGAGACTTATTAATGATAAATATTTACGCCCGTTCTGGGCTATAAAACTTGAAAGCCGAATAGTTTTACAAAACAAAGAGGCCAAATAACTCCAATAATCACTTATTTGCAAACAAAGAGAAACTGTAAAAGGGTTCGTCTAAAAAACACTCATTAGACCGGTTACTCTAAAAAGGTGCAAAAAGCGGTCGAAAGCGCTAAATGCGCACTTAGCGCCGCGTTCGCGAATGTACGCGAGAATAAACTGCTTGAGGCGTGTTCACGTGGATTTTGTGTTCGTTAATTAAACTAAAGCATTTCGAAAGGCTACGCTGGAATTTCGTTTTTGTATTGTTAAATAAAAAAGCTCATTGTAATTAAAATTGTACTAGTTAGTAAATAGTTCACTTCAGCAGTATTTATCCTCAGATTAATTATCCGGATTAACGATAGTAATTTCACCAAATGTGTAATATGTAATTTTTTTTCTTTTACTTTTGTTTTATTTTCTTTTTATAATGTCGTTGTACCAGATGTCACTACTGTGCTCAGCAGAATACCAGTGCAGCAGGCTTCGATTGCTGCTTATACTAAGCTGAGCACAGTTATGACATCACACAGCTGTACACTTGATGTATAATTAATCTTTTTTATATCAGTACCTCATATAGGTAGTGTAGGTATTTGTTGTGTGCTGTCCAAATAAATTTATTTTTCTTTCTTTCTTTCAAATGAGCTGATATTTTGTAAGTATACTGGTTTAGTTTGGATGGCAATCTATATATATAAAAATGAATCCCTATTTCCCTTGGTCACGACATCACGCATGAACGGCTGGACCGATTTGGCTAATTTTGGTCTTGAAATGTTCGTGGAAGTCCAAGGAAGGTTTTAAGGGTGAGAAAATAGGGGAAGGAGGGGTAAGTAGGGGTAGAGTAGAAGTAGGGTAGGGTAAAGGTAGGGAAGGGATAGGGTAGGGGTAGGGTAAAGGTAGGGTAGGGGTAGGGTAGGGGTAGGGGTAGGGTAGGGGTAGGGTAGGGTAGGGGTAGGGGTAGGGGTAGGGTAGGGGTAGGTTAGGGTAGGGGTAGGGTAGGGGTAGGGTAGGGTAGGGGTAAAGGTAGGAGTAGGGGTAGGGTAGGGGTAGGGTAGGGTGGAGCAGGGGGTAGGGCTACGGGAACGAAGTCGCGCTGGGTCAGCTAGTACAATAATAAAATACAGTCATTAAAAAAGCTTGTCATAAAAATTAAATTAAAAAGAAACTTATTCTAATAGGTCATGATAACAAAACTTTCGTAACCACGCAAAACTGAAAAGCATTCTGACGAATTCACATCAAACTCCGTATGAACGCCCCTTACCCAGTCAGACTCAGTACTAAATAGCGGTGAGGAACCATGATTTATTCATACCGCTATATTTCGCCAGATTTAGCCGCAGCGCATGAAAATTTAATAGACGTGGACTGAAAACTAAAAAATAACTTATTTTAGAGTGAAATGAGAATTGGCAATTTTTTTCCGGCGGGCAGTTGAATGTTGGATGAGAATATAATTATGAAAGCTTTTAACCGACTTCAAAAAGAAGCAAGTTATCGGTTGGACCTGTATGTATATGATTTAGTTTGAATTGGATAATATTTTACTAAAACGTTCTATTTAGGCTTCCAAACACGTGTACATTTTGTAAGTGTATGTGTGTTTGTATGTTCGTCCACGAATTTATCAAAGACTAAAAGTCCTATCGAGATGATTCTTTTTGGTTTACATAAGTTTCGGTCGATGCCAGCCAAAAGCAAGAAAAAGCCTGAATAAGGCACCGATCTCAGAAAGGTACTCTATACTTAAATATTATTTTTTCCTTTTCATTTGACAGCTACTTTTTGAAGTCGATTTTTTTTAATTACTTTTTTCGTATTAAAGAGAATATGAGCATGCGTTACTTAAATTTTGTTATTGAAATGTTTACTTTTTCGCATTCACAATGCAATTTTTATGATTGAAAAATGGAAAATGAAGTATTTAGTAAAAATCTACCTGTCTCACAGGTCGACACAAGATGGTTGTAGAATAGACGTTGACTGCTGCCTAATAATGTCTGGGCCCCGATCGCGGTAATTCTATGACGCATTAGTCAAGTGTACGTGCAGTTGACGTGCAAAACCGTTTCTGATAACGCGCGGCTTTGACAGTGCGACAACGTTTTCTAACTATAATTATATAATTTTTGGAACTAAAACAGTTTTCATACGACAGTCTATTTTGACAGCTAATTTCGTATTGCAAGTGGTTCCTCTATCACAGATGTCACCGGATCAGGGTGCCTACCATCAACTTTATGACAGCGATTCAAAAATAGCGCGATTCAGAATAGGTTCCTAAAATGAATCGCTTTCTTTCGTACTCTGACCTTCTAAAAACTGGATCGCAAATGAATTGCTAAATGTTAATGACCGAACGATTTGTGTCCTTTTTCTTCTACCCGTCTCTTTCACTCGATTCTGTCATGCCCGGAGAGTGAGAGGGACGGGTATAACCTGCAGGTGACATGTTAATCGACCGGGTTATAAGTCAAATAAGAGTTTCTGACAGCTTAGCGGCTGTGAAATGTCATTGATCGATCACTGAATCGCTGTCATTGATATTAAGCTGTCGTGGTACGAATAAGCGAAGCAGATCAGTTTAGGTTCCTAAACAAAACCGTAATAAGAGTTGATGGTAAGCACCCAGATAGGATTGTTGGACTATAGGATTGCATGACATGTGCGTCGTTATGTCATTACGGCAATACGAAGTCAAACGTCAAGACGCAAACGTGATCAAGACGCGCTGTATAGAATTACGGCGATCGGCCCGCTGTTTTTAAGGATGTTATGGACATGTTACACGAATCCACGATTGGTGATTTTTGCTCAAGGCGAAACGAGAGTGGGTATTAGGTAGGTACTATTTTAAGCTGGTTTTACTCTCGCAACTTTTTTCTGTCATGTCTGCAGTTTTCTTTAAAGTTGGAAATGAAAATGTTAGGTATTTATATTTTACACTGACTTGTTAGCACTACTCACGCACTACTAGACATATAAAATACTAGCGCTCCGCTCGAGACTTCGTCTGTTCGAATTTCCAAATATCCTCTCTTAGTGGTCCTCTACACTTCCCAAGGAGCATACCTACATGCCAAATTTTAGCTTCTTGCGCCCAGTAGTTTCGGCTGTGCGTTGTCTGTCAGTCAGTCAGTAATATAGTGTAGTAGTAGTAGTAGTGTCTGGAAGAGATCGCTTTGAGCGATAAGACCGCCCTTTTAATGCTGTTAAAGTTAATTAAAATTGTTTTCTTTTTCTTTTTTTTATGTACTGTGGTGTTAAAATAAAGTGTTAAATAAATAAAATAAATAAATAAATAATATAAGATATACACGGTAATTTTTTTACCATCCCAGATAAGTTCAGGAATTATTCTACTCATGAAAACAAACAACTTTTATTATGGGACCAAAACTGAAATCACGAAAAGGAAATCAGCTGTTCCATAGAAAAGTGCAAAAAAAATTTATCAAAATGTATGAAACAGCTGATTTTTTCACAAGTTCACGAGTTACAAACTCCTATCGCTCTTGTTATACTACTTTCGATGACAATTCAAATTCTCTAGGGCTTGGACTTTGGTAAATGCAGGTGCAATCGAAGACGTGATTCGGAAACCAAAGAGGAATAGTTTTCATGAAAAAGGTGTATTGGAGAATGAGCTCTCTGTCCATATGACTTAGGTACAATGCAGATAGATATTAGTAAGTATCGCGGGCATCACTTGTATACTTCCGTAGGTACTTATGAGGGTTCTCTCATTTTTTCAAATACCTGTAATAACTGTACTTACCTCTGTTAAGTTAAAAAAGACTTGTTAAGTTTTACGTTCAATCCAACTACAGTAAATAAGAAGAATGGAAAACAAGAAATTTAGTATGTATTAATTGATCGATCGGTTTTTAACTACTTAAGTATTTTATTTACTGTCTAGCAAGTGTATCTGTGTATCGGATTGGTAATTTTTTCAGTGTACATTAGTATAATTAGTTATAATCTATACATAAAAATTATCATAAGCAGTCACTGATCGTGCTCGATGGCATACTCTTGGAGAGGCCTATGTCCAGCTGATGATGATGATGATATTATTATAATCAATCATATTATAATAGATGAATCAAAGTGCCGAACCTGTCGCAATTAAACCTGTTACGTCATAACTATGCAAAAGGAGCAGATCCGTCATTCAATCAGAAATCTGCGTCGGTGTCGTATCACGACACGACATATGCAACCAAGGGTCGCAGGCAGCCGCGCGACGTAAGAGTTCAAGCCAATCCAGCTATTCTTTATCTCTTCAAGAGTTGCTTAAATGACTGGCTACGGTATAGAGCTAGGGAAATTAATCTTTATCTCATGATGATACCTACTCCATGAGAAAACTAGGGGACTACTGGACCTGTCGAAATAAAACCTGTTTCGTCATAGTTGCAAACGTAAGACAAACAAAGCGGTCATTCAAACAGACATCTGCGTCGGTGTCGTATCACGACACGACACGACATTTGCAGCCAAGGGTAGCCAGTCAGCCGCGCGACGTACGGGTTCAAGACAATCCGGGTTTTGTTCAGCTCTTCAAGAGTTGCTTAAATGACTGGCTACGGTATAGAGCTAGGGAAATTAATCTTTACCTCATGATGATACCTACTCCATGAGAAAACTAGGGGACTACCGGACCAGTCGAAATAAAACCTGTTTCGTCATAGTTGCAAATGTAAGACAAACAAAGCGGTCATTCAAAAAGACATCTGCGTCGGTGTCGTATCACGACACGACATGTGCAGCCAAGGGTCGCCAGTCAGCCGCGCGACGTACGGGTTCAAGACAATCCGCCTATTGTTTAGTTGGTTAAGTGTTGCGTAAATGACTGGGTAACATTTAGAGTTGGGTACAATAAAATGAGACGTAGGTTTTGAAAAAAAAAATACATATTAGGTATTAAGTTCTATGTATACCGAAAGCTGGAGAAATTGTGTGAGAGGAAGCTTAAAAGAGGTACAGTGTTAGAAAACTGACAACATTTGGAGAATAACGGTTCTGGTGTGGCGACCACGAAGTGAACGAGACGCAGCGTAGGACGGCGGCCCCCTATTAGACCGATGATCTGGTAAAGTTTGTAAAAATGAAACTTTAGTTTTACCTCTGCTTGGTCTCAAATTATTATAAATATTAGTATTAAATGTGACGCCTAATAAAACAGATTCTCCAATTCTGTATGAAAACCACGTCGAAGATTCGGACGATTCGACTCCTGCAAGTGTGCAAGGTTTCATAGGAATTCATATTAAAAAATCTAAAATTTGTTTCGTTCGGCTCTTGTATAATAGATTTAAAGAATTTCATTTTGTAAATCTATTTGAATATAGAGTTTTTGACTTGCGACGCGTTCGGCTCGGAAAAGTGTGGGTTCATCTTGAATTGAACTTAGGTACTTATATAAGAAGCTGAAGGAACCGTTAGTAATATTTAATTATTGATTAGTTAGTCAGTTAATGAATTTGCATAAGTATGTTCTCATAAAGAAAACTAAAAAGTTTATACGCTGGGTAATAAAGTTAATATTGGCCAAGTCCTCACATCAAGTGGTTAACCGCTAATGCAGTTGACCTTTAAAAGCGAATTTCGCTATCGAGGTCGCGAGATGCTATCTGCTCAAATAATACTTGGCATTGATGCACTTTGAACGTCAAGATCCATGCCGAGACCTTAAATATTTTAATTACTTCGTAAATAACAATAAATCAGAAATACCATGTAGGTAATAATAATAAACAAAGCTCCATAACTTACATATTTTAATCTGCTTCCGAAATGACTTGTGTTGTGTTATGGATATCAGGAAGAGCCCGTGATTGAGATCAAGAAAATAGTTTTACAATAATGCAAGTTTTGATTTTGTTCTAGTGCAAATATTAGATTTTATGTGCTTGTTGACTGGACAATACCAAAGAATTTACCGCCAAAAATTCAAGCTGAACCCTAATAAATATGTTAAAATTTCCAAAACGTACTCGCGTAGGTGTTAACTGTCTCAGACTGTCATATAAGTATCGCATTATGTTTGTGTGAGCAGGTTAAAGTCGTAAAACAAAATACTTTTACGGTATGTGTGATCACTAGCGATTATTCTAGGGTTAAGAACCGGTTATAGTGAGAATAAACTGGTTATGGCACGTAAAACCGAAGTATTTATTGTTATGGCTAAAAATATGGAATACGTATAGGTGTTTAAAGTTAATAGTTTTCTAGTTTAAAAATATTTTGTGTTGGCATTGCAAATAATAAAATACTTAAGTACTTGTTTTACGGAATGACAAAATATAACTAAAAAAATTTTACCAAAGAAAAAGAACAAATCCTACTAATTTTAGATGTGAAAGTTTAGATGTTTGGATGTTTGTATGTTTGTTACTCAATCACGCCAAAACGGCTGAACGGATTTGGCAGAAATTTGGGACACAGATAAGCCGCGGGCGGAAAGCTAGTACTGAATAAACAATATTTTTTTCACCTCTCCAGCTCGAAAAGGGCGCTTTTGGCGCCTAAAAACTCGCAGCAAAATCGATTTTTGCTGCGAGCGTGAGGCAAAGTGCTTTTTTAATTTCTTACACCAACTTTTGAAATAATTAAGAAAAAAGCAATAGAGTGACATGGATGACACTTTTAAAATTAATATGAGCAAAAAGGATAGATAGATAGCTTTATGTCGATGGACATGTTGAAATATAAAGCTTAAAAAATGAATACACGGATACTAAAGGTTCGAAATAAAGAGTATGGACGAAATGAGGTCGCATGTATGCATAAATATAAAATAAGAATTAATGAATTCTAATAACAAATTATATAAATACGATTGTACTACTATTGCTTTTTATTAAACGCAATATTTAAAATAAATAATATGAAGTGAAAATTATATCGCTTACTAATATCATGTTTGGTTTTCATAAAAATTACATGCAGTTTGCATGCAGTGCAGTTTTTGAACGCAATGCAAACAGTTACCTTCAACTTGCATAATTGCACCAATTTTACTCTTAATTATTAATTTTGTAATTTTGATGTCTTTATTTTTAAATGTTGCCTTCAATGTTGTTTTTCTGACCTGTAACACTTTTCTCGCTGGTAGAGGTGAAAAGTTGTATGTTTAACACGAGAGCAAAATTTTCTGATGTCTGCCTTTAAATCACTCACTGTGCTCAGTAGTCTATATTTGAATCACTCGCTACGCTCGTGATTCTATTTTAGACTACTTCGCTAGTTCGTGATTTAAATTCAGCACTCGCAGCGAAAAATGATTTTGCTCACTTGTATAACAAATAACTATTTTCTATTTGCTGTTTCGGCTTAAATTTTGAAAGTCAGGAACGTAACTAATTTCTGTACATCTAAGTTTAACTATGTGCCGAGAATAACTTACCAAAAACTGGTTTGTTTGTAAGGAAACTGAATGCTCAAGCCAAACCAAGTAAGCCTTCGATAAACTTAAAATAACTATCACCTTTAAATATTTATTTTTGGAAGCGTTACTGTTTTAGAAGAGAGAACTAGAATTTTGGTAAACAGATTATATCTACTGCGAAAATTAAATAATTACAAGTGTTTTGAAATTACCCAGTGTAAAAACTCTGTATTAACTATTATGAAAAGAGAGATTTTTACCATGTTAAAATTACTCCGTGCGCTTGCAACTGCGCCGAAATATCGGAAAGGCGAATACAAATTAATGTATAGTGAAAATCCCGCTTTTCATAATAGTTATACCTAAATTACCATTTCAGTTAAAATAGACCCTATTTCATTTTGAGTATTAGGTACTTATTACTATCGTATTCCTCAAATAATCTAATCTTACATACTGAACCCAACTTTCAAGTACCTTTTCGAGTTACTCACGTGCTTTTTGATCCTAAGTAGATTAACAATCGCTTCCAAGTTTTTTATCATTCAACTTTCCTCAAAGTTGGACTAACAACGATATTAACTTAACACACTTATCCGGCTTATCTTATTCATAAATCTTAAGTCCGATGTGATTGAGAACTTGTTATTTTTAACAATGGCTGGTGGGCGGGGAGGTGGTCGTAGAAATATTGTATGTTAATTTTATTTAGGTAGGTTTGTGATATACCTAACACGATTTTGGCTATTGGAAGGGACCGATATTGTGTTACCTTGCATTTCAATGTCATGTGATTGGTTTCAATAATCATAAATTTCCTACAATCACACCATGTAGGTATCTAGCTTATAAGTAGTTTTCATAAAAAACTATGTTATGGTAACTAGATAACGGATTATTAATATACTTTTTTGTAAATACATACTTAATATACAATGATAAACAGACTTTGTTCATGCATACAAATATTTGTCTTGTTAGGGAATCGGAGACAGGTAAAGTCAAGTCATCTTATAAAATGTGAATAAAATGAAGAAATAGAGAATCTCACAAAAAAGGGATCGTATCCTGAACCGGCATAGCAAAACCATAGTATGATGGCGTTGTACTGTACAACGCCATCATACTATGGTTTTGGTAAGCGAAGCGAAGAGTTATTAATCTATGGGTTTTGGTATACTGTACACCTTGTACAGTATAAAAAACCTTCTTCTAGTCATCATTACTGCTGATCGTAGAATTGTTTACCAGCAATTCGATAACTTTGTTGCTTTGCAAAGACTGAGCAGGGTTAATTTATAAAAAAAACTAGCGCTCCGCTCGCGACTTGGTCTGCGTTGACCCCCATTTTGACCCCTTAAGAGGGGGAATTTTCTAAAAATCCTCTCTTAGTGCTCCCCTACACTTCAAAAGGAACATTCATGCCTTTCAGCTTCTTGCGCCCAGTAATTTCGTCTGTGCTTTGTCTGTCAGTCAGTCAGTAACGGAAGAGTTTTTTATACTATACCTACACCGTAATATATTTTATCACACCGGATTATTTTAGTGATTATTCTACTGAACAAACAACTTTTATTATAAGACCAAAACTGAAATCGGAAAAAAAACCAGCGGTTCCATACAGAAGTGCAAAATTATTTAATCAAAATGTACACAACATACAAAATACAAATAAATAAATAAATTACTTACAATCACACCAAGTATCTAATCAAAGAAAACGTACTTCTAAGTTCGATCATCGCAACGTAACGCTAAAGCTTCTTGCAACTTCTAATCGATTCAAAATTCATAGTTATTGTGTAAACTTGTAAGCTTGTCGACAAAATGAGCTACCAAGCCAACCCTGTGATGTCCTATGTAATTATGGGACGACAAAGGTTGCCATAAGATTAATCCAGTGCGTAGTCGGTGCCGTACAATGGGCTGTGATTGGTTTACGGTTAGCAAGGTATTTACCGATGGATGTGGCATGAAAATATGTTTGTTATCGGGTGTAAAAGCCCGTTCGGTTAGATAGTATCGGTACACCCGCACGGCATTGTGGCTCTTGCTATAAAATGCAGATATAAATAATACACACAAGTTGGGTACCAAAGTCAATTTTAATGAAAATTTGGATATTTTTATATAAAAGGAATTTAAATAAGTGATTTGCAAATAATAATAATTATTATTCATTTTTTATATGATTATTATGATTACTCATCATCCCTCGAACTGTCACAAGTCACAACCGTCGTTACCACCTGTATTTATAATAAATAATAGATTATTTCAAAAAATATAATTGAATAAATGTCGAAATCTCAAAATCCAATTCCATTTGCGGGGTGTACGCCGCACGCGGCTTCTTTAATAGTTTAATCCTTTGACAAGAAGCGGCACGTGCCAAGGCGACGCAATAAAAGGGCGACACTATCTAAGCGAATGGACTTGAACTAATGCTTCTTCTTCCGTGGTATGTTTAACCACTGTCGTTATGGTAACCGTTATCGTGAACATAACATTTTGTATAAAAACCAGAGTAACGCCTCTTTCGGTCGTATAAGGAACTGAAATTCAATACATATTTGACAGCAGCACATTGACAGTAGTTTCCGGAAAGTATAGTTTAATATTCGATTACCACAACGATATATTTGCATGCTAGGGGTAGGTACAGCGGGCCAATCGCCGTAATTCTTTGCAGCGCCTCTTGATCACGTTTGCGTCTTGACGTTTGACTTCGTATTGCCGTAATGACATAACGACGCGCACGTCACGCAAACCTATAGTCCCACAATCCTGTCTGTGCCTGTGACATCCGTTACAGAGGAACCACTTGCAATACGAAATTAGCTGTCAAAATAGACTGTCGTATGAAAACTGTTTAGTTCCAAAGATTATCACCGGAACAGAAAACGTTGTCGCACTGTCAAAGCCGCGCGTCACAAAAACGGTTTTGCACGTCAACTGCACTTCAACCGCACGTACACTTGACTAATGCGTCATTGAATTACCGCGATCGGGGCCCTGGACTACTGTTTTTCCCCAGATATTGCAATTTTTACTTACATGACTTGCTTGTTGACTTAATTAAATTAGTTTGTATCAGTATTCTCTCTTATACTCGAAATATTTACATGTTTCCTACTGAGCAGAGAAACATACCTACATGCATCTGAAAATCGCATCCGCTAATAGTCTGAACTCAATCGTCTCTAATTGATTTGTTCGTTTAACATAGTTAGTCTACGTTGGATTCGGAATCAACTTAGCAAATCCGATATATCGTACAAGGTCACTGGATGACTATACCAGAAACCACATCCAGGAAGGAAGGTTATTAATCAGACATCTCTAAACATAATGCCTCATGCACCACGATATGCAACGAAGCGTTTTCTTTTTCTCGGCCTACGGAAGTGGATATTAAATTTCTAGCAAAATCTAAGCTTGGCTCTACCGAATTAATGACTTGGCAAATATCATATCAGTAACAAAGATATTTGGTTTGGTTACAAACAAATTGAATTTCGTAAGATTTTCTATAATTGAACAACTTAAATAACGAGATATGATAGACTGAAGAAATGCAACATCCCATAAGTCTATACCCGTCAGACGATTTTGGTTGGTGGTAGGACATAATCTTAGTGCGCCTGGCTAGTTACCACCATCTTATCTAAGTCTGATGCCATGCCATATAATGTGTTCAACATTATTGTGTTCCGCAGTAAGGAATAATTTAGCCAGTTCCTCAGTGATTAAGGATTCCGGGATTAGTGCCCTTTCACCTTCAGCCTTATCACCACACTAGCAGATCCTCGCGGTTTCACCCGCGTGGCACCCGTTCCCGTGGGAATATCGGTATAAAATATAGCCTATGTCACTCAGGAAGAATGTAGCTTTCTAATGGTCAAAGAATTTTCGAAATCGGTCCAGTTGTTTCGGAGCCTATTCGATGCAAACAAACATACAAACAAACAAAGAATCAAATCTTTCCTCTTTATAATATTAGTATAGTTATCTATACTAATATTATAAAGAGGAAAGATTTGATTTTATGTGTGATGAAGGCTCAGTGCTACCCTGACGACTCAGTACCCGTTGTGAATAGAAAAAAAAGACGCCACATCCATGTCATTATTCAGACATCCCGAAACACAATGCCTCCTGCACCACGGCATGCAACGAACCTTTGTCAAGGCCCACGGTAGATGGATATTAAATTTCTAGCAAAAGCTAAGCTTTGATGTACCCTGTGTCTACATAGTTAATGACTTGGCAAATATCATCTAACCTAGATTGTCTTAGATTTAGAGATTAAACGAACTTACCTGAAGTGAAGTTCTATCTTAATTATACGAAGGCTTCGTCCGAAGAGATTAGCTTGATTTAACACTTGTAGTACGCCCTAGTAATCGCCAATTTCACACTATATTGAGAATATACCTACTTATAAATTAAAAAGTAATAAAAGAAAATTATTATTTTTTAAATTTCAAAAGTGGGTAGTCAACACCGATCTGGCTCAAGCGCCCATCATAGCTGTCATTTAGTTTAGAGTCTTATATTTTTCGAATCATATAGGGGAGTAGTTAATAATTTTTGGGAGGGAGGGAAGCTAATCTCTTCGGACGAAGCCTTCGTATAATTAAGATAGAACTTCACTTCAGGTAAGTTCGTTTAATCTCTAATTATACTTCATGCTTCGTCCTCAAGATTAGCTTGATTTAACACTTGTAGACGTTTAGAGACTAAGTGTTCGGAAAATATGCAAAAATTGTAATATATAGGCTACTGAATAATATAGATTGAAATTATAACTTAACTTATACTATCTTGCTTCTTTATTTTCTCAACATAGAAACAAAAAGCAATAAAAAAGTATTATTTGTTACATAAAAAATCAACATCGCTTATGAAATGAACGAAAAATATTTTGATTAAGCACTCAAAACAGTGGTGCCAAATTTTTTATCACAATTGCTGTTTACTGGCCTATTATAAAATTTGGCAAACGTATGTGATTCTGAAAACCAACCTGCAGTTTTATAATCTGGTCTATGCTAAAACCTAAATTTTGCGCAGCTGACGTAGCAGCATACCGGGTATTATGCGCAGTGAACGTAGAAATATCAATTCCACTTAAATGTAACGTATTTTTTATCCATTCGAATAAGGTTTGTGGCGTAACAGGCTTATATGGCTTTCGGTAACCAATAAATAAATTGTCGGAATCAGGACAGAGAAACATTTTCATTTCAAGGTAAGTAATCAAAACTCTTGCAGGACAAATACTTGGCTTTTCGTTATAGAATGGTATAACGAGCAATGTTTTTTTTTTTTTATATATATATATATATATTTTCCAGATTCTAACTTTCGTTAGCAAACCACTTTTCAAGACAATTTAAAATCTGTGCTATATTCCAGACTTCATTAAATTTAGGGGATGGAGGTGTGGTACGAAAAACTCCTTTAATAAATCTTTTTATTTCTTGATTTAGTGAGATATCAATTTTAGTTATTAAAGCCAAAGCAGAATGATAACAGTTAATTGTGCCATACTGAGCGCCACTGTTTAAAGCAGATGCAAAAAATTTTGTATATCGGGAATTGATACTTTCGTATAAGTTTAGTTTATTTTGTTGACAATAAATAAACCACTTTTAATAGCAAACTTCGTATTGTTTATACGAGTTATCAAAAAAAAAGGGTTAAGCATGACGTCCAGAGAAAATTATTTGACGCCTCTTCGTATCATCACCATCACCAGGGTAATGGAGTTGCGCATTTGATTGCGGCTGGAATTTGTAGATAAAATTAGGTTTGAATCTGCTTTGAAAACGAATTGTTTACTTATTAAAAGACTCTTAAATAGTGGATACCACGTTTACGTGGACCAAAATGGAACAACTATTATATCTGTGGCATTGTCAGAGATAATCTTTCTTAAACATTTAGGCATTATTGTGAAAGGAGGAAAAACATTAAAATTTAATTTCGACCACGACACTGAAAAAAAAACATTTACGTCGTATGCATCCGGATCCTTATGCCATGATGTATATCTTGGACATTTATTATTTCAACGACTAGCGTATCAATGAAAATATCTATGAAACTTTTCAACAATTTGTTGAAAGGCATAATCAGCTAGCTGCCATTCTTGGTCTGCCTGCATAGTATTATCTGAAGATCGAATATGAGATGCAAAAACGTAAAGATTTTTACGTTTACGCCATTGCCAGAGGTCTTTTGCGATCTCTGTCAGGTGTGGGGAGTGTATATCACCCAAACGGTTTTACGTAGGAAATTACCGTGGTATTGTCAGTTCGTAGAAGTACTTGAAAGTTAATATCTTAACCAATAAACGCAGCAAGAATTCTTAAATAATTTATTGTCTGCTACTTTCTTTTACACTCCATAAACCACTAGCTCTGTCGTCTCCACATGCAATTCCCCACCCCGTAGTTGAGGCACCTGAAAAACTTCCAGGTCATACTTGTCTATTTTTATTTTGGTGCGGCTCCACCAATAGAAATCCTGTTCCAAGTAACAAGGTATATCCATGTACTAATTATACATATTTCAAATAATTTAGTATACAACCAGCTGCATTTCACGGCGGGACAGGCGGATATTTACAGTCCAATAAAACTAACAAATTCTCTAATTTTACACCTTTTTAAGTTAGAAAACTTTTGTATTGCAAATTTAATTTTGGCAAAGTGACCTAGAATTTCTTTTAGTTTAAACTATATTCTAAGAACTTACAAGACTGAGAAGGTATAAAATTACTTTTATCGGTATTTATAATGAAACCTAAGCTTGTAAGCAACTTTACGGTATATAATATAATATAAGTTTTAAGACCCTTATATTAGACAGAGGTGATCCAAAAATATTGTTAACAGGTAACCACATAATCTTAAGAATTTCATACCGGTTTTATGATGACTTTAGTGAAAACCAAAGGAGCTGTGTTTAAGCCAAATAATAAGACATTAAATTCATATGTTTTTTGATCAAATTGGTATCTTAGATATCTTCGGTCTCCCTTGTGAATTTTTAACAAAAAGTATGCGTCTTTCAGTCTACTGTGCACGGTTACAATCTCTCGGTATCAATTTTATAACTGTTCTTAAATCCTCGAGTTTAAAATGTCTTGAGTCAATAAATTTATTTAGTGATAAGTTTAAGATGAAGCGCATTTTCCCATTTGGCTTGTGTACTAAATAATAGTTGATAGATATTGATCAGATTCAGAGATCTCTGAAATTGCAGAGACAGCAAATTTTTTATTTCGTGTATGAAAAGAGCCTTTTCCTTTTCACTACATTTTTGGGTTGACGGTGATACAGGTTGCATCGGCTTTCGATTGAAGGGAATCTTATATCCTTTTTATGAAAAAGAACCAGTGGGTCCTTGGTAATCATTAAAAATTCTTTATAGAATAATGATAAACGACCTGCATGCGTTAACGTATTTAGCGTCGGCTGTTGTTCTGTCTCTGCCACGGATACTGCGACTGCTTCGATAAGTTGATGAGCCGTCTACGCGTCGAAGTCGTTGCAGGCTCCTTCGTCCTGGGAGGACCCGTCGGCCTGCGACTAGGACCCGGACCCTTCCAGTTTAAATTTCGCGAAGAACTGTATAACTTACTTATTAGAAAACTTTTGTGTCGTTGATTGCTTTGGGTCTGTGCTAGACTTGTTAATAGCTTTAGCTGATTTTTTGTTTTCCCTTAAGTTTTCGCCGAATAATTGTTTATCAATTTTAATTTTTTGAAGAGAATCCCTTAGATCCATCTTCACGGCATTCAGAAAAAAAATTGTAAATTGAATTAGAATGTTGACAATCACATATAATTTTTGCCAAATCCATAAGTGTTTTAGCAAGGCTGTATTTTTCTCATTTGCAGACAATATAATAGTATAGATTTTACCAGACAAGTGTTTCCAGCAGTCGATTCCTTCTGTTTCAGTTAAATGGCCTTATTGCGTTTAGCAATAATATCTGAAACAGCTGCTTTAATCTTAGGATCAAGCTCAGGTGGGTCAATCAATTTGCAATTTTCTGGGGTCATGTACTTACGAGTTCTTTACGCAATTCTTTGTTAATGCCTGTTGTGACCCAGTGCTGGAAAACTCCAGCACTCCTGACTGAAGTAGGGTCAGTACCTAATATTTCTAATACTTCACTATCTAAGTGTATGTTTTCTGTTTCAAGAGCAGACGTTTGATCTGAAGGTAGATCACGCTTCGGAGCCTCAGTCGACGAATGACCATCCTGTATATTTGTAATGTTTTCAGACTGGGATGTACTGGGGATTGGTTCCAAGTACTTGTTCTAATTGTCCTTCAGGTTAACCCTTAGAACATGGTGCGTCGAGGTCAACTATGACCTCTTAGTCGTATGTAAGGGACAGAGTAAGCCTCATGTTCATACAATTTTAGCATGTCAGTATAATATTGTAAGAGACAGTCCCCAGTTATAACAACACGTACTGTCCGCAAACTACACTTAGTAGTACCTTATAACAGTCCCGTTGTACTGTTTGTAGGACCCAGTGACTGCAGTGTATATAATGATGATTATGTTATCATTATTTGAGATTATGTATTGCTTAACCTTAGGTATGCAATTAAATTTCGTAAGAGACAGTCCCAGTTCGAAAAAAAAGTACTGTCCGCAAACTATTGAAAATTGACACATCATAATAAGCATAATACTTTAGAGTACATAGCTGTTTTTTAGCTTAGTCACTTATGTAAATTATTTTCAGTAAGAAGCAGTCCCAGTTCAAAGAAAGTACTGCCCGCAAACTGTTTACCAGTACCAGTTCAAAAGAAAAGTACTGACCGCAAACTATTGAAAATCGACACATCATAATAAGCATAATACTTTAGAGTACAAAGCTCTTTTTTAGCTTAGTCACTTATGTGAATTATTTTCAGTAAGAAGCAGTCCCAGTTCATAGAAAGTACTGCCCGCAAACTGTTTGAAATCTACTTATACGAGAACTTGTAAAAGTCTGTGACGAACTAATGCATTTATGTTCAATTATAACTTTAAAATTAATTAATAATTTTGTTACACTTTATTAAAAGTATTTATTTTACAAACTTAGTAATAAGTAGGTAGTTAAATAGTCAAACCGTTTTATCGTTGAACGTAATTATCGTTTGCATTTTTTGCGAAACGTTAGAAAACCAGGTCACTGAACTTCAATATGCAATATAATATGTCAAGGCCAGTGACTTATAAATGTATAAAAATACATAACGTACCTTAAGATAAGGACGACGAGCGATAGAATTTTTCCGATAACTCAGAACAAGATAAATCTCACCGGTGGTGGTGCTTCTTTTCTCGCTCCAACTTTCTCTCCAATCTTATAATTTTTCGTTTAATGTGTTCACAGTTATCTTTTTTGCGTTTGGGCATCCTAAGTAATCACTTTTAACAACAACTAACAACTTTTTTAACACAATTTAAAAACTAGATGTGAATCGGCGACGCACTAGAAAGCGAATGACAGCTATGATGGGCGCTTGAGCCAGATCGGTGTTGACTACCCACTTTTGAAATTTAAAAAATAATAATTTTCTTTTATTACTTTTTAATTTATAAGTAGGTATATTCTCAATATAGTGTGAAATTGGCGATTACTAGGGCGTACTACAAGTGTTAAATCAATCTAATCTTGAGGACGAAGCATGAAGTATAATAGATTGTTGATTGTCATCATGAAGGCTCAGCGCCCGTTGTGGATAGAAAAAAACATCGCCACATCCATGTCATTATTCAGACATCCCGAAACACAATGCCTCCTGCACCACGGCATGCAACGAACCTTTGTGACGGCCCTCGGTAGATGGATATTAAATTTCTAGCAAAAGCTAAGCTTTGATGTACCCTGTGTCTACAGAGTTAATGACTTGGCAAATGTCATCTAATTTAGATTGTCTGAAATGCAGTGAGGTGCACCTGAATAGGTTTGTTAATTTGCTCTTGATTTCGGATGCAAAGTGGGCTAATTTTGTTTGAGGTATTGTTCAGTTTTAATTTATCACTTTGCTCGATGCTTTTTTAACAATTCATGATCATGAGGTTGGTGGTAATGAGAACTTAGATTTTGCGCAGCGTTGCGCTTCTTATATGTCTCCATCTATTCTCTTTTTGATTTAAGAGCTTTACTATCGTGGGTGAAGTATCTTCCATTCATATCTTCTTTTGTCTCCTTCACCTCTTGATACAATACAATGTTAACCGTTTCCTTAATCTGTTTAAAATAACTTATTCTTGGTTTTCTCATTCCACTTCTTCCCTCATTTTTCCTTCTATGATGTTTGTTTGGAAACTAGCCTATCATCTTTCCACTTGATGCAACACGACAGTTTCCTATCAGATCTAGAATACAAAATTAACATTGAAATAGTAAAGAGCAAGCTCTTTTTAGTTAGTTACCAAACGTTGTTTTGTAAAAGAATAAATAAATAATAAATAAATAATTTCTTACATTCACACCAATTATCTAAGCCCATGTTAATTTCATTAAGAAACTGTATCATGGAAAACTTGATAACGGATAAATATATACTTAAATACTTTTTGTTTGTAAATACATACTTAATATACATAGTTAACACCCAGACCATGACAAATAGACATGTTCGTGCACACAAATATTTGTCTTGTTCGGGAATCGAACCCGATACCACTGGCGCAGAAGGTGGGTAGCCTACCCCTGCGCCAAATCGGTCGTCAAAAAAAAAAGAAGGTACCAAACATTTTTTAATTCAATTAACACACTCTTTATAATTTAAATTGTGATGTTAACTAATCATTTTGATCTATTTACGTAACGTCAGCTTGAAACTAAGCCTCTGACGTCTGAAGGCTTTTAACCACATGCGTGTACCTACTGCAGTGACCCGCCCAGTTTCGTGCAAACCTGTCACTTATGACACTTAAGACTGAACCGTGGGAGTTTAGTAGCCTTTTATTGTAAACACTTCTAAAAAGCTGGGTTAGTGCCCACTTGATATAGCAGTTAACCCATTCATTCAGAGGGTGTCGTAAGAGTTGACTGTTGAGTACAAGCACTGGTTTACTGGCATCAATACTGAAGATATCAATATTTCATTTATCTATATTTAAGGTTCAATATCATTTATTCAGTTCGGGCTGTAATAAGCTTTTGCGAATATTGAAGATACGCCATCAGTTCGGGAACCATACGACGGGAGAGCTTATGTGACATTGGCTATATTTTATACCGTTATTCCCACTGCAACGGATATCACGTGGGTAAAACCGCGAGGAACCGCTAGTATTTTTTAAAAAGTCGTCAAATTGAAAAAGCTCAAAAGAGCTTTTGAGAAAAATCTCACCTAATTACTAAACCGGAATAGATGTGGAACTTGTGTGTTAAGTCTCAAAGAGGTTCAACCTTAGACCCTAGGACATAAGCTACTGCCTTTTGTTGCGAAAATAAATATGAAAGAGGATTGAACTCGGAACAGTTCTGTAACTGAGAAATACTTGTCATATTTTATGCTAGGAGTTGTTTAATGTTTTGTGTTCTATTTATTATCATTACATAACATGAAAACACACTTCTTAACATTGTGTAAAAAAGGTATAGCATACCTCTTTTTACACAATGTTATAGGTATTATAAGTAGTTTACTTCCGTAAAAACATGCAAGATGCACTCGTGTTGGACTTTCCACGGTCTAACAGCTCATAAGGATGCCCCGGGTTGGGGCGAAACACGTGTAGAGTAGTCTAATCGGTGAAGGTGCTAATGCTCGAATACTCGTACGCTACTTATCTTTGCGAGCGTCTCACACATCGCCCTGTCACTTTAAATGTCAAACGTATGAAAGAGATGCCATGATGTTTGAGACGCTCCCAAAGATGATTAGCGTTCGAGAATTCGGGCGTTAGTGTCCCACTTTTTTAGTATCTGCAGCTGCAGGGATACGTAGTATGCATGTGCAATTTTTTTGTGGGCGGGCGGGCGATACATATTGCATGTTTTTAACGGAACTAAGCTACATATATCTTTCACAATGGATAGGGACTTCCGCCAAATGATGCCTGATTCAATCAAATACTGACATTTTGATCAAATGTTTGTTAGAATACGCGCCACATAACTTGGCGCGTGTTAATTTCTGGAACTAAAGTATGGCATGAGAATAAGGCTTATTTTTGACGTCCAACGCCCTGCGACCGCGGACTCGTAACAACATTGTGGGAGCACCAGTATTTTTTTAATCCACAACGGGGTAGCACTTAGCCTTCATCACACCTGATGATAAGTGGTGATAAGGCTGAAGGTGGAAGCGCACTACTCCCGGAATCCTCAATCACTGAAGAACTGGCTATCTTATCTCTTAACTGCCGGAACACAATAATGCTGAAAACGTCATTGTTATGGCGTGAGACTTAGATAAGATGGTGGTAGGGTAGCTAGCCAGGCGGACTAAGAACAAGTCCTACCACCAACCAAACCGAATACAATATGTACCCCCACTGGGAATCGAACCCGGGACCTTGGGTCTGAAATCGGTGGTATGAACCACTAGACCACAGAGGCGATTAAATTAGTTATTATTATTAGTTATTCGTATGAAATTATCAAAGTTTACCACATCAAATGACCGTGAGAAATGTCACCAGTGAGAAATGTGCCTGGTTTAGGGTTACGCAATAACTTTACTTACCACACTTTACGCTAAATTTATGAATTAAATACGGCCTATCTCCCAAGTTACGGCAACATCTTCTTTGACCTTTCTTAATGCGCACTAATGACTCAGAATGTCCATAATACCAAGATATTGCCATCGATTGCGCACTGAAACAAAACCGATATGTTGCTGGCATTTTGGAAAATCAGCTGGTGTCAATAAAGTCTAGTTTCTAGTTTCCGTACCGCAAGCTCATATGACTCGGGAAAATCTAATTTATTTTTTTACCTGTTGCACTAAAATTTCCTTTAAAATTTAATAAAAAACTTTTTTATTGCGATTTCTATCAAAAACGAGATACGTTCTAAGAATTTTCGAATAACGTTTGACGTGTACGTGTAAATGTTTTTCGCATATCAAAACAATCGAATTTAAAATATAATTAGTTATTCCACAATACCTATACCAATTTTCCTTTTTTTTATATTTGGCTTATTGGCTTTTCATCGCACCTGATGCTTCGAAAATTTTGTCCCCATGACATGTCACAACCAATTGTGCGAGGAACTGTTCTACGGTAACGTAATAAATTGTCGTATTTCAACAAACTGCCTGCCACAAACGCATTGCAAGTTGACCTCCTGATCCCGAGGCGTTGATTCCGCAATCAAATCGAGAATCATAAATGGTCACGTTCGTAGAAAGCAAACAGACGTGTCTCGTGAGACATGCTCGGGCATGTCACGAAGATTATACATATGAACCTGTTTCGGGGATGTCTTATAAGTACCTACCTGTGTATAGTTCTATTATTGTGGTACATACTAGCGGTTTTATTGCTTTATATTGGTTGTACAAGATAAAATTATTACTGTGAGTCAATCTATGATATGAGATAGATATAATGCTATCGCGGACTTTTTTATGGTATACAATCCCGTATATTATTTTGATGTATCTCATGCGGTTAAAGGACACAGCACATTACATCAACTCGGAAAGGGATCGACACCGTATCGCCTTCGCCTCGCCGTCAACCAGGCGTCAACCTAACGCAAGCACGTAACCAAACCGGATCAGCGCCGGTACGTCGGCTCGGCTACGGCTAGGCGACGCCGCGCTTACGGCTCGCCGCACAGTGGTTCCATATAAAAAAAAAAAAAAAATAATGAGAGAAAAAAATGATACTTAAGTAAAAAAAATTTAAAAAAAAATGAAAAAAAATGAGAAAACATTAATAAAAAAAAAATTATGTTCATTTTCATTTTCAGACCACTGTGCGTAGAGCCGTAAGCTCGGGTACGGTGAGACGTGAGCGCGTGGACGACTAGCGGTAAGCGCGGGGATAGCAAGTTGAGCGACCCGCAAAGCGGTTCGCTGGTCCCGAGGCGAGGCGATTACGTTACGAATCCGATTAGTGTGCTTTGCAGTAGGGGGTTTCATACAAAGAATACTGAACCGCTCGAGTTGATACGTTTACGATCCCTTTCCGAGTTGATGTATGTGCTGTGACCTTTAGCCAGCAGCGTTCGCAATGTAAGCGCTAGAAGAATCGATTTTTTGACGGCTTCATCAGAAACATGGATTTTTCTTTATTACAAATTCTTAATTAGAATGTTTTGTATGTTCCAGTCAGCTTAAAATGTGTATAATGAAAGAGCTTTTGATTTTGTTTGACCAAACGCTTGGGAAGCGGGAGCGTCAGTCGCGCCGCGGACGCCGACTCGGAGTTTTCGCGTGGACGCTTGGTTTTATTTTATGAGATAGCTAGCGGCCGCCCGCGGTTTCACCCGCGTGGTTCCCGTTTCTGTGGGAGTATCGGGATAAATAAATAAATAAATAAAATAAATATTTTCTTACAATCACACCAATTATCTAAGCCCGTAGTTAATTTCTTAAGAAACTGTGTCTACGTGAACTTGATAACGGATAAATATATACCTTATATACTTTTTGTTTGTAAATACATACTTAATATACATAGAAAAAGTTATCCTTCGTGTTATTTCATTTAATTTATTTATTCATAACAATTTACATTGTGTTCTAGCCTATAAATCTATCTCTGTTGCAAACATCCAGATCCGTTTAGTAGTTTTTGCGTGAAAGAGTAACAAACATACATTCTTACATCCATACTCACAAACTTTCATTAGTCCCAGAGATTAAAATCAAACACTCAAACAAACATTACCGTGAGGCTAGTGTCTAGCCTTCTGCCCGCGGCTTCGCCAGCGTGGACTACACGACATTATCCCGCGGAATGTGATGTTTTTCCGGGATAAGAAGTAGCCTATGTCACTCTCCAGCTCCCAAACTATACCCATACCAAAAATCACGTCGAGCCGTTGCTCCGTTTTGACGTGAAAGACGGACAAACAAACACACTTTCACTTTTATAGTATGGATATGGATTATAATTTTAGATGAATTTTGAGCTTCGTCAAGATAATTTCCTTGCGTAATGTCCAAGGATTTCACAGATTTGATGTCTTCCTTAAGTCCTATTCTCAGGGGTGTATTGTTGGTCTACCCGCATCAAACCTGCGTATGACAGGAGATTGAATGAGACATCTAATTAGGTTAGATCATTATCAAGAAGCAGAGACATAGAAAACATGATCTTATGACCTTTTGTTGTTCGATAATGTTAGAGAACCTGTATATTTCATTTTAACGACAAAATTGTTAAATTGTATTATAGAATAATAATAAGAAAAAAATATCGGACACCATCACGTACTACGTCACGTACTATAGCAGCTTAAGTACTAGTGTTATGGAAATTGGAAACAACGACGGGTATACATACACCCAGACCCAAGGAAATATGTACTGAAAAGTCCGTTTTCAATACTTACCCGACCGGAAATCAAACCCGGGACCTCTAGATATAGCGGCACCTTGAAAACCGGTGCGTACCCCACTCGGCCACGGAGGTCGTAAAAGAGAAAAGTGTAACAAAAGTGTTTTTAAGAATACCTATTCAAGTAAGTTCCTGCCTACTTATATTGAATTGAGTAAATCGAATAGGTAGGTAAGTAGCTATATACTTTTTTAAGTGTGGTGTAAAATGATAATATTTATATTTTAAAGTGGTTTGTCACTTCAAACAACGACAAAAATAATGTTTAGTACCTTCTCACAAAGCTTGTACACATTCTTTTATTTAATTTATAATCAGTACGCACGTTTTAACCCTTATTGCTATAAATAATCTGTATTATAAATATTACTTAATTAAGAAAAATTGACTCTAATTTGCATGCAATCCTGGTCCAAATTCTAGTTTAATGTGAAGCCAAGACAAAGGGTATTACTAACTTTTAATATAGTGTTTATTAAAAAGTACAAGTAAAAAAAATACTTTGCGAATAATACCTAAACAACAACAAAGCAATTTTCTCTGTTTGTTGCCATTGAAAAATTTCCTCAGTTGATGCCCAAATAACTTTGATCATGTCAGAAAGTTGTACGAAAGCGCAATTTGGCTTCAAAAATTCAAATTGCGTAAATTCTCTTGAGAATTGTCTAACTCTGATAAAAATTAAAGTCATATTTAAAAACCGCAAGCAACTGTACGAAGTGAACACAGCTAACCTTTGTTGTACAGACAGACAGACTGACATATGTATAGATAATTGGGCGACCGTAAAAATTACTGTCATATTTCATAAGCACGTGATGGTTTTCAAGAACTGCTTGTTTTTCTTTATTCATTATGCCGATTTTCTTGCCTCGAAACGCAGAATTTTTATCCTTTCCCTTTTAGACTAAGCTCCCGTTGTACTAAACCCTACCTCATAAGGTGGCAGCTCAAAAATGTAATGCAGTGATAGATACTACTTAGGAACACTGGATTTTAGTAGGTTGCCGTTGAATATCCTGGAAGAACTTCTATTTTTGTTCGTCTTCAAATCGCTATTTAGATCGAAAATTACATCATAAGGTGGCAGATCGAAACGTTTACGCATCGAAAGAGACACATTTGAACATAACAACCCGCATAGGTTGCCGGCCCAAACCCTGGCAGGTTTCAAGGTCAGCCAAGTTTTATGAGCCCCAAAAATGGGATAAATTACCTCATCAGGTGGCACGCTGAAACTGATGCAGATCGATTGCCCTAGACATGCCATTCATTAATATATAGGGTTGCCTGCCTTCAGCTTGGCAGTTCTTCTGGTCAGCCACCTCGAACAATGTATTACAAAAACTTGGAATAACGAGAAGTTCTTGAATATATGCTATGGTTCAGGGTATAATTTATTAAAAATCGTGATATCAACTTAAACTCGACGTACCAACAGACTTGCGTCTTATGGTGTTGAAATAATAGGGTAAATGTACCAGTTTTGGTCATTTCTCATAGGTACCTATATCTTTAAATATTGAAAAAAGTGATGTTGCCTTTTACGTTCAACGTGATATAGGTAGTATAACGGGCAATTTTGTGCTGTATAACAATATTTATTATGTTCACTTCAAGTCACAGGTGATGATTTTTATGAGTTGAGTTTATTTTTATGTTTTACTAGCTTTCTGCCCCGCGGCTTTTTCCGTGGTAAAATGTACCTACCATATGTGCTATTCTGGTATCTAAGCTATAACACAGTAACGTTTCATCCGGATTCATTCTCTAGTTTTTGCTTGAAGACGTAAGAAACTGATGCAGATCGATTGCCTTAGACATGCCATGCAGTTTTTCTGGTCAGCCACCTCGAACAATGTATTACAAAATCTTAGAATAACGAAATTGAATAACTTGTATAGATGCTATGGTTCAGGGTATAATTTAATAAAAATCGTTATATCAACTTAAAGTCGACGTACAGACTTGCGTCTTATAGTGTTGAAAATAACTTGTATAGATGCTATGGTTCAGGGTATAATTTAATAAAAATCGTTATATCAACTTAAAGTCGACGTACAGACTTGCGTCTTATAGTGTTGAAATAATAGGGTAAATGTACCAGTTTTAATAATAATAATAATAATAATTGTTTATTTCAGGCATTTTACAATATTAGGTGTTACAATATTAGGCCCATTAAATAAATACCTTACAGACTAACATACATATTATAATATATCAACTACTTATTAACACGAATAGCAGGCGGCGTCGTGTTGCGCAGCGCAGTGTCCGGTAGCCGACCACGAAACCGGCGGAACAGGACACCCTTCGGCCAAAAGTCTTCTTTCATGAAGGTCGACAGATGTTCGGTCGGCACCCTCACCACAGAAGAATTGAAATTCACGTTGTGGCGAGACTCCAACCGCTCGACCCTCAGAGTAAATTTGGCTTTAATCCTCATGTACTCCACAATGTCATCGGTTTTTGTGGAGTAATGCAGGCGTGACACGTACACCAGCGTCGTCGGGATAGCCGGCCGCAGCAGGTGATTGTGTCCGGTCGGGGCGGTGCCGCACAGGTTGCGACGAGAGGCCTTCTTCTTCTTTTCCACCTTCTTGAATCCCTCTTCATCGCAGTCTGTATCCTGTCTTCGCAGCGCTGGTTGCTCAGCTTTGGAGACCGATCGTTGTTTTTCTCCCATTTCCTTACCCGACTCGAGTTGGCGTTTGGCGGGTCGGTTAGAAGCGGTGACAGCAGCGTAATCACGTTGTGGGGTCGACGTGCTTACGCGTGACGTCTCCGTCGGGGCGGAGGAGCGGGTGGCGGGGCGCGGTGCATCGCTAGCTGCGGCGGCGGCCGGTGACGCATCCATATGCGCCGACTCAAAACTGCCGATGGATGCATTTTGTGCCCCACGTCGAGTATTTACATATGTGGCCTCAGGTGACCTACTTACCGAAGCGGCGCTGCTTAACAACACAACTTGGGCACGTAGCTCACTGATGGTGTTGTCCGAGGCCTCCAGTTTACACTGTATTTCGGCCAGACTAGTCTTCAAGGAGGTGATATCCTTGAGAAGTCTGGTGACGTCGACGTGGTCGAACGTGACGGGGGGCAGCTTGTGCAGGTCCTTCGCCACGAATGTTGGCACGTCGTCAGGGTCGGTCTCCTTCAAGATGGTAATAATATCCTGGAGACTTTTCGCACCACCATCTCTCCGTCGAGATGGCATCTCATCGGCTTTCCCGATGCTCTGGAAAAGCAGCGCCTTGCCACTGCAAATCTCGGCTTCGTTGAAGTTCGACTTGCAGATCTGCACGATGCTGACTTCATCCATGGTGTCGATGGCATTCTGGATAAACGCCACTACTTCGTTCACTATGAGTTGTTGGGAACCCATAGCGAGGTTAAGCGAGCAGCGGCTTAAGCCGCGCTAAACGTAAATTACGAAAGTGTAATTTGACTCGTATGCAATTATGCGCGTCCGTTTCCGAGCGCGCATCGCACTGCACAGTTTTGGTCATTTCTCATAAGTATTTCTTCAAATATTGAAAAAAGTGATGTTGCCTTTTAAATTCAACGTGATATAGTTAGCAAGCAATTTTGGTTTGCAATTCATTATGCAGAAATAATATGAAATAATTAATCGTTAATCAACTTTGTTTCAAAAATGGGAAACGTCCTGCAGCTATCTCAAAATTATCTATCCACACTAGGACAGTACGTTTAACTTTTTTTGATACATAACTATATATATAAAACTCTTGCGTTACTGACTGACTGATAGACAACGCACAGCCGAAACTACTGGGCGCAAGAAGCTGAAATTCGGCATGTATGTTTCTTGGGGAGTGAAAGGTAAGAAGTGGAAGGTGAGGAAGGAGAGCACTGAAAGAGGATTTTTGACAAATTTCTCCTCTAAGGGGGTAAAAAGAGGGGTCCACACTGTTGTATGTTACTGGCTAATCAAAATTTGAATTTATATTTCTTTTACTTATATTGTATTCTGATTGACACTTTAATAAATAAAGTCAAATACAACACACACAGACGTAGTCGCGAGAGGAGCGATAGTTATATAGGTATATACAAGAAGATGAATAGAATTGCATATTCACTTAATTTTTTTCAAAGTACACGTACAAACATAAAAGAAATACAAAGTTACTTACACACTATTTGAGGGTTCCGTGCCCAAAGGGTGTAAACGGGACCTTATTACTAAGACTCCGCTGTCCGTCTGCTCCAACATCGTCTGAGGGACTCCTCTTCACCATGTGAAGCGAATTGGTCTCACCAGAACAAAACAAATGAGCCCAAACTTGAGGGGTTTCATAGTGGTCATTAGAAGTACCATTGGCTTCCTCCCTGCTCCAATATCAGACCCTCACCTCCAAGTGCAGCGAATAGGTCTCATCAGAACGAAACAAATAAGCCCAAACTCGAGGGGTTTCCTAGTGGTCATTAGAAGTACCATTGGCTTCCTCCCTGCTCCAACATCAGACCCTCACCAAGTGCAGCGAAATAGGTCTCATCAGAACGAAACAAATGAGCTCAAACTCGAGGGGTTTCCTAGTGGTCATTAAGAAGTGCCACTGGCTTCCTCCCTGGCCCATCATCAGACCCTCACCAGCAAGTGTAGCGAATAGGTCTCATAAGCACGAAACAAATAAGCCCAAACTCGAGGGGTTTTCGAAGCAGCCATTGAAGAGTTCCAATCAAATTATTAAATTGTCATTATATTTCTATAGACTTGCGGAGCTTCAAATCAATTCGACAATTAGAAGTAGGTTAAAATTGAATTCCAAGATTTTCTTACATTGTGACTTAGTTAGTTCCTTACATGTGAAGCTAATAAAAGCGTGTTAAAAAGCATAACCGAATGACAGTCCACGCACGCTACCGCCCGCCGCGTCTTGGCTACCTTCATCATAACATATTAAAAGCACACAAATTAATGTTTACATTGTATTGCAATGTAGACCTACTGTGCCTTTGTAGACCTGGAGAAGGCCTACGATCGATTCAAAAGGAATGAGCTATGGAAGATGTTGTCTGAATACGGATTGGAGAGCAATGGAGCAATGGCTCTTCAATTTGTTTTTAGACAGTTGTATGAAAGGCCTGAGCGGCCTGAGCGAGTCGTGAACGGGTGCCACCAGTGGGATGGGTCTGCTCCTGGCTTCTTGTCTCAAAATATGCTGATTTTTTATGTTTTATTGTTATTAGTTTTATTTTTTCGTGGCTTGTATGGCACTGTTTATTATTGATTCTTACGTTCTTAAACTATTCAAAGTTTTAGTACCCATGTTTGGCATTTATATATGTCGGAGCGTGAGCGCAGTGCTGCCCTCATAGGCGGCAAGATCGATTACTTTAATTTAAATTATAACGACATCTATCGAGTTATTTTGTAACTATGGACTTAAATTATTAGCGCCATCTATTTTGTTGTTCTGTAACTATTAGTTGAGTCGGGTTAAACGATGCGAAAGCACTTGAGTGAGTTGGATACAGAGAGATGGCAGGACCTGACCAAATGAGTTGATTTTGTCGACACATTTGGTGCAGGGGCAAGATAAAACAGTCTGAAAAGGGACCCACAAGGGGTTGGACGTTGAGGCGGTAGTGGGGCCCGCAAGGGCCGCTTTTCTGTATCGAATTTGCCGCGTTTAAAGATCATCCGTCTGTATCACTTGAATCGTTGTGTTATTTGTGCCATATCAATTGTGATTGAAGAATAAGACGTTTGTTATTGAAGAAGAGACTATTATTTTGAGGATCCCTCGTCGCAACCATCCTGACATAGAGACCAGACCAGGCAACCGACCCCAGCGACGTCATCAGAAGTGCGATGCAGCCCGTGCCACAGATGAAAAGTGGACTGAAAACGAAATACCCGTATTTCTGTTATTTGACATTCTGTTACTGAACGTGTGATGAAAGAAAAGGCGCCCTGCCGTTTCACTAGCGGCATTTCATTTGCAAGAAGAGAATTGTGAAAATCATCTTTTCCTGTTGATGAGCGGTGCGCTGAAAGGATGTTTATCGGCAAGACTGGACCAGTCTGGACCTGGACCAGATTTCATGTGCTGGCGTAACCTGGCTGGAGCATAAGGATTTGTTCATCGATAGGTTTGTCTGTATCTAGACAAACGGAGGTACTCTCATATTTTTCTTATTTTGTGAAGCCGAAAGAAAGTAAATCTTATTTCTTTGTGAGTAATTCGTTAAAATAATAGTTTCCAACAGAACCAAGAATGTTTAATGATTTTATTGTAAACTACCTACATCAAAATTGAGCGGCAAACATTTTTCTTATTTTACTAACATACAGTGTTAGTTGGTAAATTGCATACCATCGCGTTTGAGATAAATTTTGACAAATAGATTGTACTTTGTTGTAAAGAAATAAGATCTAGAATAGAATTAGAGTTTAAACGCGATAGTAACGTTTGCACATTGACAAATTTACACTCGGGGTACAGATACCATATGAGATAGTGTCATCATTGTAACTCTTGATATAAAGTTGGTGCCTATAACATGACCTGTCAGATAGTGAGATTGCCTGGCAGAGATCACTGCTAAGACATAAGGCCGTCTAATTTTACCGCTTTTCGTATATTGTTTATGTCATGTATTTTCTGTCTCTGTGTGTGCAATAAAGTGTTATCTTATCATAGCTATCCCATGACGTAATGGTAATTGTAGAGATCGAGAGGTCTTAAGTAAATGCCTAGTTGTAAATATGACTAATGAGACACTAACTTTTCATCAGATGTAGAGTCTGATGTATAGTCTGATGTAGAGTCAGATGTAGAGTCCGATGTAGAGTCAGATGTAGAGTCAGATGTAGAGTCAGATGTAGAGTTCAATGTAGAGTCCGATGTAGAGTCGGATGTAGAGTCTGATGTAGAGTCTGATGTAGAGTCTGATGTAGAGTCTGATGTAGAGTCTGATGTAGAGTCTGATGTAGAGTCTGATGTAGAGTCTGATGTAGAGTCTGATGTAGAGTCTGATGTAGAGTCTGATGTAGAGTCTGATGTAGAGTCTGATGTAGAGTCTGATGTAGAGTCTGATGTAGAGTCTGATGTAGAGTCTGATGTAGAGTCTGATGTAGAGTCTGATGTAGAGTCTGATGTAGAGTCTGATGTAGAGTCGAATGTAGAGTCACATGTAGAGTCAAATATAGAGTCAAATGTAGAGTCGAATATAGAGTCACATGTAGAGTGACATGTAAAGTCGAATGTAGAGCCAAATTCAGAGTCACGAGTAAAGTCAAATGCAGAGTTACTAAGATCACAATGTTTTCCAAAGTAGAGTTGGTGGCTATACGGAAGGTTTAACTTCATGAGTCCTCACAAATGACCTATTTCAAATTACAGTGAAATGCAAGCGCAGCATGGTGGTTCAATGGTGCGATTCTGCGGTGATGGCAGTGTGGCGGCGCGGTGGCGTAGTGGCGCAACGCAACAGACAAGTAGCCGGCGCTTGCGGCGATAGCGTAGAGAGAGAGAGAGAGATCTACTGGCTTCGCATATCATATGATCGCAATTTGGTGAGCAGTTTTCATTTTGTCATTATTTGTGCAAACAGCACCGAAATGCTCTTTTCCGTTCAATGAACATTCTTTTGTACAGTTTTAGGCACTTTACTAGTAAAAACCTAGTATTACAATGATTGTTAATGTGGAATTTGATTTAAATTGGATTAGTAACGATAAAAGTTCGTATTAGATTGACAGAATATGGGAACATGATTTGATTTAGTTCAGAGGACTAAATGTTTAGTTGGTGTTTACCACATTATTAGTAAAGAAGTGCTGAAGATGTTGATTGTTTTATTGCGTGGCTGAATGAGTCAGCACGTTGTTGTGGTACCATGAGGTAAAAAGGGTACAGCGGAAGCACTTGTAGTATGTACAAAGATTATGTTTTGTTCAATCATTGGTTTTGTTGTTGTTCCATGCTGTCAGTCTAAAACGCGTTGTGATGTGACTCAGTTCAGTAATTTAGACGTACCTAGTTGAGAGCTTTTATTTCCAAATAAAGCTTTAAGTAATAACATTATTTACAAGCAGTTATCAGCTGCAGTGCAGATGCTTTGTTATTAAGTCAAACCAAACTCATTAGTGTACTAGTAACTATTGGTTTTATGTTAGTAATTGCAGAATGCAAGCCACTTAGATTGCATGCATCTCCAGTGCATTCGTAGTCGTAGGCGTAAAATTCGGGCAATATTCTGATTCAACCCGTTGCAGTGCGGTCACGGCAGTGAGTGGCGTGCGTTTAGCGTGGAGATGTAAGCGATCGTTTGGTGTGCCGGATAGAGGCAAATTTTATTGCTAGATGGAGGCGATTGAGAAATACCTGTGAGGGGTATCTGTGTTGTATTTGTAAAGTGTTGCATACTGCTTTTATTGTCTGGTTTGTTCTGCTATGTGACAGATTTATTTGAGTATTTAGCTTTGTTGGACTGATACCATAAGTACTGAGTTTTGTGATCGCTGGTTAAGTTGCAGAGTGCTAGTAAAGCACAAAATTTTACGATCACTGGATAAGTCAATGAAAGTTACTTTAAACTGTAGAGTTCTGACAGATACGTTATGGTGAATTTAGAACAAACTCCGCCAAGATAAAGTGGAAATGGATTTTCATGAGTAAACTAATGAGGAGAGTTAATTTGTGTAAAATGTTATTTTTTAACGTTTGCCCTAAAATAGTTTTGGAGTTGTTAAAACTAAGTTTTGAAAGATTAACGAATAGCTCAGAAATATGCCTCAAAGTGATGTATCCTCAGAATTAAATGTTCGTGATGTTGAATCGGGTGTGGACAGTGCCGGTGAAGGCCTGTCTAACTATGTGCAAACACTTACTGACATGGCTACTTATTTGGTAATCCGCACGCTTCAGTCGTAGTCGTAACTGCGACTCAATAGGGTTGTACAGGGCGCGGTGCGGCTGAGGCTGTGGCAATCTAGCGTCTCATGGGAGACTATGTCATTATGATATGACCATGTACATTGAGTGTACCGATTCCAATGTGGGGATCCGTCTCATGGGAGACTATGTCATTATGAGATGACCATGTATGTTGAGCATACCGATTCCAATGTGGGAATCCGTCTCATGGGAGACTATGTCATTACGATGACCATGTACATTGAGTGTACCGATTCCATGTGGGAATCCTTGCCACCTAATGTGTGGCTACTGTTAGTGATGTGTGTTGCTTATATGACTTTGATTATAATATTGTGATTACTGTAACTTACTATGAGGCATACTTTCTTCCTTATCTATAGTGTACCTACTAACCTTTTAGTCAGGTTAAGCCGAGCGGAATTAGCTCCATTGAAGTAATTTTGTTCCAGATACACATGAGGACATGTGACACGTCAGAATGGCCGTGTCGGAGCGTGAGCGCAGTGCTGCCCTCATAGGCGGCAAGATCGATTACTTTAATTTAAATTATAACGACATCTATCGAGTTATTTTGTAACTATGGACTTAAATTATTAGCGCCATCTATTTTGTTGTTCTGTAACTATTAGTTGAGTCGGGTTAAACGATGCGAAAGCACTTGAGTGAGTTGGATACAGAGAGATGGCAGGACCTGACCAAATGAGTTGATTTTGTCGACACATTTGGTGCAGGGGCAAGATAAAACAGTCTGAAAAGGGACCCACAAGGGGTTGGACGTTGAGGCGGTAGTGGGGCCCGCAAGGGCCGCTTTTCTGTATCGAATTTGCCGCGTTTAAAGATCATCCGTCTGTATCACTTGAATCGTTGTGTTATTTGTGCCATATCAATTGTGATTGAAGAATAAGACGTTTGTTATTGAAGAAGAGACTATTATTTTGAGGATCCCTCGTCGCAACCATCCTGACATAGAGACCAGACCAGGCAACCCACCCAGTGACGTCATATATATTATTTTATTTGCTACGTTTTTGGTTGGTGTGTATTTTAAAGAAACAACCTTTTGGATGTCTATTTCTTAGTCATTGAAAAATATTTACTGCTATGATTACCGGGTTTTTATTTTGTTTTTAAATTTAAGATTAATTTGTGATGGAAAGTGACTTTACATATTATATATATTATGTTAGACACTTTTCAATTTGACGACTCTGTATGAAATATGACAGGGAGAAAAAAATAGCCCTTGGCGAGTTTCTTGCCGGTTCTTCTCGTTACAATGCCTCCCGCCGCCGTAGGATTTGCGAACCGATAGCGTAGCTTCATTGACGTTCACAAGTGCTGTATCAGCCTAAAATGAATAAATGATTTTGAATTTTGAGAGAACGTGACTGTGGAATTATGATGAAGGGGACCCAATTCAAGTGCCTCCTCCATGCTGACGACCAGGTAATGAGTCACACCAACGATTTTTGTTATCAGCATATCTAAAAAATATGTTACTCGAGAAAAAAGAATCTGTTTTTATCTTTTTCCTATCTTCAAAAATGACTGAGATATTAAACGTTACAGTACGGCCTCCGTGGAAAATTCGGGTGAACCAATGGCATTAACGTGTGACGTCACATCGCACTTCCGTATACCTACATAGAATCCATTGGCTATATAGTTGCGCTCTCACGGTTTCGTCATAAATTTATTTATTTTTCTTATAAGTAGTCGATCAATGAAATGGTTAAGAAATTTTGTATTGAGCCCATGTGAAAAAACACCTTCAAATAATGTTTTATTTTCGTGAATAATAAATGAAATCAACTTTCGTAATGGCGGGCGGTATTCTGTCAATACATATAGCAACCGTCAAAACAAAATGTACTTACAACCCTAACTGACTTGGTGGTTAAATATGCACCCTATAAACTGACAGCCATTTCGATAATTTTGTACTGCTAGTGGCACCTCCACCACTGGGTCAGATAAGTTTGTGGGATAAATGTCTTTCGGTATCGACAGTAGGTGACAGTTTTAGAGCGCGCCTGCGCGCGGTCAAAATCGAATACTTATCATTTACCATAACCTTAGAACGAAGAAAATGTACTGTAACTAGCGTCAAAAATGCACGAGTTGCGCGCAGATTGCGCACAGACGGACTCTTTGTAGGTACAGTTAGACGGAAATCACCCGCAACAGCCGCAATCGGAGATGTCAGTGCGACATGACGTCATCGCAATAGCGCGCAAGGAAAGCTTTACAAAAGCTGGTGAAACTTTACAACGCTGTAACTTTGGAATTCCTGGCCAGATTTCGATGAAACAAAAACTATTAGTACTAGCACGAGTAGTAATTTTTATAGTCATATTTTGATGTGTTGGTGTGACTCATTACTTGCGTCTTCTGTGGGGGAGTTGTAGGAGATGTTGTCCGTTATGAATGATGATTTTGTGAGAAAAGGGATGAAAGTAAATGTATGTAAGACAAAAGTGATGGTTTTTGAGTGAGATGAAGAAATGTCTGACTGTACAGTAATGATAAGTGGTCAGAAAGTGGAACAGGTGCGTGAGTGTGAGTTTGTATATTTGAGCTGTTTATTTACAAGGGATGGAAAGTGTGAGGAAGACATAGAAAGGCGAGTGAAGAAAGGGAATTCAGTGAACGGCGCTATACACTCAGTTATGAGTAGCCAAATCGTATCTGAAAAGGCGCGAATGGCTATTCATAACGGAGTGCTGGTGCCGACACTGATGTATGGAAGTGAGTCTTGGGTATGGCAGAAGAAGAATGAAATCAGAATAAATGCAGTAGAGATGCGATCGTTGAGGAAAATAAGTGGAGTTAAATTGAGTGATAGAGTGAGCAATGATGTGATTCGTGAAAGGTGTGAGCTGAAAGATGATATAGTGACAAGAATTGAGAAAGGAATGCTACGGTGGTTTGGTCACTTAGAGAGGATGAATGAAAGGCAAATTACGAAAGAGATATATTGTGCGAATGTGGAAGGACTGGTTGCGCAAGGGCGTCCCTGAAAAACCTACACGGACCAAATAGAAGGTGTACTAAAAAAGACTGGTGTCCGCAGTGACAAAAATCGCCGGGCATGTATGAATAGATTGATGGATGTGAATGAAGCGAAAGAAGTGTGCAAGGATCGTAGCAGGTGGCGATCCATAGTCTCTGCCTACCCCCGTGGGAAATAGGCGTGAGTATATGTATGTATGTATGTATTGCAAATAACATTGTGTACATTTTATTGAAATAAATACACATTTTTCAAAATACATATGAAAGAAAAAATCAAAGTAATCATTGTTAAAATTGTAATGAAACTATATTGTTTACATTTTTGTGAAATCACATCGTTTACTAATTATTGTAAGTCATAGTGGCTTCATATTTTTGATTTTGAAAAATGTGTACTTTATTGCGAGAAACTCCGATGGTTATAAAGTATGTATTGATAAGATGACTATTTGTTATTGAAATTTTCAGAGTGTACATTTATTCGAAATTCTGTCCATGTATACATTTCATTGCACGTGACTGTACGTGTGGGTTGACACTTAGGAATGATTTTTTTGTTGAATGTGTCTCATAAAATATAATTGCGAAACTGTGTTTGTTTGTCTGTTTCTTACGTCTTCAAGCAAAAACTAGAGAACGTATCTGGATGAAACGTTACTGTGTTATAGCTAGTATAGTATTATATTATCTGTGGTTATAGCTTAGATACCAGAATAGTACATATGGTAGGTACATTTTACCACGGAAAAAGTCACGGGGCAGAAAGCTAGTAAAAACATAAAAATAAACTCAACTCATAAAAATCATCACCTGTGATTTAAAGTGAACATAATAAATATTTTTATACAGCACAAAATTGCCCGTTATACTTCCTATATCGCGTTGACCGTAAAAGGCAACATCACTTTTTTCAATATTTAAAGATATAGGTACCTATGAGAAATGACCAAAACTGGTACATTTACCCTATTATTTCAACACCATAAGACGCAAGTCTGTTGGTACGTCGAGTTTAAGTTGATATCACGATTTTTACTAAATTATACCCTGAACCATAGCATATATTCAAGAACTTCTCGTTATTCCAAGTTTTTGTAATACATTGTTCGAGGTGGCTGACCAGAAGAACTGCCAAGCTGAAGGCAGGCAACCCTATATATTAATGAATGGCATGTCTAGGGCAATCGATCTGCATCAGTTTCAGCGTGCCACCTGATGAGGTAATTTATCCCATTTTTGGGGCTCATAAAACTTGGCTGTCCTTGAAACCTGCCAGGGTTTGGGCCGGCAACCTATGCGGGTTGTTATGTTCAAATGTGTCTTTTTCGATGCGTAAACGTTTCGATCTGCCACCTTATGATGTAATTTTCGATCAAAATAGCGATTTGAAGACGAACAAAAATAGTAGTTCTTCCAGGATATTCGACGGCAACCTACTAAAATCCAGTGTTCCTAAGTAGTATCTATCACTGCATTACATTTTTGAGCTGCCACCTTATGAGGTAGGGTTTCGTACAACGGGAGCTTAGTCTATTTGTAATTTTCGGATATTGTAGAAGGACTCGCGGGCGACCTATAGTATATTTATAATCACGTACACACCTACCTACTTGCCTGTCAAATAGTATTTATTACATCGTATTGAGTAATCCTAGAATTTCTGTTGCCTATAAACCATTAGCGAATTCAACATTCATAAATGCATAATTTGCATAACATTATAAATATCTAATAACATTAATACTGCCACTCCTTCACATGACTAGATTATCTTATATACTTAAAAGCTTATCATTTACAAATCCCATATGATTTTCAACTCTATCATGGTTTGAATAAAGATGGTTTTGGGTTGTAATGGAGCATCTTCGATTACCAACGTGTTGAGTACTCGTAGCATGATCGAATGCGCCGGGTCGCAGGGTCAGGGGTTGACCCTCCTTTCACTTGTAAGTTACGTAATTTGTTGTATTGATTCAATTGGATAAGTTAAGTTTTGTTGTAATGGTTAAGTGACGAGGTATTTCGTTGGGAATATTTTGTTTTGTATTCTAAGACTTTGTTGGTGTAATTTTCTGTTGCAAATGATGATTTTGTTTGTCATCAGGCATTTGTAATGTTAAAGAAAATGTAATGTCTGGGCACAGAATAAATAATAGTACACTGGTACAGAAACTTCACTCCGCTAAACCATTGAAATAAATAGCAACTCTAATTACAACGCAATAATGTGGAATTCAGCTTGTACGGCGCTAATTACGAACGCCCAGACGTTGCATCTCTTTCTATCTCTCTTTCTATAGCTCTTTCGCGTATCTAATTTCTATGGATTTGCGGTGCGGGCGAGAGTAGCGCGCAAGTACATCGAGTGACAGACGCCTGGTCTGGGGTATATCTTAAGAGGGGATGGGCCATATCTCTCTCACCCATTACGAAGACCTAATATGATCTTATAGATGTCATGGACTGCAAAGACAACATAGAGTGGTGGTAGGGCTTGTTCTAAGTCTGCCTGGCTAGCTACCACCATCTGTCTATGCAGCTATGCAGTCTATGGCATAGATAAACATACTACCTCCGCGGACTACTTGTACTAATACTAATATGTATTCTGTGTCCGCGGGAGGATCCCAATAATTAATTTCAAATTCAAATTTCAAAAACGGATGGTTGTATTTAATCATAAATTATTTATAAACATTCAAACTACACGAAATAAATAAATTCTTACTATTATAAATAATTTATTATTAAAATACACTCATCCGTTTTTTTCCGGGACGGTGAAATTCCGTGTAGTACATAAGCGCCCTTAAAGCTTGAATTATAAATAATGAAATTCGTAATAGTTTAAGTTACAATAGGACTGGCATATCTTGTTAGATAAAAGTCCTGTACTTCAAAGTAAGTAAAAAAAAAATAAGCTCCAAAGTTAAAACCTGCTAGTTTTGCACTGACAATGCTTTAACAATTTTATACCTTACACTCCAAAAATGAATATGAGTTAATAATTGCCATTTTATATTTTTGTGTGCACAGAGTACACAAAATTATGTAAAATCATAAAAAACCTTGTGTATTACAAATGCACGCTCGTAATAATTCTTAATAATTAGCACGCGAGCACAACGCCTTTTCTGTCACAGTCTCGTGACGGCAACGATTTATGTCGCCGGCTTTTAGCAGAGTGTCGCTCCCGCCCTTTTTTGAAAATTCAAAATTCAATTTCGTTTATTCAATTTAGGTTTGTTTAACAACACTTATGAACGTCAATGAAGCTACGCCATCGGTTCGCAAATCCTACGGCAGGAGACGTTGTAACGAGAAGAACCGGCAAGAAACTCGCCAAGGGCTATTTTTTTCTCCCTGTTTTAAGATAAGATAGATAAGATAAGATAAATCGTTTAGTTTAATTTATACAGAGTCGTCAAATTTGAAAAATGACCTTCACATAATAGTAAGGTTATTTTCCATCACAATACAGAATACCGCTTAAATTAAGTACAAAGTTGAATGTGGTTAAATCATAAACATAAATGTAGAATTGTAAACATCCTACTTACAATTTTTTTTTTTTGGAAAAATATGGATAATCATATTGTACCTAGGTGCATAGGTGCTTGAAGAATTATTAACCTTCTTTTTTGAAAACGGTAGAAGAGTGTTGTTTGCCCAAGATAAAAATGTAAACAATGTACCTACACGAAATATGAAAAATTATAAAAAATCCTTGTCTCCCATAACAAAGCTCGTAATAACTCTTAATAATTAGCGCACAACGCCTTTTCTGTCACACTCTCCTGACGGCGACGATTTATGTCGCCGGCTTTTAGCGGTGTGTCGCTTCCGCGTTTTTTGTCACACCAAATGTATCCGGCCTTTTATGAGGAGCACATAAAATAAATATGGATTAATTTCATTTTATGATTGCTGGTTCGGTTTGGCGATGGATTGGATGTTTTATGGGTTGATAAAGTCCAATTAAGTAATAGGCACTATCCAATAGTATTTCCAGAATATCACAAAGAAGTGGATAACAAGCCATTTATTATAAATATTCATACTTAGCAGTTATTTTAACTATTTTAAAGATTGATAGATAACTAACAACATTTATTACCACAAAAAAAAACTGACTTGACTAGTTGTACCGTTGTACCGTTTTCTTTGTAGTCTAGACTACATAACAAGAAATCCTTAAAATACTTAATAAAGGATAAGCGCTGTATTCAGTTAACATTATTTTATTTCAACGATAAAGTAATAATTAATAAATTCATGTCTCTTGTTTATAACAGTTAGTTACCCGAGGCGAGACAAATCCAAAAACTGTGTAGTTTAAACTTCCTAATCTTAGGTGTTACGAGACTTTTTTGCTCATGAAAACGGAATCCATTTACCTACATGTTTCTTATTCCCACTTTTTTTTATTCACAACGGGGTAGCACTTAACCTTTATCACACCTGATGTTAAGTGGTGATAAGGCTGAAGGTGGAAGCGCACTACTCCCGGAATCCTCAATCACTGAGGAACTGGCTATCTTATCTCTAACTTCTGGAACACAATAAGTAATGCTGAGAACATCATTGTTATGGTTCTCTATAAAAGGACCTTTATTACGATATCTGTCCAAAAATGCTATAAAAACTTCTCAACATTAATGAAAATGTAATTCAATTACCCGCACTTTAATTACAATTAGACTTAGCAGCTGATTGTTCAAGAATGTTAAACGCAGACAGCCCTCAGTTAAAATGGGCTTTATTACGAGAGCTGTAAAGTGTATATTTTACTGTTATTACTATCGTATCGATGAATTCTTACTTCCATCTGTTCGCACAATTAGAAACGCTGAGTCATGAAATGTATTTTGGAGTCACTCGAGACTTGAGTTTTTTTAAGTTCTTCTCTAAGCTATTTGTCATCTTTTTAATGTACTCTGCCATGGCAGTAAGAAGTGTAGTAAATGAATAATCATAAATCATAAAATTTTGCTTGAAACAAGGTAACAGTTGGATGTTAGAAAGATAAAAGCTCAACATGCTCCGCTGAATTTTCAGCATGCGAAAATAACATAGTTAAACATATCATAAATCATGCAATTAAATTCCTAGTTACCTAATTCATAATCATTAACATTAAATATCCAATACAATAAAGCCTTCAGGGGGTTGTTGGGGCTGCCGTGACGTTGCAGCGCCTCGGGGATGTTCGCTGCTTGGAACACAGACGGCTTCCACGCCGTGTTGCGCAAGCGAGTGGCTTCATTCTGGGAGCGAGTGCGGGGCAGCACCAACACTCTCCTGAGGGTCATCGCGGATAGGGTGGACAGTCCTATCCTTATATGCTGGATTTCCATGCATGTGCAATCAAATGAGCACTTTAAATTCTACTAACACATTAGCTTAAAGTTGTTTTATTGTCACTAACACCACTGTATGGATTTATAATATTTTTAAATCTGAAATAAACTTTCTATTCTTAAATACCATTAAATGCCATAGAACATGGGCCAAACCAAGAATGCAAAAGCCCCACCTAGGGTTGCTAGGCGTCCGCAAAGCCGGACGGGGTCAGGTTTTTTGGATGTTTGTTTTGCCAAATTAGACGGTGTCCAGCATGTCCGGTTTTTGTAAATGTTTAGTTCCTCTTTGACCAACTCGCGGTTACGGCGCGTGAGAATTACGGCTTTAATTTTAGCTTGAAATCCTTTGGTTTATTAGGGTGTCCGGCCTTGACCAAATGTGTCATCTAGTACTGAGTAGCTGACCCAATTGTGTTTTTTTTTTTATACTTGTGATGATGACCCAATCATCATCATCATCGTCAGCCATACGACGCCCACTGCTGGGCATAGGCCTCTCCCAAGGATCTCCACAGCGATCGGTCCTGCGCTGCCCACATCCAGCGGCTTCCCGTGACCTTGACTAGATCGTCGGTCTACCCTGTAGGGGACCTGCCCACGGAACGTCGTCCGGTACTACGACCGAATGACCCAATGATTATAGCAAATTGACAGCTAAACTTGTGAAGTAAATAATGATATTTTCGTCATAAGTCCTGCTTTTCTTAAAAGAAAACATTCTGTACAAAAACTTTATATTCTACATATTCCTAAAAACGCTTCGCTTTTAAATATTGTTTAACTTTATCGAGCGACCCGCCTTCCTCCCCAAGAGACTTGTACAATAGTAAGTAATTTTTCGAGCCATTTCCTCTAGCAAATTGTGAAGCAACAATTATTTGGGGCACATCTAGAGCCATAGTATTCATAACGATTAATTTGCCCCAGTCTCCGCAAGGAATCTTGGGACTTATGCTGACTAGAAATAACGAGCAATTTCCCGTGCCTTTAAAGAGTTTTGTTAAAGGAAAAAGTACCTAGTCTTGGGTTGGTTTTATAGAATTACTAGCTTTCCGCCCGCGGCTTCGCCCGCGTGGACTTCACGATGTTATCCCGCGGAAATGTGATATTTTTCGCGGATAAAAAGTAGCCTATGTTCCTCTCCAGGTTACAAAGTATCTGTGTCCTAAATTTCAGCCAAATCCGTTCAGCCGTTTTGGCTTGATTGAGTAACAAACATACAAACATCCAAACATCTAAACTTTCACATTTATAATATTATATATAGTAGGATCACCTATATAGTGCAGTTAAGATTTGAGCATTTATTCTTGAGACTAATGTGAGTTATACGAGAACTGAATTTGAGAAGAAGTTCTTTACGATATGAATTAGAAATACGATGTACCAAATTTTTTAAACATACGATTTTCTTCTATCTGCTTTGCTGCTATGTGTAATAAGGAATTATAGTCCGAGCCGTACCTACCACTGCTCTTCAAAGCACAGGTTTTCCTAGCATGAAGGTCAGAGGAAGCACTAATTTTTGATCCTTACTTTTGCCATATTGCTGTTCTGCTATATAGGTATGAACAACTGATGTTACAATAGTTTAAGCTTTTTGGAAAAGCATGATTATTATTATATTCTAAGGGCCTATTTCACAATGCGCAACCCTTGACTGTCCAATGCTCTTCTTTTTACAAGCTTTTTATTAACTTACCATGTTATGTAGTTAGTTTTAGTTAGTGGGGGACAAATCTTAATCAGCTTAATTTGACCCACTTCCCAGTGTCCGATGGAGCTGAAATTTTGTATACAGGTTTGGTTTAGATGACAATACAATATTAAAAGTACAGTCAGCAAAAAAGCTTGTCATAAAAATGATATTTTTACTAAAAACTTATTTAAGAATATCGCGACAAAAATTAACGTATGTCGGCTCCGACAGTCAAAGGTCGCGGCTTTGACTCCCGTCAGCGTTATTACAGTAAGTAGTCGTTTTTGTTTGCTTTATTCAAAGTAGATATCTTAGTTATCCAACCCAATTTAGAACAAGTTCAAAACTACCTTATGGGAAATAAAACCAGGAACTTCATAGGGCCATATCACAGGAATATTGAGGGTAATTTCAACACCATCTTCAAATAAATCAGACTATAATCAAATTAATCAAATAAAGACATTATTTAAATGATTAATTTACGTACCTGGCCCGTTCTTTCCCTGTGAACCAAAAACGCTATACCAACTATTCCAATATAAAGGAAACTGCCAATACTTTACAAACTTACAACATAATCACGACTTTTGAAACGGAACCTTAAAGCCGGGACTTAAGATTTTAAATACGGTAGCAATCCAAAGGTCATATATGGGACAATTTACTACTATCCCATAAGTTATGTGTCGCTAAGGTATGAAATATGGGTTCCATCTTTATTCATACCCCAGTCCGGTCCAGGCTATTTATATAAGACCGGCAATAACATTTGTCAAATTGTATTTTATGAGTCAATGAAGACTATTAACTTTCGGTTTATTTATTAAATCTCTTACTATTTAGGTACTTGGAGTAAGGATAGTTTCACTTCCATGCTCCTATTCTATTTGTCGAATTATCGTTTGTTAGCGCAATCGTGCATCGCGATAATATACGTTCATTAAAGAAATCTTTCAAAAAAAAAAAGGAAAAAAAGGTTCTCGAATGGCGACCGCGTGCCGGACGACGTTCCGTGGGCAGGCCCCCTACAAGGTGGACCGACGATCTGGTCAAAGTCGCGGGAAGCCCAGGACCGATCGTTGTGCAGATCCTTGGGGGAGGCCTATGCCCAGCAGTGGGCGTCGTTCGGCTGACATGATGGTTAAAGAAATCGGGCTACTGGGCTTTTTCCATACAAACTTCTCACTTTAGCGTCTCGTATTTTTTTTATATTGTGGGCTTGCTCTTGGCTTTACACTGAACCTTAGGGTTGAGAAGAAGCCTTTTTTTATAATGAGGTAAGCGGGCGGTAGTTATGTGGGACTCGCCTATCCGCTTCCTGACCCCCCATCCAGTGACATGGACTCGATGGGGGGTCAGAAAGGGGGAATACCTACTAAACCCCTCACCTCACTACTTGCTCTCACCGCCGTCAGTAGGAGCCGCACTGTGGAGGGTCCGATGTGGCAATCTCCTCCTCCTTTCCGGGCCGCTACGCGGAGGGTTGAGAAGAAGCCTAAGATGGAGCGAGCTTACCCAGAACCAGTCTATTTACTGTAACTTTAAAAATTATAGGGTTGTAGTCATTCGTATGCGAAACTATTTGCATCTCTGTAGCCCTAGCACGAAAAACTGTAGTTATAAGAACCGTTATCGTGATCGTATTAGTTTTGTATAAAACCAGAACAATTCATCTCATTATATCTTTGATTGAGTATCATCATCATCATCATCGTCCTCTCATCGCCTTTTCCTCCACTTCACTCTGTTACCTGTCTTCTCCTCATTCGCTCCTTTCTTATTCATATCATGACCCAAACAATCTATCCATCTTTTAAGCGGTCTTCCTCGCCTTCTTTATCCATCCACATTCATGTCCATTACCTTTCTAGTCACCTGCCTATCATCCCTTCTCATAACATGTCCATACCAAGCCAAACGGTTTCCTTTCAACTCTTCTGTCACTGTTACTACTTTCAAACTTCCTCTCACATACTTCATTTCTAATGTTGTCCCTTTGCGTCCCACATCCATCTCAGCATTCTCATCTCTGCCAAAAGCAATAATATAATCATCTCATTATAATCTCGATTGAGTAGAAAGTACGAAAAGGGTTAATTTACGAGTTCTCCAACAATACGAACCTTTACACAACCCATGTCTCAAAGTTTCCCAGAATTGGGTATCAAAACAGATTTCAGAACTTGCCAACAAAACTTTTAAGTGGTAAAAAACTTCAAAACTTGAACGGGGAAGTCGGGCGAAGTTGGTAGTCGCCAAGTTGTTAACTATCGCCGAATTGAAACTAGTTTCATGTATAACTTAGATTATTTCGAAGCGTTTCAAAGTTGGTGACGTTAAAAGGTTTGTTAGCAACGAATCTCCTTTCATGAATAAACGTTAATTTGATTAGTGGTTGAGCTGATTTGGATGGCTGGGTGGATGTGAAGCATTAATGTAGTACCTACAGAATTGCTGGTAATTGCGGCAGAGAAATTTTATTCTGAAATAATCCTAGCGATTATTGTATTAATATAGCAAGTGTTTATTTTTAATTTTTTGCTGTTTCGTTTCCCAGGTCATCATCATCATCATCATGATTCCCGTGTGTGAATCAACCGAATTTTAGAAATCCTTTGATTGCAGTTTTGTTTAATTACAAGAATAAAACATGTTTTAGTAAAATGAGTTAGTTTGAGGATTTTCCCTCCAGGGTTGTCCACATGTTTTCCACTCTGTAGATTAATGTATTTTAGTCTTTCTTCGCCGAATAACCAATAAATATTTGTTTCTTCTGCAGGTAGTCAAAGTAGTCACTCAATCGAGTAACTTAGCCCTTTATACTTCTAAGCCTCGACATCAAAGCTACCTAACCTCAAAATTCTTGTTCATATTTTATTTTTTCTTCGCCAAGAGTTTTCCTCATAACGCCTCTCACGTATCTACCCGCATATTTGACCAAAGCTGCCTTAACATATAAATGTGCCTGTACTTTTGTACGTGTTGCACACTCGACGAAGATGTTATGAAAAATTTCTAAGCAATATCAGGGAGAAACTATTGAGGGCTTTTTGCCTTTCTACTTACTATGGAGCCAATCCAGCTAAGTTTTTGAATTATAAAACTACAACTGAAGTAATGACATTCACTTTGGATTTACAGATAAATAAAAATTTTGGTATTTGGAGCGATTTCTGTCTAAGCATAGGCGGACACAAGTTTCAATTTTATGACCTTATTCATCACAGAAACAAAATTCAATTATTATTTTGTTATTGTTAATGATATTTGTGTGATATAGAATAGACAATGTTTAACTAAAGAATGCTTTAATAGTGTTTACGAGCCATATTTTCAAATACAAGATACCACTTTGCCCACACTCAGACAGAAAATACATGACGGAAACAATTTACAAAATACAAGAGAATATAATCTATATGATTGATAAGTTTGATAACCTACAATTTAGGTTTTGTTTATCGTCCAAAATTATTTCGATCAGCTCCAAGCTTTATGCCCCTCTTGGGTACATCTCAGGAATTATATTCGTCAACATAAACACAACTAAAAGTTAGGGATAGTTGCAGTCCCTTGACTAGACTTACCCAAATTGGCAAATCAAATTATTCAAGTTACCGATACTGCAGAACAAATATTACCACTAAGTTTTAGCAAGAGACTTGCCTCAATCCTATAAAACTATTGATATAAGTAATTAATATAACTTATTATTAAATTATTCTTCGTCTCAGTTTTGTGTGCACACTGATGCCTCGTTATTGTTGTGGACAGCTCTTATAAGCTGTGAGACAAATTCTCAATCGATTCAAAGCCCAATATCTAACTGTGTTAAGGTTCAAAATGGTTGGCAGTACTTTTTTGATATCGCAAAGCCACTAGATTTCGCCTCACGAACTAAAACAAAACTCAAATATGGCACTGACTGACTCTGTTTTTAACGGAATAAAATTTAACAATCTTACGTCGTGAATGACAGCAAACTTTAAAAATAAGAGCGCACACACTCCAACCGGCTATCTAGTAGTATTGTTGATTGAAGCGCAAACGCTAATATTTGTGCAAAAAAATTGAGGGTATAAGTACTACAGTGGACTTAAACTGTTTTAAAGATTCGCTGATGAACTCATTCACTATAACTATTTTTATACAATAAAGTACAACAAAATTCTAATACTTATCTTTCTTAAAACACACATACGAGCCAAGTAAATTTCAAAATTACATCTACATCAATTCCAAAAACCTACCCTGTAGTTGAAAATCTAATTCCTTTCTTTATGTTATTCAACCCAATACATCCCGAATGAACTGAAAATATAAATGAAATGTTCTAGCAAATATCAAGAAATATTCCCTTTTCGTTCCTCGCATATCAGATATTGAGAAACAAAAAAATAACAGGAATTCGTATGCATAGGTATGGGATGATCCCGAGGGAAGCAACCTGGTATTTCTTTACGGCTCCTGTTTGACGATTTCCTTTTTTGTTTTAATAACGTGTGTGTGTTTTATTTGTAACGCTCGTGTTGTTAGAAGAGTCAACGGATTGACATGGAGATTTGTTAGCTTATAATATAACCAGTGTAGCGTTGCGTCGCTCGCTACTATCCTCCTTTCATATAATTCGAAACTATTTGTCAAATTTTTATGAGTCTGAAAAATAATATTAAAAATGTCGTTGCCATGACATTGTTTTGTGTATAGATGTCAATATAAAAATATTTGATTTGTTTCGGCTCACCTTTAAATTAAAATTATTATTAAACTAGCTGACCCGGCAAACATTGTTTTGCCATATAAATTTTATTGGACACGAACTTCGTACCAACTGCCTGACACAATGTCACTTATAAAAAAAAAAGAAATCCTAAGCGGCAAAAATGTCAGTGATTACATACTCTTTGACATACCTTCTCTTTGGCAGCGTCTAAGAAATGACAGTTGTGTGAAGTATGACAGTTTAACGGTTTTCTATACAAATTTACCATTTTTATTTTATAATTTTCCTGGATAAAAAGTAGCCTATGTTACTCTCCAGCTCTCAAATTATCTCCATACCGAAAATCTCGTCGATCCGTTGCTCCGTTTTGTCGTGAAAGACGGACAAACAAACAAACAAACAAACAAATAAACAAACAAACAAACACACTTTCACATTTATAATATTAGTATGGAAGTATGGATATTAGTATGGATTGTTAAGCCCTACTTTTATTGCCATTATAAAACCTGTAAGGAATTTCCTGCAGGTAAGACCAATTTTGTTGTAGATAAAGTAAGTAACGTTCTGTTTTGACTTTTTGTACTTATATTAATTTGTGGTTTTATTTTTAGGTTTTATAGTTTATTTAATAAATTGAATATCTGTGGATTGCCGGCCTTTTAATTGGCTGCCTAGCCACACCAGAGAGCACAGTGGACCAGAAATAGCAGCGGTTTTAAGTTCTGTTGGAGTAAGGAGTTAAGTTGTGTATGCCTTTTTAGGCATATTTTTGAAGTGAAAACTTCTTTAGCGGCATTGTGCACTTTTCGTGATAGGTAAAAATGTTAAACTCGTGTCAGGACATAACGTGTGACCGTCAGATCGAAAATTCGTAAGACGGACACGTGACCTGGGTGCCTACCATCAACTCTTATTGCGGTTTTGTTTAGGACCTAAACTGATCTGCTTCGCTTATTCGTACCACGACAGCTTAATATCAATGACAGCGATTCAGTGATCATTCAATGACATTTCACAGCCGCTGAGCTGTCATCAACTCTTAATTGACTTATAACTCGGCCGAGCTAGCATGACACGTGCAGGTTATACCCGTCCCTTTCACTCTCCGGGCATGACAGAATCGAGTAAAAGAGACGGGTAGAAGAAATAAGGACATAAATCGTTCGGTCATTCACATTTAGCAATTCATTTACGATCCAGTTTTCAGAAGGTCGTAGTACGAAAGAAAGCAATTCATTTTAGGAACCTATTCTGCATCGCGCTATTTTTGAATCGCTGTCTTAAAGTTGATGGTAGGCACACTGGGGGCCAAGCCTGCTAACGTTAAGTCATAATCGTGTCTCAATCGTGTTTCAAATGTTGAACTACAATTGAAACACGATTGAGACACGATGTAGTGCTTTTTTACACACTAGTTACTAGAATTATGACAATATGATACATCACAATGTGAATGTAGTGTGTGGTGTGACCATCAGTAGTAGGTATGGTGAAAACAGGAAACATTTCTTGTAACTATTTTTTAAAAAAGCACTACCATTGAACTACAATTGAAACACGATTGAGACACGATTATAGCTGTTAAAAACTGTTACAATGTCATTAGAATACGAAGGCAAATTTCGCCACAATTTCCAAAGTTGTAATAGCTCAGTTAGAAAACGGGCGGCATTGAAGCCAGAAGACCTCGGTTCAAATCCGGTTCGTATTGAAAAATTGAAAATGAAGTTATTAGGAAAAGTCGACCCGTCTCACAACCAGCTCCGATGGGATTTTTTTTTCTAAATACCTACTTCATTTTCCATTTTTCTACCATAAAAATTGCATTGTGAATGCAAAAAAGTAAAAATTTAAATAACCGGTTGGTATTTTTTTCATTTATTGGCAAATTTCTTTTTTTGTAAAAAAGTTTGTTGAAAACCCGTTGTTTTTTTTAGCTTAGCAGCTTTCGTGGTCTCGTGGTATACACCACCGGTATCAGTGGTCCCGGGTTCGATTCCTAGTCGGGGTAGATGTTGTATTCGGTTTGGTTGGTGGTAGTGCTTGTTATAAGTCCGCCTGGCAAGCTACCACCATCTTATCTTCTTCTGACGCCGTAACAATGATGTTTTCGGCATTTTTGTGTTCCGGCAGTCAGAGATAAGATAACCAGTTTCTCAGTGATTGAGGATTCCGGGAGTTGCCTGCCACCTTCAGCCAATAAAATAAATAATACTAATAAATAATCCTGTATAAACTACTATTCCAAGGAGGTCATCATATATTATATTATTTTCATTCAAATTAGTTAATATTGAAAAAAATAAACTCCGTAATCGTTGAAAGACGTTTAATAAAATATAGAGTCAGTGTCGGTTAACAAGTCTGATGAGGTTTGAATTATAAACTCAGTGTCCCGGTGATAAAGTTCAAATAAACCGAGCTGAAACTGTTTGCCAGTCCTGGCTCACGGGTAAACACGCGTGGTTTCCCTTAGGGCTGTCACACAGTTCTGAAATTGTGTTACATTTCGTTGTAAAACCAAATGTTGCTAATTCGTGTAGAGTATCGCGTTTTCGGTTAGCTGCTAGTTCGTTTCGTTTGCGTTATATTTTTGTTAAAGTTGTAACTCATTTATCGTTATTATTAACCAGTCTTTTTTTTATTGATATCTTACCAAAAATTTATTTGTTGTTATTTTATACTTCTGTTGTAGTTGTGTTATTGACGCCAATATTTTTTTCTGTTAAAAAACTTTTCTCAAGGTTGGTGATTAGTGAGCCCGTCTTTCACTATAGGAATCATGGATTCGACCCCCACCCCCAAACGTTGGAATACAGAAGGTATTCCAATGTTTGATATCCGTGACGAAATGCTTTAACTAGTCATCTAGGGATCAGCCCCTACCGTCAGCTGTGCTGACCCCTATCATGAAATTATCATGATCGTATTATTCGTATGAAAACTAAAGCAGCGCCTCTTTCGGTCGTATAAGGAACTAAAATTCGATGCATATGTCGCAGCCAAATGGTTGAATCCGCCATTCAATTAAACGCCTAGGCCGATATTTTTTTCCGTCAAGCTATTTTATCTTCCCTTAAGTTGACGGAGTCACAGAAAAAAAACCACGAAATTTAAGTTTATATTTCTAACCTATCACGTGTTCTACAGGACTTCCAAGGGTTACATGCTGTCATACTTAACCATCCGGCAGATTCAACCATCCGCCTGCGACACATACTTGACAACAGTACTTTGACAGCATTTGAAGGATTATATAGTTTACTATCTATTCCATTACCATAACGACAGTTTTTTGTGCTAGAGCTTCCATTAATCGCAATATTAATGTCGATTAAAGACAGACGTACACAATTTCAATTTCACGCTTTCAATATTTAAGAATATGACATATTGTGTCATCATCATCAGCCTTTTAATGTCCCCACTCCTAAGATAGACCTTTAACCAGACCTTCCTTAAGGATGGATAATATAATAGGCCAAGACCCACACGTGGGCCCAGTGTGGAGTGATGGGTAGACCATTTATGAATAAATGTAGATATTTCTTTGGGATGCTCTTACAACCCTAGATCAAAGCGTGTGATGACGTCTTCTATTTATTTATTTACCTAATTTTAAAGTGTTTTATCATTATGATTTTAAATTAATTCTATGTACTTATTTACAATGGCATTATGTAAATAATAGAAAAAAACTAACACAAGCATTGGACCGTATTTTCAAGGGTGTAAAATCGAATCGAAAGTGGTGTTTTTCTATTACAATTTTTTCTATTTTTATCATTTTTAAGGCACTCAGTAAATAAGTTGGTTTCGCATAAAAAAGCAACAAATCCCGTTTTTATCTGAAAGTGTGGCTTAAATGCGTCAACGGCCTTATCTCGCGGAGCTAGGCTTAGTAAAATATTTATTGCCGAGCGCCCCGTATACACTTTGAACTTACTTACAACGCGAAACCACATGTTTTGCCAAACTCTGTTCGCAAACAACCCGCTTCTTTACGGTTAAATTGAATTTTACGTAACTTGGGATGTATGAAAACTTTTAATAATGAAGTCATAGATCATGAAGTGTAGCAATATAACCTACTAAAACGCCTACTTGTCTGGTAAAAGGTATAGCCGAGTTCATTAATATTTGTGCATTTTTGGACTTTGTCGCATTAAGTTTTTTGACATCGTCTTTGACTTTCTGTACAAATTGTCACAATAATTACTACGATAAAGTTCAAAAGTGCACAGCTATTATTGAACTCGACTGTACCTATTCGAATTTTTCTATATTTCGTCCGCAATTGAGTTAATATTTGTTGTCGAATTAAAGCTTTGGAAACTTTTCATAAGACAGAAGTTTAATAAACTGCATTAATTTAATATTATTTTTTTACATCTTTTACATCTTTCGATGTATCAAAATATTTCTTCTATCTTACAGTCAATAAATACCTCATATCAAAGACATGTGGCGCTATAATCCATTCAACATAGAATGGTAAAGTTAAAGCTAAATTCTTTACAAATGGTTAAATATTAACTGTAACTAAAAACTAATATTCTAATATGAACTTTATATTCTGTTTCAGGTATGTAGCTGTTTTTATGTTCGTGATTAATAACTTTGTGAGTATATAAACGCATGAGCTAATTTTGAATGTAACTCTTGATTTATTGAGTACACCTTTTAGTTTCCTTATAATATCTATCTGTCTTTATTTCTTCCCTGTTATTCCTTTTGCACATCCTCATCTTTAGTTACAGGATCAATTGATATCATTCCTCTTTCGTATTTATTTGCCATGTCTTCGATTCTTATTGTGTTATCATCAATAATTTGGACTTACGCAGCAACCTACGACTCTTCATAATAATTTGTTTTCGCTATTAGTTCGCAAAAGGGTGGTTTATTCAATTTCATCATTTTCCCCATCTTTTGTTGTTCGTCAGCTTCCGGGCGAAAATGTTATTTCACTTACTGTTTGTTTGTGAAACGATAGACGGTTATTTCTTTTCTGTTGACGACGAAAATCGCTTACATTTGTCAGTTGTATCAGGACTGTTCGTGAGTTTGTCAGAATGCGAGAATCCTTTTATCTAGTCTTTTTAATATATTATAGATGAAATCGCAGAGAAAAATGTTGGCTTTGAAGTTACGCAGAATTTACTTTTTATGGTGATTCTTGGGTGTTACTTGAGGTTCATAGTTCGTCTAAATTTTCAGTCTATAGTCTACTTTCCTATATTCTTCCTAATCAACAGTATTTTCGACTGTCAAGTAGACTTGGGATGAGTACTCGGTTTGGATTCGGCCTTTTCTTAGGGTTCGGCCGAACACCGAGTATTTCGGTACTCGGCCTTAATTATATTGCAGGGAAATTTCTTCATTTCTAGAATGTTTTACGATAAAACGATTTCTATAAGCAGTCATTTTCGCGCCAAATAACGGAAACCATCCCTCGAACAGAGTTATTTGACAAGTAATCACTCATCAACAGTGTCTTTTGTCATCAACAGTGACCGAGTACCGATGCTAGTACTTTTCTTTCGATACTACGATAGGTAAGGCGAAAGTGGCGCCTTTAGAGGTTTTTATATAATAAGTTGAAAATAGAAAAGGATTTTAATAAATTTTTCATGGATTTTTAGGGCTCCACAGTCTAGTATTTTTAGAAGGTATCGCTACGTCCCTCATAGTCATTCGTAGAAGTAGATGGCAAATGCGACAAAAACGGCCACTTTTAGCAGTTTTGCTATCTACTTCTAGCAGTGAATACGAGAGAACGCATTCACTGCTGCATTCGCAGCAGACTAGCCAGCCCGCGAACACCGCTGGCCGGCACAATGGCGCCTTGTTGTCAGTGCCATTGTTTTTGTTTGTTTCTTTTTTAATTTAGCTATTAGGGCTGTCTTGGCATTCAGATGTCAAGGAAAAAGGGATCTAGTTGAAAACCAGCGTCAGTTTTCAAAAACTGACATATGCTGAACTAGATCCCTTTTGGTACAGTCGTGGGACTATCTTTCTTTTTTTATTTAGAGGTATTTAAATTGTCATTTTTTTCTGTGTTGTCTTCATTTAAGTAATTTGTCGTATACTTAAGTTATAATTTGTCCTTCGACTGTACTAAATAAATGTTTTGATTGATTGATTGATTGATTGAGAATGTAATGATACCGACTAAAAATGCTTGACTATGGGCCCTAAAAAATCCATGTAAGTACTTATAGTTTAATTAAAATTGTGTACATATTAGAATTACAATATTAAATACTCGGTGGCCGAGTACTCGGCAAATCACTACTCGTTCAATGTCTACTCTCAAGCCACTGAAACAATTTTTATAAAACTTTATATGATTTCAAAAACGACTTTAGTCATATCCCTCATAGCTAAATAAGTACATATTTTGCAAAAATAAATGAAAACCGCTAAAACCATCCCAAAAGACAAATCGCAACGGAAAATACACATTTACAAACAACATTCATCTTACTAGAAGCGTTAGCGTAACATGTCACTAAACACGATTTAAGGGCGAGGCCCAATATGGTCGGCTCACTCACAAGGTTATAAATCAATATCCCAATATTAAATAAAATTCCCCCTCATATATCTTATGAGGGCGTGCTGTATAGAAAAACGACCAACTCGGCCAGACCTCCCCACCCTCCCGCGATACTTATAAAACAGGAAGACCTAAACGAAAATTGGGCACTTTCAAAGTTCCTCGTAAACTGGACATGTCTTTCAAATGTACTAATACGGATTTAATATTAGAAATTATTGTTATTAGAATTTGTGTGAGCGTTTACAAATGGCGATTTATTATTGACTGAGATATATTTGATCCTTGGAAATTAGAAATTGAAATTTGAGTGCCATTGATGGTTGAATATATTCGATTGGTTGCTATATTACTTCGATTGCGTGTAGGGTTGTCGTTACGGAAGTACAGAAGATAGGATTTAATTAAGTGACTAAACGATCGACTAAAATACTTTTTTACCGACAAAAATACTAGGTGAGCGACTTAGTCGCCAAACTTACCTAACCTAAACCTTTTTTTTCCGTAACCAAACCTAGTATTTTAGTCGGTAAATTTAGTAATTTGTAGTCGGTCGGTTTATTATATTCCATTAAAAAAAAAAGGAAAAATGGTACAAAGTCACTCAAAACTTCCTCAATATTCAAGGACAACTTACTGGAACTGAATATTGGAAAATAAAATTAGCATAAAACTAAAAATTCTTATGATTTCTCCCTTACAAATGTATTGAACTTACACCAAATTAAAAACAGATTAATTTGGTATAAATATATGAGAAACTAGCGGCCGCCCGCGGTTTCACCCGCGTGGTACCCGTTCCCGTGGGAATATCGGGATAAAATATAGCCTATGTCACTCGGGAAGTCTGTAGCATTCTAACGGTGAAAGAATTTTCTAAATCGGTCCAGTACTTTTTGAGTTTATTCGTTACATACAAAAATACAAATCTTTCCACTTTATAATATTAGTATAGATAAGAGAACCAATCGAAGTGGTGACAGCCCTAGGCTAGGTAGTATGTCTCTTATAACTTTTTGTATTGATCTAATGTTTGGTATTTCAATAAATTTATTGACTCTTGATACTGAATAGGTATTTGAATTTTCTGAAAGAAATGAAAGCATACTCTTCTACTCAATAGCATTTCTCGTATGAATTAGCCTAAAAAATGAATGTACTTAATAGGTCTTTTCAATATCAGTTATATTATATTTATTTGTAACTAATTAGTCAAACTAAAAACCTAAATTAGTTAGTTTTAATGCAATTTCAGTATCTGCCATATTGTGCCAGTTCAACGGCATGTAGGGTAAAGGGAGGTATTTTTGCGGTACTTTTACTTAATTTGGTGATATTTTTTAAATAGTTTGTTTATGAAAGAAAGGAGCTATTCAGCGGAGTGCGTAGTATATTTGTCCTATTTACACTCGTAACAACTCGCTAGCACTGTATCATGAAAATGTTTGCAGTGCCCGTAGTGTAAGTTTTTATGTCAAAAAACGCAAACTATTTCGATTCCGTATTTATGACAATTTGTATGAAAACTGTACTAGCGCCTCTAGCGGCGAGTAGCGCGCTTACATAGTTTTCATACAAATTGACATAAATACGGAATCGAAATAGTTTGCGTTTGCTTGACATAAAAACTTACACTAGGGGTACAGTAATATTCAGTTTAAAAATCACCACATTACATAATACCACAAAAATACCTGCCTTTGCCTATACCTATCGTAAGAGCTGGGAAGTACAGATATAAAAAAGATAGGCAGTAGCTTGTAGTTATCATGGTAAAAGCAGCAAGGAGTCTTTATGCTTAGCAGTAGGTTAAACCGTTAAACACCGGAAAACAAGGATGAGAAAGTTAAACCATTTCTCTAAATGTATATCTATACTCTATACAAATAAATAAAATTGGAGTGTCTGTTTGTAACATTAAAATAACAGCTTTTTACAACATGCATAGGATTATATATACGGTACATATACCAAAATGACATGTTTTACAATTTTTGTCTGTCTGTCTGTCTGTTTGTTCCGGCTAATCTCTGAAACGGCTGGACCGATTTTGACGGGACTTTCACTGGCAGGTAGCTGATGTAACAAGGAGTAACTTAGACTACTTTTTATCCCGGAAAAATATCACATTCCCTCGGGATAATTTTTATTGTGAGTATGGATGTATGGATGTTTATTACTCTTTCACGCAAAAACTACTGAACGGATCTGAATGAAATTAGCTACAGAGATAGATTACTTTTTATCCCGATATTCCCACGGGAACGGGCTCCACGCGGGTGAAACCGCGGGCGGCCGCTAGTTGTGAATATACCAGTACCACAAGGTTTATTCAGAAAAGCGATGAAAACAACATATCTCTTTCACGAACCCATTACAAAAAGGTAAACAAATAACATATCGACTTCTCACTTCGAAATCGCTCACCGAAATGGCGGTAGATTTTAAGTAATAGTCCAATAGTAGTAATCTCGAACCCAGATCGGAGGACAATTTGGGAATTCAATCGTCTGTATTACGGTGACAAAAGGTCCATTTCGAGACCCAATATTGTTGTAACGGTCCACCATACGTCAAATGCTGTATTTTGTTGGAAGGTAAATGGATTAGTGGGGAAAGGCTTTGAAGATATTTTCCTGGTGAACGCTACGGTACTTTTACAGTTTCTATTATGTTGGGTTGTTAAGTTTGAACGTTTTTCTTATAAAAATGTTAAAAGATGAATATGAATGATCTATCTATAACATGGTCTTTTGTAAATTTCGTGTTAAAACGAAACACTTTTTCACAGTCCAACAAAAAATATATTTTCGTAGGGTACTCGTTCCTGTGAGAATATTGGGATAAAATAAAGCCTATGTAATTTAGGAATAATATATTTTTCGTCTTTGATGCTCTTGTCGGTGATTTTGAAATTTTGTTCTCTAGAAAAGCTACATTCTTCCTGAATAACATAGGCTATATAATATTTGATCCTGATATAGTTCCACGGGAACAGGTACCACGCGGGTAAACTGTTATATAATACCTACTCTATAAAGACCATTTCCTTCAATTTATTCGTTCTAACACTAATGAAAAACGCCTCTGAATTATTTCAAGGCAGAATTCAACAGGGCTGTTTACGGATCCTGGAGGTCCTCACGATTTATTAGGAGTCTTGGAGCCGTCCTCCCATTGTATACGATCAAAGGAATTTCATTTAGCTTAGCACTGTCGGGTGCGATTGCAGTTTTGAAAACGCTGGTTTTTGACTTGGTTATTTTTTATAATAAAATTAAAGTCGTTGCATTTACAATACTGGTTTTCAGTTTTTTTTTTACTATAGTATAGTCAACTTATCTGCAAAAGGCTGTATCTCAGACTCGTATGAACAGTTGGATACTATTAAAATGGATAACATATAAATCTATTTTGGTAGTTCCGCATTTGTAAACCATTTATTTTTGGTTTAATAACGTGTTCTAGGTAAAATTTAGAGTTGATGTTTTAAGGTGAATCGTGAATCCAATTGCTTTTTTTTTACATTGTGGCTTTTTATATAGCTGAAATTAGCTGAAATGTCATTCAGTAATAACGTCAAAAGTTGACATACGGTCAGAAAGCCAGAGTTAGTTATGTATTTCTGCCTTAAACCATGTTTTTTTTACATTGTGGCTTTTTATATTGCTGCTATCAGCTGAAATGTCATTCGGTAATAACATCAAAAATTTACATACGGACAGAAAGCCAGAGTTGGTTACTTCTGTCTTAAACCTTGTTTTTTTTTTATCGTGGCTATTATCGTGGTATTTATATTGCTGCTATTAGCTGAAATGTCATTCGGTAATACGTCAAAAGGTGACATATGGACGAAAGCCAGAGTTAATTATGTATTTCTGCCTTAAGGCGCTACTCGGAAAAAGTATGGACTTTTTGATTTAAAACTATAGGACGGTTACAGTTGTTACAAATCTGGTAATAAGATATATATTTCTTCATACCTTTATCTAGAATCGTATAGTTTCAGAAACACGATTTTATGATTTTGGCTCGACACTTTTTATTTTCGAAAATACCTCTAAAAAATAAGAAATATCAATATTATTCTTAAATGGGGATACATATACTATTGAAAATTGGTTTAATTAGTGGACACCAATAATATTTAGGATCGTATAGAAGGAATTTTTTAAACTCGCTATAGTTTTTGAATACGAAGTGATTTTGTGTTTTTTTTGCGTAATCGGCAAAATCGGTCTCGCTCCCGCGCGCGTCGTTTTCTCATTGCTATCTCGCTTTAGCATAATTTTTCCGAGTATCGCCTTAAACCATGTTTTTTAACATTGTGGCTTTTTATATTGCTGCTATCAGCTGAAATGTCATTCACGATTACGGGACTCCCTATGTATACTCGTACAAGTACTGTAATGACATTTTTATCTCTCCCACAAATTAGGTGTCATATATTACTGGGAGCTGCTCCTCGTATATCAGGGCTTGTCTCACAAATAACAGTATATGCATATTCATTGTAGATATATGCGAGGTTTGTAAGTCATAAACGTGGAGCTACCAATAGTAGATGTGGTTAAAGTCTATTGTTTAAACTGAATAATAATAATAATATGTTGTTTAATTTTAAAGTTATGTTATGTTGTTTGCAAGAATATTTAATTAAAGCCCGTGGTATCGCCAACGACCTTGGGCATAGAAGCGTGGCCTAATTTTCCCGCTTTAAAACAGCTTAAACACACGTTTCGTCAAAACTATGTATTATTTTAGAACGAAAAATGCTCAGTTTTAGGTTAAGCAAGTTAGCAATCTTTTCCTGAAAGAAACGTGAAAATATCACTTGTAGTTTAGAAGCAGTAGCGTATTTCAAGTTGAAAACAGCTTCATTTCAATGGTTTTTTTAAGTATCCTTAAGACTATGTTTTTTTAAATGCTCAGATTGAAGTTTATATATAAATATTTAATATATATTCATAATGGATTCTTCAGTAGGCTAATTTATGAGTTTTTGGGCCTCAAAAATGATCGTTTCATGACTCTATGCGCCTTAATTAAATGTAGATTGTGAAGCTATTTTGGCACATCTCAAAGTGAAACGTTAAACTGGAAAAAAATGAAACCGCGTTGTATGCGAAGATTGATATAATTTTTCGTACCAATTACATATTCTCAAATTATTACGTATTTCGTACTTACTACGAAAAATGATGTTAATCTGTCAGCGCATATTTCAAAATAGCGCTTTCCTTATATTTTTTTATAAATAATGGAATGGAATCCTGTACGATAAATGACGGTTCGGAAACTTTAAGTAAAAAATATTAAGAAGAAAATGTTTTGCTTAAATCTTCTTCATTAGAATGTCTTGGCGTCTAACATACCGCATCCATTTCCATAAACTGTTGCATTCGCAGTTCCTTGTAACAGACCTTCCAATGTAGCTCAATAATTAATTTTATAATTTATGCGGCCGAAGGTTCCGTATGTACGATATTGATCACTCAGCGGTCTCAGCTGACTCCTTTATCAATTAGATTGACCCCAATCTTCCACTAATATTAGAAATGTATGGAAGTATTAGGTATCTATATGATCACGTATCAGACTGTCGACTTAGCCTTGTCTTATATTACGACTAGCTTTCTGCCCGCGGCTTCGCCCGCGTGGACTACACGACGTTATCCCGCGAGAACGAGATATTTTTCTGGGATGAAAAGTAGCCTATGTTCCTCTTCAGGTTACAAAGTATCTGTGTCCCAAATTTCAGCCAAATCCGTTCAGCCCTTTTGGCGTGATTGAGTAACAAACATACAAACATCCAAACATCTAAACATCCAAACATCTATTATAATATTAGTAGGATTATAAACTTTCACATTTATAATAGTATATGTTATTAGGATCCTTGGCTGGGAATAGATTTCGAACTTTTCTCTCCGATTCATTGCATTTAATGTTATCTGAATAAATAAAATTTATTAATTATTAATATTAATTAATTAATTAAAGTAATGTTATAAAGAGGTAAAGTTTGTATGTAGGAAGTAATATCTAGAACTTAACTACTGAACCTATTTTGAAAAAAAAAAATAGGTGTCCATATTTGAAAAGTACGGTCGAACCAATTGAATCGTGACTCAATTGCTAATAATTTGTTTGACAGCGTCAAAACTATAAAGCTCAGTGTCAATGTCAACAAGTTTGAATTTTGACCTTATAATTATGTCGAATTTTAATAACTTATGGTGGGTCGATAATCGGTTTGTTCGACTGTTCATTATTTCTGAGTGACATAGGCTATATTTTATCCCGATACACCCACGGGAAATAATACCGCAAGGTGGTACAACTTTTTAATATTTGTGGTCATTACCGAATGACTACAAAATTATGTCTTTGAAAATTGTGCATACGAAATCAAGTTTCGAAATGTTCATGTATTTGTGAATAGTATTAACGGACATATTCAGTTTGTGGCAACAGTCATTAAAATGCTCTAACTAAATAAACAAAATATTTGATTACAACTAGGAAAATATCGCAGGTATTCATTTGAAATATTCGCTATTCGTAAAGGTCTGGCTGTTAAAAGAAAATATTACTTATATCGAATAAAAGAGCATGTTTTAAAATTAAAATTCAATGCCGATACTGGTTCAATTCACATCTTGGATTTCAATTAAAAGATATTATCGTAAGTAAAATTTACAATAGCGTACTTCTTTTGAATCAATTTATAGGTGAATTTCAATGCTTAAAAGTTTTGTTAGTATGGATAACTGGGACATTTTTTGATCACAATAAGATAAATAAGTATTTAGTAAAAATTTCATTTTTATGACAAGCTTTTTTGCTGACTGTACTTTAATATTGTATTGTCCTCTAAACCAAACCTGTATACAAAATTTCAGCTCCATCGGACACTGGGAAGTGGGTCAAATTAAGCTTGCAAGATTTGTCCCCCACTAACTAACTAACATACTAACTAACTAACATGGCAAGTTAATAAAAAACTTGTAAATAGGCCCTCAATCGTTTGTTTGTCAGCTTACCGACTGTTGACTTAGGTAAATACTCACTTTTGTCTTGCTAGTGCGAACGTTAAGCTTTACGCATAGGATCGCAAATCCCGTTATGACGACCCTATAACGAAAGAAACCAGCAAGCGACAAAGTTTATTTTTCTTTTTTCTAGTATTATATTTCAAAAGAAGTCTTACAAATATTTTACCGTTACAATAGGATAAAAAAATGATAGATAGAGTAATGTTGTAAATAAATCTATACCTAGTTATATGTATTTACACAATTATTTTAGTATGCAGCGTTTTGTTATTGAAATCCACCTTTCCCAGCGAGCGCCACCATTTTGGTTTTATATTAAGCTCGATTTCTCGATACTTGCCTCTTAAATTCCACAGTAAGTGCTTTCAGCTCTTTTCTCAATCTCGAAAGATAAAAGATCACAATCTCGTACGCGCTTTAGCGTCGAAATTTATCTTTAATTTGTTCTTATCTCCATTTGGGTACAAGTTAAATGCATTAATGCGGTTGCGCTTTGTGCATTTGTAATAGCTCAGTTGTTTTGCAGGTTGGCCGTGAAGCTAGGCCAAGCTGGGAACTGAATTCACTTGCAATCCATACTAATATTATAAATGTGAAAGTGTGTTTGTTTGTTTATTTGTTTGTTTGTTTGTTTGTTTGTTTGTCCTTCTTTCACGTCAAAACGGAGCAACGGATCGACGTGATATTTGGTAAGGGGGTGGTTTGGGAGCTGGAGAATAACATAGGCTACTTATTATTCCGGAAAATTGAGTAAAAATTGTAATTTTCTATGAAAAATCGTTTAACTGTCGTACCTTCGATACAAAACTGTCATTTCTTCCATTACCGTTTCCAAAGAGTATGTAATCACTGACGTCTGCGCGGTCAAAATCGAATACTAATCTTTTCCATAAGCTTAGAATAAAAAAATGAACTGTAACTAGCGCCAAAAATGCCCCAGTCGCGCATGCGCGCAGAGTTATCTGACACTCGCTCTACTTCACAGAGTAATTTTTTACATGTAGGAAATAGAGACCAATCTTGGGCCCCTTTATTGGTAGTGTATAACTAGCGCTATCTGTTGTATGGTCTAGGCAACTTTTGGTGTAAGTATAAAACTATTATTTATATGGCAAAACAACGTTTGCCGGGTCAGCTAGTCCATACTAATATTATAAATGTGAAAGTGTGTTTGTTTGTTTATTTGTTTGTTTGTTTGTTTGTTTGTTTGTCCTTCTTTCACGTCAAAACGGAGCAACGGATCGACGTGATATTTGGTAAGGGGGTGGTTTGGGAGCTGGAGAATAACATAGGCTACTTATTATTCCGGAAAATTGAGTAAAAATTGTAATTTTCTATGAAAAATCGTTTAACTGTCGTACCTTCGATACAAAACTGTCATTTCTTCCATTACCGTTTCCAAAGAGTATGTAATCACTGACGTCTGCGCGGTCAAAATCGAATACTAATCTTTTCCATAAGCTTAGAATAAAAAAATGAACTGTAACTAGCGCCAAAAATGCCCCAGTCGCGCATGCGCGCAGAGTTATCTGACACTCGCTCTACTTCACAGAGTAATTTTTTACATGTAGGAAATAGAGACCAATCTTGGGCCCCTTTATTGGTAGTGTATAACTAGCGCTATCTGTTGTATGGTCTAGGCAACTTTTGGTGTAAGTATAAAACTATTATTTATATGGCAAAACAACGTTTGCCGGGTCAGCTAGTTAATAATAATAATAATAAAACCACTTTATTGCACACAAATATAAATCAATTACATAGAAAGAACACACCAAGACAGAAAGCATACAAAAAGGCGGCCTTATTGCTAAATAGCAATCTCTTCCAGGCAACCTTGAGTAGATGAAATAATAAGGAAGAGGACAGAAGGAAGTGGGTGCAATTCTAGGAGAGGATATGTGATATAGGTATACATAATATAAAAAAGAAAGGAAATGAGTATATTTTATAATGGTTATGAAAGGTAAAAAGTACTAAAAGATAATATGTATTATATAGAAGAGAGGAAATGTCTTTTAACTGTACTTTGTAACTGTACTACTACTACTACTACTACTGTACTTTGCAATTGTACTTTTGTAAAGCTTTATACACTCGCGTGCAATAAAATCGACTCACTGGACTTTTTTCATACAAACATGCTCAATTTAGCGCCTCATAGACAGGAAACTATTTGCATCTGTGCAATGATTCTTACGTCGATGAAGAGGCAAAAGTAGAGTGTGTGTCAGATAACTCTGCACTTGCCTGGCGCGTTTTTGGCGCTAGTTACAGTGCATTTTTTGTTCTAATGTTATAGAAAAGATTAGTATTCGATTTTTTCCGCGCGCAGACTTATCTGACGAGCACTCTAGTACGCTTCCACCTCCAGCCTTGTCATCACTTAACATCAGGTGTGATGAAGGCTAAGTCATGCCGTAATAATAGTATATTTAAATTATTTTACCGATTCTACTAGAAAAATTACTTAACTTGCCTGAAAATATATGTTAAATTAAATTTGGTCTTTAGATATTGTATTAAACTCTTGTATAAACATTACTTTTAACAATGATATGATAAAATAACACTGGCTTTTCACTAAACTAAAGTAAGTTAGAAAATTTCAGCAATTCTTCGGTGTTCTTGATAGTTCACTGGTTCTTAAAAGTTTAATGTTAGAGTTTCACCCAGACAGCGAAGTTAGTTGTATTTTTTTAAGTATATTACTTTTACTTTACAATATTTAGTCACATGCTAGATTTATGTGCAAACTTTCTATTTAAATTGTGGACAAGGCTAACAATATTATAATTGAAATTATTAAATAATATAAGAAATTGCTGGATCGTTGGGGAAGGCCATGGCCCGCTATTATTTCTCGGCTGCTTGCGCGCCTCATTTCCACCTGCAAGTAAGTCTTCTGCAAGTTGCTATCTGACAGACTGTCGGACATTTATCGCAGAAGACTTACTTGCAGGTGGAAATGAGGTGCGAGCGACATAGAAGATGGCTTTGGGAAGGCCTATGCCCAGCAGAAGGCGTCGTTCGGCTGACATGACAATGATGTAGGGTTGCCATCCAGGACATTTCGGTTTAAAGCCAGCACTATATACATATAAGCAGGGTCAGACTAGGCCCGGGCTAATGCACTACGTATTACTATGCAGGACGATACTTAGAAACTATCCAGGACAGCCCAGGACACCCCAAAAACCAGGACATGTCTTGGGAAAACAGGACGGATTGCAACCCTACAATGATGAGAACCTTATATACATATAGAATTCTAGAAGGAAGGTACGTGCCCCAGCAGTAGTTTGGGACATTAGAATTGCTGTTGATGATGATGATAGTTTAGAAAGAAAAGAATAAGAAAATAAAAAACCGAGAAATAAAATTTGAAAGATGCGCTGAACGAACTCCATAACGATAAAGTTATTCTTCAAATACTGTCACTACATAAACGACAATATTTTCGCTATTCCTCAACAGACCACCAAGTCGACTCATTTATTTTAATTAACGACCAATAACAATAATTGGTACGCATCGGATTTGTTCGATGCAAATCAGTCGGCCATTAGCATACCGACCACATCAGTAGTGATGAGAAATAAATATATCGATACTTTAGTCATTAAATAAATAAATATCGGACAACATTTATTTTGCTCAGATTCCTAGATAAGTGGCTTAAGCATTTTAATTTCGAAAATAAAGAAAACTTTTGTATTAAAATAGTATTTAAATAAATAAATATTATAAGAAATTACTATGTAGCAATAAAGCCGCCTATTATGTGTTTTTCTTATTGTCTTTTTTCTCCGTACTCGTTAGTCTATGCATTTGATTTGATTGGTAAAATATATAATTTTATATAACACCCTGACACGGAACAATGTGCCTATTTGTCTGCCCATCAATAGTTAGTCGATTTATTGAAGACTCACGAGGAACGTGATTCAGGTATTAGTGTAAGTAAGGTTTGTGTAGTTGTCGCTTTCGATTAAGAGTTGATGATCGATTTTAAAAATCATTTAGTAAGACAAGACAAAGTGTAATTTAGAGTGGTAAGGAATAAGCTTTTAGATACCAACTAATGATTGATTCATAAGAAGTGGCATTCAAAGTAACTATTGTAAATTTATTTCATCATACACTTCAAGTCATGGTAAAACTTAAAGGTCTGTAGAATGCGCTTCTATCTCGGTAATAATCAATGAGATAAGAAAAATGATCATGTATTAATTGATAGCCCAATAAATGCAAATTGTATCTCAACAAACCTAAATTACCTTAAGACCATTTTCTAGACATAGTCAAGTTTTAAACATAGCACCGTCAGTCAAAAAAAATATGTTTGAAAATTATTTAAATGTTTATTTTTTGCATTCACAATGCAATTTTTATTATAGAAAAATGGAAAATGAAGTATTTTGAAAAAATCGACCCGTCTCACAACTAGTCCGATGGGACTCGAACCCACGACCTTTCGCTTTCCGGGCGACTGCTCTAACCACTGAGCTACGGAGTCGTTACGAGAAGCGTCGAATTTATCAAATACTTCTTACGCGCTGTATAGCCAGCGTTAATTTCATCAATGTGAAGATATACTACCCTCACACGCGAAAGAAATACCTTTCCAGATATTTGACAATCACTAAAGATGAAATTACTATTGCAAATTATTTAAATGTTTATTTTTTGCATTCACAATGCAATTTTTATTATAGAAAAATGGAAAATGAAGTATTTTGAAAAAATCGACCCGTCTCACAACTAGTCCGATGGGACTCGAACCCACGACCTTTCGCTTTCCGGGCGACTGCTCTAACCACTGAGCTACGGAGTCGTTACGAGAAGCGTCGAATTTATCAAATACTTCTTACGCGCTGTATAGCCAGCGTTAATTTCATCAATGTGAAGATATACTACCCTCACACGCGAAAGAAATACCTTTCCAGATATTTGACAATCGCTAAAGATGAAATTACTATTGCAAATTATTTAAATGTTTATTTTTTGCATTCACAATGCAATTTTTATTATAGAAAAATGGAAAATGAAGTATTTTGAAAAAATCGACCCGTCTCACAACTAGTCCGATGGGACTCGAACCCACGACCTTTCGCTTTCCGGGCGACTGCTCTAACCACTGAGCTACGGAGTCGTTACGAGAAGCGTCGAATTTATCAAATACTTCTTACGCGCTGTATAGCCAGCGTTAATTTCATCAATGTGAAGATATACTACCCTCACACGCGAAAGAAATACCTTTCCAGATATTTGACAATCGCTACTATTGCAAATTATTTAAATGTTTATTTTTTGCATTCACAATGCAATTTTTATTATAGAAAAATGGAAAATGAAGTATTTTGAAAAAAAAATTTTGAAAAGTAAAGAAATAAATTTTCCCTCCGCTGTGTTGCACTGGGGACCTAAGCACTATGACACTATGTTATAGTGACAATCGGCTAATGTTTCGGATGATTTATAGTATTCCCCTAGCGATCGAAGCGATACGAGCAGAATTTGCCGTGCCCTAGTTTTAAATCTTTGATGTTTTTAGCGATAGCAACTCAGAACTCAACTTGAAACATTATGCTTCCTGAACAATTTTGTTGTGTGCATAATTTTGGTGGCTTCCAAAAAGCGCAATTCTGTTGTTTTTTTAAATTTTCAATAGAAAGTAGAAAATTTATAGGTGAAACTTAAATAAACGTAAAACTTATGAGCGCTTAAAGCAAATAACAGTTGATTTATTACGCTTTGCATTCTTATATAAATTTATTATAACCGTTTGAATAGCAAACTCATATTTATTCATTACTGATGCTTTATCAGCAGACTTTGTGGTGTATATTGCGTTGCGATATTATTATTTAATTAAAAGTATTTTAATTAGGACTTACACACAGGAGACCCCACTATTATAAAGAAACTAGCGCTCCGCTCGCGACTTCGTTTGCGTGAGCCCCCTTGTGTCCCCATTAGAGGGGGAATTTCCTCAAATCCTCTCTTATTGCTCTCCTACACTATCCAAGGAACATACATGCCAAATTTCAGCTTCTTGCGCCCAGTAGTTTCGGCTGTGCGTTGTCTGTCAGTCAGTCAGTAACGCAAGAGTTTTATATTATAGATAGATATGTATACATTTGATATTGAGTAAATTGTTTCCTATAATCCTATTAATGTAATGAAATTTACTTGAACTTCGATCCCAAAAAATCTAATCACTTTCCAACCCTATTTCAGCGCAGTTTTTCATCCGTTTTGCTCCGAATAGATACACACTCGTTTTACAGACGGGGCCGGGTGTGACATCCCATTTCAATTTGAATCACAAATCCGTTGTATAATTTTAAAACGGCCCCCAAACTTCGCACGTTTTTCGGCGTGCGAGGCTTGTTCCAACTCGGCATACAATTTTTCGTTTAGCGAAATTCGGTTTCTGGTAACTTCGATTGTGGCTTTGTTTTGGCGAAACTGCTGTATCTGTTAAATATTTAAAGAGATAGTGTATACAGGGCGTCCCAAAGTTATGGGACATGAAGACAAAATTTTACTGAAAGGAAACATTTTTTTGTATATTTTTAGTAGTAGTAAATTAAATGTAATTTAAACTATGAAATACTAGCTTTCCGCCCGCGTGGACTACACGATGTTAGCCCGCGGGAATGCGATATTTTTCCGAGATAAAAGTAGCCCACGTTTATTTCCAAGCTACAAAGTACCATCTGTGATATGCTCTTCTTTTCAGATTTACATGACACAATTACTGAAAGCTGTTTACATCGAGATAAAAACATATTACCATTCTTATTACATTCTTATTCAATTTCTTATTTATTTATCTAATCATAATTTTATTCGTAGTTTTAAAATTAATTGTGTTTGTTAAATAAGCTTCAACATGAGATCGTAAATCCATGGTGACCTTGAATATCGATAAAATATAATGACATCACTTTTATAAGAACTTTAAATAGTTTTTATTTTATGCCTATTTATTTATTAGGTTTCTGATCGCTTTGAGAAACGGCTTTAGCCTTCTTTTTTCTCGTTCAATCTAGTAGATTATAGAATCCTTTGGAATGTAAATATTATTCAGCTAAATATTTAAATTGGGCACATTAACTGTGTACCAACGACATACTGTTGAGCGGATTTCGTTAGCTATTGATGAATGATTTAATTAGTTCGCCAAATACTCTTTGAATAGTAGGAATACTTTGTATATTTATTTATAAGCTTCACATTGTAACTTTCCTTTGAATATCCCGCACTTAAGTCGTAATAACGGGGTTTATCTGATGACCTATTTGCGTTATCGGAAAAATGAAGAGTGACATGTTTATATCACATAACACTATAATTTGAATAAGCAGACAAAGTGATTGGCCAAACAAGTTATGTAAAAAAAGAATAAGCAACCCACCCATCCTATAACCAACCTCTGCGAAAGTGACTTGACTTCTGCAAAAGTACCAAACCCAATGAGCTATTGAACTCCTTATAAAAGCACTTCATATCACTTATTACGTTTGCCATAATAGTGCTGCAAAATCTTGGATAGCTTCTTCATAATCATAACTACTTCAACTTTGAAAAACTAGAAAATTGAACCTTCACCCACCGAAACAAGAACGTTCAATCTAAAATTTAAAAGGCAGATTTTTAGAATTTAACCATATTCTCCAGAATTGATTTTATAGTGAGATTATAAGACTTAATTCACATCCGAGGGGATTCAATTTTGCAAGGATACCCTAGAAGAGCCCTTTAAGCTGAAGACAATCACAAAGGACTTATGGCACAAAAGAAATCACTCACTGAGGGATACAATGAATGGTGCAGGGGAAAGGACCGGGGCACAGTAGGGAGTTATAGCAGTAACTTTATTCTTCAGAAAGCAACTTGATTGAAAAGTTAAAGTCAATTTGTGTGAAAGGGTTATTTAAATTATTAAAACAATAATAATATCAATGATTTTCCCCACGTGGATAAGGAAAAAATAACTAATAAAAGAAATTGAAATCGAGGCACTTTTCTCATTTCTAGTTAGAATAAATTGTAAATACCTTAACAAATTAAGATTCCTAAAATATAGTACTTACAAAACATTAAGTTGCCACATCCATACTAATAATATAAATGTAAAAGTGTGTTTGTTTGTCTGTCATTCACATCAATACGTATATCAACGGATCGACGTGATTTTTGGTATGGGAATAACATTGTGTAGTCCACGCGGGCGAAACCGCGGGGGAAAGGCCAGTGTGTAAATAAAACCGACGGATTTTTTTTATTTAGGTATAATTAAGATTTTTTTACCGTTTGAAATAATAAATCGACTAACGTAAAGAAATGATATTGATTTAACTTTATTTGTGGCAGATTCCTCAAAAGGTCTTTGGAAATGCACTTAAATAGAAATGTCACTCTATTGATGCCTAAATGTCAATAATATTTAAAGACGTTCTTATAATACAGTATATACAGCCAGTGTTAAAAAAGAATGTAACGATTTTTTTTTGTTTTACTTATTGCGTGAAAAGTATTGTAGATGAATGGAGAGTGAGAGGAGGACCGCTTAAAAGCTGGATAGATTGATATGAATGAGAAAGGAGTGAATGAAGAGATGACGGGTAACAGAGTGGAGTGAAGGAGAAGTACGTACTGCCCCGTCCCCAAATAGAATTGGGATAAGGAGAGAATGGTGATGATGATGATGATGATTGCGGAAACAGCAAATGGCGGTCTTTATGGTACCTCTATGGTACTAGAAATTTTTTAACAATATCTTTTAAACTATCAATCATATTAAACGTTCTATAAGAAAAAGCAACTTTATGAAAAAATAAATAATAGGTCTTTACCTATGAAATTGCCGTTTTGTATGGAGATTTCTGTAATTATTTTTTTTCCATACTAACGTTTTTGTTATTATTTAACGACTAATATTATGTAAATTTACAAAATTTTACACAAGTATTTATGGACATTTTAACTACTAAATGACACATTCGTTAAGAGAAAAATTTTTTTTTTCACTAAGTTACAACTAATAAAGTACGAAATTCTGGAAACAAAAATAGTCGTAACTTTCGGAATAAGTTTTTTCTATGTAAATAATCAAATATCGTGGTTATTAAATTATCAAAAGTTGCTCGATACGGTCTTAATGTAACGCAATATTAAAGAAATTATATATGTCTAATATTATAAAAGTTGTTAAGTTATATGTACAAAAGAAAAAAACGGCAATTTCATATGTAAAGACCTATTATACTGTAGCTTACTTCTGCAAAAAACACAACATGCAAGAAGCACCGCCCGCCCGCCCGCAAAAATTACACATGCACACCACGATAATACCAGTGCACAATACCTGCATTTAGCAAGACAGCAATACACCTTTCACCTTCACCGATTAGATTACTCTACACGTGATTCGCCCCAACCCGGGGCATCCTCAGGAGATAGTTTGTGCGAAAACCAAACCGGAAAAGCAACTATGCCCGTTTGCACTAAACTCGGGTTGAGCTTGTCATAGATAAGATACATCTTAGCTTAGGAACAGCCTAAAACAGCCGAGCTAAAATTTTTGTTTGCACTGACAGACTACGTCGTAACTTAGTCATCGCCTTGCTAAAATAATGAATGAATGAATTCAAAAATTAATTGTTTATGGATTTTAAAACTGGCGAGGTAAAGTAGGTCACTGGATATTTTTTTGGTTGAAACTTCTCATTGATTCCTTCGTGAGTTAAAAGGAGACAAAAGCTAAGGCCTTGTCTATTTTATTTGGTAGGAGTAATTCACCGAGAAAAGAAAAAGTCAACTGAGCTCAACTGTCAAAAAAAACATAAATACAGTGCGACAACCTTTTCTGTTCCGGTGGCCAAAACTAGAACTAACGAGTTTTGTTTTTAATGTCATTTTGCTAATACTTTCATGTTTTGCTGCTAAACATAAGCGCCGCTGTCATGGGAACAGAAGAGATTGTCGATCTGTAATGTTTTTTTTTTAATAAATGATGAATGACGTATGTCACATGTGTTGTGTCTCTATCTAGCAAACAAGAATACAAAAGCCACAAGCTTTTCTGTTCCGGTGACAGCCGTGACAGAGGTGTCACTTGCAATACGAAATTAACTGTCAAAATGGACTGTCGTATGAAAACTGTTTTAGTTCCAAAGATAATCACCGGAACAGAAATGCTTGTCGCACTACTCTTTGCTCACAATGCCACAGACAATAATCACTGATATAGGTATTTCGTAAGCCTTAGGCGCTCGATATTGGGCCCGTAAGTTAAGAATAGCCTTAAGTGCATTTAAGAATTTCCTAAGTTAGCCAGGAAAAGACTTAGGCGATTCTTAAGTTTAGTGCAAACGGGTGTTAGTCTATCACTAAGCAGCAATTGTATTTATTTTTGTAAAATATTCCACTATACATATATGTAATTTATTTTATGGATTTACACGGCATTTATTATGTTACTGGAGTAGTAACATTATATCAATGGAAGCTGATTTCGGTTAATGCGGTCCAATTATCATTTAAAATATTGATTCCAAGCTAAATTTCATTAACGAACTAGTTTAGTTTCCCATTAGTATGGTAAAACATTGTAATAAAGATAAAAATATGTAGTTTAAAAAACTAAAATAACACACTTTTATAGGAACAGGCTAAAAAGAACAAAATAACCTATATTCAGTAACAGAAATTAAAAAGCGTAGTGCGCGTTGTCAATATTAAGTACCTACTTGAATTGCATGCTTTGCAAAGGGCGCACCACGCTTTTTAATTTCTGTTACTGAATATAGGTTATTTTGTTCTTTTTAGCCTGTTCCTATAAAAGTGTGTTATTTTAGTTTTTTAAACTACATATTTATTTTTTACTGTTTAGTTTAATAAATGGCGGATGGTAATGGATTTCACAGTCCATTCATATGTCTGCCCACCCCGTAAACATTATAACTCAAAGGCGTGGTTGTATGTATTTAGGTAGTTTTACAAAATCAAGTGGACTCTATTAGTTACCGGATGCGCAAGCCGAACTCTTACTTCCTATTGGTCATTAAAGATGCCATTGGCTTCCTCCCTGCTCCATCATCAGACCCTCACCACCAAGTGTAGCGAATAGGTCTCATCAGAACGAAACAAATGAGCCCAAACTCGGGGATTTCCTAGTGGTAATTCAGGAGTGCCACTAACTTCTTCCCTGCTCCATCATCAGACCCTCACCACCAAATGCAGCGCATAGGTCTCATAAAAACCAAACAAATGAGCCCAAACTCGAGGGGTTTCTTAGTGGTCATTAAGAAGTGCCACTGGCTACCTCCTTGCTCCATCATCAGACCCTCACCACCAAGTGCAGCGCATAGGTCTCATCAAAACCAAACAAATGAGCCCAAACTCGAGGGGTTTCTTAGTGGTCATTAAGAAGTGCCACTGGCTTCCTCCTTGCTCCATCATCAGCCCTTCACCACCAAGTGTAGCGAATAGGTCTCATCTGAACAAAACAAATGAGCCCAAACTCGAGGGGTTTCTTAGTGGTCATTAAGAAGTGCCACTGGCTTCCTCCCTGCTGCATTATCAGACCCCCACCATCAAGTGCAGCGAATACGTCTCATCAGAACGAAACAAATGAGCCCAAACTCAAGGGGTTTTCTTGTGGTCATTAAGGAGTTTCACTGGCTTCCTCCCAGCTCCATCATCAGACCCTCAGCACCAAGTGTAATCAATAGGTCTTATGAAAACGAAACAAATGAGCCTAAACTCGAGGGATTTCCTATTGGTCATTAAGGAGTATCACTGGCTTCCTTCCTGCTCCATCACCGGACCCTCACCACCAAGTGTAGCGAATAGGTATCATCAGAACGAAACAAATGAGCCAGAACTCGAGGTGTTTCCTATTGGCTTTAAGGAGTGCCACTGGCTTCCTCCCTGCTCCATCATCAGACCCTCACTATCTAGTCTAGCGAATAGGTCTCATCAGAACGAAACAAATGAGCCAGAACTCGAGGTGTTTCCTATTGGTCATTAAGGAGTGCCACTGACTTCCTCCCTGCTCCATCATCAGACCCTCACCATCTAATGTAGCGAATAGGTCAAATCAGAACGAAACAACGGAGCCCAAACTCGAGGGGTTTCCGAGTGGTCATTATGAAGTGCCACTGGCTTCCTCCCTGCTCCATCATCAGACCGTCACCATCAAATGTAGCGAATAGGTCTCATCGAAACAAAACAAATGAGCCTAAACTCGAGGGGTTTCCTAGCAGCCATTGAAGAGTTCTATTGCCCACCTTTTGTCTCCAACATCACATCAGCTCGATGGTAGCAAATTATTGTATTGTCATCGGATTCATGTAGACGTGCCAAGTTTCAAATCAATACGACTATTAGAAGTAGGTTAAAATTGAATTCCAAGATTTTCTTACATTGTGACTTAGTTACAAGTGAAGCTAATAAAAGTGTGGTAAAAAAGAGCTTAAAACAGAAATATTGCCGTCCATTATTAGTTTTCTTTTAAGCAAAATTAGAACGGAACATAACTTTAGAATGTTCTCGATTCTGAGACCACCGAGTTTTATAAAACGATTTCTAAAGACAGTTTCACATTAAAATGGTTAATAAAAAAAACTTATATCACTTTGTTCCTCCTACGCTAAAAGCTTTAATTTCCAAATTAATTACAGAAGAATCAATAACTATAGCTTGTGATTAGAAAAACATTGTGTTGTTGTATAATTTATTCGATGACTGATTTGTGTAGGATGTGGCAGAGGGCAGATGTTGTAAACTTTTTTTGTGATTAACATTTAAACATTTTCTGCTTTAGGTTTTCTAAAAGTTTGAATTCATATCGATAATCGAAAGCCATTTGTCTAGGAGGGCAGGGCCTAGACAAGTGTCTTTCTATTATTGATATCGCCAGTAGAATAGAAAGAAAATGTATGGGATTGATTGACATTAGTGGTCACGTGACATTTCGATCGCTAATGTCAATCCCATACATTTTCTTTCTATTCTACTGGCGATATCGATAATCGAAAGCCATTTGTCTAGGGGGGCAGGGCCTAAATTCAGTTACTTATCCTGAATCCTGATAGGTAGGTAAAGGTAAATATTTCCGTAGCAAAGTAATCGGTTTGTTACTTTTCCAACAGGAATAAGAGTGCAACAGTTTAGGTATTTTTAAATTAAGTGTTTTGAATTTGAAAGTGAATCGCTTTAAACATTTTAAATTAAATACTTATTTATTACATACTCGTACCATTGTTTTTACGCAAAAGGATTTCAAATTAAATTGTCATTTAATATCTAGTATGTGACACAAAAAGGCTGACTACCCCTGTCGATTAGTTGTGACGGCGGCCATTTTGTCCAATCACGGCACATGCCGCTTGAGGGCATTGGCAGTGGCTCTCAAACTATTATAGATTATTTGACTAGATACCTTATGAAAAAAATAACTACATCGTGGAATTGCTTCTAAAGATACCATACCAATCAAACGCCTATTCGTAAATAGATAACGAATTTATGTTTTTTACAGAAGTGCTAAAACCAATATTAGATTAGTGGTATTTACCTTTTTCATAAAGAACAGTTTGTTTTTTATGTTTACTTAACAAAATATTAAATAATATGATACTTGAAAATATTGAAAATAAAGTATTAGAAAGTCGTTAACGACTCCGTAGTTAAGTAGATAGAGCATTCACCCGGACAGTGAAAGGTATTGGCGTGGGTTTGAGTCCCTTCGGAGCTGGTTGAGAGATAGGTCGATTTTTTCTTCAAGTTCACTTTCAATAATAAAAAAAATATTTAAATATAGCATTGTGAATGCAAAAATGTAAAAATAATTTATGATAAGTACTAAAAATTGTTAGTTATACATATTTTGCATTCATTTTCTTATTCCAGTTACAAATCTATATGTTTTAAGTTGTGATAATAAGCACGTTGTTATAGAAACTTTGAGAGCCACTGTACCGAATACTTTCAATTGACGAAGAGCATTCTTCAAACGTATCTGAAGATCTCCAATTGTCACTCCATTTGACATTCTTAAGTGGCATTTGACAAGCTCATATTACATTAGATTTTAGACCTTATGTCTTACATGTTAAAGTACATCAATAACGCATGTTTTAACATAGTATTGTGTATGTTAAACGTGCCCTTAAATCGATCGATCGCTTTTATTCGAATATTACCAATTAATGATTTGTTTTTGTTATTTAATTATTCCCTTGGCATTTGGTTGTGAGATATCAATCTTATTCTTTAGTGGTCGTGGGTTAGGCAGTAGGTTCGAGTCCGTGTACAGCCTTGGTAGTGTTTTTAACCCACGTACTTACTTGATGTACTTAACGATTGATCATAAAGTTTGGTCATTGTTTAATGATTAATACGTCCAATTTTAGTTAATGAATTTTATGTATTATTAAAACATTTATAATCAATTCAAATAACTATAACGTTTGAAGTACCTACTTACTTAAATGTTACCATAATTTGTGCTCTAAAGGTTTTTTTTTTAATTCGTTGAGTTCGTGATTCGTGAGTTAAGAACTAAGAAGAAGAAAAAAATGTTATACAAAGCGAAATACCTAAATGTTTTAGACTTTGACAATAAGGTTTTCATCATTATCATTTCAGCCGTACAAATCTACCATTTTGGGGGGGTTTTGCCATAATCGCCACGCTTGGCAGGCGGGTTGGCGATCGCAGTATGGCCTGCTGTTAAATAGAGACTGCCAGACTGCTGTTAATAATAAGGTTTTACTAAAACTAAATTTATTTGTACTTAGTTACCTTTTAAAAACAAAGCGTGACAAACATGCAGTGCCCAAGAGTCCTAGCACGAAAAACTGTCGTTATGGCAACCATTATCGTAATAGTTATGAAACCGTGGTTTAAGGAAAAGGAATTGATAGCAGCACTTTGACAGCATTTGAGACGCGGTTAATTTTACTACTCGACTAGCGGATCCTCGCGGTTTCACCCGCGTGGTACCCGTTTCCGTGGGAATATCGGTATAAAATATAGCCTATGTCACTCGGGAAGAATGTTGCTTTCTAATGGTCAAAGAATTTTCTAAATCGGTCGATTAGTTTCGGAGCCTATTCGATGCAAACAAACAAACAATTAAATATTATTAGTATAGATTACCATACCGACGGCAATAATTGCTGTTGGACATAAGGACCAGGATCCTTACAGTGGTGATAAGGTTAGAGGTGGACGCGGACTACTCCCGGAACCCTCAGTCACTGAGGAACTGGCTATCTTATCTCTCACTGCCGGAACACAATAATGCTGAAAACATCATTGTTATGGCGTCAGACTTAGATAAGATGGTAGTAGCTAGCCAGGCGGACTAAGAACAAGTGCTATCACCAACCAAACCGAATACAATATGTACCCCCACTGGGAATCGAACCCGGGACCTCTGGGTCTGAAATCGGTGCTGTGAACCACTAGACCACAGAGGCGGTTAAAATGGAATAACAAATATCTAAAGATTCGCATTTATAATATAAAAATACTTATTTGCGTGTTTTGGTTTGTGTGCTGTAGCTGTGCCTTTTAAATAAAAATACTTTACTTAAAATGTTTCTTAAAGTTTTAAATCCAAAACAACTACAAACAACACTTTAAATGAAAAGAATCACCGACTCTCGAACCAAATTGTTCTCAAATCCCTCAAAATGGCCTCCCATCAAATCCCTCGCCTCACTTAACCCCAACTTGTTAGGTAATTTAAGACGCTAAGTTACGAACTTGTCATCTCCTATTGGGCAGGTTAACTCGTAACTTTAGTTCGCTAACTTGTAAGTAGTCCTTGACGCCAGATACTATCATATTTTCAAGGGTTTAACTTAACTTGTTTAAGTAAGATTGTTTGGTATAATAGATAAGTTTGGATTAAATTATATTAATGAGTTTAATGTTGGATGAGTTTCTCTTTTGAAAAATATTTTGTATTTAGTCCATGTCTTAAAATTGATAAGACTGAGTAATTAAACTTATTCAGACGTACTGATCAAGTTATTATGTAAATTGTTATACTTACAGATTTGATCAATGTTGAATTAAATAACGCCCGCGAAAGATGCCGCCTCTCTGGTCTAGTGTTTCACCCAACCGATTTCAGACCCAGAGGTCCCGGGATCGATTCCCACACGGAGAAAAAAAAGACCACAAAAAATTAAGAAACTGTTTAGTATTTGACGAAAAAACTAAGTTTTTATATTACTTACAAAAGTTTTGCTATTTTAACAACCATTATTACTTTTAAGCAAAACCTTAGTATTTGTAATTGTAATTCCTAAAAGTCAGTTTTAGTAAATGTAAGATATTACATATTTTCATGGTTATTGCAAATTAGGGTAAATATAGCTAAAGTGATTTAGTGTATTTGAAAAAGGTCATTTGTAGTTTCAAGAAATGTGTTTAGTACATGGCAATATTACAAACTTTTGTGATATTTAATAACAACATTTTTAAATTTACAAACGATTTTCTTGAAATTACTAACGTATTTCTTAAAACAATAAAACAAACTCGTTTTTTAATTCCAAGTTCCATTTTAGTAATTGTTGGTACCTACTTGTCCGGCTGTTCGCCATTTCGTTTCTTTTCTAGTTTGCACGCGCACGCGATTCGAAAGTGACACGTTGCGGTCATAATAAAATCAAAGAAAATTCGTCGCTATTTATGAATGTGCCACAACGATCAAATTGTCGCTTGTGTCAAGGGAAATGGTGGTCCAAGTTTTAGTGTTTCAATAATCAAAATCATCAATAATCAGTGAAAAAACCCTAAAAATGGACAATCTCATCAGGGACCTTTAGAAAATTGGCGTCTCATTGAATACGTTGGTGCATTCTGTGGTAAGCTTATTGACAAGTCATTTACTTTGGAACTTAATAACCCTGGTTACTGTATGTAAGAGTGTGTAGAGAGTAAACTGTATGAGAGGTGTAAAAATTTGTTCTTGAAACTCATTTTTTACTTCCAGGCGCCTACCCTTTCAGTCAGTACAGTAATCTGTTTGAAGAAGACCCATTATTGGCATCGCTTCTAATACAAGAACCAAAGAACCCACTATAGCAAACAGTTACAGTTCCACAGTCAAATCAGAGGCCACAAACTTCATCCAGCATCGCACTACTCCAATTCCGATTCAAGCCAGCCCGTATCAGTCATATAATGTGGGTATTAGTATTTATTTTTACTAGCTCTAGGTGTTCTTTGTGTTGTGTAGCTTATTGTACTTATAAAACATTTTTATGTTTAAGGTTCTTCAAACACTGAAATGCACACATGACGGCAATTCAATACTAAACGAAGGCCTAAAAAAGGCAAATTGAATGACTCCATCCATCTTCATCAACTTCATCACAAACAAGATTTAGAAAAAAGAAAAATTTTACCCAGATGATCATCTGTTACTGATGCAAAAAACGGTAGCGTCGTCCCTTTTAATTTGCATGGTTATTTTTTAATAAATAAAATAGGAAAATTAAAAGAGTATTTCATTGCACGAACACAGTAGGTAAACACCTGCCATAATATAAAGTAATTATAAGTAAAGATTAAGAGATTTATGACATATCTATAAATAGGTAAAAAGTGATTTTTAGTTTATTTAGTTCTAGTAGTTTATGTAGTTTAGCAATTATAAGTAAAGACCCATACATACTGTTGTAACAGATTCATTGAAAGAGGTTTATAAATCTCTTTTGATGCCTCTGTTACAAACAACAGCTTGTATGGGTCTTTACTTTTAATTGCTAAACTACATAAATTACTAAAACTAAATAAACTAAAAATCAGTATTTATCTATGACGTCATCATTCAGGATATTACTATTGAACTCTTAAAATTACAAAACGGTTAGTAATATTAATGACGTCATCATCTCCGATATTAATACTGAACTCTTAAAATTACAAAACAGTTTAGTATTTGTCAATATCGTCATCATTCCCGATATAACTATTGAACTCTTAAAACTACAAAACAGTTTAGTATTTGTCTATGACGTCATCAATTCGTATATACTAAACCACTCTTGAAATTACAAAAATGTTACATGTAATATTTACTAACTGCATTTACAAAAATCGATTTACAATTATTACAAGACATTTGTTGTCCTCGGGTTTATGACAATTTTAGTAAAAAATAATGTTTTTTTGTCAGATTTTCGCTCCGTGCAGTGGGGGTACATATTGTATTCAGTTTGGTTGGTGTTAGGACTTGTTCTTAGTCCGCCTGGCTAGCTACCACCATCTTATCTAAGTCTGACGCCATAACAATGCTGTTTTCAGCATGCTGTTCTGGCAGCTAGAGATAAGATGGCCAGTTCCTCAGTGTATGAGGATTCCGGGAGTAGTCCGCTTCCACCTCCAGCCTTATCACCACTTATCATCAGATATTATGACGAAGGCTGTGCAACCCCGTTGTCAATAAAAAAAAATACTATTCTCTTACAATTGTTTTAGAGTTTGAGTTGGAAATAGAGGTATCTTATTTATTATCATCGACCTTTCGTGAAAAATAGCTTTCAATATTGAAATAGACGTACAGAATTATTACTTTCGCATTCATAAACTAGTACGTTATGAAGAGATGTAGAGATTCTGAATTTGTTTTTATAACAAAATATTTACCTACTACTCATTTAAAAATTTAAAAAAAGATTTAAATTAATAATACAATTGAAATGTTAATAAACATATTTTGTATTAATATTTTACAGATATCAATTAATTTAGCAGTAACAAAGGCATGAAAGCTAAGCCTATCCTTATATTTCTATTCAATAACAAAAAGAGGAAAAGTGTGTTACCAAAAGTCTCTCTAATACCGACAGAGATGGTACACTCATTATCCCTCACCCTTATCATGACGAAGATTCATTGGTTTTTAGTTTCATATCAAATTATACTTTGAGAGAGGCAGTTATGAGATCATAGCTTATACCCGAGTCTTCAGAAAAACATTGTTTTATTTATGCTAAAATGAAAAACGTTATCCATTTCTGTTACTCAACTTAAGGCCTGCGCAGACGAGAGACATTTTGTCCGTCAACATAACCTCAAATTGTGGTTATGCCACTAATTCAGCGCATACGACGTACATACCATTCCTGAAGGTCTAGCGAAGAATCGGGAGTTGATTCATGGTCAGAATAACCTTTGTTTGCGTTGAACACTTTTAGGTATTTGATGGAATCAGGCATCACTTGGCGGAAGTCCCCAACCATTGTGAAAAACGAAAAATATGTAGCTTACTTCCGCAAAAAACACAATATGCAAGATGCACCGCCCGCCCGCCCGCAAAAAAATTGCACATGCACACCACGAAAATACCAGTGCACAAATACCTGCATTTAGCAAGACAGCAATACACCTTGCACCTTCACCGATTAAACACATTCTTCTCTTCTCCGATTCTACACGTGTTTCGCCCCAACCTGGGGCATCCTCAGGAGATAGTTCGTGCGAAAACCAACACCAAAAATTTTGGTAGCAGTCGCCCGGAAAGCGAAAGATCGTGGGTTCGAGTCCCATCGGAGCTGATTGTGAGACCGGTCGATTTTTTCTAAATACTTCATTTTCCATTACCTATTGACACTGTCAAAATAATCTACTTATAATTATTAAGTATACTCTCAACCAACTATGTCACTCCAACTATGTATCTAGAATTAGGTGTTACTGTTAATCGAAGCAGTGTACAGTAAAGTTTTGGTTTTCCATCCCATTCCATGACGGGCCACAGTTGAAGTTATTTTACTTCACGTGTTAAGCAACTCGAAGCAATATCGATCTCCCTAATGAAATCAGAGTACCTTCATACAATGTTTCAAATAGCTTTGTTCCTACTCACTAAATTAGAATAGATAGCTTTTTTAATCATAACTTATTAACAGTAAGTAAATAACGACCATAAATCAGAATTAGCGTCGTTTAAAAAACTCTTTTTATCAATGCAACGCAAGCGGACATAATAAAAAGTGATAAAAGGCAAATCATTCCCAGTTCATTCGTTTTAACCATCTGCATAATTATGTATTGACCGAATGAATCAGTGGAGTGAACCGCCCGCCAACTCATTCGTTCATTAGGCGCGAAATAATATTCCTTTTATTGTTAATACCTTTTTGTTTCGAAAACCTTTTTTCCTCCTTTTTTAATACTGTGCGGATTCATTTACATTGGCTGGCTGGCATCCGTTTAACATTGAATATTTGTACTTTCTTTTTTTAATTCTTCGTCGTGATTTACTTGTTGGAAGCGAAAATTATTCATTTGCGAAACGTATGCTTCTATATTTTTGTTGAGCTCTCTTTGTGAGTATTTTATCGAATTTTCACTGTTTTACGTTTTACCGTACCGTACCGTTATTAAAGTTAAAACCATGCAGACACTTAACTCTGTATTTTCGTAGTAAGTACATCAGCTACGTGCACCCAATGGATTGGATTGGATGGTTGTACCTACTCTCATGATTTTTGATGACAATTTTGTAGTCTACAAATAGGCAATAACTTACTTATTATACAAATATTCACACATTTTATATTGAGTATGGAAAAATAATATCTAAATTTAAATTAAATAATGTGTTCAAATAAGTTATGAAACAAATTATGAAGCTTAGTATTTTCCTTCGCACTGTGAAACCGTTCATTTAATTCAATACCAATTATTAAAAACTGCAGTGTCACTAACACATTCCGTTTCACGTGGCAGTACAATTACAAATATAGAGGACGCCACTTTATCAAATTACAGAGGTGCTGGGTTTGATTGACGTGACAGAGGCGCGACTCATTCGCGAATGAATGAATGACGTTATCTACTAATATCGTTAGTTCGGATAGTAGCGAGGGTGCTTAACGTTTTAGGGAACGCAATATTTTAGGTTGTGATGAATATTTCATAGGATATTATTTCGTTAATAGATGAAGAGATAATTAAGTACCAAGCGATTTATAGGTACCTAATTCCTGCGGTTTCGTGAAAGGCAAGGGTACGCGTGAACAAATACTGAACGTACGACAAGTGGTAGAAAAAGCCTATGAGTACAATGTCCCTGTTGTCCTGTGTTTCATAGACTATAGTAAAGCGTTCGACTGTGTCAACTGGAACAGTCTGTGGCACGTACTCACCACTCTTGGTGTACCAAAACATCTGACTACTCTTATTCAGGCTCTGTACCATAACAGTCAAGGTGTCGTCAAAATTGACGAAACAATGTCCCAACAGTTCAGTTTCGAAAAGGGTGTCCGCCAGGGCTGCATTGTTTCACCTGTTCTCTTTAACGCCTACGGAGAGTATATAATGCGACTGACTTGCGATGGCTGGGATGGAGGCGTAAGTATTGGTGGGGAAAAGTTAACAAACCTCCGATACGCCGACGACACGACACTGCTGGCTGCAAACGAGTCAGAAATGGTAACGCTACTAAACAAAATGGAAGACATCGGCAACAGTCTGGGACTCTCCATAAACAGATCAAAGACAAAAGTCATGATTGTGGATCGTGCTAAAACTCTGACTTCTAATCAGATACTGGATCTAGAGACTGTGAATGACTTTGTTTACCTCGGCTCTAATATTAGCAATACCGGCTCCATCGAAAATGATGTGCGAAGACGGATCGGAATGGCAAAGGGTGCCATGTCTCAACTAGACAAAGTGTGGAAGAACAGGGGAATAAGTCTGAAAACGAAAACAAGACTAGTTCGTACCTTGGTCTTCTCTGTATTTCTGTACGGCGCTGAAACATGGACGCTCAAAGCTGCTGATCGTGGACGCATCGATGCTTTTGAGATGTGGTGCTGGAGAAGAATGCTCAGGATACCATGGACAGCACATCGGACCAACGTATCAATACTTGTGCAGCTCAGGATCACCACGCGACTATCTTCCATCTGTCTATAGCGAGTACTTGATTACTTTGGCCACATTGCCAGGAAAGAAAGTGACAACCTGGAGAAATTGATAGTGACAGGGAAAGTCGACGGCAAAAGGTCGCGTGGTCGCAGCCCGATGCGTTGGTCTGACCAGATCCGCACCATCCTTGACACGACAGTCTACGACGCACTGCATGCCGCCGGTGACAGGAGACGATGGAAGGCCATCATCAAGGAAAGACTGCTAGGAGGTGGTGGTCACGACCCTCAGACATGAGGAATACGACGCGAGGAGGAGGAATTCCTGCGGGTGATATATATTATACTAGCTGTGCCTCAGGGCTTCTCTCCCGTGGACTTTCGGGATAAAAATAGCCTAAAACCTTTTTTCAGACCTATCAAGTATAGACAAAAAAATTCATTACAATCGGTCGAGCAGTTTTGTTGGAATTCGATTACAAACAATGTGACACGAGATTTTTATATATTTTATACAGGGTGTTAGGGGCACCTTAGCAAAAACTTTAACCATGGCTTCAGGCCATCATGCCAAACAACGCACAGCAAAATTTTTTGTCGGAAATGTAAAAAAAAATTTCGACTCTACATACAAAATGTCTCGATTAGTTGCTAAATTTGTATGAAAAGTCGATTTTTTTTTCATTTCCGACAAAAAATCTTGATGTACGTTGTTCAGCATGATGGTCTGAAGCCATGGTTAAAGTTTTTGCAACGGTGCCCCTAACATCCTGTGTACAGGGAAAATGCCAATTCTCTTTGATACTTGATATTCGTATGAAGGTTACCTACAGTTTTTGATTCCGTTTTCTTTATTTTTTATTAAACAACGTAGGCTTAAAATACGATCTGTAGCTCTAGCACGAAAAACTGCCGGAAGGGTAACGGTTATCGTGATCGTATTTTTTTGTACTAGCTTTCCGCCCTCGGCTTCGCCCGCGTGGACTACACGACGTTATTCCGCGGGAACGTGTCATTTTTTCGGGGTAAAAAGTAGCCTATGTTCCTCTCCAGGCTACAAAGTATCTGTGTTTCAAACTTCAGCCAAATCCGTTCAGCCGTTTTGGCGTGATTGAGTAAGAAACATCCAAACATCTAAACTTTCACATTTATAATATTAAGTAGGATGACATGAAAACCAGAGCTGCGCCTCTTTCGGTCATGTGAGGAACTGAAATTCAATACATATTTGACAGCAGCACTTTGACAGCTTTTGAAGGACGCTATAGTTTACTATTCGATTACGAAAGTTTTGCATGATACGGGTACTGTTATAAAGCCTTTATAACAGTACCTAGTATACCGTACAAATACTTGTATGTATCACCTCATAAGACATCGGTTACACGCTAATTCTGGCGCCAGTTCAGTCCATCATTCTGGTCAAATGACGAGAGAATTATCGTGTAACCATTCAGACTGACAGACTGATGGTCTAGACTGATGAAAATTAAATATTAAATAGTATTCGTCAGTCCGTTTCGAATGACAGTTAACTGACAGGAGACTGAACTGACGCCAGAATTAGCGTGTAACCGATGTCATACAGATATGTAGGTATTTGTATAGTGCGACAAGCTTTTCTGTTCCGGTGATAATCTTTGGAACTAAAACAGTTTTCATACGGCAGTCCATTTTGACAGCTAATTTCGTATTGCAAGTGGCTCCGCTGTCACCGGAACAGGAAAGCTTGTGGCACTGTAAAGTGTAAGTACATGTCAAATTGAAAGTGTTTGCCATAATATCTTCGCATAACCCAATCAGAAAGCGAAATCTTAACGCCCCAAACGTAACCGCTGAAATATCCGACCGAAACACTTAACCCTAAACACATCGCGCGTAATTTTCTGTCACCTACGCCTGCAATATTTTCCAGGAAACCAGAAATCGCACCCAACAATCACCTAAATATCAACCTATCTCAGTCTCGCGTAAAGATGTACCCCGTACGTTAAGACCCTGGGTCCATTATACCCTATTTAGATAACAAACCACAGCCTAAATTTATAGCTGCACCATTTAAATGATTCTCGCAGTTGATAAAAGTTGCCTTTGTTTTGGAGAAATACGACAAATGGAAATGTCTTCTTTACGCTTTGAGTAGCTGTTAACTCACTTTTGGTTATACAATGGCGGTGCTAAAAGTCGTTGGTCTCGGTTTTTATAGCCGCTTTAAGTTAACTTATGTATTAGCTTATTTTGAATCCGCTTTGTAACTTAATAGCGGCCACTGTTCAGACTTTGTTTTACGTCTCTATATGAAAATTCATCCCCTGCTCTATGTTCTTTAAGACTTATTTTGTATTAAGGCGATACTCAGAAAAATGATGCTGAAGTGAGATAGCAATGAGAAAAAGAGGCGCGCGGGAGCGAGACCGATTTTGCAGATTCGGCTAAAAAACACAAAATCTCTTCGTATTATAAAACTACAGCAATTTTTTAAAAATATATATCTTAATACCAGATTTGTAACAACTGCAACCGTCCTATAGTTTAAATCAAAAAGTCCATACTTTTTTCGAGAAGCGCCTTAACACTATATCAAATGTTCAGGGTAGGAACAGTCGAGTTTAATAATATCTGTGCATTTTTGGACTTTGTTGCATTAAGTTTTTTGACATCGTCTTTGACTTTCTGTTAAAATTTTCACAATATGTACTACGACAAAGTTCAAAAGTGCACAGATATTATTGAACTCGACTGTACCAAGAATAGAACATAACAGAATTTATATATCTGTTGCACATATGGATGAAATTTAGTTATGTTCGGCGATCCATCTTTTAATTTGCATTGGAAAAATGCAAATATAAAATATTTAGAGCCTGTTTCACAATGTCCCATTAGGAGATACTTTCCAGTTTACTTGACAGTTTTGTATGGCCTATCTGTCAAGTAACAGCTAATCGGATCTTACTTAGACATTGTGAAACAGGCCTTAGTTAAAAAAATTCGCCATAGAACCAAAATATGAACAGAAAGGTCTTGTAGGTTACGATAATACCTACTTAGCCAAAGCTCATTAGTTCGATCTCCACTTGATGCAGGTTTCCTTGTGTGTATCATTTAATTTTTTTTAATTTTCCATCTACATTTATAAAGCTAAAGCGTTGTTTTAACTTAAAACTTGTTTTTGTAGTGAGTATGCCGTGTTCTCTACTCTGTGTACGAGACGCCACTAACATAATTCCACATGAGTGATTCCAAGCTCGTTATTGTTCGCATACATATCCTAAACAAATAAATTGTGGCGAACATACTTGAGCACAGAACTCGACAGCAGTATACTTGATCTTAGACCTTTCTCTAAATCGAATCGTTAGTAATAAACTCAAAACTCAAACTCAAACATTTTATTTGCTTCAAAAATTGTGTTTCACATTGAGGTGGTCAACAATGGTATAGATGGATCAACAATAATCTACCCTAATTTAGTAGGCATGCAAATGTCAATTATATAATATTAAGAAGATGTCGATGTTTAATCAGTCAATTTAAAAATAATGCAAAAGGAACAAACTCTAATTAAAATTAATAGAAAAAATTAAATTAGATTGAAATGTCACATTAGTATATCATTTTATGTCTTATCATCTTATGTCGCTGTATTATAAAAAATGTCAGATTAGATAGTAATTAGGTATGTAAATCGAATCATGTCATTTTCTTTCCATGTATTCACGAATGGAGTAGAAGTTGTGCTCTTGGAGCCATTGTATCAATTTATTTTTAAATATATTAAGTGGCTGATCAGCAATGTCAAATGGTAGCTTATTGAAATTTTTTATCGCCATATAGAAACAATTCTTTTGATAGAAGCTTAATTTACAATTTGGTATGACTAGTTGGTGTTTTCTAGAGTTTCTATAATTTGACTTTAAATGGTTACATTTTGTAAAGTATTCTGGGTGCTTTTTAACTAAAAGACATAGTTCCAATATGTAAATACATGGCAAGGGGAGTATTTTATATTTATGAAAGAGAGGTTCACAAGATTCCCTTTGTTTTATCCCGCCTAGGGCGCGAATACACTTTTTTTGTGCTATGAAAGCTCTCTCAAAATCTACGCTGTTACCCCATATTACTATGCCATAACGCAGTAGAGAAGAAACATATCCATGGTACGCTTGTAAAGCAATTTGAAGAGAGGCAATGTTCCTGATTCTATACAGCGCAAATACAAATTTGTTTAATTTAGTGCAAACAGTATCTACATGATTTTTCCAACTGCAGTATTGGTCTAATTTTATACCTAAAAATACTGTACTGTCTACGATGTCAATTTTATTATTGTTGTAATGTATGTCAATATTTATTTTATTTGTTTTGTATGTACGAAATTGAATAGCTTTAGTTTTAGATATATTAATTTTAAGGTCATTTTTATTCATCCAAATGATAATGTCATGAAGTGTATTATTAATGTCAAGTTCAAGTTCGTCAATATTTTTATTTTTAAATAGAAGTGTACAGTCATCCGCAAATAGAAAGCAATCATTTTTAGTAACATTTGGAAGATCATTTATATATAGCATAAATAACAATGGGCCTAAAATACTGCCTTGGGGGACTCCATTAGTTATTTTTCGATATTTTGATTTAGCTTTGATTTGCGTCTGATTTTTTAATCGCGTTGTCTCAGTGCATTGTTGCCTATTTGACAAATAGCTGGCAAACCACTTATGTGCTATTCCTCTTATACCGTAATCATGAAGCTTTTTTTAGCAGTATTTCATGGCTCACGTGGTCAAACGCTTTTGACATGTCAAGAAATACTGCTACTGTTGGCATCCTATCATCAATTCCTTCTACAATTTTTTTAATTAATGTGAAACAAGCTAGTGATGTGGATTTACCTTCCTGAAAGCCAAATTGTTGTTTATTTATGATGTTGTGCTTATTAATAAAGGAGTAAAGGCGGATTGCCATAATTTTTTCAAATATTTTAGAAATTACAGGTATGAGAGTAATGGGTCTGTAGTTACTTATGTCACTATCATCACCTTTTTTAAATAACGGCTTAACAATGGAAAACTTAAGTTTGTCTGGAAAAATGCCCTTTTCCAATCATAAATTTAATATATATGACAATGGAGTACATATTTTTGACGCACACATTTTAAGAATCTCGGTACTGATTTCATCGTATCCTACAGATTTTGTGTTTTTTAACCCCATAATGGTTCTTTGTACCTCTTTTTCAGTTGTGGGGTACAAGAATATACTGTTATTGAGTCTATTTTTATTTGTATTTATTAATTTATTACCGGTATTTTTTGCAATGTCAATAAAAAAGTCATTAAATAATTCAGTTATGTCATTTATGTCATAAGTAATGTCATTATTGTGTTTAATTGATTTTATGTCATTTTGAATAGGATTTTTATTGATATTATTATTTATTAATTTCCAGGACGCTATGCATTTATTTTTGGCGGCGAGTATATATTTAGAATTATTTATTCTTTGTGCAGCGTTCATACATTTTTGTAGTAGTTTATTATATTTTTTGTATGTCTTTTTATTATTTTCTTTATGGAGTTTATTAGAATTTATATATTTGTGGTACAGTTTGCGTTTGTTATACAATAATAATAATAAAAAAATAATACTTATATTTTTTACAATTACACCAATATTTGTACCAGTTTTCGTGAAGAAACTGTGTTACGGAAACTACATAACGGATAATTTTTTTTTTGTAAATAAATACAAAATAAACATTGAAAACACCCAGTCCAAGACAAATAGACATGTTCATGCACACAAATATTTGCCTTGTTCGGGAATCGAACCCGAGACCTCTGGCGTAGAAGGCAGATATCCTACCCCTGCGCCAAATCGGTCGTCAAGGTTGAAAAGTTTGGGCTTTCGTGGTGATGCGTTTGGTATTTGAAGGCAAAGTTTGTTTAACGATAAGAATCCGTAAGTTATACTTAGTGCTTGTTACGTAAAACCAATTGATGCCTATTATAAGTATGTACCTATTGCTGGATTTAATAGTTATACTGGTTCCCTGTACTTGTTGTCAAGAGACAAATATACCTAAATATCAGACAATATAACTACATAGATACTCGTATATCTGTAGTACTAGCACAACTTCGCGCGACTCGAGTGAGAAAGAGTTGCGGTCACTTTCGACCAATCAGATCGCTCGTAGATAGCGCGCGTGACTAAGGCGAGCGACGTGCTGATTGGTTGGAAGGAGCGCAAGCGCGACAAACTATGTCGTTGCCGTCATGCTCCGCTCCGCTGACTCCGGTATAACTATCTCTATCAATTGTCGTGTATAACACATATAGAAGAAACACATATTTGTCACATGATTTCTTCTCGTTTTTTTATCTACAACGGAGTAGCACCTCATCATACCTGATGGTAAGTGATGAAAAGGCTGAAGGTGGAAGCGCTCTACTCCCGTAATCCATAGGTTATAACTGAGAAACTGGCTATCTTATCTCTAACTGCCGGAACACAATAATGCTGAAAACATCGCTGTTATGGCGTTAGACTTTGATAAGCTGGTGGTAGCTATCCAGGCAGACTTCGAACAAGCCCTACCACCAACCAAACTTTTTGTACTGGGATTGAACGGTATTGGGTTCAATCCCAGCCGGCCTAGCATGAGCGGCTTATAGCGCGCGATATGATATGGTACGGCAAGTTGTCTTGCTTACACCTTAGTGGAGTAAGCAAGACAACTTGCCGTACCATATCATATCGCGCGCTATAAGCCGCTCATGCTAGGCCGGCTGCACATAAAGTTTGACTCCAGGCTTTTGCGTTAGAGTCATTACTCATTAGTCCCACACATTACCGTACTACCTATCTAATTTTTTTACATAATAAGAGTTATCCTACGCGTAGATATTATAAATGAGAAAGTTTGTGAGTATGGATGTATGGATGTTAGTTACTCTTCCACGCAAAAACTACTCAACGGATTTCGTTGAAATTTGGTACACAGATAGTAGACAGCCTGGATTAAAACAAAGGACATTTTTTATCCCCATATTCCCACGGGAACGGGAACCACGCGGGTGAAACCGCGGGCGGCCGCTAATTAAATATAAATTTTATTCAAAAAAAAATTATCTTATCTCCGTTGGTCGTAATCTGATCAATTTGTGTAAGTACCTAATATTTTATCCGAATACATAATTTTTCAATAAGATTTTTATTAAAGCTTTGGTCATGTAATAAGAAGTTATTAAATTGGTTCGTGAAGGCCATCCTTTTATGTCACAGCCAGATCCTCTTACAAAGAATCAAAAAATAATTTGGTGACTGATTAGTCTTTCATCCGTCGCGGTCCTCGGGACCCTTGAAGGTTGACAATGCCCGTGAGATTGGGTCTTAGAGACCCCAGCCATTTTAGAACGATTTTCCAGTCTTTTGATTCCTGATTTAATGACGGTTATGGATGTTAAAGAAGGCCTTTTTGAAGGTTGAATATGTTTTGAGGTTGTATTGAAGAATGTTAAGATGATCCATACCTACCTACCTATGTCGACACAATTCTTTTTTCCTATAGTCCTACAATCCTGTCTGTTCCGGTGACATCCGTGACAGAGGAACCACTTGCAATACGAAATTAGCTGTCAAAATAGACTGTCGTATGAAAACTGTTTTAGTTCCAAAGATTATCACCGGAACAGAAAACATTGTCGCACTGTCAAAGCCGCGCGTTATCAAAAACGGTTTTGCACGTCAACTGCACTTCAACTGCACGTACACTTGACTAATGCGTCATAGAAATACCGCGATCGGGGCCGTTGTGTAAGTTTAGTTATTTAAAATATGGCTCGATGGTGCAGTAAGTAAATAGTGTTCTTACCTACTAAGCTAGGAGTTGGAGATTCAATCCCCAACCATGAAATTATGTTTGTTTTTAACTGTAGAGTTTTAGCCATTCAGAAATATGAAAAGATTTTTTTTAAACAATAAATAGCACGCAATTTTATTATATCCCCCAATCTCGGTGAAGTAACTAGCCCCTATTAATACTTAACAAAATAAGTGCCCAATCGGTGTTAAGTACTGACTAAACAGGAATTTCAGGCCCACAATTTTTATGTCATAACACGTAAACTTTTACGGCGCGCCGTTGCATAAAATGACAATTTGCCCTAACAGCAATTTAAAATTTAAACTAAGTACATGTTTATTTGAAGGTTAAAAGTGTCTATTTGAAAATTGTATTCGTATTTGAAAATTAGATGGTGAATTTTTCAAGACTTTTTTTATTAAGTAAGTGTATTTATTTTTCTGTACTATATTCGATTTAAATTTTAGATGTAGGTGTTATTGGATTTGGCATTTTTGAGCTTCTAATGAAATTGGATGTCAAGTTTAGCTTAAATTACGAATTATTTTGCGTGATTAAACATTTATTTTTCAACTGCTGCTCAAAATTTGCTCTCAGTAGAGCCAAAACTTAAACCCAAAATTATTTCAAAATTTACTATTGCATGTATTTCTATTCAATAAATAATTTTATTCTTCTTTTGACAAACAATGTAATTTGATATGAAAAGATTCACATAAATTAACAATTTTTATTTAGAAGAAGAAATAATCAGTTTCAAAAATACACTTATTCCTATTGCGTAAACTTGGCAAAAATCTTTTTTTTTGGTAAATAAAGAAAACTTTCAAGACTTTACTGATCTGATTTAGAGATCAACAAAATTCACTTTAATCCTAAACTACTGCATTAAACATCTTTTTGTTATCATATTCCGGTTGACAGTGTCAAATCGTCCGGTTATTCTAAACTGTCCGGTTAACCGGGTAACTCGGTCTCCAGGGGCGGCGCCGGTCGCGATAACGGATTAATTAACTAACTGGAGGGGATGATGTATTTCTGGGAATAAATCTTGAAGGTTTTTTGGAAAGTTTTTTAAAGATGACTAAGTTGAATCGTTATTTTCGTGAACTTTGAAGATTGATGATAATATGATTTGTAATGTAATTATTTTGGGCCAAAATTTAACCTACTAATATTATAATGTTTGTAACTCTTTCACGCAAAAACTACTTAACGGATTTGGTTGAAATTTTGCAGACTTATAGTAGATAGCCTCTATTAACTTTTTATCCTGATATTCCCACGGGAATGAAAACCACGCGAGTAAAGCCACGGGCGGACGCTAGTAGGTATATAGTTACTGGAATAAATGTAATTTTAAATTGAAACATTAAATTTGTAATTCTCTAATGAATGACTACCTATTTCAAAATAGTTTATGTAACTAACCTAACTTCAGCAAAATTAAAGTTAGTTTATAAGTAAATAGCATCAATATTTATTCCTTAAATTAAATCAAACGAAAGATTCATAAAAAATATACTAACATTGTTTATTTTCTTAATCACATTAAACGTAACAACTTTCATTATGACTTGTGTAAGCATAGAAAGTGTAAAGATAATATCAACCAATTGTGTAGAACTATAAACATTTAGTAGCCGCAAAACCAGCGTGGGACGTCACACAACTGTCGTATATGCTTTGGAGCTCACACACATTTCAACTATATTACTCTTAATTGGTGCGAGTGGGAGAATTTACCAAGCAGTTTCGTAAAGGAAAGTCGTCAAGTTTTTGTTTTTAATTTAATTTATTTTATTTCAACAAACTTACAATCAATGCGATAGTGTAGTGAATATACCTACATTTGCCCTCGCTCACGGCGACTTTTTGTATTGATGCAGTAGCGATGCTGTAGCGCATTGGTAACGATACTGTCGCGATGCGGTCGCTAGCTGTGGGCCTCGCCCACATAACCACGATTCAGTCGCGATGCAAACGCGATACTGTCGCGATGCAAACGCGATTCAGTAACGGCACAAAAATGCCTTTGAAAGAGTAACAGTCGCCCACGGCGACTTTTTGTAGCGATGCTGTAGCGCGTTAGTAGCGAATAGCGATGCTGTCGCGCGTTTGTAGCGATGCTGTCGCATGCATGCTGCAAATGCGACTAACGCACGTCTCGTAAACACGCGACAGCATCGCTACAAAAAGTCGCGCTAGTTTAGGAGTTCGTTAGTTTCTTTTTATTTGGTTCATTTTCACGCCATTTGCGACTGAAACCTAACAAACATCTTAACAAAACACAAGGTCAAATTAGTTTGTGGTACTTATAAATATTTTTTATAGAATAATTTTTTAGCATATATTTTAAATTAAAAATTTATACTTACCACAAAATTAAGTCTATAAACACCTTCCCTGGTATTTTTATTTAATATCCAGAGGGTTGAATTAAAAGTCCCCAATTACCCTGGCAGCAACGGTGTCAAATCTTCCGGTTTCCGAGACGTCAGTTTGGTCTCAAAGGACCCGGCCGTCGCCGATAACGGGTTAATTAACGGAAACACTTGAGAACTGCATACTGTACTGTATACTGTCTTAGTACTGTATATGAATAGATACTGATTTTGTGTATTTGTGTGTTTAGGTACCTAGCTGATTCTAGTTTTTGATACTTACTTGTTTTTGACTTATAGGTATATTAATGATAAATAGCCAAATGTTTTATTATATAATTAAATTCTTAGTTTAATTCTAGTAGTCTTGGAAATACACCAACCAGCTAGCAAGGTTCTACAGTCCAATTAAAAGAGCTCCAACCAACAAGTAGTTTTAGAGACTACTGCGTTTTAAACAAACTTCAAACAAATTTTGTTATAAGTAAGTAAGTATATACAAAAACTTTGCCGAAATATTTGATTGCCCATACCATCCCATGGCCATTATGAAAAGAAGCTTGATCGACGCAGGTCAATTGCTTTAATCACTGCTCCATTGAGATCTACCAATAGATACGAATATGAGGGGACAAAGGCATTCATTATTTTACTTAAACTGAAAATACAATAAAAATTAATTGAGAAAATATTAAAAATGAAGTATTAGAAAAAAATCGACCTGTCTAGTCTAGCAACTAGCTTCGATGGGACTCGAACCCACAACATAATCTCATCTGTCCGGGTGATGCTCTCCGAGCTAGTTGTGAGAAGGGGTCGATTTTGTTCTAATACTTCATTTTCAATACTTTAATAATAAATAAATAAATAACTTCTTACATTCACACCAATTATCTAAGCCCATTTTAATTTCATTAAGAAACGGTATCATGGAAAACTTGATAACGGATAAATATATACTTAAATACCTTTTGTTTGTAAATACATCCTACTAATCCTATCCTACTAATATTATAAATGTGAAAGTTTGGATGTTTGGATGTTTAGATGTTTGGATGTTTGTTACTCAATCACGCCAAAACGGCTGAACGGATTTGGCTGAAATTTGGGACATAGATACTTTGTAACTTGGAGAGGAACATAGGCTACTTTTTATCCCGGAAAAATATCACATTCCCGAAAGATAAAGTTGTGTAGTCCAAGCGGGCGAAGCCGCGGGCGGAAAGCTAGTACTTAATATAGATAGTAAACACCCAGACCAAGACAAATAGACATGTTCATGCACACAAATATTTGTCTTGTTCGGGAATCGAACCCGAGACCACTGGCGCAGAAGGCGAGTAGCCTACCCCTGTACCAAATCGGTCGTCAAAACTCACTTTCCTTAATAAAAACTGCATTGTGAATGCAAAAAAAAGGAAAAATAATTTAAAAGTTAAGGTAAGAATACGAGACAGCTACAGATACCTAATTAATTTTTAATTTATGAATAATGTAAGTTACTTAGAAATTTAACTTATTCGAAACAAGAAACTTCTTGAATTTCCCAAGTTCTCAACTTTGGCTCCTGTAAACAAGTATCAAATATTCGTAGCTTTGGAAAGTAATTCATTGTTAATATTTTAGTCACTGCTTATTTTGTTGTAGACCTAATGCTGTTGTTTTAATGAACTTGGCCAATTAGGTATAACTTAGGTTTCATTAGCATCAGCAGCTATTTTTGAGGCTTAGGTCTTCAACAATCGTTACGTTCCCTAAAATATGGTTGAGCGAAGCGATGGCTGGTTCATGCGTCATGCTCGTGAACGGGTGCTGCCAGTGGGAATGGGTCTGCTCTTATCTGCTTGCCTTAAAATGTGTTTTCTTTTGTTTTTATTCATTTTATTAAGAATTACATTTGAAACATGTATGGCGCAACTTGCAGTATATAGTAGAATTGTCTTTTGTTTTTAACTAATATTAAAGCTTTAAGTAGAGTTCCTAAGTACTTAATTGAAAATTGTTGACCGCTATGATCATTAGTTCGCCTATACTTAACTGTATTTATCATAACCCATTGTGTAATTGTGATGGAAACTGACCTTAGTCATCATGTTAAGGTCATTTTTCAATTTGACGACTCTGTATGAAATAAAACAGGGAGAAAAAAACAACCCTTGGAGTTTCTTGCCGGTTCTTCTCCAAGGCCTCCCGCTGTAGGGTTTGCGAACCGATGGCGTAGCTTCTATGACGTGCACAACAATCTAAATTGAATAAACAAATTTGAATCTTGAATCTTGAATCTTGAATCATAATTCTTATAGTAAAAATTACTTAAGGCGGTACCCTGATCGAAAGTGGCGCCTTCAGAGGTTTTTATTTAATGAGTTGCTAGTAGAAAAGGATTTTTATAAAACTTTACGGGGAATTTTTAGGGCTCATAGTCTAGTATTTTTAGAAGGTATCGCTACATTCCCTCATAGTCATTCGTAGAAGTAGATAACAAATGTGTCAAAAACGGCCATTTTTAGCAGTTTTGCTATCTACTTCTAGCAGTGACTACGATCTAATACACAATTTAAATGAAACTTTAATTGGAATTTTTCGGGCCCTTAAGTCTAGTATTTTTAGACGGTATCAGGGAATGTAATGATACCGTCTAAAAATACTAGACTATCGCCCGAATTCTCGAACGCTAATCATCTTTGGGAGCGTCTCAAACATCATGGCATCTCTTTCATACGTTTGACATTTAAAGTGACAGGGCGATGTGTGAGACGCTCCCAAAGATAAGTAGCGTACGAGTATTTGGGCATATGGGCCCTAAAAATTCCAAGTAAAGTTTGATTAAAATTGTGTATTAGAATTACATTACAATATTAAATAAAATTCAATGCGGCGGCGCCACTTTTATTGGTTTATAATAATTTATTATGTTATTATATATATTATATTGGACATTTATTTGTCGACTAATGAATAAATGTAATAATAAATATTGGACACCATCACATACATTGTTCCAATTCCAAACTGTAGTAGCTTGAACACTAGTATTATGGAAATTTTATATAACAACGGGTATTACCACATTTCAATTTGACGAAATATGACAGGGAGAAAAAAAGCCCTTGGCGAGTTTCTTGTCGGTTCTTCTCGTTACAAGGCCTCCCGCCGCCGAAGGATTTGCGAACCGATAGCGTAGCTTCATTGACGTTCACAACACAAGTGCTGTAGTATCAGCCTAAAATGAATAAATGATTTTTTATTTTATTTTATTTTTATTTATGTATGTGTAATTGTGTATACGAAATTCAATACATTGTAAAATGGTGGAAAACGATCTTTTCTTTGTGAATCACGAATTTGGATGTTTGGAAAACGAATTTGAGTAAACAATCAAAGTAATTCGTTCATAAAGAATGGTAAAATATAACAAAATCAAAAAATCTTAATTTTTTTATTCAATTTAGGTTGAGGTAATAACCTAACAATTATGAATGTCAAAGAAGCTACGCCATCGGTTCGCAAATCCTCTACGGCTGGAGTTGCGAGAAGAACCGGCAAGAAACTCGTCAAGGGGCAATCTTTTACTCCCTGTTATATTTCATACTATATATATCATTTAGTATACATACTATGTATTTAATTTTTTTATCTTAAAGGGAGGAGTCCACTGTATTATTCAAAGTCTGTGTTTGTCAATAAAGATTATTGATTATACAGAGTCACCAAATCGAAAAATGACCTTCACTCATTATTAAAGTCACTTTCCATCACAATAGTAATGACAACACTTTCAATAGTAAAGATATAAATAAACTTAAATATTGGCTGTTAAAAAAGAATATAAAGCATTTCCTCTTTTTCAGCTAGTCTTATATTGCAATCTCAGTTTCAGTTTCGTTTTATCCGCAGTTTCCCCCACTCCCCCGTCCGGGATAGCCAACTAAACAGAATCCGGGTAAAAAGTGCCGGTATAAATCACTCCGGGAACTTATAATGACGGAGAGGGACAACAAGATTAATCACGCTTTTTTGTCTCAATTTAGGGATGTTACAATTTTATGAATCGATGTGTTTTAGTTTGACCGCCCTGATTTGCAATGGGTAGGGTAGACTGTGCCTATTGTTTCATGGGTCACAGGTTTGATTCCCTTCTGGAACAAAAAAGAGTTTTATATAGGCTTGATCCAATCTGCAGCGTCATGCCGATTGGACGATAGGAAGGGTGGTGTATGACCAGCATTAAACATTACGGTCTTATGAATCGTCAACATTTGTCTACCGCCCCATTCGAGACTCTTGTTACCGAAAAGAAGAACAAGCGCAATAACCTGGTCGCCATTTTCTTAGGTAACGACATTTAAAAAGCCATAGTATTGTTACATCTTTATATCGTGTGAATGTAACTGAACTCCTCTTAAACCGCTGGACCGATTTAAATGAATTTTTTTGTGTGTCTTTAGGTGGATTCGAGAATGGTTTAGATTTACAATTGGACTCGGTAGGTGGCTTGCTGTCGATAAGGCGGTACGAAGTTCGCGGGATCAGCTAGTATATATATTTGTTAAAATTACATTGCTAACACATTAACAATAACATATTTATATCATTTAGGGTCTGTTACTCAATGTCTAAGTAAGTTCTGATAGCTGTTACATGACAGATAGGCTATACAAAACTGACAAGTAAACTGAAAAGTATCTCCTAATCCACGTCAAAGTCCACTTAAAATGGTTTCGTTACATGTTACGTCTGATCTATGCATGTCTGTCATGTGCGGTCTTTCAAATAATTGTCATTTTCCCAATTCCCAAATGTGTTTTCATTAACGGAACACCAATCCTCCATGTGGCTTGTTAAATTTAATGTCTGACTCTTCCACAAAATTTGTACCGAAATTGGGTTCGGAAAAAACAGCCAAAGTTTTCGCCTCTAAATTAACATAAGTCCAAAGTTGTCTGACAATTCAATCTACTCATGCTAATTTATTTAGGGGGAAATGGGGGGAAGCACTTCCCCCCTCCTTAAAGTCACTTTATCAAGAGTTATTGTGTGAGGAGATCGATTGGTTGATGTTTCTTTGCTAATGAATGGCGCTGTACTTTTTTGACGGTTTTATTATTAACAACGTGTTTTAATTTTCAAGTCAAGCTTATTATGACAAAACATGGTTATGAAGCATGCTTTTGGACGATACTTAACATAAAACTCTATATTTAATTAAATAAAATAAGACAATTTACAAATAATTTGGTTTATCATGCTATTTATATGTGCCACAATAGTACTCGTATTTACCTACCCGAATTTAAGTGCAAAAACTCATAAACGACGATTGACGAAGTAATATTCCTAAATCGGAAAAATATAACAATAACTGTATTGCCATGTGTGTACGAATTTATAATAAGATGAAAAATGGTAAATGAAGTATTTAGAAAAAATCGACCCGTCTCACAACCAGCTCCGATGGGACGCTGGGATTTGCTGGTTGTGAGACGGGTCGATTTTTCCTAAATACTTAATTTTCCATTTTTCAATAAGAAAAATTGCATTGTGAATGCAAAAAAGTAAACATTTTAATAACTTATACAGGGTAAATTTTTAATCAGTGCACAATTTTTTAAGATCGACTCAGAATCGGTAAACGAACAACTTTTTCCTAGAAACATAGGTCGAAATATAACAAAAAAATTTTTACTCTTCATACAAATCGGACCGATCACGTGATCGATTTAGTATGTGGAGTACAAAATTTTTTGTCGTATTTCGACCCATGTTTCTAGGAGAAAGTTGTTCACTTACCGATTCTGAGTTAATCCTAAAAATTTGTGTACTGGTCAAAAATTTATCCTGTATACGTGGCTTATTGTGACCAAAAACTTTTATGACATAATATGTTAACATATTACATATCATATTTGCGTTGTTTTATTAAACTAAGTCTTATCTAAAATAAAACTAATATGAAAAGCGGGATTTTTTAAAGTATTTTTTAATGTTAACTTAGACGTGTTTATAACACGCTACTTATCCTAGTACTCACCCTAATAGTTAACAATGTTAAAACCTCTGTTGCTATTCCCCTGTATGTTAACCTGCAAAAGGCATGCTGATTCCGTAGCAGGAGGCAAAAACGCAGGCGATCGGAAGCGAGCGGAGGGTTAACTGACCGTTAGGGATACGGCTGTGGTTATACTGAGAGCAAATATCTATGTTTCAATGGCTCGAAAGTAGGATATTGTATAATAGTATGTGGATTATATCTATAAAGCTATCTATTGATCTAGAACCTGCCCGAACATGTTTGTATAGTTTTCCCTTTTTATTAGAATGATATTAATATAAAGTTTGCGAGTGATATGAGGTGCCTCTCGTAACAAAATGATAAATAAGATAAATAAAAATATTCATATACATTGGCATTGGACGCCTAAATTCCACAACTTATCTTAGCGTGTCGATCGTGTTCTTAAATCTTGTTAGTTTATTTTATTGATAATAATGAAAAAAAGCTTTATTACACGCAGCAAAAGAAATAGAAACACAAATATACACAAATGACAAATAGAAAACAACCATAGGTGGCCTTATTTTCTTATAGCAATTTCTTCCAGATGACCTTTGGTGAAAGAAAAAAAATTACTAGGACTTCTGTCCGAATGGGAAATGGGTGCATAGCTTTATCAAGACAGGATAAAGTATATACCTACTACAAATTGTGAATAGAGAAAATGATAATTACGCATAAAAATTACTGAGATAAGTAGGTAAAAAAATCAGAGAAGTGACGTGGGATTTTTTATCAGTTATCTACCTAACTATAATTATTATAGTTATTTTTGTGTCTAGTCACAGAATAATATAAAAGGTCTCGTACCTGTAATTGCTATCAGTATCACTAAACTTTCTATTTTTATGACAATAGGAATTATCCCTAATTATTTATCGATTTCCCTCCCGCTGCATCTTCACCCTAAACCCAAAGGGTCGATTTGGTACCCAAGATCGAGGTAACAATTTCTATTGGCGATCACGGACCCCTAAATTACCGACGGAACCCGACGGTCCACTATCGCTCTTTAACATCTATACGAGGAGTCCGTTTATCTGTCTGTTCGTTGATAGATATTTATATAGAGAACTAATCGACTAGAACTTCAATGGATCCAAGTAGATTTTGTGATAAGTGGGAAATAGTCCAGTCAAAATAAATGTTTTTGTATGGAGTAGGTTGCAATTAAAGCACTTCGGGTGATAATTTAGAATAAAATAAATGAATACCTACTTGTAAATCCGGAAATCAGAATAATCCCTGATATTAACTATGTACTTGTTGGTTAATTAATTAATAAAGTAAAAAAATACAATTTGAGTGTGAACAAAAAATGGAAAACTGGTGATTTTGTTCATGTTAGAGTCTTTTAGAATGCTTTCATTGAAGAATTAAAAATCTCTTGTCATAGTCGATTTATTTCGAATATTCTACATCAAATTGTTTATAACTTTATAACAATTATGGCACTCCGAGTAATATTTAATCGCGATAGAAAAAACGTCGTTATGTGCAGAATATTGTTCTTACGTCAGGGATTACTTGCATATCATATTCTAATAGGTATCCATAGATTAAATTAAAATATTCACCTAAAGTGCCTTTTTTGTCTTATAATTATAAACGGCCAAAACACAACTTTAGGTATTTCTCAGGAACGCACACCAGTATATACCTACAAAATCACGATGAGTGCTCAAAAAAATGGTAGTATTTACTATTATTTAAAAATAAATGTCTTAAAGGTGCAATTAATGTGACCCCAAACCTTATTTTGCTTAGACTAAAATACTATTTATTATGTTTGCATTTAAATATAAACGTGTTTTTAGAGTGACTAATAATTTGAAAAAATATGAAACTTATTTAGTCGCCAACTTAAAGTAGGTACATCATTTGCTATTTATTTGTATTCATGCAAGTATGTTTTCTTTTTTTTTCAGGTAATATATGAATCTATCATCATTATCAATCACTGGCAAACGGTTTCTTCGAAGTACGGTAGAGGTAAAGTATAGTAGAGTAGATAACTATAAGTTATACCCATAAACTTATTTATACTAGGGGTAATAGACGGACAATGGTGCGAGTGAGAAACCAGTCCTTACGGCAGAAGCTATGTGCGAGAAAGAGTTGGAAGAAAATGACAGCAGAACCCGATTTGACTTATTTAGCGTCTTTTATCATCTTGATGAAAAGCGTCCACTCGATTATTTTGTGATTTTTATTACGATCGCGTCGATTTGGCTCTTATAACTATATAAATCAATAATGGTGTAGTGTTCTGTGTTGAATTGTTATGTTACTTACGACAATAAACCAAATAAACACTAATTTCACAGGTAAATAGGATTGTACAATTACCATTTTCATAGTTCATATTTTAGTTGAATATATTCCCAAATACACTAAGTGACACATTAATATCATACTATTTATCGCCTATTTTCTAAATAAAAGCTGATTTTTAAACTTTATGTGTTAGATGAAAAGATATAATATCCGTGAACTTGAGAAAATATGACGTAGAGGATGATCAAAAATTATCGATATTATTATCGATAGGTGCTCATGTCGATGGTTTCCAATATAACTTTGTTTGTCTTTGTGAACAGAACACTGATAGTTTTATTTAAAGCTGATTTTAACCGACACTTTTTAAATAGTAAATTATACCTACTTCAGTACCAATTTAACAATATATTCAGGTTTCCTGTAAATCCAGTGATTAAGTTAAACTGGATAAAATTAATAAATAGAATAGACTGGGAGCTTCGCCAAAACTCTGTGGTGTGCAGCAAATATTTCAAGCAAAACTGTAAAGAAACATTGAGAAATTATTTAAATAAAATTGTTCTCTTCAGATCTATCAGATTGATCTATCAATGGGTTTGGGAAAGGTATAATTATTTATTTATTTTTGAAATATATACATTTTAACTTAAAATATGTCATTAATATTTTTACCGTAGCCCGTACCGTAATACTTCACAATGAGTTTTTAAAGATTCGTAAAAATGACCACCAATTAAGTTATTTAAATTTTTAAATTTTTGCATGCACGATGCGTTTTTTTGAAAATTGAAGTGAGAACTGAGCTACGGAGTCGTTGATCGTTGTATTCGTCGTCGTCGTCGTCGTTAACAACTCCGTAGCTCAGTCGTTAGAGCAGCCTAAGATAGCGTAAGGTCGCCGGTTCGAGTCCCATCGGAGCTGGTTGTGAGACGGGTCGATTTTTTCTAAATACTTCATTTTCAATTTTTCACGTGCTAGTGTTTTCGTGACAGCCACAATGCGTGCTTGAATAATACAATATTGTATAATTCAAGAAAAATATCAACATGTCTTCACAAAGTACCTAAGGTATTTAAATACTGTATTGTGCCTCTATGTACGAATACTTCGATCAAAACGCAGAATAAAAATATTTATTCGTAAAAAATCGAAAAATTTGGTGCAATGCGATGAAAAGGGACTCCAAAAACTCCAGAACTAGTTTTATTAAAAAACATGATTTCAACCAGTGCAGCTGTGCGAGTAGGTAAGTATGACCGGCCGGTACGTATACGGGCGGTCGGGAAGAATGACGTCGAACGTGGTAAAAGCCGATTGCTAGCGAACAACCGAGGCAATAGTGTTTTAAGCAAATTAATTTTTACAATAACTTTGTTAATACTTATCGTATTGAAGTGAAATGACCATTATTATTGAAAAATGGAAAATGAAGTATTTAGAAAATAAAATCCATTTTCCATTTTTCAATAATAAAAATTGCATTGTGAATGCAAAAAAAGTAAAAATTTAAATAACATGAACTTTATTTTTATTTTCCCATGTCCATTGAAGTATACTTCATATCATATGAATTAATAAATCTTGTTTGTGTTTTATTTACATTATTGTTATCGACAACCTAAAATGGGCTTGAGGGCAGCTCTAAAACTCACACACACGTTTACAAATTACACACACTAGCTCATGTCATTTTCGGTCTCACAACCAAGCGAACTCTGTCCGTCTATTACTAGAGTATAATAAGTTTATGGTTATACCAGGCATTTTTGACGATTACATTACCGGGAACTTTATTATACTTAGGTGAGCGAGGTAGGCTATTTCCCAGGCCCTGACCTTAAACCTATTAGGCTTAGTGGGAACGCTGTGTGCGGCGAGGGACATGCCTTGGGTGTGACCGAGTCCAACATTCCGTTTGGTATGCCTAAAGATCGCATTCTCCTCTTGATACAAAAAAAGGGTCATTGTGAAGTAGTGGAAATTATTGACTGGAAATGCAACCTGGACCAAAGGCTTTACTTGCCTTAAGAAGAAGATGCTGCTCCTCTGTCTGCTACGCTTTGCCTTGGGTGTGATCGAGTCCAACATTCCGTTTGGTATGCCTAAAGATCGCATTCTCCTCTTGATACAAAAAAGGGTCATTGTGAAGTAGTGGAAATTATTGACTGGAAATGCAACCTGGACCAAAGGCTTTACTTGCCTTAAGAAGAAGATGCTGCTCCTCTGTCTGCTACGCTTTGCCTTGGGTGTGATCGAGTCCAACATTCCGTTTGGTAAGCCTAAAGATCGCATTCTCCTCTTGATACAAAAAAAGGGTCATTGTGAAGTAGTGGAAATTATTGACTGGAAATGCAACCTGGACCAAAGGCTTTACTTGCCTTAAGAAGAAGATGCTGCTCCTCTGTCTGCTACGCTTTGCCTTGGGTGTGATCGAGTCCAACATTCCGTTTGGTATGCCTAAAGATCGCATTCTCCTCTTGATACAAAAAAAGGGTCATTGTGAAGTAGTGGAAATTATTGACTGGAAATGCAACCTGGACCAAAGGCTTTACTTGCCTTAAGAAGAAGATGCTGCTCCTCTGTCTGCTACGCTTACGAACCTGTTCCTGCGCGCCTACCTGCCAGGAACCTGCGCTGCTTCGTCCTATCCCGGAACAGATACTGCGTTGCGTACCCTGACGCACATCGGCTTCCGCCCTCTCTAGGAAGACCGACAGTTTAATCCTTTTAACCTTGGAAAATGAGACACAATAGATTTGGCATTATTCTCTGGCCCCCCATTCGGCAATGGGTTAAGTCCTCCCTATCTACCTCTGCGACACGAATCGCTATAAAGATATCTATATTTTTACTGTACACGAAATCTTTTATTTCTCATACTGTCTCTGATCCACTGGCTTTGCTGGCCGAAGTGGTACATAAAGGAGCATGTCATAGTATATTGGTGACTCATTCCATGACTGACTTAAGCGAAACATATATCCTGTCATCTACCTCAACTACTGAAAAATCCATAGAAGACACTTTTCCGACGACGACCGATTTGGCGCAGGGGTAAACTACCTGCCTTCTGCGCCAGAGGTCTCTGGTTCGATTCCCGAACAAAACAAATATTTGTGTGCATGAACATGTCTATTTGTCTTGGTCTGGGTGTTTTCTATGTATATTAAGTATGTATTTACAAACAAAAAAGTATTTAAGTATTATTTATCCGTTATCAAGTTCACATAGACACAGTTTCTTAAGAAATTTACTATGGGCTTAGATAATTGGTGTGATTGTAAGATAATATTTATTTATTTATTTTTATTTATTTTCCGGATTTAATCAGGGTTCATATTTGCTTTACAGTTATTTTTAAATAATGAAACAGTAATATCTTTCTTATATAGTCCCTTCGTGTCACATAGCAATTCAGTTTTGCCGACAGGACATCTTACCTTACAACTATTGCTGTTATAAAAGAACTCTATCACTTCTTACTTAAGGTTCAAAGCACAACTCATAGATTTATCAATTCGATTCTCAGCCCCTTTCCCCTTGATCTTCGTCCTGAGAGTACTCCAAATGTCTGAGCATGGATTGTATCAGATAGACTCCTTATAGTACACAGAGTGTATAGGAGGTGCTTGAAGAATGTTATGTGATATGGTGTAAGCCTACCAAGTCACAATGATCGGAAAGGTTATACAGATATATCAAGGGTGTCTCGCCAAGGTGGTAGTGGTGGTAGGGGACAACCTTGGCGGCCTAGAGGCTGAAAATTACCTAAAATGTTTAGTTTTCGCATACACTTCGTCATTCGGAGTATTAACCTATTATTCCTGCGTAATAAAGTATATTAAGACTTCGTTTTCCACGGGGCAAATAGTCTAGAATCCATACTAATATGATAAATGTGAAAGTGTGTTTGTTTGTTTGTTGTTGTTTCACGTCAAAACGGAGCAATGGATCGACGTGATTTCGACATGAAATTTGGGGGCTGGAGAGTGAGAGAGTTACATAGGCTACTTTTATTCCCGGAAAATATCACATTCCTGAGGAATAAAGCATATAGAAACTTCGTTTTCCTCTGGGAAAATATCTGATTTTCATAGGGAAATTATAAAAACCAAAACTTTTAAATCATGAATCCGTTACCTACCTTTACTGTGTATTTGACAGCCCTACATCAGATATGCAAAACAGTTGTTAACACCCAAATAACTCGGTGCACTGAGCACGAATTCAGTCAGAATCAGTCGCATGACTCACTTCCCAACACTCACTCAAATGAACAATGTTTCATTGCACAGCTTCCTAATTTGGATAGCGCCTAAAAGGGCTTATTACACTTGGCTAAATTCAGCATATCTAATTAAGCATACATTGCTTTCTTTGAGCTTATTTGTAGCAAGTGATGCAATCAAAACAAGCAATGTATGCTTAATTAGATGCTGAATTTAGCCAAGTGTAATAAGCCCTTTTGAAAAGATAACGGATAAATATAATACTTAAATACTTTTTGTTTGTAAATATGTACATCTATACTAATATTATAAAGAGGAAAGATTTGATTGTTTGTTTGTTTGTTTTCATCGAATAGGCTCCGAAACTACTGGACCGATTTTAAAAATTCGTTCACCATTAGAAAGCTAAATTCTTCCCGAGTAACATAGGATATATTTTATCCCGATATTCCCACGGGAACGTGTACTACGCGAGTGAAACCGCGAGGATCCGCTAGTACTTAATATACACAAAAACACCCAGACCAAATCAAATAGACAGGTTCCTGTACACAAATATTTGTCTTGTTCGGGAATCGAACCCGAGACCTGTAGCGCAGAAGGCAGGTATCCTACCGCTGCGCGAAATCGGTCAGCAAATAACCATATGGTCATCATCAAGAAATTAAATCACGCCGGATGTTTACCCGGACACCAACTGACGCTTGTTGACACTCACGGACAGTCGCTTTTGTCGCGCGACATTCCTTCGCTAACGACTGTTTGTTTCACCGTCAACATCAAGTGTTAATATATTGAGCGAGTCTATTACTATGTTTGACGACACATTTACGTTTGACGTCGCTGTTTCGATAAATTAGCGATCGTTGTTGCTCGCCCGTCGTGTAACAATGTCATTTTGTCACAATGTAACTCGATAAATAGGTACCTAGCCTACCTACACTCATTTTGATAGCTTATAGTTTTGTGAGATTCGATTTCCGAACGTTTGTGAATCATGGGGCAGTAGCTCCAGAACTTAATTCGTAGGTACTTCTGACATACAAACTTTATCTCTTTACAATATAAATTGGAAATATAGATCCGAACCCTTAGCACGAAAAACTATCGTTCTTTAGATCGTATTAGTATGTCTATGATAATATCACTGTTCAATACACCCCTGCCTAGACCCGCGGAACCGGCATAGCGCAGTGGAAGCGTATCACTAGTATAGACTCCGGACAAAACTTGATTTCAGCCGGGATGTAACTGAACAATTGAACTGCGATACACAGCGACTTAATTTAAATTAAGGTGAATTTTACATACGGGTCTGTGGTGTCGAAAGTCTCCGGGGCAGAAGTGGTATGAGGGGGCGCCCCCATCTGATGTGTCCTTTCTTCGTCTGCCGACCTTACCAATTCGTCACCTTACTCACAAAACAAATACCACACAGCGGTCCCAAGACACTGGGCGCTTCAACAATACACACCAACACACACGGGGGAGCTTTTTTATTACGATTTACCGTCCCGACAACAAGCGCGTGGTGGAAAGTTATCTTTCAAAGCACCGCGACCGGCCCGATGGTAGTTGGCGTCAAAATCTTGGTCGTACAAAACGGGATCAAATAGATAATTCAAGATTCAATTAAAACTAGATATGCCAGGCACATTCAAGGCGAGCGTTTTTTAACCAAATCAGCGAAAATTAATCCGACATTTTTCTACCAGAATTCCAATCCAGATAAGAACTGTCAACTTCAAGTGACAGCTAATGTCAATTTGACGTGACATTAGAGATGCGTTCAGAAATGTCGATCTTTTCCGAACAATCACTGTGTTTTTATATCCAAATTAATTAGTATCTGTTCAATTCAATGTAATCATATTTAAAGGCTGACACACACCAAAAGTATCGCAGACGTGCTGCATACGTCTGGGTGCGTCATGATTTAGTAATATTTGAACTTGTACGCGTAGGTTCACATCGAGCGACGGTGTCGCAGACGCATTGCGATGCAACACTGCACACATTTACAAAGTTTGATATAACTGTGATAAGGCGAGGAATCCCGACCGAAATAGGCACGCTAACGCTTGCTCGGCCGCGCTCTATACACTTAAAATTCAATTAAAAATTAAATATAAAAAAAAATATGACGTCCGGAATCCCTCGGCTATTCAAAGACAATTATTTTTATATGTTTTTCATTACTTACTGCCCTACTTTTTATTTTTTATTTTTTAACTTTCTACTTTTGTTTTTTTATTTCATGTTCATATGAATTCAGTTAACATAATTATCTAGATATTTAGTTATAAATACGTACAAAACTCAACTATAAGAGTCAAGCTCGAACACCTTATGCGCTATCGTGTTCGGGAGGGGAGCCTGGCAGTCCGTCATACAGGTTTTTTCCTAGTATGGAAGCCACCTTCCAGCCAGTTTTTATTTATTGTAACATTCTGCTACTTCATGTTTAACACTAGTTTTAACCGTATTTAACATTGTAAGAAGAAAAATAAATATATTACTTACTTACTTACTTACTTACATTAACTAAAACCAAGTATACTGCAAGTAATATGATATTTGAATTATTATTAGACGGATGTTTTGGATTTTATTTGACACAGTAAAATATCACCAATCGAATAAAAACGGCCGGAAGCACTAGATAAATAACTGTAAAATAACATATATTTTTTCCAAGTTTTAAGTACTTGTGATTTGCGAGTAATCCATAATCTAAAATACCCTATTTTGGGGAATCGGCGCCTTAACTATTAAAAAAAATAGTCGTGTTCTTCACAAGACGATTTGTAATCATGATTTGTATTATTGATTTGTAGACTTTTTGTATATAATAATTTTATTGCAAAGTGTAAGATTTGCATGCTAGCTAGGTACTATAGTTGGCTGAGTGGGAGGAACTACAAAATGTATGACATCTGCAATTACCTGTAATAATTACCGCATCCAAGTTATTCTATAAAAACCATAGCAAGCAACAATAGATATTTTACAAAAACACTTTCAATTGATTTCTGACAGCTTTTGACGCATGGTATAGTTTACTATTATACGATTACCATGACGACAGTTATCGTGTTAGGGTTAGGATAGTTTATGCGCGGCGCAGCTAGTGTATGGTTAATGGCTTAAAACAAACAAAAGAAGATCGCTTTCTAAACCGAGCTAACATCTATTGAGCATACCGCACGCCAATATGTTTCGATCGTTCGTTGTTCGTTTTTTTGCGCGCGCGCTGCCGCCGCCGAATGGAAATCTAATGACCTGTCGTCGGAGTGAGGGCATAGACAAGTGTTGACAGTAAAACAAATAAAGATAATATAAAATAATAGCAATGTTACATTTTGTTTTTCTTAGGGCGTACGCTGCGTAATTGCGTATCAGGCAAAATCACAACGCGTACTCGCGAGCGCTTAGTAAATTCAGCAAAAGAGCACCTTTTGTATATTTACACGACTGCCCAAAAAAGGAGTGTATTGTGTACAGGGTTAATGTATGTAGGTATATGGGAATATATGTGAGTTTCTATATTTCATCATAACTTTTACTGAAATTACGCGCGCCCGACTATACGTGTCGTGATCCCACTTGACGCCGCGTTCGCTCTAAAACAGCGTTTACTTATGTTTTGAATGATTTTCTAACATTAAAATGGCTGATAATGAATTCTACTACTAATATTATAAATGTAAAAAGTTTAAATGTTTGGATGTTTACTCTCAATCACGCCAAAACGGCTGAACGGATTTAGCTGAAATTTGGGACACAGATACTTTGTACCCTGGAGACTATAGACTTTTAGGAAATTTTTATCCCGAAAAAATATCACATTCCCGCGGGATAACCTCGTGTAGTCCACGCGGGCTAAGCCGCGGGTGGAAAGCAAGTCAGTCATAATTTTATCGATGTAATAGGCTGTGGATATGGGAATGTTTTTATATAGGGTAGGTTCAAAAGAGTAAAATAATTTGGTCGGTACATTTTACGTCAATTCAATTTGTTAAGGCGCTACTCGGAAAAATATGGACTTTTTGATTTAAAACTATAGGACAGTTACAGTTGTTACGAATCTGGTAATAAGATATATATTTCTTCATACCTTTATCTAGATTCGTATAGTTTCAAAAACACGATTTTATGATTTTGCCTCGACACTTTTTCTTTTCGAAAAGACCTCTAAAAATACGAAAAGTGAAGATTATTCTTAAATGAGGTTACTTACACTATTGGAAATTGGTTTAATTAGTGGACACCAATAATATTGAATTTCGTATAGAAGCATTTTTTTAAAAATCGCTGTAGTTTTTTAATACGAAGTGATTTTGTGTTTTTTTTGCCTAATCTGCAAAATCGGTCTCGCTCCCGCGCGCGTCGTTTTCTCATTGCTATCTCGCTTCAGCACATTTTTTCCGAGTATCGCCTTAAACAAAATGTATCAATCTATGACAGGTATTTTGTCATAGATTTACCAAAGCGCGAAATTAACTACAGTTTCAGTTCTAGATTGCAAAACTGTGATACTGTCCTGAAATTTAATCTATTCGTATTTGTTTGCAGTCAGATCAATGATTTTGCTGAAAATAGTTGGTTATTGATGTTTTGCCATTAGTACTGTATGCTTCAAAGAGCATAGTACAAAGGAGCTATTTATACAGAGAAAGCTTATGCGCTTAACAAGAACAGTATTGTTTATGTGTGTTATTATTCAATAGACTGAATGAAACAAGTTCATACACTAGTTGGAGTAGGAACTAATTTCGTCATTTTTCGCCAGGTCTTTCATGAGTTGGGTGACCTTTCTTTCTTTGATTTATTCCGAAATGACCTGCCTCCTCAGATGTATGGGTGGAAGATTGAGAACAACCGCCTAGTCTCAGTGCACAGTGAGTTAGCAGCTGCACCGGAGGATATCTTAGGTGCTGGGGCGGTGCCGGTGGTGAAGGAAGGGTCTGAAAAGACCGCTCGCTGCTGCTTTCTGAACCTCTGATGATGTGAGACAAAACTGTTTTTTTTTCCAAATTTACAGAATTTCGAGAGCACGATCTCGAAAACTATACAAGATATCGAAAAACTTGTATGAATAAAACTTGTAGCAAATTTAATCACCTTTTATTTTGTTTAAATCCTCATGCCGCTAGGACGTATAGTTTCCGAGATCCTAAAACAGAAAAATGAGACCTTCAACCCAGGCTAGGCTAGGCTACGGGCTTTACTTTTGATACTTTTGATATGTTTATCTCCTAGCTAGTCCAACCAAACAAAGTTACGAAGTCAAAAATTGTGGTCTCAACATTTCCCTATATACCATTTTTGAGGAGCATTCTTTGAATGAACTACTTGCTTCGTGAGGTCGAAGAAATCTCATCAAAGAATGCTCCGTTGCATAGTAAATCCTTCAAAAAGAAAAGATACACACAGAATTTAAAAACTATACTGACGAACCCTAAAACTTAATGTCACAATTTTTGGTATTGGTACTCTGACAGTAACGATAGTTTTTCGTGCTTAGTGTAAACCCTAAGCCCTAAGTTGTTACGCCACATCGCCGCCGCCTCGTAACGTAAACCGAACTAATAAATCTTACACCTATTGTCACCGTCTGTTTGTCTTCGTGTCCGTCCGTTTGTGTCCATCAATCGGATAAAAAAAACTCACCACAATCCATTCACGTTCGCCTGTCTTTCACGCTCGAAGCTTCTGATCTATCTGTTGGATAGGCTTTCGTCCATATCCTGCTTTAAGAGTTTTTTCATCTTATTTTTGTTCCTAGATTTATTTATCGCCGACAGTTTAGTAAGTACTTAGTCTCTCGTTGTTATTTATCTATACTTCTTTATTATTATTATATTATAAAGTTTCAAGTTAAAATGTCTATTTTACCCCTGATTTTTCATTCAAAATTTCACCCCTATTTCAACTTTTTAGGGGTTGAATCATGTTCAGCGTGTTAAACATCAAAACAAATGCCATTTTTGCAATAGTCATCCTATAAAACCTCAATCACGACATCCAATCGATTTTCAGGTTTATTTATCCCATTTAAGCTCTAAGGGGTTGATTTTCGAAAAAATACGAAATATGTGTTTGCTTATTTGTTTTACTTTCCGACCATAAACCTAAACATTAAATTAAATGAAGGACTTTCCAGATACAACATTTCATCCCCCTTTTCACCCCTTCGGGGGTGACATTGTCAAAAACGCTGACATAGGGAAATATAAATTTTCAATTGCCAGTCTAAATACAAACTTTGAAGATCCTAACTTCAAAACTGACGGACTTTCATACAAACATTAATCCCCTATTTCACCCCCTTAGGGGTGGAATTTCCAAAAATCCTAGTCACCACTAGCTAGACCACCATCTTATCTAAGTCTGACGCCATAACAATGATGTTTTCAGCATAATTACATTCCGGTTAAAGATAAGATAGCCAGTTCCTCAGTGATTGAGGATTCCGGAAGTATTACGCTTCCACCTTCAGCCTTATCACCACGTAATATCAGGTGTGATGAAGGCTAAGTGATACCCCGATGTTTATAAAAAGATATATATTAAAGATGATCCTTCGCACCGAATCTCCTACCGAAAACCGAACCATAACAACTCAAATAAAGCCTCAGTAACGCGTAAACAAGATGATTTGCAAATTTAACCCTCGCATCGAAAATAAATTCATATGGTCGGGAACCCTTAAACTTTTCTCGTTGCCATCAATCGCTCACCCTGTCTGCGGAACCCTAAGACTATTTGTCAGGGGTATACCGCTATTGATTTCGGGGAACCCCTTTTCTGTGCTGAAATTAAGGTCATTAAAGTTTCTTTTATCCGCAACTGTGTAGCCTTCATCACACCAGCCGGCCTAGCATGAGCGGCTTTTATCGCGCGATATGATGTGGGGTAAGCAAGACAACTTGCCGTACCATATCATATCGCGCGATAAAAGCCGCTCATGCTAGGCCGGCTGATATTAAGTGGTGATAAGGCTGAAGGTGGAAGCGCGCTACTACTCAATCTTCTGAATCATCAATCACTGAGGAACTGGCTATCTTATCTTCAACTGCCGGAACACAATAATGCCGAAAACATGATTGTTATGGCGTCAGACTTAGATAAGATGGTGGTAGCTATAGCTAGCCAGGCGGACTCAGAACAAGTCCTACCACCAACCAAACCGAATACAATATGTACCCCCACTGGGAATCCGGACCGAGAGGGGGTCTGAAAAGTTGCTAGTGATCATGAATTACTTATTCACGTCCACTGCTGGGCATAGACCTCTACAAGTGCACGCCATTAGAGCATGATCCGCGCCTGCTCTCATCCAGCTCTTGACACCTTGAGAAGCCAATTGGTTTTACGAATATAACAGTAGAATGGTTTAGGATTACTTACGCAATTTTTTTTCCCACCTAAGCTTCAAAATGACTTTTCATATAGAACTCAATGAATCTTTTTTACAAATAACCCTCTATGTACATCTACCTATTAGTTTTAGTTAAAGGTAATGATGACGTCCAATCTCATAGCAGGAACAGGATTCTTCGAATCTTCCACTTCTTAGCACCCAGAAGTTTGGAGTAGGAAGTTATAATTTCTAAAACTGACCATTAGTACCTAATTACTTTATACGTGAAGTAGTTTCGGAGTTACTGTGTGCGTCAGCGAGTAAATGACCTTTTGGCTTTCATATAACATAGATATAATTTATAAATCCCATTATATCCATCAATTAAGATGTTCATTTACGTCTCGCATGTTGTGAAATGTACAAAGTTTCGCCAGTTTCGTGGGCCTTTCGCTTTAATGAATCAAGTCTTAAGTTACATGACTTATTTCAAACTTAACTTGCCCGTTACCGTCGTAACCGCTTTGAAGTTATAATTATAACTGTTTTGTTTGAAATTAGGTGTTTATGTTTCGTTAAGAAATTCTGGTGATGAATGTTTTTATGTCATTTTAATGGTCTTGTAAAGTAAAATTATTACAGTAAGATAGGTAAACATATACGCTTAAAAGGGCGTAATTAAAACTCCTTTTTTGTTCTGCTTCGCGGCCTAAACCATTTTTGTCGACAAAATTTTGTCGCTATCTGGACGTGACAAATGCTAGATGAAATGAAATGAAAGGTACTGAAACCTGAACATTGTGATGATAAATAAATTAAAAAGATTCGTCTACATCGAATAAAATTTTTTGGCAACTGAACAATATGTACCTTTACAATAATATTTTTAAACTCGCATATTTTAGCAGTAACAGGCACATAGCATACTTCCAAAAATTGAGATTAACCATTTTAAGTAAACGGTTATATCGCGTAAAATCTCAATTAAGTTATGCCATAAGCTGGCTATTAGGCTGAGAGACACATAGCAAAAACGATCCGCATTGGTCATTCAATAAGGGTGGTGTTTAAACGTTTATACTATGCAAAACTATGGGTTTGAATAGGTAAGACCAAAAGATGCATTCACACTAGTTAGGTAGGTACACAGGCGGGAATGCAAAAATAGTTTTTCACCTTGAGCCTTATCATAAGCTTAGCTAAGCAAGAAAGCTAAGTGCTAAAGTATAATAAAACCTAATGCACAAATTACTGGCTAGAAAAAAAAATTGCACCTACGCTCGGGACATTTGTGCAAATATTTGGTCACTGTGTAGGTAGTTTATTACGTTTTTTGAACATTTCGACTGTGAACCAATATGAAATGCACTACTCATATTTTTTGTTTATGCTTGAAACGTTGACCTGATGTGATGAAAACTAGTTCCTATTTCTATCAGTGTTTTTTAAACTATCTGGTGCACCAGAGAATACCCTTATATTTTCATTTTCGCTTTGTGTTTGGTAGTAAGGGCTGCTAAACTTGTAAGGGATTAATATTTTCATCAGGGCTGGCAAAGACTGAAATACTTTTTCATGCGATCATACTCGTAAGTAACAGTCATTTTGAACTTATCTCATCAGTCGAACAATTTCAACCCTAACTATGATCACGATGAATGTAATATAGGCAGGTAACTAATCGAAAATTGTAGGTAAGTATAGCAACCTGTATCACGGTATAAAAGTTTCTCCGCCTGCTGCGTATTTACCTACTATATGCAAGTTCTGACAGTCGCGAGAACAAGGATCTAGCTCGGTGGAAGTGGTACTTCCCTTTCCGCTGAAAAGTCCCGCCTCGACAATGAACTAGGTACTTGGCACTGCTAATGCGTACATTAACATACATTGATGTACCTATACCTAGTAAAACTGGGTTACCAAAATGACTCTTATGGTGGACACAGTAGGGATTAAGGACATAAGTCAACAAGTTTTATTCAAGTATCTAAGTCTGACGCCATAACAATGATGTTTTCAGCATTATTGTGTTCCGGCAGTTAGAGATAAGATAGCCAGTTCCTCAGTTATTGAGGATTCCGGGAGTAGTGCGCTTCCACCTTCAGCCTTATCACCACGTGTGTGATGAAGGCTAAGTGCTACCCCGTTGTGAATAAATAAATAAATAAATAAAATAAAGTATAGATGATTTATATGATCATCTTACAAGGTCTTCTTATATATTTTTGCTGTTACATTTCTATTACAACTGTGGAATTCGCAACTTGCAACGTAAAGTCTAATATAACTAAAAATAGCAGCAAAATACATGATGACTATTTAGGGGTACAAATGGAAAAGTATGCACTGAATAATCATAAAACAAAATTACACGACAAGGTAAAACACACAATAGGCGTCTTCACTGCTACACAGCAATCTCTTCCAGGCAACCTTGGGCGAAAGAAAACAATAAATGTACTTACTATATTGGTGAGATTTTTATACAAAAATTGTAGTAAATTTCATCTGTTTTTCTCGATATTTGTAATTAGTGTTGGCTAAAATCAATTCAGTTCAGGTCAACGCACTGAACACGATTCTATACGAGGATAGTAAACAGAATGCAATTTTAATTATAGCCGCCAGTAAAACGTGTAAACCTGGCTGATTGGTTTCTTTAAATTAAGGTTTAATCCTTCTTTTTAGAGAGAATTTTTTTTTTTACTTCCGGAATACGTTTAGAGTTTCATGTAAAGTAAAAGCTGGAAAAATAATAAAAATATCTACAGACAGGAGAAGTACCAATTTAAAACTCTTTAAAATCAACAAAACACTCGTTCTTTTTCTTTCTTTTTTTTACTTAACTTTAGCGGATATTAAAATCATATCAGGTCATAATAGTCATAAAACTTTGTTTTTGTCGAGTTTGCATGCTATAATTTTAATGGCTAAATAGGTTAAGCAACTTATTTATATGGATAAGACGAACACCGTAATGTAAAAAAAACTGTCATTATCGTAACCTTTACCGTGATGAATAATTTTGTATGAAAAAAAGAGCAGCGCCTCTTTCGGTCGTTTAAGGAACTAAAATTCAACAGATATTTGACAGCAGCACTTTGACAGCTTTGGTAGCATTTTATCTGATGGTAATAGCACAGTAATAGCACAGGTAATAGTGTACTCTTAGCCTAGCGAGAGTTTTTGTGCTTTTAGGTTTCGGATTTAGAAGCGTATCGTTTTTTCCGTGTTATATTCATATTCTATTTAACCCGCGCCTGTCGCGATTCCTTGACTGATAAATGACTCATGAATTTTAAAATACGATCTATCTATGGTGTCTCCTATACTTGACGCATAATTATTTTCTTCAGTTTCAGTCTACCTGTCACCATTTCTAGCGCAAGTGTCATGTCCACCATTTGTGAAATATCTCCTGTAGGTGACATATGTCTGCTATTTTCAATAGGCTATAGATTATCCACTTCCTATACGTCTATACGTCGGCTGTACATATCCATTTATGGTCAAACTCCTTAACGATTAGGAGTTAGAGGCTGTTTTCTTTTTATTTAAATGTGCCTCGTTTGATAATGGTCGTAAAAAGCAATTGTGCTTATTATGATCTATAAAACCAAAGCTGTAACGTTATCATTTCGCATTTATAACAAGAGTTTTTCATTTAAGTTATAATGCGATTGATCTCCTTGTTGCGTTCCGTCGCGTATGGTCAAATTCGCAATCGGTCAAATTCATAAAAATCGCAGCTAGTCAAAATCGCAGTTAGTTTAAATAGCCCTGCCCTGTGTGCCCTGCCTGGTCCCCACAGCGGTGTATTCTTTTGCGAGGACGTGATCTCGCAAAAGGAGGCGGTCGGAGATCGGAGCGGATCCGCGAAGAGGAGGCTCATGCGGAGCGGCTCCGACGAAGACGAGTGGGGCTGAGGAGGCGGCGATTCGCGCACCTCATTCCACCCTAGCGGGGCGGTGCGGGGCGGGAGATGGCTTGTTGACTGTCTCCCGGATCGCACGGTCGTCCCCCCCCCCACGAGTCTAAGAAATGGCAACGTTTGCCATCGATGGCCGCGCAGAGGCCCGGACAGCCGGGCAAACCGCTGGTCCGAGGGGAGCGTACCACTCTGGTCCCCCATGGCCTAAAGCGGAGAGAGGGATAAAAAAAAAGTCTAAATAGCGAAGCGTCAATATAGTAAAGCGTCATTATAGCAAACCGCAAAAATAGCAAAGCGTCTAAATAGCAAACACATTTTTTTTATAAAAAAAACTATGCCGACCGACCGACAGAAATATTCGGCCGATTACGATCTTGACTGTTGGCGAATTTGACCGTTTGCGATATGGACCAATTGCTATTTTGACAGTTCGAGATATGGACCAATCGCTAATTTGACCGAAAGCGAAAGGTTTTTCAGTCACTTGACCGATTGCAAATTTGATCATACGCGACGGAACGTCCTTGTTGCAGTGTATCAAGTTTTTAACAATATTTCCAAGGGTTAAAGCCTATTTATTATTTATTAAACAAAATGTAATTTATTTAATTATGTCTTCAGTTCAAGAATGAGTCAGTTAGGTTTTCCCCGGTTTTCCCATTGGAAAGTAACAGAGGCGCGGCCTATCATTGCAATCGACACCCGTTAAATATTCAAAAAATTAATTTTGCATGCTACCATTGTCAGCTGAATAGGATGGACCCAAAAATATTCTAAAATCTTCTATGTACCCTGTTCATACGCAAATAAATTATTTAATTATTTAATTTCATTTCAGCATTTTCCTAATGTATATTTTAACGGGCTGTGTCATATCATATGTCAGATCGGAAAGAGAGAATATATAAACAAGCCTTTAAAATTGAGATTCCACATGCACTCGTTGCAGTCGTCAAAACCGCCTGCATTCGCTGAAAGTATTTGCAAGTTATTGCGGTATTTCACGGTTAATTTGGCGCTACGTGCAGGCAGGGTTGGGTGAAAAATGTCCCGATGTGAACAAACAAGTCGGTAGTCGCTGTTTACGGGTTGGTGAATAATCGCTTGGGGTGTATGCGGTTTAAATTTGTTTTTGGTTTGATTTTAAACTGTGATTTAATATGGGTAATATCAGATGCTGGGAGTTTGTTTCGGTTTACCATAAAAATGCAACCAATTTCGTAGGTTATATATATCCATATTAATATTTATTTTTAAAAGTAAAGATGTCTTTTTTTTTTGTAAATTAATTTGTAAACTCAAGTTTATTTATTAATTTTGCAATTTCTCAGAAAAAGGAACTGATGCAAAGCAAGACATGAATATGCGTTACATTGCTTTTGATGATGTTGCTTTTCATTTAGGTACCTACCTATGCATGTTTTTCAATGAAATACATTTTTATTCATATAAAAATATACTTATATGAATTGGCACAACAATTTTGAAGTGATACATTCTTGTCTACAGGCACATAAAACGTACGAAATACAAAATCTCGTGGTGAAATACTGCAAACTATACAGAGGTGAAATGAAAAATATGACATTGTGTGCCAAGTCTTGGTAGTTCGCGGTTCACTGCGTCCAAAGTTTGCATACGAAATATGAAATGATGGCAAAGCGTTTATCAAATTTGACGTCACTTTTCAAATTTGACGACTCTGTATAAGTTAAAACAGGGAGAAAAAAATAGCCCTTGGCGAGTTTCTTGCCGGTTCTTCTCGCTACAAGGTCTCCTGCCGTAGGATTTGCGAACCGATGGCGTAGCTTCATTGACGTTCATAAGTGTTGTTAAACAAACCTAAATTGAATAAACGATATTGAATTTTGAATTTTGAATTTTGAATGTATAAACCTATATAAACACTACGACTACACTAGACTTTTTATTAAAGAAACTACTAATACTTGCATTTTGGAAAACAACCTAAAAGTAACACTTAAATATATAAGGTGTAAGCAAAATAAACGACAATATTTTGAGGTAGTGATTCTACCCATGAAACTGCAAAACTATCCCTTAGAAACATAGGTAGAAAATAATAGGTCTTTCTTTACCTATGAAATTGGAGATTTGTATGGAGATTTTTATGGTAATTTCTTTTTCCATACTAACGTTTTCTGAGTTTATTTCACAATCGAGAAAGTTAACGTTATGAAACTTTTACATGCGTCTTTATACAGGTGTTATGAGAAAAAAATATTTTTTGACTGAGATAAAACGAACTCTCGACGACGACTCAGTTCTGGAAAGAAAAAAAACACGCTTTTTCCGAGTTGATTTTTTTGAAACTAAATAAATAAATATCCTGATTTTACTAAATCAAAGCTTGCTAAATATAGATAGTCATAATGCCATGCAATATTAAATAATTTCTTTTTATTTTATAATATAGAAGTTATGACGCCAAAGGTGCGTCAGAAAAAATCTCCAATTTCATAGGTTACGTTATATTTTCGTTCCAATCTGTGTCCCCTTCCAATCATCGATGTTATGTCAAACATCAAAGGCAAATCTTTAAGGTTCACAGATTGAATGTTACACATTAGTGCAAGGACTGTCCATTGCAATTTCGTTAATGAATAACCCACCAGGAGCTTTCGGCCTTGCACTTGTCTCAACCTATAAGCACTGTCGGCATTAAATCGATTCTTTATCGATAAAGTAATCGGTGTTTATCGCGTTACAAACTTTGAACATTTAAGCCGAGGCCGAATAAAACAGCGGAATTGAATGCCACTTAATTATTTCCGAAACAATTATTATCGATCGTTATCGATTTGCGATAATATCGTGCGAATGTTGTGCAATCGCTTCTTATAGTCCATCAAAGGTACTGTTTAATGGATGAATACATTGAACGTGTAATAGCTTAATTTGGATGTGGTTTCTGTTTTGAAATATAATTTTAACTTTTTATTAAATAAAAAGGAAAAATTGATAATTTAGTACTTCTTATTTTATCTATTTAGGTACGTAGTGTAGACATTGTTATAGTTTATTATTATATCATGGCGTAGCTTGGCGTAGATGGCGTAGCTTCTTTGACGCTCACCTCAAATAATTTAGTATTTTGAATTGAATTGAATTTAATATTTTGTCAATATTGAGTAAGGTAAGAGTTTGATTTGGAAGCGTTAAAGAAACAGATTAACTACTTAGTTAATTTAAGTTAAGTTATTATGTTTACTTTTTTGCATTCACAATGCAATTAAATAAAATTGAATTGAAATTGAATTGAATTGAATTGAATTAAATTTTAGAAAAAAGCGACCCATCATCCTCCAAGTAGCTCCGCCGGGGATCGAACCCGGCTCCGTAAAAGTTGGCTCACTAACGGCTCCGTAGCTCAGCGGTCAGAGCATTCGTCCGGACAGCGAAAGGTCAGAGGAGGATGGGTAATTTTTTTTTATATTCCATTTTCAAACACAGATTAACTTTTATCTTTTTAGTTTTACACTGAAAAGAATTATTACACTTTTCTCATGCTGCGAGTATAATTTAGCACATGAAAGTCATGCAACAAACGTAATGGATCTCAAAAGAATATAGAATATCAATTTTTGATTCATACTTCGTCTAGTCACTTTAAAATTCTTATTCATTTTTACTTTGTCGTCTACGATATTTCAGTATTAGATACAACATTCAAATTAAGTTACATCAGACATTTACCTAACGTACAAATTGGTTCGTGTGTGACTTAAAATTAATATTAACGTATCGACTCAAAGCATTAAAGCTCTTGATACGAATATGCGAGTAATTTATCAACTCTAAGCACGGTACCTATGGAAATTACGATTTAAGCTTGAAATGGAGCTGACAAAATTGGTATTAAAGAAATTTAAAATTCTTTTTTGGGATAGGTTTCCTATTACTTCTTGCTTTAATTCCATTAGATGGTGAGATTCATTCTCGGCTCAAAAATCTTGAAAAACAAGTTTTGGCCATTATCCATAATCTTGGTCAAGAATAGAGCTTTTTTTTTAGTACTTTAAAATACTAATTTATATTATAAATGTGAAAGTTTAGATGTCTGGATGTTTGTTACCCAATCACGCCAAAACGGCTGAACGGATTTGGCTGAAATTTGGGACACAGCTACTTTGTAGCCTGGAGAGGAACATAGGCTACTTTTTATCTCGGAAAAATATAACATTTTGCAGGCGTAAATACCCACCAATCTGCACTGGGCCCGCTCGGTAGGGCATGATCCATTCTCCTTATCCATCCATAAGGAAGGCCAGTGCCCCAGCAGTGGGGACATTAAATGGCTGATGATGATGAGTTTTCAAACACGTAGGTACTTTCAAATCGAAATCGAAATAAACCACATCTACCTACCTCAGTTTCGTAGATCAAAGTAATCTTAGAAGCATTCGCTACGGTGGCTAATGGAGGTTGCAACATTACCACCTGTCGCTCTTAACGCAATACCTGTAGGGTCGATTGTTGCACGCACTCTCTCAAATTATGGTCATTTGGCAGGTTTATTAGTTTCCAAGCACATTTTCTGGAGCTTAGTGGAAGTAATGTCGTTGGAATAATAGTTACTGTAGTAACATTTACTGTAGCTATGGATTTGGTTGTGTGTGTAATGATTACTGTTATTTGAAAACTTTTTAATTATTTATACTAAGTATACAATTTCTTATTTTCTCTGTAGTAAGCAAGATTTCTTGTACCCTAATATTATATAGACTGGCGTCTATCTATAATAGTTTCCTACTCAAAGTGAATAGAAGTTTTCATATATTTTTTCCGGGTCGTTGCACTAAAAAAGAAAATCCTACGCCGACGAAAGAAATTAGTTATATACTATCACACATCTTAGTAATATATGTACAAAGCTTATAAACTTACGAACTTTTATCTACAATCGTTGCTTATCTATAACTTATTAGTATGTGCGATATAAATATGTGCATACCGGCAAACTTGCCAACTTTTACCTTATTTCTTGAGAGTGTTCTAAATTCTAATAAGAAAATTTTCGTCATCATTTTCATTAGCCTTTGAATGTTGCACCTATTGGGTTCCTTATGGATGGATAAGGAGAATGTGCCATGATGCACCACGGGGGCCCATTGCGAAAGTTGCTTAACTCCAACAATCGCAGAGCGCGCTGACCTCTACGCTAAGTTTTGTGGCTAAGGCCTCAAGAAAAAGGACGAAAGTTTTTATTTTCTATATTGTTATTTACGAGTATAAACTAGTATTTGTTCGTTTGTCCGTGTGTACTCATTGTCTGTCGTGACGTCACGTCACGGCCTGGCCGCCGCAGCCATATTATTTTCAATCATAACTACACCCAGACACTGGCAGAGTAACTGCGGTGTAAGGCTGTGTACATATTGTTGGAGAATCTTTTGTATTCATTGATAAAATAATTAATCTACATGAATATTATATATTCGTACTACTACTCAAAACAAAATAGGGGCCACTGGGCTTTTTTCTATACTAATATTATAAAGAGGAAAGATTTGATTGTTTGTTTGTATGTTTGTTTGTTTGTTTGCATCGCATAGGCTCCGAAACTACTGGACCGATTTAGAAAATTCTTTGACCTTTAGAAAGCTACATTCATCCCGAATGACATAGGCTATATTTTATCCTGACATTCCCACGGGAACGGGTACCACGCGGGTAAAACCGCAAGGATCCGCTAGTCATATATAAACGTGCTCAATTTAGCGTCTCATAGATAAGTAACTTTTTGCATCTCTGCAGTGATTTTTACCAAATCTCGTTTTCAAAAATTGCCTTAACCGCTCAATATTCTCAAAAAAGAAAAACAATAAGTCAAATTTCATGTGCCATATAATAAACCGAAATATTATATGTGCGTGATATTTTTGTAGTATATATTAATTTAATGGCTGTTTCATCTTAATCGATTGTTTAAACATATGTTAAAAATGTATCTTTCGAATCCTCTTATTCTTGAGACAACGCTGGCCTGCAGCGTTAAAAGTAATTGACAAATTCAACTACACTCATATCTCTTAAATCCTTTCTCATAGCTCGTCAATATAGAACAATATCTCCTATCTGAAACGCATAGTCAGCGTCAGCTTTGAGCTTTAAAAACTACTGTACCTACCCCTAGCAAGAAAAACTATATGGTAATTTTAATAAACAATAAATAAATATTTTCTAACCATCACACCAATTTTACCTAAGCCCATAGAAAATTTCTTAAGAAACTGTGTCTACGTGAACTTGATAACGGATACTTAAATATATACCTAAATACTTTTTTGTTTGTAAATACATACATAATATACATAGAAAACACCCAAGACAAATAGACATGCTCATGCACACAAATATTTGTCTTGTTCGGGAATCGAACCCGAGACCTCTGGCGCAGAAGGCAGGTAGTCTACCCCTGCGCCAAATCAGTCGTCAATAAAACTCTTGCGTTACTGACTGACTGACAGACAACGCACAGCCGAAACTACTGGGCGGAAGAAGCTGAAATTTGGCATGTATGTTCCTTAAGGAGTGTAGGGTTGTACTAAGAAAGGATTTGTGGAAATTCCCCCTCTAAGGGGGTATAAAGGGGCTCCACGCAGACGAAGTCGCGAGCAGAGCGCTGGTATGGTTAATATACAGCTTCGTTTTATTTCCGTATTGCATGAATTGCAAGTTTGCCATGGACTAACTGCAAGTAAGCGTTCATTACCAGTCAACGGTAAAGGATGTCAGTGAGGAAAACTAGGCGTCAATAAAAAAAAGCCGCTAAGAAGAAGAAATCCAATAAATAATTATCAAACACAATCTATACATGTAATAAGTGCATAAATATATATTATACAATATATTACATTATTACACTACACAGTAACAACTAAGTAAGCCTAATTGCTCAGGTAATGTTCTCGAACATCTCTTGAATACGCGCTGATTGGGGGCAATATGACCTAGGACATAGCGTTCCGGATCATTTTTATTTCAGGTTATCAATATCATATAATCAGATCAATGAAACCACCCAAAATATAAAATGTTTACTAAATCAGTATGAATCTGACAAAATATCTAAGAGACTTTATACTCTTTGAGATTTATTGACCCCCCCGTGTGCTCCAAGCCTTATTCTAAAAAATGGTAGCAAATGCAACGGTACCCGAATTAGGTCCGTTGAGTCGGAAGTCGGTCTGCCCGACATAAGGAATAGAACCTGTTGTTTCCAATGAGATTCTGATTTGTTTCGATCACGGAAGAATTTGGAATACTATACAATGCATAACAGATAAATATAGAACATTTTATTTGTGTACATTTTTTGGACTGTTATGTGACCATTGGACGATCAAACTTAGTATCAATAGCATGATTACATCACATAATCGGATCGCCAACTCGTAAGCTAAGATCTCCACCGTAAAGTCCAAACTAGAAATCCAAAAGGCTTTATTGCCTCAGATAAGTTTACCAACTATCGTTCCAGTGATGATAAAAATTTAATTTTTAAAAGAACTACAGCGGCGCCGTGTAAGCTGGGAACAAACAGAGTGGAAGTTGCTTCTTGCATCTTTTAGGGTGGTCGTTTGGTGGGAGGACAAGCGATTCTGGAATTTAGTTCTTGGTATTTTTAAGAATTTGGTTCTAGCGATGTCTAGGACGATGCATGTTAAATTTCAACTAATTTATTTGCATTCCATAATGTTTCTCTTTATTAGTAAGAGATCAAAGTTAAAAAAATATATAATAATTATATCAACACTGGCATTTATTCGGTCCCTAAGCACAGACACCTATCTCGCAGGAAGCACTTTTTCGCTGAATATAATATGGCGAATCATCCTGCCTCCTACAGTGGTAAAAAAACGAATGATATGAACAATTTATTCTTGAAATGACAGCAACGTTTCTTATTATACATATAGTAACATTATATTCTTTTGTTTCAGGTATGTTTCCCAAACAATACAAAAGGCTGGCCATGTTATCCGCTCCGCTTATGAACATATTCGCTGCCAGCTAAGAACTATCGTAAGTCACGTAGGTAAATCGTGATTTCTTCTCAGCTGCAACTCCCCGTATTTTATTGTACTGTTGTACTGTACACGTATTTAACTATGAAATAACCATTGCGAACCGTACTCTTTCAAAGTGAATTGTAACATTGAATATTAAATGCATTTGTAGGTATTGGATTTTAGACTTAATGCAATTTCGTGCTGATGCTTTTGGTGATTTCCGCGAGTAGCCATTACTTAATGTTAAGCGACCTTGCTTTGGTTAATTGACGGATGGGTGACAGGAAATTTTAACCGCCTCTGTGGTCTAGTGGTTCACACCACCGATTTCAGACCAAGAGGTCCCGGGTTCGATTTTCAGTGGGGGTACATATTGTATTGGGTTTTGGTTGGTGGTAGGACTTGTTGTTAGTCCGCCTGGCTAGTACCACCATCTTAGTTAAGTCTGACGTCATAACAATGATGTTTTCAGCATTATTGTGTTCCAGCAGTTAGAGAATGGATAGCCAGATTCCGGAGGTAGTGCGCTTCCACCTTCAGCCTTATCACCACTTAACATCAAGCAAGTGTGATGAAGGCTATGTGCTACCCCGTTATGGATAAACAAAAATATAAGTACTAATAACGTTCGTGAATATGTCATATTTATAACAATACAATAAGTAAATATAGATGTAGGTATATCCATTATAACCTGTGGCTATCAATAAAACATTCAAATAACAATCTTTAATTACCTTTATATTTTATTATTGTATGGAATTTCTAATAACAGTCCAATATTGATTTGAATGAGATCATAACAGTTGTTTTGTTAAAACTAGAAAACAACAGCCATACAATATTGTACTTTGAAGCATTTGAAATTAATATCAAATTTTATTGACGGAGAGCGTTTATTGCATGACAGAAAACAGAGCAATGAAATATGTACCCTATTTGTCTGTTACTGTTGTCAAATTTCATTTGACCTGCAAGGGCAGATGTTTTAGTCTGCAAAGAAAATTAGATTTTATGATTATTTGGGGGCAAGGTAGCTAATTGTTCGGTGTGCTCTCGTAGGTGTTTCGTTAGCTAAATTAATACTGGAAAATGTATACACATTGCTTTTTATTTCAGCAAACTACTGTAACGACCTATGCTCGTGTGGATATAAAATAGCCTTTTCAATTTGTGAGAGAAATTTCTCATATTTTTTTCAACATTCATCTCTTTTAATCTAGTCAAGTATTAATTGCTCGAAACAGGCATCCCCAAGGATCTATCCTTTATTATTTATCAGATATAGCAATTACAAAAACAAAATGTACCGCTACAGCCAATAATGTATTGAAAAAAAAAATAATTAAGCAGCCTCCGTTCTCTCCGACACAAGAAACTCTAAAGTTAAAAAATAAGGCATCTCTCGTCGGGGACCCCCAACATAAAATATACCCTTTTAGCACCCCTATTTTTTTGTGGTCCCCCGACCGAGAGAGAAATAACATATTTTTTACTTTTTCGAGTGTTTCTTTGGTGTGGGTGTTGGTAAAAATTGTCAGTTCTATTTTATTTCATTCTTTTAAAATTAAACACATAATAATATGTTTGTAAGTAAATACCCATTATGAGAGTCAGATCCCTACTGCAGGTAACTAAAAGAGCTAATGACCTTGAAACGTCTGAAGTCCATTCGTTCAGGAGCTACGATGATACAGACAGATACACAGATAGACACATCCAAGTTATAACACCCTTCTTTTTGCAGTTAAATAAATAATAAATAAATAAATATTGGTCACCATCACATACATTGTTCCAATACCAAGGTATAGGAGCTTAAGCACTAGTATTATGGAAATTGGAAACAACGACGGGAATAATCACAAACACCCAGACCCGAAGAAATATTGAAAAGTTCGTTTTCAACAGTTACCCGACCGGAGATCGAACCCGGGACCTCTAGAGATAGCGGCACCTTGAAACCGGTGCGTACACCACTCGGCCACGGAGGTTGCAGTTGGGGGTTAAAAAGAAAATAAGATGTTAAAACTAAAAGTAAAAGCTAAACTCTTTATTCTTCTAAAGTGCATATTATATTACAAAGCTCTTTGTTGACTGTACTTTCGCAAAAAAATTTAGTACCGCCTGTCTGTCTGTCAGTCACTTATTATAATGCGATTATGCGATTTGTTACACTCGCATCGAGGTTCCTTAAGTATTGCTTAATAACTTCTTGCAAATATGATTGATGGTTATGTGAATATTATTCTCTTGAGTTATATTTTTTTTTGTACCTACCTACTTAGTTCACACACGGACTTTTTATCCGCAGTCCTTTTTAGTTTTATTATATTTCAAATAATGTAGGATTTGGTAACTAAAATCTCTGGGATGGGTAAATTGTTTTGGACGTTTTATGGTGCTTACAGACTTGATCGCGAGCCGCTTGCACAGCAATTCGCAAACCGGATGCCCTACTCAATCCATGGTGAAATCAGCTCGCAAGCGGCTCACGAACGGCGAATCCGCGTCACATTCGGGGCGTGTGCTGTGTGCTTTAAATATCGAAGCACCAATACGATTTTAGCTTTTATTCATCCATACTAATATTAGTGCGGCCGTGTGGGTGTCGTAAAAGTCGACAAACGGAAACTGCCAACGGGCAGCAGCAAAACAGCGGCCCCCAGTCCCCGGCGGCCCCGCTATTCCTAGTACGGCGGGGGCAGGGGGTGCTGCAGGCCCCCTACAAGGTGAACCGACGATCTAGTCAAGGTTGTGGGAAGCCGCTGGATGCGGGCAGCGCAGGACCAATCGTTGTGGAGAACCTTGGGGGAGGCCTATGCCCAGCAGTGGGTGTCGTACGGCTGATATGATGATGATGATGATGAAATAAAATAAACATTTAGGTAAGACAACATAATAAGTACAAATTTAAAGTCACCTGCAAACTGAATAGTTTTTTTAGTAATCGGTTTGTATATTTAATACTACTGTAAACTTTGTTCTACCTTACATTTTTTTTACTTTTAAACAAGACAGTCTGTAGACTCGCAGCGACAAGAGAGAAGACGGACGAAAACGATAATATAAAGTCGCGTTTCCATCGTTATTTCTAGCCAGCGAGTCGCTATCGACCAAAAATCGCCGCCCCGTGTGGACCGACCATAATTAAACAAGTCTGCAGTCACCCCTAACTTTATCGAGCACTCAAGACGCTCCTTAGAAGTCTTTTTAGGTTAAATCTATGTACTTCGTTGAAGATAATTATGTAATTAACTCGTTTTCGCGCTCGGAGGGAAACTCAAAGGACACTTAATTTTAACCCAAATTTAAGGGGAAACAACAAGCGACTGTTTTGATCGTAAATTTTGGGAAGTTCGTTTTTTTTGTTACAGCTGTTAATTAAGATTTTAGGAAGTTTGATTGAAATGAAATATTGTAAGATATAAACTTTTTGAGGATGTTTCGTTACACGATTATTCTGCTTTTAATAGTAGGTACATTTAGGTCAAAAAGATATTTTTTTAGTTAAATCTTATTTTTCCTTTGAAATATTTAAGGGAAAGATTTATCTTTAATGAACTTGATTATCCATGTATTAAAATACCTACATTATCTACCTAATCGTAATTAACTCTTATAACCCATTTCACAAAGTTCGTTCCGAGTAAGTAAGTGTTTCACTAGTACCTACCTACCTCGTATTTTGTCAACGATATAGACAAATAGGCAATTACTTTCAAAATCTGTACTTAAACATATATTTAAGTGGATGACATATTGACAGTTGTAAGGATGAGGAAACCACTAGCATCTAATTTAGAATATTAAATTTTTCGGCTTTCTAAAATAATATTTTTCAAAATTAAATTACTAACTATAAACTCCATATTCTTAACATGAACTAAAATGTATTCAACTACAAAACTTTATCTAACATCTAGTTTAAAACTCATTTCTCAAAGAGAAGTGCGTTAAAAACTGCAGGTAAAGTAGTGGTTCTCAAACTTTGAGGAGTTCTGCTATAAATTATTAAGTGTTTCTTTGCTTCAAGTTATTTTAAAGAGTTCATTGGAATTTCTCTCTGTATGGAAATGAGTGCTATTGAAAGGAATCTTTAAGTTCTTGCTTTGTAATGAAGAAGTTTCACTGAAGAGAGTATTTAAGAGTTTTAATGGAAATGGTGTTATTAGTTTTGTTGCGTTTATTGTTATTCAATTGTGTTATTGCGATTCAATTATTTTATTAAAACGTTGATTGTGATCGAGTTTATCGCACACTGGTTTTCATGGTGCCGAAATGTTCAGAAAACTCTGAAAACAAAATCCCGAAACATCGTTATACCCGTCCTTCTCGCTCTCCTGTCTAGTCATGACAGACAGTGACTCCTGTCTGTCTAGTCAGTGAAATTACCGAAGATTTGGATTTGCGTTTTAGATTTGGCCCTCAGGTTCGATCTCCCGTCTATATAGAAAGATTTTTTTGTACTTAGTATTAGCATTTTCTAAAAACATAATCGCAATGAATGTTTGCGGTTGTTTTAGAATTAAATTTTGTTAAAATCAAACAAATAGTGGTACTTATCTACCTACCATAAGCTTCCCAATTTTTTTTCCTTATGGACCAATAAAAAAAATGTGGCAATGTTGAAATAATTTACATACTATAGCACAATTTGTAACTTCGGTTCGACTAAAGTAAATTTTTCATAAAGAAAAGGTTATTATGATTTCAATGATGTATTCACTGAAACACTTTAATAAACACAGATTGTTCGGACATCTAACTTGGCACTTTTTCATGACACTGTTACATATGACGGCAACACTCAGCGTCTAGTTTCGAGCCAAAAACATTTTTCATTACTGGCAAACTTTAGTATTGCGATACTGGCTACGTCACTCGCAACGACTTTTAGTTTAGTTGCGAAAGTTCTCACTGAGATAGCTGTTGCATCTACTTCTATAGAAGTAGGAATTAATTAGGTTGTCTTCTTTGAAGATCTCATTCGAATTTAGCTAATGGGAATTTGAATAGGAATAAATGTATAATACTATTTGACTTAGAGGTTGATGACTTTGATAATAATAATTATGATACTTCATGAGTAGGTGTGGTGTACGAAGTTCGATTTTGGGAAAACAAATTGTTTTAACCAGTTAGCAATTAAGATCTATACTTATTGCCGTTTCCAATAATCTGTCCCCAGTAAGGGATAGGTATGCTAGAGCTTAGTTGCCTAGATATTTTTGTTGATCAGTCCAAAATAACAACAGTTGTTAAGTAACGTATTTAAGATAGGCCCTATCTCTTACTAAGGATTGATAAATGGTCTGGCCCTTAAGTGTTTCCATTCCTGATCAATCAGAATAGACGAGGCAGGAGATCTAAATCGAGAAAATAGCGTCAATAGCGTGTAGAACCGATGGTTGTTAGGGCAGAAAGGTTCTCAAATGTGACTCTCCAAGGTGGACGGCCAAATGTGGGCAGTGCAGGACAGATCGCTGTGGAAATCTTTAGGAAATAGAAAAGAATAGACATAAATATTGATTGAACCTGTTATTATTTTTTTTTGAGAAATTGACAGACGTCTTTTTTTTGTCGTAGATCGCCGATATTCTTTTTAACACTTCCGCTGCTAGGGCTTTGATCGTTGCAAATTATGTACGTTACTCAGGAACTTTTTTTTTTATCCACAACGGGGCAGCACTTAGCGTTCATCACACCTGGGCCCCAAGTCTGCTAATTTACAAATGGTTCAATTGAATCTTAATTGGGTCTCAATAGCGGTTTTTGACATTTTTGGTATTCTGCTACTAACTTAAGACCAATGGTATACGACTGAACTGCCCTTGAACTGCCATCGGAATATTTGCTAGTCTGCTCTTCAATCGTATTACAATCGTAGCTCGATTGTGGAGTTAATCGGTATTCTACTCTCATTTGACATTTGTTTGACAGTACTCTCAATGACAATGGGGTTACAGCCACCGTATTTAAATATAGTGTTTTATTATCATTATGTCATGTTTTACTAACAATGCCCTTCATCGCGGACAATTTTAATTCTATTTGATTATCTTAAATGATACAAAAACGTTTATTTTTATCAAAACTATCGGTCATTCATCAATTTAGTCTCTTAGTGGATTTTAGAAGGCAACACCATTAACTATCCAACTGAGACTCCATTACGATTCAATTACGATTCAATTGCGATTCTATTGAGCTGACGTACAAGTTTTTTACAGAATACCCAAATTATTTTAATCGTAATGGAATCGTAATTGAGTCTCAATTGAATATCAATAGAATCTTATTTAATTAAAATTAGCAGACTTGGGGCCCTGATGTTAAGTAGTGATAAGGCTGAAGGTGGAAGCGCACTACTCCCGGAATCCTCAATCACTGAGAAACTGGCTATCTTATCTTTAACTGCCGGAACACAATAATGCTGAAAACATTCATTGTTATGGCGTCAGACTTAGATAAGACAGTGGTAGCTAGCCAGGCGGACTAAGAACAAGTCCTACCACCAACCATAACCGAATACAATATGTACTCCCTCTGGGAATCGAACCCGGGACCTCTTGGTCTGAAATCGGTGGTGTGAACCACTAGACCACAGAGGCGGTAACTTGATGTATTTCACCGGCAATCTATATTATCGATATAGTCAGTCAGAAGTACAGGTCGTTACTACGCTTTAGTTAGTTCGTTATATCCTCTTGCTTGGTCGGGTGCATCTCTCGGTGCAACAGTGCATCGCCTAGCTTTGAGATGCCCTTTGTCTCCTTGTAAGCATCGACGTTTGGAAAGAGCTTTCAAAAATATAGTTGCATTAAGAAACTGTATACTAGTAGGCATGAATTTAGTTCAATGGTCTTGATAACTAGCACTGCACTAGCGCTACACATCGTCGCCACTCGTTTCTTGTGGTCATAATACTGTGACATAAGCGAATAAGAGCGCACGTCATAGGTGCACTCTTATCTATTATCGCTGTACCTGTCATTTAATATTTCGGAGAAAAGGGTTACGAATGTTATGATCTTATATAACATTTGTAACCTTTTTTTCCGTTTTAAAATAGTCAGTATTGCCATATTTGTTTTTTGTTTTAGTTCGCGAGGCGTTATGTAGTAAGTAGGTGGTATTGTTGATTGAAGCAAGAATAGCTTATAGTATACTTTTTACCTGGGGAAAAATCTTATTCCCTCGGGAAAACATCGTCTAGCTCACGCAGGCGAAGCTAAATATGAAAAAGTAGCTTTCCGCACGCGGTTTTGCCCACGTGAACTTTAAGGACTGCCCGTGGGAATGAGACATTTTCCCGGGGCAAATAGCTTAAACGCTATAATATCTACCTCTGTGCCAAATTTCATACAAATCCGTTCATCGGTTTCATCGTAATTTAGTAACAAACATCTAAACTTTATTAGTAAGATTACCTACTCTACAACTGCCACAGTGACGAGTTAAAACGGTAACCTACATTTCGCGCACTATCTTTGATGAATGTTCATCCATTTTGACAGTTTCAAACCGCTGTCAGTTCGACCCGCTAGCATTAAAACGCATACCATGTGTCATGTGTCACAAGTTGTCACATGTCATCACATGTGGAAAATAGTGGCCGTTTCAGTGTTAAAATTGTGAGTTATTGGCGTCCACATTTACCTTTTTTATAAATGCGATGATAAGTTTTTCTGGTTTATGCCTTTTTGTGCTTGAAACACGCTACTAATATTAGTATAAATATACCTACTTATAGGACTTGGACTAGCATATTTCACTTGTATCTTTTATTTATATAAATAAATAAATAAATAACTTCTTACATTCACACCAATTATCTAAGCCCATTTTAATTTATTAAGAAACTGTATCATGGAAAACTTGATAACGGATAAATATATACTTAAATACTTTTTGTTTGTAATTATACATACTTAATATACATAGTAAACACCCAGACCAAGACAAATAGACATGTTCATGCACCCAAATATTTGTCTTGTTCGGGAATCGAACCCGAGACCACCGGCGCAGAAGGTGGGTTAGCCTACCCCTGCGCCAAATCGGTCGTCGTTATATCATGGGTGAATGAACAGAAACTTATAAATTTTTAGTTTTACTCAACTTGTCGAGTATTGAATCAGAGGTCGGTATCAAATAAGTTAAACTCGAATGCCAGAGTTTTCGGCAACGAGGGGTCCCATAAACCTTTAATTTGATACAACAAACGAATTATTAATCTAGAAATCGGTCCACCTCCACAGGTTGGTCACTATAAGGAAATATATAAATATATATTGGACACCATCACATCACATAAGTACATAATTATATAGATTTGAGATAGGATAAACCCACCTAAAATTATTTCATCAAAAGATTTAGTTGCATAAATAGACAGCAAATTAATCCCAGACATCTAGAATAAGAAGCTTGACTTTCAACTACCAGCATCAAGTTCGATTATGAAAAATGACTTTTTAATCAGTTCGACATCGGCCATTATCACTCGTTGCGGTCAACGACCCTTTGACACGTGTCCTGTCTATGAATTTTGACGTTATTTAATCTATGATGTTTTGTACGCTTTGTGAATGGACAGATTGGACAGCTTGCATTGCGTATTAAGTGAACTTTATTTTTTTAAGTCCGAGGCTATTGATGTTGGTATATTCTTTAAGTACACTCGAACCAATTGAATTGTAACCCACCATGAGTTCAGTTTCAAACAGATATTAAAATTCAGTAAGTAAGGTCGAAATTTATTGTTTACATTGACAATATTTGACCCTGACCTTTAAAGTTATGACGCCAACAAACTAATTTAGCAATATGACTAATTTAGCATTGGTTCGACTGTACAGTACAGATTGAAATAAAACAATTAATCCGGATTTATATAGGTAAGTAACGAATTTTGTTCGTTATTTCATACTACTTATCTGAAAGTTTTTTGTGGTTTTCTCAACGTTTAGCTGCACCTTTGTAGAGTTTGTGTTTGAGTAACGGGCTGTTATCTTCACGTGACAAATTGTTCTCATCAATAAATAATAAAAAACTAAATTCTAGTTATTTAAAGTTTTACTTTATTGCATTCACAATGCAATTTTGCATTCCAACGAGACGCAACGACTTCGTAGCTCAGTGGTTAGAGCAGTCGTTTCATTCATTTTAATTTTTTCAATAACAATACCTATTCTTATTTATTATTGTCAACATAGTATGCATTTAACCTTCTTCCACATGAAAATAAATATATCCATGCAGTTATACCTACTTCAATGAGCGTCACTCGGTTCTGTACGCCGTTCATCTTTGGCTAAGCTTAGGCCAATTAGGATCAAGTCATGCCAGATCATGTCTTGCTAGATTAGCCCTCGGCTGCAGCGGCCTATGAACGATCGATCGACGTATTCTGATGTCTGTCTGTTCTAATATAGGTACGAGTTTTATTTCGATGGGAACTTTGATTTGGCTACATTGATATAAAAGTTTCCCAAGGAATAATCGGTAACAACATAGAACTTGGCAACATTGATATTATAAAAGCTTCCCAAGGAATAAGAGGTAACAATATAGAACTTGGCAACATTGATATAAAAGTTTCCCAAGGAATAATAGGTAACAACATAGAACTTGGCCAGTGGCGTGCCTAGGGTCTGAGATCAGGGCAAGCCCGAAGACCTAAAGCCAAAAAAGGCGTCCATTTTTTATAACGACTCCGTAGCTCAGTGGTTAGAGCAGTCGCCCGGAAAGCGAAAGGTCGTGGGTTCGTGTCCCATCGGAGCTGGTTGTGAGTTTTGTGAGACGGGTCGATTTTTTCAAAATACTTCATTTTCCATTTTTCAATAATAAAAATTGCATTGTGAATGCAAAAAAGTACTTAAATAAAGGCTTAATTAAAAAATCTTTTTGATTTGGTAGTCCTAAACCAACGTAATTATAAATGGTTTCGAAAATCAGAAAAAACGGATTTGCAAATAAACTATTACATTTACAACCAAACAAACAGCTGAAAAAAATACCCGTGTTAGACACTTATTATGTCAAGAATTTTAGATCTTGTAACTTTACACGATATAAAGATAAAAATAAATGTGATAAATTTTAGACTTGTCGTACTTTAGAGATCGAATACTCAGTTTCCATAACATTAAGACACATGACATATATTAAATGAATTTAAGTAATTCATGAACATTAGTTCCTGTTAATTTCAGCTTTCAATTCCAGCTATCATGAAAGATATATATCAAAAACAAGATTAAGACAGCAATTCTTTAATAAGCCGCCCAAATTGTAGAGGTCACGTAAAAGCGACCGCGCCATATATAAGCGTAACCATCTTAAATGAACGGGATGTTTTCTACGAGTTTTGTACACATTTCTATTGAATTGCCTTTTGTGAGTCTTGCTAGTTTGCAAAATACACAAATCTGGAGTAGGTCTGTCTGAAAATACTCGCTGCTTTTTTCGGCAAAGTCAAATGAATTTACCTTTCCCTCGCCTCACCGGCCGGGCGGCGCCGATCAAAACTTTTAACACATTTTAATCTTTCACAATCACAAAAAACAACATCACTCGTCGTTCTGAATTCTGACATCTTTTTGTACAACGAAAAACACTAATTAATGCAAAACAGATAACTTTATCAAAGAAACATTGGCTCAATCAAACTGCAAAACAACCTGTTATTACTTAATTCACCCAGGTGATCGCATTGCTCCTGATTGGCCCGTTTGTATGCGCTACGCAACGCAGCCATTGGCCTGATTGTGTGCTGCTGTGCAGGGATTGGCCCGATCGTGAGCTGTTTCTGCGGGTTCATCGCTCCCACTTGCGGCTAACTTCCTTTGCATGCCCGCTTTTGCTCAGTTTTGAAATTTCTCATAGAATCTATAGATAGGTACAGCAGTATGTATGTAGTGGGGTACCAGTTTCGTTAATGTTAGAAGAGTGCGGATATATGAATTCGCAAAGCCCGGTTGCAAGCCAACGAGTGCGAGAGAGATGAATTGTATTTTTCGATTAATACGCTATAGTAGTTAATGACTTGTCTATCGAACAGTTGTTTGAAAAATTTAGTTTTTGATTGAAAATTTACGTTTGTGAATATTATTTCGTTGTTATCATTAATTGTGATTCGTTAGTAGTGTAAATAAGATTTTGTTAGGGCAAGCCCGGCTTTTGGGCTTGTATGGAGGTACCGCCACTGAACTTGGCAACATTGATATAAAAGTTTCCCAAGGAATAATAGGTAACAACATAGAACTTGGCAACAATGATATAAAAGTTTCCCAAGGAATAATAGGTAACAACATAGAATCTGGCAACATTGATATAAAAGTTTCCCAAGGAATAATACGTAACAACATAGGACTTTGCCACATTGAAGCGTTGCGAAACAAAACTATTCTGCCACAGAAGTCAACTTATAGAAGGAATATGACATAATAATATGCCTTTATATTGTTTACATATTATTGCTCGTGTCAGCAGTACTCTTAAATTAAATTTTAAATAAATTTTTAAAAAATACTGGTAGGTACTAGATTTGCACTCCTTTACTTTAAGAACTTGACCGAAGGCACAATATGTTCAAAACAAGGTAGGTATTCCTCCCTTTTTGTTTTAATAAAATCCTTTTCATAAGAACAAAAAAAATTACAATGACATGACGTAACCATTATTATTAGTAAACATTAAGTAAGACAAGAATATGTTTATAAAATTTTGAAATTGTCTAGAAATTTAAAAAAAAAATGAGATTTTTCTTCGAAAACAGATAATGGTGATAATAATTCGCAATAAAAATGTACTTAATCCAAAGTTTCTTACACAATCCAACTCTTAAGTCAATATATCACTTTCTCACTTAACGCAGGTACAGTCGGAAGCGCGGAAAGGCAGCTTTTTATTCGAAGGTACATATAGGTTGTCAGCGAACGCTCCTAGGTACAGTCGGCCTCATCTCGTAACAAATGATTCTAGAACTCTGAAGAATAATGATCGAGGTGAGACGCGCGACTATGAGGGACTGTCCGCAAAAAAGGGATGCAATATTGGAAATTTTTGTTTTTATTTGAAAACTATGAAGACTATTTGTTTGAATCAGGCGTCACTTGGCGGAAGTCCCTAACCATTGTGAAAAACGAAATATATGTAGCTTACTTCCGTAAAAAACACAACATGGAAGATGCACCCGCCCGCAATAAATTGCACATGCACACCACGAAAATACCAGTGCTCAATACCTGCATTTAGCAAGACAGCAATACACCTTGCACCTTCACCGATAAGACACACGTGTAGAGTAGTAACTCTACACCGTGTATCTAATCGGTGAGTTTCACAATAACTATGACGACCTCCGTGAATGTGTGGTGTACGCACTAGTTTTTAAGGTGCCGTTATCTCTGAGGTCCCGGGTTCAATTCCCGGTCCGGTAAATATTGAAATCGAACTTTTTAATATTTTCTCTTGTCTGGGTATAATACTTGTCGTTGTTTCCAATTGCCATTCCACAGTGCTTACGCTACTTACATAGGGATTGGAACAATGTATGCGATGGTTTCCAATTTTTTTTGTTTTACTAGCCAGCAGCTAGTAAAACAATTGGAGACCTGCAGTTTTATCGACGTGGTACCAGTTTCCTTATAAATATTATTGAGATAAATTATATCCTGTGTCAATGCGGAAAAATGTAGCTTTTAACTGATGAAAGAATTTTCGAAATCGGTTCACTCACTTAGTTCTAGAGGAGATTGTCTTGCATTCAAACTTAGAAACTTAATTAGTGTATGCGTATGTAGATAGTGTGTATCTTTATGAATGAAGATAAGTGCCATCATATAGTAGGGTAAAATATATAAAAATGAATTCTTACTTTTGACATAATATTTTTAGGTCCTTTAAAATTACTTAAATGATTGATTGAGGCTTGCAAGTCGCGTGTGAATCGGTACCTTCTATGCAAGCGCGATTCTCGCTTACCATCAGGCGTGACAGCGGGCAAGCGCTTGCCTATCAATAATAATAATAAAAATTTGTATGCACACCGTACATTTATACAGTCTACACCGAAAGCGGAAATCCGGTGACGACCAAGTTGAACTCACAATCTTCCTGATACAGGGAAGAGGCGCGAAAAAAAATTTATTCGCGTTTTCTCCCGCCTTTTTGCCTCAACCGGGATGGATTTTAAATCTATTTATCATTCCGCTGACTTCTTAAGGAATATTTTTCTGTTATTCCAAGTATAAGTGGGTTTCTGTGGAGGAAATTAGTGATAAATGCTTTTGGTTTGTTTATTTGGTACGGGTTCGATTCTGGAGTTTCAAGTTGAGCTTGCATTTTGAGACGTGTTTCGCCTATATAGGGTAGGTAGGTTAGGTTAGGTTATCGTTATCTCATCGATATTACCTGTCATGCCAGCAAGCTTTGCTATGATATGGGATGGGTGTCCAAAATGGCGTTGTTCCCGTTGTGCTTTCGAACGTTTTTTGTCATAATTAACATTTATCAAATCAAATCAAGCGGTAGGTCATTTAGACATTATCCCCCTTATTAATAACTAGCGGCCGCCCGCGGTTTCACCCGCGTGGTTCCCGTTCCCGTGGGAATATCGGGATAAAAAGTACATATAAACCTTCCTCTTGAATCACTCTATCTATTAAAAAAAAAACGCATCAAAATCCGTTGCGTAGTTTCAAAGATTTAAGCATACAAAGGGACATAGGGACAGAGAAAGCGACTTTGTTTTATACTATGTAGTGAAGAAGAGTAAGTTTACACCTTTTTTAACCAAAAAGTTTGCTTAGGAATATGCCGCTTTGAAACGTCAAACGTAAGGAGTAATATTGCTATGCAATATTTTTGGTTAAACCGGTGTAAACTTACTCTTTGTTTAATAAGGCCGTAATTGACTTATGATGATACTAGCTGTGCTCAGCGGTTTCACAAACTTGGTTCCCGTTCCTGTGGGAATATTGGGACAAAAGAAAGGTTATGAACTATTCCAGTCTAAAATCTATCTCTCTTCCAAACGTCATCCAGATAGTCCGATCAACGAGGATATTCGTTGTATGGAGACGTCCGGAAAATTCCCTCGTCGCTCAAATTTGGCACGATTGTAGAGTAAGTAATGCTGATTAAGGATCTGCAAGAATCCAAGAATATTTCCAATGCCAAGTTAGTCATTTTTGACGTGCCGTGAGCGCGTGAAAATCGCTTCTAATTTCTTTGAGAATGGATCCTTAGCCTCATTTTTTTCTGTATGCGTACCTATTACTAGGTGGAATAAGTTAATAAAGTTAGAAAATAACATTTCTTGCTAGAAGTTGAGATTTTGACCGAAATGTGAAAATATAAAATTGCTTCTATTTTCTCTTTTAATGTTTCTTTAGCCTCAAATACCAACTGCATACGTACGTATTACTAGTTAGAATGAGTATATGCAGGAATCCAATAACATTTCCTACTAGAACTTGAGATTTTTACCTAAACTTGAAAACGTTAAATCGCTTCTAATTTCTCTGTTAGTGGTTCCTTAGCCTCATTACTTTCTGTAGGCGTACCTATTACTAGGTAGAATAAGTTTATAAAGGAATTAAACATTTTTTGCTAGAAGTTGAGATTTTTACCTACACGCGAAAACATAAAATTGCTTCTAATTTCTCTGATAATATTTAATTACCCTCAAATACTTCCTGCATAACGTATTACGAGTTAGAATGAGTATATAAAGCAATCGAAAAACATTTCTTACTCGAACTTGATATTTTACCTAAACGTGAAAAAGTTAAATCGCTTCTAAAATCTCTGTTAATGTTTCCTCAGCCTCAAATACTGTGTGTATACGTACGTATTAAGAATGAGAATATGGAGGAAATTCAAAAAAATTTCATGAAAGAAGTTGAGAGTTTTACCTAAACGTGAATACGTTAAATCGCTTAGTGTCTCTGTGAATGTGTCCTTAGTCATAATTCCTTTTAGTGTTCGTACGTATTATTAGTCAGAATAAGTATATAAAGAAATCAAAAACATTTCTGACTAGCAGTTGAGATTTTTACCTATACACGAAATCGTAAATACACATAATTATTTATCTGTGAATGTTTCTTTAGACTCAATCGCTTATTATTTATCTGTAAACGTTTCCTTAGCCTCAATTACTTGTAAATATTACTAGTTAGAATAAGTATATAATAGTACATTACGATATTAGTGCGTTAAGATGTTATAACCAATACGCAAGTATATCGTACGACGTTTTTAAACACATTTGCGAGGAAACAGAAAAAAAACATTTAATATTTTGTTAATTTTTAGTCTCTTTAAAAATGCAATGAGATTTGTATATAAATTAATATCGACACCATTTTTCATCTCGAGGGTACTTTTCAGCATAGAATATGTTGTCCAAAACGAGCTAGGCTTATATATTTACTAGCTAGTTCATTAAAATATGCCAAAACTACATTTTCGGAAAATGACTTGGGATTTTTCATGTTTTTCCACTTCAAGAAATTTTCATACGTGGTTATGTATCTGTCCTTGGATATTGACGGCAGCAAGCTGTCGCATGCGGTTCGCGCTTCTGTTAGTATATCCGGTGGAGTTGAAGTAATATATTGCTCATCTTCATTATTGAAAGTTGTCATTTTTAGTTATTCACAATACAAGTACAAAGAAAATAAAATTTGAGAAAAATGGAGCGAGGATTATTTTCTGCCGTGGCTGCGTGAAAATGTTGGCAAAGACGCTAGAGCATGCAGCCAAGTTTTTAAATTACCGAATAAACTGTTTTTTTTTATTTTAAATAAACTCAATCTGTGAATGCACACTGTCTACTGACTGGCGCCGCGCGGCGATCAGTTCGAAATTTGAATAGCAACAGCGCGCTGCTCACTAGCTGGAGTCATGCGGCGGCGACCAGTTCCATATTTGAAATGGCAAATAATACTGTTATGGAATTTGTATGGACTATAACTTAACTATTTGCTTTGGTAACACACGCATTTTTTATGACCCGCTTTTCATATTTAAAACCGGTGGAATTACATCAGCTTTACTAGCAAGGGTGTTAAAAAAGATATTTTATCATCAAGACCCTATGCCTTAGTAGTTACCTTCAATATGCAGACGACACGAAAATATACAGAGTCATCGATTGTGTAGAGGACTGTCTGCGATTGCAGGATGATTTGGATTCGCTCCAGGGGGCCAATTCTGCTAACGTTAAATCATAATCGTGTCTCAATCGTGTTTCAATTGTAGTTCAATTGTAGTGCTCTTTTACACACTAGTTACAAGAATTATGACCATATGATGTAATGTGAATGTAGTGTGTGGTGTGATGTGACCATCAGTAGTATGGTGAAAAATGATGGTTGGTTCCGCTTTTTGCCATTCGCCTACGGAACTCTAAAAGGGTGTGATTCTGATAGATCTTGCGTTCCTTAACATTTATTATTATGTCACCAAAGCTGTAACTTCATTTTAGGGTTCCGTAGCCGAATGGCAAAAAACGGAACCCTTATAGATTCGTCAAGTCTGCCTGTGTTTGAACGAGATTAAGCACTTTTTGAGATATAACACATTTTCAGAAACCGCAAATGTTACTTTGTCATTCATATTAACACTTAAATCGGTAATTTTGTATGGAAAATAGTTTTTTTTTATCCACAACGGGTTTAGCACTTAGCCTTCATCACACCTGATGTTAAGTGGTGATAAGGCTGAAGGTTTATAACTGTCGTACCTACGATACAAAACTGTAATTTCTTCCATGGCCGCTTTCGCGTCTGCGCGCGGTCAAAATCGAATACTAATCTTTTCCGTAAGATTAGTAAAAAACTATGTACTGTATTAGCGTCAAAAATGTCCCAGTCGCGCATGCGCGCAGCGTCATCTGTCACGTCACGTACCTATAAAACTTCTTCGTGATTATTTATTTTCATCTGTCTCATATTGGTGAGACCTGACCAAAGAGCTTAGACTAAATACTGAGGTGACTGGAGTTTTCATCCTGAATAAAAAAGTGTGTTCAGCAAATTTGTCATTTAGTACGTAGTGGCTGTCAGTTGTCTCATATGACCATACGTATTTTTTCAAAGTGTAGGTGAGACGGAAGACAGCCACATTGCCACAAAAAAGTGTTAGTACTGCACTCTCCAGTTACCTCAGTACTTAGTCTAAGCTTTTTGGACCTGTCTAAGGAAACATTTCCATAGAGTTTTGAGGCAATTTTATGTTTTCACGGTTAGGTAAAAATCTCAACTTTTAAAAACTACTTTTGTTATACAACATAATAATACAAACATTCACATAGAAACAAGAAGCGATTTTACATTTTTACGTTTAGGTAAAAATCCAACTTCAAGTCAGAAATGTTTTTAAATTTCTTTACATACTTACTTATTTTAACTAGAAATACGTACGTATACAGAAAGTAATTGCGGCTCAGGAAACATTCACACATAAATTATAAGCGTTTTTACGGTTTCACGTTTAGGTAAAACTCGCAACTTCTATTATGAAATGTTTCTGAATTCCTTCATGTAATCATTCTTATTGTAAATACATACGTATATACGTATACATACGTATTTGAGGCTGAGGAAACATTAACAGAGATTTTGGAAGCGGATTAACGTTTTCACGTTTAGGTAAAAATATCAAGTTCTAGTAAGAAATGTTTTTCGATTCCTTCATATACTCATTTTAACTCGTAATACGTTATGCAGAAAGTATTTGAGGCTAGGGAAACAATAACGGAGAAATTAGAAGAAATTTTATGTTTTCACGTTTGAGTTAAAATCTCAACTTCTAGCAAGAAATGTTAATTCCTTTATAAAGTGATTTTATCTAGTAATAGGTACGCATACAGGGAGTAATGAGACTAAGGAACCATTAACAGAGAAATTAGAAGCGATTTAACGTTTTCACGTTTAGGTAAAAATCTCAAGTTCTGGTAAGAAATGTTACTGGATTCCTGCATATACTCATTCTAGCTCGTAATACGTACGTATGCAGATGGTATTTCAGGCCAAGAAAACATTATCGGAGAAATTAAAAGCAATTTGATGTTTTCACATTTAGGTCAAAATCTCAACTTCTAGCAAGTAATGTTATTTTCTAACTTTATTACCTTATTTTACCTAGTAAAAGGTACGCATAAAGAAAGTAATGAGGCTAAGGAACCATTCTCAAAGAAATTGGAAGCGATTTTCACGCGCTCACGGCACGTCAAAAATGACTAACTTGGCGTGGGAAATATTCTTGGATTCCTGCAGATCCTTAATCAGCATTACTTACTCTACAATCGTGCCAAATTTGAACGACGGGGGAATTTATCGGGTTACATATGCCCCGTTGATCGGACTAAGATCCATTCAGCCGTTGTCGAGTGCTTGAGAGACAAACATCCAACTTTCGCATTTATAGTATTACGAGTAAGATGCGTGTGTAGCTGTAGGTCTATATCTATATTATTTGCATTGAGTCTTTAATTTGATTTTATATACTTACAAGACGTCCCAAAGTTACGGAACTCGAAGGGAAAGTACTCTAAATAGTGGAGATAGCAAAGTTCACTAAAAGGAAGCATTCCTTTATTTATAAAATAAAACAAAACTGCATACAAAGATTTTTTTAAATAATTAAGAACCGGCTGAAATTCGCAAAAATTACCATACGCTGTACTTTTATGACATCAATTGATGGAGTAATCATAAGGATTAGGTAAATCTCTCATCTTGCAGTCAAACATGTAAAATGAAAGGAAATCAAATTAAATGAAAGGAAAATAATGAAAAACATTGATTCCATGTCGAGTCGAGTCGACAACTTTTCTATGGAAAAGGTATTTCTTTTCACAAAATCTGTGAAAGCAGTTTTGTTTCCTGAAAAATTTAAAGGAATGTTTCTTTTCAGAGAAACTTGCTATCTCCATTATTTAGAGTAGTTTCCCTTCATGTCCCATAACTTTGGAACGCCCTGTACCTATATATAAAATCAAATTAACTAAGGAAAGACTCAATGCAAATATATAGACCTATACACGCATCTTACTCGTAATACTATATATGCGAAAGTAGGATATGTTTGTCTCTCAAGCCACAGAATAATCCCCCTTTTATTTCCTAAAACTCTGGGACACCCGGTATAAAACTAGACACAAGGTTAATTATAATTTATTCTGAAATGTTTTGTATGGATATAATAACGAAGCAGCGTCCATTTACACAATTAGTATGTGTGTATCAAATATCTAATTCCATTCAACAAAACAACCCACATTCGAATGTCGACAATAAAATGTTATCGTCATCTATAACTTAATTGGTAGTTCCACACATCCTAGTTTAAATTGAACCTTATGTGTTTGCGATAAAATTCAAAGTCACATACCGATTCCTTATATTATTGTCCAAGTTTAAACATGTCCGTGACAGGTAAGGCATTAATATCTGGTACTGATGTGTACTTAACCCTTAGAATCCTATCTGGGGTACAACACACCCCATATCGAGTAATAAAGGAGTATTGTCTCATTTGTACGATGCTTGTTATATTACCTTACTAGCGGCCGCCCGCGGTTTCACCTGCGTCGTTCTCGTTCCCGTGGAAATATCGGGATCAAAAGTAGCCTAAGTTACTCCTTATTACATCAGCTACCTGCCAGTGAAAGTCCCGTCAAAATCGGTCCAGCCGTTTCAGAGATTAGCCGGAACAAACATACAGACAGACAGACAGACAAAAATTGTAAAAAAAAATATTTTGGTATATGTACCGTATTATAATCATATGCATGTAGTAAAAAGCGGTTATTTTAATATTACAAACAGACACTCCAATTTTATTTATTTGTATAGATGTATAGATTGTGGTATGATTGTTGTGTGGGTATTGTAATTAAGAGAATATTACTTGGTCATGAATGGAATGTAATGAATGGTGTACTTAATAAAAGTACTAAGATGGCACCCACCATCAATCGTTCGGCAATTTGTTGATTTGCGTGTAATTCAGTATTTAATGAAACCAAAGTGTTTTATGGAGCTGTTTATCATATATTATACTAGCTTCCGCCCGCGACTTCGTCCACGTGCACATTCGAAAAAATACTTAGGGGACCAATTACCAGGATAAAAAATATTCTTTGTTTTAATTTCATAAAAATCCGATCAGCCGTTTTTACGTGATAAGGCGGGTCCTCCCTCACCAAGCGAGCAGCCTCGCGCGAGGCAGAACGTTTGCCACGTGCGGCGGGCCTCGCACGGCCCTTTTCTGCCGGTCAGGCGTCAATGGGTTAAATAATGTGTTCTGATATTAATAAAGTACTGTTAAAAGTTTATTAGAACGGTTGTTTTGTTAATCTTGTTAAATTAATATTAGAAAGATTCTGTACTAATAGGTATAGAGTTTCGACAATAAATTAATCTGCTCAGTCCAATATTTCAAAATATTTACAAACAGGCCTTTTACAGAAGCATTTATCATTATTAAAAGTGACTTTATAAAAATAACGAAAAGGACTGTTTTTCATTGGGTCTTTTTCTAAAGAGCGTCTGTCTTTAGCAGATAATATCTAAGACAATGATAAGAGTTTTTACTGAACTGTTTATTTCCGTTTGGGGGAAAATAGGGGGTAGGGGGAGGCCCTTTATCACACCGAATCGTATCTTCAGTACAAGTATTATATCTTCAAATTTATTCCTTTAGAAAGCAATGGAGAGTAATATCTATAAGGATGTTTCGTAGAATCTTTTAAAGGATCGGAAATTTGAAACACTGTTCTTTCTGTTTTTCTTTAGTTAGTATATCTGAGATAAATACCTATAGAAGAAAAATATTTCTAGATTTTAGTAACATAGGCTATCTTTATAAAGAAAATTTAATTTAAAGCTGTAGAGTTTTTTTTTTATTTGAAATCACAAGTACACGGCATTCCCTCAAATGTATATAGTCTGTTGTAGTTTTCTAAATTTTTCTAAAGTTTTCATTTGCAATGGCTGATATTTATGGTTTAACGCATTTATAAACTGGACAAATGAACAGGTTTTTTTAAATATATCTATAATTCTAAAAGTTTTTCCACACCTTACCACCACATTTATTGGCAAATCTTCACAAGAGCAGTTTTAACCGTCGCGTCGACATAAATCAGCCAGATACACACAATCCTGTACGTTTGCTACGCTGAGATATATTAAGCTATCTAAAGTGCTACAAAAACATCTGAGCTGGTGACAGCCGGTGGTGGAGGTGCCACTTGCAATTAAAATTAGCTGAAAAATGGACTGACGGTGACAGCCGTATGGAAACTTTTTTTGTTCCAAAAATCCGTCCGGCGCGGCGCGTCGGCTTCTGTTTTCGAGTACCTACAACCTAAACCTCTTCAGAAATGAGGAGTTCCGCGGGAGAACTGAAACGACCGACGTTGCTCGAAGGATTGCTTGAAGTGGCAGTGGGTGGGACACAGCGCAGCGCAGAGAACCGATGGCCGTTGGGGCGGAAGAGTTCTCGAATAGCAACCGCGAACCGGACGACGTTCCGTGGGCAGGCCCCGTAGGTGGACCGACGATCTGGTCAACGCAGCAGGACCGATCGTTGTGGAGATCCTTGGGGGAGGCCTATGTCCAGCAGTAGGCGTAGTACCACAGATTACTAAATAGTTACTAGTAACAGATACTGCACTCCGCTAAGCCATTTAAATAAATAGCAACTCTAACTATAACGCAATAAAGTGGACTTCAGCTTGTACGGCGCTAATTACGAACGGCCGCTCGTTGCATCTCTTTCTATTGCATATATTCTAGCTCTTTTGCGGACCACCTAATTTCTATGGATTTTCACCGCCGGCGGTGAGGGCGAGATTTGCGCGCAAGTACATCGAGTGACAGACGCCTGTAGGCTGAGATGATGATAATGATGATGAAACCTTTTCAAGGTGCTAGTGAATAGGTATCTTCTGGGTGAACTCTCTTCAGTTTAGACCTCATCTTTGCCATTGGGCCATCTGGAGGTCAAGAGTAAGCTCATTTAAAATTTAAAAGAAAATACCAGCCCGTCTGGCAAGTTTGTGGCACTGTACACATTGGCCGAAAAAACATTGACACGTCGCGTCGGTGTGACACGACCCCTAACTTCGATTAAAGTGGCCGGAGCAGTGGGGGTGAAAACTTACTTTTTTATTACAAAGAAAAAAGACTTTGTTATTCTTTGTTTTCCTCCTGACAACTTTCGACGTCTCTATTGACTTATTTTGGAGGATCCCCTAAGTTTTACACGTAGTACTTATATCTATTCTGTGGTTTTACTTAAAACACCCCCTTAAATTGGGAGAACGAAGTAGATTTAGAGATGCGGCCTTCTTTAGTATGCTGCTAGGAATTGTTAATTATGAGTTTGTGTAGTGTGTAGTCACTGTGAGTAAAATTATTTTCATAGGCCCATGAAGAAAATCTATGTGAGGTAGATGTATATGCAATATTCAAAATGAGGTAAGCGAGGTAATTGCCTGATTTGATTTTGAAAAGTAAGATGGCACAGCGGCTAGCGCTTTTGGCCTATGATCGTTGAAGTTAAACAACTTTCGCAATGGTCTGTCACGGGATGGGTGACCAAAAATGAATTGTCTCGAGATCCCCCGTGCTTCGGAAGGCACGTTAAGTCGTTGGTCCCGGCTGCATTTGCAGTCGTTAATACTCACAATACCCATCCGCTTCGGGCCCGCGTGGTGATGGTATGGCCCATTCTCCTTATCCATCCATAAGGAATGCACACCTCAGCAGTGGGGACATTAAATAACTTATGATGATGGATGATATTGCTCTTGAAAATATTGAAAATGAAGAATAAAGAAAAAATCGACCCGTCTCAAAACCAGCTCCGATGGTCGGTGGTTGTGAGACGTGTCGATTTTTTCTAATAAGTACTTCATTTTCAATATTTTCAATAAAAAAAAATACATTGTGAATGCCTACATATGGCTTCCTCCTTCACTGGCTCCTGTAACCAAAACAGCAACCGGCTTAGTATGCCAGCCGTACCTCCAAGAAAAAATCCCCAAGAATCATAACAATCAAGTTGTTTTGTTCCGAAAAAAAGGGAATCGCTGATAATGTAACTAGAATTCAGTTAAAATTTTCCGCTCCGAATCACGGAACCCGGTCACGGAACACCGTTATGGAAGTACCGAAGTAATAAATTCCATCGTCTAGCACCTTTGGTACAAAACAAAAAAATTGGTCAAGGCCCAAGCATTGTTGGCAGATTGGGGTTCCGTGTGTATAATAACACGGAACCCCAATCTGTTACTACTTGTTTACCACCTTTGTATGTAACACTTCATCATGTCAGTCGAACGACGCCCACTGCATCGGCATAGGCCTCCCCCAAGGATCTCCACAACGATTGGTCCTGCGCTGCCCGCATCCAGCGGCTTCCCGCGACCTTGAGCAGATCGTGGGTCCACCTTGTAGGGGGCCTGCTCACGGAACGTCGTCCGGTACGCGGTCGCCATTCGAGAACCTTTCCGCCCCAACGGCCATCGGTTCTCCGGTATGTGTCCCGCCCACTGCCACTTAAATGATGCAATCCTTCGAGCGATGTCGGTTGTTTTAGTTCTCCTGCGGATCTCATTATTTCTGAATCGATCGAGCATTGAAATATCAAGCATCGCTCTTTCCATTGCTCGCTAGTAAAAGAACACGTCTCCCTTCCATAGGTCATTACTGGCAACACACACAAAGACTTTCGTCTTGAGACTTTGAGGTATTTCGGACGCGAATTTATGCCGGAGCTTCCCAAATGTAACACTTATGGTATGCAAATAAATGAATATGAATATACTGCTAGTTTTCCGCCCGCAGTTTCGCCCGCGTGGACTAAACCTTTTTTTAAATATAGTGAGGGGAATGCGTTTACGCATACCTCGTCCACGTTAGTATGCGGACGGTGGATATGTGGGTGGGACTCGACTAGCCGCTTCCTGACCCTCCATCCAGTCGCGGGGACTCGATGGGGGGTCAGAAAGGAGGAATACCCACTAAACCCCTCACTACTTGCTCTCACCGCCGCGCCGCGCCGTCGGTGGGAGTCGTAATGTGCAGGGCCCGGTGTAAAAAGCTCCCCCTACGTACGACTCGACGGCCGGCCCAGCATCCCAGGTCATCCAGGAGCAAGTGTGACCATCTCCCCAGGTTGGTGGGAGGGGCCACGTTATACCGCGGAAATGTGATACTTTTCCCGAATTAAAAGGACTTAGCCTATGTCACTCTTCAGCTCCCAAACTATCCTCATACCAAAAATTACGTCAATCGGTTATTCCGTTTTGTCGTTACAGCCAAACAAACACACTTTCACATTTATAATACTAGTTTTGGACTAGCCTTCCGCCCGCGGCTTCGCCAGCGTGGATTACACGACGTTATCCCGCGGGAATGCGATATTTTTCCGGGATAAAAAGTAGCCTATGTCACTCTCAAGCTCCCAAACTATCCTCATACCAAAAATCACGCCAATCCGACCGTTTTGACGTGAAATACGGACAAACAAACAAACACATTTTATCATTTATAATATTAGTATGGATTAATTTTAGAAGTTCTTTTATAAAATATTAAAATATATTAGGACGCGTTTGTCGCTCTAGAAACTCTGTCTCTTTTAATTAAAATTAAAATCAGCCAATGAGATCAGCCAAACTATGTAGAAATTGCATTTTTTTATCAAATAATTCACTTTTATTAGTTATAATTTGGTCAGATCAAAGTTAATGATAACTAGGCATAGTTATCATTAACTTTGATCTGACCAAATTAATGAAACAATCAACACAAGCCAAAGGCAAACCACAGCAGATATTAAAACCACATTGAACCCTAACAATTAAGAAATCACAAAACATTATTATTCCGCTCTACTCTACATGAAACATTTGAATATGTTTCATTAAATTATTCACCACAGACCCCTAAAAGAGCCCTTTAATTTTGGAAGGCTTAAAACTCCTATTTGCCGCTCGGCCGCGCCGCTCAGATTTCAGCCTGTTGTGCTGGATAACTTCCTGACTGCTGGATAACATCCTGTTTCAGATGTTTTTATTTGACCACAATATGGAAGGCGAAAAGTTGATTTAATTCTAAGGTGTTGATCTTTCTAAAGATGAAAAAGTAGTAATAGTACCTAGTTCAATTATACGTACATATGCCTCATTTGGCCAAGTATGTTTTTCAACTCACAATTTTTTCGTTAACTTGGCCACAGCTATAATTACAAGTTTCATCGTGTAATTTCATTCTAAAAGAAAATATAGCACACCTTTATGAAATACCCATATATATACATATAACTATATATAATATAACTAAATTAAATATGTACCTACCTACTAACAAAATCATCATCATCATCATCTTCATAAGCCTATTAACCTCCACTGCTGGACATAGGCCTCTTCAAGAGTACGCCATCGAGCACGATCAGTGGTTGCTCTCATCCAGCTCTTGCCAGCCACCCTGCAAAGATCGTCGCTCCACCTAGTCTGTGGGCGTCCTACACTACGTTTGCCGATTCGCGGTCTCCACTCTAGAACTCGCTTACCCCAGCGGTTATAACAGCAACACCATAACTTACCATATTTATTATTTAGCTATTTCACTAGAAACTAAACGATAAATCACGTTCGACTTCAAACTTTCCCATTTCCAACAGTACCGTGCGCAAAAAAAGTCGCATAACGTCGCATAACCATAACGCTCTAATTTGGCAAAAAGCACTAACGATTTGGCGGGAAAATCCCCCTTCTGCGCGATTGGCGCGTAAATCATTGCACAGGAATCCTGGGCGACAGTTTTAGGGATTAGATTAAAAAGGATGCATGTGGAAATGTAACTGCGATTTTCGCGAACAGAGTTAAAAACATTTGAAGTGAGTTTAAAATGAAAGCAGTACGGTATTGTCAGCTTAATATTAAATAGCCACTTTATGTACTATTTTTGTTGTTTTCTATTGTTGATAGTTTTCAGTGATGGGAACAACTTTGAATATTTGTAAATAGGTCTGCTTTTAGTTAGATATACTTATTTATTTAGATTTTAGATAAATGTTTCAACCTATATATTTTTAACTGCCTCTGTAGCTAAGTGGTACACACCACCACCGGTATCAGACCAAGAGGTCCCGGGTACGATTCCCAGTGGGGGTACTTATTGTATTAGGTTTGGTTGGTGGTATGACTTGTACTAAGTCTGCCTGGCTAGCTACCACCTTCTTATCTAAGTCTGACGCCATCACAACCATGTTTCAGCATTATTGTGTTCTGGTAAATATAGGTAAGATTCCGGGAGTAGTGCGCTTCCACCATCAGTCATATCTTCAATTAATAGCATAATATCAGGTGCGATGAATGTGATGAAGGCTAAATGCTACCCCGCTGTGGATAAAACAAAATTAACAGCGGTAATCAGTGTCATGCTCCTCTTGACTTTGTTAGTAAATGCCTTGTGAATTACTGATATCAACATTTATTTAAGCGACGCAGCCGATATCCAATAAAACTCTTTTTCAAAATTCGTCACACACATATCAGTTTATAATTACTTTTAACTTAAAGATCATTTGGATATCAATTGACACGCGTAAATAACTAATAGGAACTACATAGCATCAGGAAACTACGAGTATACAACAAACTTCTACCAACATTTAGAAGACATCCAGTTTAAAATAAAAAGCAAGCTTGAACGTCTTGAAGTGGCAAAAACAAACTTCCTATTGTCACCACATTTAGTTCAATCCGCACGAGACGGTCAGCAAAAACGACCAACCAATAAATCCAGCCGTTAAGTTTTTCTCTTATTTTGCTGTCGGTACTCAGACTTTGTTGACCGCAAAGCTTTCCTTAATCAAATTTAAAGGATCGGTTACTTATTGAACTTGTTAAATTTAATTATACTGATTGAAGGCAGCTATAAAACAATTAAGACCGTTTAAAAAGGCATCTTTCGATAGTATTTCGATAGTGCAGTTTGTTGCCGCGACTGGTTCCGGTGCTTAAGCAACATTAGCTGTGGTTGTTCATAAGATGAGGGTTCAAATCTTTATGATATCTCGTGGCCTTTCATATTTTTGGAATGCGAATGCCATTGAATATTGTCTCTCAATCTCTATCACCTATTCCTTTTGATTTTACGTTTCGTTACGTTCCCTAAAATATGGTTGAGCGAAGCGATGGCTGGTTCATGCGTCATGCTCGTGAACGTGTGCTGCCAGTGGGAATGGGTCTGCTCTTATCTGCTTGCCTTAAAATGTGTTTTCTTTTCTTTTTATTCATTTTATTAAGAATTACATTTGAAACATGTATGGCGCAACTTGCAGTGCATAATAGAATTGTCTTTTGTTTCTAACTAATATTAAAGCTTTAAGTAGAGTTCCTAAGTAATTGAAAATTGTTCACCGCTATGATCATTAGTTCGCCTATACTTAACTGTATTTATCATAACCCATTGTGTAATAGTGATGGAAACTGACCTTAGTCATACCATGTTAAGGTCATTTTTCAATTTGACGACTCTGTATGAAATAAAACAGGGAGAAAAAAACAACCCTTGGAGTTTCTTGCCAGTTCTTCTCCAAGGCCTCCCGCTGTAGGGTTTGCGAACCGATGGCGTAGCTTCTATGACGTTCACAAGTATTGTAAATAACAATCTAAATTGAATAAACAAATTTGAATCTTGAATCTTTAGTTACGTTAACCGTCCGTAGTTGCTATATAGGCCCGCCGTAAGTATGATTTATCTCATAATGTTCTTTCGATTTCGAGAAATAGTATTGGTAAGTACATTCATTGTACTAATCCGTCCCAAGACGCTATAGTAAAATATTCCATAATAACAAGCTATTTACGTTAACGCTTCAAAACATACAACCACTTACAACGCTATAAATAAAAGTGCTTGTACCCAAGAAAACAGGGCCACACACGTGTCGTGTCGGTTCCAATAATCAGACGATAGATTGCTCCAAGCGCTCCGATTCCCCCGTGAGTAGTGAGCCTTATAAATGGATACGGGCACTTTTGTTAGGAGCACGAAGGTGTTTTGTAGGTTTTGTGCAAACTATTCCCTTTTAAAAGTTATTGACGATTTGAAATTGAATTAATAATTTTGATTGAATCTTTAACTTTTAGAATGTAGGATTTTAATAAAATTGAGCCAATTAAAGTCATCTAATGGATACAGGAAATTTTGTTCAGAAAGCTATTAACGATTTGAAATTCGACTTTTTATGGTTTTTCAAGTTTTTACAAACTTTGGAATAATATAACTCAAGTAGGTAGTAAGTACTTGTTATTGGTATAAAGCCCTTTTAAATGGATATAGGCACTTTTGTTCAAAGCACGGATAGCCAGCACGGATAGCCATGCTCACAATCTGCACACAATCTGGATAGCCAGATTGTGTGCAAACTTAATTCGACGACCGATTTGGCGCAGGGGTAAGATACCTGCTTTCTGCGGCAGAGTTCTCGGGTTTGATACCCTAACAAGACAAATATTTGTGTGGCATGTCTATATTTGTCATGGTCTGGGTGCTATTATATTAAGTATGTATTTATAACTTAACTAGCGGCCGCCCGCGGTTTCACCCGCGTGGTTCCCGTTCCCGTGGGAATATCGGGATAAAAAGTACATATAAACCTTCCTCTTGAATCACTCTATCTATTAAAAAAAAATCGCATCAAAATCCGTTGCGTAGTTTCAAAGATTTAAGCATACAAAGGGACATAGGGACAGAGAAAGCGACTTTGTTTTATACTATGTAGTGATAATTCAAAACTTAATAATTTTATTGCAATTATTAAGAAAGAGAAGAAACTCGGATCGATGAGTTTTTTTGGTATCTCGATTGATTAAAAAGGTATTTTTTTATTCATAGCAGGGTTTCGCTGAGCTTCTATCACCCTTAATTTTAAGTGAGATACTTAAGGCTGAAGGTGGAAGCGAGCCGGAATCCTCAACCAGTTAAACCACTAAGCTGTGGTACTGACTGGCTTTTTTTATCTCTACTACCTCTACTACCGGAAAACAACAATGCTGCAAACATCATTGTTATGGCGCCAGCCGGCCTATCATGAGCGGCTTATAACGCGCGATATGATATGGTACGGCAAGTTGTCTTGTGTAAGCAAGACGGCATGCCGTACCTACCATATCATATCGCGTGATAAAAGCCGCTCATGCTAGGCTAGCAGACTTCAATAAGATGTTGGTACTTGGTAGCTAGCTAGGCGGACTTAAAACACATCCCATCACCAATTTAACTGAATACAAATGTAGTCCGAAAATCGAACATGGGACCTTTTCGTCTGATACCTACCGGTGGTGATTTGTACCACTAGACCACATAAATAAATAAAAATAAATAAATCAGCCTGGGTCGTCCCACTGCAGGGCAAAGGCCTCTCCACCTTCCTTCCATTTCACGCGGTTTAGAGCTGTTGTGTGCCAGTCACTCATATACGAGTCAAGATCGTCTCGCCACCGCCGTCTCGGTCTGCCGCGTGGACGTGTAACTGTGGGGGTCCATTTGGTGGCGAGTTTTGCCCAGTAGTCGTCTGGCATACGGCAGACATGCCCGGCCCAGTTATATTTTAGTAATGCTGCTTTTTGGGAGACGTCAGCAATAAGAGTTCTGGAACGCAGTATCGTATTTCTTATGCGGTCGGCTAACATAGGCGGTTAAAAAAAGTGAAGATAACTTTGATATACTGTTGACTGTACTTCACCAATATAGATCGGGTTTTCTCCCCAGAGCGTTATATCGACGAAATCAAATTTGATCGCGTGTATATCGTCTTTTTGTTTCAATACGTGTAAACACAATTTGTCAAATAAAAACTGGGAATGAGTATAGAAAACTAAATTTGACTCAGCACTATTCAACTGAAAATAGTACACGGTATTTTTTTATCACCCCGTATAATTTTGGGGATTATTCTTCTCATGAAAACCAACAACTTTTATTAAGAAACCAACACTGAAATTGCGAAAAAGATTCACCTGTTCCATACTGCTGCTGTTTTCATGAGTAGAATAATCCCTAAAAATATCCGTGGTGAAAAAAAAATACCGTGTTTATATTACACTAGCGGATCCTCGCGGTTTTACCCGCGTGGTTCCCGGTCCCGTGAGAATAGCGGGATAAAATATCCATACTCATATTATAAATGTAAAAGCGTGTTTGTTTGTTCGCCTTTCACATCAAAACGGTGCGCCGTTTCTACGGATCGACGTGATTTTGGGAATGGGAATAGTTTGGGGGCTGGAGAGTGACATAGGCTACTTTTTTATCCCGGAAAAATAACACATTCCCGCGGGATAACATCGTGTGTAGATAAGTAACGTCGTATATTGCTCGGGAATCTTGTAGCTCTCTACTGGTGAAAGAATTTTTAAAATCGGTTAAGAAGTTTTTGACTTATTCGTTACAGGCAAACATTATACTTCATGCATAACATTATTATAGACTAGGAGTGTAGATACTCGTTTTCCGTTCCTGATACAAGGTGTAGTGCACACAACAATTTACAGTAACAGGAAACTGCAATAACAACGTTACAGCACCTTAATGGGTACACCTCTTTATATTATAATACATTCTTGGAACATTGAGCGCAAGTTGTTATAGTACCTATTGAATCGACAAGTACCACTAATATAACAAATCTGAAGAGAGTATTTGTTAATAAGTATGTTTGTTGAAATATGCCGATTTTCAGTAGTTACTTAGTACCAGTTTTATAGAAAAGGAAACTTTTTCCATAGAAAAGAAACTCAAGTCAATTCAATAAATTTATTTCATTTCTCAAAGTATACAAGGTCCCTACTTCGAAGGAGAAATCTTCAATTTATATCGTACTTATGATTTAGAACCAGTTATTCGGATGTATTAATAATTAAGTTAATCTTAAACCATATTCTTATATAAAAAGCAATATATTAACTTATTAAAACCAGCCACGTGTAAGCTCCAAGTTGATTTGGAATCTTTCAAGCATGAAATTTGCAATCGGAAAGGTAATAAATGTACATATAGTATGTGTTACATGTATGATCCAGTTGTTGTCGGGTAATGGACTGTATATCACCGCTACACTGATTACTATATATGTTTGATGAGGATTTCAGATTTAATTACAATTTGTAGAACAAAAGATAAATCGTACTAACTGTGCCTTAAGGTTCCACCCTTCGTTTCGTTTTATTTCCCGTGTGAAGTTGTATTGTGTTGTATATTTTTCCGGGATAAAAGTTACCTATGTTCCTCTCCAGGCTACAAAGTATATGTGTCCCAAATGTCTGCCAAATCCATTCAGCCGTTTTGGCGTTATTGAGTAACAAACATCTAAACATCTTAACTTTCACATTTGTCCGATTATTAGATACTTTCCAGTTTAATTGACAGTTTTGTATGGACTATCTGTCTAGTAACAGCTAATCAGAACTAACTTAGACATTGTGAAACAGGCCTATGCAGGTGACGCGAAATGTCACCTGCAACGCTGATATTCTATGGAACCGTGTTTTTCTCACAGACCTTATATGTACGAAATAATCGCTATGCTTTTTTAAGATTGAAAATACAACCAAATACCAAAGTTATATTTACTTTTTGCCTAGTCTTGCATTACGAAACAAATCTTGTATCCGACGCCAGTCGTAGAAACCTGTCATTTAATACTGGTAGCGTAGTGCGAGTTACTAAGCCTAGGTATACAAATGTATGGGAAATACGCGTCGGTCGGCGACTCGTCGCGTCGGATACTTGTCGCTTGTAAGTATCGTTAGGCTCTGGATATGCGATTAGTCTCTTTCGGAGTGTGATTTAAACTTTGTTGTCGTTAAAAGTTAACGACTCTACTTTTATTTCTAGACTTAGAGAAAATCATTTGCTATGCAACCTTTTCGTCGAATTTGTCGTTCAGTCCTACTCCTCGTAATGTCATACTGAGAATCTGGTATACTTGGTATATAATTCCCAAAACAGTGCTTCTGGCTTCCCGCCAAAACGCTGAGATATGACCACCCCATTGTCGCCCACATTCGAGATGTTTTGTCCCTTTTTCCCGCGACAAGCAGGAAAGGGAGATAAATCAACTTTTGACTTTTGGAACGAGTAACCTACTTGGTTCGGACGTTTAATCTATGGCCACGAAGGTTTTATAAGTTGTTTAACTTAGATAATAATATATAAATTTTACTAGTATTTCTTAATCAGCTTAATAACTTTAATGAAGTTATGCTATTTAATATGATGAAACTCGTTTACTACCAAACCTTAAAGCTTTTAGTAGAATTGATCGACACTATCAATTTTTGCATGGAAGCTATTCTTCAATCTATACTAATATTATAAAGAGGAAATATTTGTATTTTTGTATGTATAACGAATAAACTCAAAAAGTATTGGACCGATTTAGAAAATTCTTTCATCGTTAGAAAGCTACAGTCTTCCCGAGTGACATAGGCTATATTTTATCCCGATATTCCCACGGGAACGGGTACCGAGCGGGTGAAACCGCGGGCGGCCGCTACTATGATTTGACTGATGTTTTTTTCATGACACCTTAAAGCTGAGGCTGACTGTCCATTGACAAAATCGGCGTAGATTTTATGAAATCCTATTGGTTAATATTCCCTTGTTCCTCCGCTCCGCCGCCACGCTCTGCGTCAATGGACAGGCAGCCTGAAGGTGGAATGAAGCGCTCTTTTCTTAGAACCTTCACACCTCTGAGGTGGCTATTTTTTCTCTAACTGCCGAAACACAACAACGCTGCCATCGTTGTAATGCACAGACTTAGATGAACCAACAAAACAATCGAAATCTGCTAAAATTAGAGAAAGAGATGGATAGATGGAATATCTATGGAAAAGGCATGAGCTAGTTACAGAGGTAAAGTTGGTTTGGATGTTGGTGATAATCTATGGAACTACTGAGCCGATTTCGAAAATTATTTCACCATTAGAAAGCTACATTACTCTCACATGAAATCCATACTATCCATACTAATATTATAAATGTGAAAGTGTGTTTGTTTGTTTGTTTATTTGTTTGTTTGTTTGTTTGTTTGTCCGTCTTTCACGTCAAAACGAAGCAACGGATCGACGAGATATTCGGTATGGAGATAATTTGAGAGCTGGAGAGTAACATAGGCTACTTTTTATCCAGGAAAATTATAAAATAAAAATGGTAATTTTGTATAGAAAACCGTTAAACTGTCATACTTCACACAACTGTCATTTCTTAGCCGCTTCCAAAGAGAAGGTATGTCAAAGAGTATGTAATCACTGACATTTTTGCCGCTTAGGATTTCTTTTTTTTTAATAAGTGACGACATTGTGTCAGGTAGGTGATAAGTACGAAGTTCGTGTCCAATAAAATTTATATGGCAAAACAACGTTTGCCGGGTCAGCTAGTAAGCTTATATTCTATCCCGATATTCCCATGCGAACGGTTACTACGCCAGTAAAACCGAGGAGAGCAGCTAGTTTTAAAATAATCTTAAAATTCCACATTCAAAAACAGCCCCTTGTGCGTTTGACACTGTTTCACGGAAATGTTGTCAGAGCGTAATATCGGCACCATTTGTGGCGCGAATAAAAACCGAGCGATATTGGGTATTGAATGCTCCGCGGGGTTTTAATACGCGGGTTCGAGGTATGTAGGTGTAGTCAACTGATGAGATCCGCAGGAGAACTAAAACGACCGACATCGATCGAAGGATTGCTCAGTTGAAGTGGCAGTGGGCGGGACACATAGCGCGGAGAACCAATGGCCGTTGGGGCGGAAAGGTTCTCGAATGGCGACCGCGAACCAGACGACGTTCCGTGGGCAGGCCCCCTACAAGGTGGACCGACGATCTGGTCAAGGTCGCGGGAAGCCGCTGGATGCGGGCAGCGCAGGACCGATCGTTGTGGAGATCCTTGGGGGAGGCCTATGTCCAGCAGTGGGCGTCGTACGGCTGAAATGATGATGATGAGGTTTAGTCAACGGTATGTCATACTTTACCTACATGCTGTTGACTTTAGTGTGGTGGTAGTGGCGTTGTGCACTTTTTGTGATGGGTAATAGTACATTACAGCCGAGGACAGGTAAGTAAGAAATTACATTGTCGAGGATGGTTTGAAGCACGAGCCGCAGGCGAGGGCTTTAATCATTCGAGGCAAGGTAATTTGCTTACCGTACAAGGCTTGTATAGTGCTTTTCTCAAGAAATGCGAGGAAATAAAAAAAAACTGTTTAACTAAATAATATTTATTAAAATTTATATCACACATGTTCGGGCAATTATTAAATGTAAATGTTATTGTTTTTCCGGGCACACTTATGTATAAATCGCCCATAATAATATTATTTTAATGATGTATCATTAAAATACGCCAACAACACAGATTCCGAAAACGTATGCGCCTTTTTTTCACTTTTCCAAATCAGATCGTAGGTTTTCATATATCTTTCTTTTGATTTTGCTGGCAGTACCTAAGTTTTCAGTAATTAATTTTGCTTCTGCTCTCATATTTGGTGGAGTAGGTACATACGATGTCTGTATATGTTTCATTGGCAGAACTCATTTTGATAATTTATTACACAATATAAACTGTATTGATATCAAATCAACCGCTGAAAATCATTCCCGCCGTTTTTTTAATATTGGTTTGTGAGGCCATGTGGAACGGTCATACAGCCTATTGATACTTACTACTTGCTACTCATATCTCCCAAACTGTTCACAGCTGCGTTGGAGGATATTTTTAAGCTGCTGGACTGGAAAGGATACGGCATCAACATCAATGGCGAGTACCTAACACACCTACGGTTTGCCGATGATGTAGTTCTTATGGCTGAGACCTTGGAAGACCTGAACACAATGCTCGAAGATCTCGGTAATGCTTCGCAAAGAGTGGGTCTTAAGATGAACATGGACAAGACTAAAATCATGTTCAATGCCCATGTTGCACCCGCTCCAGTTAATGTTGGGAACATTACACTTGAAGTTGTTGACCACTATGTTTACCTAGGTAGGACAGACGGTCCAGTTAGGTAAGTCCAACTTTGAGAAAGAGATCTCTCGTCGAATCCAGCTCGGATGGGCAGCGTTTGGGAAGCTCCGAGATATATTCGCGTCCGAAATACCTCAATGTCTCAAGACGAAAGTCTTTGACCAGTGTGTGCCAGTAATGACCTATGGAAGTGAGACGTGGTCTTTTACTATGGGTCTCATAAGAAGGCTCAAAGGCACCCAGCGAGCAATGGAGAGAGCCCTGCTCGATCGAATCAGAAATGATGAGATCCGCAGGAGAACTAAAACAACCGACATAGCTCGAAGGATTGCATCATTGAAGTGGCAGTGGGCGGGACACATAGCGCGGAGAACCGATGGCCGTTGGGGCGGAAAGGTTCTCGAATGGCGACCGCGTACCGGACGACGTTCCGTGGGCAGGCCCCCTACAAGGTGGACCGACGATCTGGTCAAGATCGCGGGAAGCCGCTGGATGCGGGCAGCGCAGGACCGATCGTTGTGGAGATCCTTGGGGGAGGCCTATGCCCAGCAGTGGGCGTCGTTCGGCTGACATGATGATGATGATGATGATGACTTGCTACTAAAATGCGCAACTTCAATACCCGCTTCTGGGCGGTAGATGGCGCTGTACATATTTCCCATACAAAATTACTCGTAAACATGGAAGTATTATTTAGGTAATACTTCCATGCTCGTAAAGGATATTTTGTCTATGATAAATCTCATTTTGTTTTTTCGATTGATGTTCGTGCTAAGGGTACATAGCGCTTGTGGTGTTGTGGTACAATACGAAGTAATATACTCTGTGCGCACCGTATTTTAAAAAAAAAATTAACCTAATTATGATATAATAATTACCTATATAATAATAATAATAATGTTGCTGTATGGTGCAAATGTCCCTTTGCTTTTTCTGTTTTATACACAGGAATAACGAAAGAAAAAATAAAGAAAAAAGTTGGTAATAATATCTTTGGGTAGTACCTTTTACAGTACACTGATTTTAGTGCAGTAAGTAAGTACTGAAATTCATTACTGCAGTGATTTTCAAATTTAGAATGTTTACCTCGGAAAAGTGCCACGTACTGCATTCTTTTCTCAAATATAATATTAACATTTCAGAGCATAAGTGTGAAAAATATGTTAAACTCGCGTCAGGACACGTGCCCGTCAGATCGAAAATTCGTAAGACGGACACGTGACCTGTGGCCCGATTCTGATAACGTTGTCGTAATCGTGTCTCAATCGTGTTTCAATTGTTGTGCTTTTTTACACACAGTTACAAGAATTATGACAGTATGATGTGATGTGAATATAGAGTGTGGTGTGACCATCAGTAGTATTGTGAAAAAAGTTCACATTTCTTGTAACTAGTGTGTAAAAAAGCACAACAATTGAAACACGATTGAGACACGATTATGACTAAACGTTAGCAGAGTCGGGCCACTGATCGAAAAACTGTTACAATGTCATTAGAATACTAAGGCAAATATCGCCACTGTTTCCAAAGTTGTAATAGCCCAGGTTAGAAAACGGGCGGCATTGACGCCAGAAGACCTCGGTTCAAATCCAGTCCGTATTATTTTTTTTGTCAAATTCCTTTTTAGTGAAAAAGTCTAGGGAACCCTTTTCACTTCTGCTGGCACTATAAGAATTTGGAAGTAATAAGGATATTGTTCCGTACGGATCGGACGACGTTCCGTCAAGGTGGACTGACGATCTGGTGTATAAATATAAAATATATAGTATAAATCACTACATAGTATAAAACAAAGTCGCTTTCTCTTTCCCTATGTCCCTTTGTATGCTTAAATCTTTGAAACTACGCAACGGATTTTGATGCGTTTTTTTTTAATAGATAGAGTGATTCAAGAGGAAGGTTTATATGTACTTTTTATCCCGATATTCCCACGGGAACGGGAACCACGCGGGTGAAACCGCGGGCGGCCGCTAGTATAAATATAAATCTCAAGTAAAATAGGCAACAAAGAAAACTCGAAATAAAATACCTCCGAAATTATCTTCAATTTATTTTTTAGCCCGCAATGTTTTTGGCATTCTTATCGAAAAAATTATAAAAGAGCGTTCTTAGCGAACGGAAAATCCGTTTGTGTCATTCCCAGTATTTTGCTCAGCGAAATTAAGGAACTTATCGGAGGTTGAGACGAGCCAAATATTCTCTTAAGGGATTACGCAGTATTTCCTAATGAGGGCTTGTTGGATCACTTCGGAAACATTTGGGGTTGAAGGTCATAGGTCGTGTACCTGACTAGTGGCCACCCACGGCTTCACCTGGATTATTTATATCCAAGTTATTAAGGAGACTGGAATTAGATGTTACAATTACCGCGTGTCTCTATAACTATTATGAAAAACGGGATTTTTACCATGTTAGTTATAAGTAGTGATACTGACTATCTATAAAATTCTAAATTGTTATACCGCGTGTCTATCGAGCAAGTGACTATTAAGTGCAATATTATCCACTACGGGGTAGCACTTAGCCTTTATCACACCTGATGTTAAGTGATGATAAGGCTGAAGGTGGAAGCGCACTCCCAGAATCCTCAATTACTGAAGAACTAAATATCTTATACCTATCTACCTGCCGGAACACAACAATGCTAAAAACATCGTTGTTATGGCGTCAGACTTAGATAAGATAGTGGTAGCTAGCCAGGCGGACTTTGAACAAGCCAAACCAACCAAACCGAATACAATATGTACCCCCACTGGGAATCGAACCTGGGACCTGTGAGTCTGAAATCGGTGATGTGAACCACTAGACCACAGATGCGGTTGTGTAATTTTGATGGAAACTGACCTTAATCATACAATGTTAAGGTCATTTTTCAATTTGACGACCCGGTATTAAGGCGCTACTCGGAAAAAGCATGGACTTTTTGATATAAAACAAAAGGACGGTTAGAGTTGTTACAAATCTGGTAATAAGATATGTATTTTTTTATACCTTTATCTCGATTTTTTGGCTCGACACTTTTTATTTTCGAAAAGACCTCCAAAAATACGAAATATCAAGTTTATTCCTAAATGGGGTTACATATACAATTGGAAATTGGTTTAATTAGTGGACACCAATAGTATTTAGGATCGTGTAGAAGCATTTTTAAAAAAATCGCTATTGTTTTTAATACGAAGTGATTTTGAGTTTTTTTTGCCTAATCTGCAAAATCGGTCTCGCTCCCGCGCGCGTCGTTTTCTCATTGCTATCTCGCTTCAGCATAATTTTTCCGAGTATCGCCTTAAACATAAGAGGAAGAAAAAACAACCTTTGACGAGTTTCTTTCCTGGGTGCCTACCATCAACTCTTATTGCGGTTTTGTTTAGGACCTAAACTGATCTGCTTCGCTTATTGGTACCACGACATCTTAATATCAATGACAGCGATTCAGTGATCACTCAGTGACATTTCACAGCCGCTAAGCTGTCATCAACTCTTATTTGACTTATAACTCGGCCAAGCTAACCTGACACTTGCAGGTTATACCCGTCCCTCTCACTCTCCGGGCATGGCAGAATCGAGTGAAAGAGACGGGTAGAAGAAATAAGGACACAAATCGTTCGGTCATTCACATTTAGCAATTCATTTGCGATCCAGTTTTTAGAAGGTCATAGTACGAAAGAAGGCAATTCATTTTAGGAACCTATTCTGCATCGCGCTATTTTTGAATCTCTGTCTTAAAGTTGATGGTAGGCACCCTGTTCTTCTCGTTACGGTCTCCCGCCGTAAGGTTTGCGAACCGATGACGTAGCTTCTTTGATATTCACAAGAGCTGTAAGCTTAACTTGAAGAAATAATATTGAATTTTGAATCAAAGATACTGATCGCTTAGGGTCAGCGCATTTAAACAAACAAAGAAAGTCATCAGTTATACTTAATTGGTACTTTTAACATTCTTCAAGTAGAGTTTCTCTCACACAGACAAATCATTTTTAACAAGTTCAGTTCAATGGTTATTTTATCTAATCGTAAATTGCTTTCATAGTGGACTTAAGTGACTCAAGATAGGTGTTGTTTTGTGCCCCAAGTGTACAATGTATCGAATGGTTAAATAAAATATGCATTGTTTCGGTAAAGTGAATCTAAGTGTTTTATTGTAGTTGTGACTGACTACGACAGCAACTTACCGGCTGAAAGGCTACCGAAGAAGGCTGACTTCACATACTTGATACCAAATACTCCAAGAAGCCTACCGCCTCTGTGGTCTAGTGGTTCACACCACCGATTTCAGACCAAGAGGTCCCGGGTTCGATTCCCAGTGGGGGTACATATTGTATTCGGTTTGATTGGTGGTAGGACTTGTTCTTAGTCCGCCTGGCTAGCTACCACCATCTTATCTAAGTCTGACGCCATAACAATGATGTTCTCAGCATTATTGTGTTCCGGCAGTTAGAGATAAGATAGCTAGTTCCTCAGTGATTGAGACCTTCAGCCTTATCACCACTTAACATCAGGTGTGATGAAGGCTAAGTGCTACCCCGTCGTGGGTAAAAAAAAAGCATTAAATTGTAAATACACCTGCATTCGAATGAAAACTTATGTAGATACTAGATATATATAAATTATCATAAAAACTCGGCTGAACTGAAGACCTTATTAGCCATGGCCGCTAAAATTGTTTCAAAATATAACTTGGGATTTAGTGAGTTTACTTTTTACTTTTAAATCGGATTTAGTGAGTAATGATTGCAGTCATGGTGTGGCGAGAGCTGACAGAGCTGAGTTTAGGTGTACTTTTGAGGCAAACGATACATTAATCGTTAAGCAATAAAGTAAAACCAATTTATTAAATCATTTTTTCACGTAACTAACGTACATAAATTTTAAAACCAATATTAATATTATATTTTTCGCAGACAAGAATAAACCCAGCTTAAACACTCGTAAGCGGCGTAAAACAAGGCTGTCTGAAAAATTGCCTCCGCCTAGCCTACGATAGTGTACAATTCTTTTTTCAAACGCTCGCGCCCGTTCTGCGTTTGACATTTCACCGAGCAAGTCTCTGGGTCTCTGTGACCCACATTCGTCATAGAGTTGTTATCGGTCCCACTTCTTTTTTAAAACCACTCAGTCCAGACTCGGTCTCTATTTTACTTTGTTGACGTTTGAAAAATGGAACAGTGGCCAGTGTAAGTACTTTTTAAATTAGCATTACCAAAAAGTTAATTGAAAAAGAGTTTTATTAGAAAATGGAATAAAAATAAAATACTTAACTGAATTCTTTTTTTAAAACTGAAAAACGGACTATTTTGACAGCTTGGACGACAAATCTAATTTATTGTGTCCAAATAAATTAGTGCTATTAAGAAATTGAAAAAAGCTGAAAAGAGAAAAATATTAATAATTTGTTCTGAAATAAAATTGGCTGGACGCTCTATAATATTAATACGTTAGTTGAAAACCATGGCAAGTCATGAGCAGAAGCGAGTACGTACAATAAAGGCTAAAGTACGTAATGACTGTACGTACAGGCAGTTTTTACCTCAACTTTGGTCCAAAATAAGTATTTTCGACTAAAGTTACAGAAATATTTGACGATGCAATTGCATAAATATTTCTTACTGATTAAATAAATGAATCGCACAGCAAAAGAAGCAATAGCAATGTGCTAGTTTTTGAATGTGCCTTTTCGTGATATGAACATATCCTCGAAGCTAGGGAATCCAATCCCGCAAACACGGGGTCCCGCACCTTTTTTGCGGGATCAGAAATGCGGGTTTACTCATACGGGATCCCGCACGGTTGCGGGATTAAAATATATATATATATTTAAGACAAATGGGCTCAAAAGACGTTCTGATTGTAACCCCTCAAAACAGTGTGATGTGAACTAATATGTGATTAACCACTTTCCCATAGAACTCGTGAATTTACAATTGAATTTTTATGGAAAGTAATTCTTATGTTTTCAGTTTGGAATTTACTAAAATAAGTTAAGCTAAATAAATCTTCAAATTGTCAATACAAATCCAAAGATGAAGCTTAAAATTAAATGTTGTATTACATCGTTCCTTAAGAAATATAATTATTAATGAATAATTAATGAGTAATAAAACTCTACTTAATAATAATACTTAATAAAATATGTCTTTATTTCTTTTGCGGGATCGCAATTTTGATGCGGGATTGGATTCCCTACTCGAAGCCATGGCGAATATCTTGTGTACTTACTTAACTTTAATAAGACGTTACTTAAACTAACTATAGACAAATTTAATAACACTACGTAACGTATCTTCTTAACATCGTAGATCCTGAAGGCGTGACATGATAGGGTTATTCTAAAGTTCTTTTTTAAAATATTGAGCACTATGCGAAGCTGTATTTCTCAAAAGTAACGCTCGAATACTCAAATGCTACTCAGCATAATGTAAAAAATCAAATGTGTCAAATTAAAATGTGTCAAAGGTATATTAGAGACGACATGATGTTTAAGGAACTCTTAAACTCGAGTTACGATCGGATATACGAATCGAACCTAAAGGAGCCCACAGACTATCAGTCCGCCTGGCAGGCCGCCTGCAGTCCTCGATCGAACAGGCAGCCTGACATTCGGTTTTTTTATGTAACACTGTATGTGGCCGATTGCGGCCAACTGACAGGCCGCTGCCTCCCAATAGGCTATCAGTACGCCAAGAGCATTAAAATTAAGTGACCCTGAGAGCCCTTTTACGATGCAACATTTTGTAGTAATACAGCGTCAATGCATCGCGATGCGGCATCGATACAGTAAAAAATACATCCAACCGCCTTAATAAAAGCAGCGATACAATCGCGGGACTAACAAACACGCGTTTGTATCGATGCAAAAAGTCGCAGTGTAAAAGGGCCCTTAATCCCGCTTCCTCTTATAGCTCGGGCGGAGTTTTAATAGCGTGTGAGATAAATAACTCTATTTGTCTCGCCCGAGCGGCTGTGACGGCTTATTAAATGTAGGCTCCTATCCCGTAGCCTACACACAAAAAGATTTTGTAATGAAAAATTCACTATTACAGCCATATTTCATAAAAATGTCTGAAAAATGTAGCAGAATCGTAGCGTTTTTATAATTAAACTATGTGGATATGTAAAGATTAACAATGTTACTAAAATTGTTCATTAATTTAATCTTAAATAGACTTATGATACTACTTATGACTTCCATAGCCCCCGGGGGCAGGTTAATATTTTATTAATTTTCCTTCTTATTCCCATTGCCCCCAAAGTGAAATTAAATATTTTTATACCCATTGCCCCCAACTCACATGCTCAACTACCTGCCCCCATCGTAGCAATCACAAGCTTAAATAAGAAAAAATCTGTTCTGCAATAAATGAAAAAATTATTCAAGTGTTAAAAAAAAATTGTACTTACAAGAAATAAAATGAAAAATTAAAAAGTCGACTCAAAGAGACCATGTAATGAAGTAACTTAATTAATATTACCGTTAATTAATATTAACATCACCAAAGAACTGGAACAGAGAAAAAGTAATTTTAGTATAAGTACCACAAGAAAGTTCATCCGCGCAAGTTCGTGGCATAAAAATCACACAAAATTAATAACACCTGTCAAAATCCAAATCAAACTTTTTCGTCGGTCATTTGATTCCCCGGTCTACATTACCCCAGTTATCTGATACCTCATTAAACAAACATGACATGGTCACAGACCACAAAATTAGAACCGAGGTGCTCGGACAAAGACGGGCAATTTTACTAGCAATTAGGGTTGTATTATTATCTGTGCTCCAAATTGCTTTCTTCAGCACTGGACTGTGCCTCGTTTGGTAGCAGTTTTGTACCTGCTTTCGTTAATAATAAAATAAATCTTTGTTTTTAGTTACATAGATATTTAAACAAACTAGAAATAAGTAAAGTTGACAACAATATTATGTGAGAGACTGGTCTCTGTGCAAGGAGGCCCTGTGTGACAGATAACCAGTCTCTCCATTCGTTCTTGTGAATGAAATGAATGAATGGAATATTTTGTCGCGAATATTGTTTTGTTTTGTTTTAGTTTAGCGTTTGCCGTCGCTACAGTGTATGGGATTTGATAAATAAAAGAAAAGCAGATGTTGAATTTACCTACCTCTTAATTTTATGAAATGAGGAAATAGTTAGTCATAGATATCGAAACCTAACCCTTAAAATATCTTGAAGAGCTAAGATGTCAAAACACTTGACTTTCATTCTTTTCTATCGTTTCTTTAGCAAGTTTACTTGCCTGGCAAGTAGCCACACACCTTGTGTTCACAACGCCCCATACACGGTCCGTTGTCTACGAAAATTACTTTGTTATGCTCGACTCACCCTTGGCTAGACGATACTACAACGATGTAGTTACACAAACTCCCACCTGGATTTTTCCTTGCATAAATTTAAACCGGGATGACTTTAAAAATGTACTTTGAAGGAGTGAATCACGAGTAAAATCAGTTTAATTTCGCGCCAAATGTTTCGTTCATTCGCGCCATTTCATTCGTTCACGATTTGCGCGCGAAATACTGCTTCATTTTTACTATACGATAAAACGCTATGTTTGGGTTTAAAGAACTAATTTATCTATGTTTCCTCCTGAAATAATAGAGATTCATTTTAATTATTTTCAGATTATCGTTTAGCTCTCTCTTAAAAGAGCGAGGTAAAAGAAACGGTGTTTTTAGGTTTTCTTAATTACGAGAGGAGGGCGGGAAGTCGACTATTAATTTATTTTAATGTCTACCTACTCGTATCTAATTTGAGAAGTCTTCAAGTATTTTCTATGATTTAAAAGCGATTATTAATTCTAGTATGAAATTATGTGTGAGTTATTATTATACTAAATGTTTTGAAGTGCTGCTAAGGCAAAGACAGTGTTCATGTACATTCACACACACAAGCGTGGCTCATCCGCGCTTGTGAGATGAATAAAACATCTGTACTTGCTAAATCCATGGTAGAAATTGTGTCGTGTTTTTTTGTGTTTTAGGATATAATTTATAAATAAACGTCAGATATGAACTATGTGTAAGAGAATCAAGTAAATTCCATATAAAACCTTAAAGAACCCTCACTCTTGGGAAATTACAGGGCATCGCGACTTTCAGACTGAAATGCTGAAAATTTTATGTGCCCGCGGCCACAATCGCGACACAGATTGACAATAACAGTATACTAAGTACAGAAAATGAGCTAAGTTTGGACTCGATATTTTGAAAGGAGAATTTCTGATGAAGTTAACGTCCGTCCCGTAGATAACAAGATCATACTTTCAGGATTATGAATAATATTCTTCATTTATATTACCTATATAAACTTAATATTTGATTTGTTTAGACGTTTTGGCAATTTCACAAATGGCGTAATGTTATTAATAAATCCAAGCATAAAATCTGATCTTACTCGTAGTTACATCACACATTATTTCTTCTGTAATAGTATTGCTCTCATTTTGTTTTTTGATTGCCACTTGTTTTAATTCAATTAGTTATATAAGTATGAGATAAACGTAGGTCTTTGCCTGAGGAATATAATAATTACTTTTAATAAAACATTACAGGACTTGTTGTCTATACTAATATTATATAGAAGAAAGATTTGTTTTTCTGTATGTATCGAATAAAGTCAAAAAGTACTGGACCGATTTTGAAAATTCTTTCACCGTTAGAAAGCTACAGTCTTCCCGAGTGACATAGGCTATATTTTATCCCGATATTCCCACGGGAACGGGTACCACGCGGGTGAAACCGCGGGCGGCCGCTAGTCTTACATAATTTTACTAAAGACTGAATATGTGGTCCTCCAAATCAAAAGGGACCTTATTGCGGCCGGCACATACGTCTTTATTGTCGTTGTTTTGTATTCGAACAACAGCAATAAAGGCGTAAGTGCCGAGCGCCACAAGGTCCCTTTTGATTTGGAAGACCACATATATTTACACGAATGCCCAAAAAAAGTGTTGTTAAGTAGGTACCTAAGTAAAAGTACAACATGTACTACTGGTTTTTACTTACACTGTGGGCATGTAGAAATATTTGAAGCAGTACAATGAATAGTAAGATAAGTATTTTAAGAGTAACCCAGCGTGCAGTTGAGAGTAATTGAATAGGACTTTCACTGCACTCGACTGCATACAGGTTCGATTCCCGGCGGTGGGAGTCGTGCCAAATGGTTTGAGCTCTTGTATTAACTCTGGTGAACCTATTTTCTTTGGAGTTAATATTTGAAATGATATTACAGTGAAACGATCTTGTACGGAGAGGTGGTTAGGTCTGTGTTATATGGGAGTGCTTTAAGAGTATGGTTCTTGTATATATGTAACAAAGTATTATGTTTATGTGTATGTGTAAATGTTATTCTATTCTATGTGTAGTTTTCAGTACGACTTAATCCTCACTAATTAAGTGGTGCCCGTATCCCAGTAGTGGAGTGATGAAAGTGAAAGTGGTTGATGTTGAATTTAAATTGCCTTAATTTTATAGTGGGACTAGCGCTCCTCTCGCGACTTTGTCTGCGTGGATCCCCTTTTTTCCCCTAAGAGTGGGAATTTTCAAAAATCCTCACTTAGTGCTCCTCTTCATTCCCCAAGGAACATACATGTCAAATTTCAGCTTCTTGCGCCCAGTAGTCAGTCAGAAACGCGAGAGTTTCATTATATAGATATTCTGCTTTAATTCAAGAGCAATCATTACAACATTCCTTTAGCCCGACGAAATCCAGTTAATATATTACACCAAACACTTTTCCCTTTTTATCTAACTTCATCATTATTATCAATCTTGCCTTCACAAAAGGATTGTTTTGGTTATGCACTGTAAAAACAGCGGCGTGATCGGAATCGCCTAACATCGAAATCGAACCCGCACTATATTTGGCTCGGCACCGCTAACTACTCGCGCAGAAAAAACACGCTTGGCCTTCAGAGAGATACATGTGCGTTACGCTGGGAGGACCACGCTTAAATTTTATTTAGTTGGTATAGAAAAATGTATAGTTTTCTATCTCAACGTTTTCTAGTTCATTGTGAATAATTTTTGTATTGTAATAATGTTTATCTACACAAATGTTATAATATTCGAATTATGAACTCATGCCTGAACGTCTAATGATACACTTTATGCCATAGTCAACTTTTAAAAATAAAATTGCTGTTGATACAGCTGTCACTCATTATAAAACACTTATATTTCTTAATTTTACAGTCTCTATGGCAACCGTAGGATTTACCGGCCCTGACTTCCAACTCTTTCAAGCCCTTCTTTAGCCGACAATAATCAGAAACTTTTTTAAAATTAGAATTTTGAATTTAGAAGGAGTAGACCGTATAGACTCTTATGAGTGGGGTTTGGCACCAATTCACATTTTGTAATTAATATTGATTTGCTTTATTTTTGAAATATATAATAAATGTAATGAGTGTAGATAAAGTAGTGTATGAGACTGCACATAACTCGGTATTATGCAACAGTCACATAAACTACTATTATCTAAACTCACGTTAATATTCTAATTATTAACTCATACCTGAACATAATTATATTGACACACTTTATACCCTAGATAGACAAATATTTTTTTTTAAACCTGAATCGTAAATACCGTTACGACACTGCTGTCATAAATTATAGCAAAATTCTTTTTTATTGTACAATTTCCATTTCAACTTACCGGCCCGTTGTTGGTCCGAGGCCCTTCTGCCGAAAAATATCAAAATAGTTTTGATGCGTCGGACCGGCAATGATCGTTTACTACATTTTATTTATAAGTGTCTTTTATTTATTTTTATTTCAGTTTTATTTTGGATATATTTTTAAATAGCGAATTATAATAAAAACCTGTAACTCAATATTTTTTGATACTTTTTTGAGAGCACTATTAAATTACTCGATTTCTTCATACTTACTCTCTTTTATACTTACTCTATTATTAATTAAGTAAGAACTGACTTATTTTTTATTATTGAATTATAATGGAAACCTGTAATGTAACTCACATTTTGTAATTCTATATTTTTAAGAACAAAAAAGCAGTTCTGCCGCCTAAAGTCACACTAGTAGAGGTCACACAAGAAAACGTTAGCTCGCGCCTTGAATAATTCATCGCGAGCTCTAAGGAGCAGAAAAAAGGCGGCGGCTAAATACCGGCCTCTCAGCAACAACTGCCAAATCTGGCTCATCTCGTTATCCAGCGCTTACGCCCATTAACTTAGCTAATATGCTATTCCAATATCACCTTTATTTACTTAGACTTAAATATGCTATTGAGTTGTCGTTTGTCGTTTATTTATTTCATAGTTTTTTGTGCTAGAGCTACACAGCTCAAAAGTCGCGGTTTCGACACACACCGTGCAAGCAAATACCTACTCGTAGGTATATGAGTCGGCAAAAACAATTCCTTCCGTTATGCTGAATTAATTGTAAGAGAAAGGGTCAAAACTGTTAGTTTATTTTTAATATCATGAAATTAAAATATGTCAAATGTTGATTTTGTTTATCAAAAATATGCATCTAAGTGTTCTAATAAAATTAACCTTTATAACAACAAAGCAAGGAGTAGGCCTTAAAAAAATTACTGCTTAGAATGCCTCAATTTCTGGAACGCCTAAAGGTATGCGGTCGCTTAAATTCTTGAGATTTTTTCTTTTTTACTTTCTGGAATGGTGTTTTCGTTTTACTCGTGTTTAGATTGGATGTTAAGATAAAATGTAAAACAAAATATTATTACTTAATCTGTAAAATGAGATTCCTCTCATTCCATTCTTGTAAAAAAGTATTCATTAATTATCTTTGTCTATTTACTAGCGGATTGTAATGTAATCGTGAAAAAACCCAAATGGGGTTTTATTACTTTTAAATGCGGCCGTCAAATTTGAAAGAGCGCCAATCGATTGAAACCGTAAACTGATAAACATTGTAATACAATGAAAGCTTTACACTTGTACTATTATTTATTCTGTGGCTTTACGAAATAAACGCACCTGTTACTTTAGGGAATATAGGTCTATTTATAAAACTGTCATTTTTGAGTATATTGCCTTATGATAATGTTTTAAATATTTATCATAGCCAAATGCTTTAAAAATCACTTGCAAATAGCAAACTTGTTATTTTATTAATAACATACAATAATGATAAAATAAATTCTTCAAAAATAACGATATTTAGTAACAGTCTATCAGTTTTAATTCCACTTCCTGTTCAAAAGAAGGAACGTTACAGTCTATGACAGTACTACAGACATGTATTATAATAAATTATATTAGTTAGGCGGATATACATTTACCAACTTATTAATTTTATCAGATCACAGCCAAATGCTGTAAAAATCTGTCAAAAATATCATAGTATTTGATAAATAATAAAACATTATCTTAAGGCTCAAAAATGTCAATATTATAACTTGACCTATTCCCTAAAGTAACATACTCGTGTCGGCAAAAATCAGACGGAAAAAATATCAGAAAATTAATAACAACATTACACGAACATACATTTCTCTATCAAAACACATGTTGCTTATACACAAAATGTTCTAAGTACTTATTCAACAATTTTAAAGCCTTAAGGAGCCAAATGGTATGAGCAACGACACAGAATAGTGTTTCCTCGTTCCGTCTCGCTGGCTCGGAAACGTATCAAAGGAGGCACCAGTCCTGCAGAGTGATTGACATATCCATCAATCCGATACATTTGGAATAGGAAGTTCCATAGTCTGTAAGGACCTTTATTCGAATTCGCGTGTGAGTCGTGAATACCTTTGTCGTTTATTGAAAACTAGATATAGGTTCATTGCGCGGCTTAACTCAGCGTTCTCCGTCTCGCGGGAATAGTGGGATAAAATGTCACTCAGAAATAATATACCTAGCTGTCTAGCACAGACTGTCTAGTGGTATTTTCAAAATCGGTCAGTATCTCTAGAGATTTCTTCGTACATACAAACTTTACCTCTTTATAGATAAGGATAATTATTATACGATAATTATTTATTTGTAATAAAGGAAGGTGAGTTGGAGGAACGCACATTTAGCTACACATGTCGGCATACAAAAATTTAAAAAAATATAAATTACAAATCATTGGTGATTGGTGTTCGTATAGGTTAACCGACGGTTAACCAACATTTAGCGTATTCGACTGTTGGTGAACTATGGCCTAGAGTGATTGTATGAGTTTTGTACCTGATATAATATGTGTAACCGCTTACGATGGAAGATCTCTCATGAAACTGAAGGACAAATTGATAAGCTAAAAAAAGTCCCAATGGAAATACAGCATACAATACTTAATATTAATACATTACTTAAGCAAAAACTTAAACATAAAACAAAGTTCAAAATTTCTTTAATCATTTTAAGATGATTACAACACTTGTGAATGTCAAAGAAGCTACGCCAGCATCGGTTCGCAAATCCTACGGCAAATAGGTAGGTATATAGGTAGTTATCAGTAGTACCTAGTATAAAACAAAGTCGCTCTCCGCCTCTGTCTGTCTGTTTCTAAGCTTTCTTCTTTTAAACCACGCAACAGATTTTGATGCAGCTTTCACTGTTATTTAAAAGATTTATTCCCGAAGGTTTAAACATACAAACATTCTAATTAAGTATTTGTTTAATAGAGAATATTCTATGTTTTATGATGAAGCAGTAAAAAAACGATTTTTCGAGCGCTTTCATTGCGAACGCTGGCTAAACCGTATGAGATACATCAAAACAAATTGTTCACAGAACCCCGTGCGAAGCCGGGCAGGGTCGCTAGTATAAATATATAAGCTATATGGTTTGATCCGACCTTTTGAATCTGTTACTCATCCAAACCTTACACTTAACGTCTTTAATCACTCAAGGTAAGGGATCAATAGATAACCCATAGATAAGACCCTTCTACATAATTTATGCCCCACTTATCTAGGGCGGCCTTCAATCATTATTAACCCAATTTTTTAATAAAGCCCTCGGTAGTTTATAGAGGTTATACAAGGTGCTCCGAAATATGGTCGGCAAATGCCATCCCGGCCTAAAGGGCACCTCCCGCCTTGTCACGGAGGGATATTAAAAAGGGTGCTAATGCCAAGGAACCGGTAGAAATGGATGTGGCCTTTGAAGAGGCATTATAAGTGGTTTATGATCTAGGCTGGTGCGGTACCGGCTAACGCTCCAAACTTCGGCAAGTCTTCCGGGCTTCAAATTAAGGCGATACTCGGAAAAATTATGCTAAAGCGAGATAGCAATGAGAAAACGACGCGCGCGGGAGCGAGACCGATTTTGCCGATTACGCAAAAAAATACACAAAATCACTTCGTATTCAAAAACTATAGCGATTTAAAAAAAATGGTTCTATACGATCCTAAATATTATTGGTGTGCACGAATTAAACCAATTTTCAATAGTATATTGTATCCCCATTTAAGAATAATCTTGATATTTCTTATTTTCTAGAAGTATTTTCGAAAATAAAAAGTGTCGAGCCAAAATCAAAAAATCGTGTTTCTGAAACTATACGATTCTAGATAAAGGTATGAAGAAATATATATCTTATTACCAGATTTATAACAACTCTAACCGTCCTATAGTTTTATATCAAAGAGTCCATACTTTTTCCGAGTAGCGCCTTAATACAGATAAACCGAGTCCCAATCAGGCCAAAATGGGGGAACCCCGATTCATGATGGATGTCACAGGAACATCGAATAACTCCGGCAAATAGTACAATACGAAATTGGGTATTTGACTGTTGTTGAAATGTAGATATTTAATTATGACATTCAGAAATATAACATTATTGAATAACAAATGTGAAAAGTAATTCAATATGTATTTTATCAAGCGAATTATGAGCTACTTAATTGTGACACTAGCTATCTCTTTCTAAAACGAAATTTACTATAGCACGAGTATGGCGCCATAGAAATGTGACGTCACATTTCTATAGCGGTCTACTTGTCTAATAAGAAAGTTTGAAGCTCTATATCGCTGAAAATATGCAAGATATTTGAAAATTAATACCTATGTGGTGTTGCTACTAATTCAATAAACATTTTAAGTCAATAAAAGAAATTTAGTCATGTATCCAATTCCGTACTTCGATTTATCTGTTTTAAGTTGTAGCCCGGCAGATTTGATGAAGTTCGGAAAGTTAGCCGATATGGCCCCTGGTTTAGTCATAAAACCACCGGTATCAGCCCACTGATTCACAAACCGTCGGAAACGTTCCCGACAGCGGAATGTATGCTCTGTCACTGTCAATCATTTCAGAATAGACAAAAACAAAGCAATGCATTCGAAACCGATACCCTTTCCGAACGGTTATGAAGCAAGGAAATTTTAATTGCCTCTGTAGTCTAGTGGTACACACTACCAGTTTCAGACTAAGAGGTCCCGGGTTCGATTTCCATTGGGAGTACATATTGTATTCAGTTTGTTTGGTGGTAGGACTTGTTTAAGTCCGCCTGGCAGTACCACCATCTTATCTAAGTGTGACGCCATAACAACGATGTTTTCTTTCAGCATTTTTGTGTACCGGTAGTTAGAGATAAGATAAGATAGCCAGTTCCTCAGTGTTGATGATTCCGGGAGTAGTGCGCTTCCATCTGCAGCCTTATTAGCCGTCTGTGGCAGACGGGGTAGCACAGGGGCAGAAACTAAAGCTCCTATAGTTTTGGTCCTCTCTTTCTCTACGCATGGTTATGGCGGACACTAAATTGTTGCAGCCCAGAACTTGGCTCCTTTGGCAGTCTTGTCTGTTGCTGTCATGATCTGAGCTGATCAATCCGCGTGCAGCTGTCGGGACAAGTAGAGCGCGATGATAGTAAGGCCATCGTTTGACCTGCACCAAAAAGACAGTCCATAGCATAAAGGATAAGGTGCATGAAAGCAGGCTTCTCGTAGATGTAGCAATGCTTTAATGACTCTGTAGGCCTACCTCTTATTTAACGAAAGATTTAACTTTGTTCTACCCGTCCCTCTCACTATCCGGGCATGACAGAATCGGATGAAAGCGGTGGGGCTAACTAAGTTTCGTTATTCGTTGAATTAGAGTAGGCCTACAGATCGAATTGGAATTTTATTCTGAAAGCCAAGGTATATAAGGTACTTAAGCTTCAGTCGTTCGCGAGATGTATGACCAAAAACTTGATAAAAGCTTTTCAAAATTAATAATAAATTTATTTATTACTAAATTCAGTTTTACAATATTACTTTTCGAGCTCCCACACTAGCCTCAGCCTGTCCTGTGGGGGTAGTACACGATTTACAAAGAGCAAAGTAAGCACAGCGTCCTCTTACATAACAAAATAATAAATATAAAAAAGTAAACATAAGAAGAAATAAAATAAATAACAGTATCTAATATTTACCTAGTCAAAATTAACCTTAAGATTGTTCAGGGATGATGGTATGTGTGTGTGTGTGTATGTGTGTGTGTGCGTGTGTGTGTGTGTGTCATCCGATGGTTTTTAACACATTTTCTGTTTCCATGTAATTCCACCTCATTACAGTGTTGGTGACAATCCTTTTTGTTTCTTAAAATTAATATTAACATTCGACTTTGCCTTCTCCATTACTTCTTACTCGTTCTAGTGACACCGCCTTACGCTGCCGAGTCGAGTAATAAACCTGGTTTCATCCCCAAAAGACGGGACAACGCTCTTTTAATTTTCACATGTACCACGGCTAATGTTGCCAGCGATATGCAGAATTATTAGTCTTTAAAACGACACTGTTGTTTCTTGTAAAACTCTAAATGTCTTGTAATCTTGTTCAACCAGATCGAAGTTTTATAATTTTATCAATGCAGCAGTTTAATGTCTGAACATAAAATGAACTTAATGAAGCTTTTGCTTTATATTCTTCTAATTGTCGTGTCAGTAGCAAACTACACTATTAATTCCAGTCACAAGGACTGGAATTGATTCTCTAGAATCTAGAATTGAATGGTTGAATTGGGCTAACCTGATTTTTCGGCTGTACCTACGACACTTGCTAACAGTCTTTAAATAAGAGTAATTTATTTTTACCCCTGCCATGGCCGTCTTGTTTAAAGAGCTCTTGTAAACCACCACGCAATCGAAGAATTAATGGCACTGGCATGGAGAATTTGGCATAAACTTACGAAAAAAGTTTTTCTAAGACCTAAAGGTCACTTTTGTTTTAAGTCTTCAGGGTTGCTAAAAAGGTTTTGTCTCTATAAAAAATGTCTAGATGGGAAATAATGCCCAACCCTTTCAGGCAGCTCCCGAAAAACAGCAAACGAGAGGTAAATAATAATGGCCATTAATTAAGGAATTTTCTCGGGACTTACTGAAATACGACTGATGATAAAAAGGGAAGGATAAGTTCAATGTACACTGCAGCTTGGGTATTATTATTTTACACTTTGAGGACTTGGACGCGTAGTCGAGTTTTCATCGTATTTTTTTAAAGCAATGCTTCGTGGCGTGGGTATTGAAGAAAGTTCTTCTGGAAAAGAAATGGAATCCTGATAGTATTTACGTTATGGCTAAAAGCCGAAGTACGGTTTCAATCAGATCCAACCTTAGCTGCATAGGTATGGAAGGTTTAAGACCAACTACATCCTGTATTATCAATATAACGTCTATCTATATCTACTTACGAATTTTCAAACCTGCCGGCCTAGCATGAGCGGCTTATAACGCGCGATATGATATGGTACGGCAAGTTGTCTTGCTTACCCCACTAAGGTGCAAGAAAGACAACTTGCCGTACCATATCATATCGCGCGTTATAAGCCGCTCATGCTAGGCCGGCTGGGACCTTCAATGCAAATGTATTTTTGTTTACTACGGACTAATGATATTTTGAAGATCATTCCCGTAAATCGGAAACAATTTTTAAATAGCATACAAGGTTTACTAATCGGCTCCATCCATGATCAACATGTATAAAACAAGAAGTAACGTCCATCAAACATCGTCTAGAGCAGAAATAGAAGCTCATTAATGTTAGTTTGATTTTTCATTGTCTGCACTGCAGGGTGTTATGTAGAACTGCCTTTAGGCTTTAGGTAGGATCGTAAATTGAAAAGAAGAACGCTCAGCTCCTTTTATAGCCGTTATGGGACTCATCAGAGCTTGATGTATTAACTGCGCGTGCGTACTGTGAGCGACGTATCGGGGATACACTTGTCAGTTACAATTTATTATAGAAAAGTATTTGATTGAAAACTTTCCTACGTATTTGTAGCAGCAGTTGTTCTTTAGGAAGTTGTCAGTTCTTGGTATATCATTTGAAGACATTCTTTGAAAGACTAACAACTCCCAACGAAATGAGTTTAGATATAAATGTCAATGTTTTTTAAGTGTCAGTGTTTTTTAGTCTATCATATAAATATGGAAAGTCAGAGATGACTTCTTTCCACTTGCAACCATTTTTTTTTATGTGTCTCTATTCTTTCCGTCATCTAATACTTATTTACTATACCATTTTGTGAAGTGCCTACCGTGCTCCGCGTAAGGAAACCAACCCTGCTGCATCAGCCACGACCCTGGGACGTCCCGGCAGCCTACATCGTCTCTCAACGCCACGAGGCGGCAAGGTATTGTGCACTCCTGGTTTTCCTTCTTTTTTTGTCAACAATCGCGTTTAAAATTTCATTTGTTTTTCCCCGCATCGCAAAATTACAGTCCATTTTTAAATTCGATTCGCCCGCTCAACCAACCACACTAGCTTTCCGCCCGCGGCTTCGCCCGCGTGGACTTCACGACGTTATCCCGCGGGACTGTGATATTTTTCCGGGATAAAAGTAGCCTGTGTTCCTCTCCAGGCTATAAAGTATCTGTGTCCCAAATTTCAGCCAAATCCGTTCAGCCGTTTTGGCGTGATTGAGTAACAAACATCCAAACATAACTAAACTTTCACATTTATAATATTACTAGCCTTCCACCCGCGGCTTCGCCCGCGTGTACTACACAACGTTATCCCGCGGGTACCTAGGTGATATTTTTCAGGAATAAAAAGTAGCCTATGTCCTTTCTCAGGCTCTAGACTATCGCTGTACCAAAATTCATTCAAATTGGTTCAGTAGTTTAGGTGTGATTGTGTAACACACAGACAGACAGAGACGCATTTATAATATACTAGCTATCCGCCCGCGGCTTCGCCCGCGTGGACTACACGATGTTATCCCGCGGGAGTGTGATATTTTTCCGGGATAAAAAGTAGCCTATGTTCCTCTCCAGGCTTCAAAGTATCTGTGTCCCAAATTTCAGCCAAATCCGTTCAGCCGTTTTAGCGTGATTGAGTAACAAACATCCAAACATCCAAACATCCAAACATCTAAACTTTCACATTTATAATATTAGTAGGAAGTAAGGATTTGTACAGACATTAATCACATTTGTACATACACATACCCAAATTTAAAGCTGAACCTTATGTGGATAGATTGACTTTTGCATAATCTTCGTGTCTTGAACTTAATTATGACAAAGAAACTAATTAACCAAACATTACAAATTCACACCAGACCTCTCTTTATTCTGCATGGTAACTGATTATATAGTAAGTCTCCTGTCCCTCGTTACACGCCTACAATGTAAATCATTTTATATGGACATAAGCGTATAATGCCCAATTAGGTAGCGGCCATAGCCAAGAGCTATGGCCTTAGTGGTTTAATTAAAATTTTATTGAGACTAATTAATTTTCTAAGATTTTGAGGACATTAGTACTGATGTTTTAAAGAGACTAATTTGTTTTCTTAGTACTTGAAATGTTATATTTAAGTACTGTTTTATTGTTATTGGTTTGATTAGTGAGAGGTATAGTATAAGGTACGGGTAAGTAAGTACTTCAATTTAATAGATATTAAACTCGTTGATAGGAAATGTACCGTAATCAATCAAATACCGTTTCTTCGGAGCTTTATTGCTCATTGCTGTTGATAAACATTTGATCTCCAATAAAGATGCAGTAATTATAATAATAAAAGTAAACGCAATAATTATAAATATCTATTATTAGTTTTATTATATTTATGAAGTGGTTTTATTATCAAAGTACTTAATAAAAATCGAGTAATTTTTTGTGTTGTCAAATAGTGGTTTTTAATGCAAGATGCATAGGAACTTAGATTACGAAATGCAACCTCCAGTTAAATGAAAGATGTTTCCCATTTTTAACAATGATATTTAACTATATGTGTGTCTGTACTTAGAAATGTTTTTTTTTAATTAACTCTTTTCTTGAACCCTTTGATATCTATTAATTAAGTTTTTTCTAAGAAAATCGCTTCCTCTTCCTCGCTGCTTCACTCCCAGTCCACACCCTTAAGTATTAGCAACGGTAAGGAACAATTTGTGCGCAAGTGACGAACCCTAGTCATTTTAGGGGACCATTCTCTATTAAACGGCCATAAACCTTATACCAACATAATAGGGTTCGTTTTGGCCTGAACTTTTAATCACAGGTAACCCATAGAAGTTTGGACATATAGACTTTATAGGTGGGCAGTAGAGTTCAATATCGCGTGATGAATATTAACAAAGCTTTATCGAGAAGCAAGGTCATATGCGAGTCTTGTCTTAGTGTGATTTATAAGGAAATTTTACATGACTACGATATTTTAATAACGGTTCTTGACTTAAGAATTACTGCATTGTTAAGTCATGTTAAGTATTTTACGTTTGATTGCTTTTTTTGCGCCACACACAATGGCCTTAAATGCCCGACTATTTCCTAGTGAAGTGACCGGCACTTCAGCATAGCATTCGGCAACCCTCGGGAGGTGGTGAATCCTCACTGCTGTGAGGTATCTATGGCAGTGAGTCTTCTATACTAATATTATAAAGAGGAAAGATTTGATTGTTTGTTTGTTTGTTTGCATCGAATAGGCTCCGAAACTACTGGACCGATTTAGAAAATTCTTTCACCATTAGAAAGCTACATTTTTCCCGAGTGACATAGGCTATATTTTATCCCGATATTCCCACGGGAACGGGTACCACGCGGGTGAAACCGCGTGAATCCGCTAGTACTGACTAAACACCTACACTACCTGAATTTAGTTGTTACCGGAAATTAATAAAATTGAGGTAGTACTTGTTCTAAGTCCACATGGCTAGTCACCAAGATCGTCGTTATGTATGGCGAAGAGTCCATACATAACGATTCCCATGGGCTTCCCTTTTAAAAATCTTGGGGGCCTTATTTTCTGAAGAAACGCTTGACGTTTGCAACACGTGCGGCCCTACCGCCCAAGCACCGTAGGCTTGATTACGATTACGACGCATCGTGCCGTCCTTGTCATACCATACTAAATGTGTTAAGGCATGACAAGGATGGCACGATGCGTCGTAATCGTAATCAAGCCGACGGTGCTTAGGCGGTAAGGGGGCTGGTTAGTGCTTTTCGGTCCGGCTTACCTTCGCTATATTCGACCCCTCATGACTGCTAGCTACCACCATCTAATCCAGGGTTACTGAAAGTGGGTTTCGCCAATTCAGCGAAGGGGGTTCGCGACAAATTTACGTCATGGCGGCAGTCCAACGTCACGTCACGTCCTAATTTTCGCTTTTTTTGTTTGTTTTAAATTTAAGGTCATACTGAAACGGAAAGCTAAACGTTTTGTATATGAATGAGCTAGCCAAGGGGGGGCGGGGGTTTAAAGATAAGGGTTCGCGGTAGTTTAGTAAATTTAAAAAAGGTTCGTAAAGCTATAAGTTTGAGTAAGCCCGATCTAATCTAAGTTTACCGTCATAGCAACAATTTGTTGTTGGGTTCTGGAAGGTAGATATGTTAGTTCCTCAGTGGTTGTGGCTTCTGGGAGAAGCGTGCTTCCACCTTCAGCCACCTTCCACCATCGCCACGTCGGGTGTGTTGAAGGGTAAGCGGTGCCACGGTAGTATTTAATGGAAACCGAAACAATAGACTTAAGTCAACGTCTTTTCAAATAGTTTTAATCATTATACCTACGTCTGATACATTTGTATTTATTAATACTTACTAACATAGTTTTCATGAATTCTGTCTGCGAAATACTTAACACAAAGGACTTTATTTGTTGGTGTTTTAATTATTTTCCTTTGTTCAAAGAGTAAATTGACATTTTAATTATTTTCACTCAAAATGTAATTAAATTTACCTATAAGTACCTAGTGTATTTTATTAAAGTTGCTGCTTCATTGTGAAAGAAATCAACTTGAAGTCAGACAAAAACTTTAAAATATTTAATATGAATTAAATTAAAGTTTCTGACTGAGCTCTGAATTCACAACATTAACATTAATTTAGAGACTTTGCTTCAATTCAATACTGTTTAAGTTAGTTCATTGTTTTGTGTTGCCATTCAAATGATTTAATTTAATTTTGAATATTATAATTTAAGTACGTCTCGTATTTCGTGACCTAAATTAATGATTTTTTCTTTTTTTTGCAGGTAAGATAAGCTTCACTACATTGAATGCGCAATAAACTTTGTAAGTAATGAACTGCATTCCGTAATGTATATTCTATATTCTCATCTCATAAATGTGAAATGAGAGCCAAGTTCAATATTAAGAATATGCGTCTATGGCAACAAAGCCGACATTTTTTTTTTGTAAATGTAAAATTTTACGAACTTTAATTTTATTGCTTTGCAATTGAGTAGGTATGTAAAATATTTCAACACACTGGTTATAATATATTATGATCTCTTCCAATACGTGTTGAAAACCTTAAGGCACACCATAATAAATATGTATTTAACATAAGCATTTCTGTTCTGCATCCTTATCATTAACTTATCAAAACGAGTCAAGTTATTCGGGTACAGCTACAATAAAACGTTAATAAACTTGGCCTCTATGTCCTTGGCTTAAGGTTCAGATTAGCTTTGAACCCGGGTCCTTATCACGCTGACTGGAGCACAATCTCTGGGCCTGTACTTGTTATGGCTAATGTTAAACACTGTCATTTGCCTCAACACCTTTGTGAGCATTTTTATTGGTATGGCAACATATTTACAAGGATGGAGAATTGGGTAGATGTGGCTTGTCGGTGCTGCCGTTTTATCGAAGACATCCTTTAAAATATTCCGCCTGAAAGCGACTAATAGGGCTCGTGGTTTTTTACTATCACATAATCCTATAGGGCAGGCGTACCGGTTTTGGCCACTTTAAGGATTTTTTCACTTTTAACCGCTTAGTGTTTAATGATCTTAAGTATTTTAGAGAAAATTTATAATGTAGAGTTATAGATAATTTATCGACCCTTAAGGGTACAATCTACAAAGTAAAAAAATATCAATAGTTTTCTTCATTTAGAACAAATTCTGCGGAGGGAACCAAATACACCGTTTGCATTGGTTTTGGCCACTTTCATAAAATTACTATATTTATAAGTTGAGTTTATGCTTAATTGATGTCTTATTAGAGTTCTGGACTAAAACACTACATGAAATAGTATTTCAATCACAGCTAGCTCCTTACTACAATTTTATAAGTATACCTTGTAACGGCTGCCATTTTTACTTACTTCTTTCATTGTTTTATCCATAATAATCGCACAAACTATTAATGTTATGAAAAAATCATTACAACTATAAACAAATGTGGTCTATTCAGTTCTATTGTATTTATGTGATAGGAGCTGTCAATGTCAGATGCCACTCAGCTGTCTGTTTGTTTGCGATGTTCCGAAGTAACATAGCTATAAACCGCCGCGCGTTCCGTGGCAGACTGTGATCTGTATGCGAAATACTTTGATTGTAGTTTCGTGCATATTTATATTGCATTTCTTAACGTAACAACATAAATAGTCTATTGGAAGCAATTTTGTCTTACGCGCGCCATAGATTTTACTAAATTAATCTTCCAGATAATTCTGAAATCTTCGCGACGTAATTAGTCGGTGCCTTGGCTGTATGATTAAAATCCAATGACAAGTTGAATCTATCTATGCAAAAAAATTATAACCCTACTTACAGCCAGAACGTTCTGGAAGATTTTTAATATATAAAGGAGAATTCGCTAAAGATTTCTCCTTTTTCTGGTTTCTCGCCCCAACATAATTGGGGTCGTATCTCCGGGCAACATCTCCCCGAGTCTCACCGGTACCTACCTGCTGTACCTGCACCAGTACCTGCCTACTTCGTGCCGCTCTCCACCTGCTCCTGCGCGCCTAACCGCCAGGACCCTGCTCTGCTCCGGCCTACCCCGGACCAGACCCCGCTGCCTCTAGGCTACAGCGACTTCTCCCCTCTTTAGGAAGTCCCTAAGTTAAGTCCTCCCAACTTGTTCTTTGCACTGATCCCCGAGCGACAGAACCCACGGTCTAATTGTGGAAAATAAAATACACTTAATTTCATATACCCTCTTTTATTTCTGACTCGTGCTCTCCGGCTCCTCCAGCCAGGAGCGTTTCAGTGGCGCCCAGCTCATTCAGGCTCGCTTGGTGATCAGTGCTTTATTAATTTATTTATTTTTGTGCTTCGTATGTGGGTACCTATTTTTTTTATCCGAGTTGTGTAACGAACGGCTAACCGTGGTGATTTAACTGTAATATTTTCTTTAAATATCAGCCTTTCCTTGGTTCTAAACCAGGAAGCCTGTGATTTTTATTTTAACCGACTTAAAAAAAAAGGTTACTTACCTTTCCTTAATAATTTTTTTTTTTTTTTACTTTTTAACTTAAAGCCATTGATATTCATTTAACCTACTTCAAACAAGGAGGTTATTTACTTTCTTCATTTAAATTGTAATTTTTTTAAATTGAACTTACAACTGTTATAGTTACCCACATACCCCTTTTGTTACTTCAGTAGTGGTTGCACTTGAGTAGGCTCGTCGCGCAAAAGACTCACCTAACGTACTTAAATATGGCTGTGCGTAAGATAAATTTTCTTTCCTTACAAAAGTCGGAACTTGAATACGAAGTCGGACTTCGCGGAGAAACACCGGCTGATAACGTGGCCGATTTAAGGAAGCAAATTACAAAGATCTCTAAAGAACTTCCTTCTGAGGAGATTTTAGCCTCGCATTTGTCTTCTGCTGACGACTTAGACGGCATCTCAGCCGCATTAAACAAATCTAATAAAAACCTTGAATTATTAAAATCTAAATTTGATAGAGGTGTTTATTTGAGAACGGAGGTTATTCTTAACCACGTTTTTCATCGGCTCGGTAGAGTTGATGCAGCCGAGGACGCGTTATTATTGGGTGCCCTTGCTGAATGCAAGCGCGGCTTGAGGGCCCAGGACAGGGAACTGTCCACTTTAAAGCCTAGGGAGACGCCTGTCTCAGGCGCGAATGCGGGTGACCCTTTGCTCCCCGGTCCTTCTACTTCCAGCCGAGAGCAAGTCAACGCGACGGAGTCTATTATTAATGTTACTATCGATCGGGCTCTTTCCGATTTCACTAAACTTAAATTCAACGGGAAAACTTGTGTTGTTTCCTTTATTCAAAAGGTTGACGAGTTTGTCACAGCTAGGGGCATAGATTATAGTAGGGTTTTGTCGTTTGGTTACGAAATTTTTACCGACGACGCCTTGTATTGGTTTCGTTGTGCCAGGCCAAAAGTAAATACCTGGGGAGAGTTAGTAGCCTTGCTGAAGGCTGATTTTCTTCCGAAAAACTATGACTCTCAATTTAAATCGGATATTAGAGCTCGTACCCAGGGTGTTAACGAACCAATTGCTATATATCTTTCGGTAATGGAGGTTATGTTTTCTCGCCTCACGAAACCAATATCAGAGGAAGATAAATTAGAAATTTTACTTACTAATATTAGGCCTTGCTACGCTAATGCTCTTACTCCGTCTTCGGTGATAAACTCCATCGACGATCTTAAAGCTATTTGTCAACACGTTGAAAAAATACAGTGTCAAGTGGCAAATTTTGTTGAGCCTTCTGCTTCTAATATGTCGAACTTAGCTACGGAGTTCGTTTACCGCGGTGCTACTAGCACTCCGGTTGTTAATAAACCTTTTACTAAAACTAATAAGTCATTTGTTTCAGCTGTGAACAATGATAATATATATTGTCCTAGATGTCGTTCTAACACGCATAATTTGAAAAACTGTACTCAACCACGAACAATAGTTTGTTTTAAGTGTGGCAAAGATGGTGTTCGCACCCCCGAATGTCCGGATTGCAATAAGCCCACCAATCAAAAAAACTAATTGATCGGGATTGTGAAACTAGGCAGCTTCGCTCGAGATTCTCTAGTCGTTGCGATGAAGCTGAATGGAAAGAATGGTTATCTATTATATCTAATCTATCTCATAGTCATTCTGAGTCTCCAATCCCGGAATCTGAAATTAATTTTTCTCGACCGTATATTTCTGTTATTATTGGTGATAATCATGTCGTTGGTCTTTTAGATACCGGTTCCGGCATATCCTTACTTGGGAATAATTATCAGGAATATATATTAAATCCTAATAATAAACTTTATTCTTGTGACCCGTTACAGCTTTCTGCAGCTGGCGGTCAAACTTTTACTGCCTCTAAATATGTTATTCTACCTTTAAATTTTAAAAATAAAACTATTCATATTAAATTATTTGTTGTGCCGGAAATTAAAAACAAATTAATTCTTGGTATGGATTTCTGGAGGAAGTTCGAGTTGTTTCCGAGTGAACTCGATAGCCTTTTGCTGGATGAGTCTAACGAATTTAATATATCTAATATTGCTCTTGACGATCCTAAACAAATTTGTTCGTACGCTCAACTTAACAACGAACAAAAGGAAAACGCTGATAATATTATTTCTCAATTTCGTAGCATTTCCTATGAAAAATGTGGTTTAGGTCGTACTTCGTTGATCACTCACGCTATAGATACAGGTGACTCTGTTCCCATTCGACAACGTTACTATAGAATGTCCCCTCAGAAGCAACAAATTCTCTCCGATCAACTGGACGAGATGTTGAAAGAAGATGTTGTCGAACCATGTGAGAGCCCTTGGTCTAATCCCGTGCTTCTTACTCCCAAAAAGAATGGCGAGTATAGATTCTGTCTCGACAGTAGGAAACTAAACTCTGTCACTCGCAAAGATGCTTACAGCTTACCTTATATAACTGAAATCCTAGATAACCTTAGGGATGCTAAGTATCTATCTAGTATAGACCTATCTAAATCGTTCTGGCAGGTATTAATTAAGCCTGAAGACCGATGTAAGACTGCATTCTATATTCCCTCTAGAGGAACCTTCCAATTTAAGTCTATGCCTTTTGGGTTGACCAATGCACCTGCCACGCAGCAAAGATTGGTAGATTTGCTGTTTTATGGTCCTGAATTCGAAAATAAGGTCTATGTATTTGTTGATGACGTAGTAATTGTGTCTAATTCCTTTCAGGAGCACATTTCTTTACTTTTACGAGTTTTGGAGAAACTAAAGTTCGCAAATTTAACTATAAATTTCGAAAAATGTCAATTTTTCAGAGAAAAATTAAAATATTTGGGTTATATGGTCGATTCGAATGGGCTACACGCCGATCCGGAGAAAATTGAGGTCATTGTGAATTATCCTACTCCTACTAACAGGAAGGAAGTTCGTCGTTTCTTAGGTACTGCTTCTTGGTATCGTCGTTTTATTCCCAATTTTAGTTCATTGGCTGCACCATTGAACAAACTTACCTCTCAGGGTAAGAATGCAATTCCTTTTGCCTGGTCACCAGAAGCAGAAACTGCCTTCAAGAAGCTCAAAGAGTGTTTAACGTCCCCTCCGATTTTATCTTGTCCGGATTATTCTGAACCGTTTCAAGTCCATACCGACGCTAGTGATTACGGGATTGGAGCTATACTAACTCAAATTTTAAATGGCGAAGAGAAAGTTATAGCCTATATGAGCAAGTCCTTGTCGGCACAAGAACGAAACTATAGCGCTACGGAGCGGGAAGCGCTCGCAGTAATTGTGTCTATAGAACATTGGCGCTGTTATTTGGATAATGGCCGGAAATTTACCGTTTTTACTGATCATTCGTCTTTAAAATGGTTTCTAAATATTAATAACCCTACAGGTCGACTTGCCAGATGGGGAGTACGTCTTTCTGCGTTCAACTTCGACATCAAACACAGACGTGGCAAGGATAATGTCGTTCCAGATTCGTTGTCCCGTGCGGTGCCTGTAGCGGCTATAGATAGCGTCAACCGATCTTCTTCACCTCCTGTACTTGATCCCTGGTATTTGGAGCTATTTGCCGGTTGTCAAAATTCCCCTACCTCTTTTACCAATTATAAAATAAATAATAATAAGTTATATCGCTTGATTAAAAGAAAATTAGCTGCTCAATCCGCTAATTTTCTAGTACGTTAGCTAACAAAAGTGAGTTGTGAGTCTTTTAAAATAAATGAACTTTATGATAGGTTGGAAACTTTCTACTAATGCCAAAGTGGCCAAAGGTGGCACAATGCTAAAATTTCTAGCCCCACTTTTGGCCACTTATTGTTTCCCAACTTTTTGTAAGAACAGTGAAAAAACAACACTTAATCCATCTAGAAGAAACATATTCCAATATGATACAAAATATTAAATAACCATAAAATAATTTTATTGTAGAAATAAAATGATTTTACAAAACCTTTACCCTTAACATTTTGATTAAGAATTTTACAAAATGTTAACTTTGAAACATAACACGTGTTTATTTCTAAAATATCGTACTACATAGAAAAAGCTAAGTGCTGTAATTATTAACTAAAAGTCCAATCTTTTATTCGCCATTAATAAATATAAATAATAATATGCTCGGCATTAATTTAAAATAAGTCTATGTAATTTGCATGCTAATTAATTTTAGCTAAACATGTATGGTCCTATCAATAATTTATAACAACTTTTATACCATGTTTATTAGCAAATAAAAATTTCTAATTTCTAATTTCTAATTTCTAATAAGCAATAATTATTTAATTCCTATTTATATAACTTTAAAGTGAAAAGTGACCAAAACCGGTACAGTGGCTAAAACCGGTACGCCTGCCCTACTTACAAAATTGCATTGTGAATGCATAAAAATAATTTAAATCTCAATCTTAAGATTGCTTTGTTTACCTGTTTCTTTTTCGCCAAATTAAGATTTTCTTAATCTTTTAATCTTAGAGTCCTTACCTTAAAAAAACTAGTTGTTCTGGGGTTTTAATACCTAGTTAGTTAAATACTTTACATATAAGTACCTACATAAAAGAGCTATTCGACTTCCATTTTCTATCCGAAAATGTGCAAACAACGTTTCATAGAAACGGTAAGTCATTATTCATTAAACAAAAATAATGTACCCCTTCTATTTGCACTGGCTGCATATGATTGCAAATATGCACCAGCCGCATTTAGGTATTGATATTGGCACCCCTGATTCGATACGATGCCACATCCACACCTTACACCTTCCCTACCCCCACCTTAAGGGGGGTGTGTGAGCAATTTGGAAGATAACATCAGCAGGCCACAACGCTGCCTCTTAAATTATTCAAATAAAATCCCACGCCCTATCTCTGATTGTAAATTTTGGCGTACAGATGTGTTTGTACACTGCCGGCCACGATTACGGGAACACAAAATTATAATATGGAACCTGTCCCTTTCAAAAATGTGTCGGTATACACTTCAATTTAAACACAACCTTTTTTGCGGAGAGGATTATTATATTTCTTAATGTTTTAATTAATTTTGAAATTGATACGTTAAGCGGACGCTGACAAAATTTTTATTAACGGGACTTTTTTACGAATCCCAAATATTATAAGGTGCGATAAACTTCGTGGTTTTAATTAAAATATTTTATGTAGGTAATCTAAGAACTTGTCATGTAAATTTTCAAGATGGTTCGATCAGTATAACGATATTTTTATCCGTTACCCTTATGAGATACAGATACAGCATGGCCAGTGGCGTGCCTAGGGTCTGAGATCAGGGCAAGCCCGAAGACCTAAAGCCAAAAAAGGCGTCCATTTTTTATAACGACTCCGTAGCTCAGTGGTTAGAGCAGTCGCCCGGAAAGCGAAAGGTCGTGGGTTCGTGTCCCATCGGAGCTGGTTGTGAGTGTGAGACGGGTCGATTTTTTCAAAATACTTCATTTTCCATTTTTCAATAATAAAAATTGCATTGTGAATGCAAAAAAGTAAATAAAGGCTTAATTAAAAAATAGTTTTTGATTTGGTAGTCGTAAACCAACGTAATATAAATGGTTTCGAAAATCAGAAAAAACGGATTTGCAAATAAACTATTACATTTACAACCAAACAAACAGATGAAAAAAATACCCGTGTTAGACACTTATTATGTCAAGAATTTTAGATCTTGTAACTTTACACGATATAAAGATAAAAATAAATGTGATAAATTTTAGACTTGTCGTACTTTAGCGATCGAATACTCAGTTTCCATAACATTAAGACACATGACATATATTAAATGAATTTAAGTAATTCATGAAGATTAGTTCCTGATAATTTCAGCTTTCAATTCCAGCTATCATGAAAGATATATCAAAAACAAGATTAAGACAGCAATTCTTTAATAGACCGCCCAAATTGTAGAGGTCACGTAAAAGCGACCGCGCCATATATAAGCGTAACCATCTTAAATGAACGGGATGTTTTCTACGAGTTTTGTACACATTTCTATTGAATTGCCTTTTGTGAGTCTTACTAGTTTGCAAAATACACAAATCTGGAGTAGGTTTGTCTGAAAATACTCGCTGCTTTTTTCGGCAAAGTGAAATGAATTTACCTTTCCCTCGCCTCACCGGCCGGGCGGCGCCGATCAAAACTTTTAACACATTTTAATCTTTCACAATCACAAAAAACAACATCACTCGTCGTTCTGAATTCTGACATCTTTTTGTACAACGAAAAACACTAATTAATGCAAAACAGAAAACTTTATCAAAGAAACATTGGCTCAATCAAACTGCAAAACAACCTGTTATTACTTAATTCACCCAGGTGATCGCATTGCTCCTGATTGGCCCGTTTGTATGCGCTACGCAACGCAGCCATTGGCCTGATTGTGTGCTGCTCTGCAGGGATTGGCCCGATCGTGAGCTGTTTCTGCGGGTTCATCGCTCCCACTTGCGGCTAACTTCCTTTGCATGCCGGCTTTTGCTCAGTTTTGAAATTTCTCATAGAATCTATAGATAGGTACAGCAGTATGTATGTAGTGGGGTACCAGTTTCGTTAATGTTAGAAGAGTGCGGATATATGAATTCGCAAAGCCCGGTTGCAAGCCAACGAGTGCGAGAGAGATGAATTGTATTTTTCGATTAATACGCTATATTATGTAGTTAATGACTTGTCTATCGAACAGTTGTTTGAAAAATTTAATTTTTGATTGAAAATTTACGTTTGTGAATATTATTTTGTTGTTATCATTAATTGTGATTCATTAGTAGTGTAAATAAGATTTTGTTAGGGCAAGCCCGGCTTTTGGGCTTGTATGGAGGTACCGCCACTGAGCATGGCGTTTGTCGCATTTCTTTTAAGCAGTTTTATCAGTTGCTACTGACTTTACAATCTGTTCAAATCACTGTATATTAACGTTTCAGTTAGCAACATTTTTAAGAATATATTTTTTTTCATCGTTAATACAGGCATTCTTGAAATTTCAAACTGTTGTGCTTGTGTTTTAATCGTGAGTTTTACTCAATCAGAATGACTTTTTGAACTGTTAATATTTTTATTGAGAATGTGACTCGCCCAACTTTTGAATTCCAAGTGGGCGTGTTAAGCATAAATAAATTTAACGTTACATAAAAAATCACATTTTGGTTATGTCGCAAAAGTTAGAATTAAAACGTTGGTAATTTTAAAACGTGACTATGAAACTATGATCAATTTTAAATCGGCCTGCAGTTCACGGAGCTATAAGATAAAGGGCGTATACACACTACCATCACCTGTATTGTATTTTATAATGCATATTATTCCGAGTTAACAAACATTGTGTTCGGATGTTAAACAACGATTAACTTGTGTTGTTTATGCTGGTGTAATTAGCTTTATGGTTCTTGCAGATTGATGCGAAGTTGTTAGGTAGGTACTGGTGTTGTGTTGGTATTATTTTGACTGAACAGCTATCCATATCCAAGCTTATAATAAAAGTGCAAAAATTACCACTTAAGTACCCGATTTTGATAAGATAAATGCGAAAGGTTAGAATATCTATGGCACGCACAGGCCTTTCGTAAAGATGTAAAAATGTGGATTGATAGGTATTAACGACAGCAAAAGCCGCAGCCGAGACCAAAAGCTCAACGAGCCTTCCGAAGCACGCAAGAGCTTGAAATATAAAATTTTTGGTCACCCATCCCGTGACCGACCATTGCGAAAGATGCTTAACCTCAACTATCTACTAGTCATAACTATGTTTTATTAGTTAATGAATACTTAATAGTTCCATTGAGTGTGGCTGGTCAAACAGTAAGTTAAGATTGACCAATCAGCTGAGTGATTATGGCCGTAATTATAGCACAAGTTTAGCATTCCCATGTGGCATTACTCGTTTGGTACTATTTGTTCTCGATGCCTTGTTCAGTCACGTTACGTGACTGTACAAAGCATCGAAATTGATATTGCGATAGAAAAAGAAAACAAACAATATCAGTAAAAAATATTTTCATTGTAAACATTTTATTTGGAAATAATTTAATTCGTCATGAGTCTTCGTTTTATATATTTTTATATTCTTTGTTTTCAATTTCCGAAACTACTTATATCAGCTTCGTAACAATACAAAAAAGGCAGTACGCATAATGCATGCAATGCATACGCACCTACCTACGTTGAATAATTGGACTCATAATAGCAAAGAAATTTTTGTTACTTGTTTATTCATGTCTTGAATTTCTAATAATTCTTTTTCTTTTATCAAATCATTCAAATCCATATTATTCCGAGTTGAAAACTAACCTACACCTTATTGTGGGTGACCACCAGTGACAGCGGTGGTGAAGTAAAAAAAATGCTGTCAAAATAACTGTCGGCTGCCAGCAGTATGAACATTTTGTTAGTTCCAAAAATTGCCACCGGGTTAGATAAGTTAAAATGAAGGTTCAATCTTCGATCAACAATAGTACCTACTAGACTAGATGAAGGCTCACGAAATAAATCAAAACTTTCTATGGCACCTTTAAACGGAGAAAAAAAGTTAATAATATCACGATCTTACGTCAAAAATGACAGGAACTACTAAATATACGCTCAAGTGGGCGTATACCGCTTGGCCATTTCTGTCACTCCAACTATGTATTTAGACCTAGGTGTTATTGTTGATCGAATGTTTCAATTTCAATGCTTATATTCTAAACTAGCGGCCGCCCGCGGTTTCACCCGCGTGGTTCTCGTTCCCGTAGGAATATCGGGATAAAAAGTAAGCCTATAAAACAAGCCTATGTTACTCCTTACTACATCAGCTACCTGATAGTGAAAGTCCCATCAAAATCGGTCCAGCCGTTTTAGAGATTAGCCGGAACAAACAGACAGACAGACAGATATACAGACAGACAAAAATTGAAAAAAATGTTATTTTGGTATATGTACTTACCGTATATATAATCATATGCATGTAGTAAAAAGCGGTTATTTTAATATTACAAACATACACTCCAATTTTATTTATTTGTATTTGTATAGAATTACTGATGAGACACGTCATCGTGGTACGGCACTCTGGTCGATAATTTACTCAAGTAATTAGATCCTGTACAATTTGCATCGCGCATAATTTGAATCAGTATTCACTCGGATAATCGCCCGTCTGTGCCCTAACCGATACTTAGTGATAGTCACATTACTATTAATTAGTTAGTGAATGTTAGAAAACATATAAAATTTACATTACTTAATTAATTCATCATTATTTATTTTAACAGACAAAATCACCCTTTCCGATTGATGGGATTCATAGCAGCATAAAAACGCCGCATTCTCTTTATGCAATAAAGATTATGCAAGTGTTACTTTTACTAGCAGTTAGAATAGAAAATCTAATCATTTTCTTTCATTCGATTCAACTTAATTCAAGGACAATGTAAAACATAGGCCTCAATTTCAGGTGATGAAAAATGTAACTACATCAATTTGTTTTATGTCACGCATACCGAAAACAATACGATTTCTCCAGTTTGATGTCTGCACCACCTAACGAAAATGGTTAAGCTTCGCTCTCTCTGTAACCAGCGCTTTATGAGTGAAATAGTCCTCCTAATTAGAGAAAAAGTTCAATTCCCAACAGTCAAATTCATTTGTCCTAGTTTCGGTCATGCATCGGTCCGAACACGTTATCGCGAGTTTCAAAAGTTTGCAAACTAACTTACTGAAGTCAGTAAGTCGATTTAGCTGACGTGTCACGCTGCTTAACCTACTTTGTAACGCTATTAACTGTTAGTTATTGTATGGAAGAACGTCTCTTATCGTAGGATTCGTAGGAAATGTTAGTAGTTACTGGTTATATTAGCTACTATTTTTATAAAGGTATACGGATAAAATTTTCATGGTCATCGTACAAAACGATTGATCCTTGAAACTTTAGCGAAGGAAGTGAGATTGGCAGCACTGAAGCACCACATTGTGATTGATTACCATAGATGTTGACCAAAGTTAGCATAAATGAATTGGGAATTGGGATGTTGCTGAAACTGATCTTTTAAACACAGACGTTTCTCTTATCAATCTAATCTAATTCAAGTTGTGGCAACACGAGTTAAAGAACCACAACAAAGCAATATGAAATATAAAAAATAACATATTCTTTCATAAAAAACCTCCATAAAAATGTTAAAAAGAGGATTTCACAAAAACACCTGCACCATCGGTATTCCTCAGGCGCTTGAGACAAAACGCATAACCTAATAAACATAAAATTTAAATTCCCCTCGGATCAAATCCGCGACGGATTTGTGCGGCTCGCATAGCCAACGAAAAGAGTCGTTTAAAGTTAGGGTTGCCTGTTCTTCTAGAAGTTAGCTAGCGTTCCACTCGCGACTTCGTCCGAGTGTAATCTGGTGACATTGCGCTTGGGATCACTTTTTTTAGAATAGTATAAAGGCAGAATTTCTTTTGCTCTCTTATATGAGTATGTTTTTTTTATATTCATTTATTGCTATTCCACAATATATTAAAGATCTTAATAATAGTAGGTAAGTACATAGTATAGTAGTAGGTAGGTAGTAGTTGGGTTTGGTTAAATCATTTAATTAGGTAATTATTTATATTTTTATTGTTGTCTTTGTACAGTCGTAATCTTTAGATAACAAACCGAATGTTTAGTATAGGTGCTTGTAAAATAAATAACAAAAATACATACACACACAGTTAAGCCACAAAATAAAGTCCTTATTGATTACTTGATTTATAGATTTTCTGTTTAGTTGACAATGAATCATTATAAAAAATTTGACAGCCCTATTTTAACCCTACATTCTCAAAGCAAATGGCAGAGGGCATACAGAAAAAATAACGTTATACGACGATATTTCTTCCCCGGTTTAATAACCCGAGCTAAATAAGATTTATTTGGTTTAATATTGCAAATGAAAGTCGGGAATATACCTACCTACCGAAATCGTACCTCACTTATAGATAAGTTTGGATACTTTAAAAATTGATTTAAATTCGTGATTTGAAGATTTTTCCCCTTTTATTCATAAAGAACTTATACGGTTCATAAACTTTCTCCAAATCACGAATTTGAGTTTGGTCGCAAAATTAAAAAAAAACACTAATTATAAAGTAAGATTTGTTATGAGGTTTCTAACACTTTTTACATGCGACCCCTACCGGCTCGCACGGGATTGATGTATGCACAAAAAAAGCTGTCAATTATTATATGAGACTTCTATGAGAGAGATCCATAAAAATACCTAATGATATTAAGCAATTGCCATATAACAAGCTTAAAACAGTTTTAAGAAAATGGCTAGTTGACCAGTGTTTTTACCCTGTGAATGATTTCTTTAAACATACTACATGAATGTCAATGTAGGTGGATTAAATATTGAATTTTGTATGCTATGTAAAATTTAAGCTAGATAGGTATAAGATCTTTGATTAAAATAACACCCACATTACTGTGACATATAACCCTATTTAAAGCAAATAAATGATTTGATTTGATTTGAAACGACCTTTGAAATGGTACCGGAACCACATTTCTACCCTTACCCACAATGACACAGAGCTGTTGGGCGTTGTAGTAGGTAGCAGGACAGAAGATCTGAAATCCTTGAAAAAAATAACCCTCGACGAGTTTTTTGCCGGTTCTTCTCCAAGGTGTCCCGCCGTAAGTTCCCGCCGCGAACCGATGGCGTAGCTTCTATGACGTTCTTATATCTATACTTATATTATTAAGCTGAAGAGATTGTGTGTTTCCTTGTATGAGCGCTCTAATCTCAGTGACTACTGGACCGAATCACAGAATATATAATAGTAGGTATCTACTAAATGGAATTGAAATATTATTTTTGTGTTGGATAGCCGATTCATCGAGGAAGGTCCATAGGCTATATAACATCACGCTACGACCAAAAGAAGCGGATCATTAAAGAAAAGTGTTGCAGAAACGGAAAAAATATTTCTTTTTAGTAGGTTTTTCCTTTTCCTCGAATTAATGCAGGTGAAACTGCGCGGCACAGCTAGTATTGTATATCACAATCTAATATGAATAAACACATTTAAATTTTGAATCTGAAGAAAGGATGAAAGAAAATTGAGTATTGAGTATTGAGTATAAATTTGACATTTGATAAATCTTAAGGAAATAACGTAGGTAAACTTACCCACTACTTTTTTGTATGTTTTAAAATTTAAAACACTAGGTTAACTAAGTACCTACCGAACTCCGCAAAACCACAGTTTAAATTAAAGAAAAAAAGGTAAGACGTGACAAAAAAGGTACAAGATGCACTAATTAACTGCATGCAGTTAAAGCCTTAGTTAAACTTAATCGGCAGTTTGCATGGAAAACGCGACCCGAGCATCGAACCGATACACCATCGGTTCAGCGCCGCGTTAATTAAAAACCTTTGGGTACATTCCTACTTAGATGTGATATCATCAAATATTTTGCTAAAGGAATTTCGAACATAAGACAAGGAGTTAAAATCTGATTTGCTTTCTAAACTGATTCGATTATTCGTATTGTGATTAGGGTTGTCTAACGTGATGAATTATAAAATGTTATTTTTAAACTACATTAAAATCTAATCTAAACTAAAGTTTTGCTACATCCGTGCGTTAAGTGCTGTTAGAGAATTGTTTTTTTTCCCGAACGTGTAATATAGTCCCTCACATTTTTTAGTACTGTTACTGTGTAATGAGGGCTAACGCGTATGAATTCGCCGCTAAACGCTGGTGTTGCGTGAGGTTTTCAAAACGTCAAATGTCATGCTATGTGTGTGAGTTACGCGCGTTTATTTCTAAAATAAATAAAATGTTGTGATTATTTTGCAATACGAGATTCAAAACGGCAAATATGAGTTACGGGTCAATGAATGAGCGTCAGTGCTTTAAAAGCGGACTAGCGGAGCTACGAAAAAATTATTTTTATAAAAAAATAAAACCGCCTTCTAAAAAAACCACATCAAAAAAGTAAGAAATAATTCCTCACCAAATAAATAACGTAAGTACTTTGAAGTCGGGCGTGAAACATGTACAATTTTTTGTTGTTTTTGTTAAAACCCGCCCGACTTCAAAGTACTTACGTTATTTATTTGGTGAGGAATTATTTCTTACTTTTTTGATGTGGTTTTTTAGAAGGCGGTTTTATTTTTTTTATAAAAATAATTTTTATTTCATTCTTTTTAGTGCATCGTGCAGGCAATTTACGTGTTTTCTGGTAAATAGGTATGTGATCAAACTCAAAACCTCCTTTTTCGAAGTCGGTTAAAATACCTTGAGGTATCCCCTTTTATACAAAACAAGAATCATCTAAATCGGTTTATAAACAAAGGAGTTATGCCTAAAGATACGTATTAAATTCACATAAAGTGGTAACGAAAATGACAGTACTTTCAAGATTTCCTGAAAACTACTGAACCGATTTCAAAATTTCAAAAAATGGGACCAACTTGGAAACCAACCTGATGTAATAACGTTTGAACCATTTCAATCGGTTCAGCCGTCTTCGAGTAATCGGTGGACATACACAAAAAAAAAAAACATACATACAGACGAATAGAGAACCTCCTCCTTTTTGATTTAGAAGTCGGTTAAAAATAAGTTTTTCAGAACAAAACGGAACTGCACAACATTGCGGCATGCTAGATATTTTTAATAAAAAGGTATTATCCATGTATTATCTAAGATTTGTTTTCTTTCACACCCGTAGGACCGTAGGTGTACTTATCTCTACCCAACAATGGGCATCGTACGGCTGACATGACTATAATGATTATTATACAATAATATTCAATTGTTAATTAATACACCAATAACCACAATACAAAATAACAATCATGTTTAAATATAATATAAATTGTTTGTTCTGTCTGTTACGGACAAATTCAACCACTTTAAATACCAACCGATACCAAATTAATTATTAAATAGGAAGTCAATATTATGAACAGCTTTCCAGTTATTTTTTGTAATCAAAGAGCTCAGAAATTATACAAAAAAATGTTAGTGCTTAGTGATTTGAATAAAGTATAAGTAATATGTCGCAGAATAGGTAATGTAATTTAAATTATATTTTTGTGTATTATTTAAATAACATTCAAACACTTAAACACATTTATGGGATTTTTTAAGATTAATTTAGACCTCGAGGTTCACTTTATCGAATATAATTAGAATATACCAAATTGTCTTCTATTTACATTATTAAAAGCTTGTATTCAATAAAAACTACTATACATGTAACAGAATAAAAAATACACTTACTTATTTAACTTAATTCTACAGCATCAGCCCTAATTTGATTCTCAAGTCTAAATGTTCCGGCTCAGAAGATAGAAAGGACAAACACAAAATTAGATTGTAATACCTGAAAAATAAGGCACTAATTCGCTTGTCAACATGAAGGTATTACTCGATTTAAGAAACCTTATCGGATGCTTAACTTATCATATCAATTTTTATTGTCTTACCTTACTTTCTTAAACTTAAGGTCTAACTTTGCTTGGCAAGACTAAGAGGAGGACAAAGTTGATAAGGATATTTCTATGCCTTTATTCCTTTGATTGAATCGTGAGTGCGATCTTATTGGTTATTATTTATTATCGAGATTAGATGATTCCTAAGTACAGTCGAACCCATTCAATCAGGACCGATTTTGGTTATAATTTGTTTGAAAGCGTCAAATCGAAAATAATAAATAAAATAATCAACAAATTTAAATTTCAATCTTATTGAATTTTAATATCTGTTAGAAAATGAACTTAAGGTGGTTCACGATTCAAACTTACAATTGTTTCGACCGTACATCTTACTGAAAAAAAAAATGAGAATCTTTAAAAAAATCCCATCGGTGTCGGTTTGTGAGACGGGTAGATTTTTTCTGAAATACTTACATAATTTTTAAGAAACTTTTTTTTCTTTTCGAGTTGTGGTTCCTCATCAAGAAACTTAGCTAGGTACTACATATTATGAATGAGAAATGAAAGTTTCATCACGGCAGAACGGCTGAATTGATCTGGATGAAATTTATAGCACACATTAAATTATTAGCACAGACATAGATTATATGCTGGAATAGCACATAAGCTACATTTGGCTTAATATTCCCAAGGAAACGGGAACCACGCGGGTGAAACCGCTGGGGCAGCTAGTTCTTAATTGTTGTTCTATTTTTAGCAATTGAATACACTTCATGTCATGATCATGGTCTTTACATTGATAATGGCTTCTCTTTATAGTCATTTAAACAATAGGTTTTCATATTATTAGATTTCGATAATGGATCTTATGAATTGATTGATGATCAATTGATGATTAAAATTAGGACTTTCCTGTATCTATTTAAATAAAAAATACTTTTGTTTATAACAAGTAAGCCTTAACATACATAATGAATATCTATAAGTAGTGTCTTTTTTCCTTTCCGTACAATTGAAAGGATTGAACGCGCTAACGCCACAGAATAAATAATAGGTACATACCTAGTTAGTAAACCTGGGCCCCATTTCTCGAAACTTATTAGACTAATAATATTAGTCCATGAACAAATATTTTTATTAGTCTACCAGTATTAGTTACCAGTCTAATCATTATTTTTGAGAAACAGAAAATATTAAATACCTACTCGTAAATTTTTCACTAATAACTAATATACTAGTAAACTAATAATTTCGAGAAATAGGGCCCTACAAGTCTGAGGTGAGCGCGACATCTATACTTCTCTCTCTCTTACGCACGCCCCACATTCATTACATCATCGCCCTCCCTCCCGCGCGCCCGGCCGATGACCCCCGCGCGCGCCTCGCGATATCGCAAAATGGCGTCAGTCTTACCAAAACGCGCACGAACGACGCTCCACGTACGTCCGTTTCATCAACATTGACGCGGAAAAAAGTGAATATTAGTGTGTGTTTACCATGGAGGCCGGCCAGAGCAGTAGCAGCAACACCGCAGCTGCGACACCGACGAAACTGTTGAACCGTATTTACTGCAAGCTCTCAACCAAAATACGACAGCACCACATCGACGCGTTCAAAAGAACTTATGGCTACGATTTCCCAGACGATCTGTTGTATGCAGCGTACCTTACAGGTCTACATCCAAATGCTTTACAAAATCTCGATAGTTCATTCTCAACGGTGGAAGTATTGGACCGCGCCACCATACTAAGTGAATTGCACAATTTTTATTTGATTAAACATACCATTCCAACTACAAAAGAACTGTTTAACGCGCTGCATGGAAAAATACCGCCTTATATGACAATTGATGATTTAAGAAAACAACTCGTTCTCATGGATTTTGTTTGGAAGAAAATACCTAATTACACTTTTGTTTTAACTGAACGCCCGGAAATTGTGTATGAAAGATACAAATACTTGAAAAGGCTTTTTGAATACCAGGAGCAACGTAAACCTATTTATTTCATTGACGACTTAGATTTGTTCGTCCATGGACCTGACGTAGACGGTCATAAGAAAAAGGTTATGTACGCAATGTCGAGATGTAATGTTTTGTTTCATCCGGTTGTCGAATGCAACGAGAAAGAGGCGAAAATGTTTGTATGCCGAAATGTTTTAACTTCGGCCTCTGAAGAAACTGTGTTGGTTTTAAGAAATCACTCGCACTATTGCGAACGTGTTCAATCGAAACCTACATTCGACAGTTTGAAATGCGATTTGACAGAATGGCTTGACAGAAACCAAGTGCCGTACAGGGAGGGTATGTCAAAAGCTGAGTTGTACTTTTTGGTGCAAAAATGTACAGATATTGACGCTAACACTTACGTCATAGATAATATTGCAGCTGCATCTGGTCATATTGTTCTCAGGATACCGGATCACATAGAAATGTTGTCGCCTACCGTTATATTTAGTGACTATGTGAAAGAGAATATGCCAGAGATGCAACCGGATGTTGACTTGCAGTTTATATTTGGTGCTGTCACTGAGGAAGCAAAAAGGGCTATGTTTGATTGCGTCATGGATGAGAAGAGAAAGCTTCTGAACAACGACATAGCAGTTGATAATATTTGGGACTCGTTGGTAACGAAGATGGAAAAGGAGGATGCAGAAGGACTTATCGACTCGGACATACCCTCTCTAAGCGATTCGGAATGAATGAATCGAACTAAACTTTGTTTTTTTTTTTTTATTAAATACAATAAATTTATGTTTTTTAACTAAAACTGTTGTTTTATTTTATACTTACTCTATCTAATACCTATATTAGTACACGATTAAAAAAAAATAAGAAGATGAGTACAAAAAGACCATTTATTAATATATTATGATTATAAGTTATTTAAATTTTTACTTTTTTGCATTCACAATGCAATTTTTATTATTGAAAAATGGAAATTGAAGTATTTTAGAAAAAAATCGAACCGTCTTACAACTAGCTCCGATGGGAATACTTCATTTTCCATTTTTCAATATTATTATTAAGTATGATATGTATATACTTACCTACCTACCTAGTTTAAGTTTAAAACTAATTCAACGAAGCATTCTGACTAAAGCGATTAACAAGCTGATGCTTGAGATTTTAAAGCTGATGCTTATGAACTATTACTAGGTAACACAAATGCTTATAACTTAAATGATGCTGCCCCCGGGCGGGAATCAAACGCACGACGCCTGATGATCAGTAACCACTGCGCCAACAGGCCCAGAAGCCACGATTATGGCCACTGCCCCGGTTTTGACCACGTTTTGCTATAAGAGTTATCTAGTAGTATCTAGTATTTAACTTTTAGTTATTTTTGCTAATGTCTTTTTAAAGAAGGGATTATAATATAAGGTACCCTATAATAACAATCATTAGAACCCCTTATGTGATACGATTTTTAATTTTTTCAATAAACACCATAAACACCAAACAAAATTTGTTAAGGGTGAAAGTTATTAATAAAAACATAATATGTTTTTATTAATAACTTTCACCCTTAACAAATTAATTACTGTGTTGCAATTGATAAGTTCCTAGCACATTTTGGTATTGATTTCTCGCCATACTTACAAAAGTTCGGCAATCAATAAGTGGCCAAATTCGGGACATTTAGCACATTTCGCAATTTTTTTTTAATACAATAAACTATTGTAATTAGCAGCATGTGCTTCAAAGTGAAAAAATCTTTTAAGTGACCACAAAGGGGTCTCTTGCCCTACATATTTATTATCTATCACAAAACAAAACGTTGTGCGATCCGAACCCGAATCCTTAGTAATACCTATAATATTATCAGGCCTGTTTCACTCCCCGTGTCGGCTCCAAAACGCGGCGGCAACGCCGGCGGTATAAATCCATAGAAATTAGGTCTGCAAAAGAGCTAGAATATATGCGATAGAAAGAAATGCAACGAGTGGCCGATCGTAATTTGCGCTGTACAAGCTGAATTCTACTTTATTGCGTTATAGATAGAGTTGCTATTTATTTAAATGACTTAGCGGAGTGAACTATCTGTTACATAATACTTAACTATCTAGTAATCTGTGATATTGTATAACATTATGGTAAAGGCGTGGTTTACCGGCGCTTCCGAGGGACGCTGCCAAATGCCACCGATCCGATGCCGAAATTCGTTAATTAAAATAATATAATGCAATATAATATGTATGTTAAGGTGGTTCGTTGAGCTCAGTAGCACCACCAATGGAAATAAATCATTTACGATTTATCAAGAGCTTAGAATAAAAGTTTCGGTTATTTCGCGCAAATAAAAGAGTAATATGCAATTTTTTATTGTTTTTTCAGGGCCTCAAATATGAGCATTAAGTAATGGATGTCGATATTGCTAAATATGGCCACTTTCGGCACTATTCACATTCACGACTTATTGCGTAAGTTTGAGTTCTTAAAAGTATATTTATAAAATGAATTTTACTCTTTTATTTGCGCAAAATAACCGAAACTTTTGATCTAAGCCTTTAATAAAGTGTAATTGATTTATTTCCATTAGTGGCGCTACTGAGCTCAACGAACCACCTTAAGGTATTTTATTGTATGGGCCATTAGAAGCCTGATTTAAATAAATAAATTAAATTAATTAAAAACAAGAACGGGTATTTACCACATATATCCAGACTATTCCAGACACGTGAAAATATAGAAAAAATTGTCTTGTACATTTACCCGACCGGAAATCGAATTCGGGAACTCCGAGAGGTGCTTACTCCATACGTTACGTTACGTACGATCTTACATAAGACCACGGGGGTCGGCATTCAAAAAATCACAAGGTACTATTTTTTTATTTTTTTTTTACTTTTAATGGGTTTGCTCTTGATCCCAATCAAGCCCATGGGCTAGAACAGGATCTACGATGGAGCGAGCTCACCCAGAAGGTGCCTATTCACTCTTCCTTGTTAAGCATTATTGTTTTTGGTTTAGCTATGACGACCTCCATGGCCGAGTGCTGTACGCACCGGGTTTCAGGGTGCCGCCATCGCTATCTGTAAGGTACCGGGTTCGATTCCTAGTCGCGAGATACGAATAGGGATCGACCTTCGCTCATCTGCATAACGAATCGGAAGTACCTACTTATCTTATATATAAAAATGAATCGCAAAATGTGTTGGTAAGCGCATAATTCAACAACGCCTGGGCCTCGCCAATATTTTATTTTTTAATGTTCGTGGAAGTCCAAAGAAGGTTTTAACGGTGAGAAAATAGGGGAAGGAGGGGTAAGTAGGGGTAGAGTAGAAGTAGGTAGTAGAATAGTTGCAAACCTTTATTTTAAAAACTAGGAATTCTACCACTACCATGTTTGTACATTTTAGAGATAAGCCAGTTTGTGAAGAAACACTTTGAATTGTTTAAAACAAATAATGATTATGCCCATAGAGGGAGACGAGGAGATAAATTACGTATTCCGTACCAAAGGCTACAATTGTTCGCTAATAATTCATATTGCATGGCCATACGTATTTATAACAAACTCCCAGCAGAATTGACAAGTTTAACGCTATTGCAATTTAAAAATAAATTATCTAAATTATTGTTGACAAAAAATTATTACAGTATTTCCGATTTTTTATGTGATAAAACCATTAATTAAATAATAATCTTCTGACATTCATATGATCCAATATTTTATTTAAAATCTAGACTTGTATTTGTATTGTTTCTTTATTTGTGACTTGATATTATATAAATAATTTTGACATTATCTGTGATTGTAATAAGTACTTATGAAGAAAACGCAGACTCCAGATAACACTCATATAATTATTGATCCAACTTACAGGTACAGGCATAGTACAGGTATAACAATATAGATACAGTCGACGTCTTAGTGAACTTATCCCCTCGAGGCTAGTTTGAAGAATGACCTCTCTTTGCTCGTTAATCGGGCTCAAGCCTAGCTACCCCCACCAATTTTACCACAGATTAGCCTATTAAATTTAACAAGATGGCGGCAAGAGACGGCATTACCAGTGTTGCTATTAAAAAATAAGAAAAACCTTCTAAAATCATGACATTCGGCCATCTGATAACGTGCTGTCTCCCGACGCACATATAAAAATTATTTAGAATCAATTAATTAGGTAAGTATACAGCTAATATACTGATACACAACTATTCTCAATAGTAAAGTCTTACAACTATGTACCTATTTAGGTTAATCTTATAGTGATAAAAACCTTAAGTTAAAACTTAAAACATAATTGAAACAAATACATTATATTACACAATGCTCAATATTAAACTTTTAAGGAAGCCGATGACTTGTTTAGAATATAGATATTATCGTGAAAATATTGTTTTAGTAAATCGTTAAGTAATACATAATCAAATAAAATAAATTATCAATAACAAACTAATCTAAAACTATTTGAATCAATGTATAAATTAACATAATCATGACATTCGTTAACAAGCGACTATTATTACTTAGAAAACTTATTTTGAAACTATACTTGTTATATAATCATGTGTAAGTAAGTATATGGAACGATTAAAGTAAAGTCTGGTTATAATCTATAAGCATTAGTTATGGGTCATAAAAGAAAAATGGATTAGCTTGGTACTAGTTTACATCAATGCATTGTCAGGAGCTACATTCAAGAATATTAGATGGTGTCAGAAGCAAAATCCCTAAGAATGTTACATTAGGAATAGGTAGGTACAGAATTTAACTTTAACCTGATAACTACACACCCTTATCACTTCACTCAAATAGTGGAAAAAGCAACTACGAGTCATGAAAGGAAAAGACCTAATATTAGATGAATTTAACTATCGCTAAGTTTGACCTAGTTTAGTCCTTACAAAAACAACTGTAGGCCTCTGCACAGTTACCAATTTTTACCCAGATATGAGTAACAAACCAAGTTATAGATACGTATTTACCATAGTGCACAGTTTGTATTAAATCAAGATATGAATTAGGACAACTAAAGAAATTATTTAAAGGCATGTTCGTAATAGGCATTATTACCGATTAATTTAAATATTCTTACAAGGAAGTTACACTAATAATGAAGATGCCGCAGGTACAATTTGAACCGTCACAGCAACAATTTGCTTTTTCAACTTGTCAACCAGTTGTCCAAGGTTTCCAGAGCATTCTTCTCCAGCACCAAATCTTAAATGCATCTATTCTCTGCCTCTGTTAGAATAGTACAACACATGGTTCCACTCCGTACATGAAAATCAAAAGATCATATTATTATCATTTCTAATGAATAAGTTAATGATTTTAAACAAGTTCGCAATTTAATATCAAAACTTAAAGATGTCTACAAGGTATCCTCATACGAGCATGACCCGCATTCTTATCAACAAATATTCATATTACTATGAATAATATTAGTGTAAATAGATTTAATAATTATAATTGGGATATGAAGAAGTATATTACCATGGATAGAAATAGGACAAGTAAAATCATGAACAGCTTTTCGCCCAAATGAATTAACTACACGATGACTTCCCGTGGGAATAAAATATCCTCCCGGGGTCAAAAGAAGCCGATATGCTATTATTCCACAGACAAAAGATTTCAAAGATCCGTCCAGCCGATAGCCGTGATTGGGGAACAAACATACAAGCTTTTGCAATCATAATATTAGTAAAATGAGATAAGATACATGACATGATAATATATACTTCAATATAAGTCAACTTCAGTATCAGCGATCCACTCGTCTCAATATCCGACTTACAACCACGGCCACGATGATCATCATCACAACAACGATCACTCTGTCATCTGCACCTTCAGTATCATATTATCTCCTCGCATTACCACAGCACGTACACTCTGCTGCCTCCAGCAGTTTGTATGCTGTGTTGGTTCGTACGTTCAAGGGTAGCGGGATCCTCATTATTATATTAACTCGATGCTAGCTCATGATAAGTACCTACTGGATGCTACAATTGGCATCTGAAAGCAGTAAACACACAACACACATAGTAACCAAATCAATTTTATTAATCATTCAAAAGAAATATATGTATCTGATAATGAATTCAATAGAAATAAATGTAAGTATATGAATTCTCATATTCTTTTATAAACATTAGTAGGTAAGGTACTTAGTACCTTCAACCATAGTAGAAACAAATGTTCAACTGACCAGATCTAAAAAAATATGGAAATGATTACTACAGAATATGTGAAGGAACTTCAAAGGTCCGTGAGAATGGTAAACTGCTAAGAATTTTAGTATCACGAGCCTACCAAATGAGAAGGTAAATTTGACAGATCTACTTGATTTTTGGTTTAATAAAGATATTAATGCTCATTAAAATAACAATAAATTAGATTCACATAATTTGAAATCATATTTTGTCAATACGTACACTAGGACGGTAGTATTAAAATCCTCAAAAACTAATTTTAAATCATACCGCCAATAACAACAAAGACACGGTAAAACTAACTTGGTATGCTACAGCAGTGGTTACTTGTGGCTTTATTTGTTAGAACAAGTTTAAAACATGAATTAAAAATGTTTGCATGAAGCTGTATAGAACATTTTAATAAATTGAGAGGTGTGATTGAGCAATAATCGTTTTACTTTATTTTGCTTAATTAGGAAAACATCAGTTACAACTTAACAGTGTAATAAACACGATCTACTTAAATGCACTATGGACTGTTTACATGTTTTTGCATTAGAAACATCATTTCATCACTATGTTAATGAAAACAACTAGAATAGATATCAGTGAATGCTTCTTGCAGTGCTGTCTAAGCAACTAAGTATCTCTGCTTTTGACTTGCATCTAAATCATTAAGAGAGATCTAGAACACTACGCAGTACGCACAAATAGCAAAATAGCTTCTAGTGATTTTGGCTGTAAAATTTTCCATCTGTCTAAACCAAAACTGAGTTGCCCGGAAGAAACCGCAGTAAGACGATAAGGCCACCATTTGGTTTACAATTTGTTATCTTTGTATTATTATTATTATTTCGTGTGTGATTGTTCATTTCGTAATATTGTGTACAAATAAAGAATTAATCTATGTATCTATCAAACTAGGTACTTAGACAAAGAATCTTCGACGTTCCCGGAAAAATGTAAAGAATGATGATTTCTAATCAGTCTTATTGTCTAATTATGTAGAAGACTCAGAAAAGTATGTTCCTGATAAACTTTCTCTAGCACTCCCCCACAATTTAGTTTGAATTTAAATTAAATTTGAGATTTAAGTTTGCCACTAAACTCAAATTTAAAAAGTCAAGCATAGTGAATTCTTTTAAATTAAGCTACATATAACAAAAATAATAGACGAAATGTCCACTTGAACAAAGCTACAAAAAATAAAATTAGTAATAGGAAATAGTAAATTTTGGATATCTTTGCATACCTACATTGCTTCCATCCCGAACTAAGTAACTCAAGCACTTGTGTTATGGCATTTGGGAACAACGACGGGGATTACCACATACAATCGGGCAGAATGTTGAAAAGTCCGCTTTAAACATTCACCCGACAGGGAATCGAACCCGGTAGGTACCTCAGAGACAGCGGCACCCCGAAAACCTATGCGTACGTACACCGTATCTACAACACTGCTATGGAGGTTGTTAAGCTTATACCAGAAACTAATATTGTTTCCATAGTTAAAAGGTCTATAACAATCTAAGTGACACAGATCACAGTTTATAAAAGTATTACCCAATCGCAATCTTGGAATACTAAATTCGCGACTTTAATAGTGTGCTCTTATTCAAAAGTGAATCGTCATCATGTCCAATCTTATCAAGATCAGAAATACATCCAGTTCTGCGTAAAGGTCACCTGGGCATAGACCTAGGCATGGAAAAACAAACCTAGCTCATGGATATTGACCACTCATGAGAATCAAGATATGGTATGGATTTCGTATAAATGGAAACTAAGGTAATTATAAAAATCTTAACTAGGTAAGACAATAACCCCTACTCAAATTGTGGAGCATGTGGATACTTATTATGCAAGGATAAAGAAATGATGCAAACATAATTTAGTATATAAATATCCTTATAAGTAAGTAGGTACTATGTTGCGATCATTAGAGCGCATATTGACAATAATACTTTAAAGGTATCTACTGCTACAGCTGTGGTACCTACTAGATACTCAATGTCAAGCACGTAGGCAACTGTAGATTTAAAAGGCTTTTCATTCTTCCCTAAGGGTATTTTGATAACGTCTAAATGATTCTATGAAAAGATAAGTTTTTATAGTTTTGTTTTGTTTTAGGTAGACCTTTACAAACTTTATTTAAGGGGGTGTTACAATCAATTTAGTCGGTTATGCGAGATGAAAATTAAATCTTAAATAGCTTTATTCGATATGCAAATAAATAAACAGGAAACATTTTAATCAAAACAACTTCAATACTTTCCCATAAACAAAACGCTCTGCATCATCTCAAATCCTCTGACCAGATTCAGCTACGAAGAAAGGGTATTCCTCCTTCGCTCAAGACTCCCCTGGGTCGGCCACGTCACCCTGGAGGCCTACCAAGCGGCGCACCAGGTGGCGCGGGCCGTATTCGTCCTCAGATGCTATTTACCTTGGAATGTATACATTATTCATCGGCAAAAGATCGTTCCGTGTCATTCTATAATAAAATCATTAGGTTATCAACACAATATGCCCTTCAGGAAAATTCATGATTTATACTGTTCACTAGCTACAGTAGCTACCTACATCCTTTATTATTTACAAAAACCATTTCTTTTAGAGCTACTTATCTAGTGCAAAAATGTAAAATGAGTATTGTAAAAACAAGAATAAAACGTTTGAAATTATCTTTGTTCTGTTGTAGTTTCATTTAAATCTAATAATCTTAAAAGTGGCCATACGGGTAGTAAACCAGTATGAAATATAAGTAGGTACTCATTTAACCAGCCTGTGAGAAACGTACTCACTTAACATTTAAACATATTCAGACGAATGTATGCCACCAACATACATCGTTCGTACTCTAAAATCCGGCGAGTGTATGCCACAAACATATACCGCCCCCTTAATTCCGACGAGTGCATGCCACAAACATACATCGTCCCCTAATATCCGACGAGTGTATGCAACATACATACATCGCCCTCTAATATCCGACGAGTGTATGCAACATACATACATCGCCCCCTAATATCAAATTCAATTTTAATGCATTTCAACAAACAAATTCAATGTATCTTTTGTAACCAGTGAGCATGCATAGCTTGCTCACTCAACCCAGTGAACACCTTATATTTGTTCGCTCATCATTAAAAATTAAAAATATTCACATCAGAGATATCCCAATTCACATAAAGACTTTCATATTTAAATATTTAAAGATACCATATTAAAATATTCGTATTTAAACTCATATTCATAGTTCAAGCAATTTATATTGCTATTCACGGTGTTCATATTAATTGAATCCACAAAATTTGTACCTATTAATTAATATATCAATAAATAGAAAGCCAGAATTCAATTGTAAGTAAGTTATACGTACCTATTAAACCAATCTTACCAGGTAACGTAGGTAACCAGTTAGCATACACGACTCACTCAACCCAGAGAACAACACGTTCGCTCAATACATTAAAAACAAAGGAAAATTGCTAATAATTAATTTTAATAATATTAAGATAAATGAAATGTAAGCAACCAATCATAAATTATTCTTACTCTTTACTACTTCTTACTAGCTTCATAACTTATAGTTTTCTTTTATTCACTGTTGGTATTAGATACCACGTTAAAACATGGATTGTATGCAAGATTTAGTAGCCATAAGTGATTTTACTCTGTGCAACAGTAAAGGCTATCAAAACTAGCTCCAATTAGTGCTAGCACTAATTACTTAAAACATTACATGTTTTATGAAATAAAATCTCAGCAGTAAAGGTATCACTTTATTAACACTTAATTCGTACAATCACTGTTTAACGTCCTTTCGAGTCGACAACTCAAACACGACTGACTGTCCGGCGCGCGTTCGTCTAGGTTCCCACCATATCACCCGAAAACAGTGGCGCCGCGCCGGCGCTTTCTCAATTTAGAAATGAATAGTGTTGCCAGAATGACAATTACAATTCCTACTAAACTTATATTTTAATTAGTTTTAATCATTACTTTTTGAAATACGACATTCGGCCATCCGACAGAGTGCAACCTCCTGGTGCACTCAACCGATCCAAGCAGTCAATTTCTTAATTTTCACTCAAAAATTTTCAAGAATACAATTTCAATGAAATATAAATACAATACGACATTCGGCGTTATAACCACAGTATCTGATTTTTAAGTTAAGATTTTTAACGAGACAAAGTAAATTATCTATTTGAGTTTAGATTTATTTCGAAAGAAGTAGATTAATAATTATTTTAAAACAATGCAAAAACTTCTGACTCACTACCAGTTCACAAATGGGGAGGCCCTTCGAAGAAAGAACTGGCAAGAAAACTCGCGAAGGGTGGACTGACCGACCTCCGTCTTTTAATTTCTTTTTATTTACTTATACCTACACAAAAGGACTTGCCAGAATATGATTGAAGTTAATTTAATTATGACAATAAGTAGTTTCATTATTTTTATTTTATTTGACTCTTATATGACATGTATTATTAATTACATCAATACTTTTAATGTGATTCGCATTTTTTTGTAATTATTGTGATTTTTATGATTGTATTTTATTCGATTGATTCTATATTTGAATTTCACTGAACTTATATTTACACATTTCTTTTCAAGTTAAATACATATTTTATATAATTAGAATTCATTTTAAAAGATTTTGTAAGAATTGTTAATCTTATTGACTCTGTCTGGAATAAAGTGATTTTATTTTAGTTTAATTATTTATTAATAAAATGTGTTGATTTCTGTTTGTTGATCGATTAGAAATTGTAGTTGCACGCCTGCAGTGGGGCGGGGCCGATCTACTTCCAGGAGCACTCGGTTTACCCGTGGTGCCACTGACCAACGCTTACCACATTACAAGCTGCCCTGTGGGCTTATTCTTACTTGCTATTATTATTATTATTCTCAGAATTTAAACAAGTATAGTGGATATGGTACACTAAATGAAATAATAATTATTGTTATCCCTACTTATTCATTAATCATTTCAAATTTTATAATTCTATTTTATTATTTTTATCCTATAAATTAATATAATGACTTTTTATTTATTTGACCTGCAACTTTATTATTACATTTAATTTATGGTACAGGCGTTCACTCTCGGTTTCAACTGATAAATCAGTAATTTGCTTGTGTGCCATGCAAGCAATATGACGCTAAGCTGCGACCCTTGAGTAGTGCTAGGGCACACACCCATCTTTTTTTTGAACTTTTTGTGTCATACCTATTTTGTGTTTTCTCTCCTTGTTCTTTATACAGTATAACCTTATCTTTTTTGTGAATCTGTTTTGTAATTAATGAATATGTGTGTCTGTAGCAAAGAAATAAAGTGATTATTTATTTATCTGTCGATAAAAGAATACTTAGATTATTCTTATCTGGCGCTTTTCTTACATTTGAACTGTGCAACAAACGTAGTATTGAGCTAGCTAGCTTGGATAAAGTCGGATAATCATAAAAGTGAAAAATAACAAGCTTTAATCTGTAAGTTAACTATTATAGATAGTGACTAAATGTTATTAATCCTTATCAGTGATTATTTACTTTAATTTAACGAGCTTTTAATCGTACAATCCTTGAATTTAATTAATTGCTACTTGACCATTCCTAAGTCTTTATTTATATGTACTATAATATTATAAAGAGGAAAGATTTGAACCTTCGTTTGTTTGTTTGTAGTTATATAAACTAAAAAAAACCGTTGAACCGATTTTAAAAGCTCCTTCACCAGTAGGAAGCTACATGATTCAGCAAGGGCTATATTCCATTCCGACATTCCCACGGGAATGGCAGGCGAAACTGCGGCGAGTCACTAAACACCTAAACAGGTGAAACATAGATAGATCAAAATATATAATAATTTACATAACCAATCGAATAAAGGTTTACATTCATGAATAATTTAGTACTAATCAAATTTCTCTCAATAACATTTTTTTCATTTTTTTATAATTAAACAAATTGCTAGAATATAGATTTATGCAAGAGAAAGGGATTTCTTTTCTTTGAAAGTCCTAAGCATTTCGTGGTAAAACGTCAGATAAATAATGAGAACGTGATACAAATAATGTAAATTCATCATTTGGTAATACGAGTTTACCATTCAACATTTAATTTTACAGAATTGCTCCGATATATATGATGCCATAAGTTAAAATAGGATACACATTACCAAAATCACCGAAAATAGTTAGGTATAAGTAAAGCGTAACATTATTTGAGATCTTGTTTTTGATACTTTATATACCTATAGCGTCTATAGATACACCAAGTAAATACTTTCATTATTGCTATTATTTTTGAGTTTTATTCATATTTGTTTAAGTTCAACCAGTCTCATCTGAGGTAACGAAATTGAATTAATTTAATAATCGTGGGATGAATTACGCACGCACTTCAGACGTACAACTATATTGTTCCCAGTTTGTAAATTATCTTTAAATAATTTTAAAGAAACACGGCACTGCGCCAATTTCGAGTCGGTTGAGCAGTAGGTACGTGACTAACTACATCGTCAAAAGCTTCCAACATATCTTTCTTTTATTAATTGCGCTTAGTATACCACACCATAAGGACCATGAAAATTGCTAAGATAGTAAATAGGTATTTTTCTTTAAACTTCTATTGGTATTAAGTAAATTGTTATATTTTTAAAGGTCATAAAGATTTTAAAATATTACTTTCTCAAAAATCAACCATTTGAATTTCTAGGTCTTATTAAATCAAATCAAATAGGTAATGATTTTTTTACCGCAAATTTATTTTATATGGGAATGCTTAAGTCTCAAAGCCCACATAATGAATCAATAGACTTCCCAGTTACATGCACCGGGATACCGACAACGCCACTGCTTCCTTGAGATTCAATTTTGTACAAAATTTGGATCAGTGTATTTGGAATAATAACAGTCTAGTACAGTTTATGATTTACCTTCCTTTAGTCCTGTTAACCACTATTCACCATAAAGAACCCATATGTCATGGTTATGGCTTTCGACTATTATTGCAGTGTCATTAATACAAACATTGTGGTTGGTTTAAGGTCATATACAAAGGAAATTAGTTTCAAAGTATAAACAGATTCTGTTCCGCTTGATATTAGTAGGTTTATAGCCTGATGTATAACTCTGCTACTAGTGCTCCCTTTTTCTGCATGAATGGCAGATTTTAATGTTCTACAGTACTCTCATAACAAGAAACTATATATCTGTAATTTTACTACATATTATTTTATAAAGATATCACCCCCCTTTATGTAAGGATTTCATGTACCTACTTGGTATCCTACTTAGTATAACTTTACATTGCCACTTCAATCTCTTTTCATACCTTATATAGTTCTATGAAAGCTCTATACTTACGCATTTTTTTATTTACATCATTATGTAAGAAACCATTTGTAAAACAAAGTTAACAGGTTCATGATGTCGGTGTTATTCTAGTGGTTTCCATAAGCAGGATGCTGGTCGTAGTAGACAATTGGTAGTAAACATTACATTAAAAAATGCTTTTTGTATTTCTGATATATACAGAATATAAATACTTAAGTCGCGAGCTAAGACCTTTCTCTGTTCGATACCTACTCTTATGTAATATCCAAAATCGTTTTAATAACTAATAGTTTTAATATATTTTTAAATATGGCAAATCTAGACTTCGAAACACTACAGTCACATAATACATCAGCAAGGTTTAAATCGGAGAGCATAATAACACAATATTTGGGAGTTACGAAATTACACAATTATGTCTTAATATTTAATGCCGATAGTAATTTATATAGACACTCCGCCCTTCCACTAGTTTCCGTAGAAGATGCAGCAACTGATAACCTAGAATCACTTTGACGATCCAAAGGGAAGGAGACGGCTCAGAACAACGAGGCATCGGTGACGGAGTAGGTGATCTGCTCCTCTATTCGGGTGCCGCCTTCTTCCTTCACTTGTCTACGTTTGATGACCTCGGAAACATAAGAACAAATAAATGATATTAGTGTATTGTGTTTTATTTATCCTTCTAGTCAATGTAGTTAATTAGTCAAAATACTTGAAAAAGTTAAACTTCTATAGCAAATTCACTGGATTATTCAACTCTACCATATCCAAGAGGAACATTATTCATAAACATTTATCTCTCAGACGATCAAAGGTCAAATTTGATGTCAACTCAAGAAAAGTGCATTCGTGACACCAAAGGTCAAGCAAACTAGGAAGGTACTTGAGAGGTCAGCTTTTAATCATTTTGCATCTGGTGCGGTCTGCGAGAGGAATGCGTATGAATCCAAGGTTAAGTATGGCGAGACATATAATGTTTAACCTTCTTTTATATTCTAAAATAAAGAGCGGCTAGCTTGTTCATAATTATTAATTATATGTCTCCTGCCATAATTATATGTCGTTTAATTACGTGTGAGCCACGCCACACACATAGCATAATTAACTAAAAATAGTATAGTCAGGGCAGGACAAAGGTGATGTCCAAAAATGTATGAGGTCTGGGCCACGTCTCCGTATAGTATACCAAAAAATAGATAACGATACGATAAACAGATTCTAATAATTCAATTTCTTTAAAATCGCTTTGTTTTCTGGAAGGAACATTAAATAAAATGCAAAATCACATAACAATTCATCATGGCGGAAGAATGAAGGTGTCATTTGATGTTGTTTGTCTGGTCTGTCCTGCGCCGCCACTGTCAGCTGTCGGCCAGTTGAATAATGATGACAACAACACACAGCACAGAGCAGAGCAGAACAGAACTCAAGTCAATTACAGTGACACTGACAGTTTTTTACGAAGAGTTTTATTTCACGCCTTATTTCGAGTAAAAAATATTGCTTTGTTTTTATTAATAACCATTTAACCGTGCATTCTATAATATATTATTTATATTTTTCTCAGAATCAGTAAATTTTTCTCCATCTCTGGGGATGGTGCACACAGACGTGGCCCATTTTGGGACATGTCCTTTAGTCATTTATCAAATTCATTCCTTTAATAAGTCAAGACTTGTACTTTTTGAGAGTAATTCACTTATCTGCTATAACTTTATATAAAATTTTATTTATTTATTTTTTTGGGTTCCGTACCCAAAGGGTAAAAACGGGACTCTGCTACTAAGACTTCGCTGTCCGTCTGTCTGTCTGCCCGTCTGTCTGTCTGTCTTGTATTTCGTACCATATATAATTACCAGAGTAAATTATATCATGGCAAACGGTAATGTTTCATATTCTATTTGGTTGACGAACTGGTTGCTTGATAATGGCATTTCGACGGAATACGTCATACTTAATCGGTAACCTATTGCTTATATTGAGCAAACGAAAAGATCTTCAGGTGACGATCGTTTTCCTACTCCGACCGCACATATTGATACTCAACAAGCGGTTACTACTGTTGGCACACATGGCTTAATCATTAGAGACTCGCATTAGTGGATCTGTAGCTGGATTTGGATTAGTGATCTATAGCTCCGATACGACAAATCAATGTTAAGTTATCCTAATCATAAACGGCTCACATGGCCGACATATTCTTAGTCTACATGGTTACTCAAGCTAAGACGCACATGGTCTGCTATGGAACTGCGTAAAGTCAATCGTATCCATTTGACAGCTTTTGATTACATCATAATAAATGTCATTCCATACAAATTGCAGCCGACTGAATACGATATGAACCGTCAAACAAATACGACTACCCCACGCAATTGCACACCTGATTATTAGCGACACACATGGCCGACTCGTAGCTCACATGGCTACTCAACTGAGCTATAGGCACACATGGCCCGATTTTAAGCGACACACATGGTCTGATTTCAAGCGACACACATGGCCTGATTTTAAGCGACACACATGGCCTGATTTTAAGCGACACACATGGCCTGATTTTATGCGACACACATGGCCTGATTTTAAGCGACACACATGGCCTGATTTTAAGCGACACACATGGCCTGATTTTAAGCGACACACATGGCCTGATTTTAAGCGACACACATGGCCTGAGTTTAAGCGACACACATGGCCTGATTTTAAGCGACACACATGGCCCGATTTTAAGCGACACACATGGCCTGATTATATCATTACTTTTGTTAAACGACTGAATAATGAATCTCAAATTAGCTATTCATTCATGATTCTGTCTACTGTTTACGGTATGTAATATGTCCATTACTATCTAATAATTGAATAAGAATATATTTATCAACGGATCCTAATCGGGCTTTCTTTTTCTTGACAAACTATTTTATTAAAATTGCGTGGTCATAGAAACCAAGGAATCAAATATTGAACATTTGAACTCATTCCTTTTTTATTTATTTTGAATTCTCGTATCTCGTTTAGTTGAACTGGTTCTTCTATTCTGGCGCGTAACATAGCTACCAAAGAGTAGCCTTGATCAAGCCTGTCACACGCCAAAACATCGTAAAATCTATAAATATTTTTTTGTTTTTGTGTAGTCCATAGTCAATGTGCTAAGAAGGTATACCCTCATCGCGGAACAGCTATCAAAGAGTTGCCCCGATCAAACATGCTCAAACGACAAAGGTACCCTCCCCGTCAGCAACACAGACAAATAATCTTTTATATTTTGTAGAAAGGAATAAGTTCAACTAATTTTAAAAACAAGGAATCAAATATTTAACACTTAACCTCATTCCCTTTTTATTTTGCATTCTTGTATATCGTTTAGTCAAAGTGGTTGTTCATTTTTGGCGCGTAACATAGCTATCAAAGAGTAGCCCTGATCAAGCCTGTCACACGCCAAAACATCGTACAATTCATAAATAAATTCTTTTAGCTGTGTAGTCCATGTGCTAAGAAAGTAAACCCTTATCGCAGATCATCTATCAAGGAGTAGCCCCGATTAAACATGCTCAAACGACAAAGGTACCCCTCCCGTCAGCAACACAAACAAACGAGATTTAATCTTTAATATTTTGTAGAAGGGAATAAGCTCAACTGATTTTACAAAACTTCTAGAAAATAACTGTACATACCTCGTAACTTAACTTCGTTGTGGGTCGCGGACGTCCCCGCTTCTGAGATTTTATGAAATAAAATCTCAGCAGTAAAGGTATCACTTTATTAACACTTAATTCGTACAATCACTGTTTAACGTCCTTTCGAGTCGACAACTCAAACACGACTGACTGTCCGGCGCGCGTTCGTCTAGGTTCCCACCATATCACCCGAAAACAGTGGCGCCGCGCCGGCGCTTTCTCAATTTAGAAATGAATAGTGTTGCCAGAATGACAATTACAATTCCTACTAAACTTATATTTTAATTAGTTTTAATCATTACTTTTTGAAATACGACACATGTAGGTACACAGCCAAAACTGCCAGTCCTAGCTCCATGTGTAAGATTATAAACAATATAAACAGCAAGTACTCTAATAATATAATAATGCCAATCTCCATTAATTCTGTACAATCCACATTTAATGCATCATGTAAATTAAACAACAACAATCAAGATATTATGCCAGATTCATGGTACGCTATGATCGTGCCATACGAAAATATCTACTACATACCCGCGTTTAAAATTATGTAAGTATAATCGGAGGGTAGCCCCGACCGTACACGAACACAATTAATCAATTCAAATAAAAGTGCGATCTAGTTTATGTCCGTTCCGTCGGAGAGTAGCCCCGACCATGTACGGAACACAATCCGCCACACAAATATTCCAATTTTAACGCTTTAGATTTAACTAACACGATCGGAGAGTAGCCCCGAACACGAATTAGTAAAATCTTAGTACTAAGCTACGCATATAGACTTTTTAAATTATGTTAGTATAGTCGGAGGGTAGCCCCGACCGTATACGAACACAATCAATTAAAACACAAATGCGATTTAGTTTATGTCCGTTCCGTCGGAGAGTAGCCCCGACCATGTACAAAACACAATCCACCGCAAAGGTATTTAAAATGTCATTTAGATAAAAAAAAATACGCATTAACATGGAATCTGGAATATTTATCCTTTCTCTGCGTGAAGAGAATAAAATAACTCGTTTGGCATTACTATAGCACAGAATAAGCAAATTATTCTTATTATCAGGTTTAGAAATAAACTTGTGTGGGTACTTTACCGCTTCTGAAATATGAAGAAAACGCAGACTCCAGATAACACTCATATAATTATTGATCCAACTTACAGGTACAGGCATAGTACAGGTATAACAATATAGATACAGTCGACGTCTTAGTGAACTTATCCCCTCGAGGCTAGTTTGAAGAATGACCTCTCTTTGCTCGTTAATCGGGCTCAAGCCTAGCTACCCCCACCAATTTTACCACAGATTAGCCTATTAAATTTAACAAGATGGCGGCAAGAGACGGCATTACCAGTGTTGCTATTAAAAAATAAGAAAAACCTTCTAAAATCATGACATACTATAGAATTGATTGTAATTAGCTATTTAATTTGATATTTAAATTATAATTTTTGCACGCCGTTTGCATATGGCAGACATGTAACGGTACACATTTTATCGTCAAGACCTATATTTTAACCACATGTTTTGCAAATAAACGATTTATCTTTATCTTTATCTATCTTTAGGGTAGGGCTTTACCCTACCCTACGGTAGGGTAGGGTAGGGGTAGACTACGGGTAGGGTAGGGTGGAGAAGTGGGTAGGGCCACGGGAACGAAGTCGCGCTGGTCAGCTAGTTTAAAATCAAATTTATAAATAATGTTGCCAGTGGGTTTTCTGAAATTTTCCTGTCAAGGCTATGTAGGAATTGCACCTATTTGTTTAATAAAAAAAACATGCCATTCGATAGTATGGAGTCTATAGAATGTAAAAACGTTGGTTTGGCTACGTTATTCCTGTCAGAACATAGGTGTGGCAGCGATTGAAAGTTTATTATAAAAATAGTAATATGCACCAATTTGTTTGTTAAATAATTCAATAGGAATCATATACTATCGATTGGTATAAAAATGATTAAAAAAACCAGGTAGGTCTGAGCAATTTTCGTAGAACAAAAAAAACAAAAAACTCGCGATATTGTTTTTTTTTATTCACTACGGGGTAGCACTTAGCCTTCATCACACCTGATGTTAAGTGGTGATAAAGCTGAAGGTGGAAGCGCTGTATTCCCGGAATTCTCAGTCACTGAGGGAACTGGCTATCTTATCTCTAACTGCCGGAACACAATAATGCTGAAAACATCATTATGGCGTCAGACTTAGGTAAGATGGAGGTATCTAGCCAGGCGAACTAAGAACAAGTACTACCACAAACCAAACCGAATACAATATGTACCCCCACTGGGAATCGAATCCGGGACCTCAGGGTCTGAAATCGGTGGTGTGTACCACTAGACCACAGAGGCGGGTATTTTTTATCGTACCTACTTAAATTAATATAAAACACATTTCATCCATTAAACGGATGGGTGAAGGTCGATCCCTATTCGTATCTTAGGCCATATTAGAAAACTACATTATTCATGAGTAACATAGGCTATATGATATGATCCCGATATTCCCAAAGGAACTATTTTTGCTTTTTTTTGTTTGTAACGAATAAACCCAAAAACTACAGGACCGATTTTGAAAATTCTTTCACCAGTAGAAAGCTACATTCCTACCGACCGCGTGACATAGTAATATACAGGGTGTTAGGGGCACCCTTGCAAAAACATAAACCATGGCTTCAGACCATCATGCTGAATAACGTACAGCAAGATTTTTGTCGGAAATAAAAATTAGCAAAATTAGCAACTTATCGGGACATTTTGTATGGAGAGTCGAAATATTTTTTTTCATTTCCGACTAAAAATCTTGCTGTGCGTTGTTCAGCATGATGGCCTGAAGCCATGGTTAAAGTTTTTGCAACGGTGCCCCTAACACCCTGTATAATATCAGACAGATAATATTATTATTACAAACTATTTTGTTTCACTGTAACTGAACGTAGGGTTACCAGATGAAACAATCAAAAGTCCAGAGAAAAGGCCTAATTTCCATTGAAAAATCCTGAGAATTCAGTTACAAATTGAGAGTTTTCTATAAAAGTCATATTATTATCGTTTTTATTCACTGCGGATCTCGGTGGTCTCGCTCACACGTTGCACATCGCACTCATTTTCACGCATTTCATAAAATGTACTGTATTTTATAAATCCTGAGATTTTTCAACTCCGACCGCAATATCGAGAGAATCCAAAAATCCTAAGATATCAGGACAAATCCTGAGATATGGTAACCCTCTGAACTACAAAAGCATTTCAAGAATAATAATAAAACATGGCGAAACTATAAGGGTTCCTTGTTGATTGAGGAACCCTAAAAATAGAATATCGACCAATAGCGCAAAATGACCAATAGGTCGTAATAAATTAAAGTCGATAGAAATATCGGGGACATTAACCAAATCGACTGTTTTAACGATATCGAATATTTTAACGAGACCGATTCTTCCATCGTTAAATCTTACATCTGATTTAATATCAGCTATTTGTCGTTATGATGGAGAGCTGCTTGATGTATAGTTGTCCCGCTCACTCGCGCTGTTGGGTCAGCTGTCTCAATCGCACAGGGCATGCTCTCTTGCGCATGGATCGTCCTTTTTTAATCTGGTTTGAGAATGCAGCTTTTATTGAGTTGGTTCTTTGTATTTTGTTTTACATGATTGGAAACAAATACTTATTTCAATAACTAGCTTCCCGCCCGCGGCTTCGCCCGCGTGGACTACACGACGTTATCCCGCGGGAATATGATAAATTTCCGGGATAAAAAGTAGCCTATGTTCCTCTCCAGGCCACAAAGTATCTGTGTCCCAAATTTCAGCCAAATACGTTCAGCCGTTTTGGCGTGATTGAGTAACAAACATCCAAACATCCAAACATCTAAACTTTCACATTTATAATATTAGTAGGATAAAAAATAACATTGTGAATGCAAGAAAGTAAAAATTTAAATAAGTACTTATATTTTCTAATGCTAATCTTCGAGTAAGGAGTTGGAGGATTAGCGTGTTCGGCCCGCGCTCGTTGAAATTAAGAAACTTTCCCAATGGTCGGTTACGGGATGGGTGACCAAAAAACAATATCACAAGCTCCTCCGTGCTTACCGAAGGCACGATAAGCCTCGGTTGCATTTGCAGCCGTTAGTACCCACTACCTACCAATCTTCATTGGGGCCGCGTGGTGGGTTAAGGTCAAGTCTCCTTATTCATCCATTTGGAAGGCCAGGGTGCCTATCATAAACTCTTATTGCGGTTTTGTTTAGGACCTAAACTGATCTGCTTCGCCTTATTCGTACCACGACAGCGATTCTATTGTGTCAATGACAAGCGATTCAGCGACATTTCGCAGCCGCTTAGCTGTCATGAACTCTTATTTGACTTATTACTCGGTCGAGCTAATATGACACCTGCAGGTTATACACGTCCCTCTCACTCTCCGGGCATGACAGAATTGAGTGAAAGAGACGGGTAGAAGAAATAAGGACACAAATCGTTCGTTCATTGACATTCAGCAATTCATTTGCGATTTAGTTTTTAGAAGGTCATGGTACGAAATAAAGCAATTCATTTTAGGAACCTTTTCTGGAACGCACCAGTTTTGAATCGCTTTCTATTCTATAGTTGATGGTAGGCCCCTGTACCCAGCTATACGTATTAAGGCTACGTACGTCCAAGTCCCAGTAATCTGTAGGTACTAATGCTAAATTCGAATCAAATCCGTCTGTTAAGCTTAAGCGTCATTGATTACCTAACAAATAAGCTTTTTTAAGGCTTAAAAAAGGAAAACATAAAAATACTACTTATAAAATAGTAGATTGTACAACAAGTGCATAAAAGGTACCATTTTACCCGAGACGTATATATCCATCCGAGCCGTAGGCGAGGGTTGATAGTCAATTCGAGGGTAAAATGGGTTTTATGTAAGAAAGAAAGAAAGAAAGAAAGAAAGAAAATTTATTTGCCAGAACGTGGTATTTAACAGCGTGGTATAAAATAAAATAAGTGCGAGACACATTCACCCGGCAGGGCATGCAAATACAATGTCTATCAATTATGAATTTATAAAAATTATAATCGCAAAATGTCATATTATCTTAAATTAGTCCCCATATTTTTCATCATAAACTAAATAAAATTAGATTAAATGTCATAAAAAAATATCAAATACAATTCAATTAATTAGCTACAATTACATTTACATTTAACATACTTAAATATATAATTATGTCATTTTTTCCGGTCAAAATATTCGTTTATGCTATAAAAAGAATTTTCAATAAGCCAATTTTTAAGAGTATATCTAAATTTTGTAAGCTGTACATTTTTCATGTTAATGGGCAAATCGTTATAAATTTTTACAGCCATTGCATAGCAGTTTCTTGAGCGCATGGTTGTTCTTATTTCAGGGGTTACTAACTTATTTGGGCGTCTACAACTGTAGTTTCTTGGAAAATCATATAAAGTCTTAAATAAATCCGGATGGGTTTTTGCAAAGATACACACCTCGAATATATATAAACAAGGGACCGTCAATAGTTTTAATTCTTTGAAAAGAGGTCTACACGAGACCAAGCTGTCCACGTCATACATAGCACGAATACACTGCTTTTGGGCGATAAACAATTTATTTATATGGCAGGAATTTCCCCAGAGAACTATGCCGTATCTTAAAATTGAACAAACCTGGCCATGGTAAGCTTGGAGAGCTGTTTCTTTACTTGTAGTTTTTCCTAGCCTCCATAAAGCATAAGCATAGGAGTTTATTTTATTCCTTATGTTGTTTATATGGTTTTCCCATGTGCACTTGTCATCCAGTGTGATACCAAGGAAAGTAACCACATTTGTTTCTATTAGTTTTTGATTATTGTGTGTAATTGTTATGTCTTTTTTATGTCCATTTTGATTTATAAATTGAATGTATTTTGTTTTCGTCAAGTTAACTTTTAAAGTATTTTGTTTTAACCAATATATTATTGTTTCTACTGTTTTATTTATTTCTACATTATAACGGTTCTTATCAAAACATGGTACTATCACAGATAAATCATCCGCAAATAAAATGCATGGATAGTTAGTGACATTAGGCAGATCATTAATATAAAGCAAGAATAATAGCGGTCCGAGGATACTCCCTTGAGGAACACCTGAAGTATTTACTTTAATATTCGACTTGTGAGAACTAACAAGTTTTTGCTGATCTTGGCTCAATATTTCTACATACTGCTTTCTGTTGTGTAAGTAAGACTTAATCCAGTCATATGCTAAGCCTCTAATTCCATACAACTCACATTTAAGAAGAAGCATTTCATGAGAAACAAAGTCAAAAGCTTTGCTCATGTCAAAGAAAATCGTAGTCAATGGGATACGCTTGTCCATGTATTTTGTTATTTTATCAACAAGTGAAAAAGCTGCTAGGGTTGTCGATTTACCTTTTTGAAATCCATTTTGTTCTGACTTTATTAAATTGTGCTTTTTTATAAAAGAAATTAGCCTTGCAAGCATTGCCTTTTCAAATATTTTAGACCATATTGAGATTAGGGATATCGGTCTGTAGTTACTTACAATAAGTTTGCTTCCTTTTTTCAAAATCGGCTTGACGACTGAAATCTTTAACTTATCTGGAAACACTCCGGAACTAAATGATTTATTTATTAATTCGCACAATACAGGCGACACTTCGTCTTTAACATGTTTAATTACTTCCGTTGAGATATCGTCATAACCCGTCGAGTTGGTTGAGTTTAAAGATTGAATAATTTTTTTAACTTCGTAAATGTCAATAGGGTATAAGTATATACTAAATTTATTTGCGTCAATGTTTTTTAATAAAGTCTTATCAATTAGAGTACTATTATTGCTTGTCAAATTTATAAAATAATCATTAATGTAATTTGCTATGTCATTCGGTTTCCGATACTCATGGTTTGCTTCGTCCTTCATCAAATTTATAACACTTTTGGGATTTGGTTGTCCATGTTTATTATTAATTAAATTCCATGTAGCTCTAATTTTATTTTTAGAATTGGATATGTATTTAGCATTTGTTAATCGTTGAGCTTTAAAAACACATCTTTTCAATAATCTTGTGTATCTTTGATATTTATGTTTAATTTCACTTGTAGGGTTACTATAATACAAAAAACGTAACTTTCTTTTGGCTCTTGTTGATTTCCTTAGACCAGTAGTAAACCAAGGCGTTCTTTTGGGTTGTGTAGAAAGTTTTCGCTTAACGATTGGAAAGCATAACTCGTAAAAAAGACTAAAATCATCGTGAAAAGCTTTAAAAGCATTATTGACATCGGCTTTAGCAAAGGATTCGGACCATGACAATGCAGATAAATATGATTTAAACATGTTTAAGTTATCGGGACTTAAGTCACGTTTGTATTGAAACCAGTAATCTGGTTTTCTAACTGCTTGCTCCAGTTTAAAAGTGAGAGATTGCGCTGTCTCATGATCAGATAGACCAAGACTATAAAGGCAACCTTTTGCATCAGGGATGTTACTTAGAATCTGGTCTAGACAAGCATGTTTTCGCGTGGGTTCTTTGATGTGTAAATGAAAATTATAATTCAGGGCAATTCTTTTTAATTCGTCAGTACTACTTGATAATTTTAATGTGTCAATATTTAGATCACCTGTAATAACTATTTTGTGCTTAGTTTTACGGCGAAGCCTATTCATCAAAGACTCAAGGTTTGATAAAAATACCTCCGGTTTAGACGTTGGTGTACGGTATATACAAATGATTATACATTTGGAGGATACCAGTTCTATGCCACAACACTCAAAAACGTAATCAACCGCAAAATCATCTATAAAAGCTAGTTTCCTAACTTCTAAATTACCTTTGCAGAGGATACATACTCCACCCCTTTTTTCGTGTTGTCTAGAATAACTTGAAACTAGTTTATAAGTAGGTAACTGAATGTTTTGTTCACTGCCCCTCTTTACGAATGTCTCTGAGAAACACAGAACATCTATTTTAATGTTTTTTCTTTCGAGTTCATCAAGAGTGAGTTCTAAAATGTCTCTTTTGCTAAACAAGCCCGCAATGTTTTGGTGCAATACAGTCATATCACTTTTTTTGTGAGTCAAGAAAAAAATTATCATTATTTCGGACAGGTTTGGTTATCGTGAGCCCATTTACCGTCGGAAAATAGTCAAAAATGGTTTTTTGAATGTATTTTGGAATGCTTTGTTTATCGTGCCCTTGTTTATATAATATATGCGTTTCACGTAGGTGCCGTCTGGTGTGATTGAATACATTGTTGTTTGTTGAGGTCAACAAGTAATTGTTTTCATAATCTATTGTATCTATCAAAAAATTCAATTTATTACAAATTTTTATCATTTTCGAGCCATTTGCTAAGTATTTAAAATTTTCATTAAGATGCAAGAAATGACAATTTTTAAAATTATTACATGTCATTTTAAGATTATGATTTAACAATTTTTCGTTTAATGATATATTATCTAATACTCCTAGTACAATGACAGTAATGTTAGGCAATTGTTTTAATACACAATATAATTCTGAAGTCGTTTTTAAATAGTTGTTATCATTTTCACCTAAGCATAATATTACTTTATCATAGTCTCTAAGATCCTTAACTTTAATTGACTGTACTATTTCCTCAGTCCTTGCAAATGGTTTCGTCACAGCACTTATTTCGTAGTCTTCGTAATTTGAAGTCTGTCTTGTTTTTGTTAAGGAAGCTGCCAGGCCTACACATTGTTGTGATCCAAATATAAAAATGTTTCTCTTTGTAACAGCTAAATCCTCATTCTTTATTGATTTTTCCATATTGTCGTCTTTTCTTAATTTAATTTCTATGTCAATATCTCGTTCCGTAATCTTTGAAGGTTGATTTAAAACTGACTCATTGTTGTGTGATGCTATGTCAAGTGACTTATTCCGGCTGGATTCGTTTTTCCTTCTTTTGGTCTTTGTCGTTGGGGAAGAGTATATTTTAGTTAATTTATCGATTTTGTTGGCTTGTTCATGTATTTTTGTTTTAAGCTGATTATTTTCTAAAAGCAGGTTATCTATTTCAGAATGCGCACTCACCAATTTTTTGTTTAAGTCCTCAATTATTTGTTTCAGAGAACCTAATTCTTCGCTGTCTCTTGTAGATAGATCGGGTAAACTTCTTGTATTTGTTTGGGAGTCTAATGATAAGTTCATAATAATATTATCATTGTCACTGACATTTGCTCGACTTTCTGTGTTTGTAAATGATAAAGGACATTCTCTTAATGCATTTCTTGTATGTTTTCTCTTTGTTATATTTGAAAATGATGTATTAGATTCATTGTGTTGACGCGCAATAACTTTGTTTTGTGCAATTGGTGTGCTAGTATTTTTGGAACGGTTTTCCATCGAGCATTTTTCGATACAATTGTCACATTTCCATCTCTTTTTATTTTCGACGGTCATTAAATTGAATCGTTTATCTGCTACATTTCCACATTTTATATCGTAGATGCTCTTACAAGTATCACATTTAATGAATTCTCTATTTGTAATTACTTTTTGGCAAGCATCACAACGAGTTTTCGTTGACGTTTCTGTTTGTTTTGACGATGACATTTTAATTAATTTCAGTAATTTGTTATTATGCGAAAGCAACAGAAAAAAAAACACAAAAAATATTCAAAGTGTTTTTTTTTCACCCCACGCGGATTTGAACTAGGTCTCGCAGAGCGAACGGTACGAGTTATACACTCTGCTTTTCACTTCAAGTGTGAGGAAAATAAATAACAATATTGCAAAAAAGAATAAATAAAGACTTCGCCATATTGGCGGGAAGACTTTCTTTTTCTTTTTTTTTATACGGGCATTGGCAGCACAGTGACTTTAGCATAGATCGTAGTCCATAATACTCTTGAAATACTTATTCCTTAGAAAACTCATTAATTTTGCCTAGTTTTATTAATTTAATAATCTATCATGGATTATGTACAAAATTTAAGAAACAGAATGAAATACGTTAGTTATTAATAAAGTTTATTTAACGAAGTTTAATTGCGTGTGTGACTGTTTACCTGACGACCTTTGTCTTAAAGTCTGAGACTTAGACGAAGATTTTACTTTATGCACTAGAGCATAAAAAGCGATTTTATGCCGCCTATACCCAACATAAACACGAACTTTACGAGCATGAGAAGGGAAAATAAATTTAATTATCATCATCATCATTTCAGCCGTACGACGCCCACTGCTGGGCATAGGCCTCCCCCAAGGATCTTCACATTTAATTACATTTTCCCCCATAAATAAGTAGTAGAATTGCCTGTTTTCAGTTTTTGATACAAAACTTGTTTTCAAGTTAGTAATTAGTTTTAACCCTAGAAAGTTGTGATTAATTTGATAGGGTACCAAAGGCAACAAAGGCCGCCCTCCAGTTACTGATATACCGAATAGGATATTGATGCCGCCTGTTTGTGTTTGCTTGGGACAGATCATATTGGGACAGTCCCCGGCTTATTGTGTTAGGACTTGTAATATTATCTTGACTTTGAGCTTATCTAGTTTTGGTTAACTTATGGTTTGCAAGTGGATAAGATAAAGATAAAGATAAAAATATTCTTTATTCACTTAGACATAATAAATATGTACTTATGAATCGTCAATATTTTCCTACCACCCATTCAAGACTTTTTTAACTGACAAGAAGAATGGGCGCAAGAAACTTGCCAGCGTTTCTTAGTTAGGTAACGACATTTACAAAAAAAAACATATCGTTACTAATACAACAATTGCTTAGTATAAAAATACATCATATTAAACAGTGATTATGTTATGTGTTACATCATGACCATGCATTGCGGTCATTCAAATAATCGTCTACTTTATAGTATCCTTTGCTCATCAGCGACTCTTTAATGTAACATTTAAATTTATGCAATGGTAGTTCAATTATATGCTGTGGAACTTTATTAAAAAAGGCTATGCTTTTCCCCAGAAATGAGGCTCTGGATTTTTCTAGCCTAAACTTGGGAACGACAAGTTTATCTTTATTTCTTGTGTTAAAGCGATGAATATCGCTCTGCTTTACAAATGTATTATAATACTTTTTCACATAAATTATATTTTCATAGATGTAATGTCCTGCAACAGTTAAAATGTTTATTTCTTTAAATAGATCTCTTAAAGAATCTCTCGATCGGAGGTTGTAAATGGCGCGAATAGCCCTTTTTTGGAGCACGAATATACTTTGGATGTTAGCGGCTGAGCCCCACAACAAAAGGCCGTAGGACATAACACTATGAAAATAACTAAAATAGACTATTCTAGCCGTTTCAATATCGGTTAAGAGCCTTATTTTCTTAACTGCGAATGCAGCCGAACTGAGTCTACTCGCCAAGGCTTCGATATGAGGATCCCATTGTAGTCGCGAGTCTAATATAGTACCTAGAAATTTTGTATTGTTAATGAATTCGACTGTATCGCCGTCTAGTCTAATATGAAAATCAACTTGTCTTACATTAGGTAACGAAAATTTTAAACACTTAGTTTTCTTTGAGTTTAATGATAAATTATTACTATTAAACCAATGTGACACTTTTGAAAGAGCACTATTTACTTCGTCAGAACAGTCATCACCTCTATCTACTTTAAAGACTAGAGATGTATCATCGGCAAATAGCACCGTCTCACATAAATTCTTCGCGTAGTAAGGAAGGTCATTTATGTATATTAAAAACAACAGCGGGCCCAATATTGATCCTTGGGGTACGCCCATAGTAATGGGAGCTCCGGTAGACTCAGTTTTATTAATAACTACCTTCTGAGTTCTTTCATACAGATATGAATGCATAAGGCTTACTGACATTTCAGAAACACCATAATGTTTTAACTTCCTTAATAGTGTTTGGTGATCAACACAATCGAATGCCTTGGAAAGGTCACAAAAAATAGCTATTACATCCTGCTTGTCCTCCCAGGCATCAAGTACATGTTTTAGAAATGCAACCCCAGCATCAGTTGTACTTTTACCTTTTGAAAAACCAAACTGTTTCTCATGCAATATACTATTTAATTTAAAATATTCTAAAAGTTGATCATAAATTAATTTCTCAAATATTTTACTTATTGCTGGTAGTATGGATATAGGTCTAAAATTTGCTGGGTCACTTTTGTCACCAGCTTTAAACAGAGGAATAATTTTACTATTCTTCATTAAATTAGGAAAGACCCCTTCACTTATACATTGGTTAAAAATTATTGCTAATGATGGAGCTATCACATCAATTATTGATTTGATGATACTTGTAGATATGCCCCAGAGATCTTCTGTTTTCTTAATATTTATTGCTTTGAATGCTTTAATAATATCTTCGGTAGTGACATAGCTAAAACTAAATGTTTCCTGGCACTTGTTCACACTAGATTCCATAAGAGAGACAGCGGTGTTGGGGCAAGAATTAAGTCTGCTAGTAGTTTCTAACGGTATTCGAGCAAAGAAACCTTCAAAAGCACTAGCCACCTCAATATCTGATTCAAAAGTCTGATCATTAATTTTTAAGTTAAATGAATTAATTTTGCTTTTTGTTTTGCCAGTTTCTTGGTTTATAATACTCCAGGTAGCTTTTATTTTATTTTCAGATGATTTAATTTTATTTGAAATATACCTTGATTTTGCCAAAGCACATACTTTCCTAAATGTTATTGAATATTTCTTGACATATTCAATGAAGCTAGGATCACAGGAAGTCGTTTTTTGTGCATAGAGTTCAAATAACTTTCTTCTGCTATTATAAATACCAGGTGTGGCCCAGTCACTAAACTTCTTACGATCATTACACTTTATAACTTTTTGTTTAAAATTGTTACTAAATTCTTTTTCAACAATATCAAATAATGATTGATAAGAGTTATTAGCGTCAGCAGAAGCTGGCAAACATTGAATTTTATCTTGGACATTATTTCTAAATTTATTAATACCACGTTTCGGTATTGGCCTGCAAATTACTTCGCGTTTAGGAATAACATTATAGTGCTCAAAAGAAGCTAGTTGTCCACTGTGGTCGGATTTAATAATATTAATTACCGATTTCTCAATTAAGTTACAGTTGGAAAAGATGTTATCTAAGCAAGTAGCCGATGTTGGCGTAATTCGCGTCGGTTCATTAAAAGTGTGAAGCAAATTAAATGATTTAAAAAGATTAAGGAATTTACTGGAGAGTTGTGCTAATTTAATATCTAAGATGTCTATATTAAAATCTCCACAAACTACAATTTTTTTATTCTTACGACAGCATATTTTCAAAACATCCTCCATAGTGGACTCAAAGACTGTGTAATTTGCTCCAGGGGGGCTATATACACAGATTATAATTATTTGTTCAAGTTCCACGCATGATATCTCACAAATTCGTTCAACAGAGAGGGATACTATATCCTTTCGCTCTTTATATTGTGTGTTATTAGGTAAAATTATTAAAGAACCCCCCCTTATTGTAGTTTTTCTATTAAATGAACTTACAACACTATAATTATCCAAATTTAACAATAATTCATATTCTTTTAACCAATGTTCAGTAACACATAACACATCAATATTTTCACAATTTAAAAATAAACTTATTTCTAGGTCTTTGCCAGCAGAAAAGCCTTGGATATTCTGGTGTACTATTTTTAAACATTTAGGCCTTCCTCTTGTCAATACTGGGCTAGAGTATGCCTCCGTTGTCTCTAATGGTAATTTAAATTAACCATGTCAGTATTTGGATTCAAAAGAATCGAATTATTTGGAACAGATTCCAAAGTTACATTAGAAGTATCAAAGTTAAACTGCTCAATAGAAGCAGAGGTTATACTAGCCAAGTTGTTGGCTAATTGTTTAAAATAAAATGATAGCGATACCGCTATTTGTCGCTTAAGATAATTAGGCAGATAATATTTATCTTTAGTCAAGTATACATTATTCAACAACATATTGATATCAATAATATGCAACTCTTTATTATGACAGGCTAATGTGTTCATAGTTAAGTTTAGATTATACCTTATTTTATTTTCTAACGGTGAAAAACTTTTACTGTAGGGAAATGTAAACATAACAACCTTCCTTACATTTAATGAACATAATGTGTTGCAATAGGCTATTAACTGGTTTTTATTTAAATTATCCCTGTTCCCAATTAAAATTATCAAGTTTGTGTTTTCACTTAAGGATTTTTTAACAACTATTTTCATGATCTCGTTTATACTGGAACCAGGCATGCAATAATTAATAACATTTTCCTTTGAATCTTTCTGTAAAAATTGGCCTAAATTCTTCCCAATCTCATCACTGAACATAATTGTTTTGGTGTCAGTAGTTTTAGTGGGGGATTTACTTTTATTATTTAATAATAAACTATCACAAATGTTAGAGACTTCAGGTGTGGTTGGTAAATAGACCTCCTGAGCCGCTTGGCCTAATGACTCCTTTTGACAGAAGTCATTGCATACTGTGTTACAACTGCATCTGCATTTTTTCCCTAATGATTCGAACCGGTCTGAATTAAAATTACAAAAGTCAACCATATTATATGCAGCCATTTTTTGATTATTCAATTGTTTTTTAGAAAACTCACACAAGTTGGAGTACATTTCCCTAAGTGAAAGTTCTAAATTGTCAATCTTATAACATAATTGACTACCTAATAATTCACTTTCTTTGTTCTTATTACATGTTTCCATGTTTATCATATTTAATTGTTCTAAAAGTTGCTTACGTTCTTGCTTTATGTGACTATACTTATTATAATAATTTTGTTTTTTCATTAACTTTTGAGTTTTTCTTATGTATCTATTAATTTTAATGTATTTTTTTAATTTCTTCCCGCTACTAAACTGGCATACGTTATTATTATTAAACAATGGTTTATCAACATAGTTAAGACCTTCCAAAGTTGAATTGTCATTTGCTGCAGAATTACATTGCATCAACTCATTAAACAGGCTTTGAGAGTGCTTATCTTCTATAATACTTCTATTTTCTTTTTCTAAATCTAATACTGTTTTCTGGGCAAGAGAGAGACTAATTTCCAGGTCTGTTATGCGACTCAATGCCTGTTCATGAGTATCAGAGCAAGCCCTAAAAGACTCAATAAAGTCTTGCATTTGGTTACACTTCTGGACAACTTCCGAGTATTTTACATGAAGAGCAGCAAGTTCATTTTTAAGCTCAGTGTTACGGGTAATGTTCTTATAGATCTCCGTCTCACTTTCCATTTGTGTTCCTTTCCATTTTCCAGTGGTCTGGAGATAGCACTTGAATAGAAATAAGTTTTTGAAGTGAAAACTTCTTAAGCGGCGTTTTGCACTTTTGTGATGGGTTAAACATGTTAAACTCCCGTCAGGACATCACGTGACCGTAAGATCGAAAATTCGTAAGACGGGCACGTTACCTGGGTGCTTAGCTTACCATCAACTCTTATTGCGGTTTTGTTTAGGACCTAAACTGATCTGCTTCGTTTATTCGTACCACGACAGCTTAATATCAATGACAGCGATTCAGTGATCATTCAATGACATTTCACAGCCGCTAAGCTGTCATGTAGTCTTATTTGACTTATAACTCGGCCAAGTTAACATGACACCTGCAGGTTATACCCGTCCTTCTCACTCTCCAGGCATGACAGAATCGAGTGAAAGAGACGGGTAGAAGAAATAAGGACACAAATCGTTCGGTCATTCACATTTAGCAATTCATTTGCGATTCAGTTTTTAGAAGGTCGCAGTACGAAAGAAAGCAATTCATTTTAGGAACCTATTCTGCATCGCGCTATTTTTGAATCGCTGTCTTAAAGTTGATTGTAGGCACCCTGGGCCCCGATCGCGGTAACTCTATGACGCATTAGTCAAGTGTACGTGCAGTTGAAGTGCAGTTGACGTGCAATACCGTTTTTGATAACGCGCGGCTTTGACAGTGCTACAACGTTTTCTGTTCCGGTGGTAATCTTTGGAGATAAAACAGTTTCCATACGACAGTCTATTTTGACAGCTAATTTCGTATTGCAAGTGGTTCCTCTGTCACGGATTTTTCATTATTTTATTCATTATTGTTTTTTTTTACTATTGCATTGACGTCCATGTGTCAAACTAAACTTTGGGATTCAGTTGAAAATCAGCGTCGGCTTTATTGCTGACACAATGCTGAACTGGACACCCATTTGGTACTGACGTGGGACACTGATAAGGTACCTTTTGTGTTTAAAATCAGTTTTTCACTATAGTTTTATGTACCTACCTGCTGTTTGTTTCGCTGTGTAATGTTTATTGGAATGTCCTATGCCTGGTACCAAAATCCAAATCCAAATACAAATACAAATACAAAAATTGTATTTGTATTTGTATTTGTATTTGGATGTCACCGGATCAGACAGGATTGTAAGACTATAGATTTGCGTGACGTGTGCGTCGTTTTGTCATTACGGCAATACGAAGTCGAAACATCAAGACCCAAACGCGATGAAGACGCGCTGCATAGACTTACGGCGATTGGCTCGCTGATCGAAAAACTGTTACAATGTCATTAGAATACGAAGGCAAATTTCGCCACCGTTTCCAAAGTTGTAATAGCAAACGGTAATTAGAAAACGGGTGGCATTGAAACCAGAAGACCTCGGTTCAAATCCAGTCCGTATTTTTTTATTGTCAAATTCCTTTTTTTAAGAGCTCAATTTTATCCAGATCCTTTTAGCTGTTCTGGCGTGATTAAGTAACAAATATTCATCGAAACTTTAGAATTATAATACTACTAGGTTTCCGCCCGCGGCTTTGACCGCGTTCACCACACGACGTTTTCCCGGGTAATGAGACTTTTGACCGAAGTAAAAAGTAGCCTATATGCTATTCTACACCTTAATGTATCTTTGTGTGAAACTTCATCCAGCCGGCCTAGCATGAGCGGCTTTTATCGCGCGATATGATATGGTACGGCAAGTTGTCTTGCTTACCCCTGATCTATTCAGCCGTTTCGCGTGATATGTTAGTGGTTTCTCGTCAACGCCAAACATACGTACAATAAAGACATCTCAAGTAGACAACACTTGTCGGATATCGACAGGAAATAAACTTCCACAGTACCGTCAACATCCTTCCTCATAGTCTCCTATTCCTATTCAAGTAAATATTCGTGTATAGGTACTTGTGTAGGTACCTAGATGTGAATCTTTGAGAAATATTTAGTTCCAGGTTTAATCACTTCTGAATTCCACATTAAGTGTCATTATCTTAGTACTTTTAACTATACATATATGCAGGACCGATCGTTGTGGAGATCCTTGGGGGAGGCCTATGCCCAGCAGTGGGCGTCGTTCGGCTGACATGATGATGATGATGATGATGCGAAAGTATAGATATACTTCCGCCGCCTCTGTGGTCTAGTGGTTCACACCACTGATTTCAGACCAAGAGGTCCCGGGTTCGATTAGAATAGAATAGAATAGTCTTTATTTGCTAATACTGTGTTTACAAGTTGTGATATGATTCCCAGTGGGGGTACATATTGTATTCGGTTTGGTTGGTGGTAGGACTTGTTCTTAGTCCGCCTGGCTAGCTATAGCTACCACCATCTTATCTAAGTCTGACGCCATAACAATGATGTTTTCAGCATTATTGTGTTCCGGTAGTTAGAAATAAGATAGCCAGTTCCTCACTGATTGAGGATTCCGGGAGTAGTGCTCTTCCACCTTCAGCCTTATCACCACTTAACATCAGGTGTGATGAAGGCTAAGTGCTAACCCGTTGTGGATAAAAAAAAATATGTTGTGTTTGGATGTTTGTTACTCAATATGTAACGACGAAACGCCTCAGCTAGCTTTATCAGGTGTTAAAACCGAAAAACCGGACAGGCCAGGCCAGCTAGTTTACCCGGATTCCGGCCATTTTTTGTACCAAGGCCGGACACCCTAAAACAAGGATTTGTTTAATTCTAAAAATAAGCCGTGTTTCTAATAATTCTATTTTGAAGTTTCTAATAATTCATTATTTGTTCCCGTGTTTCTAATAATTCTACTTCTGAAGTTTCTAATAATTCATTAATTATTCACGGATAAAAACAGGATAGGCCGGAACCATCTTAATTGGCCGGACAAGCATCCAAAAAGTCTGAACCTGTCCGGCTTCATCCGGACTCTTACTTACCCTAGCCTCAACGGATATGCCCCCTGCCTGATTCACGAACCGTCGGCAACGGAATCGGAGTCGAATTCTGTCATTTGTCTTTGTCTATTCTATAATGAGTGACAGAGACAGTGCATACATTCCGCTATCGGAAGCGTTTCCGACGATTCTTGAATCAGGGGGCTCGATGAAAGGCACAGAGAAGAAAGATAGAATATAGCCAAAAAAGCGCATAAACTTTTTATTTTAGCGTAAGACCCCGTTAGTACTCATTCCCACTGGAAAACATCGTATTGTTCACGCGGCCAAAGCCGTGGGCGGAAAGCTAGTGTCATTCATAACATGAATTTGATATATTATATCAAACAGCATAGGGCCCGCTAATAGGGCAACGAAAATCAGATTGCTTTACATGATCGTCTGTAATATCAATATTAGGGGTTAAAGTATCAAATTGCCGTTTTGTATGGAGATTTTTGTCCTTTTTTTCCCCATACTAACGTTTTCCTGATTTATTTCATCATTTCAGCCGTACGACGCCCACTGCTGGGCATAGGCTTCCCCCAAGGATCTCCACATTTATTTAACGGCTAATAATTATCTATTTACAAAATTTTACACACGTATTTATGGACATTTTAACTACTAAATGACACATTCGTTAAGAGCAAAAAACATATTTTCAGTAAGTTACAACTAATAAAGTACGAAATTCTGGAAACAAAAATAGTCCTAACTTTTGAGATAAGTTTTTTCTATGTAAATAAATCAAATATCGTGGTTATTAAATTATCAAAAGCTGCTCGATACGGTCTTAATGTAACGCAATATTAAAGAAATTATGTATTTCTAATATCATAAAAGTTGTTGTTATACTTATGTACAAAAGAAAAAAACGGCAATTTCATTCTTAAACCCCTATTATTAATGAAAAACTGAATTTCAAATTAAGATGCAGCAAACTTCAGGACTAACACTAGTGACTATGTTCCTTAAAAACACGATTGCATAAAATTTTCTCGATAGAAAAATTGCCTCCAAATCCTTTTAATTAACACGATAAACTGCTAGTATTCAAATAATTACACTACAGATAAGGCAAGGCTTATGTTATATGTATATTTCTGTGAATAACCTTTAAATATCCTTAAAAAAAACCTTCATTTCTTCACTCCGGACCGGCTGAATGGGGCCGGAGAATTACTACCTTGCAGTTGGCCGTTGCAGTTATTACTTTCGCAGTTGGTCTAGAGCAGGCCCTTAAATCTAAGTTGCCTATATTTGTAATCTACTCGTAAAACCGGCATTCTCAGCCTTATCAAATCCTGATTACAATGACGCAATCAAAAATAGACTCTGTCGGCTCGGAAGGTTCCCACGATCCGGCGTAATTATATAATTAATTTAAAAGATCTAGGACCGACGAAAACTGGGCTCACTTTAAATCTTGCAGGAATCGTTGTAATCGTATGGTGAGAGCTGCTAAACGCCATTATTTTCACGATAATCTTCTTAACTCTTCTCCGGCCGGCACATGGAAATTCTTAAAATCTCTTGGTTTAGTAAACTCACAAAAAATGATATCCCACACCCTTTCACTCTTAATGATATTAATAATCACTTCTCATCAACTTCCGTTTCCAATATTTTAGATAAATCTAGTGCCCTTAATGACATTCCATCATTGTGCAGACAACCACCACATAGCTTCACTTTCACACCTGTCTCCGAGGAAGAGATTCGTAAAATTTTTATGTCCCTAAAATCAAACGCAGTTGGGTGCGATGATATCAGTCGACAAATGGTTTTATTATGCTTAGCGAGTGTCCTCCCAATCATCACTGATATCATCAACTGCTCTCTCTCCTCCGGAAGTTTTCCTTCACTCTGGCGCGGGGCGCATGTGCTGCCGCTGCCTAAAAAGAAAAACCCAACTACTCTTAGCCAATTTAGACCTATTTCATTACTCCCCTTCCTTTCTAAAATACTCGAAGCAGTAGTCCATAGACAACTATCCTCCTTTCTTTCTGAAAACAATGTCCTTTGTCAGTACCAGTCTGGGTTTCAACGAGGACATAGTACCTCAACGGCATTAGTTAAAATTACAGAGGACATGCGGGAGGGCCTGGAGGATTCACGGTTAACGGCTTTAGTCCTCATTGATTTCTCTAACGCTTTCAATGCCGTCGATCGTGATATTCTCCTTGCAATCCTCTCACATTTGCGGATCTCACCTCTGGAACTAGACTGGTTCTCTTCCTATCTTCGGGATCGCAGGCAAGCGACTCGTGCTAAGGACAACATGTCCGACTGGTGCGAGTTAACGGCAGGTGTCCCTCAAGGCGGTATTCTTTCTCCTCTTCTATTTTCAGTTTTTATCAACTTAATTTCTCCTATTCTTCACAGCTCTCATCATCTTTACGCAGACGATCTGCAAATATACGCGCAAGCTGAACTCAACAATTTGGGTGATGCTATAGACGCTATAAACGGCGACCTCCAGCGTATCTCCGACTGGTCCAACAAGTTTGGAATTAATGTCAATCCTGGCAAATGTCAGGCAATCGTAGTAGGTAGCCCTCATGCTGTATCAAGGTTGGACATGAGTTCTGTTGGGCCTCTCACTTACAGGAACACACTAATTGAGTTCAAGCCTCATGTCGTCAATTTGGGATTAGTCATCGATAACACATTGAGCTGGCGGCCCCAGGTTGATTGCCTGAGCCGGAAAGTCATTGGCATTCTTAGGTCCTTTTATCAATTTAAAAACTTCCTTCCTATCCCCACCAAAATCCTATTAGTACAGTCCACAATTTTTCCTATCCTTGATTATGCTGATGTGTGTTATGCTGATATTTCCCAGGAACTTCTTAACAAGTTGGATCGCCTACTCAACAGCTGCATTCGCTTCATTTATGGTCTCCGTAAATACGACCACATCTCGTCCTACCGCAGTGACTTGAAATGGCTCACAATTCGCCAACGTCGGGATTTACGTATTCTCTCCACTCTCTTTTCAATACTTAACGATCCACATGCTCCTGGATATCTGAAGTGCAAATTTCAGTATTTGGGGGCCTCCCACAACCGAAATCTTCGCTCAGATAGCAAACTTACTCTTAGCACTCCCTCTCACCGTACTGGTTTCGTTTCAAACTCTTTCAGTCTTCAAGCAATACGACTCTGGAACGCACTCCCGCCCCACATTCAAAGAGCCCCAAATAAAACCAGTTTCAAAAGATTAATCCGTGATCAATTTTTAAACTCTCCACCGACATCACATTAATCTGACAACTATTTTATATTACCCTCTAAACTATACTGATATAGTGTTTATATAATTATATTATAGTATGTTATATATTTATATATTTATATATATGTATATTGTATATATGTATGAATGTACGTATTAGGTAAAAGTAATTTATGTATATTTGTGTCTTATTTAGTATTTATGTTTTCAGAACATGCTGTTAGTATGAACATTTATATTTTATTTGAAATTATTCTCCTATCACATTTTTGCACCGCCTCTGATGATCTCGGTACCCAGCTCTCTGGTTGACTGGTAGAGAATGCCTTATGGCATTAAGTCCGCCTTTTGTACCCTTTTGTGCGATAAAGTTTAAATAAATAAATAAATAAATAAATTATAATGATTGTGCATTAGGTTCAGTTACGGCTGCACCCTTCGACCTTGCTGGTGAAGGGCCTGTACATCCCAATGAATCATTTAATAATAGACTATGAGCTAGTACTATGAAAGAAGCAATCGCAAAGAACTGAACTTTGTAATCAATTTAAGTGCTTAATTAAAATAAATTATTTTTACTTGTTTGTATTCATATGCAACTATTATGTATTAAAAGAAATAGACCCGTCTCACAACTTGGTCTAACAAGTGAGCTACGGAGTTGCTCTGTGGTTAGATCTTTCGCCCGGATTGTGTAAGGTCGTGGCGTGTGGGTTCGATTCCCATCGGAGCTAGTGGTGAAACAAGTCGATTTTTTCTAATTCTAATACTTAATTTTCAATATTTGAAACCTAATATAAATAAAGAAAAGAATAAGTGGCGTACGCACCTAAACTTCTTAACTTATTTAGATAAAGCTTTACAGTTTTAAATCTTTTAAATTAGAAATAGCCTTGCGGCCGCGGCTTCGCCCGCGTAAACTACACGACCACAGAACATGGAAAGAAAAAAATATATCCGTGGTCTGTGTACACGATGTTATTTTTTTTTTTTTTTTTTTATTCACAACGGTGTAGCACTTAGCCTTCATCACACCTGATGTTAAGTGGTGATAAGGCTGAAGGTGGAAGCGCACTACTCCCGGAATCCTCAATCACTGAGGAACTGGCTATCTTATCTCTAACTGCCGGAACACAATAACGCTGAAAACATCATTGTTATGGCGTCAGACTTAGATAAGACGGTGGTAGCTAGCCAGGCGGACTAAGAACAAGTCCTACCACCAACCAAACCGAATACTATAAGTACCCCCACTGGGAATCGAACCCAGGACCTCTGGGTCTGAAATCGGTGGTGTGAACCACTAGACCACAGAGGCGGTCCCGGTTTCGCGGGAATGTGATATTTTTCCGGTATAAAGAGAAGACTCACCGGCTTTTAAAAATCACTTCGTTCCGTTGCTCCGTTTAAACGTGAAAGACGGACAAACAAACAAACACACGTTCACATTTATAATATTAGTATGGATGGATAATACATAGGCTAGTAGGCTATCCCCCAATATTAATAAAATTAGATAGATGTGAAACCACGCGGAACAACGGACAGCACTTTATATTTTTTTGAATGTTATTTTATTATTTCTATCCTGGAGGTTAAGGAATGTAATGTTAAATTAATATTTGTATACATTTTCTAACAGCAGTGTAGGTAAGCAAGCACCAAATTAATCGTAAGTACAGTCATAAGTACCAATTAAATGATAATCCATTTTGCTCATGATATGTTTTATAGTTAAAAAATTGTAGATTGTACAACAAGTGCATGAAACTTACCATTTTATCCGAGACGTTATATGGTGGATACAGTCAAGTCGAGGGTAAAATGGGTTTTATGTACGAGTTATACACTCTGCTTTTCACTTCGATTGTGAGGAAAATAAAAAGCAATATTGCAAAAAAGAAAAATAAAGACATCGCCATATTGGCGGGAAGACTTTCCTTTTCTTTATTTTTAAACGTGGCAGTGGCAATTTAGTAATTTAACGTGGATTATGTACAAAATTGAAGAAACAGAATGAAATAACAAGTTTATTTAACGAAGTTTAATTGCGCGTGTGACTGTTTACCTGACGACCTTTGTCTTATGCTGCGGCTACAATAGCGGGCTACGGCGAAGTATCGTTAGGTATATCTTTTTCTTTCTAACTAACCGGTGGTGGCGTATGGAAAGAGATAGTAGAGACAATTATCGTCCGCTAATGTAGTTGCAGCATTAGAGTCTGAGACTTACACGAAGATTTTACTTTATGCACAGAGCATGCTTAGGGCATAAAAAGCGATTTTATGCAGCCTATACCAAACATGAACACGAACTTTACTGTTTTGTTGTACTTTCTTGTTCTTTGTGGTTAAATTGTATAGAATTGTATTATTTGTAATAATTCCGGGCGTCCATTTTCTTTTTTTCTGGGAACCCTGTAATGTGTAAAATTGTCTATTTTAGTCAGAAAATTTATTTTGCATGTGCATTGTTTTTTTTTTAAATTATTTTCACTCTATATACTCACCATAGTTGTTTGGCTCACTTTCCACAGCCCTAAATCACCACATTGTGATGCCCATTTTAGTGTAATTTCTAGTTATTTAGTATTTTTTTTTTTTATTCACAACGGTGTAGCACTTAGCCTTCATCACACCTGATGTTAAGTGGTGATAAGGCTGAAGGTGGAAGCGCACTACTCCCGGAAAAATGGTGTGCTCTTTTGTGTAAACATCGCAGCCCCACCAAACACGGTTCCGACGGAAGATCAGCGCTGGCCACTAGGCAAGCATATGCTGAGTCGGGACCGTTTTGGGATATTCCATTGGCTTTATGTGTTTTTGTGTTTATGTAAATTTTCGTTTGTGATGTCCCAAATAAATAATTTTTCTTTCTTTCTTTCTTTCTTTCTTTTTTTCTTTCTTTCTTTCTTTCTTTACGAGCATGAGAAGTGAAAAAAATATTAAGTTCAGTGTCAATGTCAACAAGTTTGAATATAGACTTTATTGAATTTTAATATTAGTTTAAATAAACGTAGGGTGGGTAATGAATAATAATGACTCCATTGGTTCGACTGTGTAGTAAAACTTGATACCAGTATGTTTCGCTGAAAATAAAAGAAATTATGGTATAAAATATATTTATTTTTGTATTTAGTATTAAACGAATCATTCAACGATAAAAGACGAAGTAATTTTTTTCCAATCAACAGCTTCTACTAAACTGGCTTTCACATCATCAGGCAACTTCCCATCAGCTGCCATCATACATAGGTTATCAACAAGTTTCTCCATCATCATATCATCACGGTACATTAAATTTTCCTGCTCTATCAAACCGTTTTCATACTTCTGCCAATCACTTAAGGTTAAAGACTTCACCATATCGAATACGTTTTTCTTTTTCATCATGCTATCTAGCTGACATCCCTTGCCGCTCAACTCATTGTTTAGATTACATTGATTTCTATTCATTTCACAGAAGAGCCTGTCGAAGAAATCTATTTCTTCCACACAGTTAGGGTATCTAACCACCTGGTGTCCTTCAGCTGTCAAGTAATCATCAATTTTGGAGTTTCTCATTTGTCCATTAACCACTGTTTTTCGTATTAATTCATACATTTCTCCCCTATGAGCGGTTGGATCGTGAACAACACCGTGAGTTGTTAACCAGTGGCTCATATCAGCTTTAGGACTTAATTGTGTCGGTATTTCAAAATCTTGCTCCTCCAACAGAATGGCAAATGGACCAGCGATAGTTGAAATTGAATCTAATATCCACGCATTATCGAAGTCTTCAGGACGGCAACAGAAAACCCTCAGCAAACCTATCTGTGTTGACACACACATGAAAACATCAGTTTGAGTATCCGACTTATAAGGCGTGATTTGGCGTGATAGGCTGTCGCATTTAGTTTTTGTAACATACACTATGTGTTTATTGTCTTTCCTAATCTGCTGTATCTTTTTCAAATAAAGGATTCTCTTGTAAACAATTTCAGGATCTTCTATGATTATTCCTTTGGTCAAACCCGGCAGCATTTTTAATACAAATGCTTTTGACGTATCTCTTCTATTTATTTGGCCACTTAAGTTGTCAGGGTTATCATTTAGCTCGTTCAGGGATGGTATTTTTTTTTCTGTCAAGTAATGTTTTTTGAGCATAGCTCGGAATGAGGATACCGTAAGGGGGCTTCGTATGATCAAATGATTATTAGTATGATGGAGTTCTTCAAACGTTATGGGTTTATGTAAATTCTTATAACGTGGCCAAGTGACACCGGTGATTTCTCTAAAAGCCTGTTCTTTGCGTTTGAAGCTACACGTACCGTAAAAAACGCCATGTATTGGTATCTTACTTCGATCACGAACATTTTGTGCTATCCATATTGTTTTTAATATTTTATTGTGGAAGTCCTTTTTTTGAGTTATATTATCCATATTTTCGTTGTGCCTATAAAATAAACATTTCTATTTAAATATTACCGAATTTGTTATGTTATGTTATGAATGAGACCAATACCATAGTGAAAAGTAAACATTAATATGTAATTGCATTTAATTTTTCCAATTAGTCCGGTGAATAGAGGGTTTTAGCTTACAAGTGGTCCGGTAGTTTTGAATTTTTGATATGTTGTCTAGGATGGTTAGTTAGTATTTAAAATGCAAAATGCACAATTCCTCGCCCTCCGCCCCCGCCGCCATATTGAAAAATCGGCAGTTTTTTTCAGATTTCCGCTTATATCTTCGTTTAGGTGCATTTGAGGCAGAAACAATTGTTGACAATGTTGTAGAGATTTAAATTTTCTATAATTAACTGTTTAAATTTTGCTTCTAGGACAGATATTTACGCAGATATTCAGTTTTTAGAAAATGATTTTCCAGAAATTTGTCAAACTTCTAAAGAACAGGGTGCAAAATGGGCCCAAAGTCGTAGCACTTTGAAACCTTATTTAAGATATTATACTCGTGAATAATTACAACATTTTATTATATGGCGACGAAGTTCAGTTGTAAAAAATTAAAAAGTTACAGTAGTTCAAAAAGTCTTGAAATAAGCTAAAAATTTTCGCTTATATCTTCGTTTAGGTGCGTTTTATCCAGAAAACATTCGTCACAATGTTGTAGAGAATTAAATTTCCTATTATTAATGTTTTAAATTTTGTTTCTAGGACAGATAGTTTCGAAGATATGCACTTTTTAAAACTGCCCGGGCACCATAAATTTATTTTTGTGTATATGTAAGTGCATATCTTCGGAACTATCTGTGCTAGAAACAAAATTTAAAATATCAATGTTGGAAAATTTTATTCTTTACAAAACTGTCAACAATTGTTTCTGGCTCAAATGCACCTAAACGAAGAATATAAGCGGAAATCTGAAAAAACTGCCGATTTTTTCAATATGGCGGCGGGGACGGAGGGCGAGGAATTGTGCAATCCTAGACAACATATCAAAGTTCAGAACTACCGGACCACTTGTAAGATAACCCCCTTAATTAGTCTCTATTTACTCGGTTAAATGTCAAGCATTCGAAATGAAGAGTCAAGTACATCGAGCACAAAAGAAAAAACACATAAAGAGTTAAGCTTAAACTTAAACTGTATTAATTATTGTCCATTGGCGGTTTACAGAATAACGCTTTTTTACGTTCCGTGGTGTGGTAGTCAAAGCCCGAGTTAAGTACGGAAAATTCATAATGCGTAAAGAATAAAGATATTATACTTTAATTTTAACCGTTCCATATCGTATTTGTCGGTTACATACTTTCTGCAAAATCACTATAAACATTCAAGAAATCGTGCGAGTGAAAACAAAATGGCGCATACCTGTTTGTTTTGCTTGTAGCCTTGACTTGAACGCGCGCGACATGCAGCTCGCTCCACTGATAGAACACGACTGAGGGCGCGCGCGGGGAGGGAGCCGTCGCGAGTTCGCGACTCGCGCGTCTCGCGTCTGTCCGCGTCTCGGGCGTATGACGAGGAAGGAGAGCGGGGGGGAGGGACACGGAAACACGGATGCGTGGTGTTTGGTGTTTTGTATGTAACCTACAAGTAGCGGCACGAATCTCTAGCACTGACCGTTATTGCGCAGAAGTCAAAAATAAGGTATTTTGGGCCATACCATATACATGCGCAGCTATATAAGCCGCGCGGATAAAGAAACAATATGGAAATGGCGGCCAGCTGGTCATGCTATCTCGCTCACACATAACGTCATGCTGCATGTATAGCACGTGGGTGGGTCATGCTATCGCGCTCACTCTTAATGCATGGCCGCCATTTACAGCGCGCGAGTATACCCTCCACGTCACGGTCAGCGTTAAACTTACGTGCCGCTACTTATACCTAATTACCTATGCAGTAAGTACTATGCCCAACAGTGGGCGTCGTTCGGCTGATGATGATGATGAAGTACTCCAAGCAGATTTCATACAAAAGAGAAAGAAAGAACACTTTTTTATTATACAATATACCTCTCTTATAAATAAAAAAAAATGTTAATGAATAGAAAAAGTAATATTTACCGTCTCCTACTGTTTATTTTGTCCATCAATGTTTTGCTTCCTTTGATTATTATCTGTTTTGTAGACCATTAAAATAAATAAAAGAAAATAACTAAGAACCTAATTGTGAAATAAACATAGCTTTGAAAAATGGAAAATGAAGTATTTAGAAAAAATCGACCCGTCTCACAAAGTCACACGTGTCAAGTTTTCTAAATACTTCATTTTCCATTTTTCAATAATAAAAATTGCATTGTGAATGCAAAAAAGTAAAAGCTTAAATTACTAAACATAGCTTTGTTCAAAATCGTAATAAATAATTTGAAATGTTCATCTCTAGGCGTGATTAACATGTTCACAAAATAATAATTACGTAGAACCGTATCTGAAACAGGTAGGTAATTAATTACTATTCAGTATCAAATGAGCTTCGAATATAGTGTCCTAAATTATTGATCAGTAAATGACAATAAATTTAATTAGACGATTAGCGTTATTTCGGTGCGCCGGCTTTGCTTACTGATTCCTAATTACTTCAGGTATTTTGACAATAAATTAATAAATATTTAAATAAATAGATAATAAATATTGGACACCATCACATACATTGTTCCAATACCAAAGTATAGTAGCTTAAGCACTCTATTATGGAAATTGGAAACAACGACGGGTATTTACCACATACACGCAGACCCGAGGAAATATTGAAAAGTTCGTTTTCAATATTTACCCGACCGGGGATCGAACCCGGGACCTCTAGAGATAGCGGCACCTTGAAAACCGGTGCGAAAACGACTCGGCCTCGGAGGTCGTCAAACAACAATAATACCTATGAGCTCATTTGCTAAGGTACCTACGTATGTATTAGATTAGGTATTATTATGCCCGAATACTCGTACGCTACTTATCTTTGGGAGCGTCTCAAACATCATGGCATCTCTTTCATACGTTTGACATTTAAAGTGACAGGGCGATGTTTGAGACGCTCCCAAAGATAAGTAGCGTACGAGTATTCGGGCATTAGACTACTAGTTAGGTATTTAAATTTTTACTTTTTTGCATTCACAATGCAATTTAGATTAATAAAAAAAATTAAATGAAATATTTAGAAAAAAACATCACTTGAGCTCACTGGCTATAGAGCAGTCGCCCGGATGGGGAAAGGTCGTGGGTTCGAGTCCCATCGGAGCTGGTTGTAATAAAATTGTGAGACGGTTCGATTATTCCTAAATACTTCATTTTAAATTTTTCGATTACACTAAATCATTACATTACGTAGGTGTAAATAAATATCATACGGTATCATAAACATTGATGAGTATAATAGCGGTAATTGGGTTGGTAAACTTTTCCAAAATTGTTGTGAATGATATATTTTCAGGTAACTTTTGGCTTTGGATTGGAGTCGGAAATAACCAATTGCGGATTTTTTTTATAATAAGTACTTCATTTTATTTTAATTAAAAAAAATACTTATTAGTTTACGGTTTATGGAGCCAACTCCATAGTAAATAAGTTTTTAGTAAAAATTAATTTTTATGACAAGCTTTTTTGCTGACTGTACTTTAATATTGTATTGTCATCTAAACCAAACTTGCATACATAATTTCAGCTCAATCGTACACTGACTGGGAAGTGGGTCAAAATTTGACCCGAACGGACATACATACATACATACATACATACACTGCAAGTTAGATAAAAGCTTGTAAAAATGTAAAAATTGTTCGCATTGATGGACACTATCATCTCCTAAAATTGTTGTACTAATTAAAATTTCGAATATCACGTTTTGGGCGGTCAGGTAGGCTTACTGGTGTGGTGAAGGCTAAGTGCTACCCCGTTGTTGATAAAAAAGAAATATAGAAGATGCTAATTTTTATTCAAAGCTGTGAATCTTAAAATAAAGTTTTAACTAGACCCAATACAACTATGAATTTCATATACCAGCATGTTGCTCTCGCAAGTTTTACAACTTCGAAACTTAGTAACTAGAATACAGTTCAAAGCAGAAAACTATACTTACTAAAAGTTAATCCGTACATCTGACGGTTAACTAACTACTTAAAGGGCGTAACTATGTATCCTCAAAGGGTTTAGTTAACATTGCTTTAGTTAACATTCAATTTGTGAGTACATCACCCTTGTCAAATAAGTTGAATGTAATTGTTAATAACGAGACTTAGGTAGTAGTTAGGAATCCAATTTAAGATTTTAGTAATAGTTTCATTTTGAATGACGAGTGATGCTAGAATATTATTTGGCTTTATTAGATTAAAGTTCTGCTAACTATTTGAAGATTTTGACAGTTTTTGATTTTAAATATACCTTACCACTTTTTACGGATTTAGTCATATCACGCTTATATTGCCAAATAATTGGTTATGTCATATAAGTTAAAGTGTCAAAACTAATGCAGTATTTTTAACCGACTTCAAAAATTGAAAAGGAGGAGGTTATCTATTCGTCGTGTATATATATTTTTTTAATATGTATGTACACAGATTACTCGAAGACGGCTGAACCGATTGAAATGATTCAAACGTTATAGTCCTGTAGCCCGTGGACATTCAAATTACGAAAAAGGTTACCGTTTGTCTTCGTGAAATTGTTATAGATTTCGCCATTGTATATGCTATAAGCGAAGTCTTAAAGATCGTAACTCGCCGTAACCATAATAGTGATAAGTTTAAAATCTCCAAATATGTTATTTATTTACATTTCTAGGTTACCGCATTGTTTTGCTATTGTCATGTTGTACAGCTTTGTCCAATTACCATACGTAATAGTAAGACTATGGAAAGTTGCCAAACACAAATTTAAGACCAGATGTAGTCCGACCATTTTGATCATAATTTACATTTTTGAGTTACCGTTTAAAATTTATACATCTGTTAGTAGGCCCTCTGAACAAACCATATACTTATTTTAAGACTGTTTCTGTGGCCGGTTTAGATTTTAAGACTCATTTGGTCCATGAAGAAGAAATGCGAAAATGGCGTAAGTAAAAGCGCATTGAGTAAACTTACTTCTGCAAAACATAATGGAAGACTTAAAACTTGAAGGACAATGAAATCTGGTAACTGCCCCGTGTCAGATTACTATAAATAAAGAGGAAATGCTAGTTCCTAATATTTTGTCTTGTTTGTTATGTCAGCTCTCTCTCGGGGTGCGAGCTAGATATCCTCCACGCGTGCTCACCTGCTGTTCGTCCCACTCTATGTTCGCATACGCTGGGAAGAACAGTAGGAGGGACGGTGCACCCTGGGCGCCACTGTAAGTAATTTTCTTGATTGTAAGTAATTACTTACAGTGGTGGCAGATAATCTAGCGAAACCCAATCCAAGGTGTCAGACGTACCGTTGCCGAGGGATGCGTGGCCAAGGGGGAGCTTGGTTCCGAACGGTGTCTCCCCAGGGAGATGGCAATCCTGGATCAGTAATTTCGCCTTACTCGAGCAATCGGAGCTCTGCTCGAGTGGACCTGTTCTAACGCCTAGCAAAGTGGCAAGTTGTACTCTTTAGAAATATTTTGTAAGGTGAACAGTCAATAGGTAAGATTTCTAGTGCGCTGTGAAGTGCCGGCACATAAAAAGAATAGCACTACCCCCTCTCTTCTCGTGGGTGTTTTAAGAGGCGACAGAGGGAAAATTGCCATTACGAGATGGGCAGCGCGCGCTGCCAAAACGGAAAGCGGTCACCGCATGGTCAGAGACACATTGAGTGTCAACGTTAAGCTTGAAAGATCACGGCTGATAAAATCCACGTTCAAAACAAGTGCACTCAAGCAGCTTAAAAACAGCAAGGCGGCGGGCGATGACAGAATCACAACAGAGCTTCTGAGAGCGGGCGGAAAGCCGATACTTAAAGTCTTCTAGAAGCTTTTCAATTCAGTTATCCTCGAGGGCAAAACGCCAAAGGCATGGGGCAGAAGCGTTTTTCAGGAAGGGTGATAAGACTCTCTTAAAGAAATACAGAACCATCTCGCTTCTGAGCCATATCTATAAGTTGTTTTCGAGAGTCATTACGAATCGTCTCACTCAATCGGTTCAACGACTTCCAACCTCCAGAACAAGCGGGGTTCCGGAAAGGTATAGCCTTTGCACCAAAGACCACATTCATACGCTGCGGCAATTTATACAGAATACCAAAGAGTACAACTTGCCACTTTGCTAGGCGTTAGAACAGGTCCACTCGAGCAGAGCTCCGATTGCTCGAGTAAGGCGAAATTACTGATCCAGGATTGCCATCTCCCTGGGGAGACACCGTTCGGAACCAAGCTCCCCCTTGGCCACGCATCCCTCGGCAACGGTACGTCTGACACCTTGGATTGGGTTTCGCTAGATTATCTGCCACCACTGTAAGTAATTACTTACAATCAAGAAAATTACTTACAGTGGCGCCCAGGGTGCACCGTCCCTCCTACTGTTCTTCCCAGCGTATGCGAACATAGAGTGGGACGAACAGCAGGTGAGCACGCGTGGAGGATATCTAGCTCGCACCCCGAGAGAGAGCTGACATAACAAACAAGACAAAATATTAGGAACTAGCATTTCCTCTTTATTTATAGTAATCTGACACGGGGCAGTTACCAGATTTCATTGTCCTTCAAGTTTTAAGTCTTCCATTATGTTTTGCAGAAGTAAGTTTACTCAATGCGCTTTTACTTACGCCATTTTCGCATTTCTTCTTCATGGACCAAATGAGTCTTAAAATCTAAACCGGCCACAGAAACAGTCTTAAAATAAGTATATGGTTTGTTCAGAGGGCCTACTAACAGATGTATAAATTTTAAACGGTAACTCAAAAATGTAAATTATGATCAAAATGGTCGGACTACATCTGGTCTTAAATTTGTGTTTGGCAACTTTCCATAGTCTTACTATTACGTATGGTAATTGGACAAAGCTGTACAACATGACAATAGCGAAACAATGCGGTAACCTAGAAATGTAAATAACTAACATATTTGGAGATTTTAAACTTATCACTATTATGGTTACGGCGAGTTACGATCTTTAAGACTTCGCTTATAGCATATACAATGGCGAAATCTATAACAATTTCACGAAGACAAACGGTAACCTTTTTCGTAATTTGAATGTCCACGGGCTACAGGTCTATTATAACATCAGGTTTGTTCCCAAGTTGGTCCCATTTTTTGAAATTTTGAAATCGGTTCAATAGTTTTCAGGGAATCTTGAAAATACTGTCGTTTTCGTTACCATTTTATGTGAATTCATAACGTATCTTTAAGCATAACTCCTTTGTTTATAAACCGATTTAGATGATTCTTGTTTTGTTGAAAAAGGGATACCTTAAAAAGAGTGAAATAAAAATTATTTTTATAAAAAAATAAAACCGCCTTCAAAAAAATGACATCAAAAAGTAAGAAACAATCCCTCACCAAATAACGTAAGTACTTTGAAGTCGGGCGGATTTTAACAAAAACAACAAGAAATTGTAGGTACATGTTTCACGCCCGACTTCAAAGTACTTACGTTATTTGGTGAGGGATTATTTCTTACTTTTTGATGTCATTTTTTTGAAGGCGGTTTTATTTTTTTATAATTTATTAACACACCCATCTATATTTCCTACATTCCTAGTCGGGACTTCGACCCGCAATATTGGCCATACTAGTACATTAGTCGGGACAACGGGAACAAATTTTAATAAATTTGTTCAATTCCCGTTGTCCCATCTTGGAGGACAAAAATCATGGGGACAACGGAAATACATGAGAATACTCTGCAAGATTTTCTTCAACTTTTTACATAAGGCCGAGGCTCTCTCATTTAAAAAAACAAGCTCTCATTGCAGTCCGGCGATCTTTTTAATAATTTAAGTATTCTACAGCATGGTACACCGACTGCAATAAGGGCTTTTTTTTTTACTTTTTTGGTCGATTTTGGCAGTCGTGTAATTTAATTATATATTTTTTTCTATTATTATTGACAGGAAACAACTTCCCTCCAAATTGTATAGTCGAGTCCCAAACCCCTGCTTGTCTATGTTAAGATAAGAATTTGCATTAAAAATGGAAACCGAAATACAAATTTGCTATTTCGATAAGATCTAGAGCTGAAGGGCTGTTAAAATAGGTCCTCATGTCTGAATTTCAGTGAAATAATAAATGGGACAGGTTGTGAAATAAGCAAGCGGCCGCGCTTCGGGCCACCCTTTGAAATTTAAATTCGATCTTATGCATTGAAACCTCGGGGTAAAGGTTATAGCTTAGTGTGAAGCGATAAGCGTTTTTTTACTTATTATAGTTACAAAAAAAAAGAAATTGTATCAAGTAAAACCAAACCTTACTAACTAATAACTAACTTACGTTGAAAATGAAGTAAGTATTAGAAAAAACGACCCGTCTCACAACTAGCTCCTGTTTTTCTAATACTTCATTTTCAATAATAAAAATTACATTGTGAATGCAAGAAAGTAAAAACAATCTATTACTTTAACAGTTGAAAAAAGCGTCGAAACTATATGGGTCAGTCAGTTAAACTTATTGAATTTTAATGACTGTTAGAAAATAAACTCGGGGTGGGTCAAGATTGATTTGGTACGACTGTAACTTTTTCAGAGATAAAGCTTGAATTCAACTTCCAATATAAAACCAGCCCTACACGCGATGCATGCGCTTTACCTTCTTATAAAAATTCTGCTCCACTTACCGCATAATTATATTGGTGTTCTTTGGTACACCCGCCATCTTGATGTTAATATGGCGGGTGTATATTAAAATTATAATAATTCCATGCTGAAGTAGGAACAAATATTTTAATTGCAGGTACAAAATAGTATACTTTAGGTATTTTTTTTTTTGATAATAGGTACAATTGGATTCGCTGTGGTACACCCGCCATTTTGACTCTCATTCCCGCTCCGCTCGTGCACTAAGCCCTCACCCTTTCCGAGACTCGATGCTAGCGTCCGTTCCACGTCCATATTTGCATGTGGCTGGCTCACACTACACTATCCTACTTACATATTTTTTCATATATCTCGCTAAAACGGCGATTTTTAAAGCGCGCTCTCGTTTTCCGTAGACTTGGTTTTTGGCGTTTGGCGTTTCTTGGTTCATAGTGCTGAAACTTAATCTGTATTTAAATATAATTCTTGATTAACTAGTGAATGTTTTTTTTTGTTTCAGGTATGTCTTGATACATAAGTTTAAGTAAAAAAAAGTATATGGAGAAATAGATTGGAGTAAGTAATAGATTTCAACGTGTCGCTTTAGACGCCATTATCAGCTGCTCAATTTTTAACATTGGGCGCGCTAGATCATCGTTGGACTATGAAATGCTGAGGTTGGAGCCATTACGGCAAAATATTTTTGTTATTTTTATCGTGTATTTTGTGTTTTATGTAAGTTTTTAGTCGAATAACTGATTTTATATTTCTGAAAATAACCATGAACATGCTATTAACGAATTCCAAGCGCACGAAGTCACGGGCAGAACGCATTTTTTTATTGATGATCTCCCATTGGAAGTTGCTATAAAGTCGTCCAGTCATCTTACACATCATAACGTATCACCATTATCATTAGCCGACTGAAAAAAAAAATGTTTTAAAAGATTGAAATAAGCTCTCCACTCTTTTGGCCAATTTCCACCCCATTTGCGGGGCCAATGTCGCGAAATACGGCCAGTCATCGTTTAATGGCCAACGGTGGCCAGAACTGACAACCGGGAAGATTTGAAAAAAAAATTAAGTAGCGGAAGTTTAAAAAAAGTTGGTATCACATCAAAGAAGGAGGTTTTCTTGATAACATTTATAAGGTAGCGATTGGGAAGGAAATTTTGATGTTTTATTATATTATTGGTGAAGTATTTCAAATTATTTTTACATTTATGCTTTTTTTATTATTAAAAATAAAGTAAGTATTAGAAAAAAGCTACCCGTCTCACAACTAGCTCCGATGGGACTCGAATCCACGACCGTCACTGTCCGGGCAAATGCTCTAACCACTTTGTTACGGAGTCGATACGGACTCCGAAGCTCATCAAAGAATATAAGTAACTCTTTAAGGCGATGAATCCCGACCGAAATAGGCACGCTAACGCTTGCTCGGCCGCGCGCGATATACTTCACGCGGACGCAGCGGCAGCCGGCAGTGAACTGTGAACTCGCGAGCGCCCCGCTAATCGAAAATCACTTAATATTCAATAAAAAATTAAATAATAAAAAAAATTACACTTATGGCGGCCGGAATCCCTCGGCTAATCAAAGACATTATTTTCGTATATTTTTCATTAACTAAAACCAAGTATACTGCAAGTAATACGATATTTGGATTACGATTAGATGGATGTTTGGGATTTTATTTGACACAGTAAAATATGACCAATCGAAAAAATACGGCCGGAAGCACTAGATAAATAACTGTTAAATAACATATATTTTTTCCAAGTTTTAAGTACTTGTGATTTGAGAGTAATCCATAATTTAAAATACCCTATTTTGGGGAATGCCCGCCTTAAACAAAATACAAACATTTTCAAGGTTTACCTATGAAATTGCCGTTTTTCTTTCACATGTTCGTTGATCTTTAATTTTTTAATTATTTATCAATATATCAGCATTGATAGTCAGTTTCGAAAATAAAGTATGTCGTAATGATGAACATCTAAAAAGAGACGCGACTAAAATTTTTATAAAATATGCTTCGAAAAGACTTTTTTTAATAAGGTATCTAGTTTTTTAAATGAGATTATAGGCAATAGTTAGATTAATATTGTCTGATCATATCTCTAAGGTTTCGTTGAATTTGGAGTTCTAAGAAATCCCCAAATATCTTTGTATGATAGTATCCCGGCGGAGCTACTTAGAGTACGAGTCGTTCTTTTTTCTAATATTTCATTTACAATAAGTTAAAACATAATTACACTTGAAGCGTACACGTTTCTCAACTTCCCCGAACTTCAATAGAGGCAAATCAAAACTTTTTTCCCGGAAAAAACACCTAACCGTACCAACCACAGTCGATCACCTAAAAAAATGTATTAAAGAACGCATACATAATGAACAGAGTTGAACGCCGGTTCAAATGTATTCTTTTGATATTTAAATCCTGGACTAATGAAATGTTCCTGCGGGACTCACGCCGGATCTGCCGACTATAGTCTATAGTCTATGGGCGAGTCGGATTTTCTGGTTCGCCCTTTGTTTTAGAATGCTCGAAGATATATTTCTAAAACGCTGCAGAATATTCCCTGTGGAGTTTTTGGTATTCTTTTGTATTGCAGCTAAATGTAGTTTTGGTAGGCGTTGGCTAAATCAAACTACCTATAAGGGCCTGTTTACATGACGAACACAACGATAACACGTTTGCGCGGTAACAGAAATTTTCAGAATCTTTTTTCTACATATTTTTCTACCTACCTCGGAATCAGATCAAGTGTGTGATGCTGTGTATAATTTATTATTCTTATAAAATACATAGGTACAACATATATTTTTCCAATACAAACTCAGTGATTCACTCAGTGATTTTTGTCCCTGATGAAATAAAATAAAATAATCTGATTGTTTTTATTAGCCTGAGCTACAACCTAATTGAACCTATTGAGTTCTAAATTGCTCCTATTTACGTAATTTCATTAGTAAAGATTATAGACAAATATTTGAATAGATCATTTGATTCTTTATCTACTCGTAAGTAGGTTATGGATCGTTTGTTATTATGAGATAAATTACAATTATTTAAATAAAATTACTAAAACCTTTGCAGTGCCTTGATCACGGTAGGAATCAAAATGAATTACACATGATATAATGTTATTATTGTATACATGACTAGGTATCTACCGCGAAATACTTAAGAATCATCTTGGTCCTGTATCTTTAAGGTCACAGCAGACTTAGCAACTTGTAAACGGATCGTAAACGAATCAACTCGAGCGGTTCAGTATTCTTTGTATGAAACCCCCTACTGCAACGCACACTAATCGGAATCGTAACGTAATCGCCTCGCCTCTCGGGACCAGCTCACGAACCGCTTTGCGGGTCGCTCAACTTGCTGTCCCCGCGCTTACCGCTAGTCGTCCACGCGCTCACGTCTCTCCATACCCGAGCTTACGGCTCTACGCACAGTGGTCTGAAAATGAAACTGAACTAACCACATTTCAAAAAATCTGACTGAAATTAGAAGATTTGATCCCATGTCCACCTTTTTTCGATATGGAACCACTGTGCGGCGAGGCGTAAGCGCGGCGTCGGTCGCCTAGCCGTAGCCGAGCCGAACGTACCGACGCTGATCCGCTATGGAATTGTGTAAAGTCAATCGTATTCGTTTGACAGTTCATATTGTATCATAATAAATGTCATTCCATACAAATCGCAGCCGATTGAATACGAAATGAACTGTCAAATTAATACGATTAGCTTACGCAATTGCCCCCCGGTTTGGTTACGTGCTTGCGTTAGGTTGACGCCTGGTTGACAGCGAGGCGAAAGGCGATACGGTGTCGATCCCTTTCAGAGTTGATATATCTGCTGTGACCTTAAGTCAGGTTACCAAGAAAAATAGTAATCATTAAGACAGGCTGGTATAATTATCTAGTCAGCAACCAGAAAACCTAGTTTGAAAATAAGCCTTATTAACACCTAACTGCAACGTCTGGCTAACAGTCTCACTAAGCCATAGATTAGCTCACTAATACCTCAAACGCCATCGGCAGACCGTGCCGATACGCGTCCGATTGGCATGGAAATCCGACCAGCTTTGAGCGACCCCTCACTCCCCCCCACTTCACGCGGTATCGGCAAGTAGAGGGGAAGGCAGGAGGAGTGATGGATGTCATGATTAAATGGACTGCGCATAGACGTGCTGTGTTTGGGAGGATACGAACCGATTTTTGGTTGAAGATGATTTTTATTTTTATTACCCCTCTTTTTACAAGATGTCCGGCAATAATTTGTCTAACCGCCTGGTTTCTGAAACAAAATTAAAATTAGCTAACAGACTGTCACAATTAATTCCCAATTAAAAGCACCTTGGGTTTCTGAAACGAAAATTATCTCACAATTAGGTTTGGATTTGTATGGGCACTGACAGACTGTTAACAGACTGTTGACAGTCTGTCACATTTTTCTTTCAGAAACCCAAACTACAATTAATTGGAGATTAATTGGGAATTAGGTAATTTTTTATTTTAATTGGCGTTTCGGAAACCGGGTGGAGTCTGCAATTACGTAGGTACTTATACCATGTGCATTATCTTTACTAAAGATTTGATTGTTTGTTTGTTTGTTGATTGGGTCAGTTCATAACAATAATTAGGTAACCTAATAAATTAATATTTCATAGTAAATGGCATTATGAATGAATCTAAACACATTATTAGCTTGATCAAAGTCAATAAATAAAAAAAATATAACTATTCAGAGACAAAAAATAATACCGATGTGCTATAAGTAAAAGGCACATTGAGAAAAAAAAAATTATCAAACAAAATACCTGTGTTGTATAAATTACGAATTATTTTAATTTTTTGCATTCACAATACAATTTTTATTATTGAAAATATTGAAAATGAAGTATTAGAAAAAGTCGACTCTAACCACTCCGTAACGACCACAGCGACTCCGTAGCTCAGTGGTTGGAGCATTCGCCCGGGCAGTGAAAGGTCGTGGGTTCGAGTCCCATCAGAGCTAGTTTGTGAGACGGGTCGACTTTTTGTTATACTTAATTTTCAATATTTTCAATTCCTACAGTGATTTTTATCGCCTCAACTAATATCAACGTTATCGAAGCGATTGCCGTACAATATCCATCCGTATGTTCCACCTGTCCTCATCTACTTGTAACCATTATTACCTGAGCTGCCAAAACAGTTCGGCCCGTTGAACTTCTACCTGGATCTAGATCATGATGGGTCTACCTACCCTGGTCGCCGAAGAGATATTACCTGCACGTCGTTTTGCCTCTAATGTTCCTCTAATGTAACAACAGAATTCCTTCCCCTTCAACGCCCGGGCGGCCGAACGGGGCCAAACTGAAACGGTACCTTATTCTTGTAGAAATAAGGCAGCAATTACTATATAATTCGCCTGGTCCATTGCGGTCACTCCGGCGTCCAAAATTTGAATTCTTAATGTCGGCGTCGAAGTATTTTAAACTGGTTTGGCTTGTATGCTTAGTGCTTAGTGCTAAGGTCAAAGGTAACCGCCACAAAAGTTTCAACCGCTTTTGTGGTCTAGTGGTTCACACCACCGGTTTCAGAGCCAGAGGTTCCGGGTTCAATTCCCAGTGGGGGTACATATTGTGTACTATTATATATTCTGTGATATTATGGAAAAATGGAAAATGAAGTTAGTAATTATTTTAGAAAAAATCGACCCGTCTCACAACTATCTCCGATGGGCCCCGAACCCACGACCTTTCGCTATCCGGGCGACTGCTCTAACCTCTGAGCTACGGAGCCGTTACGAGAAGCGTCGAATTTATCCAGTAGGTACTTCTTACGCGTTGTATAGCCAGCGTTAATTTCATCAATGTGAAGATATTACTTTACTACCCTCGCACGCGAAAGAAATACCTTTCCAGGTATTTGACAATCGCTAAAGATGAAATTACTATGCAAGTTATTTAAATTTTTAGTTTTTTGCATTCACAATGCAATTTTTATCATTGAAAAAATGGAAAATGATAGTTGTGAGACGGGTCGATTTTTTCTAAAATACTTACTTCATTTTCCATTTTTCAATAATAAAAATTGCATTGTGAATGCAAAAAAGTAATAATTTAAATATTTCTGTGATATTGTATTCGGTTCGGTTGGTGGTAGGACTTGTTCTAAGTCCACCCGGCTAGCTACCACCATCTTATCTAAGTCTGACGCCATAACAACAATGATTTCAGCATTATTTTGTTTCCGCATTTAGAGATAAGATAGCCAGTTTCTAAGTGATTGATGATTCCGGGAGTCATGCGCTTCCACCCTTAGCCTTATCACCACTTAACATCAGCCGGCCTAGCATGAGCGGCTTTTATCACGCGATATGATAGGGTACGGCATGCCGTCTTGCTTACACCTTACTTAGTGGGGTAAGCAAGACAACTTGCCGTACCATATCATATCGCGCGATAAAAGTTGCTCATGCTAGGCCGGCAGGTGTAATAAAGGCTAAGTCCTACCCCGTTGTGGATAAAAAAAAAATAACATCTTGGTGTATCTTACAAGTGTTAAAATACCACAACATGTTTTTCAACACACTTGCTCATAAAGTGAGTCTTATTACATCGATCTTAGGGCCATAAACCGAACTATAAAACACGCGTGCATAATAATATTACAGTACTAGTTGCGTAATAGAATTATCCCTATAAAGTTAAGTAAGTACCTAACTGCAAATTATATGCGAGTAAACAGAGACTTTTCAATTTAACCGGGTAATACAGTATCCCTACAAAGTTAAGTTAGTACCTAACTGCAAGTTATATGCGAGTAAACAGATAATTTTCAATTTCACCGGGTAATACGTACAGTTCTTTTTTTGTAACAACAAAGAGGTTTTATACCGTTGAAAATCCATTTACGTTTTTAGAATAAATAAATATGTCCCTAATTAAGTCAAAAACATAATTAAGTATAATTATTATCAAATTATTTATAATTCACAATAATTTGTTATAAAACATTTGCGTTTTATCACTATTATTATAATTATTTTGAAGTAGGCTGTATGGCTGTATGTAATCAATGACCTTACATTTGGCGCGTGCAAAAAAAAACTTGCGCGCTTTTTTCCTTAGCTAATTTAAGATTAATTAATTTATGAATGAATGCAATAAATGTTTGTTTTTCCTCGCAAGTGTGTTGAAAAAGTGTGTATGAAACTCGTGAGCAACTTACTCACTAGACACTCGGCTGATTTACGCCCTCGCCTGCGGCTCGGGCTGCAACCCACAGCCTCGTGTATAATGAGCAACGTTAGCTCACTTGTATCATAATATACTAAAGTAGTAGTTACTTATACGTATGTTTGGGAGAGCAGAAACGCGCGCTTTAGCGCATTGTTTACGTAAAAAAATGAGCCTGTAATTTGATACCCTGACTGTTGAGAAGAAGAAATTTAGGAATGAATTTTAAAACGTCTTCAAAGTATTTAAGATTTAGTCCGAACAAAAGTGCTTCTCAAGAGATACTCTGTTTTTTGTTGTTTCGCAAGTGTATCCAAAAAGTTAGTGTAACAAAAATAAGCGAGATATCGAGGTGTTATAATAAGGACAACGATATAGTTGAGCGGCGGGCTATCTCACGGCCAATAAAAGCCTACGTATAGTACATCGTGGAATCAACTGTAGTTTTACTGGATGTGACGCTTTTAATGTTTTTTCGACCAATTACTCGAAGAATAAGGTTTATTTATAGAGACTCATGACCGAATACTCGTACGCTACTCATCTTTGGGAGCGTCTCAAACATCGCCCTGTCACTTTTAATGTCAACCGTATGAAAGAGATGGCATGATGTTTGAGACGCTCCCAAAGATGATTTGCGTTCGAGAATTCGGGCGTAAGAATATCTCTTTTTATTTACCCTGTAATTTTCGATCAGTATGTCCCTTTATTTCTTTCCAGTACAGCAGAAGAATGCTTGTAGTAATAAATTATGATTGCCTTAAGTTTTTGGATATTTTATTTTATTTAGTATGTAGTAGAATCGTTGAAAGCAAGTTGTGTTTTGTTATAAACAATAAGTAATTAAATGGCATCAAGAAGACGAATGATACTATCTGTGTTAAAGTGTATATTTTCATTCCAATGGCTTTTTATACCAATATCAAACCATTTTGATCCTCCTTTCGACGCTCAAGGCTGATATTGATCAAACTAAGATTTGACTTAATGTTAACTTCATTAACGTTATTAATTAAGAGTGCATGTGCACTTAGAGCTTCTTAATAGGTCCAAATAAAAAATATGTTAGAAAGGCTGATATCAAACTAAGATTTGACTTGATGCGTTATTAATTAAGACAATACTTAAATACTTCTATCATCATCATCATCATCATGTCAGCCGAACGACGCCCACTGCAATACTTAAATACTTCAATAAGTGCATATGAGCTTCTTAATAGGTCCAAATAAAAAAATCTTTTAGAAAGAGTCTCAGATCATATAATACTATACTGAAAGAGCATACCACGCATTTTGAACTAAATAAAGAGTAGATTCCATAGCTTAAAGAGAATCAAAATCGACCACGTCCGCGTATAAAATGTATGGAGGTATATGCTCATTTGAGCATAGGGTTGTTTCTGCTCTTACCCCGCCCATTCACATAAAAATCATGAACTCCTGTGATTTTCAGTAAGCCACTTCCAGTGTCCTTAAATCTTTCGGCCACGAGTGGTTGTTATTAAAAAAGGTCCAGAACAATCAGGCCACGGCTCGGGCCGGCCATTTTGGCCCCGTATCCAATTACGGACTTAGCCTGCGAAATATACTTATTATATTTTGCCACTGTACTCCAAACATGTGGATTGAGAGGCGGATGGGGATTCTAAGCGTGCCCATGTTGTCTAGGAGTTTGGGAGAAGCTTAGGATATCATTTAATTGATACTCATATGATGTACCTATGCAGAATATTATTTTGGTTTTTTCTGGTACTGGATTCTGGACGTGTATTTCTTGTTTAACGATTTCAGTATTTTTTTCAAATTATCCAAGGGGATGTTGTAATATTTATATTTCGCCACTATACTTTGGAAGGTGAATGTTGTTTTGGAGCAACATGGGAGATTTTTAGGCATTTTCAAATAATGTATGGAGAATACATTTAGGTTCAGTCGAATGACCCATTTTGCTAATAATTTGTTTGAAAGCGTCAAAACTATAATGGTCAGTGTCAATGTCATCAAGTTTTAATGTCGACATTATTGAATTTTAATATCTGCCTATGATGGATCGCGATTCTATTGGTTCGACTGTACTGTTTGATAGATATGCTTTGTACTGGATTGCGTTCACTATGTTGTTATTTTTTGATTAGTTGGGTTAGTTTAGTTTTTGGCTTAAATAATTTACCTATTAATCAATCACACTTAAATTATGTAAGTATGGGAAAAATTCATATAGGTTCCTACTAAGCTTTCTACACCGGCAGTTATTATACAAAATTAAATAAAAAAAAACCAAACTAACGATCTTTACTTTGGTTGCTTTGAAAACTATAAAACCCGTGTATGGTTATATAGGTACATAAATGAGTCGGTTTCATTTTTAACTGCTTCTACTATCAGCGGTGCTCCTACTATTTTTTTAATTGTGTTACAGAAGCAACCAAGTTACCTACTGTTTTAATTTATACCTGACAGTTGGTAACAGTACCAACGATATATTTTTAGCCTTCAAGGGGATGGTTAGCAGAAATTCCTGGTTGTAAATTAACGTTACCTACTACGGAGACACCAATTTAATTAAATCTAACATAGTTTACGAAGCACCTTTGTAATTGTGAAAGCACCTGACGTTTCTGGTAGTTGTTTGAATAATTAGTTTGTTTTTCTTTTTACTCAAGATTTTTTGTTGCTATTACAATTTTTTATTATTTTTTATCCACAACGGAGTAGCACTTATCCTTCATCACACCTGATGTTAAGTGGTGATAAGGCTGAAGGTGGGAGCGCACTACCACTACTCCCGGAATCCTCAATCACTGAGGAACTGGGCTATCTCATCTCTAACTGCCGGAACACAATAAAGCTGAAAACATCATTATTATGGCGTCAGACTTAGATAAGACGGTGGTAGCTAGCCAGGCGGACTAAGAACAAGTCCTATACCAACAACCAAACCGAATACAGTATGTACCCCCACTGGAAATCGAACCCGGGCCGTCTTGGTCTGAAATCGGTTGTATGAAATGAACCTCTAGACCACAGAAGCGGTTAAAACAATGATATTGTTAGTTATTTTAATTTTTTGTTTTTTGCATTCACAATGCAAGTTTTATCACAGAAAAATGGAAAATGAAGTATTTAGAAAAAATCTAACCGTCTCACAACCAGCTCCGAGTCGTGGGTTCAAGTCCTATCGTAGCTGGTTGTGAGACGGGTCGATTTTTTCTAAATACTTCTTTTTCCATTTTCAATGATATTGTTGTTTAATTACTTGATAGGTTTTAAGACGGAATAGAGATGTCCGAGTATTTTTAGCTCCTTTTGATTTCAAAATGGTAGTGCTCATATTAGTTATCTAATTATTGAATAATAGGGAAGGACATGGGTTTTTGTGGCGGAAATAGATCTTGAATTAAAAGGGTTCTTAAGGGGAATAAATATTAAGGTAGAAGGAAGGAAGAAAAATAATCCTTGGCATATTATTTCGAATTCAATTTTTCATATTATTCTTGTCAACCTTGTGATGAAGGTAAGCGATTACAGTATAGTATTAGTAATATTTGTTACTATGCAGATGCTGAGAGTATCGAACATATTATTATCAAAGATTAAGCAATTATGTACATGAATACTCGGAAATTTCCTACACATCATCCTATCGCTCAGGTTTATTAGCGAGAATTTATAATTCTCGGAAATATCGAGTTTTGTGGTTCGGATGAAAAGCTTTCTACAGATTAAATTCTGAAAGCTATTAATTTATTTGTTCATTGTTATAAAATTTTCATAATGTATTTCATTCTTCTTCCGCTCGATGTAATTTTCTTGAAATATTTTTTTTCTTACAGGATATTATTGGTATGCAAAACATTAAATTCACAATATTCATATCGATCAAATCAATAAAGTACCTATGTTTGACGATCTCCGTGCCCGAATGGTGTACGCACCGGTTGTCAAGGCACTGCTATCTTTTGAGGTCCCGGGTTCGATTCCTGGTCGGTTAAATATTGAAAACTTTTCGATATTTTGTCGTGTCTAGGTGTATATGTGGTTATACCCGTCGTTGTTTCCAATTGGCATAACAATTATTGGAAACAACGACGACGGGCTTAAATTTCTTAGCTTGGGATTGCATCAAAGTATGTATGTGATGATGTCCAATATTAATCATCTCAGCCTGCCTTTTAATTTATTAAGCCGAGACTCCACCGAACAAAACTTCATAGCTTTTGGGTTGTCGACACGTGTTGGTGACAAACGCAGCCAACAAATTTCTGTGGATTGGATACCAACCTTTACGCCCAACAATAATATCACAACAGACGTCGACAGACATAGAGTACTTTTGCATTTTATAATTTTAAGTAAGTATAGATGTTTGAATCCAGCTCGGATGGGCAGCGTTTGGGAAGCTCAGGCATATATTTGCGTCCAAAATTCCTCAATGTCTCAAGACTAAAGTCTTTGACCAGTGTGTGTTGCCAGTTATGACTTATGGAAGCGAGACGTGGTCTTTTACTATGGGTCTCATAAGAAGGCTCAAGGTTACCCAGCGAGCAATGGAGAGAGCGATGCTTGGTATTTCCCTGCTCGATCGAATCAGAAATGATGAGATCCGCAGGAGAACTAAAACGATTGACATCGCTCGAAGGATTGCTCAGTTGAAGTGGCAGTGGGCGGGACACATAGCGCGGAGAACCGATGGCCGTTGGGGCGGAAAGGTTCTCGAATGGCGACCGCGAACCGGACGACGTTCCGTGGGCAGGCCCCCTACAAGGTGGACCGACGATCTGGTCAAGGTCGCGGGAAGCCGCTGGATGCGGGCAGCGCAGGACCGATCGTTGTGGAGATCCTTGGGGGAGGCCTATGCCCAGCAGTGGGCGTCGTACGGTTGAAATGATGATGATAGATGTTTATTTCATATGTCCAAGGTACTTTTTTATTATTTAAGCTAGTCAATCATCCAGATTATCTCTACTAATATAATAAAGAGGAAAGATTTGATTGTTTGTTTGCATCGAATAGGCTCCGGAAGTACTGGACCGATTTAGATAATTCTTTGACCATTAGAAAGCTACATTCTTCCCAAGTGACATAGGCTATATTTTATACCGATATTCCCACGGGAACTGGTACCACGCGGGTAAAACCGCGAGGATCCGCTAGTATATTATAAACCCAGAGTAAAGGACTCTAGGAAATATTATTCCGAGAGTCACTTTAAGTTTGACTCAAATAAATGAGAAAAATGGAAAATTAAACCAACCATAAAAATTGCATTGTGAATGCAAAAAAGTAAAAATTTAAATTACTCAAATAAATGAGTTAAAAGGTCCAATCAAATTCCAAGTAGCCAAAGCTTTTATCCGTTAAAAGCGCGATTCCTGTAAATTGGAGGTCTGATCTATTCCGCCATTAGTTCAGGAACGCACTGTGTACCAACTATGGGGCGAGCCCTCGATTTGTTTACAGGTTAATGGGAAAACGCTTACAGCGGCATCTACTTACACCGAAGCTAGTATCAGGGTAATGACGCTCGCGTGGCGCTTGACAACACGCGCGTAAAGGACTGTTCTCACCGGGCGGGGCGGCCAGCGGGAGCATTCGTTTCACGAATACAAATACAAATACAAATTTGTAGCATACTCGAGCATATTCCTTCGCGAACCAAACATTTTGGTGAGTACGTTAGAACGAATATCGAAATTTGTCATCGCGAATATAATGCAGGACGGTACTCACCGGGAGCATTCGTTTCACGAACGAGCGTTTGTATCATACTCGAGCATATCCTTCGTAGACTAAACATTTTTGTGAGTACGTTAAAACGAATATCGAAAGTTGTGCTCGCGAGGATAAGGCGCTACTCGGAAAAATATGGACTTTTTGATTTAAAACTATAGGACGGTAACAGTTGTTACAAATCTGGTAATAAGATATATATTTCTTCATACCTTTATCTAGAACCGTATAGTTTCAAAAACACCATTTTATGATTTTGCCTCGACACTTTTTATTTTCGAAAAGACCTCTAAAAATACGATAAGTGAAGATTATTCTTAAATGGGGTTACTTACACTATAGGAAATTGGTTTAATTAGTGGACACCAATAATATTGAGGATCGTATAGAAGCATTTTTTTAAAAATCGCTGTAGTTTTTTAATACGAAGTGATTTTGTGTTTTTTTTGCCTAATCTGCAAAATCGGTCTCGCTCCCGCGCGCGTCGTTTTCTCATTGCTATCTCGCTTCAGCACATTTGTTCCGAGTATCGCCTTAATGAATAAATTTACTTAAACATCAAACGCTCGCGCAACGAATGCTCGCTAACCAAATTCGACGAATGCTCCCGGTGAGTACAGTCATGGTACAGCCCTTTAAGCAACTTTCGCAAAGGTCGGTAACGGGCCGGTAGACCAAAAAATTTTTCACCGGGGCGTCCGTGAAAAATTCTCCGTGATCTGGAAGGCATGTTAAACCGTTGGTCCCGGCTGCGTTTGCAGTCGTTAATATCCACCAATCCGTATTGGGAATGCGTGTTGTGTATTGGCCCATTCTCCTTATCTATCCATAAGGAAGGCCAGTGCCCCAGCAGTGAGGACATTAAAATGCTACAAATAGCTATCGCTAAGAACACAGAACTTAACTAAAAACCTTGTTTCAATCGCATCCTCTACCTACATTATTACACCTCGGTGTGACAGACATCCTAGCCTAACCATTGGGTGCTAGCATTTTATTCGGCGCCTATTAAACGGCCCTTATAGACCCTTATAGTGGTCGTGTGGTCGTATTAACGAGCCGTGTTAACCTTAACGTCGCCATATTGACGGTTAATTGCTTAGGCGTTAGGAATGATAAACTTGCGGTTTCAATATTGATCAGTATCTCATCAGTACCTATTGACATACAGGGTGTTGATGATTAAGCGCAAAACTTCTTAGGTGGTGATTGTGCTCATGAGTATGCACAACTTTTACTATGGGCCAACTCTCCAACTCAACAATAAAAAATTAGCTGTTTCATACAAATTGTCAATACCTACTCGGCCAGAATGTATGGAACAGCTGTTTTTTTTGTTGAGTTGCAGAGTTGGCCCCATAGTAAAAGTTGTTCATATTCATGAGCACAATCACCACCTAAGAGGTTTTGCGCTTATTCATCAACACCCTGTATACCAACCAGTTATCTAGTTTCAAAAAGTAATTTCATCAGGTACAGCCTAGTTTGAACTGCAACTGAGTGAAATTTAATAGTTTACGAGACTACCCGCTTAGCTTAACAGCTTACCTTTATATGCTAACCAACTTCGGTGCTAGTTAAAAATACATACACTAGGGGTATTCCCAGTACTGGCACCATATTTCAAGTGTTACCCGGGATAAGAGTGTTTCTCATGTATCATGTATTTACATGTAAATTATTGATTTGTTAGGCTTTTTGAGAAAAATTTGGACTTGTTTAGTCCAATAACAATCAACCAATTAGCGATCATCATCATCATCATGTCAGACGAACGGCCGAACAGGAGGCTTCTGCCCTTCTGGAAGGAGCTAGGATGGCTCGACTAGCCATGTTCACGCATAACGGACCAAATATGAGTCTAAATGCGGAAAAGTGTCAATACCAAATACCAAATACCAGCCGAACGACGCCCACTGCTGGGCATAGGCCTCCCCCAAGGATCTCCACAACGTTCGGTCCTGCGCTGCCCGCATCTAGCGTTTAGAACAGCAAATTATTTTTTTTTCATTTTTTTCTCAAAAATTCTCCGGACTGTAGAGGATAGATAACCCATCACACCCGCCAGCTTATGAGGATTGGTTAGTATTAACGACTGCAAGCGCAGCCAAAGGGTGGATGAGCTCGAGATAAGAAATTTCTGGTAACCCAACTTGTGACCGACCATTGCGAAAATTGCTTAACCTCAACGATCGCATGCTGAGCGCGCTACCCACTGCGCCAGGAACTCCTCTATCGAAAGGTTTATTGTATTTATTTTAACCTTTGTTGCATGAATCACAAATAACGGACTTTTTCGCCCCAACCAGAAACCATAATCGTGCAGTTGGAACCTTGCTAAGACAACGTAAAAAAACCATAATCGTGCAGTTATAAATATAATAAATACAAAAATTATTGAGGTCTTGTAGAGAGAAATAGTTTAAAAGAAATAAGTCCTGTCTTTTGCGTAAAAGTTTGGCGTCTTATGATAGTCGACTTATCTCTTTACAAGACCTCAATAATTTCTGTAAAAAATATTTTTATGACTAGCTTTTCTTTTGGTGACTGTACTTTAATACTGTATTATCATACAAATTAACTGAGTATGCAAAATTCTGCTAAATTTGTTGAGGTTAACTATTTCAAAAGTCAGTTCCAAGATTTGCCCACACTTACTGACAGGTCAAGTTAAATATATTATAAAAAAAACATGTAATAAGTGTACTACACTATTTTATTTATGGTATTACACTAACACCTAGCTGATAGTGTTACTGTAAATAATTGGTCACCACACTACAATATTGGCCTTGCCCACGCGTGGGGTCGGGTTCGTAGCAAATTAATCTAAGCCTGGAACGGTCGAAAACCAATTTTTGGGACTCCCGGGAACCCGGCCGACACGTGATGAGGGCCGCTCTCGGGCACTACACACTGCTGGCTAGTGTGAACAACTAATTTTATTTTACTAATTAGTACCTACTATTACATATACAGGGCGTCCCAAAACTATGCCACATGAAGGGAAAGTACCGTAAATAGTAAAGATATAAAATTTTACTGAAAGGAGACTTCATTTTTATTTAAAAAAAAACAAACTGCATTCAAAGAATTTTAAATAATTGCTTGCCTGAACTAGGAATCGAACCCGCTGAATGTAAAAAAAATATTTCTTTAATTTTATTGTACCGATCGAAAGGCTCGATTATACCTAAGAATTTCTTCTAAGTAACATATAACTAAGAAGAATCAAAATCTTCACTCATTAGTAATACATGTCAGTTGTTTTGAGCACGACATCGACAGTCACAGAAAAGGCTATCCATAACGCTGCACAAAATTGTTATTCAACATTAAATGTTAAATTTCGTAGTCTTCCTTTTAACTATATAAGATGTTATGTTACTTAGAAGAAATGCTTAGGTTTAATAGGGCCTTTCGATTGGTACGATAAAATTAAAGAAATATATTTTTTAACATTCAGCGGGTTCGATTCCCAGTTCAGACAGGCGATTATTTAAAATGCAGTTTGTTTTCTTTTTAAAATAACAATGAAGTCTCCTTTAAGTAAAGTTTTATATTTTCAGTATTTAAGGTACTTTACTTCTATGTGGCATAGTATTGGGAGGCCCTGTATATTCTGTGCTACGAGTAAAAAAGAGCCTGAAACAATTTTTTATGAAATTATGTTATGCTGTATTAATAATATTAATTGTACATCATTAAACTTTCTTTAAAGTTCTTCTCCGTTAAGTGTATGCGTAAATGTGTCGTACTTTTAGAAAGCAGTACTCGAATAAACTAAATAAAATCTAAGTAATCTAATCTAACAAACTATGCGTTAAACCATTAGGTTTTCACGTCGTTGACGTGAATTTAGTGTATAGGGTTTCATTTTTATATGTTTAGTTACGAATTAACGATTGACTACATTTGTCTACTGTTCTATCTAAACTATTAGCTTTTCATGACTTTATCTCTAGAAAGATGGCTATCCCACTTGTCAGTGTGTTCCTACTTAGTCGAACATCAAACCGCGGGCTAGTTGTTTTTGCCCGAGAAATAATAAATTACTGTAGTCAGTCGTTGTCTTCAGTTATCTTGACTTAGTGCCTTTTGCTGGTAGTTTCAATTTACAAGCCCTTTTGTTCAAATGTAAGTGTCGAAGGGTTAAGTTGCAAACTAATTTATGTTTCATGTTGTAAGCCAATAATACGGAGAATTAGTATCTGTGGAACTGCGTTGCTAAGCATGTTAACCCGATCACAACACGCCAATGATTAAATTGTGTTGCTATTTCACCTTATCCTATTTCCAACAGAGTCCTCAAATTAAGAAGTACTACTTCTGCTGCGAACTAATTTATGTGTCTTGTTGTAAGCGAATGATACGGAGAATTAGCATTTGTGGAACTGTATTGCTGATCATGTTAATACGATCAGAAATTCGCCAAGTAGTGCTTTTTCACGTTGTCCTATTTCCTACAGAGACCTCAAATTAATAAATACTACTTCTACTGCAAACTAGTTTATGCTTCATGTTGTAAGCCAAAATAATACGGAGAATTAGTATCTGTTAAACTGCGTTGCATAGTCTGTTAAGGCGATACTCGGAAAAATATGGACTTTTTGATTTAAAACTATAGGACGGTTACAGTTGTTACAAATCTGGTAATAAGATATATATTTCTTCATACCTTTATCTAGAATCGTATAGTTTCAAAAACACGATTTTATGATTTTGCCTCGACACTTTTTCTTTTCGAAAAGACCTCTAAAAAATACGAAAAGTGAAGATTATTCTTAAATGGGGTTACTTACACTATTGGAAATTGGTTTAATTAGTGGACACCAATCATATTAAGGATCGTATAGAAGCATTTTTTTAAAAATCGCTGTAGTTTTTTAATACGAAGTGATTTTGTGTTTTTTTTGCCTAATCTGCAAAATCAGTCTCGCTCCCGCGCGCGTCGTTTTCTCATTGCTATCTCGCTTCAGCACCTTTTGTTCCGAGTATCGCCTTAACCCGTTCACAATTCGCCAGCGATTGCTTTTTCACGTTGTCCTATTTCCGACAGAGTCCTCAAAATAAGAAATACTAATTCTGCTGCGAGCTTGTGGGAATGAGATTAAGTCACATTGTAAGCCAATAATACGGAGAATTAGTATCCATGGAACTGTGTTGCTTGTGGTTCCCGTTCCCGTAGGAATATTGGGATAAAAGTATTCGACGTATTCATTTTGCAGTGATTGAGTAACAAACCAAACATCCATTTTAACTTTCGCATTTATAATGTTGGTAAGATTGCGTGTGAGGTCGTTTTCTTTTATTGAGATACCCTGTATAGTTAGTACCTACCTATAAAAGTATGTAATCTGGTTTTCATAAAAATTAGAAACATATTCATAATTCACATTTAAATGTAATGGTGGACAAACATACTTCAAATACTTCCATAACCACTTAACAAGTGTACAAACATAAAAAACCATATAGCGAAGCTAAAAACTCCCAGTCCATTAACTAAATTTTATTTCAACTTAACAATACGAGGGAAAATTTCGCAATATTTGTATCGCATAAGAACCACTAAATTGCCATCAAAAATCCTCATCTCCTAATCAGCAGCAGCTCTAATTAAGGCGCTGTTCCACTCGCAAGTCGCCGCGATAACGAGTGTCGTAGTCTGCGGGCACTCGCGGCTTGGCCACACGCCAGGGCACGGAGCACTAGAGGGTTAGAGGGCGGTTCCACGGCCAAGACGTTTAATATGACTTATAATTGGAAATAAGTTTTGAGTTTAAAAAAAATACCGCCCTCGGCTTCGCCCGCGTGGACTACATTATTTTTCGGGATAAAATTTACCCTATGTCCTTTCCCAAGGTCAGCGCTATCTCCGTACCAAATTTCATCAAAATTAGTTAAGTAGTTAAGGCGCGAAAGCGTAGCAGACAGACAGAAAGACGAAGTTACTTTTACATTGAGTTTTGAATTGAGTTTTTATGAAGCAACAATTCCACTCGCAAGTCGCTAGAATACGAGTCTCTGCAATGCCTACTAGGGCACAGAACACTGTAGAGGTAAGAGGATGAGTTCACTGCAAACATCTACCCCCTTATTCCAAAATGTAGGACTAAAGTTAGACCTGGTTTAAAACTGATGCTAATTCTGCCTTTCATTTGGAAAATGAAAGTGGCAGCACCAGTTTAGTACCAGCTTTATCCCAGGACTATTTTAGTTCACGTTTTGAAATAAGTGGGCTAAAGTTTTTGTTCGGAAAAGATCGACGTTTCTGAACGCAACTCTAATGTCACGTCAAATTGACATTGGCTGTCACTTGAAGTTGACAGTGTCACTTGATTGGAATTCTTCTTGGAAAAATGTCGGAATAATTTTGCTGAATTTGTTAAAAATCGCTCGCGTTGAATGTGCCTGGCATATCGAGTTTGAATACATCTTAAATTATCTATGTGATCCCGTTTTGTACGACCAAGGTTTTGATGCCATCTCTGGAGTGGCCGGTCGCGGATGCTTTGAAAGATAACCTTTTCTACCACACGCGCTTGTTGTCGGGACAATATATCGTGATAAAAAAAGCTCCCACGTGTGTGTCTTTGTGTATCTATTGTTGAAACGCCCAGTGTCTTGTGAACGCTGTTATTTGTGTTGTGAGTGAGGTCACTAATTGGTAAGGTCTGCAGAAGAAGAAGGTACCTGGGGCGCGCGCCCCGTCTCTCCGCAGCCGAGGAGATTTTCGACACCACAGAACCGTATGTGAAATCACCTTACTTAACATTCTCTCCACTGTGTATCGCAGTCCAATTGTTCAGTTTACATCCCCGCTGAAACCTAGTTCTTGTCCGGAGTCTACTCATGATAAATCTTCCACTGCGCCATGCCGGCTCCGCGGTATAGGCAGGGGTGTACTGAACATTTCTTGGTAGCAAGAGCGTAGCTTGAAGGCCTGAGAGGCCCACGCCAAAATTTTGTCTATTAATCAGTGCCGCTTTGATGACCATCTGGTCCGGACTAGATTAATTTGTACTTGTAAATGGTAATTAACTTGCATTTGAAAAGTAAAGGGCATTCCTTTGTTATTGGTTCCATGTCTTGTAATTAATTGTCATGTATTGAGGTTCCAAAATGTAAACAGATGCCTTTCTTTGTTCATAATAATTATTATTTAGTTTTGTCAGCAAATTTGAGTTGTGAATATTGACAAGTTTGTTGCTAAAATAATAGCTAATAAAAGGTTAGCTAATAAGTTTGCACTCAATACTTAGTGAAACTTAAATGATTTGGGACATTGTTTACACATTGAAACTCATTGAAACTTGTGCTTTGAAATAATTAGAATTGACTTGTTGTTGTGTAACAGTATGTTGTGTTGATATCCAAGTGAATTTCAATAGTCAGTGATTTTGAGTGAATTTCAATAGTCAGTGAGTTTTGTTGTTTTCTGATAACCTCCAGATATTTAAGAGTTTGTGTCATTATAAATACTTTGTTGTTGTAATATTGGAATTTTGTGGTTAGTAATAACCTCCAAATATTGGAGATTTTGTGTTATAGTGAATATTTTGAATTTGTTGTTTTTGTTGATAAATTTGTGGCGTTACAATGACGGCCTCCTCTGCTAAAGCTAAAATACGTTCTGAGTTACGGTGGTTAGCGTCTGCAGTCGCATTGTTGGATCGACCTGATAGGACGGAGGCCTTGTTGAACAGATACGTAGATCTGCCCGTACGTTTGGCTGTTGTTGATGAACAGTATGCCTTATTTTTGGAAAGGACTGTTGAGGCCGATGTGGAAATGCGACAAGAAGTCGATTTGGATGTGGACCAGTGTTATGATTTTGCGGACAGAATTACCCAGGTGGCTCGGCCTTTGCAAGTGGCAAGAGAGAATGAACCGAGCCCGTCCCCGGTCACATCTAAAAGTATGCCCCCTCTCTTTGCTAGATTGGCCCCCTTAGACTTAAGGCGTTTTGCTGGTCGTCTAGAGGACTGGGAGGGCTTTATTAACATTTTTGATAGTCTTGTACATGCCCGGGACGATTTGACCCAGGGCCAGAAGTTAGCTTATTTGTTATCCGTGTTGGAAGGGGAGGCCCTTGAATCAGTTCAACATTTGGCCCCCTCGGATGAAAACTACCCTATTGCTAGGGATTTGATTGCCCGTCGGTACCAGAACGTACGACGTCTGGCGGACAACCATGTTGCCGCCATTTTGAATTTACCCCGCGTTGCCAGCGTGATGCACTTGAGAGTGGCTTTGTTGAATCCGCTGTTGGTTGCCTACAACGCATTGAAAAACTTAAAACTCCCAGTGGAGCAGTGGTCGTTTTTGTTACTGCACATTGTCCTGGGAAAGTTGCCGGACTCTGTTAAGGTCCGTTTTGAGCAGCAGTATGGTGGGGATAGTGCGACTTATCTGCCACCCTTCTCGGACCTCTTGACGTTCCTGGAAGGAGAGAGTAGACTGGCAGATAATTCCTCTCTGGCCGGTCCTATGGGACCCGAACGACCTGTGCCACAGAGTAGATCCCCCACCGGACCCCCCCGTAGGGGGCGTATGGCCCCTCGCGCGCCCGGCCGCTATGCCGCCGTCCAGGAGACCGCCCGCTGCTTGTACTGTCGGGAACCGGGTCACGGCACGACCCGTTGTGATAAGTTCCTCGACCAGCGCGTCCAAGGCCGTCGAGCGATCGCGCGACAACGGACATGGTGCTACTCGTGCTTGGGCCTGCACATGCAGCGCGAATGTACCCAAGCGCACCCATGCCGCTTTTGTAAGGGCAACCACCATCCCCTCCTCTGCATGAACAGCCCAGAGGGCGGCGGAGCGCCGCAGCGCGTCGCTGCAGGATCACCTCGTATGGGTGGGGGGCTCGGACCCCCCGCGGTGTTTGCATCCCGCAGCAGTTCTAGTGGCCACCAGAGTGGCCCCAGACGCTCTCCGCCACGAATGGAGCCTCAAACGGGCGGGGGTCCCAGGGACCCCCCCATGGGAAACCGATCCCCAAGGATGGGGATGAGTTATGCGAGCGTTGCCGGAGGTCGTAGAGGCCCCCCGCGACGTTTTGAGCCTCGCACGGGCGGGGGTCCCACGGACCCCCCCATGGGAAACCGATCCCCAAGGATGGGGATGAGTTATGCGAGCGTTGCCGGAGGTCGTAGAGGCCCCCCGCGACGTTTTGAGCCTCGCACGGGCGGGGGTCCCACGGACCCCCCCATGGGAAATCGGTCCCCAACTAGGGGGTTCGATTTTGCGAGCGTTCCGGGAGGTCGTAGAAGCCCCCCGCGACGTGTTGAGCCTCGCACAGCCGGGGGTCCCCGGGACCCCCCCTCTGAAAATCGGTCACCGTGCCCCCGCGACTATGGGGCGACGTACACGGTGGATGATAGGCACCGATTCTCGCCGCCGCTCGCCGAATACCCGCGTTTGGAGCGGCGCCCGCCCCGTCTTCAAGGGGCCGGGAGATATAACCCGCCTGATACCGGGCGAATTGGACGTAGGCAGTATGTGGGAGATTGGGACCCACTGGATCGCTATGAGCGACCCCCTTACCATGGGGGGACGTCTGGGGACCCCACATACTAGCAATCAACGTGTTTACGGTCGATTGTAGCCACCCCTCCAGAGACCGTTTTGTTGCCCACGGCCTCTGTGCTTGTCAGGGGATTGAATGGCGACCTTGTGGAAGTTCGCGCCTTGTTGGATTCCGGTGCTCAGGGGTGTGTTGTGTCATCTTGGTTAGTTAGGCGGTTGGGCCTCAAGGTGCACCCCCACACGGAAGGCGTGAGAGGTGTTGGCGATGTGAAAGTCCCCGGGTTGTTAGGGCATGTTGACTTCACATTTACATCACGTAATAAGTCCACGCCAGGCATTAAGACCTCGGCGATTGTGTTGGACACAGTTGTGGGCCGTCAACCTTCAGTTGACTTGGGACCGAGTATGTTGTCTTTGGTGTCTGATTCCCCACTCGCCGATCCAAATTTCTTCCGCCCAGGCCCGATTGATGCTCTCCTTGGAGCCGATGTCCTGGGGCGAGTTTTGTTGACGGGGAAGCGAGTTTTGCAGCCAGATGGCTTGGTAGCTCTGCAGACGACACTCGGTACAGTTGTGATGGGCCCTGCTCGCCGCGTTTTGGATTCCCTTGATGAGGATCGCGGTCTTGTTTTTAATGTGTCTCTCTCCGAAGTGGTGCAGAAGTTTTGGGAGGTTGAGGAACCTCCACCAGCCCCGCGGGTAGACCCAGTAGCGGATGAATGCGAGTTGTATTACCAGAATAACACTGGTCGCCTCCGCTCTGGTCGTTTGATCACCCGTCTCCCCTTTCGTGCCGGCCGACCTCCTCTGGGCGAATCCCGACCGCTAGCGGAACGTAGGCTAGTGGCGATGGAGCGTCGCATGAGCAAGGATCCGGTCTTCCGCCAGAAGTATGTTGAATTCATGCGGGAGTATGAGGAGTTAGGGCACATGTCCGTGAGCGATTTGGATTGGCGCTCCGTTGAGCACTTCTTTTTGCCGCACCACGCCGTTTTGAAATCCGGAAAGATTCGGGTGGTCTTTGACGGTTCGGCTCCCACCTCTACTGGAGCGTCCTTGAACCAGTGTCTGCATGTAGGTCCCAAGCTGCACACGGAGATCTCAGACATTTTGACCAACTTCCGGCGGCACCAAATTGTATTTATGACTGACATCCGGATGATGTTCAGACAAACGGTCATCCATCCAGAGGATAGGAGGTACCAATTGATTTTGTGGAGAGAGAGTCCTAGGGACCCCTTGTTGATTTATGAATTGAATACGAATACGTACGGTCTGGCATCGAGCCCGTTTGTTGCGATTCGTTCTTTGTTGGAGTTGGCCGAGAAGGAGCGCTTGAGATACCCTCGCGCCTCCGCCATTTTGGCCAGTGACGTCTATGTGGATGACATTTGCACGGGCGCCTCATCTGTCTCAGAGGCGATTGTCCTGAGAGACGAACTCACCGCCCTTTTGAAGTCGGGAGGTTACGAGTTGAGGAAATGGATATCCAACTCGCCTGAGATACTGGTAGGTTTGCCCGAAGAGCACCAGCAGGACCCCCACTTATTCGAAAATGTTGATAATCCCCATGTGGTGACCGTCCTTGGCGTACAGTACAAACCGGTCTCTGACACGTTCACTTATTGTGTGGATTTACGACCACCGAAAGTCTGGACCAAGCGTTTAGTATTGTCTACTGTCGCACGTACCTTTGACCCCAATGGGTGGATTTGCCCCGTGCTGTTTATGGCCAAGTGTTTCTTGCAACGGTTATGGGCTTCGGGTGTGTCGTGGGATGAACCCCTCTCGGACGAGTTACTCCGAGATTGGTCGAGCTTCGTTTCATCCCTCCCCGAGATTAATGAAGTGCATTTGCCGAGGCTATTCCTCCCTTCTGAAAATTGTAAAGTTACTCTTCACGGCTTTTCCGATGCCTCCGAACGTGGATTTGCTGCGGCCGTGTACCTCCGCACCGTTACTGTTGACGGAGTTGTTGCTGTGCATCTGGTGATAGCGAAAAGCAAAGTCGCTCCCCTTCGGACTCGTCATACGATCCCGAGGTTGGAATTGTGTGGAGCTGCCCTCCTAATGCGTTTGTTGAACCACGTATGGCTCACATTAGGTCGATCTATTGCGATACAAGAGGTTTATGCTTGGACGGACAGTCAGGTCGTCCTTTGTTGGTTGAAGGCTCCGGCGCACACCTTGGACGTGTTTGTGGCCAATCGAGTGTCGCAGATTTGTAATTCCGACATCGAGTTGATTTGGAGACACGTGCCGGGAACCATGAATCCTGCGGATTGTGCGTCTCGGGGTTGTGTAGCCCCAACCCTAATTAACCACCCCCTCTGGTGGGGCCCACAGTGGTTGATGCGGCCTGAGTCGGAGTGGCCGCCCTCTCCAGCGTTGTCGAACGTAGCCGTTCCTGATATGCGGGCATGCGTCCTGGAGACTAACCCCGCCGGGGAAAAGGATTTGTTGTTGGATCGGTACAGCTCCTTACAGAAGCTGCTTGGTGTTACCGCTTGGATCAGACGTTTTGTGTACAATTGCAGAAACCCACGCGCGAGGCGTGATTCGTCGGTTCTCACTCCGGACGAGCGTAGGGACGCGCTCTTGTTTTGGGTCCGGAGAGTACAAGCTGATAGTTTTGAGTCCGAGATTGAAATTTTGCGTTTAGGCCGTCGCAAGTTGAAGGGCGCGGTATCGCGATTGAATCCCTTCCTGGACGAGAGTGGGCTTTTGCGAGTCGGCGGAAGACTTCGAAATGCGAACCTGCCGTATGGAGCTCGTCACCCCCTTTTGTTACCTAAAGCCGGACATTTGACTCAACTGATAATAACAGATCGCCATGTGAATGCACAACATGCTGGCTGTAATGCTTTGTTGGCCATTTTGCAGCGTGAATTTTGGATTTTGTCTGCTCGTCGAGCCATTCGCACTGTGGTTTTCCGTTGCCTGCCTTGTTATCGATTGAAGGCCGCGACCATGCAGCCCCAGATGGGTGATTTGCCTGCTGATCGCGTCACGGAATGTAGAGCTTTTGCCGGAGTCGCCACCGACTTCGCCGGTCCCTTTACTGTAAAGGCTTCGAGACTGCGTAATGCTAAAACCTATAAGGCGTACTTGTGCGTGTTTGTGTGTTTGTCCACCAAGGCTGTCCATTTGGAAATTGTCTCGGAATTGTCTACCGAAGCCTTTGTCGCCGCCTTGAGCAGATTTGTTTCCCGTAGAGGACTGCCGTCATTGATACGTTCCGATTGTGGTACTAATTATAAGGGAACGTGTAATTATCTTAAGGAAGTAGTTAAGTTTTTTGTTGATAATAAAATAGACATTGGAACCACCCTCTCCCGGCGTGGGATAATCTGGAAGTTTAGCCCTCCAGCTTGTCCGACCTGGGGAGGAATTTTTGAAGCTTGTGTAAAGGCTGCCAAGACACACTTGCGTCGCGTGATTGGAGAAACTATTCTCACGTTTGAGGAACTTGATACGGTATTTTGTAAAATTGAGGCCGTCCTCAACTCGCGACCCTTGTGCCCGTTGTCTTCGGACCCGAATGACCTGGAAGCGTTGACCCCAGGTCATTTCTTGATCGGACAGCCCCTTTTGGCGTTGCCTGAATATCCGATTCAGGATGTAGGATCCCATCGTTTGTCGCGATACCAACTTTTGAGACAGATGTCCCAAAACTTCTGGGCACGTTGGTCGATGGAGTATTTGCATATCCTACAACAGCGCGTGAAGTGGACAGATAAAACCACCCCACCCCAGACTGGCGACCTCGTGTTGATTAAGGATGCTAACCTGCCGCCCCTATGTTGGCGAAGGGGGCGCATTGTTAAACTCTACCCCGGAACTGACGGAGTTCCTCGTTTTGCTGAGGTTTTGGTTCGAGATTCGGTTTTGAAGAGAGCAGTTAGTGGGCTCTCCCGATTACCCGTAGATTGACGTACCGTTCTTAACGGTCCGGGGCGGGGGGATGTTCGGAAAAGATCGACGTTTCTGAACGCAACTCTAATGTCACGTCAAATTGACATTGGCTGTCACTTGAAGTTGACAGTGTCACTTGATTGGAATTCTTCTTGGAAAAATGTCGGAATAATTTTGCTGAATTTGTTAAAAATCGCTCGCGTTGAATGTGCCTGGCATATCGAGTTTGAATACATCTTAAATTATCTATGTGATCCCGTTTTGTACGACCAAGGTTTTGATGCCATCTCTGGAGTGGCCGGTCGCGGATGCTTTGAAAGATAACCTTTTCTACCACACGCGCTTGTTGTCGGGACAATATATCGTGATAAAAAAAGCTCCCACGTGTGTGTCTTTGTGTATCTATTGTTGAAACGCCCAGTGTCTTGTGAACGCTGTTATTTGTGTTGTGAGTGAGGTCACTAATTGGTAAGGTCTGCAGAAGAAGAAGGTACCTGGGGCGCGCGCCCCGTCTCTCCGCAGCCGAGGAGATTTTCGACACCACAGAACCGTATGTGAAATCACCTTACTTAACATTCTCTCCACTGTGTATCGCAGTCCAATTGTTCAGTTTACATCCCCGCTGAAACCTAGTTCTTGTCCGGAGTCTACTCATGATAAATCTTCCACTGCGCCATGCCGGCTCCGCGGTATAGGCAGGGGTGTACTGAACAGTTTTATCTTAATATAAGGAAGTGACGTGTTTATTTACACATACATACACACAGTAACAGATGGGGAACCATATAGTTACACAAAGCTATCGATATAAAACCAATAGAAATAATTGTTTGAACAAGCACTGTCAAGTTCTATTCAATATCACGATCACAACGAAAACAAAGTAAAACTACAACCCGTTCGACACCAATGAATAAAGTAACACGTAACATACGAGTATACTCTCCAAATCCGCAAAGACAAATCCGTCCATAAATTCGAAGGCCGCCAATAAATCGTCGTCCCAGTGGAAACGCGCCGTAACCAGTGTCGACGCGTAACGGATACGTTTAGCGGCTGCGATTTATGCCGTCGACCAGTTATAAATCCGACTGTATCCGACGCGACGGAGTGCTCCTCTAATTTGATGTAAATTGACGTTTGGAACGTTTTATGTATTCCTAGTAAGGCGATTCGGGAGTGGCTGTTAAACCTTGTTCAGACTACGCTAGTATTTTAGTCGAGTAGCAAGTCCATTGCCTCGATTGTTTGATTATTTTACAAGCTATTAATTAACTTACCATGTTAAATAGTGGGGACAAATCTTGCAAGCTTAATTTGACCCACTTCCCAGTGTCCGATGGAGCTGAAATTTTGTATATAGTTTTAGTTTAGATGACAATACAATATTTAAGTAGTCAGCAAAAAATCTTATCATGACAATGTAATTTTTACTAAAAACTTATTTAATTGCCTCTGGTGCTCCGGTAAAGGCCCAAACAATGGACTTACCGTTTTCTACTCGACTAGTGCAAAGCAAACAAGGCATTATAGGGTTTTAATTTGAGGATCAGGAATCTATATCTTTACTAGTATTATTATAATTGTAACAAAGATTATGTATTTTTGTTTGATTGCACTAATCTTTTGAAGTACCTACCATACGGATTTAGATGTATTTTGATATGTAGAAAAAAATATTTTGTATAGTTTAATAATGTTGTATTGTAATGTATCCATACTAGTCCATTTTGTAAATGTAAAAGTGTGATTGTTTATTTATTTGTTTGTTTGTTTGTTTGTCAGTCTTTCTCTTGGAAACTGAGCAACGGATCGACATAATTGTAGGTATGGGGATAGTTTAGGAGTCTGATGCCCGAATACTCGTACGCTACTTATCTTTGGGAGCGTCTCAAACATCGCCCTGTCACTTTAAATGTCAAACGTATGAAAGAGATGTCATGATTTTGCGTTTGAGAATTCGGGCGTGAGAGTGACATAATAATATGCTACTTTTCATAGAATAACGTCGTGTAGTCCACGCGGGGGAAGCCGCGGACGGAAGGCTAGTCAAAACATAATAAAACTAGGGTTGCTTTTACTACTGGCGACTTAGTGACGGCCTTTTGATGTCTTTTTTGATCGTGTTGAAATATTTGAAACCATAAATCGGCCATGGGATATATTACTATGATCAACAACTGCCATGTAGGATATTATTGCCAACATATCGAATCTAAAATGTATGTACGTCAGATCAGAAAGCATGTCAAACTTTCTGCCTCAGCACCATCGTGCCTCGACCATCGATTCAAAAGAAGATAGTGCTCCAAAAGCTAGAACATCAAACCGTCATCATCATCAGCCATTTAATGACGCCATTGCTGTGGCACAGGTTTTTTTATGGATGGATAAAGAATGGGCCATGACCGACCATACCAGGAGGGCTCAATGTGGATTGGTGGGTATTAACGACTGAAAATGCAACCGGGTCCAACGGCTCAACGTGCCTTCCGAAGCACTGAGGTATTCGAGATAATAATTTTTGGGCACCCATCCCGTAACCGACCATTGCGTAAGTTGCATAACCTTATCGGTCGTGGACTGAGCTCTAAGCAAAATGTCCTGATGATTAATCTAAAATGATTGAGTTATTTATCTGTTGAAGCCAGTCGTGTTAGGTATTGCGAGAATATAAACACATTCCCTCGTCATTCCGCAGTTCACACATATTTATGGAGCCTCTCCATCATTACTATGCACCGTCCGCAGCGATAATGTTCGTCTCGCTTAGCATCGCGTTTATGGCGCGACTCACAGTGATGTAAACGGTGAAATATAGGTAGGGAACACTCGGCTGGCTGTATAGTCAGGGACAAATACGGTGAACCACTTCTTACTTCTTTTCATGAAGCTGGTGTCTTGCCATTCACCCGCAGACCCTTGTCTTTTGGTTATGTATTAAACTAAGGTAGTACAATGCATAAGCAATTACGGATAGGCACTGCAATTAAACGGTGTGACGCTAGCCACACGAAAAGAAGTAAGAGGTGGTTCACCGAATTTGTCCCTGTTGGTACATTTAAATGGCATTTAAGAGTTATATTTTGTTCGACATCCAGCCCAAACTAGATGGTACATCTCACTATACATTTATAATCACTTGTCTATATGTACATAGTATAAAACAAAGTCGCTTCCCACTGTCAGTACGCTCGCCTAGATCTTTTAATCTTCAAGGTCACAGCACATACATCAACTCGGAAAGGGATCGTAAACGTATCAACTTGAGCGGTTCAGTATTCTTTGTATAAAACCCCCTATTGCAAAGCACACTAATCGGATTCGTAACGTAATCGCCTCGCCTCGGGACCAGCTCACGAACCGCTTTGCGGGTCGCTCAACTTGCTTTCCCCGCGCTTACCGCTAGTCGTCCACGCGCTCACGTCTCTCCGTACCCGAGCTTACGGCTCTACGCACAGTGGTCTGAAAATGAAAATGAACATAATTTTTTTTATTAATGTTTTTTTCTCATTTTTTGTAAAAAAAAATTCATTGTTTTGACATTTAAAAAAAAAAAATTTTTTTTAATTTTTTTTCCTTAAGTAAGCCTATCAACTAGGCCAATTCAATTCGTTTTTCTTTTTACTTTTTAGCATTCACAATTAAATTATTACCTATTGAAAATTAAGTACTTACCTACCTACTTATTAGAATAAAATCTCCCGTCTAGCAACTAGCTCCGATAGGTTGTGAGACGGATCGCTTATCATTTTTTTCTCTCATTCTTTTTTTTTTATATGGAAACACTGTGCGGCGAGCCTAAGCGCGGCGTCGCCTAGCCGTAGCCGAACCGACGTACCGACGGACGCTGATCCGGTTTAGTTACGTGCTTGCGTTAGGTTGACGCCTGGTTGACGGCGAGGCGAAGGCGGAAGGCCGTTTGTGCACTACCACTGAATTTTACCGATCCGGAAAAAAACGGATGCTTGTATTTTAATAATTAATCATTTATAATAGTAATTAATTAAATACAAGCATCCGTTTTTTTCCGGATCGGTAAAATTCAGTGGTAGTGCACAAACGCCCATACGGTGTCGATCCCTTTCCGAGTTGATGTAATGTGCTGTGTCCTTTTAGCCGCCTCTGTGGTCTAATGGAACATAGCATGCACCGACCGGTATCAGACCCAGAGGCCCCGGGTTCGATTCCCAGTGGGGGTACATATTTTATTCGGTTTGGTTGGTGGTAGGGCTTATTTAACATTATGGCAACGATATTTTCAGCATTGTGGTGTTCCGGCAGTTAGAGATAGCCAGTTTCTCAGTAAATAAGGATTCTGGAAATAGTGCACTTCCACCTTCAGATCATCACTTAACATCAGGCATGATGAAGGCTACCTCGTGCTACCTCGGTGTGGATGAAAAAACTACGCTACGTTTTTAATGCAGTTATAGACAGAGTTAAAAGGCAGGTTGGTTTATATGTTTAACACATCGACATTGCCTGCCTGCGAAAGAATAGGGTGGCTAGTAGACTCAAATACTAGATTCAATTTGCGTTTGCTAACAGTATAAACGAGGTATAAACGCTTTTAAAATTCTCACAATATAGTACCTAAACACCGTTTCAAAGATTATGTAGGCCGATTGTTATCAGTGAACGTGCGCAGGAGTATGACACATTCGCTCGGAGAATCTAAAGAGGGCTTTGTAACGTTATCGCTGTTGGAACACGTTTTTAGAACGTCTGGGGTCGCGTCGGAATTTTGAGTTGAAGATTCACACATAATATTATAATTGACATACAGATACTAGCTGTAACGGGCAAGCGTTGCATTGCAATCCCACGTAAAGTCATACTTATATTATTAATGCGAAAGTTTTTGAGTATGGATGGATATATGAATGTTTGTTAGGTAATCTTTCACGCAGAAACTACTGAACGGATCTGGAAGAAATTTGCAACAGAGATAGATTATAGGCTGGAATAACACATAGGATACTTTTTATCCCGATATTCCCACGGGAACGGGAACCGCGCGGGTGAAACCGCGGGCGGCCGCTAGTATTCAAATAAAAATAGATCTTTCGAGCTAGGAACCCTTGGGCGTGCTTAGAAAACCCTACCAAACTTGTATCACCATATGATCAATGGCTTCGGAACGCATAGAGGTCATACTACGATAATTACCTACGACCAAGATTATTAATTTTAACAAAATTTTAGTACTTATCAAATTATTTATTTTTTTACTTTCTTGCCTTAACAATACAATTTTTATTGTTGAAAATGTTGAAACTGTTTCACATCTAGCTCCGATAGGGCTCAAACCCACGACCTTTCACTGTCCGGGCGAATGCTCTAACCACTGAGACCACTCGCTTTTTTCTAATATTTAATTTTCAATATTTTCAATATTAAAGTAATTGTGTGTGGAATTAACTCAGTGAGTGATGGTGGAGTCAGTACTACATATTATTTAGTGATTTTTCTGCAATGATTGTGCAGTTTTTGTCATGAATTTGCCACAGTGTTGAAACAATATTTCTCTTAAAATGAGACTAAACTAGCAAAATAGTGAAATTGCGCTTATCTACCCAAATACTTACATATATTGTACTCTGTAATCCGCATGAGTGGTGTGTTATGTATGGCTCATCCATCAAATCCATACATAGGTTAGGTATGTATTGGAGCCCCAGCAGTGGGGGGACAATAAAAATGGATGTTGATGATGATGCAGTTACTTTAAGTCGTTATGATTTATAATTCTCAATGCATTCACAAGATTTACAGTTGAGTACCTACTTAAATAAAAAATCGCAGTGTGTAATGTGGTTATCATGCTTGAGGAAAGACAAGTAAGTATGAACGAAATGCAATTAAGATTTTAAATTATTTTTTATGCATTTCTGTAATAATTGTAAAGCAAAAGCAAAACTTAATCCAATTCTGTAATTATAGAAAAAACCACCAGCCCTGTGAGTAGTTTTCAGGCGGGATTCGAACCCGCGCTCCTGGTAATCCGGCCCAATGCTCTGACCAACTAAACTACCGAAAGGCTTACGAATTCGGCAAAATTTTCCATTACTTTTGACGCTGCAAGCTAGCATTGCTTCATCAATGTGAGGAAACCCTCGCATCTAGGAGAAATATTTTTACAAATGTTTAAATCATCGATGTAGATGAAACGGCCATTTAAATGCAGTACATACACTTTTTTTAAGAAGAAATAAGGTTATTGAGGTCTAGGAAGAAAAAATAAACAGTATTTTCCAAAAAAAAACAAGTACGTTTACCAATATTTTTATTTTTATTTTTAAAAGCAAAGTCAAAAACTTTTTACTGACAAAGATTAAATAAAATTAATGATTATGAATCGTCCATTTTTTTACCTACCCATTAAGGATATTTTTAAGTAAAGATTTTAGTATTTCTCGCACAACTGATTTATTAAGTGTAAGTAATTGTATTAAAGAAAACAGTATTAGGTACTTATATTTTATTTTTGTTAATCTGTAAAAAACTATAATAAAGATAAAGATAAAAATATTCTTTATTCACTTAGACATAATAAATATGTACTTATGAATCGTCAATATTTTCCTACCACCCATTCAAGACTTTTTTAACTGACAAGAAGAATGGGCGCAAGAAACTTGCCAGCGTTTCTTAGTTAGGTAACGACATTTACAAAAAAAAAAAACATATCGTTACTAATACAACAATTGCTTAGTATAAAAATACATCATATTAAACAGTGATTATGTTATGTGTTACATCATGACCATGCATTGCGGTCATTCAAATAATCGTCTACTTTATAGTATCCTTTGCTCATCAGCGACTCTTTAATGTAACATTTAAATTTATGCAATGGTAGTTCAATTATATGCTGTGGAACTTTATTAAAAAAGGCTATGCTTTTCCCCAGAAATGAGGCTCTGGATTTTTCTAGCCTAAACTTGGGAACGACAAGTTTATCTTTATTTCTTGTGTTAAAGCGATGAATATCGCTCTGCTTTACAAATGTATTATAATACTTTTTCACATAAATTATATTTTCATAGATGTAATGTCCTGCAACAGTTAAAATGTTTATTTCTTTAAATAGATCTCTTAAAGAATCTCTCGATCGGAGGTTGTAAATGGCGCGAATAGCCCTTTTTTGGAGCACGAATATACTTTGGATGTTAGCGGCTGAGCCCCACAACAAAAGGCCGTAGGACATAACACTATGAAAATAACTAAAATAGACTATTCTAGCCGTTTCAATATCGGTTAAGAGCCTTATTTTCTTAACTGCGAATGCAGCCGAACTGAGTCTACTCGCCAAGGCTTCGATATGAGGATCCCATTGTAGTCGCGAGTCTAATATAATACCTAGAAATTTTGTATTGTTAATGAATTCGACCGTATCGCCGTCTAGTCTAATATGAAAATCAACTTGTCTTACATTAGGTAACGAAAATTTTAAACACTTAGTTTTCTTTGAGTTTAATGATAAATTATTACTATTAAACCAATGTGACACTTTTGAAAGAGCACTATTTACTTCGTCAGAACAGTCATCACCTCTATCTACTTTAAAGACTAGAGATGTATCATCGGCAAATAGCACCGTCTCACATAAATTCTTCGCGTAGTAAGGAAGGTCATTTATGTATATTAAAAACAACAGCGGGCCCAATATTGATCCTTGGGGTACGCCCATAGTAATGGGAGCTCCGGTAGACTCAGTTTTATTAATAACTACCTTCTGAGTTCTTTCATACAAATATGAATGCATAAGGCTTACTGACATTTCAGAAACACCATAATGTTTTAACTTCCTTAATAGTGTTTGGTGATCAACACAATCGAATGCCTTGGAAAGGTCACAAAAAATAGCGATTACATCCTGCTTGTCCTCCCAGGCATCAAGTACATGTTTTAGAAATGCAACCCCAGCATCAGTTGTACTTTTACCTTTTGAAAAACCAAACTGTTTCTCATGCAGTATACTATTTAATTTAAAATATTCTAAAAGTTGAGCATAAATTAATTTCTCAAATATTTTACTTATTGCTGGTAGTATGGATATAGGTCTAAAATTTGCTGGGTCACTTTTGTCACCAGCTTTAAACAGAGGAATAATTTTACTATTCTTCATTAAATTAGGAAAGACCCCTTCACTTATACATTGGTTAAAAATTATTGCTAATGATGGAGCTATCACATCAATTATTGATTTGATGATACTTGTAGATATGCCCCAGAGATCTTCTGTTTTCTTAATATTTATTGCTTTGAATGCTTTAATAATATCTTCGGTAGTGACATAGCTAAAACTAAATGTTTCCTGGCACTTGTTCACACTAGATTCCATAAGAGAGACAGCGGTGTTGGGGCAAGAATTAAGTCTGCTAGTAGTTTCTAACGGTATTCGAGCAAAGAAACCTTCAAAAGCACTAGCCACCTCAATATCTGATTCAAAAGTCTGATCACTAATTTTTAAGTTAAATGAATTAATTTTGCTTTTTGTTTTGCCAGTTTCTTGGTTTATGATACTCCAGGTAGCTTTTATTTTATTTTCAGATGATTTAATTTTATTTGAAATATACCTTGATTTTGCCAAAGCACATACTTTCCTAAATGTTATTGAATATTTCTTGACATATTCAATGAAGCTAGGATCACAGGAAGTCGTTTTTTGTGCATAGAGTTCAAATAACTTTCTTCTGCTATTATAAATACCAGGTGTGGCCCAGTCACTAAACTTCTTACGATCATTACACTTTATAACTTTTTGTTTAAAATTGTTACTAAATTCTTTTTCAACAATATCAAATAATGATTGATAAGAGTTATTAGCGTCAGCAGAAGCTGGCAAACATTGAATTTTATCTTGTACATTATTTCTAAATTTATTAATACCACGTTTCGGTATTGGCCTGCAAATTACTTCGCGTTTAGGAATAACATTATAGTGCTCAAAAGAAGCTAGTTGTCCACTGTGGTCGGATTTAATAATATTAATTACCGATTTCTCAATTAAGTTACAGTTGGAAAAGATGTTATCTAAGCAAGTAGCCGATGTTGGCGTAATTCGCGTCGGTTCATTAAAAGTGTGAAGCAAATTAAATGATTTAAAAAGATTAAGGAATTTACTGGAGAGTTGTGCTAATTTAATATCTAAGATGTCTATATTAAAATCTCCACATACTACAATTTTTTTATTCTTACGACAGCATATTTTCAAAACATCCTCCATAGTGGACTCAAAGACTGTGTAATTTGCTCCAGGGGGGCTATATACACAGATTATAATTATTTGTTCAAGTTCCACGCATGATATCTCACAAATTCGTTCAACAGAGAGGGATACTATATCCTTTCGCTCTTTATATTGTGTGTTATTAGGTAAAATTATTAAAGAACCCCCCCTTATTGTAGTTTTTCTATTAAATGAACTTACAACACTATAATTATCCAAATTTAACAATAATTCATATTCTTTTAACCAATGTTCAGTAACACATAACACATCAATATTTTCACAATTTAAAAATAAACTTATTTCTAGGTCTTTGCCAGCAGAAAAGCCTTGGATATTCTGGTGTACTATTTTTAAACATTTAGGCCTTCCTCTTGTCAATACTGGGCTAGAGTATGCCTCCGTTGTCTCTAATGGTAATTTAAATTAACCATGTCAGTATTTGGATTCAAAAGAATCGAATTATTTGGAACAGATTCCAAAGTTACATTAGAAGTATCAAAGTTAAACTGCTCAATAGAAGCAGAGGTTATACTAGCCAAGTTGTTGGCTAATTGTTTAAAATAAAATGATAGCGATACCGCTATTTGTCGCTTAAGATAATTAGGCAGATAATATTTATCTTTAGTCAAGTATACATTATTCAACAACATATTGATATCAATAATATGCAACTCTTTATTATGACAGGCTAATGTGTTCATAGTTAAGTTTAGATTATACCTTATTTTATTTTCTAACGGTGAAAAACTTTTACTGTAGGGAAATGTAAACATAACAACCTTCCTTACATTTAATGAACATAATGTGTTGCAATAGGCTATTAACTGGTTTTTATTTAAATTATCCCTGTTCCCAATTAAAATTATCAAGTTTGTGTTTTCACTTAAGGATTTTTTAACAACTATTTTCATGATCTCGTTTATACTGGAACCAGGCATGCAATAATTAATAACATTTTCCTTTGAATCTTTCTGTAAAAATTGGCCTAAATTCTTCCCAATCTCATCACTGAACATAATTGTTTTGGTGTCAGTAGTTTTAGTGGGGGATTTACTTTTATTATTTAATAATAAACTATCACAAATGTTAGAGACTTCAGGTGTGGTTGGTAAATAGACCTCCTGAGCCGCTTGGCCTCATTAGGCCAAGCGGCTCAGGAGGTCTATTTACCGGTCTATTTACAGGAGTCATTACTCCTTTTGACAGAAGTCATTGCATACTGTGTTACAACTGCATCTGCATTTTTTCCCTAATGATTCGAACCGGTCTGAATTAAAATTACAAAAGTCAACCATATTATATGCAGCCATTTTTTGATTATTCAATTGTTTTTTAGAAAACTCACACAAGTTGGAGTACATTTCCCTAAGTGAAAGTTCTAAATTGTCAATCTTATAACATAATTGACTACCTAATAATTCACTTTCTTTGTTCTTATTACATGTTTCCATGTTTATCATATTTAATTGTTCTAAAAGTTGCTTACGTTCTTGCTTTATGTGACTATACTTATTATAATAATTTTGTTTTTTCATTAACTTTTGAGTTTTTCTTATGTATCTATTAATTTTAATGTATTTTTTTAATTTCTTCCCGCTACTAAACTGGCAGACGTTATTATTATTAAACAATGGTTTATCAACATAGTTAAGACCTTCCAAAGTTGAATTGTCATTTGCTGCAGAATTACATTGCATCAACTCATTAAACAGGCTTTGAGAGTGCTTATCTTCTATAATACTTCTATTTTCTGCAATGCAATGAAAACCAGTATAATACTGTTTTTAACAGTATAATACTGTTTTTAACAGTATATAGTTATAAAAACAGTACAGTATAGTTGGCAACCCTATACTAGCCACCTGAAAGCTAATTACAAGGCTGATGTTTTTTTTATCGAAATGCATCATGTCTTGAAAATCTTAAATTACCTATAACAAGAAAAAAGTATCTCTACCATCAAAGTAAACTAAACTTAGTCAACTATAAAATACGATATAAAAAACATAGAAAATAGACTTGATCGTAATATAAATAAATATGAAATCTGAACCTGATAAGAGTAACGAGATTGGTCAGTCTCCCGGAATATGACGATGATACTAAATAGCTGGAAAGATGTCCGATAAGGTCCAATAGGGTAAATATTCGTGAGAACAATCGTGAATGTTAAGCAACCTTCGTAGCGGTCGGGTATGTGATGGGGGACTCAAATGTGAAGATGAGTATGTGTATATTTTTTGCATGCACAACAAAAATCATTGGACGCATCCAGTTGAAAAAGTGGAAAAATCTAAACACTACAATACCATAAATAGCGGCAATATAAAATTATACTAATTTTATAAAGCTGAAGATTTTGTTTGTTTGTTTGGTTGATCGCACTAATCTCAGGAACTACTGGACCGATTTAGAAAATTCTTTGATCATTAGAAAGCTACATTCTGCCCGAGTGACATAAGCTATATTTTATCCCTATATTCCCACCGGAACGGGTACCACGCGGGAAAAACCGCGAGGATCCACTAGTCTTCCTATATAATTAGTTATAGTTTTTGTAACACCATCTATAAAAGAAGTGTGAAACAGGAGTGAAAGTATATACGGACACTAGCTGCGAAGCGCGGTTCCGCGAGTGTAGTTCCTTTTCCGAACGAATATATCGGTATGAAATAAAGCATTTTTCACTGAATTTTTAAAACTGCTTTTGAAGTCCTAGAAATTACCTACCTCTACATACAACATTACAAACTTACCTCTTTATAACACTAGTGTAGAGGTTTAGATGCAGATTTGTACGAAGTTTGTATCTACCATCGTGGATGAAGTCGCGGGCGACTACTAGATGTTTCTGTATATACACTTTATTATACCAGTAGAAGCTTAAACATTGTTGCCTTAATAATCACTTAGGAAACTAAATTTAAGCGATAAAGTCTTGAAGAGTTTTCCAAAGTAATTGGTTTGTTACAATGTTGTTGACAGTATTTTAAACACTTAAATTGATTGCTTTTATCATAATAAAGTCATTGCTTTTTCATGTAATTTTTCAGACACTACTATTAATCCTAAATGAGAAATGCTCCTTCAACTTCTTCGTAGTAACCCTATTTACTAAAGCTACCACTACAACTACTATTAAACTACCACTACTAAACTATTAATAGAATAAGTTTCATATAAAATTTTGTAAGATAATGACTAAATTATTTAGTTAAAAAAATATCGGTTTTAACTTATTTTACAGTCAGTCATATTAAGAAACAGGCGTAATGATATTTACAACAAAAATTAATTAAATAATTTTACTTTTTGTTCCGTATTTACGTTGTTGACAAATTCAAATCGTAAAACAGTATGTCGTAGTTGTTAATTTTAAATCTCTTAAGTGTAGGTATTTTGTTCGAAAATGTCAAGTGTACGTGTTAAAAGAAGCCCTTGATAGTCAAGATTTTCTCATACAAACTTTGGCGGCCTAAAGCTCATATACCCCATTGATTTCGGCAGTAGGAGTATTCAGTGGAGTTTATTGTGCACTATAATTTGTGATTGTGAAACTATTGGTACCCATTTAGTCCAACCAAATAGATTCTCGGATTTTTCGGACCATCTCCTTTGCTACAAGCGACGGTTTGTTTTTTGTGGTTTTTTTTATGTTCTGTGGTAACTACCCACTACTACTCTACACCATTGGGATAGTCTACCATTCAGGTTAATGGTCCTTTATTTACGAATATACTATCTCTCATATTACTGTGACTTAGTCTAAGACTACGCAAGCTCTACGAATATCTGTCTTATTTCGGTCCAAACGTCAAGAATACCATGCAAATGAGCGTCTCTGACGCAGTGTGAAATATTGCGCTGTGGTATTTCCTTATTACGAAAGCAGTAAGGTAGCAAATGGCGATGTGTGTATTTCGGGTGTGACTCGCGCTTGTAAGGCAGGGTGGAGACTGAAGATAGGTTGTATAATGTTTTGTGGAGATGTTCTATTGAAAATAAAGAACTTATTAAAAAAATCGACTCTCACAAATTTGTTTTCTAATACTTACTTCATTTTCAATATTATCAGTCATGAAAATTGCATGGTAAATTCAAAAAAGTTAAAATAAATAGAAATTTTGTATTGTTTTATTTATTTTGACGGTTTAAGATTTTGGGTAAAAGAGTTTTTTTGGATAAAACGAATTCTGGGTTTGTTGGACGCTTCTGTTAAGTATTTTTAGTAGCCCGTCGCCTTGAGACCGACCCTGATCGCTTTAAAGGAATCACTTTATTTAGAGTGAAATCTTTTTAATTTTTTGGAGCTTTATTGTGTATACTAATCTTTATACTTAAATAAAGACCAAAGGATATACAAGGTTTACATTTACGTCTCATATAAACACAGCGAACAATTGACCGAGTCAGTATACCCGTATATAAAAACGGTTCAGTGTATTATGCACCAAGGCAATTACTATTATCGTAAAATGGTATTATGGAGCTCGATATATTATTTTGTGATATAACCGAACTCTGTTTTGTGGAATGCTTGTCTTATTTTATGTGGTCAGTCACCCCGTCACCATAATCGCTTCAAAGGAAATACTTTTTAGAGGGAAACCTTTTTTATTTTTTGGTCTTCATTATGTACTAATCTTTATAAATAAAGGCCAAAGCTTTACATTTGCGTCTCATATAAACACAGCGAACAATTGATCGAGTCGGTATAACTGCTTATTTATTCCGGGGAACCCCAATAAAACACGGCCCCGGTTCCGTGCAGAATTGTGCGATACAGATGCTAGTCGGCGAATTAAATCCTTGGTGATACAAATTTCTTTAGAATTTAACAAGGACAAATCTGTAATGTGAGGATGTTAGATGTATATTATGTACCTACCTATGTATGTCAGTATGTGAGAGCAGCCCGTGGCACAGTGGTTAGCGCACTTGGCCTGCGATCGTTGAGGTTAAGCAACTTTAGCAATGGTCGGTCACGGGATGGGTGACCAAAAACTTTTCATCACGAGCTCCTCCGTGCTTCTGAAGGCACGGCAAACCGTTGTCCTGGCTGCATTTGCAGTCGTTAATACCCACCAATCCGCATTGGGCCCGCGTGGTGGGTCATGAATGGCCCATTCTCCTTATCCATCCATAAGAAAGGCCAGTGCCCCAGCAGTAGGGATATTAAATGACTGATGATGACGCCGTCTAATGTGATGACTTTTGACTGTGACTGTGAGTGATATACTTTCGTAAAGCTCTGAAATAGTTTTGGTAACACTTTTTCCGACATTTAAAACTTGCCTTACCTACCTCGTATTCTCGCGTCAAAATCTTTTATCCACAGTCCCATATATCTCAAGGAATAATCATAGTAGTTAATACTTCATAGTTACAAAACGTGGTCTAAAACAGAGACATAACCTCTTGAAAATATAGACAACGATTGAAATTACACCATTAAAGCTTTCCTTTACTCACATTCCTGAAAACTGTAAGTGTCACCTGCAGTCGTATTTAGAGCGGAACCTTCGCAGTAAAAACCTTTCCACTCGAACAAAGAACTGGCGGTGATCATTAGAGGAAAAAGTTGAAAAGTTTTCAACTCGCACGCGTCAAGTTCACATAGCTAATTAGCACCTCTGCAAATGGAGTTGAATTTGGGTTTATTGCGAGTTCTTGGTGAAATTTTGTTGAGTACAGTTTTTCTGATGTTTAGTGGGCTAGCGAGCGTTCCACACGTGAATCGAATTGGTTAGATAGCGCATCACTTCAAATTAAAATGCCAAGGAATGGAATACCCTGCCTGCGTCTGTTTTCCCGAATGACTACAACCCTATAATTTTTAAAGGTAGAGTGAATAGGCTACTTTTGGGTAAGCTCGCTCCATTCAAATTAAAATGCCAAGGAATGGAATACCCTGCCTGCGTCTGTTTTCCCGAATGACTACAATCCTATATTTTTAAAGCTAGAGTGTATAGGCTGCTTCTGGGTAAGCTCGCTCCATTCAAATTAAAATGCCAAGGAATGGAATACCCTGCCTGCGTCTGTTTTCCCGAATGACTATAACCCTATAATTCTTAAAGCAAGAGTGAATAGGCTGCTTCTGGGTAAGCTCGCTCCATCTTAGGCTTCTTCTGAACCCTAAGGTTCCGTGTGAAGCCAAGAGCAAGCACATATAAAAAATAAATAATAAAACTGCATCAAAAAGTTGCTTACATGCTTCTCTGAAATCAATTTTATGCCATCACTAGCAATACTACCCTAATTTTGCACGGCTTCAATGAATATAATAAATAATTAAATTAAAAATTAATGTACACCACTTCTCCATTATTGTCAAAAAATTTACAGTAGCCTGACCATTAGTATTATGGAAATTGGAAACAACGACGGGTATTACCACATACACCCAGACCCGAGGAAATATTATTAAAAGTTCGTTTTTAATATTTACACGACCGGGAATCGAATCCGGGACCTCTAGAGATAGCGGCACCTTGAATACCGGTGCGTACACGGCTACGTAGGTCGTCGAGATGTTATTTTACATACTTTATATTCTAAACTAGCTTTCCGCCCGCGGCTATGCCCGCGTGTACTACACGACGTTATCCCGCTGGTATGTGATGTTTTTCCGGGATAAAAAGTACCCTATGTTTCTCTCCAGGCTACAAAGTATCTGCGTCCTAAATTTTAGCCAAATCCGTTCAGCCGTTTTGGCGTGATTTGGTAACAAACACCATCATCATCATCATTTCAGCCGTACGACGCCCACTGCTGGGCATAGACCTCCCCCAAGGATCTCCACAACGATCGGTCCTGCGCTGCCCGCATCCAGCGGCTTCCCGCGACCTTGACCAGATCCACGGTCCACCTTGAAGGAGGCCTGCCCACGGAACGTCGTCCGGTTCGCTGTGTTCGGTGGCAAACATACTAACATCCAAACATCTAAAATTCTAAACTTTCACATTTATAATATTAGTAGGATGTGAAAGTGTGTTTGTTTGTCCGTCCTTCACGTCAAAATGTAGCAACGGATCGACGTGATTTTTGATATGGGAATAGTTGGAAGCTGGAGACTGACATAGAATACTTTTTAGCCCGGAAAATTATCACAAAGGCTACCTCAAGAGGAAAGTTTCTACGTATAATACAAGCATAATACAACCTTTAGGCCCGTATTATTCAAAATTCAAAATTCAAAATCATTTATTCATTTTAGGCTGATACAGCACTTGTGAACGTCAATGAAGCAACGCTATCGGTTCGCAAATCGAGAAGAACCGGCAAGAAACTCGCCAAGGGCTATTTTTTTCTCCCTGTCATATTTCATACAGAGTCGTCAAATTGAAAAGTGAATTTAACATAATATAATATATAGAACGACACTCAAGTGGAAATCTCTTCTCAAGTATAGTTAGCAAGGGATGAATGTATTCGTTGCATGTATTTGCACCCCTTTCTAACTATACTTGAGAAGAGATCTCCACTTGAGTTTTGTTCTATAATACGGACCTAAAACTATTCTGTTTAGTCACTTTTTTCTATTGACAAAAACCGCATTAAAATATGTGAGCGTACTGCAACTATTTAGTTATATCTGCGGTACCGGTTTTTTGAAAATTTACATTGTTTTCGTAAGCCATCTGTTTGATTAGATGCTGACTCACACTATTTAATAAATTAACAGTCGGAATCCATTTGTGAGTTAGCACACTTCACTCTTGACCTATTTCTTTAACACGTTTCACTGTTTCTTGGAACTGATCTAGAAAACTCGTGGGACTTATCTAAAGTTTTCCTTAAAAGATTTATTAGCTCTGAAAAGTTTCAGGACAATTGTGCCCCTGACTTCGGTAATAGGAAAAAGAACAATACAAAGATAATTAGGAAAGCTAAGCTGTTTTGCTTTGGTTTGCCATAAGATGGGTGGCCGTTTTGATAGATTTTTAAACTAATATTATATAGAGGAAAGATTTGATTTTTTGTATGTTTGTAATGGATAAACGCAAAAACTACTGGACCAGGAAATCCGCAGCATTTTCTTCCAGCACCACATCTCGAAGGCGTCAATACGCACACAATCGGCTTTCTTCAAAGTCCATGTCTCGGCTTTGCGCTTTACAAGAATATGGAAAACACTAGAATGGACTGGTGTCCAGATTGGACTTGGTTTTTATGGAGATGTATGTTCCTGACCGCCCATAGACATTTGTACGTTTCTTCTATCTGTATGCAAAAATAATAAAAAAAAACGCACTCTCAACTTTATAATGGATGCGTACTTAAAAACTTTTCTATAAGTACAATAAACTGCAACTTTCAACTACTTAAGAAAAGCTAGATCGAACATTCAATGTTAGATAACGGTACAATATACAACTCTTATATTTTTTATCACCCAGACTTTTACAATAAACTTTTATACGTAGCAGTCAGTTCAGTCAACTACAAAATTCACAGTAGTTTGAAGATAATAAGCTGAAGAATATAAGTTGGTAGCTTAGCTCATGCTTCATAGGTTCAAAGTTGGAAGAAAATTCTTTACTTATATTTTTTTTCACTTGTTCTCCAGTCGACTAAGAAATCTACTCATCATTATCATCTTAAACCATTTAATGACCCAACTGCTGGGGCACATGCCTTCCTTCTGGATGGATAAGGAGAATGGCTATGACCTACCACGCAGACCCAGTCCGGATTAGTGGGTTTTAACGACAGCCAACGCAACCGGTAGCAATGCCTTAACTTGACTTCCAAAGCACGGAGTTGCTCTAGATAATCAAGTTTTGGTCACCCATCCCGTGACGACCACTGCAAATAACCTTAACCTCAACGATTGCAAGCTTTGGCCAACGACTGCGCCACGGGCTCCTGAAATCTATCTATGAAAACCGAAAATTATTAAATACTTGACGACCGATTTGGCGCAGGGGTAGCGTTTTAAGTTATTGTAGTACCTACGTGTGTTAAAAATGTGGTTCTACAGCAACTATAAGTTCATTTAAGTACATAAGTAAAAAGATATCGCTGTTAAGTGATAAGACCGCCTATTGCGCAACGTTTGTGAATGGTCTATGTCAATGTCTATGTATACTTATGTTTTATCTGTGTGAGCTTTTATTAGATTTTTTTATCGACAACGGGGTAACAGTTAGTTTTCATCACACCTCATATTACTTGCCTACTTACTTACTTTACTTATAATTTTATTTTTGTTTCAGGTAAGTAATTAACTGTCTGTAATATCCCAAAAGATGGTTCGCAAAGTTACTGGTAAGATTTTGCTCAATATAAATTATGTTATAACTTAATTTTGATAATATTAAATACTGGGACATTTTAAATTATTTATTACTAGCGGCCGCCCGCGGTTTCACCCGCGTGGTTCCCGTTCCCGTGGGAATATCGGGATAAAAAGTATATAAACCTTCCTCTTGAATCACTCTATCTATTAAAAAAAACGCATCAAAATCCGTTGCGTAGTTTCAAAGATTTAAGCATACAAAGGGACATAGGGACAGAGAACGAGCGACTTTGTTTTATACTATGTAGTGATTATTATTAAAACTTTATTACACAAAACAATTTACAATGTTAATTTAATTAATTTAATTTACAAGAAGCACGCTTAAAACATTGTTTTAAGTAAATAAATAAAAACTTAGCTCTTAAATCAGGTAGAGGTTGATTCAAATGCTAAGATTTAGAAATTCAATAAATTTAAGCTATAATTCTAAATTATTCCTTACTTCAGCATTCTAAAATTATTGTTTGAACTAAAATAATAAAAAATGTACATAGTTGAATGAAATTCTTCATATAAATATTCCATTTATTCACATATGAAAAAAAGGTCCAATTCGTAATTCGATGGGCCACTTTTGTAAATAGTTCTAAATTTGAATTTCGCACCACGTATGCAGATTTGTAATAATATATAACCTTTTCGACGAAATTTAAATATGGCTACGCTCTTAAACAAAGGCAAATTTCAAAATTCGAACTAAGCATTCCATAAGTCCACATCCACATGCTACGTACGTACAATCAATATCGCTCGCGTACTCGAAAGAAGCGTCGCATCGCACTTAGAATTTTCACATTGTTCTCTCACCTACACTCTTATTAGATCTCACTTCTACCACTAAACCACCATCTTTACTCTATTTTAACCCTCCCGCTATCGGCTTCATCCATTGCGTAATTCTTACGTGTTCTCACTAAAGTCTTCCAAACTAAAGCTGCAATGGAAAGGTGAACATGCCAAGTGCAGGTTATAGTTTTGAAAAGTGCTAAATCACAGTAGAGTCACATCCTTCCTGCGCTGATTGTGTTTGCCCGGTACATTCGAAGCGAGTTAATTTTCTTCAGCGCTTGAATTACACTGTTTGTTGTTTCTTATTGGTCATTTTGATGGCATCTTCTGGGCTTGGTAAATGGAGCATAGTTTGATTGAAAAGTAAAAAAAAAACTTCCTTGATCTAAGTAACAAAAAATATTTATTTTGATTTGACGATCTGTATGGCGCAGGTGTCCTTATGTCCCGTGGTCGTGAGTTCGATGCCCGCACAACACATTTGTGTGTGTAAATCATCAGGTTTTGGTGTTTAGTATATAGGTATAATTGTAAATGTATTTACAAAAAGTATGCAGGTTTATCCGTTATCTAGTACTTAATCGCAAGATCATTAAAGAACTTAAGCTTGAAATAAATGTAAGTGCTGTTTCAAAGTTTTTAAAATTAAATATACTTACTTGCTTTTTATCAAGGCAACTAATTACACGTCCAACCGAAGACTAGTAGCCGAAACTACTATTTTGGTAGTAACATACAATGTTATGTGGAAGGAAGTCGGTATACCGACAGACATAGCAGTAAAATGTTATTAATTAATTCACTGACGATTTATGTTCTTTATAATCGAAACGGACAGTTCATAAACTTGTTGGATTAACATGTCGTGGATTGTTTTTTTATTAGGGTTTTTAATCCGGTGTTGGTTTTAGGGTTAAGTAGATGTTGCGAAATTTAAGTTGTTTTAGCATATAAACTTAAAAAATGTTTTGGTTGATTTACTTTTGATGTGTTTATTTAAATAATAATCAAATACCTAGTAAGTATAGCGGTCCTACCGTTTTCCTTAAAGGAACTCAGTTCAAATCTTAGTAGAAGCATTTTTTTATTTATTTATTTGCTGTTCGCCGACGTTTTTCCTTCGGACTGTGACATTTTCCGGGATAAAAGTAGACTATGTCATTCTCCAGTTCCTGAACTATCTCCATTCCAGAAATCACGTCGATCCGCTGCTCCGTTTCGACGTGAAAGACCGACAAACACTCAAACACACTTCCACATTTATTATACAGGGTGTTAGGGGCACCCTTGCAAAAATTTAACCATAGCTTCAGACCATCATGCTGAATAACGTACAGCAAGAATTTTTGTCGGAAATTAAAAAAAAAATTGGGCTTTTCATTCAAATTTTGCAACATATCGAGACATTTTGTATGGAGAGTCGAAATATTTTTTTTTCATTTCCGACAAAAAATCTTGCTGTGCGTTGTTCAGCATGAAAGCCTGAAGCCATGGTTAAAGTTTTTGCAACGGTGCCCCTAACACCCTGTATTAGACTGGTTTTTATATAGTTGTTACACATTTCTTACTTAGGAAATAGACAATGTCCTGAAAATATTGTTCTAGACAGTTTGTCTACAAGATACAACAGTCTCATTTTACAGTAAACTGAGGTATTATTTTTTTTATCTATAGGTACAACGGGGTAGCACTTAACCTTCATCACACTTGATGCTAAGTGGTGATAAGGCCGAAGATGGAAGCGCACTACTCCCGGAATACTCATTCACTGAGGAACGGCTATCTTATCTCTTACTGCCGGTACACAATCATGCTGAAAACATCATTGTTATGGCGTCAGACTTAGATAAGACGGTGGTAGCTATCCCGGCGGACTAAGAACAAGTCCTGCCACCAACCAAATCGAATACAATATGTACCCCGCTGGGAATCGAACCCTTACAGGCCGTCGCCCGCACCGCACCGCCCCGCTGAGACATCGGTTACACGCTAATTCTGGCGTCAGTTCAGTCCATCATTCTGGTCAGAATGTTGAGAGAATTATCGTGTAACCATTCAGACTGACAGACTGATGGTCTGGGTGCTTACCATCAACTCTTATTACGGTTTTGTTTAGGAACCTAAACTGATCTGCTTCGCTTATTCGTACCACGACAGCTTAATATCAATGACAGCGATTCAGTGATCGATCAATGACATTTCACAGCCGCTAAGCTGTCAGAAACTCTTATTTGACTTATAACCCGGTCGATTTAACATGTCACCTGCAGGTTATACCCGTCCCTCTCACTCTCCGGGCATGACAGAATCGAGTGAAAGAGACGGGTAGAAGAAAAAGGACACAAATCGTTCGGTCATTAACATTTAGCAATTCATTTGCGATCCAGTTTTTAGAAGGTCAGAGTACGAAAGAAAGCGATTCATTTTAGGAACCTATTCTGAATCGCGCTATTTTTGAATCGCTGTCATAAAGTTGATGGTAGGCACCCAGGACTGATGAAAATTAAATATCGGGACCTCTTGTTTCTGAAAACTGTGGTGTGAACCACTAGACCACAGAGGCGGTTAAGACGGTTAATATTATAAGTAGTGAAGAATTAGAAAAAAGTAATAATTCTATTATTCATATAGCTTAATTGTAATTATTTGTGTGTGGTTGTAACAAGCATAGTATAATAGTATAATAGGTCTTTACATATGAAATTGCCGTTTTTTTCTTTTGTACATATAACTTAACAACTTTTATAATATTAGAAATATATAATTTCTTTAATATTGCGTTACATTAAGACCGTATCGAGCAACTTTTGATAATTTAATAACCACGATATTTGATTATTTACATAGAAAAAACTTATTCCGAAAGTTACGACTATTTTTGTTTCCAAAATCGTACTTTATTAGTTGTAACTTAGTGAAAAAAATTTTTTTTCTCTTAACGAATGTGTCATTTAGTAGTTAAAATGTCCATAAATACGTGTGTAAAATTTTGTAAATTTACATAATATTAGTCGTTAAATAATAACAAAAACGTTAGTATGGAAAAAAAATAATTACAGAAATATCCATACAAAACGGCAATTTCATAGGTAAAGACCTATTATTATGATACAAGTGAGCTTAGGTTGCTCATTATACACGAGGCTGTGGGTTGCAGCCCGAGCCGTAGGCGAGGGCGTAAATCAGCCGAGTGTCTAGTGAGTAAGTTTCTCACGAGTTTCATACGCACTTTTTCAACACACTTGCGAGGAAAAACAAACATTTATTGCATACATATTGTATTAACTTAATATTAAATAAGGGAAAAAGCGCGCAAGTTTTTTTTTGCACGCGCCAAATGTGAGGTGATTGATTACATACAGCCTACTTCAAAATAATTAAGTATAATAATAGTGATAAAATGCAAATGTTTTATAACAAATTATTGTGAATTATAAATAATTTGATAATAATATACTTAATTATGTTTTTGTCTTAATTAGGGACACATTTATTTATTCTAAAAACGTAAATGGATTTTCAGCCGTATAAAACCTCTTTGTTGTTACAAAAAAGAACTGTATCTATTACCCGCTGAAATTGAATATGCTGTGTTGACTCGCATATAACTTGCAGTTAGGTACTGACTTAACTTTGTAGGGATACTGTATTACCCGGTTAAATTGAAAAGTCTCTGTTTACTCGCATATAATTTGCAGTTAGGTACTTACTTAACTTTGTAGGGATAATTCTATTAGGCAACTAGTACTGTAATATTATTATGCACGCGTGGGTTATAGTTCGGTTTATGGCCCTAAGATCGATGTAATAAGGCTCACTTTATGAGCAAGTGTGTTGAAAAGTATTATTCCATATCCTATTTCTCTTAATTTTAGCAACTTTATACTTACGGAATTTTTATTTAAAACAAAGTTTATACTTACCTTAAACTTACCTTAAACTTTTATGGTCATGTCGTTACACTTTCTTTTCCTTTTTAAACTTGTTCTTATTTAATTTTTATCTCCGATTAACTAAGTTATTACTTATTAGCAATAAAGTTGAAAGCAAATTGAGTGTGAGCACTTAAAGTAGTTGTCAAACTTGTGATTTTACTCATGGTTGATTGAATCCATCGATATTCGATAGTCTTATCTTTATTAGGCATGTCTGACTGGCTTCTTTAATGATATTACTTATTTTTAACTTATGTAAGTATATATTCGAACTTGCGTCCTTGGGGTTTTCTAAGGCTACTAACCGCAGCGGTCTATAAATAATCCATTTTCAATATATCTTACATAGATAGATATATATATATATACTTATATATGTATGTGTTGTATGTGTTGAGGAGCCCGTGGCGCAGTGGATAGCGCGCTTGGCCTGCGATGGTTGAGGTTAAGCAACGTTCGCAATGGTCGGTCACGGGATGGGTGACCAAATACTTTTCATCTCGAGCTCCTCCGTGCTTCTGAAGGCACGTTAAGCCGTTGGTCCCGGCTGCACTTGCAGTCGTTAATACCCACCAATCCGCACTGAGCCCGCGTGGTGGGTCATGGCTCATTCTCCTTATTCATCCATAAGGAAGACCAGTGCCCCAGCAGTGGGGACATTAAATGGCTGATGATGATGATGATGATGATGTATGTGTTATTTACGAACGTTGTAATTTAAGTGTACTTTGGTGCTTGCTTTGTTAGACTTTTATCGGTAACAATGGAAATTAACATAGAAAATATATAGAATGTGACAGCTTTGACAACCGAAAATCCGTTAAAGTTATCCGATGCAACACAGCCATGTTTGAAAACTCTAACAATCCAACTCCCATTTTAAAATCAGAAATTCACTTCACACCTTTTTAAACCTCGAATGATTCATGGCACAAAATAACGAGGAGGGGGCACAAAGAAAAAAATATAAGGAGTCGAATAAACAACACGTAGACAAAAGAGTTTCCGCAATGCGCCGGCGTTCCTAAATTGAATTTCACGTCTGGTTCGGCCTAACGAACGACCAGCCACTCGGCGTGGCGGGAAACCGCGTTATTGTATTATCTGTGCCCCGAAAAAGTTGCCAGTTGAAAAAAGTTTGTAATTATGTTGTAAACTAGCTGACGCTTTGAACTGTTGCAACGCGTAAAAATGCTGTCAGCGAAAATTTCATTACTTTACATACTACCTACGTAATTCGAATGCAGTAAAAAATATTTTGTAAGCATTATTGCACTGGAACAGGCGGGAATTAGTACATTACAGCCGAGAACGGGAAGCTTGCAATTGCATTGTCGAGGATAGTTTGAAGGATGGTCTTTATCATTCGAGGCAATGCAAATAGCTTCTAGTAGGTGCAAGGCTTGTGTAAAACTTTTCTCACGAAATGCGAGGAAATACAATTATCTTAGTAAAAACGAGATTTTTAAATTGGTTCGTGCGGCCATGTTAAATGATCAGTCATGCAACCATAGTTTTATAAAAAATAATGCTCGCTGATGCTTTCTACCGTTTTGAATTTGGAATACTACTTACCGCACAAGTGCGGTAAATAAGTTTTGAAATTTCAAATTTAGAATGTTCACCTAGGAAATATGAAACGCCCCGCGTTCTCTTTTCAAGTGGAATGTTAACATTTTAAAGCATGAGTGAGAAAAATAAAATTTATGTTATTGTAATATCTGTGCCCCGAAAAAGTTTTCAGTTTAGTACAAAAAGATATACAAGTAAGTATATACTTTTATTTCTTGTTATAATCGCACTCCATTAGTCGAACAGATGGCATAAACATAATCAGGGCTTTCTATCGGCAATTGTACAACAATAAATGAAAGCTGACAACCATTCCCAGTCACATTTGCGACCAATAAGGCCTATAACGAAATAGCGGGGAATTTCTTATATTAGTTTCCTAAACTATCGTTTTCCTTTACATCCCTCGGTTCCCAAACGAGTTCCCAATCTTTATACGAGTACGTTATTCACTGCATCCTCAATGCGATCTGTCAATGGCTATTCTAGTACAAAAAAGGCAATGTAGCCCTGTCACAGCAAGGTTTACTTTCTGGGGTATAACAAGGATCGAGATACGATTGATTCATGATCACAATTACCTTCGAACGGGACGGATCTACTTGTATGCGGAAGCTACAAACATGTCCAGTGAACTTGGAGCTGCGTATTGCGTATTTAGGTTGTTGGGGAAATAGGAAAATGTTTGCTTTGCATTCTAAGGCGATGTGCAAACTGGGATGTAAATAAAGCGTATAGGTATGTCTTGGCGCTATCAGAAGTTCTTGGATTTGATTCTCAGACGCCTAGTATCCGACGGCAGTCGCGGAGACATGTCAGTTGTATTGAGTGACAGGTCAACTTACTTAGGCACAGATCTTTCATATGGATGTGTAAGGAAAATGGGCCAAGACAGTTCCCAACAACACCAAGCCCTGCCGGCCTAGCATGAGCGGTTTTTATCGCGCCATGATATGGTACAGCAAGTTGTCTTGCTTACCCCACTAAGGTGTATACAACTCTGAAACTGGGAAAATAGTTTGTTCAGAATCGAGAGTAGAATCGATTCCACACATTTTTGATAGGAGTTAAATTTAAAAAAAAAAAAAAAAATTTTGCCGCTTCTAAAAATGTTTGTGTCTACTGCCTATTCATTCAATACGCGCGCGACCCGTCACTCGAGCTCTCTTACGTCACAGTAGAGCTTAAGATCTCTTAGAAAGTCACGGAGACCTATGAGCACGAACAGCCATCTGTATCGCGATAGAGAAGGCTGTGGCAAGAATATCAAGCAAGTAAAAAAAAATATTTTTCAATTGGATTCAATTTTAAAATAAATTAGTTGGGGTGTATGGGCTTTATTTACGGTTATTGCATTAAGACGATACTCGGAAAAATTATGCTAAAGCGAGATAGCAATGAGAAAACAACGCGCGCGGGAGCGAGACCGATTTTGCAGATTACGCAAAAAACACAAAATCACTTCGTATTAAAAAAATATAGCGATTTTAAAAGCATGCTTCTATTCGATCCTAAATATAATTGGTGTCCACTAATTAAACCAATTTCCAATAGTGTAAGTGACCCCATTTAAGAATAATCTTGAATTTTCGTATGTTTTAGAGGTCTTTTCGAAAAGAAAAAGTATCGAGGCAAAATCATAAAATCGTGTTTTTAAAACTATACGAAAGTAATATATATCTTATTACCAGATTTGTAACAACTGTAACCGTCCTATACTTAGTTTTAAATCAAAAAGTCCATACTTTTTCCGAGTAGCGCCTTAACACGTTGTATACTTGAGATACCTACCTCCTCCTCCTTGTTGTTGGTTGTGATATCCATAACACAAGTGCCTGCAAGCAATGTGTGATGTTGTCTCCTAATTCTTTATTTAAATCACCACGATAGTGTCGTTATCGCATCTCCTAAAGATCTAGGTGTAATGGTATCCCGTCGCTGGTTTCCTATCGGGGATTTCTTCGGATCGGTGTTGCCAGCTATGAATTGGCCTTTGTCTCTGTGTTGCCATAAATCCGTCAAGCGCTTACTCCCAACTGACTCCGGGATTGTCTCCAATTGATCTTCGCGATAAAGATGGCGGCAGTAAATAAAACGCGGTTTATTTATAATTGATGGGAGCTCTTGGGAGGAATAAATCTACTTATCTTTTTGATCTTTTAAATCAATTGAATGTTTATAGTGTGGTGGCGTTTTCTTATAAACATACTTGTATTTAATTTAAAAAGATACTTTTACAATAATGATCATGTGCAAATGTTACTTTTATCTGTCTGCTTTATATATATGTTACCGGCCAAACCCAATTTTAGGACAAACTAGTTTTTCCTATGCCAAATCAGTTCATCGCGCTGACATTTCAGAGAGCGAGTTTGCCTCGGAAGTCCTGTAGAACACGCGCGGAGCGCAGCGACACGGTCTGGCCGCGGGCTTGTTTTGCGACGATTATGTATGAAAACAAGCCCGGCGGCCTAACCCGCGGCTTTGGTCTGTAGAGGCCTCTAAAAAGGCTAAAACTATAAATGCAGTTAGATAGCGAGTAGTAGAGACATGAGGAACTATAATAAACAAAATTAACTGTCATCAGCTATTCCTTCGCCCATAATACTTAATTACCTTAGCAATTCGTAATCATTAATCACTCGTGTAAAAATATATGTTTTTAACATAATTTTTTACAGTAAATAGTAATGAACTGGTATACTTTTTGATCTCAAAAGTTAAGTGCATCCGCACTGAACTAAAGAGACAGGTAAGTATGTAAAATCACTAAAATTCGCGCATAGCTAGTTTTGTTTTTTTTTGTTTCTTTTTTGTTGTTATCTGGCTTATACACACTGTTCGCTTAGACATTTGCTCATAACGGTGTGACTACACTCTTGAGTTTCGGCCGTCAATGGTAGGAATTTATTAACTCGATTGCATTTCGAAATCAAACAGATTGGAAATAAACCGACAAGTGGATTGCTTTAGCTAATTACATGCATCGTGGCTTAGGCTGTAATAGGAGAGATATATCTGCATAGAAATTTAAAATAAATGTCCTTTATGAATGAGTACTTTTTACACCACTATAGATTGACCCGCCTCGGTTTGGCACGGGTGGAACGATATAATTTTCTTAACTAGTAGGTACAAATATCTGTCTAGAAAAGAATACAGATCCAATGTCTAAGTTATTTTTGACTGCTTTAAGTTATTTAAATTTGTTTTTTATATACTTTGGTATTAAAATAAAGTGTTATATAAATAAACTAGCGGCCGCCCGCGGTTTCACCCGCGTGGTTCCCGTACCCGTGGGAGTATCGGGATAAAAAGTACATATAAACCTTCCTCTTGAATCACTCTATGTATTAAAAAAAACGCATCAAAATCCGTTGCGTAGTTTCAAAGATTTAAGCATACAAAGGGACATAGGGACAGAGAAAGCGACTTTGTTTTATACTATGTAGTGATAAACATTTCAGGGGATGAATGTATCTATTAATATGAAAAACTTTTACTGCGGTCGGACATGAAAAGCAGCTTTTCCATATATTTTGGTTGAGTCGGTATAATAATTTTCTATGGACAACTGATTTTTTTTGTTATTCAAAAGTTGTTCATTTTGATGGACAACTTGATCCCATTAAATACTTTTATTAATAAAAAATTAAGCATTATAAATCTTCTTAACTCTGTATGTTGATTAAAAACGCATTAAAATCCGTTGCATAACTTGAAATATCTAAGCCTATATCAGTTCAATCAGGGCCCTATTTCTGGAAACTATTAGTTTGCTAGTATTTAAGTTATTCGTGAAAAATTTACGAGTTCTAATATTTTTTGTCTCTCAAAAGTCTGGCAAAAAAGCGGGAAAAGTTTCCACCAATGTGTTTACTTTTGACGTGTGCACATTGGCGGTAAAAGCGGATTGTTGCTTTATATAATATACTAGCTGACCCAGCGCGACTTCGTTCCCGTGGCCCTACCCCCTACTCCACCCTACCCTACCCCACCCCTACCCTACCCTACCCCTACCCTACCCCTACCCCTACCCCTACCCCTAACCCTACCCCTACCCCTACCCCTACCCCTACCCCTACCCCTACCCCTACCCCTACCCATACCCTACCCAACCCTACCCTACCCCTACCCTACCCTACCCCTACCCTACCCCTACTCTACCCCTACCCTACCCCTACCCCTACCCTACCCTACCCCTACCCTACTCTACCCCTACCCTACTTCTACTCTACCCCTACTTACCCCTCCTTCCCCTATTTTCTCACCGCTAAAACCTTCCTTGGACTTCCACGAACATTTCAAGAGCAAAATTAGCCAAATCGGTCCAGCCGTTCACGCGTGATGCCGTGACCAAGGGAAATAGGGATTCATTTTTATATATATAGATTATATATAAATATTTAATGGCTCTCAAGTTAATGGTTCTGTGAAGATATTACAAGCGAAAGAAATTCTATTTGGTACTTAGCTTTTCATATGTTTTGACAAAACAAGACAAGCGGAAAAACCTTCACCGTCGGAAACGTCTGAATCGGTCCACATTTTATGGTAAAATACACTACTTATTAGTTTCGACTAATATTTTTACAAACCTTCCGAAAATTAATGTATTTTTTTTCTTTTTATTCATGAAACCGAAACCAAATTGACTATACACTGCGTATAGCGCCGTCTCGCTTACAATGTTACTATAACATTGTGTGACAGCTTTCAGATTTGTTTTTATTATGTACTTAAAGATATCATCTAACTAAACCAAAAAGTGACAGAGTATGTACTATGTCAAATGTAAAAAATTAGAACAATACCTTTGGTGTTACTTGTTATTTGCTCTTTTTCGTGTAAATAAGCCCTAGTAAAAAAATCATTACTCTATAACTACAGTTAAATAATAGGTAAGTATAGTCTTGTTTTTTAATTTTAATACCCATGTAGTTTGATACACTACATAAAAAAGCGCGGTGTACATAGGCTATCATCTATGCAATAAACCTTTTTTTTCATAATTTAACATTAAAGTTCAACAAAGATTCTAAAAATAGTGACCCCCTAAGCAATAACCCTATATAAGCTTTGAGAAAAGTAGAAAACTGTGCGGGAGAATTTAAAATTCCGAGCAAATCCTATGTTTGAGTGCCGCAAACTAGTGGCGCAGAGTAAACAACAATCTTGCTGCGCTGCATTCTGCCGGATTTTGCTGATAGTTGCAGTTGTCAACCTCCTCCCAACTGGGTTGAGGAAACGTTAACTTAATATGGACAGACAATGATTTTTATACTTACCTACTATTTATAGAAAAACAACTTGTATCCAAAAAAAATAGAGCCATCTCACAACCAGCTCCGCTTCTAAATACTTCATTTTCCATTTTTCAATCATAAATATTGCATTGTGAATGCAAAGAAGTAAAAATTTAAATAACTTGTATCCAGCTTTCTGTAAATAATTAGGCTCACTCATGGAACGCGGATCTTGCTTCGCTGCATTCTGCCGGATTTTGCTGATAGTTGCAATTGTCAACCTCCTCCCAACTAGGTAGAGGAAACGTTAACTTAATATGGACAGACAATGATTTTTTATACTTACCTACTATTTATAGAAAAACAACTTGTATCCAGCTTTCTGTAAATAATTAGGCTCACTCATAGAACGTGGATCTTGCTTCGCTGCATTCTGCCGGATTTTGCTGATAGTTGCAATTGTCAACCTCCTCTCAACTGGGTAGAGGAAACGTTTACTTAATATTGACGGACACAATGATTTTTTTTATACCTACTATTTATAGAAAAACAACTTGTATCCAGATTTCTGTAAATAATTAAGCTTACTCATAGAACGCGGATCTTGCTTCGCTGCATTCTGCCGGATTTTGCTGATAGTTGCAATTGTCAACCTCCTCCCAACTAGGTAGAGAAAGCGTTATCTTAATATGGACAGACAATGATTTTTTATACTTACATACTATTTATAGAAAAACAACTTGTATCCAGCTTTCTGTAAATAATTAGGCTCACTCATATAACGCGGATCTTGCTTCGCTGCATTCTGCCGGATTTTGCTGATAGTTGCAATTGTCAACCTCCTCCCAACTAGGTAGAGGAAACGTTATGTTTAACTTAATATGGACGGACACAATGATATTTTATACCTACTATTTATAGAAAAACAACATGTCTCAAGCTTTCTGTAAATTACTCAGGCTCACTCACAGAACACGAATCTTGCTTCGCTGCATTCGGCCAGATTTTGCTGATAGTTGCAATAATTGTCAACCTTCTTGGAACTAGGTAAAAGAATACGTCGTATTTTAACCGAATTGAAAAATTGAGGTACAAGTAAGAAACTGTGAGCCTAATGGAGACACGGTCTAGAATCTAGATCATCACTATAATCAGTAATTTATATGTCTTCTTAGAAAGGATGAAGAATGGTCATTCACGACCTAATAACTTGGGTAACGGTAGACTGCAAATGCAGCCGGGACCAAAACAGACTTAACATGCCGTCCAAAGGACGGAGGAGCTAGGGATAATTGTCGGACACCCATCCCATGACTGACCATTGCGAAAGTTGGTAGATTGTTACAGTCGTAGCATAAGCCACGGCGCCAGCGCCATCCAGAGCTTTCAAAGTTCAATAAAGTATCAAGTTATTTGTTCGCTCACCGCTTGTCAACAAGAGTACAAAATAACAGTGATGTGTGAAAATGGTTTTGTTGTTTAACTTGTATAAAACTTAATAGCACTTATCGAATAAAATATTGTCAAAATATATCGAAACGCGGGGTGCAGTTTTCGAATGTCGGACGCTTACGTGCCCGCATCAAAATTATTATGTGTTTGTGTTTTAAAGTCATTGACGATTGGTTGGTTTAATATAGGTTAAAGTCCTTGTTCTTTAAAAAGAAACCTTTTCTAAGGGGGTGTCATTTTACATTTATCCTTTCTACCCGACGTAAAATCTGCCACGTTTATTTTATTGTAGACTTTTAACAATTTCAGTTATCATAAGGAATGCGGTTATAACGCGATGTAAAATGTTCATCGATTTCTACGATATTCTGTTTTAAAATTAAAAATAACTTTGGTGTTAACTTTTCAAAGATTATTGTTACTTATATAATCATTTATTCCACAAAGGTTCAAACATACATTCTCATTTTCTTTGAAACAAAGACTAAACACGCTGTTAAGAAACTTGTTGTTTATAAACCACCCACCTCTAGCGTTATGTACCTTTCAGGCTGACTTGTCTAGTCTAGAAAACTGAAGCGACTTGGTAGTTTCTAAACATGAGTTTACCTCTTTTTAAATTTCCCTTGTTCACTCGCGAGTTATTTTTATTGGAGCGTGTTTTTGTCTGCTTTTTGCCAGTCTTGAATACCGCCGCGGGAGGGTTGAAACTTGAAAATATATGCATCTCACATGATCGGATAGGGGTGGTACGTATGGAAGTTTCTTAAACAACTATTCTGTTATCTTTCATGTCTTCACTGCTGGGTAGGTCTTAAAGATCTATTTATTATGAAACAGCTTATTTTGATTAAAGCTTCCTTTGGACTTTGCCTCTGGTGGCACCCGTTCACGAGCATGACGCATGAAGCAGCCATCGCTTTTGGCTAAGAATTATTGCGGAAGATGGGCCATAATCTACGAACTATTTATAATTTAAAGGCTTATTTAGCTTTCTAAAACGGCGAAACTCCAGTCAATTATACTCCATCTTATGAACGAAAATGGGGAAAATGAAATATCTTAGCTTTTGCATTTCTTGGCAGAATGCACTAAACGACTACGCCATCGAGCTCGTTACAATAAAATTGGAAAAAAGGAGAAATATGTGATCTTTAAATTGCTTTTGCTAAATGTCATCAGTCTAAGTATGACACCCTAATCAGCCAAACCTTTGTAGAAGAACAATTTCTATTACACAAAAGTGCTTAAAGCAGTGTTTTCACAGAAGCGGGGTTGCGCGGGGCTGAGCTACGTTTTCATACTTTTGACACAACAGGCGATATGCCAGCTCCAGTCAAATGTATAGCAACACAGCTACGAGTAGCGCCGCGCAGCTGTGCTTCTGTGAAAACGCACACAAATAAAAAACCCTACAAAGTCTTAGTCCTTTGAAATTGTAAATAATTCTTTCTCCTTGTACCCCAAGAGCTATCTGATATTTTTGTAAAAAATTCAATAACAGGCCAAATTTTTGTAAACGGCCCTTAAATATAATTTTAAGAGACTATATTTTGGAATCCAACATAATATCGCATTGGAAGGTATAAAAAAGTTATACCCCGAAAATGGTGCAATTCTTTCAGCAAATATGCTATCACCAATTTTATCGTTAACATGTGTTTATGTTAACCATATCTAAGCACCAAAGTCGAAATCCATAAAGATATAAAACGGGAAACTAATACTTTAGGAAGAAGTCGGTTGTTTCTGATAGCATTTTTAACATAGGTGTAATGCCAATTTGAGTTTACGTAGAGAGTTTTTTTAAAGTTTATTTGTTTTTCATTTACAAATATAGGGGGATTATATACTTTTACGAAAGATAATAATAAATGTATTCAAATGTAAAGTGAATAACACTTATACCATTTTTGCCTATTTTTTATAGGTTTTTTAAAGCTTTGTATTTGTTTTTTTTTTAATGTCGCTGTCATAAATATTGGTGGATTACTAATGAATTATTTATTAAACTAGATAATCTAATTTTCGATGTTAAGAAATTACTGATATAGAATTATTGTTAAGTCTCCATAGAGCGAATTAGTTTGGCTCTCGGGCTATTGTGACAGCCCTAAGCAGTTGTTGCGCGTCAGCACTTTTTAGTGTCGTCCCGGCCCCGCTGAATAATGGTCAGATTTATAGTTTTTATTTAACACTTTATCTAAGCACTAGTGCACAACACTCGGGTTTTTACTTAGGCACTTAAGGAGGAGGAGGTGAATACATTTGTGTCTCTCGTGGAGATTTCTGCGGTGATTAAGGAGTTTTTCAAGAGTTCAAGATTTTAAAAACTTAAAAAATTTGAAATTTGTATTGTGTATCTGTTTCCTTTAAACGCTTGAATTATATCTTGTAAGATGATTACTCTATGTGACTTCTTCAAGTTTTATAATAGTCAGTCTTTTTTAACCCCATCACAGCCCGCTGATTCACAACCGTTGAACATAGGAGTCGAATAGAAAAAAAAATTTTGACGTTCCGCTCCCGGAAACGTTTCCGGAATGTTTGTAAATAATGGGCAGATGTCGCGTTTAACCTGACGAAACGAAGCCTATGTCTTTCCCAGATAGTCAATGTTATTTGTCTATCAAAACTCTTTCTCAAATTGTAGGTATTTTTTTATCCACAACTGTGTAGCACTTAGCCTTCATCACACCTGATGTTAAGTGGTGATAAGGCTGAAGGTGGAAGCGCACTACTCCCGGAATCCTCAATCACTGAGGAACTGGCTATCTTATCTCAAACTGCCGGAACACAATAATGCTGAAAACATCATTGTTATGGCGTCAGACTTAGATAAGATGGTGGTAGCTAGCCAGTCGGACTAATAACAAGTCCTACCTGGTGGTACCAAACCGAATACAATATATAGTATGTACCTCCACAGGGAATCGAACCCGGGACCTCTTGGTCTGAAATCGGTGGTGTGAACCACTAGACCCCAGAGACGGAATGTGATTCATGATGAGATAAGTAGGATTACATCGAGACGTTTATGTTTTTTTTATAAAACTTTCCTTTCAAATTCTGGTACCGATACTTGCGGTAGAAACCAAATTAACAGGAAGCATAATTTGGCATTTGAAACAGCCAAGCCCGACAAAGCACAAATTATCTCTTGGCAACTTGGCAACGAAAAGCTGAAGTTACGTTTCAGCGACTGCGATTTCATTGGCGATATTTGGCAGTGGAATTCAATTTTGTTGGAATCTGCTGGCTGTACAGTTGGTTTTTTTTCTTTCGTTTTCTTCTTAAAATTTGTTTGACAGCTCCATTAGGAACCTTCTAAGAAGTGGAGGTTGATTGAAAGAAAAAATATGAGTACCCTTAGAACATGAAAACTTTTAAATGCCTTTTTTTTATAGATTTTATTTTGTTTCAGCTGAGTATTTCAACCATTTTTTTTTATGAATCATTATCATTAGCTTAGATATATAAAAATGTATTCGGCTTGGTCGGTGGTAGGACTTGTTTTGAGTCCGTCTGGCTAGCTATAGCTACCACCACCTTATGACTGACGCCATAACAACGATGTTTTCAGCATTGTTGTGTTCCGATAGTTAGAGTTCTGATAGCCAGTTCCTCAGTGGTTGAGGATCCCGGTAGTAGCGCGCTTCCACCTTCAGCCTTATCACCACTTAACATCAGGTGCGATGAAGGCTAAGTGCTACCTAGTTGTATTTATATAAAAAAACTAAAGTTAAGATTGTCATTGTCAGATCGGATAACATTAAAGCTCATTTAAAGCGACTTACACTAAATAAGAGCAGCTTACAGCTTTGTTTGTGTTTAGTAAACAACGGACAAGTTTGAATCGTATTTCGAATATTCGCTAACTATCGGAATTTGGCGATTCATAAAACTTTTAATTGAACTGAATCGTTGTAGTGTATAGTTTAATGTTTATTAGCTTTCATACAACTTTCTCATTCAGTGTAGACTGTTAGAATGCCTTACTAGTGGATGTCCGCGACTTCGTCGTCGGCGTGGACTTATCGCTTTCATGATCGTCGGCGTTATTGTCCTATGCTCCTTTTTGAAACGTTTAAAACGATTACAGTACCAGAATTCTTAGTCTGCAACTCGCTTTTCTGAGTGTGCGTAATGGAGAGGAAAACTTACTTTTTATCACGACAGAGGGCGCATAATCGACTATCTAATTGACACAGCAGCTCTCTAAATTGATGAAATTTTATAAATCATATTTGTTTTCTTGAATAACCTTGCCGATTTTGATCTATAAGTACTTACCTCAGTTTTGTGCCTTAAAAACTTAAGAACAAATGAACCCAAAATAAACGAACGAAAAAGGAATCTAACCTTGAATGTTGGAAATGGTTAACTATTTCTATCAGATCGCCATTTTTTCCAGTAATTGTTTATTTTTATTCTACAAAGTACAATTTAAAGCTCGGAAACAGAAAATCACATAGGACAGTCGACAACAGAGCCATCTAAAAAAAAATTTGCCAGTTTTTCCCCATTGAAACGAATCAATTATCGTTGTTAACGTTTCGTTAATGAATACTTTAACTATTGAATCATGATGTTGAACGCACTATATTTCAATGATAATAACACGTTCTCCAAAAATGTTAATATTAATACAGTAAAGATAACGTTGCAGCTTGATTTTATCGTTTAAATTTAACGTGATTGAGTCCTTGGTTTATAGACAACGCTCAAATTCAACCTAAAAAAGTTACTGACAAGTCACCATATTTTATGCTAGAATTAATACTCATTTCTGCTTGTCATTTTTATTGATGGCATGTATAAATAACGCGGCTTTATTTTAGCCAGCGCTTGTATAAAAATATATCATAGGAATTTCCCCCGGGAACTCAGTATGTTTTCCATGGAAAAGTTGGATATTTCGCTATCGGGTTTTTTCTTCAAGATTTGGTCTATGATATTAACTTTTTTTCATAGATATTATGGAAAAGTAAGCAACGATTATGATAATGTTATTTTCTCATAATTAATACCTGACCTTGACCTTATATGTCCTGGTGGCAATTATCGGAACTCAAAAGAAAACCATACTGCTGACAGTGTCTATTCTGACAGCTAATTGTGTATAAAAAGTGACTCTCTGAGGCACGGAGTTGGTTTTAGATTTGCTTTTTTTTTCTCAACCTATGATATTATCCATTTTTGTAATTTCAATTTAATCAACAAACTTTCAAAAATTATCTTTGTGTTTTGATGTTTAAATATTCTTGTAATATTTTTATTTGTTCTATTATGCGACAAACAATTACGTGGAATTGATTTTTGGTGAAACAAAACGATTTTTGTCGTTCAGACAATATATTTTACCGTATTAAGCATCTGTTTATTTCTGAAAAATGATTGTTTTAACTGTAAACATAAGTTTAACGGCCCGCCCAAACACTTGTAAACGTTAATCTTTCATTGTTTGTTTAAAATTAACCGCAGTTCAAACCGAGCTGGAAATGCCGCTTAACGAATTTTGTATTTAATTCCTGATAATACTGATTTATTATTAAATTTAAATTTAAGATGATTGGTAATTGCGATGTTTATTTTGCGGATTATTCGCTTTTTTGATTTTACTACCGAACTCCAGTGTCTTCGTTCACTTGGTATTTTTCTAGTTCACAATGCAAGTTAAAGTTCTCTTTCACTCTACTAATACCTATGTATATTGCAACAAAAAGGTTGACTTTGTCTGTCCTAATCGGTTTATAGACCAAAATTCATCAAAACCCGACTGCCGATTTACGTTTCAATGCTTTCAAGTTGTGCAATGACGAAAAAGTCAGTCACGATGCATTTTATAAGCATAAACTTACTCAAGCTTCAAGTTTATTGCCAAACAAACTTAAAACAATCTATATACATCGTACATAAACGTCGATACAACCCTCATCTCGTGAATGCATCACGTCAACGAGCGATATTTCCAACAGCGGGTACTTTCGACCCGCGTCCGTCACGCGCAGGGTTGAAATAAGGTTGAAATATTAACCCCGCAGACGTGCCGCAGGCCCTGATAGCAGGATACCATCTGCTTGGTATATTTGGACCAACATTTTATCGGTACTTTTTTAAACAATGTTTTTAGGAAGCTTTAATGAATTTTGTGTACCTTAATAATTAAGGGACTAACATGTCTAGATTCAACTAATTAAGTTCTGAAATTAGTACATAAAGCAGAATTAGGCTAAGTTTTCGCGAAAACTAATTAAAAATTGTTATTAAAAATGGCAAAATTTTTATTCAGTTTTATGATGATCAGAATGCTAATATTACAAGGTTCAACCAAATTGATTCACTTTGGTTGAAAGGCGTAGAAATATAGGCGCACATCGACATTGAATGATTCACTTTTACGTTTACATTGTTCAATTTGGTTGCTTCATCCAAATTTAAAGGCAAAAGTGAACCGTGTATTTCCGCCATTACAAACCGTAAATATCAGGTCTAGATAATTTACTGTTTAATTTAGTTACAATACAATTTGTAAACTTAACGTATCTTTAAATATCACTAAAACTTATCACGTAAATATCACTAGCTGCGCCGCGTGGTTTTACCCGCGTAATTTGCCCTCCTAAGTAGACTTAAAAAAACGAAAATTTTCAGACCTTTAAAATTGTACCAAAACAACATTTCTACAAGGGCTAAAAAGCCAAATGCGAGCGTCCACTAATAAATCCCTCGATAGAGATTGGTTGCATCAAAGCAACGGAAATCTGTCAAAGGACATTTTATCGAAAAGCGGGAACAGACACATAAACCTTGCACTTTCTAATAAATAGAATCATTTCAACGAGCACTCGAATCTCGTAATTCCTCCAATCATCCCGGGAACGCGGGATCCCGCGCTAAAAATGTTGCCAGCAGCAAAATGTGTCTGCCCAATGGATCGTTCAATTTTCGCGCTCTGCAGTAATATGAGGTATTATGTCGGCGGTGTCCCACCGCGGGATTGTGTCTCGGGACTCGGGATTTGTGCGAATACCCCCCTTTATAAGTTCTGAGATTGAACTTGATTCGGAAAGCTGTTTCGGATTGATATTTTTAAAATTAACTCGGGGAATGCTCGGGAAATTCTGGGGTTTATGTGGTTTTGCAGTTTATTTGCAATAGATAAAATGTTTACGTCTAGATATTTAGGATTTCTTTATATTATTCATTTAAAATAAATTTTTGTTTTCGCATTTGAAGATTTTAGATCGCTTATTTGCCGATTTTCTTATTTAACTTTTAATCAGGTCAGATATTTTAAAATAAAAAGTAACCTAAATAAAAAAAATGAATTAATAATAATGGCTCATCATCTGCCCATTTTTTGTCAATGACAAAGATATACTAGCTAGCTCCCGCGACGTTGTTTGCGTGAAATGAGAATATTAAAGTAGAGTAGGTAGGTACCTATGAGACTGGGTTAACTCCAGAAATTGGGCAACCAAATGCAAAAACATATATTTTTATCATATAAATTAGTCCACCAACCTTCTAACCTTTTAACCGCCTCTGTGGTCTAGTGGTTCATACCACCGATTTCAGACCCAGAGGTCCCGGGTTCGATTCCCAGTGGGGGTACATATTGTATTCGGTTTGGTTGGTGGTAGGACTTGTTCTAAGTCCGCCTGGCTAGATACCACCATCTTATCTAAGTCTGCCGCCATAACAATGATGTTTTCAGCATTATTGTGTTCCGGCAGTTAGAGATAAGATAGCCAGTTCCTCAGTGATTGAGGATTCCGGGAGTAGTGCGCTTCCACCTTCAGCCTTATCACCACTTATCATCAGGTGTGATGAAGGCTAAGTGCTACCCCGTTGTGGATAAAAAAAAACCAAAACGAACCCTTCGGCTTGTTTGTATCGTTAGAACTAAGAAATCTACCTATATCTATCTATTATATTATAAAATACAAGAGATCTATGACAGATCAAAAAAATAAAAGTGAATAGACAAAGTGGATACAAAATGGTTACGGTTTCATTTGATCGAAAGCTTCAAGTGAAAAGGTCCTTTGCCTTTTTTATTTTTTAATCGGCGTTTCCCGCCTCGGACCACTTGTTCCGTGGTAGCACAACAAAACTGACATGGCAACATCGATCAGTTGGCCGGGCCGTCATCAGTCACACGCGGTGCAAGATTTATCGTACGTACGAGCTATTTCAAATGCTTTAGGGATATTATTACTGTTCGACTAAATGAGAATATGAAATAAACATAAGCAGAGATAGAAAAAGCTTTGGAAGTAGGATCGAAGGTTAACCTTTTAATGTTAATGTTGGTATTTATGTGGTTTTAATATTGGAATCAAATATTACAAGTACACTAACCAATGAAGTTCATGAAATAAATTTTATGTTTAATATTTTATGATTTCTGGCAGTCAAATGCACAATGCTTTAACTGCACAATGCTATAAACATAATATTTTATTCGTGTAAATCTACAACGTATGGTTTAATTAATACCACATTTTTCATGGAAAAAAAATTGTAAGCTACATATTAAGTTAGTTGGGTCCTCAATAAAAAGCTAATCTTTTGTCTAGTTATATATATATATACACTAACCTAAAATATACGATCGAAAGAGTTTGTAATAAGCGGCACTTAGGCTTGTATCCCGGATCGTTTTAAAACGCCTATTTTCCGCGTACACGACTGCCGTATCCCAGATCGGCGGGATATTGGCCTATTATTGCCACTACAAAAAATGTTTTACCAATTGGGTGTTTGACTGTTGTTGAAATGTAGATATTTAATTATGACATTCAGAAACATAACATTATTAAATAACAAATATGAAAATAGAAATTCAATATGTATTATAACAAGCGAATTATGAGCTACTTAATTGTGACTCTAGCTATCTCTTTCTAAAACGAAATTTTCTATGGCGAGAGTATGGCGCTATAGAAATGTGACGTCACGTTTCTATCGCGCTCTCCTTGTCTAATTAGTAAGTTTGATGCTCTATATCGCTGAAAATATGCAAGATATTTGAAAATTAATACTTATGTTGTGTTGCTACTAGTTATATGAACATTTTAAGTCAATAAAAAAAATTCAGTCAAATACCCAAATTGCAAAGTAGCTTAGAGTTTGTACTTTTGTGTTAAGGCTATTATAATAAGTTTATTTTAATCACGATAGGATTTCAATTCCATTTTAATGACAGTTTAATAGTACTTATCACATGGAAATAGATTGAAATCGATTCACTTATCACCTCCACCTGAAAGCTATAATTTTCATTGACTGTTTGAATAAATAAGTCTATTCAAAGTGAAAAGAGTTGTTTTCCATTATAATTGCTCGAACATTCTGAATTATAAATATATGAAGAAAATATCACATTTCCTAACGTCGTATTGGGTATGTCATGATTTTAGAAAGTTTTTCTTATTTTTTAATAGCAACACTGGTAATGCCGTCTCTTGCCGCCATTTTGTTAAATTTAATAGGCTAATCTGTGGTAAAATTGGTGGGGTAGCTAGGCTTGAGCCCGATTAACGAGCAAAGAGAGGTCATTCTTCAAACTAGCCTCGAGGGGATAAGTTCACTAAGACGTCGACTGTATCTATATTGTTATACCTGTACTATGCCTGTACCTGTAAGTTGGATCAATAATTATATGAGTGTTATCTGGAGTCTGCGTTTTCTTCATATTTCAGAAGCGGTAAAGTACCCACACAAGTTTATTTCTAAACCTGATAATAAGAATAATTTGCTTATTCTGTGCTATAGTAATGCCAAACGAGTTATTTTATTCTCTTCACGCAGAGAAAGGATAAATATTCCAGATTCCATGTTAATGCGTATTTTTTTTTATCTAAATGACATTTTAAATACCTTTGCGGTGGATTGTGTTTTGTACATGGTCGGGGCTACTCTCCGACGGAACGGACATAAACTAAATCGCATTTGTGTTTTAATTGATTGTGTTCGTATACGGTCGGGGCTACCCTCCGACTATACTAACATAATTTAAAAAGTCTATATGCGTAGCTTAGTACTAAGATTTTACTAATTCGTGTTCGGGGCTACTCTCCGATCGTGTTAGTTAAATCTAAAGCGTTAAAATTGGAATATTTGTGTGGCGGATTGTGTTCCGTACATGGTCGGGGCTACTCTCCGACGGAACGGACATAAACTAGATCACACTTTTATTTGAATTGATTAATTGTGTTCGTGTACGGTCGGGGCTACCCTCCGATTATACTTACATAATTTTAAACGCGGGTATGTAGTAGATATTTTCGTATGGCACGATCATAGCGTACCATGAATCTGGCATAATATCTTGATTGTTCTTGTTTAATTTACGTGATGTATTAAATGTGGATTGTACAGAATTAATGGAGATTGGCATTATTATATTATTAGAGTACTTGCTGTTTATATTGTTTATAATCTTACACATGGAGCTAGGACTGGCAGTTTTGGCTGTGTACCTACATGTAATGTATTAAGTAATTAGTGCTAGCACTAATTGGAGCTAATTTTGATAGCCTTTACTGTTGCACAGAGTAAAATCACTTATGGCTACTAAATCTTGCATACAATCCATGTTTTAACGTGGTATCTAATACCAACAGTGAATAAAAGAAAACTATAAGTTATTAAGCTAGACAAGAAGTAGTAAAGAGTAAGAATAATTTATGATTGGTTGCTTACATTTCATTTATCTTAATATTATTAAAATTAATTATTAGCAATTTTCCTTTGTTTTTAATGTATTGAGCGAACGTGTTGTTCTCTGGGTTGAGTGAGTCGTGTATGCTTACTGGTTACCTACGTTACCTGGTAAGATTGGTTTAATAGGTACGTATTACTTACTTACAATTGAATTCTGGCTTTCTATTTATTGATATATTAATTAATAGGTACAAATTTTGTGGATTCAATTAATATGAACACCGTGAATAGCAATATAAATTGCTTGAACTATGAATATGAGTTTAAATACGAATATTTTAATATGGTATCTTTAAATATTTAAATATGAAAGTCTTTATGTGAATTGGGATATCTCTAATGTGAATATTTTTAATTTTTAATGATGAGCGAACAAATATAAGGTGTTCACTGGGTTGAGTGAGCAAGCTATGCATGCTCACTGGTTACAAAAGATACATTGAATTTGTTTGTTGAAATGCATTAAAATTGAATTTGATATTAGGGGGCGATGTATGTATGTTGCATACACTCGTCGGATATTAGAGGGCGATGTATGTATGTTGCATACACTCGTCGGATATTAGGGGACGATGTATGTTTGTGGCATGCACTCGTCGGAATTAAGGGGGCGGTATATGTTTGTGGCATACACTCTCCGGATTTTAGAGTACGAACGATGTATGTTGGTGGCATACATTCGTCTGAATATGTTTAAATGTTAAGTGAGTACGTTTCTCACAGGCTGGTTAAATGAGTACCTAGTTATATTTCATACTGGTTTACTACCCGTATGGCCACTTTTAAGATTATTAGATTTAAATGAAACTACAACAGAACAAAGATAATTTCAAACGTTTTATTCTTGTTTTTACAATACTCATTTTACATTTTTGCACTAGATAAGTAGCTCTAAAAGAAATGGTTTTTGTAAATAATAAAGGATGTAGGTAGCTACTGTAGCTAGTGAACAGTATAAATCATGAATTTTCCTGAAGGGCATATTGTGTTGATAACCTAATGATTTTATTATAGAATGACACGGAACGATCTTTTGCCGATGAATAATGTATACATTCCAAGGTAAATAGCATCTGAGGACGAATACGGCCCGCGCCACCTGGTGCGCCGCTTGGTAGGCCTCCAGGGTGACGTGGCCGACCCAGGGGAGTCTTGAGCGAAGGAGGAATACCCTTTCTTCGTAGCTGAATCTGGTCAGAGGATTTGAGATGATGCAGAGCGTTTTGTTTATGGGAAAGTATTGAAGTTGTTTTGATTAAAATGTTTCATGTTTATTTATTTGCATATCGAATAAAGCTATTTAAGATTTAATTTTCATCTCGCATAACCGACTAAATTGATTGTAACACCCCCTTAAATAAAGTTTGTAAAGGTCTACCTAAAACAAAACAAAACTATAAAAACTTATCTTTTCATAGAATCATTTAGATGTTATCAAAATACCCTTAGGGAAGAATGAAAAGCCTTTTAAATCTACAGTTGCCTACGTGCTTGACATTGAGTATCTAGTAGGTACCACAGCTGTAGCAGTAGATACCTTTAAAGTATTATTGTCAATATGCGCTCTAATTATCGCAACATAGTACCTACATACTTATAAGGATATTTATATACTAAATTATGTTTGCATCATTTCTTTTTCCTTGCATAATAAGTATCCACATGCTCCACAATTTGAGTAGGGGTTATTGTCTTACCTAGTTAAGATTTTTATAATTACCTTAGTTTCCATTTATACGAAATCCATACCATATCTTGATTCTCATGAGTGGTCAATATCCATGAGCTAGGTTTGTTTTTCTATGCCTAGGTCTATGCCCAGGTGACCTTTACGCAGAACTGGATGTATTTCTGATCTTGATAAGATTGGACATGATGACGATTCACTTTTGAATAAGAGCACACTATTAAAGTCGCGAATTTAGTATTCCAAGATTGCGATTGGGTAATACTTTTATAAACTGTGATCTGTGTCACTTAGATTGTTATAGACCTTTTAACTATGGAAACAATATTAGTTTCTGGTATAAGCTTAACAACCTCCATAGCAGTGTTGTAGATACGGTGTACGTACGCATAGGTTTTCGGGGTGCCGCTGTCTCTGAGGTACCTACCGGGTTCGATTCCCTGTCGGGTGAATGTTTAAAGCGGACTTTTCAACATTCTGCCCGATTGTATGTGGTAATCCCCGTCGTTGTTCCCAAATGCCATAACACAAGTGCTTGAGTTACTTAGTTCGGGATGGAAGCAATGTAGGTATGCAAAGATATCCAAAATTTACTATTTCCTATTACTAATTTTATTTTTTGTAGCTTTGTTCAAGTGGACATTTCGTCTATTATTTTTGTTATATGTAGCTTAATTTAAAAGAATTCACTATGCTTGACTTTTTAAATTTGAGTTTAGTGGCAAACTTAAATCTCAAATTTAATTTAAATTCAAACTAAATTGTGGATGAGTGCTAGAGAAAGTTTATCAGGAACATACTTTTCTGAGTCTTCTACATAATTAGACAATAAAGCCAAGACTGATTAGAAATCATCATTCTTTACATTTTTCCGGGAACGTTGAAGATTCTTTATCTAAGTACCTAGTTTGATAGATACATAGATTAATTCTTTATTTGTACACAATATTACGAAATGAACAATCACACACGAAATAATAATAATAATACAAAGATAACAAATTGTAAACCAAATGGTGGCCTTATCGTCTTACTGCGGTTTCTTCCGGGCAACTCAGTTTTGGTTTAGACAGATGGAAAATTTTACAGCCAAAATCACTAGAAGCTATTTTGCTATTTGTGCGTACTGCGTAGTGTTCTAGATCTCTCTTAATGATTTAGATGCAAGTCAAAAGCAGAGATACTTAGTTGCTTAGACAGCACTGCAAGAAGCATTCACTGATATCTATTCTAGTTGTTTTCATTAACGTAGTGATGAAATGATGTTTCTAATGCAAAAACATGTAAACAGTCCATAGTGCATTTAAGTAGATCGTGTTTATTACACTGTTAAGTTGTAACTGATGTTTTCCTAATTAAGCAAAATAAAGTAAAACTATTATTGCTCAATCACACCTCTCAATTTATTAAAATGTTCTATACAGCTTCATGCAAACATTTTTAATTCATGTTTTAAACTTGTTCTAACAAATAAAGCCACAAGTAACCACTGCTGTAGCATACCAAGTTAGTTTTGCCGTGTCTTTGTTGTTATTGGCGGTATGATTTAAAATTAGTTTTTGAGGATTTTAATACTACCGTCCTAGTGTACGTATTGACAAAATATGATTTCAAATTATGTGAATCTAATTTATTGTTATTTTAATGAGCATTAATATCTTTATTAAACCAAAAATCAAGTAGATCTGTCAAATTTACCGTCTCATTTGGTAGGCTCGTGATACTAAAATTCTTAGCAGTTTACCATTCTCACGGACCTTTAAAGTTCCTTCACATATTCTGTAGTAATCATTTCCATATTTTTTTAGATCTGGTCAGTTGAACATTTGTTTCTACTATGGTTGAAGGTACTAAGTACCTTACCTACTAATGTTTATAAAAGAATATGAGAATTCATATACTTACATTTATTTCTATTGAATTCATTATCAGATACATCTATTTCTTTTGAATGATTAATAAAATTGATTTGGTTACTATGTGTGTTGTGAGTTTACTGCTTTCAGATGCCAATTGTAGCATCCAGTAGGTACTTATCATGAGCTAGCATCGAGTTAATATAATAATGAGGATCCCGCTACCCTTGAACGTACGAACCAACACAGCATACAAACTGCTGGAGGCAGCAGAGTGTACGTGCTGTGGTAATGCGAGGAGATAATATGATACTGAAGGTGCAGATGACAGAGTGATCGTTGTTGTGATGATGATCATCGTGGCCGTGGTTGTAAGTCGGATATTGAGACGAGTGGATCGCTGATACTGAAGTTGACTTATATTGAAGTATATATTATCATGTCATGTATCTTATCTCATTTTACTAATATTATGATTGCAAAAGCTTGTATGTTTGTTCCCCAATCACGGCTATCGGCTGGACGGATCTTTGAAATCTTTTGTCTGTGGAATAATAGCATATCGGCTTCTTTTGACCCCGGGAGGATATTTTATTCCCACGGGAAGTCATCGTGTAGTTAATTCATTTGGGCGAAAAGCTGTTCATGATTTTACTTGTCCTATTTCTATCCATGGTAATATACTTCTTCATATCCCAATTATAATTATTAAATCTATTTACACTAATATTATTCATAGTAATATGAATATTTGTTGATAAGAATGCGGGTCATGCTCGTATGAGGATACCTTGTAGACATCTTTAAGTTTTGATATTAAATTGCGAACTTGTTTAAAATCATTAACTTATTCATTAGAAATGATAATAATATGATCTTTTGATTTTCATGTACGGAGTGGAACCATGTATTGTACTATTCTAACAGAGGCAGAGAATAGATGCATTTAAGATTTGGTGCTGGAGAAGAATGCTCTGGAAACCTTGGACAACTGGTTGACAAGTTGAAAAAGCAAATTGTTGCTGTGACGGTTCAAATTGTACCTGCGGCATCTTCATTATTAGTGTAACTTCCTTGTAAAAATATTTAAATTAATCGGTAATAATGCCTATTACGAACATGCCTTTAAATAATTCCTTTAGTTGTCCTAATTCATATCTTGATTTAATACAAACTGTGCACTATGGTAAATACGTATCTATAACTTGGTTTGTTACTCATATCTGGGTAAAAATTCGTAACTGTGCAGAGGCCTACAGTTGTTTTTGTAAGGACTAAACTAGGTCAAACTTAGCGATAGTTAAATTCATCTAATATTAGGTCTTTAATCCTTTCATGACTCGTAGTTGCTTTTTCCACTATTTGAGTGAAGTGATAAGGGTGTGTAGTTATCAGGTTAAAGTTAAATTCTGTACCTACCTATTCCTAATGTAACATTCTTAGGGATTTTGCTTCTGACACCATCTAATATTCTTGAATGTAGCTCCTGACAATGCATTGATGTAAACTAGTACCAAGCTAATCCATTTTTCTTTTATGACCCATAACTAATGCTTATAGATTATAACCAGACTTTACTTTAACCGTTCCATATACTTACTTACACATGATTATATAACAAGTATAGTTTCAAAATAAGTTTTCTAAGTAATAATAGTCGCTTGTTAACGAATGTCATGATTATGTTAATTTATACATTGATTCAAATAGTTTTAGATTAGTTTGTTATTGATAATTTATTTTATTTGATTATGTATTACTTAACGATTTACTAAAACAATATTTTCACGATAATATCTATATTCTAAACAAGTCATCGGCTTCCTTAAAAGTTTATTATTGAGCATTGTGTAATATAATGTATTTGTTTCAATTATGTTTTAAGTTTTAACTTAAGGTTTTTATCACTATAAGATTAACCTAAATAGGTACATAGTTGTAAGACTTTACTATTGAGAATAGTTGTGTATCAGTATATTAGCTGTATACTTACCTAATTAATTGATTCTAAATAATTTTTATATGTGCGTCGGGAGACAGCACGTTATCAGATGGCCGAATGTCATGATTTTAGAAGGTTTTTCTTATTTTTTAATAGCAACACTGGTAATGCCGTCTCTTGCCGCCATTTTGTTAAATTTAATAGGCTAATCTGTGGTAAAATTGGTGGGGTAGCTAGGCTTGAGCCCGATTAACGAGCAAAGAGAGGTCATTCTTCAAACTAGCCTCGAGGGGATAAGTTCACTAAGACGTCGACTGTATCTATATTGTTATACCTGTACTATGCCTGTACCTGTAAGTTGGATCAATAATTATATGAGTGTTATCTGGAGTCTGCGTTTTCTTCATAGGTACTTATACAAGTTATTTTAATATTTTTTGTCACCTCTTTGAGATGAAAGCTGTTGAATTTTTTATGTGAATTCCTGTTTTCTGTTATTATCCTTCCGGGATTATTAGCTTACGAACTCTTCTCTCAAAAACTCTAATGGATATTGCCTACTAAGTACTACATAAGTTAAATGAAACAACTCCACTTTATATAAGTGATAGTTGGTGTGACATAGTTCATAAAACCTCTGCAATCTGTAATAATACCTAATCAAATAGAGTGTTTATATTCGAGACGAGCTGGCAGGAGATGCGGGCTCGCTTGCGGTGTGAGTGAACTGAATATGAAAAGAGGTTAACGAGGCTCGCTCGGCTCGCCCGCCCGCCTCGCTAGCTGGTGGTATGGTATGGCCCGTGCTTTAGGAACTAGCAATCGGATTTGTAAAAAGCGGTTCTTTGCGGAAACTTGGCTATTTCACAACCCTAATTCTCGTACACTAATGCCCGAATACTCGTACGCTACTTATCTTTGGGAGCGTCTCAAACATCGCCCTGTCACTTTAAATGTCAAACGTATGAAAGAGATGCCATGATGTTTGAGACGCTCCCAAAGATGATTTGCGTTTGAGAATTCGGGCGTAAGCGTATTAAAATGCCATAAAAATAACTAGTCATAGTTTTGAAACCGCGATACATTTCACGTTCATAATCTCTAGTCATAATACGCGTATTCAAAGCGGGTTAGATAGGTTTAGGGTCAATATAGTTTTGGTGGCCATTACGGCAAGTAGATAGGTACCAGCGAGGTTGATTAATCCGGAGACTGTACATGACTGTACTTACGCCAGGGCTGGCAACTAAGTTTACTGAGTATTTTCACGTGGTTCCCTTTTTCGTGGCAATATCGTAATAAAAATAAAATTTTAAAAACCCCCGATAAAGAAAGTCAAATAAAAAAAATTCTCTCTCGGTCGGGGGACCACAAAAAGAGAAAGAAAAAAAGAAAGAAAAACCATTTATTTTGGCATCACACGACAAAACATCAAATATTATAATTCGAACATACTTGTGTTAAAAGTGCTACTTGTGGTAATTATGTGATAAACAAAAACTAAAAATTAACACAAATACAAAAAAGGGAAAACAAAAAATTGTGAAGTGTGAAGTCAACAAGAGAAGTACTGAAAGGGTGTATTATACGTAACGTACGTAACGTACGTAGGTAACGTACGTTGGGGGTTGGGGTAATTTTTTTTGCCGCCATTTTTTTTATTGCTCCTAAATTTGCGTAGGGTGTACATTATTTTAGTCAAAGCACCACCACCACCAGTATCTTTTACCGTTTCGGCAGGCAGTTAAACATCTCCATAAATAGCTGGATGGATTTTCATCAAACGTAGCTAAGAACCACCTCGATTAATTTAGCTTTCAATTTAAAAAAAACGCATCAACATCGGCCCAGTCTTTTAGGAGCTACGTTGCCTCAGACAGACAGACAGATTTATTTAGCTTGTAAAAATTGTGCATCAGTATTTTTTAAAGTAACGGTTTCTTCGAGAATTTATTATTACCATTCATTGAAAACCAATGGATCTAAAACGTGTTTTCTTTGTTCCAGGTAAGACGACTTGAAATGATAAAGGTTAAACTTGAGCGAAGATCTCAAACACCAGAAGGTCGACACCATCAGTTTATAAATGTATGGTAAGAAAGTACTCCGAAGTTCTGATAGAGGTTCCTTGATTATAGTAGTAGTGATCAAAATTTACAAATGTGATTCACATCACTATGAACTCGAATGTACAAACAAACCCACAGGTAAACAGATTAGGTTTATATGAATTAATTATTGTTGCTCCGGTACAACCAAAGATTGATTGGTTTCATTTCATAATTATCATTATTAGCCACTCTGAGTCAACTACTGAACATCCTCTTCCTCCTTTGAGTGCCTCAAAGAGGGATGGGATGAGTGGGGTATTTGCAGCCAACGGCTTCCCGCAACCTTTACCAGGTTATCGGTTCACCTAGGGTATTCGTCTCACGCTTTGTCTTCCAGTTCGTGGTCACCACTCAAGAATTTTCCTTCAACAACGGTGTTTACATTTACCATTGACTCAACCTCGTGAACTATTTAGTAATCTGTTCTCGTGGTTACATTTAATTTGTACAAAAAATATAAAGTTGTCAACCCTATCCGAATCCAACAACCAAAGCTCGCGCTTGATCCATATAATGTGCTCTAAATTGTTTTATATTCAATGGCCTTTGTTACACATTACTTACATTAAATATGTACAAAAAAATATGAAGTTGTCAACCCTACCAACATCCAAACCGTTCCACATCCGAATATAACAACCAAAGCTCGCGCTTGATCCATAATATGCACTAAATTGTTTTATATTCAATGGCCTTTGTTACACAGTATAGTCCGTTCGGTTAGATAGTGTCGGTACACCCGCACGGCATTGTGGCTCTTGCTATAAAATGCAGATATAAAATAATACACTCAAGTTGGGTACCAAAGTGAATTTTAATGAAAATTTGGATATTTTTATATAAAAGGAAGTTGAATAAGTGATTTACAAATAATAATCATAATTATTATGTTTTTAAATGATTATTATGATTATACTTATCATCACTCGAATTGTAATAAGTCACAACCGTCGTTACCACCTGTATTTATAATAAACATAGAATATTTAAGAAAATATAATTAATAAATGCCAAATCCCAAAATCCAATTCCATTTGCGTGTGTACGCCGCACGCGGCTTCTTTTATTTATGCGGCGGCATCCTTTGACAAGAAGCGGCACGAGCCAAGGCGGCGCGATAAAAGGGCGAGACACTACCTAAGCGCTAATCTATCTAACTTTACATTAAATTTGTACAAAAAAATATAAAGCTGACAACCCTGCCAACATCCAAACCGTTGCACATCCGAATATAACAACCAAAGCTCGCGCTTGATCCATAATGTGCACTAAATTGTTTTATACTCAATGGCCTTTGTTACACAGATTAATTGCGCGCCACCGTCCATTCTGCGAATTATTTATTCTATGCCCTGATTTTAGCACCCATTTAATGATTGCGCGGATTTCAAACGAAGTCATAATTATCCTAATTGATGTCGGTGTGGACTGGATAAAATGTTTCGTTGTTTTCTAGTAATATATTGTGGAACAATTATTTATGAACTAACTGCCCGTTAATTTTATAATGTACTTACTGATGTGCGAGTTTGATGGCACAGTGTGTTAGCTAGCGCGTTTGGTTTCAGATCGTATTGGTTAAGCAACGTTTCTTATGGTTGATTCTGGGATGGGTGACCGAGAATTTTTAATTTTGAGTTCCGTTGCGGTTTTTACGGCATTTGCTACCTATGCTGTACCTAATAACTCGAAAGACCCATAGTTGGGAAAGCGTGATATAATGGTGAAAGAAGTGAAGTGAGCATAATGGTGAAAGAGGTGGGCTTTTTTGCTCGCTTCAAGTCAAGTGACTTTCTAGGTTAGTGGAATGAAAATTCATCTAACATTCATCGCACACGTGCGAAGCCAGGGAGGGTCGCTAAATTAAATATAAAATAGGGGGGCTACGTGAGTTTTATTTTGTACACAATGGGGTAGAACTTAGCCTTCATCTCACCTCATGTTAAGAACTGCGGGCCAATCGCCGTAATTCTATGCAGCGCGTCTTCATCGCGTTTAAGTCTTGACGTTTGACTTCGTATTGCCGTAATGACATAACGACGCACACGTCACGCTAACCTATCGTCCTACAATCCTGTCTGATCCGGTGACATCCGTGACAGAGGAACCACTTGCAATACGAAATTAGCTGGCAAAATAGACTGTCGTAGGAAAACTGTTTTAGTTCCAAAGATTATCACCGGAACAGAAAAAGTTGTCGCACTGTCAACGCCGCGCGTTATCAAAAACGATATTGCACGTCGCTTGCATTGCATGTCAACTGCACGTACACCTGACTAATGCGTCATAGAATTACCGCGATCGGCCCGCTGGCTATCTTTTACCTTACTGGCGAAACACAACAATGCTGAAAACATTGTGGCGTCAGACTTAGGGGCAGGATCTTCAAGAAACTCATGTCTTTGTCTTTTTCTTTATGTGTGAAGAGTAATGAAAATACCCTTACTTTTTCATTTTTTATGTTTTTGTTATTATTTCGAGCATAATATCACTTGAAAAAGTAGCCTGGGAATAATCTTCTATTATGTCATTACCTGTTTTTCTGTATTATGATTCGTGAATTAGAGATTAATAATCTAAGCATCAAATCCAAAATCTATAAAAATAACAAAAAAATCATTGTTTTTGAATTTTTTTATAGTCTAGTGAAGATACGAATCAAGATCGTTTATGAAACTTCAACATATATTTTTTATCTGCTCAAAATAAATTTGATTGTTTACTTACTTTTGAATGAAAAATATGGTTAATTCGATAATTTCGAAGATCATGCCCTTAAGGGCCCCACAGACTTTCAGTCCGCCAGCAGGCAACGGCCTGTCAGTCGGCCGCAATCGGCCACACACTCACAGTTTTACATACAACAACCGAATATCATGGCCGATAAGAATTAGATAAGATGGTGGTAGCTAGCCAGGCAGACTTAGAACAAGTCCTACCACCAACCAAACCGAATGCAATATTTACCCCCACTGGGAATTGAACCCGGGACTGGGTCTGGTACCGGTGGTATGTACGATCAGCAAATCCACCAGGTATACACTAAACACACTGTTTCGCTTGCATGGAAAAAAGGGCTGCCCATCCTTGGCCCGGCCCCATTTGTTTTTATTTACCAAGGACGGGTCAATGACAAGCGTAGTTTATGTTTTCACTAATGGCGTCATTGTTACTTTAAAAAATTTATTGATCTGGGAACCACCGAAACCATCTGTTGTTTGTTGTTATAATCTTCAATAAGCTCTTTCTTTCGAAAAAGTTTAGATCCCAAGTAGGTAGCTGGTCAACCCAAATGACTTTTTGTTTAAAAACATTATAAAAAATATCATTTGTGTAGGGTTTGGACCGCGCATCTGTGACACTATTGGTAGATTTACCAGATGCCAGTCCGTTGCAAAAGGTCTTTAGTGCGGTATACTAAAACTGCTGATGAACCTCACGGACAATACCTGCCGGCCTAGCATGAGCGGCTTATAACGCGCGATATGGTATGGTACGGCAAGTTGTCTTGCTTACCCCACTAAGGTGTAAGCAAGACGGCATGCCGTATCATATCATACCGCGCGTTATAAGCCGCTCATGCTAGGCCGGCTGGTGGATTTGCTGATAGTACCTAGACTACAGAGACGGTTAGAGGCGGCGCTATTCTCACCTTAACTGACTTTCTCGTAAGTGAAATGAAATTGCCACGAACATGCTAATGCTGCAGAGTTCATTAGATTTAGCGTATTCTGTCCCTATCTTAACCTAATATTATCGTCCTCCATAATTTGAATGTGCGCAATTTCCATACATACATAATACCTGGCATAGAGTAACCTATCGAGGTAGTGTAGACGGCCGAAATTTTTAGAGGTGTAACGGATTTTACCTAGCTATGTTCTTGATTTTATATTAAAAAGGCTTCTCACTAAATAAAGAATTAATTGAGGTTAATGTAGGATAAATTAACATTTTAGAAAATAACAGATTTACTGTAAGATTATTACAAAATTTCATAATGGAACTCTAGGTCTACTTAGAGCGCGTTAAAGCGTCATAATGCTAATATTACACGGTTCAACCAAATTGAATCACTTTGGTTGAAAGGCGCAGAAATACAGGCGCACAGTATGACATTGAATGATCACTTTTACGTTTGCATTGTTCAATTTGGTTGCTTGCTTCATTCAAATTGAAATGCAAAAGTGAACCGTGTATTTCCGCTATAGGACTGTTCGTTTCCTTATATAAATAAACTAGCGCTATGTTTGCGGCTTTGTCTGCGTGGACCCCCTTTTTTACCCCCTTATAGGGGGAATTTCCAAAAATCCTCCCTTACTGCTCCCCTATACTCCACAAGGAACACACATGCCGAATTTCAGCTTCTTGCGCCCTGTAGTTTCGGCTGTTCGTTGTCTGTCAGTCAGTCAGTCAGTGATAGATAGATAGATAAAAGGTGTGTAGGTATAATTTTTTTTTTTGTGCAGCGTTTATAAAGTAAGAAAGAGAGGGTAGTAGGTGTGAGGGTAGTTATATCTTCACATTGATGAAATTAACGCTGAATTCGACGCTTCTCGTAACGACTCCGTAGCTCAGTGGTTAGAGCAGTCGCCCGGAAAGCGAAAGGTCGTGGGTTCGAGTCCCATCGGAGCTAGTTGTGAGACGGGTCGATTTTTTCTAAATACTTCATTTTCCATCTTTTTAAGTAAGAAAGAGTTAAGAACTTTGTAACTTATGTATTTTGACGACCTCCTTGGCCGAGTGATGTACGCACCGGTTTTCAAGGTGCCGCAATCTAGGGGTCCCGGGTTAGACTCCCGGTCAGGTGAATATTGAAAACGAACTTTTCAATAATTCCTCGGGTCTGGGTGTATGTGGTAGGTAACTCGTCGTTGTTTTTTCCCATTTTCATTACACTGGTGTTAAAGTTACTGCAGTTAGTAATTGGAACAATGTATGTGATGGTGTCTCATAAGTATTTAATATTATTTTTGTAATAAAAAAATATTTAGCTATCTTAGGTTTAGGTTTAACATATTTATTTCTCTAAAAGAATACATTATTCACTTATAAGAGAAATACAAAATAATTAAAGTAAAAAAGAATATAACTAAGCCGTCTTAAACTAGCAAGTGCACTTCAAAAAACAAAACAGTTACTCCTGTCATACATAATATTACATTATAAACACACACGAAAATAGAACTTCACTTTATACATTTATTCACTTCGCTCCACCTTTCTCCCAGATGCCATAATATAATAGGCACACAACTAGTCTCATTACATCCAGTTGCATAATGTTTGGGAGGCCATTAATGCTATTTCAGTATTTAGTTAAATTTGCATATTTCCCTACTGTTAGCTTGTTGTTTTAGGTTGTTGACCTTTTGACAGCATCTCCCGGGAATGAACTTGAGATCTTTTGTTGGTTCACTCACTGGATTACATTTGAAGGTTTAAATTGCAAAATGAACGTATGAATGGAATAGTAACTTTGATGGGCTAAGTACAGCATATTACCACAAAATAAAGAGTTTACAGAAGGACCGCTCCCACCATTTTTGAAAATCTATACCTATCCTTGTCTGACTCACTAGGGTTGCTTCTGTCACAGAATAATATGCTTCTGCATTGATTCTGAATTTAAAAAGGAGTAAGTAGTATAAGTTAACAATCATACATAAATAAATTCGTTTATACATACATCGTAACAAGTTTACATGCCTTAGATGCTGCTTAGATGGTAAACAGAGCATCTAATATCCATTTAAAGTCCCGACACCACACACGACGAAGACAAGATCCTATTGTACCTATACCGTACCTATTATGTTGTAATGTATTCCATTCCTATAATTATGTTATAATGTACTCTATGAACAAGATATAAATATGGTGTGATAGTTATCCCACTAAAAACATAAACGTGAAAAAGGCACTAAGTAAGTTCGACGAAGACATAAAGGTAAAAAAGGTGCCAAGTTCAGCGAAAAATAGTTGAAATCTAAATGAGTTACAAGTTCCATAAATTTTTTCGTTCAAGAACTTCAAATAATTAATATTTTCTTAAATGTTGAATTTATAACTTGTCATCTTCAAAAATTGAAAAACCTTTATAACGCAAGAACTGTATCAAGCAATAGTGGTAATTATTTTGAAAACAAGAAAGTGTATTTAAATACCTATGTTGTGTTTTTATCGTATGTAGGTTGTTCACGCCGCGCGTGATTCATTCATTCACGTTGATTCGTGGGTTCGCCGCCAAGCGCCGTCCGCGCAACACGGCACTCAGTTGGCCGTAAGCAGCCGTGAGACAAGTTCGTGTGTTTCTGTAGCGACGTGCCGCGCAAGTTACCTACCCATATTGGGACCGAGATTTCGTTTTGCACCTACTAGGGCTCCGGTCGGGGTACGGACTTGTAACCCGTGTGTGTTCGCTTTGAAAAGCGCCGGGAAGTTTTAGCAGCCTATTAGGGCATTGTGTAGTATAAGAGTGTTAGCTGTAAGAGTATCCCATCGGGGGTTGTGTGGAGATCGTTTTGCCCGCGCGCGCGCCGGCGAGACAACGTTCAGCCCCCCTGGATTACGGACAGTATCCCTTACCATAAGGTAGGACTAGTTTTAATTTACTTAATTTTGCATGAGAAACCTTCGATTCAATAAACTGTGGAACACAGTAGATGTGGTCATCACAATTGTGCGTGATCATATTTTTTGGTAGCAGAGCTTAGTTGATATAATTAATTTTAATATTAAAATTAACTACATAAAATTTCATAGTAAAAAGCGTACCTAAAAATTATTTTTTTTTTGTTGAAATCTCGAGGGTATTTGAAGATCCCGAGACGATTTGAAGTACTAAGAAATTGTTCTAGTAAATTCTCGAAGCGAATGTTTCTCACTTGGTGGATCCGATAATAGATAGACACTTATATAATTGTTGTCACATACTAGTGTTTTGATACGAGTTTACTCGCCTAGATGTGTATATTTTTTTTTGTGTGTCCGGATTTATTTGACGAATAGTTTCGTTCGAAAGTGTGTTTATTAGTACCACATACTAGTGATTTGATACGAGTTTACTCGCCTAGATGTGTATATTTTTTTTTGTGTGTCCGGATTTATTTGACGAATAGTTTCGTTCGAAAGTGTTGTTTATTAGTACCACATACTAGTGTTTGTTCCGAGTCCGCTTGCCTAGTTAAAAAAGTGGAACTAGTTTTAATTATTAGTAGTATTAAATTACGAGTATTATTATTAAAAATAGTTTTGTTTTCGTTTGTTGATAACGGTTTAGTAGTTGATTTGCGAGGTTGACTTGGCCGTGCCGTTATGCCATACCGTTAATCCTATACGTTTTGTTTATACCGTTATAGTGTTAGCCCTTGAAATTGGTAAGTTGCTAATAATTTATGAAAATAGTAGGGTCCGTGTATGTCGTCCGAATTTTAATTGTGTTTTATATTATCGTGACGCGACCTATTTCTATTGTTTTTTTTTGCTTGTTTATTCAACGGATTATAAATGGCTCCTACGAATCCGACCTCCGTATCCAGGGCTGGCATCCAAGGAGTTTTGCGTTGGCTTGCTTGTGCGGTCACATTAATAGACCGAGCCGACCGGGTAGGCGCGTTGCTAGCTCGGTATGGCGGGCTGGCAGCTCGGCTGCAGGACCTGGAGCGCCACGCCATGGAGTGTCGCGCGTATTATATGGAGAACCCCCCAGCTGATGATGCCGTGTCGGAACAGCTGGAGCAGGATGTAGCCCAGGCCTATGAGCTGGCTGACCAGTTCACGGAGGCGGCTGAGAGGGCCCTGGCTGTTCGGAAGGGGGAGCCGGTTTTGAGCGGGGAGGTCAAACCTACCCCGACGGCGTTGCTAGGCCGATTGCCTACATTGGAGATTCCCACTTTTAATGGGGATCTGTCAGCCTGGATGGGCTTCATTAACCTGTTTGACAGCCTAGTGGATTCACGACGGGACTTATCCCCTAGTGAGAAGTTGGCCTATTTGCGCTCCTCCCTGCGAGGAGAGGCCAGCGCGGTGATCCAGCACCTGCTCATCAGTGACGACAACTACCAGGTGGCTCGCCAGCTTCTGGTTAGCAGGTACCAGAATGTCCGGTTACTGGCGGACACCCACGTGGCCACGATTTTGGCCCTCCCGCGAATCACGCGGGTACACCTGTTACGGAGGGAGTTGCTGAACCCGCTACTGTCAGCGGTCAACTCCCTAAGGCGATTGGACCTGCCGGTGGATCAGTGGTCCTTTATACTGCTGCACATAGTCCTCGCCAAATTGCCCGCTGAAATGAAGGGGCGTTTCGAGCAGAGGTACGGAGGCGACAGCGCCTCGTATCTCCCGCCCTTCGCGGACCTCCTTCGTTTTTTGGAGGACGAATGTAGGGTGACGGACCACCTGGAGCCCGCCCCGGTTCCAGGTGTTGGTCGTATGGTGGCGGCGAGGGAACAGCCCCGTCGCCCGACCAATCGCTATGCTGCCTTCCAGCAGTCCCCTCCCCCCGCACCGAGTGAGCGGTGCAGGTATTGCAGGGGAGATAGGCACGGGGTGCACGAATGTGCCAAATTTAGAGGCCTCCGCCCAGAGGGACGGAGGGCCGTTGCAAGACAGCGCCAATGGTGCTATAGGTGTTTGGGGGGACACATGCAGTCGGCGTGTCCCCAGACCGAGGATTGTCGTCTTTGCGGAGGGAGGCATCACCCCCTCCTTTGTTTGGACCGCAAGGACGCCGGGAGCGACCGGGGTTCGAATTCCTCGCGCACGGGCGGGGGCCCGGCAGCCCGGAACCGGTCCCCTAGAGATTCGGCGGGGCTTAGCCCCCCCGTTCAGTCCCCCCCGGAGAGGGGGAACTATAGGAGAGACGCCCCCGCCACGGGCGGGGGTAGGGGGGTACCCCAAGAGTACGCCACGGTGGCGATGGGCACGGGCCCTATTTGCTACTCCCCCCCCCTAATGGAGAGGCCTCGATTGGGGTACTATGTACCGAGGCACGCCCCACACGGGTATTACCCTGCACCTAGGAGTGCTGTTGGTCGGGGCCAGTATGTACCCGATTGGGACCCGCTCGCCCGGTACGAGCGTCCCACATTTGGCGCGCCGACTCAGGCGCGAGGGGGACAAGTACCCCCCCAAAATTTTTAATGACGCCCCTGTCGGACCCAACCACCCCTCCGGAGCTTGTGCTGTTGCCAACAGCCTCCGTGAATGTTTGGGGACCTAAGGGCAATGTTGTAACGGTGCGTGCCCTTTTGGACTCAGGTGCCCAGGGGTGCATAATGTCCAGGTGGCTTGTCCGACAGCTGGGTCTTTTGCTTGTGCCGCATCACGAAGCGGTACGGGGGGTGGGAGACTCGCGGATCCCTGATCCGATTGGTCGAGTTGAGTTCTCCTTCTCCCCCCACTTCACGCCAAGGCCGAAGATCGGTGCTTCGGCGATAGTTTTCGATAAGGTGGTTGGACCACTCCCGCAAGTGCGAGTGCCGCCATCCACGATTGAGCTGACGTCTGGACTGGCTTTGGCTGATCCTTCCTTCCACCGACCGGGCCCAATACACTTGTTGATTGGTGCGGATGTCCTCGGTCGTGTACTGTGTGGAAGCAAGCGAGTTTTGCAGACAGCCGATCTTGTCGCCTTGTCCTCGTCGCTGGGTCATGTGGTGATGGGAAAGGTACCACAGACACCAGAGACCCCGTCGGTAGACCGCCAGACCATTGTCGGTTCTACTTTGTCCGACGTTCTCCAAAAGTTTTGGGAGGTGGAGGAACCTCCCACTGCCAAGCGGTTGGATCCGTTAGCGGAGGAGTGCGAATTGTTCTACCAGAACAACACTGGGCGCCTCCTCTCGGGTCGCTTGATTACCCGCTTGCCCTTCTTGGCGGCTCGCCCTCCTTTAGGGAGCTCCCGACCGATGGCCGAGAAGAGATTGTTGTCCATGGAGCGTAGGATGGCCAGGGATCCCGCATTCAAGGAGAAGTATATAGACTTCATGCGGGAGTATTTGGACCTTGGGCACATGTCCATCTCGCAGTTGGACTGGCGTAATGTGGAACATTACTTCCTGCCACACCACGCTGTTTTGAAGACTTCCAATGGGAAGATCCGCGTGGTCTTTGATGGTTCAGCGCCCACGTCAACCGGAGTGTCGTTGAATCAGTGTCTGCATGCGGGGCCGAAGTTGCATCACGATGTCTGTGATGTTTTGACCAACTTCCGCCGGCACGCTGTCGTCTTTGTGGCCGATATCCGCATGATGTTCAGACAGACCGTGATTCACCCGGAGGATAGACGATACCAGCTCATCCTTTGGCGTGAGGATCCCCAGGATCCGATGTTGGCTTACGAGCTGAACACCAACACTTATGGTTTGCGGTCGAGCCCCTTTGTGGCGATCCGTTCGCTTTTGGAGCTCGCAGAGCGCGAACGGCTTCGCTATCCCCGGGCATCTGCTCTTATTGAGGGGGGGGCCTTATTTGTCGACGATATCTGCACGGGGGCCTCGAGCTTAGATGAGGCTCTCGTCTTACGTGATGAGCTGATTGCGCTCTTGAGGGCTGGTGGCTATGAGTTGCGGAAGTGGCTGTCTAACTCACCGGACCTATTGGCAGATTTGCCTAAGGACCACCAGCAAGAGCCGCTCCTCTTTGAAAATCCGGAGACTCCAGACATGCTGTCTGTTTTGGGAGTCCAGTATCGACCAGTCCCGGATTTGTTCACATATAGATTGGAACTGCCAGACCCAAAGGTCTGGACTAAACGCACGGTGCTGTCTACTGTAGCCCGTACCTTTGATCCGAACGGTTGGCTCAGCCCTGTAGTGTTTTCGATGAAGTGCTTCCTACAGGAGCTCTGGGCTGCGGAATTGTCATGGGATGAGCCCCTCTCTGGTAGCCTCCTACGAGAGTGGGTGAGGTTCGTGTCATCCCTACCCGACGTCAATCGGGTTTGTATACCGAGGCAAATGCTGCCTTCGGGAAAGTTTAAAGCCTCCCTGCACGGCTTTTGTGACGCGTCCGAAAGCGGATACGCGGCAGCCGTTTACATCCGAACGGTGGATGCAGCAGGCGTTGTCGCCGTACACTTAGTTACGGCCAAGAGTAAGGTCGCCCCCCTTCGGACTAGGCTAACCATTCCGAAGTTGGAGTTGTCCGGCGCCACTCTCTTAGTACGGCTACTCAATCATGTTGCCGACACCTTGGGAAACGGTGTCGACTTGGGGTCGATATTTGCGTGGTCTGACAGCCAGGTCGTCCTTTGTTGGCTGAAGAGTTCAGTCCACACCCTTGAGGTTTTTGTGGCCAACCGGGTCTCACAAATTCAGACTTCAAAGGCCCCGTTGATTTGGCGCCACGTACCGGGCGAATTGAACCCCGCAGATTGTGCCTCCCGCGGCTGCGAGGCGCCTGAGTTAGTGGACCACCACCTATGGTGGAGTCCATCATGGTTGTTACGGCCTGAGCGCTCATGGCCTGCCACCCCGGCTGTGGCCAGAGTCCCAGACCTAGGCATGCGTGTTCACACCGTGGAGACGGTGGCGGCTCCGCAGATGGAGTTTTTGTTAGACCGCTACAGTTCTCTTGATAAGTTGCTCGGCGTGACTGCTTGGATGAGGCGCTTTGTGCGAAATTGTCGCCAGCCTCAGGAGAAATCGTTGTCTCCGGTCCTCGCCCCACAAGAGCGGCAAGACGCTCTGTTGCATTGGTTGCGAGTGACGCAACAGCGAGAGTTTGAACCGGAGCTGAAAGCCCTGCGCTCAAGTAAGTCCAAGTTGAAGGGACCCTTGGTGCGGTTGAATCCCTTCTTGGACAGTACCGGATTGCTGCGTGTCGGAGGTAGGCTCAGACATGCCAACCTGCCGTACGGATCACGCCACCCTTTGTTGCTCCCCAAGGATGGACCGTTAGTTAGACTATTGATTACAGACCGACATGTAAAGAATGCTCATGCCGGTTGTAATGCTTTGACCGCGCTCCTCCAACGAGAGTTCTGGATTTTGTCAGCGCGGAGAATAATCCGATCCGTTATTTTTCGTTGTCTCCCGTGTTATCGTTTGCGCGCCGATACGATGCAGCCCCAGATGGGTGACTTGCCTGCCGATCGAGTGAACGAATCGATGCCCTTCTCAGGAGTTGGAACGGATTTTGCGGGGCCATTTACCGTTAAGACATCGCGGCTTCGTAATGCTAGAACGGAAAAGGCTTACTTGTGTGTATTTGTTTGTTTGGCCACTAAAGCGGTCCACCTGGAGGTGGTTAGTGCTCTCACCACAGAAGCCTTTGTAGCCACGTTGAATCGTTTTGTGTCTCGCCGCGGAATGCCGTCGTTAATCAGGTCCGATTGTGGAACCAATTTCAAGGGCACCGATAGGTATTTAAAGGAAGTTTGTGAATTTTTGGATAGGAATAATTTTGAGATCGGATCCACACTCTCTCGCAGAGGGGTACGATGGCAGTACTCCCCGCCATCCTGCCCCCACTGGGGAGGGATTTTTGAAGCAACTGTAAAGGCCGCTAAAACTCACCTTCGTCGCGTTATTGGGGAGACGGTCCTCACGTTTGAGGAACTCGCGACCGTATTTTGTAAGGTTGAGGCGGTCCTCAACTCGCGTCCGTTGTGTCCGTTGTCTTCGGACGCGAATGATTTAGAGGCCCTTACGCCGGGCCATTTTTTGATTGGCAGACCGCTTAACGCCTTGCCGGAATATCCTTATTCCGAAGTGCCCTCCGGACGGCTCTCGCGATTTGAATTGCTCCAGCAGCTTACGCAGAGTTTTTGGCGCCGTTGGCATCTGGAGTATTTGCACATTTTGCAGCAACGCGTTAAGTGGTCGGATAGGACGACCCCACCCAAGACTGGAGACCTCGTGTTGGTAAAGGATCCAAACCTGCCGCCCCTCCGCTGGCGTTTAGGACGCATTGTTCAGCTTCATCCGGGGTCGGATGGTGTGCCCAGGTTTGCCGAGGTCCTGGTGGGGGACTCTGTTTTGAAGCGAGCGATCGCTACCCTCTCTCGCCTGCCCTTAGATTGAGTTGGCGGACAGTTTGCTACTGTCCGGGACGGGGGGATGTTCACGCCGCGCGTGATTCATTCATTCACGTTGATTCGTGGGTTCGCCGCCAAGCGCCGTCCGCGCAACACGGCACTCAGTTGGCCGTAAGCAGCCGTGAGACAAGTTCGTGTGTTTCTGTAGCGACGTGCCGCGCAAGTTACCTACCCATATTGGGACCGAGATTTCGTTTTGCACCTACTAGGGCTCCGGTCGGGGTACGGACTTGTAACCCGTGTGTGTTCGCTTTGAAAAGCGCCGGGAAGTTTTAGCAGCCTATTAGGGCATTGTGTAGTATAAGAGTGTTAGCTGTAAGAGTATCCCATCGGGGGTTGTGTGGAGATCGTTTTGCCCGCGCGCGCGCCGGCGAGACAACGTTCAGCCCCCCTGGATTACGGACAGTATCCCTTACCATAAGGTAGGACTAGTTTTAATTTACTTAATTTTGCATGAGAAACCTTCGATTCAATAAACTGTGGAACACAGTAGATGTGGTCATCACAATTGTGCGTGATCATAGGTAAATATAAAAATATAATAGTCAAAGTCAAATTTGTTTATTAAATTTAGATTGGTTTTTACAATACTTGTGAACGTCATAGAAGCTACGCTATCAAGATGTAAACAGGTTCATATTTGTGTCTGGCGCAGCTGTTCTTCATAGTCTTTTCTTGCACCCAACAATATCGTTTTTCAGCTTTCTTTTTCTGGGAGAATTTGCAGAAACGTGAGTTGCTATTTGTGAATTTGAGTCACATTTAACTTTTTCATATTGTGTACAAGATTCATTTGTCTCCACAGTTGCTTGCGATTCTTCATTTTTTTTTTGACAGGTAGCAAAAGTTTGGGATTAGTGCCTTTTTCAGGACAGTTCGGTTCGATGTCTTGATTATAGAATTGGTTTCGAAATGGGCCTCACGAACTCGAAGATATGTTGACCATTTGTTGCGTACATCTTCTCGATCAATTAAACTTAACCATAAGGTTCGTCTGAAAAAAAAATCATTTGATTTTTAAAATGAACTAGTTAGTTTTGCAACGAAAATAGCTTATGGCACTCCTACGATTAAGACGTTAAAATAAATAGGTATACGCATAATCGTGCGTGGTTCGTTTTCTCCTGAACTTGGCTGGCACACTGCCGTGCGTCAAAAAAAAACTTTACTGCAAGTAAAATGTCATTTGGGGTACCTAAGTATAATGACTGGCGTTCTCTCCCAAACTTGGCAGGCACACTGCCGTGCGCCTAGATAAAGAAAACTTTACTGCAAGTGAAATCTTATTTGGGATTTAATGATTGGCGTTCTCTCCTGAACTTGGCTGGCACACTGCCGGCCGTGCGCCTAGATAAAGAAAACTTTACTGCAAGTGAAATGTTATTTGGGATTTATTGATTGGCGTCCTTTCCTGAACTTGGCTGGCACACTGCCGTGCGCTTAGATGAAAAAAAATACTGCAAGTAAAATGTTATTTGTGGTTTAATGACTGAAGTCTCTAAAATGTAAGTAGGATTTCTTAACACTGAGAAAATGCAACGACAACTTTTACTTGAAAATTCGTCAACATGACTTGTGGCTGTGTTCGCTGAACCGCCAAGAAGTTTTGAGAATACTATAACATCTAAATAAGGACCATAGAACCCAATTACTGGCGTTTTACCACAACCAGCTAACTATAAGATGAATGTGTATGGTTCATCGTCGTTATCAAAGCGGCTAGTCCCAAAAGTACCTAGGTATACTCACCTAGCAACAAGAGAAAACAGTTTGACATAACTTACCTTTCAATATCGTTTGGAAATTTAAAGAACGTGTATGCACAGTTTTTAGTCGTATTTAGACAACCAAATACACTGCAACTGTAATAATATTGGTTATTAATTTTTGTTAATTAATGGTAAAATAGGTATATAAGTGTCACAGTGACACGTAGCGGCGCGGACGTGAAGTGATCAATTAAATGCTCTTTGGAACTTGCGATCACTGACCTCTTTGCGATACTCGCGACTGAGTACTGTCCCATACTGCCCCATTTTGCCTGTATATGTGGCGTCTATGTGTGCGTGACGAAAATGGCACTTTGTTCTAAGCGGACTCTCTGCTAGGGCGACCGCCCGCCCGCATAGTTACTTTGTGATATTACACAATATAGGAATATGGTTTAATTGTTACAAAATAAACAACAATATATGGCCATTATGAAAAATAAAATAAAAGAAAACTAACACTGACCCACTGCCCTATGAATCTGTTGTCTCATCATCATTATCATCATCAGCCCTTTTTCGTCCACTGCTGGACATAGGCCTCTCCTAATTCACGCCACTGAGCTCGGTCTTCAGCTCTTCGCTGTTGTCTCACTGCAGCCAAAAAAGGATTGAATTCAGCATTTTGTCTGCAGAAAAATTTACAATATTCGCTTTGTTGTATTTACTTTTCTATTTGTTTGCCTGTTTGTCATGATATCATATTTCAAAGCACTCCACCACGAGGAGCACGATGAACTCGAGAAAGGCTTTGTTTATATTAAAACGTAAATGACATTTCATCTGAGACTCTAAGTATTGTTCTCTATTACCGACGTTCGAGGTAGGTAGGCAAAACTCTTCTCGGGTTTGTCATGCTACGCGTGCTGGTATTTTAGACTTCAAATGTTCATACATACATTAAAAACGGTCGATCGAATCGAACCTAGGACTTCAGATTAGTGACCAGTGCGCCTGACACTCTATCACGGAGCTCGTCATCTTTAATTGTTACCACATCTTACGTAACGAATTGTTTAAGTTTATTTTCCCTTCTTCCTACCTCGAGTCTCGTCTGTAACGAAATATAAAACTAAAAACTAAGTACGTTTGTAAGAAAAGCCATTAAAAATAACTAGCGACGTAAGTTGGAAGTAATAAATCCAAGGACGGGAGAGGAGCTCATGATTGAAAAAGTTCCAGACCAATGACAGTTTTGGTGTTGTGACACTTCTGTTGTAGTACTATTGGTTCTCGATGGAAAATGATTGAAGGTGACAATTGAAAATCGGAGGTTTTATGCCTTCCAATAGGTTGAATTGGCCACATATTTTGGCGCAGTTGTGAGATACCAAAATGTTGTCTTTAAGGTTCACTTGCAGCAAACTAAATCGATTTAACCAAAACTAGATTTAGCCAATACAAAACTGACAAAATATTAAATCTAGATTTAAATTTTTTTTTCCTGTATGGACTTAATCTAGTTTTAGTAAAACCGAGATTTAGCAAATTTGCTGCAAGTGGACCTGTGTTATTTGTTTTGATATTATTAATTTATTTTCTGTAATTGTGTAAGTGTTGTCAAAATAAATAGTTTAAAAACTGCGGTTAAAAATCCCAATAAAATACAATCATGATTTCTAACATTTAAATGTAACAATTTCCCTTTGTATCATTATGCCAAGACGCCACCTAATCTAAACTCTGCCTATTACACAGAATCTCTCCATCCCATTACCATCCCAAAACTTATAATCAATCAGTCATATACGTAGAAGCGTGTATATTCCACGCTAAATTATCAGAACCATAACTTCCCACCCTAACTGGTTAATTGACTTGAAAACTTGTCACTCACAATTATCGGCTTATCCTTCAGTACCGTGGTAGGGGGCGTCAAACTCAAGCTAGGCGACAATGGTATTGGATCGAGTTTACGGCCTGTAAACGTAATTTTGATTGGAATCTCTATCTATTTAAGATAGCCAGTTCCTCAGTGATTGAGGATTCCGGGAGTAGTGCGCTTCAACCTTCAGCCTTGTCACCACTTAATATCAGGTGTGATAAAGGCTAAGTGGTATTTTAGGGTTTGGGAACCGATGGAGTAGCTTCATTGACGTTCACAAGTACTGTATCAGCCTAAAACGAATAAATGATTTGAATTGTGAACTATCCCGTTGTGGATAAAAAAGAATATGGGAAAAAGTAATAGAGCCTTTTGGTATTATTATTATTATTATTTATTATGGTACACAGACAGATTACAATCGTTACATGTTCAAACTAATAATTGTTACCTTAACCTAGACAGTAACCCACGTAGAGTGTACACAACATGTTTTAAAAAAAAGGTGTTGTGCAATAAAAAATCGGGTAGCTTAATCGGTATCATTGGACCGAATGAGCAAGGGCGCGGGTTCAAATGGTCATGCATGGAGTATTGCTCTCACCTCTGGGATGGTTCAGCGAAATACCAGTTAGCAGCACTTGACTCAGTGGAACGCAGAGCGAGGAAACTAATCGGAGACGATAAGCTGGTTCAAGCCAAGCTCCATAGTCTAACCCATCGACGTAAAGTGGCTTGCTTGTCGGTATTTTACAGGCTGTACTTTGGTGAGTGTGCTTCTGAGCTACATGAGCTCATTCCACCATCCCCGTTCTACCACCGAGAATCTAGACGCACAGCGGGCTATCATCCTTACTTGGTCAACATCCCGCGAATGCGTACCAAGCGCTTTTCTTCATCCTTTGTGATGCGCACCGCCAAGGAATGGAATACCCTGCCTGCGTCTATATTCCCGAATGACTACAACCCTAAAATTTTTAAAGCTAGAGTGAATAGGCTGCTTCTGGGTAAGCTCGCTCCATCTTAGGCTTCTTCTCAACCTTAAGGTTCAGTGTGAACCCAAGAGCAAGCCCATTATACATTAAAAAAAACAAAAAAAAAACCTGTTCGAAATCTCCTTGCTTGGCTGGTGTTTTTATTTAACTTGCCATGTTAGTTAGTTAGTTTGTTAGTTAAATCTTGCAAACTAAATTTGACCCACTTCCCAGTTTCCGATTGAGCTGAAACTTTGCATACAAGTTTGGTTTGGATGACAAAACCATATTAAAAAAAAAAAAAAAAACTTCTTACATTCGTACACCAAATTATCTAGGCCCATTTTAATTTCATTAAGAAACTGTATCATGGAAAACTTGATAACGGATAAATACTTTTTGTTTGTAAATACAGAGGTACTTAATTACATAGTAAACACCCAGACCAAGACAAATAGACATGTTTATGCACACAAATATTTGTCTTGTTCGGGAATCGAACCCGAGACCACTGGCGCAGAAGGTGGGTAGCCTACCCCTGCGCCAAATCGACAGTACAGTCAACAAAAAAGCTTGTCATAAAAGCGAAGTTTTTACAACAAACTTATTTTCTATAAGATTTTTTCCATACCTAATACACAAAAAAAAGATTTTCAAACATAGTCTCTATCTGTTATTGTGGAAGCTTGAATTTTGCCCGGTAGCCTCTGTCGCCGTGGGTAGGTGTAGAAATGTGGTTTTTGTACCATTTTTAGGGGCCTTATGCCGTCGCCCAGCCCTGACGCGAAGTTATTACGCTTGGTGTGGCGGGAAGGCTGGGCTCGGCGAGAAACAGGCCCTGTGTCTGACCGAGTCCAACATTGCATTTCGTATACGTAAAGACTGTTTTTGTCCTCACTAAAATAATAATAAGTTTTTAGTAAAAATTTCATTTTTATGACAAGCTTTTTTTGCTGACTGTACTTTAATATTGTATTGTCATCTAAACCAAACCTGTATACAAAATTTCAGCTCCATCGGACACTGGGAAGTGGGTCAAATTAAGCTTGCAAGATTTGTCCCCCACTAACTAACAAACTAACTAACTAACATGGCAAGTATATAAAATAAAAAGCTTGTAAAGAAGGCCTCTTGCCGTAGAAATTCCAAAAATTTACAGTTTTTTTCTTAAGACTATCCCGTGCGAAATTGGTAGTTAGTAATTGGACTAATTGAACCATGGGCAAGTCTAAGGGAGATGGTATTCATGAACATGTTCTCCGTGGAAAGTCAGCTTCTCAGGCTTCTCTGCAGTAGTATGTGGTGTTAAAACAAAGTTTGTCTAAAAATGGAAAATGTCGCCCGGATAGCGAAAGGTCGTGGGTTCGAGTCCCATCGGAGCTGGATGTGAGACGGGTCGTTTTTTTTCTAAATACTTCATTTTCCATTTTTCAGTCACAAAAATTGCATTGTGAATGCAAAAAAGTAAAAATTAATAAAGTTTATCTATCTTCTATACATTTAAGGATAATCTTAAACATACCTACTGACAATGCCTAAAACACAACCATATTTTAGTGCTAACAATGTGTCTGGCAACACTTGACATGACGATCGCGACCCAAAACGCGTAATTAGGACCAAGCAAAGTGTCACAACCAAATTGTGCCTCTGACTTGTACAGAAATAATTTCTATCTCTGTGGTATAACTACAAACCTAAACATACACCGTAGAATGCGCGCCAGATAAGTCTGCTCTATCGAATACTAATCTATTAACTTAATCATAGAAAAAAAAATGTACTGTAACTAGCGCCAAAAACGCCCCAGTCGCTCGCAGAGTTATCTGATACTACATAATATGACAGAGTATCAAGCATATAAGTTTAATGGACTATCAAACAAAATCGCGTTAATAATAAGCACATTGTGTTACATTAAGCGGAAAAAAGCAGAAGTATAGTATATTATTATATTATATTTCGCTAGTAGTATATTAGCGAAAGTATAAAAAAAAATTAAGCATGCCCCTCCGCCGTTGGTCATATCGTCGGGTCTGTCGAAATATTTGTCTGTTTGTTAGCTCTGTATATAAAATCAGTTACTACCACAGTCACTATCTAGGCCATTTATTTCATCATGAAATTCGTACATTTATCGCTAAATCAAGTTGAAATTATTTCTCTTATTTCAAACAAAACATTAATGAAAATTTCAACAAATGAATGAACAATTAATTTCAACACCGTAATGAACATTGATTAAATTAATCATATTAAAACATCAGGCAAATTAAATTAAGTACAGTTTCATTGAAATGACGAAAATCAATTTACGGTAGCCCTAGCATGAAAAACTGTTGTTATGGCAACCGTTATCGTGATCGTATTATTTTGTATGAACACCAGGGTGCTTACCATCAACTCTTATTGCGGTTTTGTTTAGGACCTAAACTGATCTGCTTCGCTTATTCGTACCACGACAGCTTAATATCAATGACAGCGATTCAGTGATCATTCAATGACATTTCACAGCCGCTAAGCTGTCATGAACTCCTATTTGACTCATAACCCGGTCGATTTAACATGACAGCTGCAGGTTATACCCGTCCCTCTCACTCTACGGGCATGACAGAATCGAGTGAAAGAGACGGGTAGAAGAAATAAGGACACAAATCGTTCGGTCATTACCATTTAGCAATTCATTTGCGATCCAGTTTTTAGAAGGTCATAGTACGAAAGAAAGCAATTCATTTTAGAAACCTATTCTGCATCGCGCTATTTTTGAATCGCTGTCTTAAAGTTGATGGTAGGCACCCAGAGCAGCGCCTCTTTCGGTCGTATCATCATCATCATTTCAACCGTAAGACGCCCACTGCTGGGCATAGGCCTCCCCCAAGGATCTCCACAACGATCGGTCCTGCGCTGCCCGCATCCAGCGGCTTCCCGCGACCTTGACCAGATCGTCGGTCCACCTTGTAGGGGGCCTGCCCACGGAACGTCGTCCGGTTCGCGGTCGCCATTCGAGAACCTTTCCGCCCCAACGGCCATCGGTTCTCCGCGCTATGTGTCCCGCCCACTGCCACTTCAACTGAGCAATCCTTCGAGCGATGTCGGTCGTTTTAGTTCTCCTGCGGATCTCATCATTTCTGATTCGATCGAGCAGGGAAATACCAAGCATCGCTCTCTCCATTGCTCGCTGGGTAACCTTGAGCCTTCGGTCGTATAAGGAACTGCAATTCAATACAGTTTGACAGCAGCACTTTGACAGCGTTTCAAGGACGGTATAGTTTACTATTCGATTACCATAATGATAGTTTATACTTTCTTTTGGTATACTTACTAACATTTATAAATGCGAAAATAATTCGGTCAGTTTTTTTTTTCTATTTCACGCTTTACCCCTGAATAAATTATAGGAAAAATGTGATAGTAAAAAACCACGAGCCCTATAAGTAGCTTTCAGGCGGGATACTTATAGGGCTCGTGGTTTTTTACAATCACATTTTTCCTATTACTTACAGAATTGCATTGTGAATGCATAAAAATAATTTAAAATCTCAACAGAATAAATTTCTATGAATTTGGCCATAGTAACACAATTAAACCAAGTAATAATTACATAACTTGAAGTATGTAAGTTAATTTAGGGTGCATTACAGCAGCAAAATGTGTCTTAAAATATTGCAGATCGAGGAATAAGTCGAAAACTGTCGTGACGTGACCTCGAAATCCTAGTTTATCTATATTTATTCTATAAGGAGGAAATATTAGATTTTTTATTTGTTTGTAATGGAATCTCCAAAACTACTGGACCAATTTGAAAAAATTCAATCACAAGTAGATGAATCCCCGAGTGAAATTGACATTTTATTACGATATTCCTGCGAGAACAGGGACCACGCTGGTAAAATCAGAAGTCTCAATCAGAAATATATGTTTTTAATTCTAAAATAAACAAAGACATTCTTTACTAGCTAATGTATGAAGGAATGAATCTTCGTCTCAATAAATCAAACTACGTTACTCGAAGTTTGACTTCTTTGAATGTTCCTGTTTGTCTCCCCTTGTTCAAGGAAAGTTGTGGTAATTATTCTGTTTGCATTACTTACTACTACTATTGTTGAACTTTGCTAGTCAAAACAAGTCGATCAACTCAATTTGTGACTTAAATTATTAGAAATAATACATAAAAATTTGTTTTATCAAAACAATAACATTACAGGGTGCCTACCTCAGATCATATATAGTATTATATGATCTGAGGTGCCTACCATCAACTTTAAGAAAGCGATTCAAAACTGCTGCGATTCAGAATCGTTTCCTAAAATTAATTGCTCTATTTCGTACCATGACCTTCTAAAAACTGAATCGCAAATGATTTGTAGTTGTCAGTGAACGAACGATTTGTCCTTATTTCTTCTACCCATCTCTTTCACTCGATTCTGTCATGCCCGGAGACTGAGAGGGACGGGTATAACCTGTAGGTGTCATGTTAGCTCGACCGAGTTATAAGTCAAATAAGAGTTCATGACAGCTTAGCGGCTGGGACATGTCGCTGAATCACTTGTCATTGACGCTATAGAATCTCGTCGTGATACGAATAAGCGAAGCAGTTCAGTTTAGGCACAGGTTTAGGTCCTAAACAAAACCGCAATAAGAGTTGATGGTAGGCACCCAGGCAATACATATTAGGGGTTAAAGTATCAAATTGCCGTTTTGTATGGAGATTTTTGTACAATGTTTTTTCCCATTCTAACGTTTTCCTGAAAATTTAACAGTTAATAATTATCTATATTTACAAAATTTTACACACGTATTTATGGACATTTTAACTACTAAATGACACATTCGTTAAGAGAAAAAAAACATATTTTCACTAAGTTACAACTAATAAAGTACGAATTTCTGGAAACAAAAATATTCATAACTTTCGAGATAAGTTTTTTCTAAGTAAATAATCAAATATCGTTGTTAATAAATTATCAAAAGCTGCTCGATACGGTCTTAATGTAACGCAATATTAAAGAAATTATGTATTTCTAATATCATAAAAGTTGTACAAAAGAAAAAAAACGGCAATTTCATTCTTTAAACCCTATTATAATAATATGTGTACAATATTAGAAACATTTATGCGAGAATATATAGCTCCCTAGCTAGCTATAGACACAGATAAGCTATAGAGTAAGCTTTGTTTACTCTATTAGTCTATTTACATATAATATTTTTGACTGCCTAAGTATATTTTTGTCCTTTTGATTGATGTACATTATACAATGCTGTTATACTAAATAGAGCAAACAAAGTGTTAGCACGATATATCTATACTTAATATTATAAAGAGGAAAGATTTGATTGTTTGTTTGTTTGTTTGCATCGAATAGGCTCCGAAACTACTGGGCTGATTTAGAAAATTCTTTCAACATTAGAAAGCTACATTCATCCCGAGTGACATAGGCTATATTTTATCCCGATATTCCCACGGGAACGGGTACCACGCGGGTGAAACCGCGAAGATCCGCTAGTCTACATATAAATGTACAAAGCCATTTGTGAGCATAAACAAAAATAAATATATCAACCAATTGAAATCGCATCTAAACACTCTCTTAACACAACTTAAAGTACACCTAACAGCAGATATTTTTCTCAGTAAATTGAAGAGCAGGTCTTGTATAAAAATAATTAAATTCTTCGGGTTTTTAATCGCTCGGACGGCTCTCCGCCTCAGAAGATATCGCTCGGGGCAGATTGGCAATTATAAAAAATGGCCCAAAATTGTCCCCGATAAAAAGGAATCGGCAGACTGGTGGTTCAGATTTGGCCACTTTTGGGACATTCAACTCTTAATGTTGTGTTAATTTTTCCAAGATGTTGACTTTTATTTTGAACTAGCTGTTGCCCGCGACTTCGTACGCACGTTGAAATGACGTTTGTATTTGTTTATTTTATTTATAGTTAAATCACTAAAAATACTAATACAAACTTATATTTGTAGTTCATTTCATACAAAATGTGTGCATACGTCCGCTAATATAAATTTGTCTACGTTTTATAAGATGTCAAGTCAAGAAATCTTCCCGCAATAAAAGGTAGGTACATTTTAGTAATCTTTCGTGTAAGCTTAGTTTTACACGCGCTAGGCTTGTAGTCGTTGAAGTAAAGCAACTTTCGCAATGGTCCGTCACGGGATGGGTGACCAAAGTTTGTTTCTGAAGGCATGCGTTGGTCCCGGCAGTGTTCGCAGTCGTCTGCCAATCAACATAAGCTTGTGTGGTGGGTCATGGCCCATTATTCTCATTCATCCTCTACTTCCATCCTCATCCATCCACCGTGGTTTTGAAGGTTTCGAGAGCTACCGAGACATGTAGTTGCAACCATACCCCAATTAAGACTAGGACATGTCACTTCCCCGGTATTTCTCCACAAATTCACGTCCGAGATAGCTTTCTGTGCGAATGTACCAAATATCCTTCACTTTATGACCAACTCCCACCGTCCATTTCCCGCCCTGTTAACAGCAACTTCCTATTGTCAATGTCAGACAGGAAAGCTTTCATCCTACTTTGTAAATCCTACTAATATTATAAATGTGAAAAAACCATCATCCAAACATATACTCGTATGTTTAGATGTTTGTTAGTCAATCACGCCAAAACGGCTTAACGGATTTAGCTGAAATTTGGGACATAGATACTTTGTAGCCTGGAGAGGAACAGTCGTCAACACCCGCCAATCAACATTAGGCTTGGGTGGTGGGTTATGGCCCATTCTCCTCATCCATCCATAAGGAAGGCCTGTAGTGGGGACATTAAAATGGTTGATGATGATGATGAGAAGTAAATGGAAAAATAATAAAATATGTTTTCTTTCTTCTAAGCATCGTATTCTGAACGAAGCTCTCTCGAAAATCCGTCTCGCTGGCCGCCCGCTGAAAGTTTAAATGAATACTACGCATTTTCGTGTAAGTTATAAATTGTGTTTTTGTAATAAGATGACTTCTTAACTTAATCCTAACTTTAATAGCATACTTTTGAAGCGCCAAGCTTGCGAAAACACATGTTTTGTAATCTCGAAACAATCTCAACTTGATACATATTTATAAAATGGTTATTTTTTATATTGTAATGTCAAAAAAGTTTCAGGTTTCCCTTTCAAAATGTTAGATTAACTGTTTCAGAAGTTTTGGTACGGGCGGGAAATGAGATTCATATTATCTTACTGATTTTGGGAAGAAATATTACATAAAAGTACATTAGGAAAATGCTGAAAGAAAAATTTCTTTGTTATGTTGGTTTTTGGTAAAAGAAAGAAAATTTTCACTGACGACGTCGAGAGTTTTTAAAGTATAGTTGCGGAGCACGAAGAATAAAAAAAAAATAAAAAAAAAATTACGTACAATGACCTGTTATTAAGAGGGGGTATAAAGGTAAATCGCCAGTTTTAGATCTAAAATCACAAATTCTGGTCTAATTATCAAAATCAAATCAAATCAAATATTATTTTTTTTGCCAGAACATTTACAGAATAAACAGGTGATATGTCAAAAGGTACAGTACAAATTCTCAGCTATAATCAATTTATTTTCGTTATGACGCATATTACTGAGCCAATATTTTAATACATAATATCAAACTATATTATCTAGCGACCCTATTAACGATTTGCAAAAATAATGTTTATTTTACGAGTAATTCAAATAAAACTAATTTCGCGATAGTTGTACGTGCTACGGCTACCGGCCACATTACCACCTAGATAATAGGCTGCTAAAGAATGGTCGCGCGCGGAGCACGAAGAATCACGCACAATTCGTATTTTTTCGAATTTTTCATAAGCGACAGCCTGTGTAGTCTAGTGGTGCACGACTACGGTATCAGACCCAGGGGTCTCGGGTTCGATTTCCAGTGGGGGACCATATTGTATTCGGTTTGGTTGGTGGTAGGGCTTGTTCAAAATTCGCCTGGTTAGCTACCACCATCTTTCTAAGTCTGACGCCATAACAACAATGTTTTCGGCCATGTTCTGGCAGTTAAGAGATAAGATAGCCAGTTGCTCAGTAATTGAGGATTCCGGGAGTACCTATTGCATTTCCACCTTCAGCCTTATCACCACTTAACATCAGGTTTGATGAAGGCTAAGTAAGTGATAAGTTTTGGATAAAGAAAAGCAAAATCGCTGGCGGCCGATAGAGATTTTATTATTTTATCAAAACCGCTAAATGAAATCTTGCAAAAACCCCATACATTTTACTTAGGTAAGGTCGGCAAAGACAGCCCACGCCTAAGAGATCTGTGATAAGTACAGGGAGACATGTAAATACCTGTTGTCATACCTTAAGCCGGGATTTCGGTATGAGATACCTTGTAAGGGGATTAGCTCACGCGAGATCTCGGATTGAGGTGAATATACGCGATTGTGTTATCAAAGGTGGTTTTTTTATGCTTAACGGTGTACCTGCCTTTGTGTAGCACATATACTTTTAATACTTTATTCATAAATTTAATATAGGTACTATAAATGGTATTATTAAATAAATCGATTTTGCACGCACTCGCAACTGAAGTGAAAATATTGATAAAAACATAGTAACAAAACAAATGGATTTAGCTAATGGGCTCCGTGAATAATAGCTTAACCACGATAAATAAAATCACGAACTCATATGAATGTAAACAAATAAATAGGAACTTAAAAATAAATAGACAAAATAAACTTTTTTGCACACGTAATACATACAAATGCAGGAAAAATTACACCAAAGAAACATACACAATAGGTGGCCTTATTGCTAGACAGCAATCTCTTCCAGGTATTCTTGGGTGAGAGAAAATAAATAAAAGAAAAAAGATCTTACTCATCAAACAACCGTAGAGTGCGTTTCATCAGATAGTACCTATGCCGTTGTGTTGGTTTTCCGAAATCAACTTAATTTTGCACCTGGGGGGTTACCGGCTAAATATTATAGGTATGGACATGGGCTTCATTTGCAACCCATATTATGATCATTATAAGGTCAAAATATGGGCTCCGAATGTCAAATGAAGCCCATGCTCATATCCATATTTTTTTGCCAGTAGCCCCAATGACGTTTATCATTGGGTAGCCCTTCCTTAATACAACGCAATAAGGAAAAAATGTCAGCACTACGTCAGTTATGGTAATCGAATAGTAAACTATACCGTCCTTCAAAAGCTGTCAAAGTGCTGCTGCCAACCAAGTCTTGAATTTCAGTTCCTAATACGACCGAAAGAGGCGCTGCTCTGGTTTTCATACAAAATAATACGATTACGATAACGGTTACCATAACGACAGTTTTTCATGCTAGGCTAAGTACCTACCATGGAGCTAGACTTAATACTGAGGTAACTGGAGAGTGCAGTACTAACACTTTTTTGTGACCACAAATTACACCGTGGCTGTCTTCCGTCTCACCTACACTTTGAAAAAATACGTATGGTCATATGAGACAACTGACAGCCACTACATACTAAATGTCAAATTTGCTGGGCACACTTTTTTATTCAGGGTGAAAACTCCAGTTATGTACCTCAGTATTAAGTCTAGCTCCATGGTACCTACTGTTAATATTCGTGATGAATAGCTTTCCGATCTGTTGTTTTGATAGTAAACTACTTTTTTATTTGAGTATAAAGGATCCAATATTTCGCATACTATACGCTAATGGTATAAAAACTGCCAATTCATAACCTTGTCCCATTTCTTTAACAATATTGGCTTCATAGTTACTTGCTAGTTTGTGGTTTTACTGCGGACACGTCGAGAAAAAGATGATTGACTGATAAATAAAACCCTTTTTGCTAGGATAACTCGAGGATTTTGATAACTATTAGTAGTTTATTTATTAAACTATCGCTATAACAAAACATAAAAGCATTGGTGTTATAGCCAACTAAAGTATTATTCTATCTTTGCTTAATATAATATTATAAATGTGAAATTGTGTTTGTTTATTTCACGTCAAAACGGAGCAAGGGATCTGGAGAGTGACATAATCACATTAAGCTACTTTTTATCCCAGTAAAATATCACACTCCCGCGGCATAACGTCGTGTAGTTAAGGAGTCAACTACAAGATAAGTTAATGTCAAATTATAAGATATCTATTTGTATTTAATAAGTTTCTCAATAACTGCTATAACTTTGAGTTCAATATAAATATAACTATAAAAGTAACATTGTTATTGTAATCAGATCCATAAGGTATTGGTATATTTATTTTAAGCAAACATCATACATCGCACGTATCGTTATTACAAAGGTTTATTAGAGATTAAACGAACTTACCTGAAGTGAAGTTCTATCTTAATTATACGAAGGCTTCGTCCGAAGAGATTAACTTGATTTAACACTTGTAGTACGCCCTAGTAATCGCCAATTTCACACTATATTGAGAATATACCTACTTATAAATTAAAAAAGTAATAAAAGAAAATTATTATTTTTTAAATTTCAAAAGTGGGTAGTCAACACCGATCTGGCTCAAGCGCCCATCATAGCTGTCATTTAGTTTAGAGTATTATATTTTTCGAATCATATAGGGGAGTAGTTAATAACTTTTGGGAGGGAGGGAAGCTAATCTCTTCGGACGAAGCCTTCGTATAATTAAGATAGAACTTCACTTCAGGTAAGTTCGTTTAATCTCTAATTATACTTCATGCTTCGTCCTCAAGATTAACTTGATTTAACACTTGTAGACGTTTAGAGACTAAGTGTTCGAAAAATATGCAAAAATTGTAATATATAGGCTACTGAATAATATAGATTGAAATTATAACTTAACTTATACTATCTTGCTTCTTTATTTTCTCAACATAGAAACAAAAAGCAATAAAAAAGTATTATTTGTTACATAAAAAATCAACATCGCTTATGAAATAATCGAAAAATATTTTGATTAAGCACTCAAAACAGTGGTGCCAAATTTTTTATCACAATTGCTGTTTACTGGCCTGTTATGAAATTTGGCAAACGTATGTGATTCTGAAAACCAACCTGCAGTTTTATAATCTGGTCTATGCTAAAACCTAAATTTTGCGCAGCTGACGTAGCAGCATACCGGGTATTATGCGCAGTGAACGTAGAAATATCAATTCCACTTAAATGTAACGTATTTTTTATCCATTTGAATAAGGTTTATGACGTAACAGGCTTATATGGCTTTCGGTAACTAATAAATAAATTGTCGGAATCAGGACAGAGAAACATTTTCATTTCAAGGTAAGTAATCAAAACTCTTGCAGGACAAATACTTGGCTTTTCGTTATAGAATGGTATAACGAGCAATGTGTTTTTTTTTTTTTTTTATATATATATATATATTTTCCAGATTCTAACTTTCGTTAGCAAACCACTTTTCAAGACAATTTAAAATCTGTGCTATATTCCAGACTTCATTAAATTTAGGGGATGGAGGTCTGGTACGAAAAACTCCTTTAATAAATCTTTTTATTTCTTGATTTAGTGATATATCAATTTTAGTTATTAAAGCCAAAGCAGAATGATAACAGTTAATTGTGCCATACTGAGCGCCACTGTTTAAAGCAGATGCAAAAAATTTTGTATATCGGGAATTGATACTTTCGTATAAGTTTAGTTTATTTTGTTGACAATAAATAAACCACTTTTAAATAGCAAACTTCGTATTGTTTATACGAGTTATCCAAAAAAGGGGTTAAGCATGACGTCCAGAGAAAATTATTTGTCGCCTCTTCGTATCATCACCATCACCAGGGCAATGGAGTTGCGCATTTGTTTGCGGCTGGAATTTGTAGACAAAATTAGGTTTGAATCTGCTTTGAAAACGAATTGTTTACTTATTAAAAGACTCTTAAATAGTGGATACCACGTTTATGTGGACCAAAATGAAACAACTATTATATCTGTGGCATTGTCAGAGATAATCTTTCTTAAACATTTAGGCATCATTGTGAAAGGAGGAAAAACATTAAAATTTAATTTTGACCACGACACTGAAAAAAAAACATTTACGGCGTATGCATCCGGATCCTTATGCCATGGATATATATCTTGGACATTTATTATTTTTAACGACTAGCGTATCAATGAAAACATCTATGAAACTTTTCAACAATTTGTTGAAAGGCATAATCAGCTAGCTGCTATTCTTGGTCTGCCTGCATAGTATTATCTGAAGATCGAATATGAGATGCAAAAACGTAAAGATTTTTACGTTTACGCCATTGCCAGAGGTCTTTTGCGATCTCTGTGAGGTGTGGGGAGTGTATATCACCCATACGATTTTACGTAGGAAATTACCGTGGTATCGTCAGTTCGTAGAAGTACTTGACAGTTAGTATCTTAACCAATAAACGCAGCAAGAATTCCTAAATAATTTACTGTCAGCTACTTTTTTTTACACTCCATAAACCACTAGCTCTGTCGTCTCCACATGCAATTCCCCACCCCGTAGTTGAGGCACCTGAAAACCTTCCAGGTCATACTTGTCTATTTTTATTTTGGTGCGGCTCCACCAATAGAAATCCTGTTCCAAGTAACAAGGTATATCCATGTACTAATTATACATATTTCAAATAATTTAGTATACAACCAGCTGCATTTCACGGCGGGACAGGCGGATATTAACAGTCCAATAAAACTAACAAATTCTCTAATTTTACACCTTTTTAAGTTAGAAAACTTTTGTATTGCAAATTGAATTTTCGCAAAGTGACCTAGAATTTCTTTTAGTTTAAACTATATTCTAAGAACTTACAAGACTGAGAAGGTATAAAATTACTTTTATCGGTATTTATAATGAAACCTAAGCTTGTAAGCAACTTTACGGTATCTTGTAAGTTTTAAGACCCTTATATTAGACAGAGGTCATCCAAATATATTGTTAACAGGTAACCAATTACTGTTCTTAAATCCTTGAGTTTAAAATGTCTTGAGTCAATAAATTTATTTAGTGATAAGTTTAAGATGAAGCGCATTTTCCCATTTGGCTTGGGTACTAAAAAATAGTTGATAGATATTGATCAGATTCAGAGATCTCTGAAATTGCAGAGACAGCAAATTTTTTATTTCGTGTATGAAAAGAGCCTTTTCCTTTTCACTACATTTTTGGGTTGACGGTGATACAGGTTGCATCGGCTTTTGATTGAAGGGAATCTTATATATATATATGAAAAAGAACCAGTGGGTCCTTGGTAATCATTAAAAATTCTTTATAGAATAATGATAAACGACCTGCATGCGTTAACGTATTTAGCGTCGGCTGTTGTCCTGTCTCTGCCACGGATACTGCGACTGCTTCGATAAGTTGATGAGCCGTCTACGCGTCGAAGTCGTTGCAGGCTCCTTCGTCCTGGGAGGGCCCGTCGGCCTGCGACTAGGACCCGGACCCTTCCAGTTTAAATTTCGCGAAGAACTGTATAACTTACTTATTAGGAAACTTTTGTGTCGTTGATTGCTTTGGGTCTGTGCTAGACTTTTTAATAGCTTTAGCTGATTTTTTGTTTTCCCTTAAGTTTTCGCCGAATAATTGTTTATCAATTTTGATTTTTTGAAGAGAATCCCTTAGATCCATCTTCACGGCATTCAGAAAAAAAATTGTAAATTGAATTAGAATGTTGACAATCACACATAATTTTTGCCAAATCCATAAGTGTTTTAGCAAGGCTGTATTTTTCTCATTTGCAGACAATATAATAGTATAGATTTTACCAGACAAGTGTTTCCAGCAGTCGATTCCTTCTGTTTCAGTTGAATGGCCTTATTGTGTTTAGCAATAATATCTGAAACAGCTGCTTTAATCTTAGGATCAAGCTCAGGTGGGTCAATCAATTTGCAATTTTCTGGGGTCATGTACTTACGAGTTCTTTACGCAATTCTTTGTTAATACCTGTTGTGATCGACTGGAGTGCTGGAAAACTCCAGCACTCCTGACTGAAGTAGGGTCAGTACCTAATATTTCTAATACTTCACTATCTAAGTGTATGTTTTCTGTTTCAAGAGCAGACGTTTAATCTGAAAGTAGATCACGCTTCGGAACCTCAGTCGACGAATGACCATCCTATATATTTGTAATGTTTTCAGACTGGGATGTACTGGGGATTGGTTCCAAGTACTTGTTCTAATTGTCCTTCAGGTTAACCCTTAGAACATGGTGCGTCGAGGTCAACTATGACCTCTTGGTCGTATGTAAGGGACAGAGTAAGCCTCATGTTCATACAATTTTAGCATGTCAGTATAATATTGTAAGAGACAGTCCCCAGTTATAACAACACGTACTGTCCGCAAACTACACTTAGTAGTACCTTATAACAGTCCCGTTGTACTGTTTGTAGGACCCAGTGACTGCAGTGTATATAATGATGATTATGTTATCATTATTTGAGATTATGTATTGCTTAACCTTAGGTATGCAATTAAATTTCGTAAGAGACAGTCCCAGTTCGAAAAAAAAGTACTGTCCGCAAACTATTGAAAATCGACACATCATAATAAGCATAATACTTTAGAGTACATAGCTGTTTTTTAGCTTAGTCACTTATGTAAATTATTTTCAGTAAGAAGCAGTCCCAGTTCAAAGAAAGTACTGCCCGCAAACTGTTTAACAGTACCAGTTCAATAGAAAAGTACTGTCCGCAAACTATTGAAAATCGACACATCATAATAAGCATAATACTTTAGAGTACAAAGCTCTTTTTTAGCTTAGTCACTTATGTGAATTATTTTCAGTAAGAAGCAGTCCCAGTTCATAGAAAGTACTGCCCGCAAACTGTTTGAAATCTATTTATACGAGAACTTGTAAAAGTCTGTGACGAACTAATGCATTTATGTTCAATTATAACTTTAAAATTAATTAATAATTTTGTTACACTTTATTGAAAGTATTTATTTTACAAATTTAGTAATAAGTAGGTAGTTAAATAGTCAAACCGTTTTATCGTTGAACGTAATTATCGTTTGCATTTTTTGCGAAACGTTAGAAAACCAGGTCACTGAACTTCAATATGCAATATAATATGTCAAGGCCAGTGACTTATAAATGTATAAAAATACATAACGTACCTTAAGATAAGGACGACGAGCGATAGAATTGTTCCGATAACTCAGAACAAGATAAATCTCACCGGTGGTGGTGCTTCTTTTTTCGCTCCAACTTTCTCTCCAATCTTATAATTTTTCGTTTAATGTGTTCACAGTTATCTTTTTTGCGTTTGGGCATCCTAAATAATCACTTTTAACAACAACTAACAACTTTTTTAACACAATTTAAAAACTAGATGTGAATCGGCGACGCACTAGAAAGCGAATGACAGCTATGATGGGCGCTTGAGCCAGATCGGTGTTGACTACCCACTTTTGAAATTTAAAAAATAATAATTTTCTTTTATTACTTTTTTAATTTATAAGTAGGTATATTCTCAATATAGTGTGAAATTGGCGATTACTAGGGCGTACTACAAGTGTTAAATCAAGTTAATCTTGAGGACGAAGCATGAAGTATAATTTACAGTTCATCTAAAAAATATACAAATTACACAAACCACACTGATAAATCCGACAGAAAACTTGCTTGTAAATGCTTGTGAAACGTGTCACTCAAAAAACTTTCTTGCCAGACACAACAAAAAGTTCCATATCGCTTATCCATGAAACACAACAGACTTGTAAGGCAGTCATCCCAAATGTGACATTTACATTTACATGTATCCCCTCCACGCTCCCTCGTGGCTGAAAATGACGCGCCAATTTTATGAAAACTTTTGTTTCAGGTGAGTGCTGTTATCCTTCCACTGAAATTGGGAATGTTCGCGGCCTACGGTAAGACAGAGCATTTTTCCTTTTGCGAGAGAATTTTAGGGAAATGTCGCCAGGTGTACGCACTTGATTTTTACTTTAAACTCTTCAGTATAAAAATTACGTTATCATCATTAAATCTTTGTAAACCTATGTTTTGGATTCGGGCCACACTATATTCTCAATCCAATCAATGTACCTGGAAACTCTGGTGTAGACTCCTGGAGCCATCTTTCTTCCACAGTTCCTCCCGAAGGAGGTAACACCAACAACTTTGTGCAAAGGAAAAGATGTAACACAATCGACCCTATCCACCATATACTGCAAAGGACCCCCTGAATCACCTTGGCAAGTGTCTCTTCCACCATGCTCTAAGTCCCCAGCACAAAGCTGGTCTTCAATAATACCCCGTTCCAGCACTCTTCGTCTAACTTTCATCGTTTGATTACATACTTTATTGTCTATTATGTCCACGTCCACTTTCATTAAAGTCTGACTCCCAGATGCGGACCCTGAAGCGGTCACACCAAAACCGATAGCAACCAGACCAGTATATGTTTCATTATCCGCTGTCTCTAAACACGCGATCCTTACATCCCGGTTAAGATGGAATCTCGGTGAAGCCTTCATCAGAGCAATGTCGTTATACTTTGCAGGTGGATTAAAATCCGGATGGACAACAATCTTGGCTACGTGTCTTTCTTGAGCCAGTTCATCTACTTCATCAAACTCAAACGTTGCTGTTCCAATTCTCAGTACACTCGCAAGTCCGTCTATTGGGTCTTCTTTACAATGTGCAGCTGTCAAAACCCATTTTTCACTGATTAAGGTCCCACCGCACTTCCAAGCGGGTTGATGCTGAATGTCTTCTCGGAATCCGATCAAGACCATGTGAGGGTATAGGAGAGAGTCAATAGGCACTCTTACTTTGGAGAAAGGATACAATACATTATGACACTCCAACATGGATATCCCGTAATCCCTGCAGGCGTTTAACGCCCTTTCACCCACTTGTGTGACTGATAAGACTGGTGCCAACAACAGAAGAAAACTCAGCATTTTCTACTTCTCTTCGATAATTTCCATGTGAGTTTAGGCACGTGATGTTTCCGCATAGTCGTGCGTCGCCACTTATAGCTGCAGAATCACTGCATTCGTTGCGACCACTGAAATGGCGGAGCAATGGTAATAAAAATAATCTCTCCATGACGAGTAATGCAGCGCCGTAATTGCATTCATTTTGTTTCATTATTTTTAAGTTGATAAATACTAATTATTATTGCTTTTTTTTCGTTCCGCGTTAGCGGAAAATTTTATTGTATCGCGTTATAAGGATCATTTTTAGGGGCGGTGTTGGAGCGGTGCGGTATAAGTGGGCTATGACCTTTAGACCGCACCGCTCCCACCCAACCAAAATATGAACAGCGAAATATGGACTTAATATCGTTCACTGTAGATGCATTTTACAAAAGGAGATCAGTCAAATTGGACCAAAAAAGTAAAAGTGCCGGCCAACGAAAATAAATTGCAAATTACTATTCTAAACAGTGTAACGATCATTTTTTGTTATGATGTCCACAGTATACGATTAGCGGCCAAGCAGTTATTCAAGTTTGAAAATGACATTTTTTCTTCATTTTCAAACTTGAATATAGCTTGGCCAAAGTGCAGCCAACAAAAAACAATTGCAGATTACTATTGTAAATATTGTAACGATAATTTTTTTTATGACGTCAACAGTGTACGATTAGTGGCCAAGCAGTTATTCAAGTTTTAAAATGACATTTTTTTCTCTTTATTTTCAAACTTGAATACAGCTTGGCCAAAGTGCGGCCAACGAAAAAAAAATGCACATTACTATTGTAAACAGTGTACCGATAATTATTTGTTATGGCGTCAACAGTGTACGATTAGCGGCCAAGCAGTTACTCAAGTTTGAAAATGACATTTTTTTCTTCATTTTCAAACTTGAATACAGCTTGGCCAAAATGCGGCCAACGAAAAAAAATTGCATATTACTATTGTAAACAGTGCAACGATCATTTTTTGTTATGACGTCAACAGTATACGATTAGCGGCCAAGCAGTTACTCAAGTTTGAAAATGACATTTTTTTCTTCATTTTCAAACTTGAATACAGCTTGGCCAAAGTGCGGCCAACGAAAAAAAATTGCACATTACTATTGTAAACAGTGTAACGATCATTTTTTGTAATAACGTCATTAGTGTACGATTAGTGGCCAAGCAGTTATTCAAGTTTGAAAATGACATTTTTTTCTCTTTATTTTCAAACTTGAATATAGCTTGGCTAAAGTCACTTTGTGTTGTAGTCAATATCTATTTTAGGGAGACATATTTCCTTATTCTGGCTCTGTAGTGTACTAGACCTTAGTTAAAGTTACTATTTAGCTAAAAGTATTGCATTATTGTTTAGTCGATTCACGTACCCAGCAGGTGGGACGTTCGTGGGTCAGTTATAATGCTGACGAGGAACTGATCTCAATGTAATAACTGATATACTGATAACGATTACATTTTACTTGGTGAGTCAATCCGTTTTGCGATCGTATTTATACCAAAAATAATGACATTTTCAAACTTGAATAACTGCTTGGCCGCTAATCGTACACTGTTGACGCCATAACAAAAAATGATCGTTACACTGTTTACAATAGTAATGTGCATTTTTTTTTCGTTGGCCGCACTTTGGCCAAGCTGTATTCAAGTTTGAAAATAAAGAGAAAAAAAAAATTACATTTTCAAACTTGAATAACTGCTTGGCCGCTAATCGTACACTGTTGACGCCATAACAAAAAATGACCGTTACACTTTTTATAATAGTAATGTGCAATTTTTTTTCGTTGGCCGCACTTTGGCCAAGCTGTATTTAAGTTTGAAAATAAAGACAAAAAAAAATTACATTTTCAAACTTGAATAACTGCTTGGCCGCTAATCGTACACTGTTGTCGCCATAACAAAAAATGATCGTTACACTGTTTACAATAGTAATGTGCAATTTTTTTTCGTTGGCCGCACTTTGGCCAAGCTGTATTCAAGTTTGAAAATAAAGAGAAAAAAAATGTTATTTTCAAACTTGAATAACTGCTTGGCCGCTAATCGTACACTGTTGTCGCCATAACAAAAAAATATCGTTACACTGTTTACAATAGTAATCTGCAATTTTTTTTCGTTGGCCGCACTTTGGCCAAGCTGTATTCAAGTTTGAAAATAAAGAGAAAAAAAATGATATTTTCAAACTTGAATAACTGCTTGGCCGCTAATCGTACACTGTTGACGCCATAACAAAAAATGACCGTTACACTTTTTATAATAGTAATGTGCAATTTTTTTTCGTTGGCCGCACTTTGGCCAAGCTGTATTTAAGTTTGAAAATAAAGACAAAAAAAAATTACATTTTCAAACTTGAATAACTGCTTGGCCGCTAATCGTACACTGTTGTCGCCATAACAAAAAATGATCGTTACACTGTTTACAATAGTAATGTGCAATTTTTTTTCGTTGGCCGCACTTTGGCCAAGCTGTATTCAAGTTTGAAAATAAAGAGAAAAAAAATGTTATTTTCAAACTTGAATAACTGCTTGGCCGCTAATCGTACACTGTTGACGCCACAACAAAAAATGATCGTTACATTTTTTACAATAGTAATGTGCAATTTTTTTTCGTTGGCCGCACTTTGGCAAAGCTGTATTTAAGTTTGAAAATAAAGAGAAAAAAGAAATACATTTTCAAACTTGAATAACTGCTTGGCCGCTAATCGTACACTGTTGTCGCCATAACAAAAAATGATCGTTACACTGTTTACAATAGCAAAGTACAATTTTTTTTCGTTGGCCGCACTTTGGCCGTGCGGTATTCAAGTTTGAAAATGAAGAGAAAAATAATGACATTTTCAAACTTGAATAACTGCTTGGCCGCTAATCGTACACTGTTGACGCCATAACAAAAAATGATCGCTACACGGTTTACAATAGTAATATGCAATTTATTTTCGTTGGCCGATACTTTTACTTTTTTGGTCCAAACATGTATGAAGCGTGACTGATCTCCTTTATAGACAAGTAGTTCTTCTATGTTTAATGTTTCTCGATATTCTTGATGCAAAACAATAGTAAATATTGGTTCTTTGGTTTGGGCGAAAAAAGATTATTAATACATCATACCTGCGTAATATTCTTTCGAATTTATAATATTTTTTTTAAATAGGCGTATCGAATGCTCAAATAAAGAAATAAATTTGCAAGATGAAATTCACTTCCCTGCTAAACTGACGTACTTATATACTATTTAGTTTGTTTGCAATTCATTCCGGTTGAACGAAGCAGATAAATCGTTAATTAGGCACTGAAATAAAATCCTAGATCAAGTATTTCCGTTACTCTGTATGTCTAGTTCTTATGTCTGTCAGTCTGTATATGCTTCTTAGAAAGAATTCCAATTTGAAAATATATTTTTTCGTATCAAAGTGAGAATATCTCATTATCATTAAGTCTACTTGGTAGTTGGAAAAACTTTCATTTCCTGAACTTATTCTGAAACCGATAGTTTTTATGACTGTTTTTGCTATTCATTCAGTGATAAAACTTAATAAAAATATAAGAAGTATTTTGCATTAAGTACTGTAGTATTTTTAGCCGACAAAAAAAAGAGCGCAGTGGTTAGCGCGCGATGTTGGTGGTTAATTGACTTTTGCAATGGTCGGTTAGGTACCGGATTGGGGACCAAAAATTTGGTTTTCTCTCTCTTTCCCCTTTTTATGTTACTCTCCTTTCAACAATTGTCATTTTTTTAACAAAAATATTCAGTAATATCCTGAAGATCTGTCTTCAAATAAAGTCCCCAGTACTTCATCATCATCATCATCATCATTTCAGCCGTACGACGCCCACTGCTGGGCATAGGCCTCCCCAAAGGATCTCCACAACGAACCGTCCTGCGCTGCCCGCATCCAGCGGCTTCCCGCGACCTTGACCAGATCGTCGGTCCACCTTGTAGGGGGTCTGCCCACAGAACGTCGTCCGGTTTGCGGTCGCCATTCGAGAACCTTTCCGCCCCAACGGCCATCGGTTCTCCGCGCTATGTGTCCCGCCCACTGCCACTTCAACTGAGCAATCCTTCGAGCGATGTCGGTCGTTTTAGTTCTCCTGCGGATCTTATCATTTCTGATTCGATCGAGCAGGGAAATACCAAGCATCGCTCTCTCCATTGCTCGCTGGGTAACCTTGAGCCTTCTTGTGAGACCCATAGTAAAAGACCACGTCTCGCTTTCATAAGTCATAACTGGCAACACACACTGGTCAAAGACCTTAGTCTTGAGACATTGAGGAATTTTGGACGCAAATATATGCCGGAGCTTCCCAAACGCTGCCCATCCGAGCTGGATTCGACGAGAGATACTTCAGTACCTGTTAATAAACCCATAAACTTCACCGCCGAGCCGTAGACGCAGAATTATTTCTGTTTCAACCCTTATTTGAGCCCACATGAAGCTTTATCCATCTCTCTTTTTATTGATTTTGATCTTAAGGATGCTTGATCCATCTCGCTTTCGTTCTCACTCTACCGATCTTTGGCTTAATCTCAACAAGCAAAGGATAAATTTTATAAAAAAAAATACGAAATATTTAGAACATAGCTTAAGGAGCGTCTGAAAGTCAGTATATCCTCAAATAAAGTCCACAAATATTTAGTACTTCCGTGCATGTTAAGTTAATAAACCCCTGAGCTTTGCCCATATGACGGACAAATGAGTCGTAGACGCAGAAATATTTCTGTTTAAACTTGTATTGGAACCAACACAAGGGTTGATCCATCTCTTCAGTTAAAAGATGTCCATAACAGGTGGTAGGTAAAAAAATGACTTTAACTTGACTTTGACTCTTTCTATCTCTGGCTTCATCTCAAATTCTCAACAAGCAAGTAACATTTTGTAAAAATTACAAGAGACACCTTTAGGTTCGTCTGAAAGTCAGTCTATCCCCAAATAAAGTGTACAAATATTCAGTACTTCAGTGCATGTTGATAAACCCCCAAGCTTCGCCCATAGGACGAACAAAGGAGTCGTAGACGCAGAAATATTTCTGTTTAATTGGAACCGACACGAGGGTTGATTCATCTCTTTCTATCTCTGGCTTCATCTCAACTAGCAAACAATAGATTTTTCCATCATTTTATTAAAAAAATCCAAGAGACACCTTAAGGTTCGTCTGAAAGTCAGTCTATCCCCAAATAAAGTGTACAAATATTCAGTACTTCAGAGCATGTTAATAAACCCCCAAGCTTCGCCCATAGGACGAACTAAGGAGTCGTAGACGCAGAAATATTTCTGTTTAATTGGAACCGACACGAGGGTTGATCCATCTCTTTCTATCTCTGGCTTCATCTCAACAAGCAAACAATAGATTTTTCCAACATTTTATAAAAAATCCAAGAGACACCTTTAGGTTCGTCTGAAAGTCAGTCTATCCCCAAATAAAGTGTACAAATATTCAGTACTTCAGTGCATGTTAATAAACCCCCAAGCTTCGCCCATAGGACGAACAAAGGAGTCGCAGACGCAGAAATATTTGAACCGACATGAGGATTGATCCCGAATCTCTCTCTCTGTCTCTCTCTATGTGTCTCTCTCTGTCTCTGTCTTCATCTCAACCAAACTTTTTATAAAAATTCCAAAAGACACCTTTAGGTTCGTCTGAAAGTCAGTCTATCCCCAAATAAAGTGTACAAATATTCAGTACTTCAGTGTATGTTAATAAACCCCCAAGCTTCGCCCATAGGACGAACAAAGGAGTCGTCGACGCAGAAATATTTCTGTTTAATTGGAACCGACACAAGGGTTGATCCATCTCTTTCTATCTCTGGCTTCATCTCAACAAGCAAACAATAGATTTTCCAACATTTTATAAAAAATCCAAGAGACACCTTAAGGTTTGTCTGAAAGTCAGTCTATCCCCAAAGTGTACAAATATTCAGTACTTCAGTGCATCAGTGCATGTTAAGTTAATAAACCCGAGCTTCGCCCATAGGACGAACAATGAGTCGTATAGGCGCAGAAATATTTCTGTTTAAACTTGTATTGGAACCGACACATGAGGATTGATGTATATCTCTTTCTCCCTATATATCTCTGGCTTCTTCTCAACAAGCAAACAATAGATTTTCCAACATTTTATAAAAAATCCAAGAGACACCTTAAGGTTCGTCTGAAAGTCAGTCTATCCCCAAATAAAGTGTACAAATATTCAGTACTTCAGTGCATGTTAATAAACCCCCAAGCTTCGCCCATAGGACGAACAAAGGAGTCGTAGACGCAGAAATATTTCTGTTTAAACCTGTATTTGAACCCACATGCGGCTTGATTGCTCGCCACGCTGTGTTACTCGGGTGTCCTAGATCTACGAAATGTTGGACGAGACATATTTAATGCGTAACTTAAATGAGCGGTATCTTCTTACATACTTTTTGTGGATCATCAGCATCATTAACAGCCATTTAATGTTCCCACTGATGGGCAACTGGCCTTTTTTATGGATCGATAAGGACAAACAAGACACAAAAGTGTCTTCGTTTGTGTGACATCAAATATGAAATACTTACTTAATTTTAATATTTTTATGGAGACATGTTTTTGTTCCTGTCAAGTACAGTTTTCACAGAAAAGGGTGAATATATAAATTCAATTTTCAATTCGAACATGTTTGAGTTTTTATGTCAGTTTCGTATTTGTGCGGAGATTTTGTTCAGAGTAAAGCCACAAAGTAACTACGCGGGCGGTCGCCCTAGCAGAGAGTCCGCTTAGAACAAGGTGCCATTTTCGTCACGCACACATAGACGTCACATATACAGGCAAAATGGGGCAGTTTGGGACAGTACTCAGTCGCGAGTATCGCAAAGAGGTCAGTGATCGCAAGTTCCAAAGAGCATTTAATTGATCACTTCACGTCCGCGCCCGCCGCTACGTGTCACTGTGACACTTATATACCTATTTTACTAATATTTAACAAAATAACCAACCGATATTATTACATTTCCAGTGTATTTGGTTGTCTAAATACGATTAAAAACTGCATACACGTTCTTTAAATTTCCAAACGATATTGAAAGGTAAGTTATGTAAAACTGTTTTCTCTTGTTGTTAGGTGAGGTATACCTAGGTACTTTTGGAACTAGCCGCTTTGATAACGACGATCAACCATACACATCATCTTATCGTTCGCTGGTAGTCCGCCAGTATTTGGGTACTATGGTTTAGTTAAGTAGGTACCTAGATATTATATTCTTTGTTGGCGCTCGAGCGCCGCCCGCCGGTCACAATCACAACTCGCAGCGGGTCACGCATAATCTAATTACTAATGCGGGCAGCGCAGGACCGATAGTTGTGGAGATCCTTGGGGGAGGCCTATTCCCAGCAGTGGGCGTCGTTCGGCTGACATGATGATGACGCTGGTCCTTATTTAGATGTTATAGTTTCTTAAAACTTCTTGGCGGTTCAGAGAACACAGCCACAAGTCATGTTGACGAATTTTCAAAAGTTGCCGTTGCATTTTCTTTTATTTTAGCAGTGTTAAGAGATCCTACTTACATTTTAGAGACTCCATTTATTAAACACCAAATAACATTTTACTTGCAGTATTTTTTTTCATCTAAGCGCACGGCAGTGTGCCTGCCAAGTTCGGGATAGAACGCCAGTCATTATACTTAGCCCAAATGACATTTTACTTAGAGTAAAGTTTTTTTGACGCACGGCAGTGTGCCAGCCAAGTTCAGGAGAAAACGGACCACCCAAGATTATGCGTAAGTATACCTATTTATTTTAACGTCTTAATCATAGGAGTGCCATAAGCTATTTTCGTTGCAAAAATAACTAGTTCATTTTAAAATTCAAATGATTTCTTTTCAGACGAACCTTATGGTTAAGTTTAATTGATCGAGAAGTAGTACACAACAAATGGTCAACATATCTCCGAGTTTGTGAGGCCCATTTCGAAAATAACTCTACAAACAAGACATCGAACCGAACTGTCCTGAAAAAAGGCACTAATCCCAAACATTTGCTACCTGTAAAAAAAAGTTAAAATAAAGAATCGCAAGCAACTGTGGGGACTAAGGAATCTTGTACACAATATGAAAAAGTTAAATGTGACTCAAATTCACAAACAGCAGCTCACCTTTCTTCAAGTTCTCCCAGAAAAAGAAAGCTGTTAAACGATATTCTTGAATGCAAGAAAAGACTAAAAAGAACAGCTGCGCCAGAAACAAATATGAACCTGTTTTCATCTCGCTGTTCTCCCGCTGTAGGGTTTGCGAACCGATAGCGTAGCTTTTATGACGTTCACAAGTATTGTAAATAACAATCTAAATTGAATAAACAAATTTGACTTTTACTATTAAATTATATTTTTTTATTTAACTATATACGATAAAAACACACAACATAGGTATTTAAATACACTTTCTTGTTTTGAAAATAGTTACCACTATTGCTTGATATAGTTCTTGCGTTATAAAGGTTTTTAAATTTTTGAAGATGACAAGTTATAAATTCAACATTTAAGAAAATATTACTTATTTGAAGTTCATGAATGAAAAAATGTATGGAACTTGTAACCCATTTAGATTTCAACAATTTTTCGCTGAACTTGGCACCCTTTTTACATTTATGTTTTCGTCGAACTTAGTGCCTTTTTCACGTTTATGTTTTTAGTGGGGTAACTATTACACCATATTTATATCTTGTTCATAGAGTACATTATAACGTATAGGAATGGAATACATTAAAACATAATATAGGATCTTGTCTTCGTCGTGTGTGGCGTCGGGACTTTAAATGGATATTAGGTGCTCTGTTTACCATCTAAGCAGCCTCTAAGGCATGTAAACATGTTTAAGATGTATGAATAAACGAATTGATGTATGTATGATTGTTAACTTATACTACCTACTCCTTTTTAAATTCAGAATCAATACAGAAGCAACCCTAGTGAGTCAGACAAGGATGGGTATAGATTTTCAAAAACGGTGGGAGCGGTCCTTCTGTAAACTCTTTATTTTGTGGTAAAGCTAAAAAAACTAACTAACATTTTACAGCTAATAGAGTAACAACGGAGATCACAGTGAACATGGCGCACAACCATTCGTAATTCGTAATCTCTTATTTCGTAATCGTGAAAGTGATAGTCACCAGACTCACCAGAAAAGTTTTAAATGTTAATTCATTTTCCCAAAGCATATCCATAATGAAGGGTAGATCCTGATTCTTCGGATTCTTTCTTCAGATGTTTGCCCCATTGTGCGACTAGTCGGCAAATAGCGGGTCTTTGGGACCGGATTGAAATGGAAAAAAGTGGTGTGTGCCAAGGGTTGGAATCGGTCAAAAAGACGTTTTATCGGTCACAATGACCGTACAGTTATAAATAAACAGACCCAGTGATATTTTTCGGGTCTAAGGGTTATTGTGGCTGACGAATAGGTTGTTTGGTGTGGAATCAACCCTTATTGTTGGTGATGTTATTTTTTAAGTGCGGATGTGATATTGTTGGGGAAGGGCTTTTTTATATCTCAATTTCTGGGTAGCTTTGATGTTTAAACAATTTTGGAATTAATGATGAGGTATTCAGTTGATTTTGAATAGTCATAAATATGATTCCTTGTCATTAAAATATTACCTTACTAATATTATTAAAGAGGAGGAGCCTGTGGCACAGTGGTTACTGCGCTCGGGCTGCGATCGTTGAGGTTAAGCAATTTCCTCAATGGTCTGTTACGGGATGGGTGATCAAAAATCTTTTCATCTCTCTTGCAGTCGTTAATATAATACGCACCAACCCGCATTGGGTCCGCGTGGTGGGTCATGGCCCATTCTCCTTATCCATCCATAAGGAAGGCTAGTGCCCCATCAGTGGGGACATTAAATGGCGGATGATGATGATGATGAATATTATAAATACGAAAGTTGCTCTATGACGGCGAAACACCTGAACGGTTGTTTCTTATTGTCGTTCTTATGGTTTTGCTTCCATGGTATACTCTGACGACACCCATGGGACGACGACAAGAGGATGCTATTTTAGTACCGAAAGACTGTGGAAAGTCACACACGCTCACTATAAGCAAACGCTTGTTTTATCCATACTTACATACGTGTTTGTTTGTTTGCCTTTCACGTCAAAATAGAATCACTTTCACTGATTAAAGTGATTTTTGGTATCGTGATAGTTCGGGAGCTGGAAAGTGACATAGGCTTTTTATCCCACTTCCGATAGAAATAGATATACGCGGGCGAAACCGCGGGCGGTAGAAGTTTAGAAGACATTATGTAGGTACCTACATAATGTCTTCTAAACTTTAATATATCACGTCAAATTAAATTATGGGCAGCCGTAAATAATTAATCGAATATTAATAAAGATTTATGGTTGTATTATTTATGATAATCAAGGTTTATGTAATAACCTTGAAATCCTAATGATTTTCGTAATGCAAATATGTACCTGTGTAGACTGCACTTAACATATTGATTAGTTATATTTCTTACGATAATTTTCTATACTTAACCTTTATTTTTTCTCAAAATCAGGTGAATTGAAACCAGATTGAAACATCATTACGAAAGCAAAAATTTTCAAATAAAAATCAAAAAGCTAGCTGGGACAATGTTTGGCAGCTCATCTCTATTTGTTGGATTTGCCACATAAAATAGGACTCTATGTCAAATACAATAGAAGATAAAGTCGGAATAGGTTTACGCAACTTCGAAGTCACATCTGGCAAGACGTCCAGAGTTGTAGACACTTGTTTCGAAGGTTTAGGTAGCGGGTTTGAGGTCAGGTTATACCGGGCGACCCCTAGAAATAGTATTAGGCATTCAGCCAAACGCCAGAGTATTGCAGACCTAATGGCATAAGTACCGACAGCATAAAAGACCAATCATAATCATAATCATAATCATAATATATTTATTTGCGTAAAACATGGTATACACAGTTGTTATACAAAGAAAAGTCCTCATGTTTTGCACATTTGAGTTGCATGCAAATTTTTACAATACCTAATTAAATCTAATATTTACTGTTAAGAAATTTACATTAAAACGATATGTCTTAACCAATTCACTTGTTGATTTTATTTGCATACCATTTAATGTAACAGCCGTCCAATGCAGGGTTTTCCAATATATTTTCATATTTCAATATTAATTAAAAGTGACACCGAATCAATTTTAGAGTCCCTTGCTAATTGCAAAAAGTCATTAATTAATATAAATAACTCATTCGATTAATGAAAATATTTTGCATTTTCCAACAATACCTAAATAAAATAAATTGGTTAGGGCTTAAAAAACATTGATGCCCGAATACTCGTACGCTATTTATCTTTGGGAGCGTCTCAAACATCGCCCTGTCACTTTAATAGAAATAAGAAATATTTATTGTCACAATTTTTTACATGTTAGTGATGAAGTCCCTGACCCCTATATTAGGTTTATCACCTGAGTGACAGTAATGTCAAACGTATGAAAGAGATGCCATGATGTTTGAAACGCCCCCAAAGATGATTTGCGTTCGAGAATTCGGGCGTGAGTAGGTACTTCAAATTCATTACCATTCACTAAATCTCACTCTTATTGTTGTAGTTCAAATACAGCACCATTGTAGACATAACCAACATTTAAATCGGAGGAAATAGACCTACATTTTAGAGATAAATTTAAATTGTCCTAAAACCAACTTGGTTCTGAATTCTGATAAAACGGATAAATGCCTGTAGGTGAATCCATTTGAATGGAATTAAGTCCACCAAATCTGCTGTATTCGGAAACGAGTACGATTCAGATATGATACCTGTTCCGATATCGGTACCTGTTCCGATTCTTCCGATCCCTGCGGACAAGATGTATATCGAAGTAGGTCAAGTTATATGCTGACGCTACTTCTGTTGGGGAAATACAAACTGCGTTTTGCCAGCAGTATGGACGTTCTCAAGTCATATAAAGAGGAGACTTTGTTTGACAAACAACTATTCTGGCTTCTATTTGATTTCTAGTGGTTAGCAAAATTGAGAGGATATTTCAAGAATATAAAAATCAAGGAATTCCTGGTTTAGGCGGATAAGCATCGTTTGATATGGTCGTTCATGGGATGGGTGACCAAAAATGATCAACAAAATATATGTCGTTAGCCTTCACGTAACGTTTACACTGACTTAACCAAATTGGGAACGCTGGCTGGATTTCACCAAATTTTATTGCAAGAATAACGCTTACTCTCGGATAGTAATGCCAAATGATCAAACTAGTATGGGGTTTTTACATTACTATCCGAGAGTAAGCGTTATTCTTGGAATAAAAGTTTGGTGAAATCCAGCCTTAGTGAAATATGGTATCATCCTTAGTGAAATATGGTTCCCCCCTCTTTTATCCAAAAGGGAAACGCTCATGATGATGAAATTAATTACTGAGAATTTTCTTAGTTTTCCTTCGATCCCTCAGAACAACTCTTCTATCTCAAAATTATCTTTTCATATAATTAATTTCTTCTCGAAATCTATTGATGGGGATGACTTCTGATTCTGAATGGCCTGTCTGTTATGTCTTATGAGTGTTAGTGCTGGCTGGCCTAGAATAGAATTCCCGAGATTACATACCTTAGCTATGGTAAACACATCCTTGAAATAATGTTAAGGAAAATCAGTCTTTAGGAGACTCAAAAAAAGGAGAGACTCATAAGCGCTAAACATAATTATCTTAGATTTCTGCGCGCACTGTTTAGCCGGACCCACACCGAACGATCCAACGCGCTCCAACCACGCGCGGCAAGAGACACTACATTCACATCACATCATACTATCATAATTCTTGTAACTAGTGTTTAAAAAAGCACTACAACTGAACTACAATAAAATTGAAACACAATTGAAACACGATTGTGACTTAACGTTAGCAGACTTGGCCCCCAGTTGGTGAGGGAGTGAACAAACTTAATTTACGATCCATGATCCTGGATCGCGAATCGCCTATTAAAGATCGATCGTTTGGTGTGGTTGCGGCTTTAAGTAAATTCAAACGCGTAATATATATTTTACAAGCTTTTTATTAACTTGCCATGTTAGTTAGTTAGTTAGTTTGTTAGTTAGTGGGGGACAAATCTTGCAAGCTTAATTTGACCCACTTCCCAGTGTCTTTTTATTTTGTATACAGGTTTGGTTTAGATGACAATACAATATTAAAGTACAGTCAACATAAAAGCTTGTAATAAAAACGAAGTTTTTACAAAAACTTATTTTACATTAAGCGCTACTACGATAAAGGAAGACCCTTTTCACGAATTCTCGAATACCTACTCGTTGGTTGTTATTAAAACAGTAGGTAGGTACTAATTAATTTATTAATAACCCCTCCGGTCCTGTAAATGCAATAATGATATTCGAATTCAATTGGTTTGCTAATTATGTGGTTATTGCAAAATGACGGAGTTAAATTTCACCGTCGATTGTATGAAATATCTTAATTGTTATTGGGGTTTGGCTTTTATTTCGGCCAGTTTTAATAACGGTTTTGTTATTTGATTCATGAGTTATTATTTATTACATTTCGTTATAGTGATTCAACAATATACGTATTGCTAATTCGATACATTCTTTTTTTGCTGTGTAAAATTTATTTTGTGCTATTTAGGAATATATAATTTCTTAAAAAGTTTAAAGTTTAAACTCCGCTGGGAATCAAACCCGGGACCTTTCACTGTCCGGGCGAATGCTCTGACCGCTGAGCTACGGAGTCGTTAGCGGAAGCGTCGAATCTCTCTAATACTTTTTAAACGCTGGTCAGCCTTTTAAGAGCTACTTGTATTTGAAATTCTCTATCAAGTTGATGTGATATGGTACAAAAATGTCGAGGTTTGCTTGTTGTCGACAGTGCGATACAACTTTTATCATATCACACCCTACACATAAGGTTTTGTATCGATATTCCCTCGGAAAATGTAAAGAGTCGTGAAACTGCGAACACGCTACTTCTGGTAGGGTTGAAACTTTTCTTTTTGAGTAATATAATAAAAAAAAATACAATAATAAAAAAAATGGTGTTGTAACGCCACAAGTATGAAGTAGGACAATATTTCTATTTAATTTAGAAACAAGATATTATTTACCAAATGTTTGTATTTCTTGTTTAGGCGATGCTTAACTTTTTTAATGTTTGGGCCCCGCGCCTTACCTATGTCTTATTCTTCCATTCATTCAGTCAGTCAAACTTGCCCATAACATATCCATCCTTCTTGCATTTAACAATAAGTGTCTAAGGCTTGACTTGACACAGTTTGGCAGCCCTAAGCGCGACACATTATAACGGAAAAAAGTTTAGGGTAAATCGTCGCGAGAAGCAATAACTGGTCCAACAGTGCCCATGTGAGATGGGACGCGGAGAGAATGCTGTACTGGATAGGGTTGAAAGGATCGTAGAAACATAAAAAATAAGGTTTTCTTACTTTTGCCCGCGCACACACACATACACGCCCACACACACACACATTCACACACACACGCACGCACACACATACACACACACATGAAGTTGGAATAAAAAAGGACTGTCGTTTTATCTACCTTTGAACCAGAAAGTAACTGTATCTTTTTTTTTTTATGGTTCCTGCGATTCAGTCCTTGAGTCTAGTACAGTGCAGTGGCCGCTGTTTAAAATTCTGGTTCATTATGCGTAAAAAAAAATTAAGCTCTATCGTTAACACTAGTTTTAAGTTTTTTTTTTATTTGGTTTTACTGTTTTTGTTAATAAAGAGTTTATCTATCGTTGACTATTCAAAATAGCAAAAGCAAAGAACATTTCCGAGGCCTATTCCCATCCAGTATCGTTGACTCTTTGGCCATCGGCGTAAAGTTTTGATAGCAGATTCTCGACAATATTTGACGGGCCCGCTTGCTTTTATTTAGTTTTCATTTTATCCGCGAGAGGGCGCGCTACGATAACGGTTTCGGCGTTATAAAACGTTATTTTTATAGCTGATTGAATAGTCTATGCTATTGGTGGGTAGTACGAATGCAAGGATTTGCTTTGATTTTTGATATTTTTGTTATTTTTATGGTGAGTTGTTAGTGTTATTTTTTAAAGTTATGACTTACGTGGTTTGCCTTTTGGGGTTTAGGAATAAACAAAGGTTTAGTTTTTTTTTCTAGTTTTGGATTTATTTGACTGATATTAAATATTAAAAGATTATTAGACTCCTTATATATAAGGAGTCCTCCTTTTATATAGTATACTATAACTTCATGTATTTTGTCATTATAGCAATGTTTTGCAGAAACGATGTTAGCAGAAATTAAGTTCAAAATCAATTTGTAATAGATTGCGCTGTTACCTGTACCTTATAATCTTCACATAAAAATACGAAGCAAAGAATTTGAATAACTATTGATTATATAATGACTCGTCAATGTTTGTCAAAATGTGAGTTTGCATAATGATCTTCATTATATTATTTTGACAATAATATAAAAAACCACGCCCTCAGGATCAGGACTCGTGATAAAAAAATACAAACATTTATTTAAAAAGCCCATGATAGTCAGCAATCGGTCAACTGTGACGGTTTTAACGACATTTTGTTTATTTAAAATTTAACTTTATTTTTTGGGGTTGCGGTCACCATTGGGGGGTTAGGTTTTATTACTTTTTATAAAAGTAAATATTAGTTTACGATATAAAAAAAATATTGGAACAGCTGTAGAATTTAGATAGGTAACTGATAATTTACTACAAAAATTTATACCAATACTAGCGACCGACCCCGTCTTTCTTTACACGGTATAATATGCATGTATTCATCATCATCATCATCAACCATTTCATGTTTCCACTGCTGGGGCACAGGCCTTACTTATCCTACTTAATATTATAAATGTGAAAGTTTAAGTAGATGTTTGTTGGTTGTTTGTAACTCAATCACGCCAAAACGGCCCAACGGATTTGGCTGAAATTTGAGACACAGATACTTTGTATACTTACACGTGTAGTCCACGCTAAATAAGGAGAATGGTCCATGCATGACCCACCACGCGGGCCCAATGCGGATTGGATTAACGACTACAAATGCAGCCGGGACCAACGCCATGACTTTTAATAATTTCATTACTTTTAATAAAAAGGACGGCGGACTGTCATACAATGTTACAATAATATTGTTAGCGGCATAGCGCTATACGCAGTGTATAGCTCCGTCCTGCAATCAACATTAATATAACATTGTTTGCCAGCGCAGTAAGGCCCCAATACTTGATTCCTAACATGCCATACCATAGTTATCTTCCAAAGCCGATAATTTCCAACGCCATTTGTAACCTTTAAACGTTAGTTGAACTAAGTCACCCACCGTGACAGAACATCTGTCTGTAGAATGTCAAATCTAACCACACGTTTAAATTGACGTTAGGGGTCTTTTAAACGATAGCAAATTATTGAAAAAAAACCATAGAAATAAAACAACATACCTACAACCTCAAATCATATAATACCTTCAACTAACCCTAGAAATTTGTCGAAATGCCTGGAAACCAAAAACATCAAAGTAAGTAAACCTAATTCTAGATTTGAAGGAAAATTAAAGGCTTGGAAACCACTTTTGTTTGAAGTCTGCTAAAATGTATAATATTAGGTACTTACTGATTTTATTTTTGCGATTTCGGGGTAGGGATAAGATAAAATATCGCTGTATATGACTCAACAGAGCCCTAATTTAGAAATTCCTGTCTATCCCTACGATACGATATAATAACTATCTGCGAGCCTAATTTCGACGTAATCCGTTCAATAGTTTGAGCTGTGTGTTGATAGATCAGTCAATACCGATTGCCTTTTATATAATACTAGCCCTCCGCTCGTGACATCGTCTGCGTGGACCCCCCTTTTTACCCCCTTAAAGGAGGAATTTCCAAGAATCCTCTCTTCGTGCTCCCATACACTCCCCAAGGAACACACATGCCAAATTTCAGCTTCTTGCGCCCAGTTGTTTCGGTTATACGTTGGCTGTCGACGTTGACTTGTCATGTGACATGTGACTTCTAAGATACTGATTTAATTACAGAGGTAGATTCATCAAAAGCTGCTGCAAAACAATACGTTTCAATATCAGTATTTCTATATTTAAGACTTAATAGCTACTATGGAAACCGTTTTTATTTTCAAATATCTACCAATTATTTTTTGTTCCTTTAAATAAACCTTCAAGAACAGGTTTCAGATTAAATACCTATTTTGCTTAGTCACATCAAAGTCGAGCTGCCTACACGAAAATCTATTATGTTGTTATCGAGATGTTGAGAATGTTTAAAAATAATTGAATTTAGATCTAAAATTTATTATTGCCATTTTAGTAGCGTGACTTTTTTAATCCCTCTTATAATATAACTAGCGGATCCTCGCGTTTTTACCCGCGTGGTATCCGTTCCCGTGGGAATATCGGGATAAAATATAGACTATGTTAATCAGGGATAATGTAGCATTCCAAAAGTAGTATTTTTGAAATCGTTCCAGTAGTTTTTGGGTTTATTTGTTACATACATACTAATCTTTCCTCTTTATAATACTAATGTAGATTGTAAAAATTGCCAGGGTACTAACTCATTTGCGGTGAAAAAGTATGGATGATAGGTACTTCCATACTAAGATTATAAATGTGAAAGTGTAATCGTTTGTTTGTCCGTCTTTCACGTTTGGACGGAGCAAAGGATCGATGTGATTTTTGGTATGGGGATGGTTTGGGAGCTAGACAGTGATATAGACTACTTTACTACTACTTTATTATTTCAGCCGTAAGAAATAGTTATAGTTCTTAGTTCTAAGTAATGCAATCTTAGTTCAGAGACGTCACAGAAGCCAAAAAAAATCTTAATAATACCACAGTTTAAGCAATCTTGCTTATTCTGTGATAATACTGAGTTTCCCGATTTCATTCCAAATGTGTGTCAGAAAAGCGCCGCTTAGATTACCTCGGGTCGTAAAAAAGCGCTATAAAAGTAGAATCACGTATGTCATAGGGTACTGTTATATCGTTGCAAGAGGTATTTTTACCCTCTAGTCTGTCATCGTAGTAACTGAAGTATTATGCTTGTAAAGAACTGTAATAAATCCCTTGCAAATAGTTATTTACAGAATAGTTTAGGTTATTTTATTTACTACATTTTTATTTTTGACTTCTTTATTGATAACGATAATATTAACCTGTTTGCCTTTTAAATGTAGCCATTCGAGGTTTTTAACATAGCGGTCTGGATTTAAAAAACTTAAGATTTCTAAATCATAGAATTGGTTTTGTGTGTGTGTGTGTATTATGTACCGTCGTATTTTCTTTTCATTTTCATAACATAACTGTTTTATAGCTACTTACTTTGGGATCTGATTTTCTGATGTTAATTAAATTATTTATTTTACTGTTTGTTAGCTATAGGGCTTTATTAAATATCCAGTTATATCCCAATCAACTTATTTAACTTAGCAGATAAGCAGGCATTTATTCTATTAGTTTTATTACGAAAGCCCCCAAAAAATACAACTGCAATTTCGAAATGAATTTCCTTTTTTACAACACCCCACGCCCCCACCGTGCCTTACGCTGCAACAAATTAAATGCAGTCAAACCCCCAAAATATGGGACAAAAGGACCCCAACCCTTAATCTAACCCAGACCAGCTACTAAACCATTATTCTTGTTTGCTCGGCCCTAAATAAACCGAGACTCTCATTGGGGCTTTGTTTACGTTTCATTATGACATGTGCGCTTCAAGACGATGCATTGAATATGTATTGTTGGCGAATATTAAAATCTCAAGTGCAGATGTGGGTGGCTTAGACCCCGGTTTGCATTTGAGGGTTAGGAGAGATAAGCTCTGATTATTTTTTAATGTTTGGATTTACATTTGATGGTCGTTTTATGGTGTTAGTTAACACTGTTTTTATCTGTAAAGTATTTTTTGTACATTTATTTAAACTATACCTCTATGTATATTAAAATCAATTCCTATTTCCCTTAGTCACGGGGGAATTGATTTTCAACACACGGCACGGCATCACGCGTGAACGGTTGGACCTATTTCGCTTATTCGTTTTTTTTTTGTAGTGTTTGTTGTTTCCGGAGAAGGATCTTAAGGCGATGATTCCCGACCGAAATAGGCACGCTAACGCTTACTCGGCCGCGCGCGATACACTTCACGCGGACGCAGCGGCAGCCGGCAGTGAACTGTCAATTCGCGATCGCCCCGCGAATCGAAAATCACTTAAAATTCAATTAAAAATGAAATAATAAAAATCCCTCGGCAAATCAATAGTAGATTGTATTACGAGGGAGCAAAATAGCATATTTACGGCGAGGGCTCTTTTTTGAGTCCAGAGCGCAGTGAAGGATTCTATAGTAGAATCCCGAGCGCAGTGAGGGATTCTAAAGTAGAATCCTGAACGCAGCGAGGGATTCAATATACGTCCCCCGAGGTGAAAATAATTTTGCCGCCGAGTAATACACTCTACTTTTCATTTCGAATATAAGGAAAGTAAATACACTCTGATTTTCATCCCCCTATATAAGAAAAGCAATAAAAACAACTAAAACTACCTAGAAAAATAAAAAAATGGTGGTGGGGGGCTTCGCCTTCTCTATTTTTCTATTATATTTAAAAAAATTAAGTTTAGATTAATGAAAAAAAAAATTTTTGAACAAAAAAATAAATATAATAAAAATTTATATGTCCATCGAATGCCTCCTCTAAGGATCTCCGGGGTACCGTAGGGGGTTGAATGTTTTGTTAGATTTTATTTACGACGCACCGTTTTTGAGATATTCAATTTTTTATAAAATTCATTTTTGAAAAAGTCCCGGAAAACTTTTTCATTGCCGATGAGCTAACTCTATGGTTGACTGTAACCAAATTCAGTTCTATTTTTAAAAATACTTTTCCACCCTAGGGTCCAACGCAGAGTTTTGAACCCGCTGCTCAGTTTAAATATACATCACCTTCCGAATATGAGAGATGAAAAGATATTTTCGTGTATTTTTCATTAACTAAAACCAAGTATACTGCAAGTAATAGGATATTTGGATTACGATGAGACGTAAGACGTAGACGTTGACGTTACGTGAGAGTTTGGATTTTGTATTTGTATTTGTATTTGTATGTTTGGGATTTTACTTGACACAGTAAAATATCACCAATCGAAAAAAAACGGCTGGAAGCACTAGATAAATAACTGTAAAATAACATATATTTTTTCCAAATTTTAAGTACTTGTGATTTGCGAGTAATCCATAATTTAAAAAACCCTATTTTGGGGAATCGCAGCCTTAAAAAAAAAAGGAATTCGCGCGGAAAATAAGATAATTCAAGAAAACTGAACGACCGTATTAATTGTTTTAATGTACTTAACCTCCTTCGCGCTATAGACCTTGCCTTGCCTTATGGCTTTTGACATAACGGCTAGTTGTTTGACAGTTTATGCGATTGGTTATGACAGGATTTCTAGCTACCACCATCTCATCTAAGTCTGACGCCATAACAATGATGTTTCAGCATTATTGTGTTCCGGCAGTTAGAGATAAGATAGCCAACTCCTTAGTGATTGAGGATTCCGGGAGAAGTGCGCTTCCACCTTCAGCCTTATCACCACTTAACATGGTGTGATGAAGGCTAACGTGCTACCCCGTTGTGGATAAAAAAAAAGGATAAAATCTGTCGGGTCAGCTAGTCTTAAATAAAAATTACTCTGTCATTGTAGGGGCTTTCACAAATGAATTGAACCAATAGCTAATGGCGTAGACATATGTTTTTAAAGAACTATGAAGAAACTGTTATGTATGGTAAATACAATATAAAAATTTAACTAAATTAAGAACTTTGGTTTTAGCAATTTGTTTTTATTTCCTTCCGTGTCCATGGAACTCTAATGAATAAAACTAAAAAACAGCAAATCGGATAAAATATTTCGTAACCATGTTATTATACATGAGCAATCTTTATTTCGCCTTTGTTTTTTTTTATTTTTCAAATATGTCCAATACTTATTTGCATTTTTTGTATTATTCCGTCAAGATTTTATTTTTTAGATTATGGCGGTCATATTATGGCCGGAAATATTAATATGTTCGCTCCGCAGTTAGGGGGTTATTAAGTTTATTTGCTATGACCACTACTAAAACTAAAACCAGAACCTAATAATATACTTAACACGTTATCTTAACTTGTTTAAATAAATAACCAACCAAAAATACAAAACGTGTTTTTATTTGATTTATTTCTATTCCATCACCCTATAATTAAACATAACATAATAACATTGAAATTTAATTACAGTTCAAATAGTTTACTGTGTCGAGCAATAAATAATAAAAAATGTTGAACTTCAAAACACGACGAACGCAGTCGGCGGTTGGTACGCACACATAACACAGTTATCCACGTTTGTGATTTAAACTCTAGAGTGAACCAATTGGGTCAAACTATAACACGACGCAGATATCGGCCACAGTGTAAACACCAGTGTGTCAGCATTTTTTACTTAGGGTTAAACAGGGCGATACAGCATGGTGAGCGATCATGTATACTTACCATGTGGTTATTGTCTTATACATAATAATATATTAATTGATAGAAAATAATAAAAATATTATAGCACAATTACAGAACACAATACAAATTGAGGTACAGCGAGCAATGGACTTATTAAGAGAAGAATTTAAAAAAGATGTTTGTAATTTAAATGAACAAAATAAGAACAGAATAATTGAAATACAAGAGCTTAATGAAAAAATTTGTAAACTACAAAAAGAAAACGAATTACTGAAAAAAGATATAATAAACAGTTTCAAAACAAAAAAAACCACAACTTTCAGTGATAGCAGGAATGAAAATGATAGTAAAAAATTCGTTTTATTTGGCCTAGAAGAGTATTATAAAGAAGCAGAATATGACTTGTTTGATCGAATACAAAGGTGTTTTCAGGATTTGATGCAGGTGAACCTGAGTGGATACATTGAAGATACATATCGAATCGGTCGATACAATGGAAATGGAAACCGGCCCTTGGTCGTGGAACTGATCAGCAAGAGAATGGTCAAGTACTTAATTGACAATAGTAGCTACTTATATAAAACTGGCCTATCAATATCAGAATTTTTGGATAAGCCTACACGACTGAAAAGGAAAGTTATGCGAGAAAAAATGGTTTTGGCTCGAAAAAGCGGACTTCATGCAGTACTACGGAACAACCAATTATACATAGAGGGGAAAATTATTAATAACAACGAATCACCAGACACTAATGGAACACAAAACTTGTTGGATAGTGCGGAAGAACAGGAGTTAACACCTAGAAAAAATCAAGACAGTGCAAATAGCTATAAGAACCATTCCTTTCGAGAAAACGCATCAAACATTTAATATACTTTACCAAAACATGCAGAGCATATACAATAAGCAACATACAATGGAAGCATTTTTACACGATGACCCTATATACCAAGCTATATGCATATCTGAAACATGGTTGACGGAAGAAAAGTTAAATTTAATACATTTTAACGGCTACAAAATAGCAGCCTCATTTTGCAGAAAAAATCGGATTGGAGGAGGTGTATGCATTCTCTTACAAGAGCATATAGAATACATAGAGAAGAAAGATATTACAAGCATGTCCTTAGAATACATTTTAGAAATAACTGCAGTAGAATTATGTAAAGAAAATATGTTAATTGTAGTAATTTATTGGAATAGAAGAGAGGAGAGCATATTTTTAAACCAATTACAAGAAATTTTAAAATATATTAATAAAAAATATAGTAAATATAACATTGTCATTGGCGGAGATTTCAACATAGATTTATTAAAACCTAATAATAAAACTTCTGGATTCCTCAATTTAATGTTAGAATATAAATTCAGTCAACATATCAAAAAACCAACTCATATAACAGGAACATCATCTACGTGCCTAGACCTCATCTTTACGAACTTTAATAATAGATATTTAAGTACTACTGTAAAGGAACTAGGATTTTCTTTTCATTCGGCAACAATTTTACATCTGAAATTTCCTCAACAAACTAAACAACAACAAGATTGGCATACAGAAAAACGAACTTATAACAAAAGTGCAATCGCTAAGTTTAAATTAGAGTTACAGTTAATAGATTGGAACGAAGTAATAGACGAACAAAATAATATTGATGAAAACTACGATAAATTCCATTATAAGTTATTATCAATACTAAACCAGACTATACCAAAACGACGAATTAAAATAAAACCGAAGCCAAAGAAATATTGGTTAACAGTAGGAATAAGAAAATCGTGTAAGAGTAAAAGATTATTAAAAATACTTACAACCAAAACAAATAACGAAATACTAAAACTTCATTATAAAAAATACGCTAAAACACTAAAAAAAGCTATAAACAGTGCTAAAAAAATTCAATACATTAATAAATTAAAACATTCAAATAATAAAGTAAAAACGATGTGGCAAATCATAAATGAGAGAACAAATAAAACAAACGTAAAAGAAAAAAGTAATATAAAGTTAAAAATAGGCAATGTGCTAAATTCAGATCCAAAACTGGTCGCAAACTCATTCAATAACTTCTTCGCGTCGATTGGTGAGCTAGAGGCGACACCGGCGGCGGACGGCGGCACTAGTGCGCGCGGCGCGCGCGGACGCCCTGTTCTCAAACCGACGCAAAATACCATGTATCTGAGCCCAGTCGACTGTCCTGAGGTGTATAAAATTATAAAAAGCTTAAAAAATAAAAAAAGTTACGGCATAGATGAACTTCCACCTAATTTATTAAGACAGTGCGCAGAAGAGCTAGCCTTACCGTTTACTAAATTAATAAATCAATCATTTAACGAAGGCGCCTTCCCATTACAATTAAAAAAGGCAATAATAAAACCTGTTTATAAAAAAGATAAAAAAACCGATCCAAGCAACTATCGCCCAATCGCCCTTTTGCCAACTGCATCAAAAATTTTCGAAAGAGCCATTTATAATCGCGTAGTGAAATTTTGTGAAAAATACCAAATATTTGATGATTGCCAAAATGGCTTCAGAAAAAACCGCTCCACAGCTTTAGCAGTGTACAAATATATAAACGAAGTAGTCAAAATATTAGATAAAAAACAATATGGTGTCGGCATACTATTAGATATGACGAAGGCGTATGATAGAGTGCAGCATAACATACTACTAAATAAACTGTACGGGATAGGTATTCGCGGCTCTGCCCATAAATGGTTTGCTTCGTACTTAAAGGATAGACAGCAATTCGTTGAGATTGAACACTTCGATACCACTACCAGGAACATCTCATACGTGCGCTCTGATTGCAAGGTAATAAATGCATCGATTCCTCAAGGAAGCGTGGTCGCAAGCCTTTTATTTTTGATTTACATCAATGACCTTCCCAAAGCAACAGAGGAAACGTGTGTTCTATTCGCCGACGACATATCCTTGTTAACTGCATGTCAAAACGATAGGGATATCTATGAAAAACTAAATTTACTTCTTACCAAAACTTCTGACTGGTTACTCGATCATAATTTAAAAATAAATTTTACTAAATCTAAAATATTACCTTTTCATCCACATCAAAAAAGTGAATTAAAATTAAAATTTGACTACAATGGTACAGTCGTAGAATCAGTGAAAGAATTTAGATTACTAGGTATAGATATAGACACCCACTTAAACTGGAAAGCACATGTCCATAGAATGATGTCCAAATTGTCGGGATTCTCATATGCATTGCGCGAAATCAAAAAGACTACGAACATAGAAACAGCAATAACAACCTACTATGCATACGCACACGCCTGGCTGAGCTACGGTATCATTCTGTGGGGCAACAGCACAGATGCAGCATCATTATTCATTCTCCAAAAAAAGCTAATCCGCATAATTGCAAATATAGAACAGACTGATAGCTGCAGGCCATACTTTTTAAAATATAAAATATTAACTCTACCTAGCTTATATATTTTGGAGATGTGTAAATTTGTCAGAAATCAAAAACAGTTTTATACAAAACGAGAAGATTTACCATGCAGGTACACGCTACGTCATAAAAATAAATTAGTATTGCCAAATTCCCGATTAAAACTAACATCTTCAAGTACCTATAGTTCTTCAATAAAAATATACAATAAATTACCTGACATAATAAAAAATGAAAACAATGATAACATATTTATCAAAAAATTAAAACAGCTACTAACTAGTAAATGTTACTATAGCATTAATGAATACTTTATGGACAACTCATATATAGGGGCTACGAAATATTAATAATAATGAATAATAGTTTTGGAAGTATTTTAAATGTAATGAACGGGAACATTAATAATAATGATAATTAATAATAATAACAATGAATGATAATAATTAATAATAAGTAATAATAATCAATGATAATAGTTAATAATAATAATTAATAATAATTATTGTAATAATAATTAATCATAATAATTAATCATAGTAATGATAAAAATAATAAACCAGCATATAAGTACACACCGGCTTATGTGAGTTAAACGCCCCCTCTCTTCTAGCCCAAATTTGCGTGCCCTACAGGGTCCATAACAATGGTCTTTTATTATGTACGTAACATCTCTGTTAACATTATGGTTTAGCAATAAATTATTTGATTTGATTTGATTTGATTTAATTTAGTAGGAAAAAGCTTTTACAAGTTTTACTTACAGCTTTTTTATTTATAACTGGGTAGAGTACTTCTGCTTAGGGTCCCTTCACATTGCAACTTTTTGCAGCGATACAGCATCCGCCTTACTAAAAGCAGCATGCAATCGCTCGGCTGTCAACGCTCGTTAGTTATATAAAAGGGCCCTATGCCTTCATCACATCCGGTGCTGTGTACAACTAGTCCTAATTATATTTATGTCAAAATCATTAATCTACCTATTCCATAGAATAACAATTTCACAAGCGTTTAATTACTCGTTTGCGAAAATATTTTTTTTTGAAGAAGGCGATACAAGTTTTATAGGATTCGGCGAAAGGCTCAACAAAATAGTTGAAAGTCGTTTATGATAGCTCATGGAATGAAGCTACTGCTTCACACTACACTGTGGAGCGCAATGTAGGTAACGTTGCATGCCAATGACTCTGCGGTTAGCTCGCAGTCCGGAGTTCGGTTCTCGGCTGGTATTAGACAATTTCGTGCTGTTATGCGGTTTTGTGATGGAATCTGCGGCGTGCGTCAAGTTAGGTGCGAAATAGCGAGCGTAATGAACTATGTATTTCATTATTTTGTGGTAGACTGAATTTTAGTTAAATACTTATTGGAAACTCGACTTCTCTCGCGTGGACCAGACAACGTTATCCCGTGGGAATGTGATATTTTTTCGGGATAAAATAAATAGGTTATTTCACTCTTCCAGCTCCAGCAGATCCGTTGCCCCGTTTTGACGTGAAAGACGGACATACAAACGAACACATTTTCACGTTTATAATATTAGTATGGATGTTCGACAGTATAAAGAGATTTCATCAGAGGTTTTGCTAATAGTGAATTGAAGCTTTGTCGCAATGGGTGTAAATCTTCGATCAACACAAGGTGCAAGTACATACTGATCCAAGAATTCTGGTTTTGGTTCTCGAACCAGCACGAGTAGCATGATGAACTCGATAAAGGTTTTGTCTACATTGAAACGTAAAAAAATTACATTTCATCGTGGACAAATCTATTGTTGACTTTGATCAGCTGTCAATTAAAGACTTTCGAGGTAGACAAAACTCTTTTCGAGTTTGTCATGCTACGCGTTCTGGGCACTACTACTTAGTGCTAAAAACATCGTATTGAAGTAATTTACGTGACTTACGTGAACTTAGAGCTTATTGCCTTTATACAACCTCTAAACGACACTAAAATGGTCTATACGACTGCTTCATGACTATAACGACATTGAGTCGCATAAAGTGGCCCTTTTGGTGGTCATGACGACGTCGCGACGACCTATATACAAATGTTAGTTGGGCACTAACTGGGGCACAAATCAAAGTTGTGAAGTACGTAAGTGACACGCGGACCCAATACGGATTGGTCATCAAATATAGCATGCATCTTACTTAATATTTTATCGAGGTAACACCGAAGAATGCCATTGCCTCAAACCCAACCTGATTGCAATTAAAAAACATTTAAAACAAGATGGAGACCTCACGATTAAAAAATAAACATGTCAGTTACACAATCGGACATGTTCGCAAAACCACAATGATAAGCGTACATCTCTCTATTGCTTAAGTTGTATATGTTAAATCAAGTTGTGCAAGTATTGCGGGCGAGGTGAAAGGTCACTTCTAACTGGTTATGAGGCAGGCGAGTTGGAACAATGAGAAAGGTGGTCAGGGCAGGAAATTAATGCTTGCTTTATGAAGTTACGTAGGGCTTGCAAGGTGTAGCTTTTGCTAATGTATAGTATTAAGGAAATTAGAAACAACGACGGCTATACCATATTCATCCAAAAAGACACGAAGAAGTATTGAAAAGTTCGTTTCCAATATTTACCCGACCGGGAATTGAACCCGGGACCTCTAGAGATAGTGGCACCTCGAAAACCGGTGCGTACACACCTCAGCCACGGAGATCAACCTTTTTTGCTTGACCTCCGTGGATGTGTCTAGTGTTGAAAACAATATATGTAATCTCGAAGATAAGCTATTTACAGCTGAATAATATGTCAATGCGGTATACTTACACTTAAATAAATAAATAAATAACCTCTTACATTCACACCAATTATCTAAGCCCATTTTAATTTCATTACGAAACTGTATCATGGAAAACTTGATAACGGATAAATATATACTTAAATACTTTTGTTTGTAAATACATACTTAATATACATAGTAAACACCCAGACCAAGACAAATAGACATGTTCATGCACACACATATTTGTCTTGTTCGGGAATCGAACCCAAGACCACTGGCGCAGAAGGTGGGTAGCCTACCCCTGCGCCAAATCTGTCGTCACTTAAGTTTAGTAGAAATTAAAAAAATTACAAATACTTCAACTTCATCGCTTCTTTCGATATCTCCACTGATCTCGACACAGGCATTTCTTATAGCAGGAAGATTGGCTTAAAAATATTCCTTAGCTCGGGTTAAAAAAAAATCGGTACCAATTCCATGACCTACCAAAAGCCGCAGTTGCCTAACATCAGCAATCGCTGGCTTTGCAACACTTAATTTAATCCACATGGGGGTAGCACTTAGCCTTCATCACAAGGGCTGAAGGTGGAAGCGCACTACTCCCGGAATTCTCAACCACTGAGGAACTGGCTATCTTATCTTTAACTGCCGGAACGCAACAATGCTGAAAACATCGTTGTTAGCTAACCAGGCGGGTTTCAAAAAAATGTCTTACCACCAATCAAAACGAATACAACATAATGTACCCCCACTGGAAATCAAACCCGGAACCTTTGCGTCTAATACCGGTGATGCGTACCACTAGACCACAGAGGCCGCCAAAAAAATACCATTCAACCATTTCGCCATCGAACTGCTAATTTATCGTTTTAATATGATTTGCATTGTTGCAAGAGTGATAAATAACAATATTGCAAAAAAGAAAAAATAAAACTTCGCCATATTGGCGGGAAGACTTTCTTTTTCTTTTTTTACACTTGGCAGTGGCAGCACAGTGACTTTTTAGCACAGATCGTAGTCCATAATGCTCTTGAAATACTTATTCCTTAAAAAACTCATTAATTTTGTCTAGTTTTGTTAATTTAGTAATTTAACATGGATTATGTACAAAATTTAAGAAATCGAATGAAATACTTAACAAGTTTATTCCACGAAGTTTAATTGCCTGTGTGACTGTTTACCTGGCGACCTTTGTCTTAGAGTTTGAGACTTAGACGAAGATTTTACTTTATGCACTAGAGCATAAAAAGCGATTTTATGCAGCCTATTCCAAACATAAACACGAAGTTTACGAGCATGAGAAGTGAAAAGTATATTATATCGAGCTCCTCCTTACTTCGGAAGGCTCGTTTGGAAGCCGTATGTCCCGGCTGCGTTTTCAGTCGTTTAGAGGGAGTATAAACCTAGAAAAAAATCACATAAAAAAACAGAAATAGTGAACGCTGAATTAGTTTTATTTGAATAACTCGTAAAATAAAAATTATTTTTCCAAATCGGTAATAGGGTCGCTAGATAATATAGTTTAATATTTTGTATTAAAATATTGGCTCGGTAATATGCGTCATAAATAATGAAAATAAATTGATTGTTTATAGCTGAAAATTACACCAGAACTTTGATTTTTAACGAAATGTTATTATTTTATGTTTTCCCTTTCAAGTAGTTGTAATATTTATAAACTTTTGCCAAATAATTCGTGGTTTAATTTGTATTGTAAAAATCAATCAAGATTGGCGATTTGCCTTTATACCCCCTCTTAATACCCATCAATCCGCATTGGGCCCGCGTGGTGGGTCATGGTCTATACTCATCCATCCATTAGGAAAGCCTTTGCCCCAGTAGTGGGGGCATTAAATGGCTGATGATAATAATGTCATTGTCGCATACAACACACATACCCATTCGTCACAATCCTTTCAATGCACAACCGCAGATTCAAAATGCAATTTCAAAATGGCTTCCATCGCCGGCACAGAGACATTCTAATTAAATTCGCCCGTTAGATCCATTTATGGTTTTGACCAGTGCGTACCGAAAACCGAATGCGACTGCTATGTATGAACTTTGCTATCGTAGTCCTATTAACTGAAAACTGGAATTGAACAATTTCAAGTAATTATAATTGGTTTCGTTTGGTTTGGTACCGCATGTTTAGAGTTAGGTACTGAAACGCTGGAAACATTAAATCGGAACAACAAACTATATACAAATGTAAAAAGCCGTTATTTTTGTTGAATTTGACGATCGAGACCGCGCAAGGGTAGGATAGGATACCTGCCTTCTGCGCCAGAGGTCTCGGGTTCGATTCCCGAACAAGACAAATATTTGTGTGCTTGAACGAACATGTCTATTTGTCTTGGTCTGGGTGTTTTCTATGTATATTAAGTATGTATTTACAAAAAAAAGTATATAAGTATATATTTATCCGTTATCTAGTTTCCATAACACAGTTTCTTAATGATAATAACTACTTATGAGCTAGATAGTTGGTGTGATTGTGAAAAGTTTTTTTTTTATTTATTTTTTTATTTTATTGAAAAAAAACCTACTCTCCTAAGTTAATACTAAGATGTGGTCCTTACTCCCTATACTAAAATGTGGTCATGAAAACTATATATTCATGTGTATTATCTGTAAGCAATTTTATTCTAAACACATTAAGTATTATTTTACTAATCTTATCAATGTGAAAGTTTACTTAGATGTTTGCTGAAATATAGCACAGAGATAGATGAGTGTAGAATAGCATATATTAAATAATAATAATAAATAATAAATAAATAACTTCTTACATTCACACCAATTATCTAAGCCCATTTTAATTTCATTAAGAAACTGTATCATGGAAAACTTGATAACGGATAAATATATACTTAAATACTTTTTTTGTATGTAAATACATACTTAAGTATGTATTTACAAACAAAAAATACATAGTATACATAGAAAACGCCCAGACCAAGACAAATAGACATGTTCAATTGTTCATGCACACAAATATTTGTCTTGTTCGGGAATCGAACCCGAGACCACTGGCGCAGAAGGTGGGTAGCCTACCTCTGCGCCAAATCGGTCGTCAAAAAAAAGCACTATACTAGATGTCTTTACCAACAAATCAAGTCCAGTGTTTTCTGTTTTCTTTTGATAAAATCGTAACCCCTTTTAAGGTATCGAATCTAGAGGGATGTCGAGTTTCCCTGTCACCCTGTATGAAAGAGAGGACAAAACACTTTCACTAAAAAAGGTTTATTCGGTATCGGTATGCGATTTCAAATGAATAGCTTAGAATGTTGCACCTACAGAACATGATCAATCATTCACTCGCTCAAGTGTTGCAACTGGTAGCTCGATCTACAAAGATGACCCTTCAATTGAATAGTTCAATCAACCCCTCAAACACTGGCTCATTTGTATGTCGTAACGTAAACAGTATGTAGCTGTCCTTTGTTTCGGGGCTTTCCCGTTTTGTGCCGATTTGGTCCTTCGGGCTGGATAGGTTGCTTTCAGGTTATTCAGGTTATATAGGTATTTCAATCGAATGCGAAACATAATTTAGTTTATCTGCTTGAATCTAAAACAACCTGTGCTTTAGCCGTCACTGAAAGTTTAGCTTCACTATAATAGTATACAGAACAAGCTTTTATTTTATTAACATTCAAAATTGTAATGGTTAAAATGGATGGTTATTTTAATTATGGTTCCCGATGAAGTAAAATCGCTTAATTAAGAAACCAAAAATTGAAAACAGAATTAATTTATAGGGTTTTCCTTGACAGACCTAAACACGCGCCACTGTGTAAGTATATCAATATTTTACTTTATTATATTTAAAGTATATATTTTGAGAACCAAATGGGGTTACGTTACGTAACGTCTTAAATTGCTTAGCAGGTAAAACAGTTCAGTTCCGAAACGGATTAAGCTACGATTTTCGAAGTGCTATTTTAGCCAACATAGTCGTGATCGAGAGTTGCCGTTATTCCTGTGGATTTGTTAGGTACGATTCGGACGATCATAATCGATGGAACGGACGACACTACGAGCACTGTGGTTCGGTTCTAGAACGTAACTCTGTGCGTTACGTTATTGCTTAATGCCCGGTAGTGTTAGTTTAAGCTACGAGGCGTAAGCTTAAGGCGACTAGCTACTTCTTTAGCTAGTTTTTGAAGGCATACTGCTCGTAAACTAGCTATAGCTAGCCAAAAATTCTACAAAAATATATTTCACGCCTTGATAATGTGCTATATAATTTGTACATATGAAAATTCTGTGCCACATAATTTGTACATATGAAAAGTCTGTGGCATGTGAAATACTGTGCATATTTTTTTTTTATTACAATGAGTTTGTTTTCAACTTTTACTTCCCTACTGCTCCTAAGCTACAAGTGAAAATATTGGAAATTGTTTTGTCTTGATACTGAGCATTTGGTCCCTAAAAACAAACATCAATTTTAGTTTTGACCAAAATACCTTTTTTTCTTTTTGAGCGCGTTGGCTTCCTTCGTTGGTTCCAATTTAAAATCATACAATATTAGATATTCGGTAGCAAGAAAACGGGAGTATAGCGACGAGTAATTGAATACAAAAACCCCGCGTTAGAGGGTTAAAGCTGTAGTGGTATAGTAAATTATTCCCTTTGTACAATATTTAGTTACAAAATGCTTTTGTCTGATATCGAGAAAACGGTGATAATTTATGATTATAAATTAATATTAATTTAAAAAACCAGAAAACACTTTACACAATGGCATATTTTTTAGATTAGTTATCACTAACTAGTTAATTTTTTTAATAATATAATTTTGTACTTAAACCTCCTAATTATTTCTGTCTGAACAATGGGAATTATAAGTATTTAGATACTTAATTTAAATAAAGAAAATGATTTATAAGCTATTGTTTTCCTAAATCACAAAGAATTTTAGCGAAAAACTAGGTTTAAAATTAGTTTTATCTGAATTCTTTGACTTTGATATGGGTATGATTAATTAAGGTTCTTGAATAAATAGAAGCTTTTATGTTAAGAGGTTTAATTTTAATTAAATCTAAATGAAATACAAATACATTTAGAATATTTGTTCGATTCCATTGTATACAAAAGCTTGCGAAACCATCAGATATTGGTGAACTTCAATAGAAATGCAAGCTGGCTGTTTCGTTATATTCAATTTTGTAATGCAAATATTGTTTTCATTGTTTGTTTTAGAAAGTTCGAGAATGCGCTTAGCCAAGTTCTTGGCTTTGGATTGTTTTCGACGGATTTGAAAGGGAAAATGGATTTTTTGTTTTGTGTTTACAAACATTTCATTGATGCAATGGTTGTGCGGTTTTGTCAAACGATTGTAAGCGTTAATGGTAATACGACGTTGGTAAAAGCCAAAGATGTAAAGTAGGTTTTTTTATTTTACATTTAACTAGCGGCCGCCCGCGGTTTCACCCGCGTAGTACCCGTTCCCGTGGGAATATCGGGATAAAATATAGCCTATGTCACTCGGGAAGACTTTCGGGAAGTCCAGCTTTCTAACGGTGAAAGAATTTTCTAAATCGGTCCTGGGTGCCTACCATCAACTTTAAGACAGCGATTCAAAAATAGCGCGATGCAGAATAGGTTCCTAAAATGAATTGCTTTCTTTCGTACTACGACCTCCTAAAAACTGGATCGCAAATGAATTGCTAAATGTGAATGACCGAACGATTTGTGTCCTTATTTCTTCTACCCGTCTCTTTCACTCGATTCTGTCATGCCCGTAGAGTGAGAGGGACGGATATAACCTGCAGGTGTCATGTTAGCTTGGCCGAGTTATAAGTCAAATAAGTCTACATGACAGCTTAGCGGCTGTGAAATGTCATTGAATGATCACTGAATCGCTGTCATTGATATTAAGCTGTCGTGGTACGAATAAGCGAAGCAGATCAGTTTAGGTCCTAAACAAAACCGCAATTAGAGTTGATGGTAGGCACCCAGTACTTTTTGAGTTTATTCGTTACATACAAAAATACAAATCTTTCCTCTTTATAATATAAGTATAGATTTACAGCGGGATAGCACTTAGTCTTCATCACACACACCTGATGTTAAGTGGTGATAAGTCTGAAGGTGGAAGCGCACTACTCCCGGAATCCTCAAGCACTGAGGAACTGGCTATATTATCTCTGACTGCCGGAACACAATAATCAATTATTGACTTAACATCAGCGTGGGTACGCTAAGTGCTATCCCGGTGTGGATCAAATAAAAAAAACTGCATTACAATTTAACATGTTCTGATTCTGACCGGCGAAGGTAGCTGGCATCGCGTCGCTGCCTTGGTGTTATAGATTGAGCTGTTAGTTTGTCATAGCATTTGGGACTATAAAATGGCTTTAAAAATATTCCTAAGATTCAGAGCATCATCCACAGTATCTATTTTGTTACATTCTCGTTACATTCTAAGTCCACTGTCCCCAGAGCGTGGGACACAAACATGGTGATTTAGCTGTTTCGGTGCCGCGCTAATCACCCGCGCGCGACTTGCCGCAAATTAGGGAGTTTTATATCACTGTGATTTTTTTTTTATATAAAACTGGGCAGGCATTTGACCACTATCTTGTTTGTTAACAGGATGTGGCCTCAGATGTTGCATGCTTGTCCAGGAGATGCCTGTTCACTCTGGCCTTGAAGATACCAAGGTTGTAGTTATCGGGGAAAACATAGGCAGGCAACGCATTCCATTCCTTAGCAGTTCGCATAAGAAACGAATCTGCGAAGCGTTTAGTGCGGACAGGTGGAGTGTCAACAACGTAAGGGTGATAAGCTAGCCTGCGTCTGGTTCCCCGATGGTGGAAAGGGGCTGCTGGAACAAGGTCGTGCAGTTCTCTCGCACACTCCCCAAAGTGTATTCTATAAAAAACCGACAGACACGCAACTTTGCGACGGTGACTGAGGCTCTGAAGTTCCGCCGTAGTCAACACTGAGTTTCCAATGAGCTTCCTGGCACGGTTTTCGATCGATTCCAGAAGTTCTAGCTGATACTTAGCAGAACCATCCCATAGGGATTGTGGGTAGTCTGGACTCTGGACTACTAATTAGTCAAATCTTACACTATTACAACAGATTTTGAACGTTTGTGTTACATTGTAAGCCCCCTGTCTCCAGAGCGTGGACACAAACATGGTGATTTGTGTGCCGTCTCGGTGCTGCGATAATCACCCGCGCGCGACTAGCCGCAAGTTAGGGAATTTTATATCACTGTGGTTGCGGGTAGTCTCTAGACTATCTAGAGTCTACTCTGGACCACTAATTAGTAAAATCCAACACTATTAGAACAGATTTTGAACGTTTGTGTTACATTGTAATCCCCCTGTCCCCAGAGCGTGGACACAAACATGGTGATTTGTGTGCTGTTCGGTGCCGCGCTAATCACCCGCGCGCGACTAGCCGCAAGTTAGGGAATTTTATATCACTGTGGTTGCGGGTAGTCTCTAGACTATCGAGAGTCTACTCTGGACCACTAATTAGTAAAATCCAACACTATTAGAACAGTTTTGGAACGTTTGTGTTACATTGTAAGCCCCCTGTCCCCAGAGCGTGGACACAAACATGGTGATTTGTGTGCTGTTCGGTGCCGCGCTAATCACCCGCGTGCTACTAGCCGCAAATTAGGGAGTTTTATATCACTCTGATTGTGGTTCGTCTGGACCGCTAATATAGCTAGTCCAAAACTATCCATTCGAACTAACTAATGTAGAAGAAAATATTTTTTGTGTGAAAAGCAAACAGACCTACAAACCAACCTATTGTTTAGTCAGTTTTATGCGAAACGAAATAAATATCAACTTTTTTGATGCCTCCATCTTGGCCACAGTACGTTACATTTAAAAAAATATAAGTAATTTATTGATGTGGCTTACAATATGTGCACACCGATATACAACGTGTTAATACTTTTAGCGAAACTGAGAAAACAGTTTGTTCAGAAGCGAGAGTAGAATCGATTCCACACATTTTTGATAGGGGTTAATTTAAAAAAAAAATGATTTTATTTTTTGCCGCTTCTTAAAATGTTTTGCCTATTGTCTATTTATTCAATACGCGTGCGACCCGTCACTTCTCTTACGTCATAGTGGAACTTAAAATCTGTCCGAAAGTCACGGAGACCTATGAGCACGAATACTTATCTTGGGAGTTTCTTTAAAAAATATTTTTTTAAATGGAATCCAATTATAAAATAAATTAGTTGGGGTATATGGGCTTTTCTGTTATTGCATTAACACGTTGTAAATCTCAAAAGTAGGTATAGGATTTGAATTTCGCGCTATTTCCGAAATATGCAAGATGGCGGGTTGAAATTTGACATACGTCATCTTGACACATGTAAAATAAATCGTGGAGCGTTTCATAATAAAACAGCGCATAGAAGTTATATAAATATTTAACGAAAATTCACGATCAATTACAAACACTCGTCGAAAGGTCGAAAAATCTCGTAATTTCGAGAAGAGGTGATGTCAAATGGCCACCGAGATCTTGCCATCTGATGCCACTGGATTTCTTTCTTTGGGGCTACGTCAAAGATAAAGTCTTCGCCAACGATCCACAAAACATAGACAATATAGACAAAATATTCGCCGAGTTATTGGTGAAATAAGTAGCGAAATATGTGAAATTAGCAGCGAAATGTGTGAAAGTGTCATGAAAAACTTGCCAAAGCAAAAATGCCCGTGGCGGCCATTTAGCAGATATTCTATTCAGATAAAATTGTACAAGTCTCTTCTTTAAAATAAAATAAAACTACTAAGAAATCCATTCGCGTTTTATTGAGACAAATCATCCTATACCTACTTTTGGGACACCCGTTATTATTGCAATTGCCAAAATTCTCTCACCTTTCGTTGACCCAAGTAGCCGTGCAATTTACTAATATCCCAGACTGTATATTTCGTTTTTCATAAAAATACTTTGTCAAGGTTGCTGAACTTCATTTAACCCTACAAAAATATTTTATACCACATAATGATTCATAAAAATGTTCCCAGCTTAGGGTTTAACCCTTTCAGACGGTGTAATCCAGGATTGGTCAGTAATACCCGTAGAATCGCACAAGTGAGCCGATTTAGTACGAGACTATTCTGGTGCACCAAATTGGTTGAATTTTACTTTATCATTACTTATATCAAGATTAGGTATATATGGAATGGAAAAGCTGCTATAATGATTGATGATATAAACGATAGGGACTGTATAATAGGAAAACAAGGAAAACAAAGCGACTGATAGTGAGCAAAATTCTATAATAATGGCAAATTAATGACAGTAGTCAAAAACAAAAAACAGAACTTCAAATAAATACAGTGCGACAACGTTTTCTGTTCCGGTGATAATCTTTGGAACTAAAACATTTTTAATACGACAGTCTATTTTGACAGCTAATTTCGTATTGCAAGTGGTTCCTCTGTCACGGATGTCACCGGATCAGACAGGATTGTAGGACTATAGATAAGGTAAAACAAGCATAGAGCAATATAAAAACATACAAAATATAAAAACCTTAAAGCTATAATCCTCCACACATATAAAATCTCAACAGATGATAAATTATTTCAAAAAGTTTTTGGTTGGTGGTAGGACTTGTTCTTAGTCCGCTTGACTAGCTACCACTATCTTATCTAAGTCTGACGCCATAACAACGATGTTTTCAGCAATATTGTGTTCCGGTAATTAGAGATAAGAAAGCCAGTTTCTCAGTGACGAGGACTCCGGGAGTAGTGCGCTTCCACCTTCAGCCTTATCACCAATAACATCAGGTGTGATGAAGGTTAAGTGCTACCCAGATACGTATAAAAAGAAGAGTCTAATACTAAAATATTGTTCCTTTAAATCAAGAATAAGTGCGTTACAAGGCTATTGTAAAAAGTGCTCGGCAGAAACTCGGCAGAAAGAATTGTGTGTTATACTTACAGATAACTTACCCGTTTCACTGTCAGCTCGGGAACAGTACGTGTCTGGAGTTAATGAGCCTGAAATACTGAAAAAGCTCAGGGAAATAAGTTAAGCAACGCACTGTAAGGTCAAATGTCGGATGGTTTACTGCATTTTAGCCGAGGAATTTGGTGTGTTTAAAGGCTTAAATAGAAACTATGATAGTTGAGATGAGATGTACATTTTTTTATCCACAACGAGGTAGCACTTAGCCTTCATCGCACCTGATGTTAAAGTGGTGAAAAGTCTGAAGGTGGATGCGCACTACTCCCGGAATCCTCAGTCACTAAGGAACTGGCTATCTTATCTGTAACTGCCTGAACACAATAATGATGAAAACATCATTGTTATGGGGTTAGACTTAGATAAGATGGTGGTAGCTAGCCAGTAGTGGTGGTTGCTGTCATGTTAACCCTGCAGGCGGACTAAGAACGATTCCTACCACTAACCGAACCCGGGACCTCTGGATCTGAAATTGGTGGTGTAAACCACTAGACCACAGAGGCGGTTAAATAAAAAAAAACAAGGAGATTTATTGTGCCCACTACTGGGGTACTGGCCTTCCCTGCTATGGGGATGGATAAAGAGAAAGGGCCATGCCATGACCCACGACGCGGGCCCAGTGCGGATGGGTAGGTATTAACGACTTAAAACGCAGCAGGGACCAACGGCTTAACGTGCCTTCCGAAGCACGGAGGAGTTCGAGATGAAAAGTTTGAGATCACCCATCGCGTGACCGACCATTGCGAAAGTTGCTTAACGATCGAAATAAAAAAAATAAAATAAAAAACGCGTTAACCACTGCTGCTCCTTACTCAACAGTTATTTATATTAATTACTAGCTTTCCGCCCGCGGCTTCGCCCGCGTGACTAGGTACACTACGTTATCTCGCGGTAATGTGATGTTTTTCCGGGATAAAAAGTAGCCTATGTTCCTCTCTAGGCTACAAAGTATCTGTGTCCCAAAGTTCAGCCAAATCCGTTCAGCCGTTTTGGCGTGATTGAGTAAGAAACATCCAAACATCTAAACTTTCACATTTAAAATATTAGTAGGATAACTAAACGGAGTTATTACTTAGGTACTTACTAATAATATGGTTGAAATAACTCCATAAGATTTATATTACTAATAACTTAAAAGAACATGTAAAACTTTTTCCAGGTTTCTGCAATACAATGCAACCGCTACTGCTAACGATACCAATAAACTTTTATTAGAATTTTGAACTGAGATCCCTAAAATGCGATTTATATAGCATAGCTGCCAACCTAAATTGAACTTTTTGTCCTAAGGAATAAAGTTGGAATAACCTTTTTTCTTCATTGAACATATAATTGAATATCTCTGATTGGATAAAAATACATACACTACGATTGCATTAAGTTTATTGTAGAAAGTGGTGTTATTTTCCGAGAAAATTACATTTCATTGTCGTTCAAAGTACATTTTTCTTTGTGAATTTATAGACTTGTTAAATCGCATTATCTGGTAGCATTTTATTAATTTATCTACCTTTAACAAAAGATATCCCTTTCGTATACCTTTTGTTGTTGCTTTTTCAGAGTCTGAGCTTTCTAATGTTGGAAACTGGACCTTAAATTAAGCGTCATAAGGTTGTTTGAACTGTAACTGTTGAAGTAAGCTTCCAATAGCTTACTTCTAGCAAGTATATTGGCAGTGTATATTCTAGTTTTAAATTAATTCTCCAGCAAAGTAACTGTCCGAAATTAATTATTAACTGTAAGTAAATTATTTTAATTTTTAGTTTTTTGCATTCACAATGCAATTTTTATAATAGAAAAATGGAAAATGAAGTATTTAGAAAAAATCAACCAGTCTCACAACTAGAGAGCAGTCGCCCGGAAAGCGAAAGGTCGTGGGTTCGAGTCCTATCGGAGCTAGTTGTACTTCATTTTCCATATTTCTATTATGAAAATTGCATTGTGAATGCAAAAAACTAAAAATTAAAATAACTTGCAATAGTAATTTCATCTTTAGCGATTGCCAAATACCTGGAAAGGTATTTCTTTCGCGTGTGAGGGTAGTAATATCTCCACATTGATGAAATTAACGCTGACTATACAGCGAGTAAGAAGTATTGGATAAATTCGACGCTTCTCGTAACGACTCCGTAGCTCAGTGGGATAGAGCAGTCGCCCGGAAAGCGAAAGGTCGTGGGTTCGAGTCCCATCGGAGCTAGTTGTGAGACGGGTTGATTTTTTCTAAATACTTCATTTTCCATTTTTCTGTAAGTAAATTATTAAAATATCGTCATGTAATCAGGGTTTGTAAATAAAACAACCCAGGAAAATTTCTGCAATGAAAATGTCTTTAGTATTCAAATTTGTAAATTTTACAGGCAAATTTTCAGATAAAATTGCAGTTAGCAACTTTAATTATGCAGTTTATTCGAACTTTCAATGGCTCTCTGAAGTTAAAACATTCTGGGTAAAATCAGGTTAATGATAAAATCACATTTACATATTAGTTACATATTTTAACTTTTCAACTAGAATTTATTATATATTTATTCTACTATAATATTATAAATGCGAAAGTTTGTGAGTATGGATGATTGTTACTCTTTCACGCAAAAACTACTGAATCGCTTGGACATTTTGCCAATTTATTATAAAAACTCATCCAATGCAAAATTGATTATGTCTAACAAGTTAAAAGAATGAGTGGTTGATCTACATCGATATTTTTAAATTGGTATAGTCAACTGAAATATTTTTAGTGCCTTGAAAAAAAAGGCATTTTACGAGTCGTCAACTTTTTACGACTCGAGACGTCTTACTTTTGCTAATTAGACAAATGGGCGCAAGAAATTTATCAGCCAATCTCCTACATCATCACATTTTAATGAGTATTTAACGTCAACCAGACTGTCAAACAATGTTATAGTAATGTAAGCGGGATAGCGCTATATGCAGTGTATAGCTCCGTCCTGCAATCAATATTACAAATATATGCTACTCAAAAAAAATCGGGCTTTATAAAGGTCACAGCACATTTCATCAACTCGGAAAGGGATCGACACCGTATCGCCTTTCGCCTCGCCGTCAACCAGGCGTCAACCTAACGCAAGCACGTAACCAAACCGGATCAGCGTCGGTACGTCGGCTCGGCTACGGCTAGGCGACGCCGCGCTTACGGCTAGGCGACGCCGCGCTTACGGCTCGCCGCACAGTGGTTCCATATAAAAAAAATGAGAGAAAAAAATGATAAAAAAATAATTTAAAAAAAATACAAAAAAAAATGACGATGTGATGTTCATTTTCATTTTCAGACCACTGTGCGTAGAGCCGTAAGCTCGGGTACGGAGAGACGTGAGCGCGTGGACAACTAGCGGTAAGCGCGGGGATAGCAAGTTGAGCGACCCGCAAAGCGGTTCGTGAGCGGTCCCGAGGCGAGGCGATTACGTTACGATTCCGATTAGTGTGCCTTGCAGTAGCGAGTTTCATACAAAGAATACTGAACCGCTCGAGTTGATACGTTTACGATCCCTTTCCGAGTTGATGTATGTGCTGTGACCTTAAGTCACACCTCATGTGCCATATAACGATATATGGAGGGTGGAGTTCGGTTTATTATTTTTCCTTTAAAAAAAATAAGAGCTGGTTTTGCCAAATTTTGAAAACGAGAATTGACAATTGGGCGTTTGATCTCTCCATTGACGTAAAATCATTGCAGAGATGCAAAAAGTTACTCATCTAAGAGACGCTTGTTAAAGTCAGCATGTTTGTATGTTGTTTATTTTCTTTTGAGTAGTATATAAACACATGCGGCAGCCCGCGGCTTCACCCTAGCAGTTCCCGTTACCGTAGGAATATCGGGATAAAAAGTATCCTATGTATTATTCCAGCCTATAATCTCTCTCTGATGCAAATTTCATCCAGATCCGTTCAGTAGTTTTTGCGTGGAAGAGTAACAAACATCCTCACAAACTTTCGCATTTCTAATATTATTAGTAGGATTGTTTGACAGTACGCAGTATGTAATGCCCCTGAATTAAGTATTTCAATGATTTTCATATATAATTCGATCTGTCTCGAACCTGCCCTTGGCTGAAGGGTTATATTTCAGGGTTGTCCTGAAAAAGGATTCCCGTTAATTTATAATTGGAATTTCGGCGTGAATTAAATTTAATTACACGTCGATATAGTGGTTAAAGCGATTTAAATCGATCACGTCATAATTCATTTAGTTTTTAACTCATTTACCGATGAGTGTGGGCATGTGAAAAACAATAAATAAATGTAAGATAAAATTACATACGTTAAAAAGTTGTGTATTAAAAGATTTACAAGGTAGTGAAGTATAGTTTTAGGTCCGTACTGAAACAATAAATACAATGTGCTAAGAAAACTAATTGTTTCTTGAATTATTAACGATTGGTTAGTAACTTTAAGTTTTAAAATGATTCGTTAAAATCGTGAAACAAGTAAATTGCAGTTGAGGATACTACAAAGTTACTCAATAAATAAGATGTAGGTTTTATTTACAGATTTTCTTTATTATGTTTGGGACATTTTTCACAATGCTAGCTTGATTACTAAAATTAATTTCTTATTTAATTATTTTAATTTATTATTGTAATTAATTATGTACAAATTAAGTAACTTGTGTTACGGTGTTATTATTAACCACCCTACATTTCAACACTTTGGAGTCAATGTTAAGGTGGTTCGATGAATCAATTACATTTTATTTAAGGCTTAGATTGAAAGTTTCGGTTATTTTGCGCAAATAAAAGAGTAAAATTCATTTTATAAATATACTTTTAAGAACTCAAACTTACGCAATAAGTCGTGAATCTCAATAGTGCCAAAAGTGGCCACATTTAGCAATATCGATATCCTATCTTAATGCTCATATTTGAGGCCCTGAAAAAACAATTTTACTCTTTTATTTGCGCCAAATAACCGAAACTTTTATTCTAAATGCCCTTGATAAATCGTAAATGATTTATTTACATTGGTGGCGCTACTGAGCTCATCGAACCACCTTAAATGCATACAAAGCCCAGGCCAGCCCATGATCCAGTGGCACAAGGCCCCAGGAGTCAACTAGCCCCAGGAGTAAACACCAGGCAAATCGATACTACAAGACGAGGTACTTTAATGAGAGAACTAAGCGTTTAAGATAATTTTGAGTGTCTAGGGGCAGCTGCACCCAGAACCCCTGGCGACGACCTTTATGCAGGACGACACATTTTCATCGATATCGACATATAATTGTTTGCACAACGCTATCACTCAACACGTGGAATTCCAATTTGGCCCCGGATAGAATGACGGAGGTGTTAAACAAACAATGCAGGTACCAATAAAATGGCGTTCTGCTACTTCGGCTAAATGCTCCTGATCAAATTGCCTTTTAATTAACCTGGTGTGGCCGAACCTTTATTTTTTGTGTTGGTATCACTTTGACGTGTTATATAGGTCATACAGGATGAACAACAATAATAATAAAACAACAGAGGTTTTAAGATTTATTTTAACACAAAATGTACAATCGACAGCACATCAGGTTAAACAGTTGAACTGCGATAATATAGTCTGATGTGCCGCCGTGTGTCAATACTAATAAAATATATGGTAGTCACATCAGTTTTTAGTTTACTATCACTCGTTTTTATTCCTATGATTCAGTTTATACAATGATGGTAATTTATACGACGACCTAGACATCGAACAACCACCCATAAATTAATGCAAAAAAAAACCTTGCACCTTCGTTGATTAACACGACACTTTTACACCAAACTGCATTTATTGTAGTACTGTGCCTCTGGAACACCTTGCATCTTCTACCGATAACCTACTTTACCATGTTTAGTCCCCTCACGGAACATCCTTCGGAGTTAATATGATATCTTCCCAAATTCCCGTCATTCTTATTGGAGTTAGCTTGAAGATTTATTAACCAGCTAACAGATGGCGCTAGGAATATAAAAAAATAACTGTCAGGCCATGCCCGTGCCCATCCCATCGGCATTTTAATATGGCTTTGATTTTTCGTGTGGGATTTCCTAATATCAATTAAGTACAAAAATTGTTTTACCAATTAAAATATCAGTAGTAAAGTCAAATAAAATAAAATCTTACAACTTATAAAATCTTACAACTTATAAAATCTTGCTTAAGGACTTATTAAGCATTTGTTTATTATTAATAAATAACATATCCCTGAAGCAAGAAAGTATAAAAACCGCACCTTTGGTAATTGATTTTGATAGCACACCTAAAAGGTGCGTTTTGGAAAATTGTTTAAGTTCGCCAAATTAGATGCGCTTAAAAATGGGTGTGATACGTGTGATATTAAATCTATAATACTTCATTCATTACAGATTAAATTTCAGTGTTATTTGAATCTCCTTGTGAAATTTATTCCGAAATATGATACGAAATACAATAAATTTCTCCAAAGGAAACACTCGATAGAACGAAGTAAGTGCTAATTTTAAATTACTTTAACGCCGACTCAAAACATAATTGAAAATAAGCAAAATACCATTAACAGCGGAACACCCTAAACAATAAGCAAAAACATCCTTAATTCTCCGAGGCATTTCTTTCAAAGCTTTTGTGCCAATCTCTCTTCACCTCAGTAACTCTACACGCGCACATATCAAACGAAATAAATGGCTTATTATTCGGACCAGCGTGTAATATTTCAATGCTTAATATTTTCAAAATTAACAATATAATTGGGCACTCGAGCTTGCCCGTGCACAAAACGCGGGCCGCACTTTTAAACATCTGCTGTGAGAAAGGGCGGATATACCAAACTGGGTTCAATAGAGAGTATAGAGACACAATCCCAAAGGCATTTTGGGGTTAATACAAGAACGACGTAAAACAGCTTAACTGCCAACGAAAGTAGACTTTATGTCGATTGAAATATGGGCGAAATTTTCTTGTTGCAAATGTTGTGCGCTAATTCTTTTACCGTCCCATACAATTGTGCATCTGAACATCCCTTAGAAACGCATTCAAAAAGCTCCTAGTATCAAAATGTAGTAAGAGTGTTGTGATTTTGAAGAATGGACTTTATAAGCGTTCGTTTTAAGGTCAAATTGGTTTGTATTATTTTTTTGTAAGCTTTTTTACCCTTTGTTAGGGCTTGTCCTAGCGTATAATTAGTGATTTCGTGAAATTACTAGGTAAATAGTTGGGTTACTGTATTGCAAATTGTTGCGTCTCGGTAACGCCTTCTTTAACTTTTTTGGTGGTATTAAATATAGGTAGGACATTTTTTCTGTTGTAAATTGTTAAGTAATTGCCTATACAAGACGAAAGTGTCGCTTTTACATTGAAGACATCTGTCAGTTTTTTTGTAAATTAATAAAAGTTTATATTTATCTTAATACTTACTTTAACTTTGTTTTGTATTTGTTTAGAATTTATATATTTCGGTTTATCCTGTCAGTTGTTTAATATAGAACGTTCATGCATGATTAATGATTGCGTGTATTCCTAAGCGTTTGTTTTGACAAGTTTCCCTACGGAATTTCACTCATGCGATATGCGATCGAAAATTCATTAACTCCGTTCTGTTTGTTATTGTCCATCATCCTAAACCATCCGCACGCAAGGAAGGCATTGGCTTTAAAGTGAGGACAAAGGTAATACTAATTAAATTGCTCATATAAAATAAAGAAAGTACACTTATTCTAAGCAAATAATGAAGGTTACTACGGTTTCGTTCGCCATTGGGCTACGGAACCCTTAGCCCAATGGAACAAAACAAATGAAAAAAAAGGAACCCTTATAGATTCGTAATGTCTGCCTGTCTGTCTGTCTGTCCGTCCGTCCGTCCGTATGTCACAGCCACTTTATTGCAATACTATAAAAACTACACAGTTGAAACTTGGTAGGTAGATGTATTCTGTGAACCGCTTCACGATCAAAATCATACTTTACAAAAAAAAAAAAAATTATGCAGGGCTCCTCATACATGTAATTGTAACTAAATAACTAAACTGTTTTTTTAAATGACATACTTAAAGGTTTATTATACCCTTTTTTCTCAAAGTCGATCTTTTGAAAGATAGAGCCTTACAAAGTGGTAAAATGTGGGTCGCCCCCCCCTCTAACTTTTGAAAGAGATATAGTAAGAACATTTAGAAATATATAACACATTTTCAAAAACCGCAAATGTAACTTTGTCATTCATAAACACAACGCACCCAACTCGCACTGGGCCGATTTTTTTTTTGTTTTATTTCACAATCATTTTTATATTGAAATGATACTTAAGAATTTATGAGGAATTCTTAAGTTTCTAACTTAATTTGTCTATAGTGAAAAAGTTTGTCCATTTTATATAAGTTTTATATGTAAAGCTCATGCAATACCTTCGTATCTTGGAAGAATTTTTATTAACTATCATCAACTTTATTGTGATTGAATGTAGAGTTTGACTTATTTATTTATTAGATTTTTGTATTTCGACCTTTATTGGGGACAACAGGCAAGGTCTAAGTCTAGACATGTTTTGAGAGAAAAAAATAGGTAGGTGAGTATTTGGTCATATTGTGGCTTAAAAATTTTAATTTGGATTTTTTGGCCAAAAATATATGAATTGTTATTAAATTGACCATTCATCTAATCTAGCCTAATTAAGCCTCAAAAATAAATCTTAAAATACTGACACTAAATAACATTTTGTGGGCATTTCAGTAGGGGGGGTGCAATGTGCAACTCAGTATTTTCTGCAAGCATTTTTTTTTAGAGTAGACCATACTTCCTACTTAATATCCTACTTAATATTATAAATGTGAAAGTTTAGATGTTTAGATGTTTGGATGTTTGTATGTTTGTTACTCAATCACGCCAAAACGGCTGAACGGATTTGGCTGAAATTTGGGACACAGATACTTTGGACTCTGGAGAGGAACATAGGCTACTTTTTACCCCAGAAAAGTATAACATTCCCCTGGGATAACGTCGTGTAGTCCACGCGGGCGAAGCCGCGGGCGGAAAGCTAGTATAATATTATAAATGTGAAAGTTTAGATGTTTGGATGTTTAGATGTTTGGATGTTTGTTACTCAATCACGCCAAAACGGCTGAATGGAATTGGCTGAAATTTGGAACACGGGTACTTTGTAGCCTGGAGAGGAACATAGGCTTCTTCTTCTTCTTCTTCTTCTTAACAATACGGGCGGTTTCCGCAACTCGACGTCTATTGCGCCTATTTTGCGTCCGGAGGGTGCGCGGCCAGATCACTCCAGCCAGGAACATAGGCTACTTTTTATCCCAGAAAAACATCACATTCCCGCGGGATAACGTCGTGTAGTACACGCGGGCGAAGCCGCGGGCGGAAAGCTAGTTACTAATAAATTTTAAATAAATGCTATCATTATTTTTGTATTCATATTTGGAGGTAGGTCCTACGGACATTTAATTACTCATGTCGCGACAATGTAATCTCTAATTTTGTTTTCGAGTCTTGTCGCAAGGTCAGGTAAAAAAAATCAAGTTGGAAAGAAAATAAAAACTAGATTATTCTAGACTGAATATACTTACTACTAATAATAAACTTAATATTAATGCGCTTACCAACATTGTCCTGAGTAGGATTGGATTCTAGACAGACAAATATATGTAATGCATTATTTAATGTTATCTCTTTGATGTAAAATTGATATGCGATTTACATTACAAGTACTGTTGAATTATTTAAATATATAATACTCATTTTTTAATTGACACGAAATACAGTTGCCTTTTGTTCAAAATGATTTATATATTGATTTTTCGTTGATATTTCAAACTTATGCGTTCATTCTCCCTATTTTATTTTCAATAAAAAAAATAACATTTTACTATTTTATGCTGTAACAATATTATTAGATTTTGTTTTGTTTATTAAATATTTTAACTTTTAAATGAAAGCTTGTTTTTTAGGGTTAAATTTGATTCAAAGCCAATCTAACCGTACTTAAAGTGAAAATGCACAGTAAACGACATGTGCATTTGAGTGTTTTATGTGGTCAACTCAGTATTATTTTGTGTTGAATTTTAATATTTCACATTTTAATTACTCTATTAATTATCCTTTAAAAAAAACTTGAAATGCTTTCTTATTCTCTTAAACATAGAGTTATTATGATCGCCGTACAAATGGCCGCGAAATGTAAATTTCATTTGGAATTATTTGCCAAACTTCTGACAAAAGGATTCCGCCCAAATATCTTCTGGTCCGGGGAAGACTTTTGTGAAATACCTTTTCTTACTTGTTTTAAAAGGGTTGCGAATGTTTGAGTAAGGATACTTGTGTCTTTTTGTTATTTTAAACTAGCTACTGCCTACGGCTCCGCTCACCTGGATTTCTCTTTTATGTTTATTTTTTAGCCATTTCGAGGTTTCTTTTCGCAGTTAAAGTATTTCGTATTCCTTTTTTATCCTACTTATATCCTACTATATAATATTATAAATGTGAAAGTTTAGATGTTTGTATGTTTGTTACTCAATCACGCCAAAACTGCTGAACGGATTTGGCTGAAACTTGGGACATAGATACTTTATAGCCTGGAGAGGAACATAGGGCTACTTTTTATCCCGTAAAAATATCACATTCCCGCGGGATAACGTCGTGAAGTCCACGCGGGCGAAGCCGCGGGCGGAAAGCTAGTCCTACTAATATTATAAATGTGAAAGTTTAGATGTTTGGATGTTTGTATGTTTGTTACTCAATCACGCCAAAACGGCAAAACGGATTTGGCTGAAATTCGGGACAAAGATACTTTCTAGCTTGGAGAGGAACATAGGCTACTTTTTATCCCGGAAAAATAGCCGCGGACGGAAAGCTAGTTATAAATAATTAAACGTCGATATTACTTAGGTACTATAACAGTTGTCAAAATTCATCAATATGGGTCCCTAGATATAGCCAAAAAACGGTTACAGGCAGACAAAATAGCTTAAAGTATCTCATCAAAGCATTCTAGTGACTTCCTTTGAAACAGAATTTTCGGTTCGTAATTCGACTACTTATGCTGTCGTTTCGTTTGTACCTAGTTACCCAATTAGTTTAATCTCGACTCAAATTCCTACGTCCATACTTTTAATTTGAATGATACGTTTAATGTCATAACGATGTTATTAATATCCTTTCAAGCTGCGATATGCCATGGGAAGATGCCTGAACAAAGAGCCGAACCCGGGACCGCAGGGGGTCTTTCCTTATCTCCCATTCGTTCCCATTTTATGGCGTACTAAATTTTTATATTTGTTTTAATTTTTTTTGTATAATTTGTTAAGTCGTCGTTTTAAGGTTAGCGGTTATTGTATTATTTTTAGTTACTGTCATCGAGATGGTTTTGGGGTATTCTTTATGATAGGTTATCGGGTTTTAAGGCCTTGTTGAATTGTGCATTGCGATTATAGGTAATTTAGATGTTTTTTCTTAATGTTAAACGAAGAATTAATTGAAACTCTATAGCCAGTAAAGCTTAATTTTCTTATTACTTGCCACGAGATTAAATTGCAATACTTTATGTAATTTTTTACATTTTTGCATTCACAATGCAATTTTTACTATTGCAAAACTGAAAATGAAGTATTTAGAAATAAAATATCTTCACATTGATGAAATTAAAGCTGGCTGGCTATACAGCGCGTAAGAAGTATTGGAAAAATTCGACGCTTCTAGTAACGACTCCGTAGCTCTAGCGTTAGAGCAGTCGCCCGGATAGCGAAAGGTCGTGGGTTTGAGTCCCATCGGAGCTGGTTGTGAGACGGGTCGATTTTTTCTACGCATATTGTTACGCATATTTTGTGAGTACTTAGTTGTTTTTCATAATAAATTAATATAATTTTTATTGTTTCAGGTAATAAAATTTTCAACCTAACACGCAGACGAGAGAAAAGGATAAGGATTTGTATGGTTTTTTTTCATGTGACAATTTATCGTTTACGATTCGCTTTATTCAAATATTCAAAACCAATCGGCAACAACAGCTTAAAGTTCTAGCTTTGAAGTTCATTTCAGGTGGAATTCCTTTTGGCTTTAGAGTCCATTTTGGGGAACATTTCCCGACTGGATTTCACTTTGAATGGAATTTGTCCTGCAAAGTCAAAATCTGAAACACAGTGTAGAAGAACGAGTAGGATCACTATTTATTCCTTTAGTGACGACGTTAAAGAAAAAATATACATATGGGGAACATTATTAATAATAATAATTATAATTTTCTTAACACCAATGATCTAGCTCATAAGTAGTTTTCATTAAGAAACTGTGTTGTGGAAACAAGATAACAGATAAATATATACTTATATACTGTAAATAGGTACATATCTAATATATAAGTATAATAAATAATATACTCAATATCTAGACCGCCTCTGTGGTCTAGTGGTTCACACCACCGATTTCAGACCCAGAGGTCCCGGGTTCGATTCCCAGTTCGATTCCCATTCCAACCAAACCGAATACAATAAGTATATTGTATTCGGTTTGGTTGGTGGTAGGACTTGTTCTTAGTCCGCCTGGCTAGCTACCACCGTCTTATCTAAGTCTGACGCCATAACAATGATGTTTTCAGCATTATTGTGTTCCGGCAGTTAGAGATAAGATAGCCAGTTCCTCAGTGATTGAAGATTCTGGGAGTAGTGCGCTTCCACCTTCAGCCTTATCACCACTTAACAGGTGTGATGACGGCTAAGTGCTACACCGTTGTGAATAAAAAAAAGGGGACTGATGCCCGAATACTCGTACGCTACTTATCTTTGGGAGCGTCTCAAACATCATGGCATCTCTTTCATACGTTTGACATTTAAAGTGACAGGGCGATGTTTGAGACGCTCCCAAAGATAAGTAGCGTACGAGTATTCGGGCTTGAGGGGTTCAGAGGGACTAAAAAGCCATAGTGTTCGATGTTCCGAATCCGGGACAAGTGCGAATACCCCGATGTTTCTCACAAAACAGCCCGTTCGAAACCATACCGCTTAGATTATTAAAATTTTTACTTTGTTGCATTCACAATACTTCATTTTCCATTTTTCAACCATACCGCTTAGACTCTGTGATAGTTCTGTGGGTGAAATATTTCAGTCAACCAATAACAAAACTTGGAGTCTGAGGTTATTACAAAGGCTTTTTATTAAAATGAGTCATGAAAAACGGTTGAGTTATTATAAAGGTGTGAAAAGTTAACACATCGATAGACTGAGTTTCTTTCGCATTATAATAATAAGAAGGTATGAAAATATCTTGATTTAGCTCACGAGATGGTTGACATGTGGGACATTGATTCAGCAATTGTTGTTTATTTATTTATTTATTTATTTTATAGTAAAGCACTGCTACATGATACATATTACAATATTTAACAAAAATAACTTAATTCACAAAAATATCTGATATGCATCACAATTATTAGCGTGCATAGCTCTTATAACATATAATCGCAAACGAAAACAGTTCAAACTTTAATTACGCAAAACTACCTATTGACTAAAATATTTTAACAACTTATTCTTAAATACATTAAAACTGTCATTAAAGATGTCTAGATCCTCAATTTGATTACACAAGTTATTATATTCCTGACAAATTCGCACCACGGGAGATTGGAGACCAAGATTAGTTCTCGAAAACGGTAGGGCAAATAACTTGCGTATGCGTTGTCTAGGATACCTACCAGGAACCTGCAATGAGATGCTAGATAATAAATGACTACAGCAAATACCACCATTAATAATTTTATAAAGAAAAAGTAAGTCTGAAGTCCTTCGGCGTGCTTGAAGGCTAACCATTTCAAATTTACTAAGTCGCTGATCGTACGGTTGCCTGTGTGAAAAACCACTTATACTAAAGGCAAGATGTCTGCTGAAAGCTCTCTGGATGCTCTCGATTCTTTGTGAATGCACAGTATAGAAGGGGTTCCAAGCACAGGATGCATACTCAAGGTGGCTACGCACCAAAGCATTGTATAGGAGTATCTTGCTTCTAATATTTTTAAACCCCTTAGTATTCCTTTTGATGAATCCCAGCATACCAGCAGCTTTGGTCACAACAGAGTTAATGTGTGGTTTAAATGTGAGAGAGCTATCTAATAGGACTCCAAGGTCACGAATTTCCTTGACCTCCTCAAGTACATCATCAGCAATACGATAACTAGTTACTAGGGGCGTCTTTTTTTTTGAATATTTTATGTGGTAACACTTACTCGCATTGAGGGCCATGCTGTTTGAATTGCACCAGCCAATAATGGCATTTATATCCTGCTGCAGAGCGTGTTCATCTTCAACCGAATTGATGGTTTTATATAATTTTAGATCATCAGCATATAATAGAAATTTACAGTGTTTTATTTCTTTAGCTATGTCGTTTATAAAAACTAGAAACAACAAAGGTCCCAGATGCGATCCCTGTGGTACTCCTGAGCTGGCGATATAGGTGTCTGATGCAAAGCCATTAACAACCACAGTTTGCGGACGGTTTTGGAGATAAGACTCAAACCATTTCAACAACGGGCCACCTATACCGAAAACACTTAATTTCCTTAAAAGAGCCGAGTGGTTAACTTTATCAAATGCGCTACTGAAATCGGTATAGACAGCATCTACTTGGTTACCTCTGTCGACCTCCCGTGATACGTCCGAAATAAATGATACTAAATTAGTTTGTGCAGAACGGTCCGATAAAAATCCATGTTGAAACTCGCAAAGCTGGCTATAGAGTAGTTTGGTAATCGCCGGGTAAATGAGGCATTCAAAAAGCTTGGCAAAACACGAAAGAATCGAAATAGGCCGATAATTTTTAATAGAATTTATGTTACCCTTCTTATGTACTGGAACAATTCGGCATTTTTTCCATACATCGGGAAAAGTACCATCTTTGAGAGAACGATTAAAAATTAGCGTTAAAGGCTTTGTGATGACTTCCACACAATTCTTGACGAATATTGGTGGAAAAGTATCTGGGCCAGCACCCTTAGAAATATCCAGCTTCTTAATTACTCTTTGTACTTCAGACTCTTCAAACGCAACTGTCGTCAAAAAGTTACTATAAGTTACTATCAGTATATTCAATATTACCATGTTCTTCTGATTGGATGTTACTTGTGGAATAAACAGAAGAAAAATGATGGGCAAAAGAATTTGTGATTTCTTGTCCTGCATTTATTTCCACACCGTCTAAGTACATTTGAGAAGGAATATATGAAGGACTTTTGCGTTTACTCTTAACAAATGACCAGAACGCTTTAGGATTTCTACAAATATTCGCCTCTACCGATTCAACAAACTTACCATAGCACACATCAAACAATTTATGGCATCTGCTGCGTAATAACTGAAATTCAAGTTCATCTCGAGGATTGCTGTATTTACGAAAACGCTTACGCAATTTATCTTTCTCAGCCAAGAGCCTCACAAGATTTCGACTAAACCACGGAGGACGACGAGTTCTTCCAACCACACGACTTGGTACGAATTTGTCTTTAACCTGATCCAAGACCTTATAAAGCTCAGTAACCATATCATTAACATTATTACATTTTTGAAACAAGTCTTTCCATTCAATATGTGACAGTTCCTTAACTATGTTTGTATAATCAGCCTTAAAAAAATTAAAAGCATAACAATTCTTAGGTTTCAAATAATGCATATTATCAACCATGATAGTTAACAATAGACTAGGGTGAACAGGATAGCATTTACTTAAAAGCTGAAGTGGTTCTGTAATGGAGGAATTAGGTACGTTACTTATAATTAGATCTAGATATCTACTTTTACTATTTGCTATACAATTAAACTGTTGTAGGTTATTGGCAAACATAAAATCTACTAAAGTAAATCCCAGCTTTGTATCAAAGTTAGATGGGGTCATAATGGCACGCCCCTCAACCGAAGTCCAGTTAATAAATCCAAGGTTAAAATCGCCAAGAATGATTATATCATCAGTATGATTCAAAGCATTTTCCACAGTTCGCAAAAAATTACACAAAACATTTAACTTGACAGGGGGTGGCAAATACACAACACAAATTAAAATCTTTTTAGCAATATTGTTAACAGCAAGTTGTATCTGAACCCAAACACATTCTATGTCACTATCCCATTGGGAAATTTGAACAGATGGTATTTTATGTGAGACCGCTAGTAATACTCCACCACCATCCTGCTTAGTATTTTTTGTACACAGACGATCTCTACGATATACTTTATAACGTTCATCAAACAATTCACAGGAGGCAACGTTTTTATTCAGCCAAGTCTCGGTAAACGCAACAATATTATAGTTAGAGTTAGAGACACATTTAAAAACATCATCAGTTTTAGTTCTTAATCCCTGAACGTTCTGATAATAAATATTAAATTCATTTACATAATTTTGAGAAGACATTATTACAGATATTTAAATAATGTAACACTAACCACACAAACAATTAAGTCTACTTTATCATCTTCAGACTGTCCACAGACTTCATTACCAATGCTTGGCTGTTCTCATCCTTCCGGACATAAACGCGACCATTACGAACCCAGACGAACTTATATGAAAGCTCCTTCGCCTTTTTGCGAGCTGCGGCATGCAATGCTTTATTTCCAGGCGTAAGATGTTCTGCCACAAAAACAGCTGCGCTTGTTCCTCCAATGCCAAGATGATGACTAGCCAGCTTATCGTCAGAGTTCTTTTTATTAAATTTAACCACTGCGGCTAACATCGCGTCGCGGTTCCGAGCACTGCGCAGCTTCACAATAACTGCTCTAGGTCTTTTGTCCTCTCTCGATAGTTTGGCCACTCTGGTCACATGATGTATACCATCAGACTGTATCGGGTTTTCCACTACCTTAGAGAGCTGAATAACGGTGTTAATTAAATTTTCAGATCTGTGCTCGGGTATCCCATTAATCTCTAAATTGCATTCTCGCATGTGCAGTTCAACAGTATTTAAGCGGTGAGATAACTCGGTAACTGACGATTTTAGTTCTTGATTTTCAGATTTAAGCTCTATTATTAAAGCGCTCTTCTTATCTAAAGAAGAACGCATTTCTTCGAACTGTTTGTTAAAAAACGTCAGAGATTCACCAAAACCAGTAATTTGCCCCGATAACAGTTTAAGCTCATCGGTAACTTGTTCCTTAATCGCACATTTTAAGGCTGCGGATATCTCTTGGGTGATAATTTTACGAAGGTTCTCCTCCGACATGCAGAAATCTACCGTAGCTGCTACGGATTTGTTAGTCGGTGACTTCCGGCGCAAAGTGACATTCGTATGGTTCGAGCTATCTGAAGTCACAGGTTGATCCATTGAAACCATTGATGGTCGAATAGGAGAGTTTGTATTGTCAATTTTAGGGGTTTTGCTGTGACATTCCGGGCACCTCCAATTATTTTTATGAGTATTCTCCATTATCAAAAAACGCTTAAGTCCCACATTTGCGCAATCAACGTCGTACTTTGATTTGCAGACACAACAAACTAAACACTCATTTTTTCTTGTTATAACTTGACGACAACCAGCACAGTTATTAGATGGTGCCATTCTTTATAGTTCAGATTATGAACAAAAGCAATTTATAAAATATAAAAAAAAACTATTGAAAACTTGAGAAAGCGTTCGTGTTAATTTCTGACAACTATTTGTTTCGCACTAAAGATAAAGTACAAACAAATATAAAAAAGTTCATTGAGAAAAAAAAAAACAAAACAAAAAATGCTTGTGTGAATTTGGGCTATTACCTATTTGTTTCGCAATAAAGACAAAGAATAAAATAATAATAATAAAAAAGTTCAGTCAAAAAGGATTTGAAGTCCGTCCTACGGCCGGCAATAGTAGCAGTCTTAACCACTACACCAAATCGACCATAAGGAGATGGGTAAAAATTTGATTCTGTTGGGTCGCAATGAGAGTATCTAATAGATGTATTGTATTGTTTGTATTGACTCAATTCTCGATTCACCTACACTACGCACATAAAAGTTTTTTACACTCATTCACTACCGTCAGTATTTCACCAAAATTCACAGATTTAGCGACAATTCGTTTTGATTATATAAAAGTTTAAGCACTACTAGACAGTTTTATATGCAAGGCAACTGTTTACAACGTTTTTAGAGCCGTAAAACCACTTTTACTACAACTTTACTAGTTCTAAGTGAGGAGCGCACAGATATACGTGTTGTTTGTCCGAATGTTGTCGTAATAGGTGTGGGTAATGGGTGGCGTAATGGGTGTGGTGTTCCGATAGTCATATCTCCCCATGGTCTGATAGCCAAGAGCCTCGATAAACACATTAAGAGGCTTGCGTTAGGTGGATGGATCGGGAGTCAGATGCAGCAGGCACTTCTGGGCACGGCCCGTATAGTGAGAAGGTTCCTGTCTCTGGATCCTTAACCATCGGTAGCCGGGACCCTGATCTTGTTGCCGTTGGGGAACTTCACTTTTGTATTTATAAATGTTATTTTTTAGTGATATACATTGTAAAAATTTATTGTTTAGAAATATAATTTTGTAAGTATTTTAAATGTAATAAAGGGAATAAGGTATGAAATGAAAATCCCGTTTATCAAATAAAAATGTCGCTAGAAATGCTTAAATATTTTTCTACTTACAACTTAACCTACCGCTTCTAACTGAAGTACAGAGCAAGAGTTCACTATTCCGTTCAGAGGGACTAAAGACCCAGTGTCCGATTGTTCCGAATCCGGGACATGTGAGAATACCCGGATATTTCCCACAATACCGCTCGGTCGGAAACCTAACCGCTTAGACTCTTCCATAGTTCAATGGGTGAAATATTTCAGCCATCCCATAACTAATTGAAATCACCATGGTAACCAACTCTGGATATTGAAGGTTCTTGGGATTGGTAGTTGTTGAAAGGGCTTTGGATGAATGGTTTCCAATTCATACGTATATTTATTTTGAGGTAGGTATGAATGCATGATTATATGTTTTATGTAATGAGTTCTAGGAACGATCTTTTGTTAAAGTTATTTAAAGCGTCATTAAATAACTTTAACAAAAGAAAGATGATAGTCGAATGGTAAACGAAACGTGTTTTCAGGTGCCGCTATGTTGAAAATTAACTTTTCGATATTTTCTCGTGTCTATGTGGTACTTAGGTAATAATACCCGTCGTTGTTTCCGATTTCCACAACACAAGTGTTTAAGCCTACTTAATTTTGGCTTAATTTGGGATTAAGAAGTGGCTTCTGCGGTGTAGTAGTTCTTCTGTAGTGCAGTGTAGTGGCTTCTGCGGTTTAATTCACGTGGTATCCATTCCCGTGGGAATATCGGGATAAAATATAGCCATATGTAAAGTGTCACTCGCGAAGAATTACCGATTTTGAAAATAAATCTAATCTTTTACTCTTTATAATATTAGTAAGTGCTTAATAGTACTTATAATTCATAATTACCTACGCAATTCGTAAACTTCCACATTACAATAGACTGTTATTTAAGCTGTCATCTATAATTTCTATCTATAATTCTCTCACTCTATATTTGCTAAGTACACAAAACTCTATTCCAATATCGTCAAACGTCAGATTTTCTAACTAGAATCTATTTCTGTCGAGTCATTTCGATACAATTTCGTGTTTTTCTGTCGTTTCCTCTCGTTCCCGTACAGATGTCTCCGGCGTTCGAATTAATCTTGTGAGTGCGTACGGTAAAAAAAACGGTCAATTCGAAACCCTGTAAAGTGTGTGGTTCCGTCCTATTTAGTCAGGTTAAACAATTAACTTACCTAATAAGTTATGTTAGGAAATGATTCAAACATTTTCTAACAGTAATACATTTACTCACATTTGTTAGGAATTGTTACATGAAATGATTGAAAAATTTTCGGGATCTAATGTTTGATAACAAAATTCTTACAATGTTTCATCACAGCAATGTGGGCGCACTATTGTGGGTTGTTATGTGCGTCAGCCTTTGTATAAATTATCATTTAGTTATGCCCTTCTATAATTTATTTTGGGTATTTTTGTATTGTTATATTAAATTATGTAACACAATATTGTAGATACTCACTGTTAAGGCAGCAAGATAAATAAATAAATTATTTTCCCTTTTGCAAAACTGTTTAGATCACTTATGCCCGAATACTCGTACGCTACTTATCTTTGGGAGCGTCTCAAACATCGCCCTGTCACTTTAAATGTCAAACGTATGAAAGAGATGCCATGATGTTTGAGACGCTCCCAAAGATGATTTGCGTTTGAGAATTCGGGCGTTAAATCTTAATTTTATTTTAGTATGCGACCCTAGTAAGTTTTTAATTTTTTCTGCTTGTAAAGACTTGTGCTCAAGAAAATCTTACTGATACACTTTATTATATTAAAAATACGCAGATGTAGCAACGTGACGGCCGGGAAAGTTTACATACAAACTTAAGACTTGAAGTGGGAGACAAATTGATGTGCGCTGGCACTTAGTTTCTAAAAAAAGTCTTGAGGAACCCTTATTACCGATAGGACGTCACAAGTGACCGATCTCTGGTCACCTGGCATCCAATGATCCATCAGCTGGTAATATATAGGACGTATATTATATGTAATACCGCATGATGTATAGGCGCGTCACTCATGTGATATATCGGTGAAAGAATTGGATCATAGCGGAATTGCTAATCGACAAACCTAGATGGGAAATATGGAAAAGTATCTATTACTCTATTTTGTATGGAAAAAAATATACTATTTAACTACTACTTTATTTGAAATATCCTACTATTATTATAAAGAGGAAAGATTTGATTGTTTGTTTGTTTGCATCGAATAGGCTCCGAAACTACTGGACCGATTTAGAAAATTCTTTCAACATTAGAAAGCTACATTCTTCCCGAGTGACATAGGCTATATTTTATCCCGATATTCCCACGGGAACGGGTACCACGCGGGTGAAACCGCGAGGATCCGCTAGTTTTAAATATTATCTATAACAAAAATTGCATTGTGAATGTAAAAAGTAAAAATAATTTGAAATATTTTTTTAGTAATGATATTATAAAAACTTATTCGTGTAATTTATACCGCTATTCAATATCATGATAATAGAACTAAAACCTGCCAAGTTTGGTCCGAACCACCACACAGAGTTCCTTACGTCGATGAAAGTTGCCGTTTCTAATAAAGTTCATATCAGTATGAGTCTGTGAGGTTTGTTGCAAACATAATATTTTAATTGGAAACGCGGGCAATAGTTCTCCTGCCAATATGTCATTTTACTGAAAAAATATAGGTGAAGCAAGTTATGAAAAGCATAGATAATTCAATTCAATAGATCATACAGGACTATTATCAGGATTATTAAAAACGCAGAATTAACAAATTTATAGTGACGGGTGACTCTTTACTGAGCCATCAGTCAATGGGTTAACATTTAAGTGATGAATATTTGCAAATTTTATGTATTAAACGTTATTATAATTCTTACACTTTCTTTTGTGATATTCGAAACATAAATGTTTATAAGCTACCAATAGAAATAAATTTATTTGTAAACATAGGGTGGGGAAATATAGATCGTACTTAAAAATAAACATGAAGTATCACTATGTTTGACCAATAATAGGCATACAAATTTGTTGTCTTGATATTACAATTATACAAATAAATCATTAATACATAATTTCTGTTGAACTTCTGTTGAATATTATTCAACAGAAGTTCAACAGAAATAAGTATTCGCCTGCGTTGTAAGCTATGTATTTTGCCTGATGGTCATTTTTTATCAAGCAACTTGCTTGAGGCAAGGTAACTTCAGGTCGATGTAGTGATGTAGGTGAACTACATGCCACAATGTAACACGGCGAGGCACGGATTCCCGCGTGCGTCAGATTTGTCAGACAGATGTTGCACGGAGCGGCGCGCTCGAGTGCTTGCTCGACGCGCTGTTAAGGCCGCTGCTGCTGTACACATTTGGCATTAAGCCTTGGGCCAAGCCTTGGGCCAAGTATTGAGCCAATATATTGGGGCAACGTGTAGAGAGCTACTTGGTAGTGTGTTGGTAGTTGGCGCCAACATTGGCCACCCACCAACAATTAAGTAGCTCTCTACACGTTGGCTCAATATATTGGCCCAATGCTTGGTCCAATGTGTACAGCGGCCTTTACGTTGTTAGTTGTAGCGCTTGAAAGATGCACTTCTGAACGTAACTTGAAGTTTATTAAAGTTGAGTTGACCTATTTGTTGCTGTTGTCTCTTTGTCAATGACACCAAAAAAACTAACATGGACCCAAATTAATTGTTGTAGTTATTATTCACTTGACTGTCTTAAATCTACAGCAAGGTAAGTTCAGGTTGATCTAGTAATGTAGGTGAACTAAATGCCATAAAATGTAACGCGGCGTGGCACGAATGCCCGCTTGCGTCAGACGTGTCAGACAGATGTGGCATGGAGCAGTACCATGCAGTACACTCGGAGCGCTCATGTAACGTTGTAGCGCTTTGAAGATGCGCTTAGGAACGTAACTTGACGGTTATTAAAGCTGAGATGACGTATTCGTTGCTCTCCATCGCTCTTGATCAATAACACCATCAGATTAACACTAACACTTAAAAACTAACATGGACAGAAATTAGGTAAATGTTGCGTTTTTAACTGTCCATTAAAAAATCCATTTATTAGTACCTATGGATTTATTATGCAATGTAACTTCAGGTGGATTACTAGTAATGTAGGTGAACTGCATGCCACACTCTGTAACGCGGCGTGGCACGAATGCCCGCGTGCGTCAGATGTGCCAGACAGATGTGGCATGGAGCGGTACACTCGAGCACTCATGTAACGTTGTAGCGCTTGAAAGATGCGCTTAGGAACGTAACTTGACGGTTATTAAAGCTGAGATGACGTATTCGTTGTTCTCCATCGCTCTTGATCAATAACACCATCAGATTAACACTAACACTTAAAAACTAACATGAACAGAAATTAAATGTTGCGTTTTTGACTGTCTAAAATCCATTTATTAGTATGGATTTATTATGCAATGTAACTTCAGGTGGATGTAGTAATGTAGATAAACTGCATGCCACACTCTGTTGAGTTGACCTATTTGTTGATTTCCGTGCCTCTTTGTCAATGACACCAAAAAACGAACATGGGCCCAATTTAAATATTGTATTATTCACTTGACTGTCAAAATCTACAGCAAGGTATGTTCAGGTTGATCTAGTAATGTAGGTGAACTAAATGCCATAAAATGTAACGCGGCGTGGCACGAATGCCCGCTTGCGTCAGATGTGGCACGGAGCGGTACACTCGAGCGCTCATGTAACGTTGTAGCGCTTGAAAGATGCGCTTAGGAACGTAACTTAACGTAACGTAACGCGGCGTGGCACGAATGCCCGCGTGCGTCAGATGTGCCAGAAAGATGTTGCACGGAGAGCGGTGAGGTGGGAAACCCTCGCATCCGAAAGAAACATTTTTAACAAATGTTTAACAATTTAGCAATGCTGGCCTACAGCGTTAACAAGTAATAGTAAAATTAGACAATCTTGTAAGCCTTTCGGCAGCTGAGTTGTTCAGAGCATCGTGCCAAATACCCGGAAGCGAGGGTACGAACCCCGCCTGAAAGCTACATAAAAAATTACTTGTGAAAGCATAAAAATAATTTTTCACTTCTCATGCTCGTAAAGTTCGTGTTTATGTTGGGTATAGGCGGCATAAAATCGCTTTTTATGCTCTAGTGCATAAAGTAAAATCTTCGTCTAAGTCTCAGACTTTAAGACAAAGGTCGTCAGGTAAACAGTCACACACGCAATTAAACTTCGTTAAATAAACTTTATTAATACCTAACGTATTTCATTGTTTCTTAAATTTTGTACATAATCCATGTTAAATTATTAAATTAATAAAACTAGGCAAAATTAATGAGTTTTCTAAGGAATAAGTATTTCAAGAGTATTATGGACTGCGATCTATGCTAAAGTCACTGTGCTGCCAATGCTCGTATAAAAAAAAAGAAAAAGAAAGTCTTCCCGCCAATATGGCGAAGTCTTTATTTTTTCTTTTTTGCAATATTGTTATTTATTTTCCTCACACTCGAAGTGAAAAGCAGAGTGTATAACTCGTACATAAAACCCATTTTACCCTCGAATTGACTATCCACTGGATATTGGATATATACGTCTCGGGTAAAATGGTACCTTTTATGCACTTGTTGTACAATCTACTATTAAATCTCAATTCTTACTTTTTGTGTTCAAGCGCTAACTACCCAAGATTCAGAATGACGGGTTTTGACTACATCTAAATCAAATTTTTTTCTCTCGGCTTTACGGCCATACTATCTGACTGAACCGTGTTGGCCTGTCATAAGTATTATAATGTTCAAAGTTTTCCTATGGTAGAAAAATGGAAAATGAAGTATTTAGAAAAAATCGACCCGTCTCACAACTAGCTCCGATGGGACTCGAACCCACGACCTTTCGCTTTCCGGGCGACTGCTCTAACCACTGAGCTACGGAGTCGTTACGAGAAGCGTCGAATTTATCCAATACTTCTTACACGCTGTATAGTCAGCGTTAATTTCATCAATGTGGAGATATTACTACCCTCACACTAAATACTTCATTTTCCATTTTTCTGTAATAAAAATTGCATTGTGAATGCAAAAAACTAAAAATTAAAATAATTTTCCTATGGTGTTAATTATGCAATCATAGAGGAGTTTATAAATATGTATCCTTGTTCTCTAGGATAGATGGCAAATTCGCGGGAATGCTCTTGTTTTTATATATCTACAGTAAGCCATCTATCATAACATAACATAACCATCCTCTGTAAGCTTCATCTTCATCTTCTTCATCTGTAATCTTCATTTTCTAAATTGATTCTTTTCAAATGAGATCTAAATGGTCCATCTAATCACAGACTACTTTTTCCAGGTTCGTCATACTATGCCAGCTATGCTTGCCGTATATAAAAAAGGTCATCGTGATAAGATGAGAATCACTATGATGAAATAAGACGATTTTGTCGGTCCTTAACCGAATAATAATAATAGTTTTACTATATAAGTATTGGTAAAAAAAAACATTAAGCTGAAAATATTTTGTCGATACGACAGAGAAAAATGAGTCACTTCAGGAAAACATAAAAAGCGACCTAATTACGAAGTAGCAATCTCTTCCAGTCAAAATTAATCAATTGTGTCCAAAAATTGCCATAATAAATCTTCTTCCACTACCTCCAAACAGGTGACAAATTTTCAGTGAAGAATAAAAATAAAAACATACAAATCACTCCCACAAAACAAACCTGTCTATTGTCACCCATAAACAACTAATCGGCTTATAATAATAGATTATAGCATCGACAAAAGATCGCCATTTTGCAGTTCAATAAACAGTCGCCAGGATAATGGTATTAGGTTTTTTTTTTCTTTTTAAAGGCGAAAGGATAGTGACATCTGTGCAGGTTGGTGATGGGAAAGGGTTCGGTGGATTTTTGAGTGAAACATCTTATTTTGTTTAAATATAGGTACTATTTCAGAATAGTTTTGAACTTGATTTAATTTTCTAAAGCGATGACAGTATTAAAAATCTTAATTATAATTTGAAAATAAAATTAATTTATTTAAGACATAATATATTAGTTTGATTTTGACTTTGGCGAAAACCTAGAAGTAGTATGATTTGGCATTTTTAAATACAAACTGATTTCAGTGATGATTCAGTGCAGGCATAACTGAAAAAATATGTTTAGGTCTCACCTCACCATCATTAAACATTTTACAGAAATACTTACTTAGTAACAATACCTAACTAACCGAATTCGAACTTTGAACTACCGACTGAGCTTTAATTCCAAATACCCATATCGTACTTGTATCTACAAACAAATCCCAATCCGAATTGTGTGTTCATGTTGTGAACTGTACCTACAATCAGGGACAAATTCGGTGAACCACCACTTCTTTTCATGTGGCCGGCCGGCTCTCTCATCGTTTACCTGCAGTCTCTATCCCTTATTTATTTAACTACCCTAATTTAATACTTATCCAAATAGTAAAAGGTTCTGCGCGTGTATGGCGAGGCACCAGCCCCAAAGCACCAGCCACAAGAAAAAAGTAAGAAGTGGTTCACCGCATTTGTCCCTGAGTGTACATTATCGTGCAAGAATATTGAAAACCAGGGCCTGTCATATTTAACGAAATGTCAAAACAAAAGCCAAACCAGCCACCTAATAATTCCGAAAACAACGTCGAATTCTTATTTCGAACCATCTCGCTTAAATTCCGAATACCTCATCGAATAGTTGGGTACATCCCTACGGAGCGTTGCACGCAACCCTCACCTGTCGCTGGCTTCAGTTCAGGATAGTGTTACAGCACTTGTACGTCATCGCATCGGCGCCGTCTGCGTGAAGACCTGAGGGTTAACGTTCTAATTTCGAACTTTCTTTGGGTGCAAATTTTAATTTTTTTTAATGTAAACTGTCTGTTGACTGTTTTAAATTGAGACTTAAGCCGTTAACGTTAAAGGGTTAACGTTCCATTTTTGAACATCCTATAGGCTAATTTATAGTTTGTTTATTTGAAACCTGTTAGGCTGTTTTGAAGAGGTTAGTTCTGTCAGGGTCCCTTTCGTTTTGATAGGAATCTTTTTTCTTGCCTTTTGATGTTCATTTTAATATTACTTTGTGATACATATTCGTTCGTCAGTTTTATTCTTAGAGCACATTGTGAAAACCTGTGTTCGGTCTCAGAGTCTCTGTTTAGAGCTTCAGATAGAGGTTAATTCTTTCTTATTTTCGAAACTGATATATTTTTGTCAGTTTCTGTTTTGTTTTGCTGAAAAAAGTACTTTTTCATAAATGAAAGTTTTATTATCTGATAGTCTTATGCATAGATAGAGATTTCTTATAGCTTAGCTTCTTTTCTATTTTGTTGTTAAAAAAAATCAAAAGAAATTAATTGCGATGCGTTTATTTACAGTTCCTCAGTGATTGAAGATTTCGGGAGTAGTGCGCCTCCACCTTCAGCCTTATCAGCACTTAACATCAGGTGTTTTATGAAGGCTAATTGCTACCCTGCTGCGTATAATATAAAACATTTTTTTTTAGAACTGCTTCCAATCCATTCCATACAAATTCCGATAGTGTGTTTGTGTGTTTGTACGTCTTTCACATCTAAGCGGAGCAACGGATCAGCGTGATTTTCTGATATTGTGATAGTTTGGGATCTAGAGAGTGAAATAGTTTACTTTTTATCCCAGATAAATATCACATGCCCGCGGGAAAACGTCGTGAAGTCCACGCGGCGGAAGTCGCGAGCGGTAAGCTAGTCATTTCATAATACAAACACATTATACAGTAGCAGTAAGCTTCTAGCGAGGTGTAACAAGTGCCACTTTGAACCGTCACGGGTTCGACGCTCGGTCGAATTAATTAAGGCGAAACCAGTTGGCTTTGCCGTAATAACGCAATTCCGGAGGACACTGTGTAGCTCCGTTTCTTTAAGCAGGGTTGGCAAAATGTACAATATACTTGGAGTGATTTATTTTAGGGTAGTAATTAACCAATCGACTAAAATTGAGGAATTAATATAAATGACTCAGTTGGATGGACTCATTGAGGAATTTTGATATTGCATTGTATTCATGAATACCATATTTGCATACATACCAATTAGATTTTAGAATTAAAATAAAAAAATAAAAAATAAATAACTTCTTACATTCACACCAATTATCTAAGCCCATTTTAATTTCATTAAGAAACTGTATCATGGAAAACTTGATAAAGGATAAATATATACTTAAATACTTTTTGTTTGTAAATACATAAGTACTTAATATACATAGTAAACACCCAGACCAAGACAAATAGACATGTTCATGCACACAAATATTTGTCTCGTTCGGGAATCGAACCCGAGACCACTGGCGCAGAAGGTGGGTAGTATACTCATATCATCATCATTTGTAATTAAAATCATATCTTTCAGTAAATAAGGGGAATTTTCAAGGTTATGTCGAACTATCATTTTTTATTAGTATGTTACGTTTACTTCACTGTCCCGAAATTAACAATCAACTCACTCAATTTTATCCCTTGTTTTTTTATTATGCTGTAAGGCCGTGGTACAGCTACTACTTAGTGATCTAAAGATCACTTCAAGTTTTTGCGATTAACTTATCTACCAATACTTCCACTCGTAAATATTAATATGTTCTTACTTCTTATGCACATCGGGGTAGCACTTACAGTCGTCACAAATTAAGATGCCCGTTTTGACACATGGTAATGACCCTAGAATGTAACTTGTTACGAAAACCAAAAAATCTAATAAATGTTGATTACTTATCAAAGGCGTTTGAAAATAATATGTTAAATTTTTTAACGCATCATAAATTAAGGCAAAGTGTATTCCGCCTATTATTTCTGAGTTTATTTTAAAGTAAACGCAGATTCGATTAACTACGAAACGTCTCGAAAAACAGTTACGATCTCAGTCTTTATTTTTTTAAATACTAGTGTTGTAACCGTTGTGTGCAGGATTTCTCCAGATTCATTCAATTTTATCGAAATAATCGTTTTAACCACTTTAATAGATTAATTTGTAAAATTGATCTTTTTTGTGTGAAAACTAGATTGGCGCTTAAAGCATTAGTGAAATTATGAATTGGCAACAATGATTTCGATAAAACGGTTTCTAGGTAAACGCACACTTATCCAAGAAGAACGTTTCGAACGAACCGAATGAAAAAAATCTTTAGATAAAACCTAGACAACCTTGCACACATCACCATGTCGAATCGCCACGTTCACCTTTTTAGAGATTTCTTAAAATACATTTCGTTCGGCTCGTTCGATGCGCTCGCATGGGACAAGCGTGCGTTCACCATAAGCGGCCTGTACACGTTGGCCCAACCACTGGCCAGTATACATTGACACTTTTAAACGAACAAATTTGAAAAGGTTCTTTCAAAAGTGTCAATATACGATGTATTGGCCAATGATTGGGCCAACGTGTACAGGCCGCTATAATAAGTAATGTATGTACCATGGGTAACAGCGTCGCGTAACCACTTCTAAGTTTAAAATGGCTTGCACGCCGCGCCGTCACCACATACGTTTAGTTCGTGCAGGGGCGATACGCGCGCACACGATTTTTGTTGCTAAGTGGTTAAACAACGCTGTTGCCCATAGTACCTACTCTATGAGCATGTCTGTGCTGTGAGCTGTAGTTAAAACACTTGCACTTTTATATAAATTATGCAATTTCAGTGGATTCGATTCAAGTTTCTAGACCATAAAAGGTCACATTGTACTTTAATAATATATTTATTTAAAGTATAAGTAGGTACCTATATAGTAAGTTTAACATTTTATAATAATAACTTTAGTCTTAATCCACATAAGTTGCAAACCTACTATAATCGATTAATTACTAAGAACCTTAATCGATTAATCGCGAGAATCGATCACAGACTCGTATGGTTACATGCCTAATCACGTCACTTTGGCATGTGTCAAAACGGGCATCTTAATTTGTGACGACTGTAGCCTTCATCACACCTGATGTGAATTGGTGATAAGGCTGAAGGTGGAAACGCACTACTCCCGGAATCCTCAATCACTGAGGAACTGGTTATCTTATCTCTAACTACCGGAACACAATAACGCTGAAAATTGTTATGTCGTCAGACTTAGATGAGATAGTTATAGCTAGCCAGGCAGACTAAAAACAAGTCCTACCACCAACCAGCCAATCATAATCTATCTCTGCTACTGTTTTGAAATCAAAATTTTACATCGCGCCAACCCTACAATCGTAACTGAGTTTGAGCTAAGAAGGGTTGTGTTGTTAGCTCGGCTGAGGAGTAATAGGTATTATGAGTAAATTGAGTTATGGGCCGATTCGACCCCGGACGAATCTCTCCCATTCTTGAGTGGTCTCAGTCGAAACGTCAACATTTAACCGGTTCATTTGCATTCTCTTTCGAGGACTTCTTTTATTTTGATGTGTTTCTTTTATACCATTAGCATTTGGAGGGATGACAAAAAATATGCTGCTTAAATTTTGAGGTCCATATGCAATAACTGAATTACTTTTACAAACTTGCACATTTTTAGCTGATATTTGTTGAGATAAAGTTTGGTAGAGAATTCGGTATGAAAATCACCACATCTAATCACCCCCGAGTATCATCATATTGGTATTATGAGTTAATTGTATTATGGGTTAATTCTACCCCGGACGAATCTCTCCCATCCTTGAGTGGTCTTGAGTAGTCGAAACCTCTACATTTTTTTATCCACTACGGGGTAGCACTTGGCCTTCATCACACCTGACGTTAAATGGTGATAAAGCTGAACGTGGAAGCGCACTACTGCGGGAATCCTCAATTACTGAGGAACTGGCTATCTTATCTCTAACTGCCGGAATACAACAATGCTGAAAACATCGTTGTTATGGCGTCAGACTTCGGTAAAATGGTGGTAGCCAGCCAGGCGGAAATTGAACAAGCCCTACCACCAACCAAACCGAATACAATATGTACTCTCACTGGGAATCGAACCCGGGACCTCTTGAGTCTGAGACCGGTGGTGTGTACTACTAGACCACAGAGACGGTTAAACTGACTGACTGACTGACTGGTTGGTAAATAAAGTTGGAAAATGTTTGTAGAGATAAACTCTTTAACGGACTGCGAAATCATAGTCATGATTCACTAGTTGTGTGTGATATAAAAAAACCTTTCATAATGAATGAAATATGAACTATGAACAAATGTGAGCTATAAAAGAATATTCATTATAATAAAAAACCAAACCCTCGTGATTAAATATATGTATACAGTAACTACGTTTATTACCAATGAATCCCAATTGAAAAAGTCGGCCCAGTTTGATGAGATGTGATGGGGTAAATAGGTTCATAAAAAGTCCTTGCGTTGTACCAAAATGTTACGAAGGTTACTTTAAAAAAACACCCTATTATTCCATTTTCACGGCTGCTCTCTCACCAAACATGCTGGGATCAACAAAGTATAAAGTTTCGCTAAAAAAACTAAACAAGGCTCCTCAAAATCCGGATTATATTTAATCTTTAGAAAGTTGGTGCGGAAACTGTTTTTCGACGGGTTTTTTTGACGTTTGCTTTCGGCGGCTTCGTTAACCAATATGTGCCGATTTGTGTTCTTCGTCTGTCAAAACTAAGGGTGTCTTTATGAACTTGATTAATTTGCTAGATTATGCAGCATGTCATCGATTCAATATGAGGTCTTTTTAAAATGTTACTGATCACAATGCATAAGGAAGAAGTAGTAAAAGGGCGCGCGTGAAAACCCTTTTTGCTCAAAACAGTAAACTATTCATACATTTTACCTTTGTACAATTTCGCTTCCCTCTAAATATCATTTTGTAAGATAAGCTTATATCAAGCTTGTGTAAGTCTGTTAAAAAAGTCTTGAATGGGGGTGGTAGGAAAATATTGACGATTCATAAGTACAATTTATTATGTCTAAGTGAATAAAGAATATTTTTATCTTTATCTTTATCTTTAAGATTAATTTTCATTTTTGTTGTTTAAGTTATTTAAACCCAGTTTTATGGCATTTTTACAGCGTTTTATGCGGAAAAAATTACGCGGTGACTTGGGTTGCGACTGCCTCATTTGATAAATCATTAAGCCTACTTACACAATTCATACACTTCTCCTTCAGGGTGGGGATAGCAGGGTATTCCTTTGCCTCCCTCTCCCCCACGTGAGAATAGATGAAATTCGGTTTGTTTCCGGAAAATATCATGTCCCGCGGGATAACGTCGTGTAGTCCACGCGGGCGAAGCCGCGGCCGGAAAGCTGCTGATAATAATACAAGACATGATTCTTGGAGCGTTCGCGAATTAGTTTGTGTGATTATAAACCAGATTTGAAACAAAAAAGATGCATTTCATTGCTCATCTTTGAGAAATGTTAGTCCATTTAATATCATGTTACTAACATTAACGTTACTATCCAGGCATACGAAGTCAAAAGCAGACAGTATTGTAAAGATATTAACTTTATTTTGTATTCAGAAATTATTTATTTAGATCCTGGTAATTATCTTTTACTTATTTACGATATCTCTCTGAAATACTCTGAATGGTCGTTAAAACGTGTCGAATTTCACAAGGAAAAATAAAAAAAGAAGTTCCTTTTAATATTATTTTTTGTCATATACAGGCTACAATACATCAAAATTAATCTTTTTCACGGCGAAGTCGGCGAACTTGCGCTTTTATATGGTCAACAATACGAGTGTTTTTTCTTTGACAATTGTCTAGTCTGATGTGATGATATCAGTACCCAGATATCATTAAAGCGTACAGCATTTTGTGGTATCATTTCAGCAAAAACCTCATAAAAGCAGTAATATGTCCCTCAAACGCCAAAATAAGTAATAACTGGACTGGACTAGAATTCTCTTTGTTGCTTTTAGCGAAAGCCGCTTAAGGTTTTATTAAATCGCTGAAAATATACTTACTCATTTAGCGAGCAAAACTGTTTTCATAGTATTTTCAGTGTCCCTTTTTATAATGTTACTGTTCCTTTAAGTGGAAATGAATTTGTATTTACGTTTTTTTTACTTTGAATGGGTTTGCTCTTGATCCCATCAAGCCCATGGGCTAGGACAGGGTCTACGATGGAGCCGAGCTAACCCAGAAGGTGCCTGTTCACTCTTGCTTTGAAGGCGGTCGGGTTATAAGTACTCGGGAATCTGTATTCCCGAGTACTTATAACGCAGACGCAGGGAGGGAGTTCCACTCCTTTGCTGTGCGCAATATACCTAAAAGATGTTGAGTAGCGCTTGGTGCGACATTTAGGAATATCAACCAAGAAAGGGTAGTAGCTTGCTGTGCTTCTGGATGTCCTATAGAAGAAGGGGGATGGCGGTATGAGCTCATGCAGCTCCTGATTTACGTGTTCGTTAATAATTAGTTTTTGGCACGTATTGTTCATTTATATAAGTATAGTACTTTTGCGGATTTACAATATAACGAGTTTTGTTTTTATTAGTAAATTTAAATTTATGTTTCATATTATAAAATGCAGGAAGCCGCTGGATGCGGGCAGCGCAGGACCGATCGTTGTGGAGATCCTTGGGGGAGGCCTATGCCCAGCAGTGGGCGTCGTACGGCTGAAATGATGATGATGATGATTATAAAATGCGAAAGTTTCGATGTTTGTACCTATTATGAAATCGGGATTTTATTCATGTTTAAATGTGTTGTCAAATCCCCGACATTTCGGCGCAGTTGCACACTCCATGAAAGTAGTAAAAGTTACCACGAAAGTCTTATTTCAATGTTTGTTTCTCCATCACAGAGCGGCTGCACGGATCTAGATAAGTACTACTTTTTACTCCAGGAAAATATCTCATTTCTACGGGAATACATCGTCTAGCTCACGCGGGCAAAGACGCGAGTAGAGAGCTAGGTAACAATAATTTGAAATTATAAATAACATTTTTAATCTTCATCATCATCATCAGCCATTTAAAGTCCCTGGGGCACTGGCCTTCCTTATGGATGGATAAGGAGAATGAGCCGTGACCCAACCACCACGCGAGTCTAATGCTGGTTGGTAGGTATATTAACGACTGCAAATGCAGCCGGGACCAACGGCTTAACGTGCCTTCCGAAGCACGGAGGAGCACGAGATAAAAGTTTTTGGTCACCCATCCCGTGACCGACCATACCGAAAGTTGCTTAGCTTCAACTGAACGCGAGCTAACCACTACGCCACGGGCTCTTCTACCTACTGACCAACCGACAAACTGTTTCCCTTAGGCTGCATTCGACCAAACTTTTATTCCAAGAATAACGCTTATACTTTTGGATAGTAATGTCCGACTTACTTATCTGACAGTAAGCGATATTCTCGGAATAAAAGTTTGGTCGAATGTAGAGTAATACTAATTTGTCTTTTGTTTAACGTTTTTTTTAAACCATTTCCCAGTTCTCATTCTATTTATACCTGTCCCAGTTCATATAAAATCATTGACTAGGATTACCATAAAAATATCACGACGTCTCATAGATTATGTTAAGCGAGTTATTATGAACCTGGTCACGTGCCCACTTTAATACCTAGCTCAACATTCTTATTCATCGATTTTCAAATCTTATAGGTGGAGCAAACGAGCTTCTTTTCAACCGACTTCAAAAAAGGAGGAGGTTCTCAATTCGTCGGAAACTTTTTTGTTGTTCTACTCTATTTTGCAGTTCGGCTTGTTTGTATAGTTTTAATTGTTTACTTAGAAATGGTACGTAATTATGTTGCTTTAAATAACCCTATGCATAAGAGCTACTTATTAAAAAAATTTCCTAACCCTGGCTGCACACGGGCCACTGAAAAACGTTGCTACCGACCGACCATTTTCCTGTATTTTTTCATATAGGGTAAAAACAGGCAACCTTAATTCAGTGGCTGAACTGACGTGCTGAAATTAGCGCCAAATTCAAAATGCATCTGTGTGTGAGTTTTGCGAGTGGGGCGCGTTATCGACTGGGGCACGTATGCCTGGTTTACCTGATTTTATAAAAAAAAACAGCTGTTCCATACATTTCAGTCGAGTCGATGTTGTACTTTGTATGGAACAGTTGATTTTTTTTCGCGATTTCGTGGTTGGCCCCATAGTAAAAATTGTTCGTATTGATGGAAACTATCATCCTCTAAAACCGTTGTACTAATTAAAATTTTGAGGTGTGTAAACGCCGACGACCATCGACGACGCTGATAGTCGTCACTTGTTTCTGCTGCAAGCGGCGCCGGCGGCGTTTGTGGCTCGTGTGCGGAGACGGTTTATCTATATATATAAAAATGAATCCCTATTTCCCTTGGTCACGACATCACGCGTGAACGGCTGGACCGATTTGGCTAATTATGGTCTTGAAATGTTCGTGGAAGTCCAAGGAAGGTTTTAAGGAGGGGTAAGTAGGGGTAGAGTAGAAGTTGGGTAGGGGTAGGGTAGTAGGGGTAGGGTAGGGGTAGGGTAGGGGTATGGTAGGGGTAGGGTAGGGGTAGGAGTAGGGTAGTGTAGGGGTAGGGGTAAGGTAGGGGTAGGGTAGGGGTAGGGTAGGGGTAGGGTGGGGTAGGGTAGGGGTAGAGTAGGGGTAGGGTAGAGGTAGGGTAGGGTAGGAGTAGGGTAGAGTAGGAGTAGGGTAGGGGTAGGGTGGGGGTAAGGTAGGGGTAGGGTAGGGATATGGTAGGGGTAGGGTAGGGTAGGGGTAGAGTACGGGTAGGGTAGGGTGGAGTAGGGGGTCGGGCCACGGGAACGAAGTCGCGCTGGGTCAGCTAGTCATTTAATAAAAAAGTGACTAAGGCCAAACATAATCGCATTTAATTATCTTAGATCTTTCTAACTACGCAACATAGTTTTAATGCGGTTTTCATCAATAGACACAGAGGAAGGCAAATATACAGGATGGATTTATTTCATGATTCCTGCAGGCCCCCTACAAGGTGGACCGACGATCTGGTCAAGGTCGCGGGAAGCCGCCGGATGCGGGCAGCGCAGGACCGATCGTTGTGGAGATCCTTGTAGGAAGCCTATGCCCAGCAGTGGGCGTCGTTCGGCTGACATGATGACCTGCACGGGTAGCATGATGAAATCTAGAAAGGCTTTGTTTTACCGATTTTAGATTTAATGATTATGAGTTTACCCTTTCGATTGATGACATAACAGTACAGGCTGTTTTTTTTTTCGAATTTTAGCCGGTTTGATTACAGGGCAGCTTAATTTTAAAAATCTTTTTAATGTAGTTTAGTTTCTTTTCATAAATAAGGAAATGGTTTTTAAGTGAAATTTCCTATCTCTCAGTTTCTATATACACCCTGTATATGTAGGTACAATGTTCGTGCAAAGCTGTGACTGATTTTTAGTAAAACGGAGGTCTAAGTACTCTGTGTCATCTTCCCCTTAACTCAATTTATGATGATATAATTATTTTCTGTAGTATATAATACATTTTATTGAAATGTAAAATTCTATTTCAGCTCTAATAATTATGTTTGTAAAGACAAGTCACAAACTTTTAAAACGTAAATAAAGTAAAACAAACCAGAAACCAATGAATGCAAGTGGCAGCTCGAAGTCTAAATCATGCAGGATTGCAGGATTTCACGCGACAAATAGCGCGTCTGCATAGCCTCATATGCATATGCAATATCACTATTTTCTGCATCCGGGAAGCATAATGTGCACTAGATTGGAACCCGGCATATCGTGTGCCGATTTTATAAAGTCGCCCTCAATATGTCAGCTTGAAAGATCACCTAGTGGATTCCTTTTGACTTTGAGCGTACGAAGTGGAGTTAGTGAGTGTAATGGATGTGTTTTCGTTCGTATGCCTTTTTTACACTCAAGCCAATTAGCCTAGTCCCAAAGTAAGCACTGTAAAGGCTGTGTTTTAAGATACTAGGATATCGGGTACAATGCATAATATAATGATGGATGTACGAGTATCGATACTTAAGTAATTTTAATCAAAAGCAGCCGTGCATCACAAGCATATATTCTGTTCCGGTGATAATCTTTGGAACTAATACATTTTTCATACGACTGTCCCATTTTGACAGCTAATTTTGTATTGCAAGTGGCTCCTCCGTCACGGCTGTCACCGGAACATATAGAAATGTGACTATAAACTAAACCGTCCGTCAAAGGCTGTCAAATTATTGAATCAAAGTTTCCTTTACGACCGAAAGAGGCGCTGTGGTTTTCATATAATTTTATACGATCACTATAACGTGCTTGGAGTACTGACTGCAATGTCTCAAACCCGACCGGGGATCGAACAAGGGACCTCAGAGATAGTAGCACCTTCAAAACTGGTGCGCTCGCCACTCAACCATGAAGGTCGTCATAACTAATGATACCATTATAACTATTATGAAAGACGGGAGTAACGGTCACGTTATTTAGTCACGGAGTAACTCAGTTACTCCGTGATCAACTGATCATGGCGTGTGCAACTGCACCGAAATATCGGGAACTCCAAAACAAATATAAACATGGTAAAAATCCCGTCTTTCATAATAGTTATAGGGACCATGTAAGTTTAGAATATTATAATGATACCATTGTTACTAAAAGTTTCAAACCTCTTCGCATACACGCAAAACGTTTTCTACATTTGTCGTATAAAAAATCTGTGGCGATATAAAACCTCGCGTAAGTACAGTTGGCCGCAAAAATACGTCGCCGGGGCCCGGTATATCCCGTTTCCCCATTCACTCGCGCACCGAATGTAAGGAAACTAAATAATATTTTCAAAGAGAACTGGCTGTAATAAATTTCAATGAGCAGTAAGTCGCTAATTTTCAACTGAAAACGCCCTTTTTTCTGAAAAAGTGACAAATTAATTTTAGTTTGAGCAAAATCAATTTGTACTATTAATAAATAATTCAATTGTAGCAAGTCATTATTCAAGACTGCTGTCTTGGTTCGTTGTCGGTCGTAAAAACGAATAAACGTTATAATTTCTTTACGTGACTGAATGTTAATCATTCTTGAAAGCAATTTTCAATAATGACTAACATTTGAATCCTTTACTATTCCAGAACGTATTAGTTCTAAATACGAGAATACGAGTAAATTATGTTATATTCATAGTCATAAATTTTTATTCATATAGATTAAATAAAATTAATGCTTATGAATCGTCCAACATTTTTTTACCTACCACCTGTTATGGACATCTTTTAACTGACAAGAAAAACAGGCGAAAAAAACTCATCAGCTTTAACAGAATTGTATCAAATACCCGTTGTATATATCCGTCCTTTGAAATACTATTAGGATCTGTTTGACACTAAAATCTGTTAGAACTGAAACATAGGATTCTGCTTTAATATTTTACTAGCCAGGTGCTTTTACCATTGCGACGAGATATTTTCATTCTTAACCCTCTTTAGTATGAAAATTTCCCATTGAAGTGCATTTTCTCGGGTTCGGGAAATACGTAACAAGCCCTCTCAACCTCTCATATACAATCAGGATTGATTTATTTTTAAGACGACAGATATTGTACGATGTTCGCACTTAGCTTTTGCTTGCGTTGTAGATCAGTTCGTCTTTTGATTTAGATTTCGTTTTAATGTAAATAAATATTATCAGTAGCCCTAGCATAAACACTGTCGTTATAGTAACCGTTATTGTGATCATGTTATTTTGCATGAAACCGATCAGCACCTCCTTGGGTCGCTTAGGGAACTGCAAAATACATGTTTGACAGCAGCATTGCACTTTGAAAGCTTTTGAAGGACGGAATAGTTGCTGGCCTATTTTTTTGTCTTTATTAACACTTTCAATAACACTATTCACTCGATCATGTACCAAATACGGCACACAGTTTTCCATACAAATTGAAGTCACGTGTATAAATGTTGTGTCAATTTGTTCAAGATGCGATAACGGTTGACATGGCAGTACGTCTCTTTACGAAGGCGTACAGTCAGCATCAATAGTAGCTTAGCATATGAAATTTTCAAATTAATGTTACGGTTGAAATGACCAGAGTTGTCTGACATAGCTTTTGAGTCAAAAGTACATGAATATACTTTTGCATTATTGCCTTAACCATCTAATATGAACACAAAAAATGTCATATAATTCTGAAATGTTAAATGATGAGTATGTTTAGACACTTACACGTGACTATTACTTTTGCCACCTTGTTTTTGTTCAGCTACTTTTGATGCTGACTGTACTGCCACCATATCAAACACTGTGTACCTATACTACGCAAAAATTTACATGTGTATATTGTGTATGTAAGGTCACACTTTCATAGACATCTTTCGTTCATCTTTTGTTCATCATCATCTTTTGTTGTGACAGTACACACATGAAATTGTTTGTGCTGTGACAGTAAACATTGGACTCCATATAGAAACTATAGAAACCGCACGTTCATACCCGTAGTAGCCAATAATTTGTTAAATTTGTTTTCTCGTAAATGGGCGTTGTGTCCTATTGTAACTTCATAAAATCACGATAATAGCCATTCTGTTCTTGAAGTGTTAAGATCTTTTTTATTAGGAATTCGTGTTGCCGAATACTTCTTGTACTATGTATTTAAAACGCGAAAGTTTGAGTTATTCCCATCCGATCCACTGTAACTGATCCACCGAGAATTAAAAATCCCAACCGATCCCCTTATAGTTTTCAATTCCCAACGGATCCCCTCATTGTAGTTCTAAGCAAGATAAGGTAGGTGAGTACAGTCAGAAGAAAAATAAGTATTTAAATCAAATATTAATTTATTGAGCAATTCTTTTTAATGTAAAAAAAAACACAGATAATCGGATTTAATGATGAAAATATTGTTTTAATTGTTGATAATTAACATCTTAGCATTATGATAGATCCTTTCATTAAGCTAAACTCAAATACAAATAAAATAAATAAGTGCTTCACTCGATATGGAGTTGACACGTTTAAATTACAATATTTGTTCACACATATGGTAGAAAAGCCTTTTTATTTATTTATTACCTTGAAAAGACGTTTAAATTAATCATTTTAAATAATCGAAATTACTACTAAATTAAATAATTCTTTAAAATAACAAGTAACAGAAAATCTATCTAAATAGTATAAGTAGCTTTCAAAGAATGATATAGAACGTAGTGTAATCATGCAATCATAAAAAAAACTAACGTTAAAGATTAAAAAAATCATAGTCATTATGATCTTGATATAAGGTCATAAATTTAATACTTATACAAAAAAAAATTCTAAAAAGAGTTTGTATGAAACTTTTTATTTCTTCAATGGATTCAGTAGAAACTTTGTATACTTATAGATTTTGCAAAAGATTTAAACTATTTTTGAAAGAATTTTTGAAAGAAGAACCAAAGAATTTATGGAATTGTTTTGTGGCTTAAAGTTCAAACGCGAGAGAAGCTGCTACTACTGGACCGATTTAGAAAATTCTGTCACTTAATTAATTCAGTAGCCTCTTAAAATAAAAGAAGTATTTTTTTTTAAGTAAAAGGTCGTGTGAACATCTAAATTGCACGCGGGCGAAGTCGCGGGCGGACCGCTAGTTTCTGATAAACTAAATAAAACATAGTATAATAGGCTACTTGACCCTTTTTTTAATTTGTGTCCTCAAAGATTAATAAAATCGTCATAAAATTTGTAACCAACCACTTGACAGTGTTGACAGTGTCAAGTGGTTGTTTACTTACCTTAGGGTAGTTCCACTTATCAAAGATTTTTGTCCAATATGCATTTGATCAAAAAAATTGGACGACTTAGACGTTCAGTTTTATACATTCAAGATCCAATTTTTTTGATCACATGTATATTGGGACAAAGATCTTTGATAAGTGGAATAAACCCTTACTAATATGTAGCAAAAGTGAAAGTGACGTTTATTTGTTCACAAATTTAGAAATCCAATGACGTCACAACATGGACGATAGTGTTTTCATCAGTTCAAATAAAAAAGTATATTTTTCAAATTATTTTTACTTGTCCATCTTGTACTTTTATTTCATGATATCGCTATATTCCATTTTCCTAAGCCAAATACTAAAGGAAATATTCATTCGATGTATCAAATTAAGTATGAGTAAAGTAGCCTATCCTAAAATGCATTTTATTGTTGATTGTACCACTCTACCTACCAAAAATAAGCTCATAAGTACTAGGGTATCAGATGGGAATAAAATATTAATATTTATTCTTGATCCCCTACACAGGGGATCAGATGGGAATAAAATATAATTAAAAATAAAACCGATCCACCAGGGGATCGGTTGCAGGGGATCGGATGGGAATAATGGATCTTTGGTGCTTAGTCACCAGAATGACTGAATGAACTGCAGGAAAATTGGCGCTGAGACAGATTATAGCCTGTAATAGCCTATAATATACCTATTGGATTGGACGCCTTTTATCCTGATATTCAGACAGATACGGGTACTTCGCGGGTAAACAAAATACAATAAAATCTTATAAAAAAAATACATAGTCAAGTCGTGGGTTCGGGTCCCATCGGAGCTAGTTGTGAGACGGGTCGATTTTTTCTAAATACTTCATTTTCCATTTTTCAATGATAAAAATTGCACTGTGAATGCAGGAAAGTAAAAATTTAAATTAAAAAAAATACGTTGAACAACCAGTATGTGCATACAACAATTTTATAGAACGCCCGCGTGGACCAAACGACGTTACCCCGCGGGAATGTGATATTTTTCCGGGATAAAAAGTATGTTCTAACTATGTTCCTCTCCAGGCTACAAAGTATTTATGTCCCAAATTTCAGCCAAATCTGTTCACGCGTTTTGGCGTGATTGAGTAACACATCCAAACATCTAAACTTTCACATTTATAATATTTATAAGTAGGATGTCCCATTAATTAAGATGGCAATTAGGATGCCATTTTTTTCTGTAATAGTGGTATGTAAGTATATTCTTAGTTAAATATTTAGTAGCTCCACCGCACATAAATCCTTTAACAAGTTCCAAATGTAATTAACGTGAGAAGAGTGTTAATGTTTCAACTACACAATTATAAAGTTCGTCTTTTCGCGAAACTGTTTTGGGTATTTAAACACCTGCTTGTAGTAAGCAGCATTAGTATTTAAGTTTTAGTTTAAGCTTGTCTTGTCTTGGCCGATATGGAAGTCTAAATAAAGCAAAGCAAAACAAAACATTATCTCATGTCATTCCTCATACTATGCCTGCTATTCTTCAGAACAGAAACATCCAGTTAAACATACATACTCTCAAAAAACATAACCCTTTTTCTGTCGCAGTCAGCCGGCCTAGCATGAGCGGCTTTTATCACGCGATATGATATGGTACGGCATGCATGCCGTCTTGCTTACACCTTAGTGGGGTAAGCAAGACAACTTGCCGTACCATATCATATCGCGTGATAAAAGCCGCTCATGCTAGGCCGGCTGGTAAAAAAACGGTAACAATGGGTTATGCGACTTATGCTGAATGAAAGGACCGTCAAATAGATGAGTTTGTTACATCGATACCTTCTAATGCACCTCACTCTTGTATGATAAATGGGGTACCGTAACCGTTTTTGGAGGTTATTTAGAGTCTTTAATGCACCCCACGAACTTACGATTAGGACAATTATTTGTTAAGCAATTTCAACCTTTATTACATCCCATCAACCAGCTTTTCTCAAAAGCTCACATTACAAAAACCGTTGAGAGCGTTAATAATTACGTGACGATTGTTTCCAATAGCTCGCCATTAAATTTTACAACGCTTGACATCTGCCAAAAATAGCTGTCATTTACGACGTCATTAAGAGAATCGCACGACAAAAGATTTTTGTTTACTAATTTATGGAGCTTACTGTACCTTCTCAGAAATTGTTATTTTAGCACAATGTTTCTGTGGTCTCGTTGTTTCCAAAATAATGGTAGGTTTCAATGAATCGTCATTTGTTTGAGATGCAAGCCTTTATTTTGTTGTATTAAGGTTCACTTTTGATTGGCATTTTTTTTGGTAGGGAATGTGTCAATTCGAGAACAAAAGTGTTTTGTTTTTTTGCTGTCTGCTATTGTTTTGTATGTATTTTCGGTGGTCGAAGGCTTTTGATCGTTGCAAAGATGTTTTTGTTAATGATCGTGTCAGGAGATATTTTATTGGTGACAGATACGTACCTACCTATTGGTAGAAAGAAACTCGTGAATGAATGATAAAATGAGTGTTTATCATCATCATCAGGCATTCAATGTTTCTACTGCCAAAGCAAAGGCTTTCCTTATGGGTGAACTAGCTTTCCGCCCGCGGCTTCGCCCGCCAGGCTTGACTGGGTAACCTTATGGGGAGATTGTGAGGAGGTGAGTGAGCTTTCAAGCTCGTTAGGGGGCCGGAGCAGGGGTTAGAACCGCCCAGCCCTGACGCGAAGCCTATTAGGCTTGGTGGGAGGGCAGGGCGCGGCGAGGGACGGGCCCTGTGTCTGACTGAGTCCAAAATGCCGTGGTATACGTAAAGAAAGTATTTGCCCTCACTATAAAAGAAAAAAAAGGACTACACGACATTATCCCGCGGGAATGTGATATTCTTCCGGGATAAAAGTAGCCTTTGTTCCTCTCCAGGCTACAAAGTATCTGTGTCCCAAATTTCAGCTAAATCCGTTCAGCCGTCTTGGCGTGGTTGAGTAACAAACATCTCTAAACATCCAAACATCTAAACTTTCACAGTTATTATAGGTATTAGTAGGATTAGTAGGATAATAAGGACAATTGGGCCCCATGAGCCACCACGAGCGTCCAATACGGATTGGTGAACATTACCGACTGCAAATGCAGCCGAGACCAATGTCGAGACCAACGGTTTAACGTGCCTTTCGAAGCACGGAGGGGCTAAAGATATTCCAGTTGGTCACCCATCCCGTGACCGACCATTGCGAAAGTTGCTTAGCTTCAACGATTGCAGGCCGCTTACCACTGCACTACGGGCTCCTCTTCTAGTTACACAATATTGTGTCGCATCGTAACAACTCACTCTGTCTCGGCTACGATCGATTGAAGGAATTGTTTTATTAGGTCTCTTCCTAATAGTATTTTACTGAGTCATTGTTTTGTAAAAACAAAAGCCAGAATTAATTTATGTGTATGGTGAATCAAGCACTTTCTCTCCCCTCCCTAAGTCTAAAAAAATGCAGTTGTTACCTAATCTACCACAAATTATTAAATACTAGCTTTCCGCCCGCGGCTTCACCCGCGTGAACTACACGACGTTATCCCGCGGGAATGTGATATTTTTCCGGGATAAAAAGTAGCCTATGTTCCTCTCCAGGGTACAAAGTATCTGTGTCCCAAATTTCAGCCAAATCCATTCAGCCGTTTTGGCGTGATTGAGTAACAAACATCCAAACATCTAAACATCCAAACATCTAAACTTTCCCATTTATAATATTAGTAGGATCAGAGTTGGGTACAAAAATAATATAATTACGAATCACAAACACCCAGATACAATCTAAATTGGTTCATCAACATCACTCATTAAACTGGGAATTGAGACTGGCGCCCTTCCTTTAAAATTTGCATACACTTTGCTACTTCATCAAAGCCCTTTGGATTGTGCACGTAACAAAAAACAGGGAGCTAATTTTATACTTAATTCAACTTCTATCGCGTTCGCTTTCAATTTGACAAATGTTGTCGGTAGCTCGTAGATCTGGGCATAAATTTTAAGACAACGATTCAACCAAAATGAATTGCTTTCTTTCGTAGGTACTATGACCTTCTAAAAACTGGATCGCAAATGAATTGCTAAATGTGAATGACCGAACGATTTGTATCCTTATTTCTTCTACCCGGAATCTTTCACTCGATTCTGTCATGCCCGGAGAGTGAGAGGGATGGGTATAACCGGCAGGTGTCATGTTAGCTTGGCTGAGTTATAAGTCAAATAAGAGTTCATGACAGCTTAGTGGCTTTGAAATGTCAATGAATGATCACTGAATCGCTGTCATTGATATTAAGCTGTTGTGGTACGAATAAGCGAAGCACATCAGTTTAGGTCCTAAACAAAACCGCAATAAGAGTTGATGGTAGGCACCCTGCTTGTTGTTGATGCCAGTAACATACCTTCGCTGCGAAACTAACTAAGCGAAACCAACGCGGAGGTGTCGCCAGCCTTTCGAGCAGATTGGCGGACCAGCGCGCGACAAGAATCTCCGTCTGACCACGTTCAAGGACGCGTGGCGCTTGAGCCGCCCCGGCGGCTGCGGCCGCTGCGGTGGCTTCACACGCGGCGGCGCGCCGCAGCGTCTACCCGATTTGATATAACGACGCGGCCGCCGCCGCGTCTGCCGCCTATACGCGTGAAGCGCCGCGCATCCTTGAACGCGACCTTACGGCCTGCGCCCCGATCGCGGTAATCTTATGACGCATTAGTCAGGTGTACGTGCAGTTGACTTACACGCGACGTGCAATACCGTTTTTGATAACGCGCGGCGTTGTCAGTGCGACAACGTTTTCTGTTCCGGTGATAATCTTTGGAACTAAAATGTTTTCATACGACAGTCTATTTTGACAGCTAATTTCGTATTGCAAGTGGCTCCTCTGTCACGGATGTCACCGGAAAAGACAGGATTGTGGGACGTGTGCATCGTTATGTCATTACGGCAATACGAAGTCAAACGTCATGACGCAAACGTGGTCAAGACGCGCTGAATAGAACTACCGCGATCGGGGCGCTGGTCACAGCCAACAGTGGCGCTCACCACATCACATCACTCACATCCATCATTTATTGTTGAAGGCAGTTAAAATTAGTATTTGTACTTCTACAGTGTAGAATCTACGCCAATGGTTGTACAATCAAACCAATTGAATTGTTCATTACCACCATAAGTTTATTTTCTAACAGATAATTTATAAAGTTTAAATTCAAACACATTGATAGTTTTGACTCTTTCAAGAAATTATTAGCAAAATGGGTCATGATTCATTTGGCTCGACTGTACAAAAGCTTCCAAACTGAAAGCGATCGTTAGAGCTACACAATCGAGGGGCAGAATACATAACAGTTGTATTTTCTGTTGCCTGTTGCCCTCCGGTGGACTAACGTCACCCCTGTGGCTACCAGGAGTGGGAATCAATCCGAAATCGGGCTGTATGCAAATGAGATCCATGCCCAATTACAGCTGGTTAGGCTGGTGACACACGAGCCGAGCGACGGAATAAAATGAACATGTTTTAAATCCTACTAATATTATAAATGTGAATGTTTAGATGTTTGGATGTTTGTATATGTTTGTTACTCAATCACGCCAAAACGGCTCAATGGATTTGGCTGAAATTTGGGACACAGATACTTTGTAGTCTGGAGATTAACATAGGCTACTTATAATCCCGAAAAAATCACATTTTATCATTAAAAATAAAGTATAAAAAAAAATTACATGTCTCACAAATAGCTCCGTTGGGACTTGAACCCACGACCTTTCACTGTCCGGTCGAATGCTGTAACCACTGAGCTACGGAGTCGTTACGTTACGAGTCGTTAACGACTCCGTAGCTCAGTGTTAACTCATTAGTAACCTTACAAAATAAATAAATTCTCAAATACCCTTGTCTAGGTTTATACACCTTTTATTCTGCCTCTGAATTTTGGAACAAGTTGAATTCAAGTTCAGGACAATCATCAATTTGGTTTTATATTTGGTGAAAATATAATTGGTTTTAATTAAAATATCACTTTAATACAAGGCCTGAATAATTTAAGTTAAGCTTAACAATGCACGTGTATCACTGTCGCAAACACTGTTGCATATTTGATTGCCACCCTATTTAGTAAAAAAATAATTACGAGGTACATTAGCGTAATGAGCTAGGCGACTGCCCTGAGGGCTTCAAATCAGGGTGGATGCAAATCAACCCCTTTTACAGAAGGCTACTTTAATGAAGCTATAGGGTTGTTGACAAGTGCCGACGGGAGGAGCCCGTGGCGTAGTGGTAAAAGCGCTCGGTTTGCAATCGTTGAAGTTAAGCAACTTTCACAGTGGCCGGTCTTGGGATGGGTGACCAAAAATTTATTATTATGAGCTCATCCGTGCTTTGGAATCGTCACTTGTTTCTTCTTCTAGCTTTATAAGTGGCGGCGCTTGTGGCTGTCGCGTGTGGCTCGTTTGTGGCGACACGGTTTGTTGGTCCCGGCTGCGTTTGCAGTCGTTAATTTAATACCCAACAATCCGCATTGGGCCCGCGTGGTGGGTCATGTCATGGCCCATTCTCTTTAACCATCCATAGGAGCCATCCAAGCGTGTAAATAGGACCCTTAAACACAAAGGCTGGCAACGCATATGCAACCCTTCTGGTGTTGTAGATGTCCATGGGCGACGATGACTACTTCCCATCGCGTCTGCTCGTTTGCCCCTTTTTAGGGTTCCGTAGCCGAATGGCAAAAAAACGGAACCCTTATAGATTCGTCATGTCTGTCTGTCTGTCTGTCTGTCTGTCTGTCCGTCCGTCCGTCCGTCCGTCCGTCCGTCCGTCCGTATGTCACAGTCACTTTATTCCAAAACTATAAAAACTACACCATTGATACTTGGTAGGTAGATGTATTCCGTGAACCGCTTTACGATTTTAATACTAAAATAAAAAATAATAACTAATTAAGGGGGGCTCCCCATACATGGAACTGAAACTGAAAAATATTTTTTTAATCAAACATATTCGTGTGGGGTATCTATAGATAGGTCTTTGAAAATAATATAAAGGTTTCTCAAATTATTTTTTCTCAAACTCAATATTTTGAAAGATAGAGCCTTCCAAAGTGGAAAAATGTGTGTCCTCCCCCCTCTAACTTCTGAAATAAAAGAGTGAAAAATCTAGAAAAAATATATGCTGTAGATCTTAATAAAAACTTTCAACGAAAATTGGTTTGAACGATATATAGTAAGCACTTTTTGAGATATAACACTTTTTCAAAAACCGCAAATGTAATTTTGTCATTCATACAAACACTATGAAAAACAAAGTTATATTTTGCTGGCGTAAAATTATAGTGGAATTTTGTCTAGGTATAGGCAATCGGTACGTTAAGTGGGTACGGAACCCTTCATGGGCGAGTCCAACTCGCACTTGGCCGATTTTAATATAAAAAAAAATAGGACAGGCCTGTGCACTAGCAGTGAGGATTTAGAATGTCTGATGATGATGACACGAGACTTTGTCGAAAAAAATTAAAAAGTTAAATTTCAATTTTGTTAAAAATTACTGACAAACATTATTATTAGTATATTTTGGCAAGCCTGATGGCGTAGTGATAGGCATTATTTCAATACTTAACCCGGTACAACAATATTTATTTTATGAATAATTAACTTTCTCGAATAATTTATTAATTAATTTTGTAATCGTGTTTGCACCTGCCCTAAGTGTCCCTAGGCCGTCCGTAATTATTAGCGAGTGATTCCCGGCGGTGACGCGCGGCATTAGGGAATATGGCAACAGGATTGCTGGCCAGCTACAGATAATCTAGCTAGGTATTAAGTTGCACATGTGACGTCAATCGTCTTAGTCTCTGAATCTTGAGATAGTAATACATACGTAGTAGTTTTTTTTTACCCTGTGTTAATACCAGTGCTGCCAATAAAAAAAATCTCCATTCCCCGCATCAGTTTTGCCAATTCCCCGAAATTCCGCTCTCTTTGATTAATTTCTCACAAATTCCTTTAAATGATATTTTTTGAATAAAACACTATTTTTATCGCAAAACATGCAACTTACCTAGGTACATGTTTTTTTAACAGTAGCTACACTTTTTAACAGGTTTTCCTTAATTTTATTGAAAATTTCAACCGGTACATACGCGTCAAGAAAACATTATAAGTACTTTTGAATGAAGGGTATAGGTAATTTGTATTAAATGAAAACCGTAAAGGATGCGTTCAGAACTATCAAATACATAAATCGTTAGAATTGTATTAAATAAAAAAACCGGTTCCTGAAATTCCCCTATTTTTGTCATTCCCCGCGCTCTCCCCGCGTCAACCCTCCATTCCCCGAAATCGGGGATTTTCCCCGCAATTAGCAGCATTGGGTAATACGGTCAGCGTGAAATAATCATCTATACTAATATTATAGAGACGAGAGAATTGATTTTATGTTTGTTTGTTTGACTCAAAAAATATCGGACCGATTGTAATAACTCTTTCAATACAACTGTAGAAAGCTACTTTATTTCTGAGTAACGTAGGCTTTATTTTGTCCCGATATTCCCACGGGAACAGGAACCACTAGCCACTGGTACCTAATAAAGAAATCTATATTTAAATATCAGTAAATAAGCAAATGTTGGACACCACCACTAAAAAAAAAAACTTACTTTGGAACTGCAGCCTTCTGCAGCACATAATATATAAGTACATATGTAATGCAGTACATATTATGTAGGTACTTACGTTGCTGCAGTCCCAAAGTAAGTATTTTTTTTAAATAAAATTGCCAATGAAAAAGTTAAGAACCAATTTGTGCCAACCAACCAATGTGAATAAGTTTTTAATTTAACTTGGCAGTTCAATTATCACATTATACAGATTTATCTCTACATTAAAAAATTAACGAAGCAAAGATAATTAATATAAACGAGCCCCTCCTTGAGTTAATAAAAAACTATATTTAAATAAAGAAAAGCAATATCAAATGAACCTTGAAAAAAGTCTGAAAAAAATCCTGAAGAAAAAACTATGTCTACTTTTTACTTTCTTTGAAGTTAGTTTTCAAAGACAATCAGAATTAATTAATTTAATGGTTTATGACTAATTGTGACATCTAGCCCATCTCTTTGAATTATCAAAAAAGTTTTTAAGATGTAAGTACATCAATAACAGCGAGCAGTTTTTAAAGTAAAAAAAACTTTATTTATTTTCCAAAGCTTTTAAAGTTAACTGATTTTTTTTCTTCGAGCTAGACTGTACCTATATTTTTCTTCTTTTAATAATTATAAATATGTATGATTGTGATTTTTAACGATAGATTTTTCAAGTGAAATTTAATTAAGTGAAACTAAATTTATAATGTATAGGCAGGTAACTTTAATTGCAGGTAAGTAATTAAAGTTACAATTTCATTAAAATCACCCCTAGAACTATTTTATACCTAGTCGTTTTTCGATGTTAACGGCGTGGTATCTAAGAATGTATCAATTTTAATTATTTATTATAATATTAATATAAGTACTTTTTGAAAGTCAAATTAGCTTCCATTCCCCAACATATTTCTAGAGCTGTTCGGAAATTGACAAAATTCATATTTTAAGCCAGAGTTTAATTAAAACAATTTTTTTCTTCCAAAAATATAAAACAGAACAAAGTAAACAAAATATCTTAAAGGAATTTTCCAGTGGAACTATTTAGTAACGTCAATCAAAGTGGCTATATCAAGGCTTGCATAATGAATTTTCTGTCGCAAACAGCTACCTTGAAATCCCGCCTTATAATCGGGAGATAGTCTTTATCCCGGCCTGATCAACAACATCGGTAGCAAATCACTTTAAAACTTACTCCTCTTGTAATAAGGCTCATAATAAGCTGGCGCCCAACGTTGTGTTCACAAATGAGGGTAGTTAAATAAATGTTTGGTTTCAAAACAAACGTCAAGGGATCTCTTGCACTTATTGTCTATGTCAACCGTTTTTGGCCAAATGTTCTGTACTAATAGGACACCAGTCTCGACAATGCATATTTCTGTGGTATAATTAATTGGGCTAATATTATTAAATCCTTAATCAGTCTATAGAATTTTATTGTTTTAACGATACCTGAGCTATTAAATATTCTTATTTAAGATCAGCTTTTATTAAATAAGTTACGTAAACTCCATATTTGCTTTCGTGTTAAAATAATGTTAAAACATCAGGAGAATAGCAAAGATTTTAAATGGAAAGCTTAAAGTATTATTTGCTTTGTATACAAAACCAACAGCGTTAATATTTTATCGAGAACTAAAAGCCGAAAAGTTCGACATTTACAAACAACATGAAAATAAATTTGTAATAAATTAGTAGGTACTTTTAAAGCCGTAGTTTCAAAAGCCAGTGAAATAAAGTAAGTACTTAAAATAAGTTTTACTTGTAATATTAGGTCCATTTCATTTCAATATTACTTTTTTGTAAATGCGGATTTAAAATTGCATTGTTCTTTAGAATCATTGTGTCAAAAATTGCCAAATGCATTACGATCCTCTTGAGAACTTTTACCTATTTATCGAGATATAAGAGAAATATCTTGCTTCATTCCTACAACTGCAGCATTATTGAGCTCCTAAAATATTAAATATCCGGTCGGAACTCCGGCCGCCTGCCCGTCTTCACCTTCCCTCGTGAATGCCCTATTGTATAAAACTCCGTAGACATTGACGTCTGCACCGCGTCTCGGCCCACACAATAGTGTTAATGAAACATGCATCCCGCCGCTTTTGTACTACCCCCACCCGACGCTGGCGGGCCAATCAGCGCTGCAATATTCAAACGTTAATAAATTTTAAATTTGGAATATGATTTGAGTTTCTTTGATGCATTCGCTGTGTGAATTTACTATGAGACGTTGAGAATTTTGCTGCATCTGCAGATAGTTTTAAAGAAATTGAGGTAAATAATAAAATACGCAAAAATCTTCCATCTTCATAATAAAATAGAAACATAAATGTAAAATTTGAAAAAAGAAATGCAATTCGTTTTCCGATTGTTTGTTACCTAACAACCAAATCCTACATGAAATATTAAAAAAAAATTAATACTACGTGTTTGTACACATTTACATTTTAAGTAGGTAAGTATAATAAATTACAGAAGTAGGTTCTTATGTTCAAATAAGAAATCCACTGCTAAAACTGGATCCATTAGAGATTTTTATCGATACAATTTTTTGCCGAGAATTTCTCGCGATGCATAAAATTCTCCCTGCCTTATGGATAGATCTTTCTAGATCGTCTTATGATATCTCGCCATTTATTCAATTTTAGAGTAATATCCGTACGAAATATACGATTTGAAAGGTTTTGAGATGGGAAAAGCAACTTTTTATGCTGCAGCATAATATAATGCTAGCGTAACACTTTGCTGCGTTCCATAAGTTGCAGCGCGTTTAGTAGAGAAGCGATTTAATGCATGAGTGAAACTGATCTAATGGAATGTGTCTATGAATATTTTTAATAATAGGGAGTTTATTTCCCTTCATAGTTCTTACTGAAATACGTAGTACTATTTCAGTGCTGGAAGTAAATTTTGAACTATTTGAGCATTCATCATCATGTCAGCCGAACATAACAATATAAATTAAGTAATCTAAAATTCTAAAGTGTAACGAGACATAGAAGTCCATAACCTATTGTAAGAAATGGATTTCCAGTAACATATTTTTTTTTCTTAAAAAAACTACAAATTACCTTGTTCAAACTATTCTAATATTTCTAATAATATTAGGGCTGAATAGTTTGAACATAGTAATTTGTAGTTTGTTTATAAAAAAAATGTTATTGGAAGTCCAATTGTTATAAAAGGTTGTGGACTTCTCTTCTATGATCCAATCTATCAATCCAGAAAATTAACGAAACCTGCACGGTAATGATGAACTCAAGAAAGGTTTTGTCAATATCGAAACGTCAAAAATGACATTCAGCGTAGACAAACCTATTGTTCGGCTGTCAATCAAATTTCATTACGGGACGTTGGCGGAATTTCTGTGAAAAACGGAAGCCATTATTTATTTTAAAAAAGACTTAAGAGGTAGACTCTTCTTGTGTTTGTCATGCTATACGCGTGCTGGTAGTTTAGGTCAGCCGTCAAGAATACTTATAAGATTTTTAACTTTCGCAATTATAATTGGTATTTATATTTTTTTTTCTGCTGCGACCTAAAACTGGAGCTAGATCTTTTCCCATCACTACTGCCATCAAATAAGGCTCACCAATAACTACATTTGTAATTCGTGACGTGCGCGTTACGCGACCGAGCCGCGGCCGATCTCGATCGAAAGATATTACGATTTTAATCGAATCGAATTCGATATTCGATGGCGATTCGATTGCGAACGTGTTCCATACGTACAACTGTTACTGTAATACTGGTAACGTAACTTTGATGTAATGGATTCTTAACGGTATTTGTGAGTTTAGGGTAACTGTTGAAACTTGATACGATAGATGATAACTCTACCAATTTTACTACTAATTTGATAAATTAGGGGTGAAGAGAAATCCTAACCTTAAAATCAATTTAAACATAGAGTTACTCTGCGTATAATGCCATATCGCTTACAATTTTATAGAGTTCTTCCCGAGATTTAGAATTCATTTAAAATCGTGCTTCAGACTATCTCACTAATCATCATCGCACCAAGAAGAAGCTTATGCCATCAATATTGGTGCAGCAGTTTAGGCTTAGAGTGTTAACAGAAAGACGAACAGAGTTGCTCTATTATTTAAAATATTAGTGTGTAGGTATCCCTATTTTGTGAATACTTGCTAAATCATTTCTTCTCTATCCCAAAACCAAATGTCCGTCATAGGCAAACTTGCAAAGCGACAACGGTCGGGTCAGTCTCAGCCTAAACTGATTAAAACAAAAGGTCACCGGACAGTATTGTATTTCTAGAAACAACCGTCCATCGTCCAATTAGTACACAAGCGTCGTCTGCGGTCTAACTGACCGACCGCATGGTTTGCACAGGCCCTTAATTGTCGGGATCTGTGAAATTATCAGCGTTGCAGATGAGGCCGATATTGACGGAGATATAAGTGTGAATCTGATTACTTGGAATCAGTGGCGGTACCTCCATACAAGCCCAAAAGCCGGGCTTGCCCTAACAAAATCTTATTTACACTACTAATGAATCACAAATAATGATAACAACAAAATAATATTCACAAACGTAAATTTTCAATCAAAAATTAAATTTTTCAAACAACTGTTCGATAGACAAGTCATTAACTACATAATATAGCGTATTAATCGAAAAATACAATTCATCTCTCTCGCACTCGTTGGCTTGCAACCGGGCTTTGCGAATTCATATATCCGCACTCTTCTAACATTAACGAAACTGGTACCCCACTACATACATACTGCTGTACCTATCTATAGATTCTATGAGAAATTTCAAAACTGAGCAAAAGCCGGCATGCAAAGGAAGTTAGCCGCAAGTGGGAGCGATGAACCCGCAGAAACAGCTCACGATCGGGCCAATCCCTGCACAGCAGCACACAATCAGGCCAATGGCTGCGTTGCGTAGCGCATACAAACGGGCCAATCAGGAGCAATGCGATCACCTGGGTGAATTAAGTAATAACAGGTTGTTTTGCAGTTTGATTGAGCCAATGTTTCTTTGATAAAGTTTTCTGTTTTGCATTAATTAGTGTTTTTCGTTGTACAAAAAGATGTCAGAATTCAGAACGATGAGTGATGTTGTTTTTTGTGATTGTGAAAGATTAAAATGTGTTAAAAGTTTTGATCGGCGCCGCCCGGCCGGTGAGGCGAGGGAAAGGTAAATTCATTTCACTTTGCCGAAAAAAGCAGCGAGTATTTTCAGGCAGACCTACTCCAGATTTGTGTATTTTGCAAACTAGTAAGACTCACAAAAGGCAATTCAATAGAAATGTGTACAAAACTCGTAGAAAACATCCCGTTCATTTAAGATGGTTACGCTTATATATGGCGCGGTCGCTTTTACGTGACCTCTACAATTTGGGCGGCTTATTAAAGAATTGCTGTCTTAATCTTGTTTTTGATATATCTTTCATGATAGCTGGAATTGAAAGCTGAAATTAACAGGAACGAATGTTCATGAATTACTTAAATTCATTTAATATATGTCATGTGTTTTAATGTTATGGAAACTGAGTATTCGATCTCTAAAGTACGACAAGTCTAAAATTTATCACATTTATTTTTATCTTTATATCGTGTAAAGTTACAAGATCTAAAATTCTTGACATAATAAGTGTCTAACACGGGTATTTTTTTCAGCTGTTTGTTTGGTTGTAAATGTAATAGTTTATTTGCAAATCCGTTTTTTCTGATTTTCGAAACCATTTATAATTACGTTGGTTTACGACTACCAAATCAAAAACTATTTTTTAATTAAGCCTTTATTTACTTTTTTGCATTCACAATGCAATTTTTATTATTGAAAAATGGAAAATGAAGTATTTTGAAAAAATCGACCCGTCTCACAAAACTCACAACCAGCTCCAATGGGACACGAACCCACGACCTTTCGCTTTCCGGGCGACTGCTCTAACCACTGAGCTACGGAGTCGTTATAAAAAATGGACGCCTTTTTTGGCTTTAGGTCTTCGGGCTTGCCCTGATCTCAGACCCTAGGCACGCCACTGCTTGGAATATTTAAAGTTATGATTATTAACAATTAAGTGGAAAAAACCTATTCTGTGAGTTCTTGCAAAATGATTTATTCTCTATTCAAAACCAAATAGTCCGTCATAGGCAAACTTGCAAAGCGACAACAGTCGGGTCATTCTCAGCCTAAACTGATTAAAACAAATGTTCAATGGACACTCCGGACAGTATTCTATTTCTAGGAACAACCGTCCAATTAGTACACAAGCGTCGTCTGCGGTCTAACTGACCGACCGCATGGTTTGCACAGGCCCTTAATTGTCGGGATCTGTAAAATTCTCAGCGTTGCAGATGAGGCCGATATTGACGGAGATATAAGTGTGAATCTGATTACTTGGAATATTTAAAGTTATGATTATTAACAATTAAGTGGAAAAAACCTATTCTGTGAGTTCTTGCAAAATGATTTATTCTCTATTCAAAACCAAATAGTCCGTCATAGGCAAACTTGCAAAGCGACAACAGTCGGGTCAGTCTCAGCCTAAACTGATTAAAACAAATGGTCACTGGACACTCCGGACAGTATTCTATTTCTAGGAACAACCGTCCAATTAGTAACACAAGCGTCGTCTGCGGTCTAACTGACCGACCGCACGGTTTGCACGGGCCCTTAATTGTCGGGATCTGTAAAATTCTCAGCGTTGCAGATGAGGCCGATAGTGACGGAGATATAAGTTTGAATTAAATACTTTGAATAAAGGCAAAGTGAAGCTGTTTGATTGAAATACTACGTAGTAGGACGTTAGACGAGCCCATGGCACAGTGGTTAGGCCTAGGCGCTCGGCCTGCGGTCGTTGTGGTTAAGCAACTTTCGCAATGGTCGATCACAGGATGGGTGACCAAAAACTTTTCATCTCGAGCTCCTCCGTGCTTGAAAGGCACGTTAAGTAAGCCGTGGCGTTGGTCCCGTCCCGGCTGCATTTGCAGTCGTTAATACCCACCAATCCGCACTGGGCCAACGTGGTGGGTCACGGCCCATTCTCCTTATCCATCCATAAGGAAGGCCAGTGCCCCAACAGTGGGGACTTAAATGGCTGATGATGATGCTGATGACGACTACGTATAGTATATGCATTTGAGTTTTTTCCTTTAGTCAGTTAACTAACCTCACTAAGCTACAACAATACCTCAACGATTCCGCATATGGCCTTTAGTTTTTCTCGTTTTTGTTCTTTCTAGTTGTATGAATATGTGTGCAAATAAACTTTTTTTATTATTATTTTTATAGGTACTTACCTAAAACCTTATAGGTCAAATAATAAATTTACACAGTAAGTGATCATATTGCATCTATAAGTGTGTAAGTAGTAAATTTTTGTCTTGCAATAAAATTAATAAAATTTAAAAGAATATGAAATACGTTGACTTTGACTAACGCGAGTCGATAAATCTAACACTCCTCCGTCTCCGATATTGATCCTAGACCTATCTGTTGGATGTTGCGTTTCAATATTATCCCTCGAAATCTTTCCTTCCATTCAAATAGCTTCGTCTAGAACCCAGGGCAGCTCTAAGTGATTGCTCCCCTGTCTACCGAGAACTTTAAGGCCCGTATTCTAGAACGACTGATATCTTCTCAAGTTCAGTTAGAAAGGGATGCAAATACATGCTACGAATACATTCATCCCTTTCTAACTATACTTGAGAAGAGATCAGTCGTTCTAGAATACGGGCCTGAGTCTTAAATGTTAAAGCAACTAGCAAGATAGTGGCGCAGTTGTTAAGCAACTTTCGCAACGGTCGGTTCCCGGGATGGATGACCAAAAATTAAGAACTCGAGCTTCTTTGTGATTTAAAAGCCACGGTATGCCGTTGGTCCCGGGACTCCCGGGTATCTACCGATCCGCATTGTCCGTTCCGGACATGGCCCGTTCTCCTTATCCATCCATAAGCAAGGCCTTTGCCCAGTCGTGTGGACATTAAAATGGTTGACGATGAATTTTGATTCGACTTTGCCTTAACTTTTTCGCTTTGAAAAGATGCATCGATAAATCTTGCACTTCTTCGTCTCCGATATTGAGCCTAGACCTGTCTGTTGGATGTTGCATTTCAATATTCTCGAAATATCCCTCGAAATCTTTCCTTCCATTCAAATAGCTTCGTCTAGATCCCAGGGCAGCTCTACGTGATTGCTCGCCTGCCTACCGAGAACTTTAAGACTAGAATTTTATTGCAAGTAACAAGATATTAAAGAGAAGCAGTAGTTAAGCAACTTTCACAACGGTCGGTTCACCAAATGGATGACCACAAATTTAGTAACTCGACCTCCTTCGTGATTCAAAAGGCGTTGGTCCCGGGTACCCACCAATCCGCATTGTCCGTTCCAGACGTGGCCCGTTCTCCTTAACCATCCTTAAGGAAAGGAAGGCCTTTCCCAGTCGTGGCGACATTAAAATGGTTGATGATGAATTTTGATTCGACTTGCCTCAACTTTTTCGCTTTAAAAAGATGCATTGATAAATCTAGCACTCCTCCGTCTCCGATATTGATCGTAGACTAGACCTATCTGTTGGATGTTGCATTTCAATATTATCCCTCGAAATCTTTCCCTCCCATTCAAATAGCTTCGACTAGATCCCAGGGCAGCTCTAAGTGATTGCTTGCCTGTTTACCGAGAAATTAAAATCTAGAATTTTATAGCAACTAGCATTATAGTCCGGTTACTTTGTGATAATATTCTTTATGATCGTAGTGAGCTTGAAGTAAGCTGTTTTTAATCCACTCTGTGAAACGGTTGCATTGTTTTCGTGTTTTAAGCTGGTTTCAAACAGCGGGCGGGGAACGGAGCGTCGACGGGACTTGGCCCAGTATTGAAATATATGCATACTGAAACGTTCGCCCACCAGTGAAAAAAATAAATAACCCTTTTATTATAAATTTAACATCATTAAATGAAAAAATAATCCTAAATTTTTGATTAAGGTCTGATTTTTCAATTCCTTGATAAAATTTATTATTAGATAGTGTCGGTACACCCGCACGGCGTTGTGGCAGAGCGACACTATCTAAGCGAATGGACTATACCTCCAAATTGAAAAGTAGTCGTCGGTCATATCTATCTTGTTTTGCGATTGACATTTACTTTGGTTGGTTATTAATTTAACTGACTGATAAACATTATCTGAGGATTAAACAATCAGCCCTTAAAGAAAAAATTACCTTGGGGGGCCAAAATATTTGAAGCGGCGTTTTGTTTTTTTTTTACATGACCCCCCAAATTCCCCTATAGCTCTAAAAACCCGCCCACATTTTTGGGGGTTACCACCCAATCTGGCATCACTGACGCACACGTCCCGTCGCGTCATCGGCGTTCGTGCCGCCCGGTGTGTGCATGCCCCTTATCTATACCTACTAATATTATAAAGAGGAAAGATTTGATTGATTGTTTGTTTGTATGTTTGTTTGCATCAAATAGGCTCCGACACTACTGGACCGATTTCAAAAATTCTTTGACCATTAGAAAGCTACATTCTTCCCGAGTGACATAGGCTATATTTTATCCCGATATTCCTACGGGAACGGGTACCACGCGGGTGAAACCGCGAGGATCCGCTAGTACTTCAATACAAATACAACTACCGGGCGGCACGGCCAAGTCCCGCCGACGACGCTCCGTCCCACGGTCCCACTCCCACCTGCTGTGAACTACAACAGAAATGTTTTTCAATTAAAGTACCCCAAGTACGAAAAACTCTCAAAACTATATAATTATTATATCATCCGTTAAAATGTTACCAAAGCTTTCAAATAGTGCGGCATATTGATTTAAGTTCCTTAAACGACCCAAGGCGCTGCTCCGGTTTTTATACAGAATAAAACTATAACGAGAAAGAGAGTTCTTAATGGTTGCGGCACCTACTGGAAAATAGTACCCTTTTTTTAATCCTAAATTTTGTTTTGTTCACCTTAGAACGAACGCAAAGGCATAAAATTATTATCTATACCACAGTGAAGATTATTATCGTCTGTTTTCCAATCAAATTCTCGACGCGAAATGAGTTTCATTATTCCATTTAGTTGATGAAAAACAACATATCGCTTAATCCATATTAAATCCTTTCAGAATGTTGTATTCGCATTTTTATCCAAAGGATAATGGAATTGAATTGGAAATGCAAATTAGTATTATATTGCTTGCTACAATTTAATTCCGAACCCATTTTGCAATGTATCGTGTATCGTTGTTTTACGTGTTTTATCTAAATCGTATTTTCGAGTATCTAGGGTGAAATTGAGATGTTGAAATATGTAGAAATAATCGTATTTTAGCAAAATTGATTTGGATTGAATCTGAGTCATTGCTGACAGAAATGTTGATGGCGTTAAGAATTAAAACTGAAACTACAATTTTTTCAGCTGAAAATGTTTTTGATAATTTATGTTTACCATTGCAAATGGGTAAACTGGCTTATGTTATCTGACGCCACGTGTTAACACGCCGTATTTATATGGGCGTGTTTGGAGTTGGACGTGTTATAAGATAAGTGTGCTTCTAGTGCATACATTTACTATGAAAACCGATGTCTTCTGACGGACGTAACATCACATAGGTACGTGGCATCACATAAGCTCAGTTTGTTTGAGCCTTAAGTGTTCCCATTATACAATTATGATCATCGGTATTACGTCTTGCATCGCAGCTCTTTAGTTTAACCATTAAATTACCAACTTTTTGGCGTGGAATTGATTTCCAGGTTATATGGTGCTCCTTAGAAATAACATCAAAACGAGTAGCCTAACTTCTTATCCGTTGCCTTATCTATCTTAATGCCATATTGATCAAAATTGGTGTCTGAACCTTAAGGCGCGAAAAGATAACAGACAGATGACAGAGTTACTTTCTAGGAAGCCGCCGACAATAAGGCGCCGGGGCGTATCGGGCGGCGGCTTTTACTTAGACTCCTTTACTTAACCTTTTAAACGCAACCATTCCCATACCCTAGCTGGATGAAAGTTGACCCTTGTAATGTAAGCCGAAAAAATTGTTAAGTAAAAATCAGTTCTAGAAAGTGTAAAATATACCACTACAATAGTTACAGATAACAATGAAATCGTAGGTACACTAAATACAAGGAAATGAATCATTTGTTATCATGTGAGGACCGTTGCCGTTGGTTGTTTCCTAACCCCATTTCTCCGTATCTGATTCACATATAACGTTACCAAGTTAAATAGAGCTTTGGGAATTTATTACACTTGGTGATCTTTGAAGCAATGGCTTGGTTCGGGAGACCTATTGAATGTGGTTGGTCGAACATGATATTTCTTTGTACCTTATTATCAGCACTTACTACTTGATAGTTAAAAAATGTAGTGGGACATACATGATTTATCTGAAGTATGGTATTTTTTATAATTGTCTTCTTATAAATTTATGTAGAATTGGTAGAAAGGTGTTCTTATAGGCATGTTTACTTTTAAATACTTAAATCGTGTTGGTTAGGTAATGTGAAGCACTTATCTGTATGTATTCGTTTCTATTTTTAACGATTTAAGATTGAACTATATTGGTTAAGTATTAAAGTACCTACTCCAGGGTGCCTACCATCAACTCTTATTGCGGTTTTGTTTAGGACCTAAACTGATCTGCTTCGCTTATTCGTACCACGACAGCTTAATATCAATGACAGCGATTCAGTGATCATTCAATGACATTTCACAGCTGCTGAGCTGTCATCAACTCTTATTTGACTTATAACTCGGCCAAGCTAACATGACACCTGCAGGTTATACCCGTCCCTTTCACTCTCCGGGCATGACAGAATCGAGTGAAAGAGACGGGTAGAAGAAATAAGGACACAAATCGTTCGGTCATTCACATTTAGCAATTCATTTGCGATCCAGTTTTTAGAAGGTCAGAGTACGAAAGAAAGCAATTCATTTTAGGAACCTATTCTGCATCGCGCTATTTTTGAATCGCTGTCTTAAAGTTGATGGTAGGCACCCAGTACCCCTAACATAAAAAAATATCGTTATGGTATTCGAATACTAAACTTCTTCTATTCTTCTTCATTTTATGCGGTGGCGAATTCCATTTGGATTTCGCCAGAATACTAAACTATAGCGTCCTTCAAAAGTTTTCAAAATGCCGCTGTCAAATATTTATTGAATTTTCAGTTCCTTATACGACCGAAAGAGGCGCTGCTCTGGTTGTCATATAAAATAATAGGATTACGATAACGGTTACCATAACGACAGTTTTTCAGGCTAGAACTACCGTTTTCTTTCATAAAAATATAGACAGTAAGATGGATGGTATGGTAAGGTAGAACAGTATGTAGTTAATGACGTGTCCAAGAGAAACTAAAAAAGAGGTGATGCGCCGGAAAAGCAAGACTAAATCATAAATGTATGTAGGTAGATATCATTATAATTATGTATTCTATCCGTTACCCTAGTATCCCAAAACATATACCTTTAGTACTAGATAGTATACTATCTATCTACCTACTTATCTATATATATATTTAAAACTCTTAAGCCCCCAGTACAAGTTGGCCGACCATGGTCGGCGACCATGACCAATACATCGTACATTGATACTTTTGAACGAACAAGTTTAATAACGTTCTTTCAAAAGTGTCAATGTACGATATATTGGTCATGGTCGCCGACCATGATCGGCCATCGTGTACTGGGGGCTTTACGTTACTGACTGACACAGGCAACGCACAGCCGAAACTACTGGGCACAAGAAGCTGAAATTTGGCATGTATGTTCTTGGAGAGTGCAGGGAAGCAATAAGAGAGGATTTTTGAAAATTCCCCCTCTAACAGGGTAAAAAAGGGGGTCCACACAGACGAACAAGGGGGTCCCACGCGAACCGGACGACGTTCCGTGGGCAGGCCCCCTACAAGGTGGACCGACGATCTGGTCAAGGTCGCGGGAAGCCGCTGGATGCGGGCAGCGCAGGACCGATCGTTGTGGAGATCCTTGGGGAAGGCCTATGCCCAGCAGTGGGCGTCTTACGGTTGAAATGATGGCACAGACGAAGTCGCGAGCGGAGCGCTAGTACCTAATTTAATAATTAAATAAACTTTTTATGTCAGTCTTCTGGTCCATAAAGTGTAAATAACAATTTTTAATCTTGAAAGCTAGTGTTAGTGTTTATACAAATATGATTATGATTTCAAATAGGTATTTTACAACCGGGTGTGAAGCTGCACCCTTAATTTAGGGACACTAAAATTGGTGTGAGAGTGAGAAATTTAAATTTATTTATTTACAAGGAACACACCCTCCAAGTTTCAGGTCTCTACGATCAGCGGCTTAGGCTGTGCGTTTATCCGTCAGTCATTCAGATTTTATATGTATATTTATTTATTTTACCAAACAAAACGAGCTGTATTACTTGAAATTTGTTTAATTTCAAAGATTTAATAAGTAATTTTGAGCGCAGATGCGAAAGGGTTGATGGGATCATTAGGAAAATCTTGTTAATTAATTACAACGATATTGGGACTTCGAAGAACACAAATCTGACTGACAACTGTTCAGGAAGTATTAAGATTTTAACGAATTTCACAAATTTAACACGATGAAGACTTTTCATTGTATTATAAATTGAACGATTCTGTAAAATGACAACAATTAAATCTAATCCTTTAATTGGATCATAATTTTTTTTTTTTTTTTTTTTTATCCACAACGGGGTAGCACTTAGCCTTCATCACACCTGATGTTAAGTGGTGATAAGGCTGAAGATGGAAGCGCACTACTCCCATAATGTTATAAATACATCATTTGATTTGCTTCTTTCTATGAAATAAAACTATGAACTAATACTTACTTACTGGTTAGATATTTACTTAATGTTGTACTTGGTTGTTCTGTAGTGCAAATTTAGTAATACTTATGTAATGAATGAGTAGGATTTTTATATTTGGTAGGTATTTTGGTAACGTGCTAAAAATTTATAAAGTAAAATAAGTTTTCGTATTTTGTTTATATCGAAATTTATACATCAATTATTTCTTGAGTGTAAACACTGTCTGTTTAAAATAACATACAGACAGAAATGTTTTCTCATAATTGTATTTTTAATGTCACAGTTAATATGTTATGTTTGTTTTAAAGATACAACAATGCTTTGAACAAGTTATAAAAGTCAAACTAGAAACTAATGCAAGTACAGTTATCGTCAAATTGATATAAGCGTCTAGAGTAGTCAAAAAGATCTGAAAAACATAAACGCAATTTGATCTAAGCAGTTCGAATCATCATATTGTTGTAATCGCGCAACGTGTTCAAAATGTCTAGGCACTCATTGTTTCATATTTATATAAGCAGTCAGAATGTTCAAATTTATCTAAGCAAACAAAGCTATCAAAACATCTGTGCATAATGTACAACACCATAGTGCATAGATATTTTGAGAGCTTTGTTTGCTTAGATGATTTTGAACACTCTGACCGCTCATATAAATATGAAACAATTTGACGCTGACTGTACTTCGTACTTAAAATATTAAGTTTAAACTTTCCTAACTAATTTTTAGCTGTAACCTCCAAAGCCTGTCTTAAGAGACATTAAGTGTAACTTAGTAAGGTTTCGGCTAAGTTATGTTCTAAGCTCGGTGCATCGTACAAGCTAAGCCAATTTGTAGTTAAGTAACACCCCTGAGTAATCGCGCCGTTTTTAAGGGCAACTTAACTTAACCGGATTATGTTAATAGTTTAACTTAACCTTACTTGGAATTAAGTTACATCTTTTTCGGAATTAGAACTTTTGTTACTACCTCATTTATATTTGACGACCGATTTGGCGTAAGGGTAGTAAGAAGGATACCAGCCTTCTGCGCCAGAGGTTTCGGGCTCGATTCCCGAACAAGACAAACATTTGTGTGCATGAACATGTCCATTTGTCTTGGTCTGGGTGTTATCTATGTATAATAAGTAGGTAAGTATGTATTTACAAAAAAAAGTATGTAGGTATATATTTATCCGTTTTCTAGTTTCCATTACACAGTTTCTTAATAAAACAACTTATGAGCCAGATAATTGGTGTGATTGTAAGAAATTTATTATTATATTATTATTAGTATATTGTTTAGGAGAAATGAAATAAATTGGTGGCGCTGGCTCATGTTCAGCCCCCTTATAACGTGAACATTATGTATGCCGTGACTTAGGTGCCATACCAACGCGTAGTTTAATTTCATGACGCCTGGGAGAAGTCGCAAAATGCTCTTGGAATATTTTGCGACGTCTTATAGTCACTAGCTTTCCGCCCACGGCTTTCACCGCGTGAACTACTCGTTGTGGTCATGCACGAGAGCTTATAATATAGCCCATATACTTTTCTAGACTACAGTCTATCTCTGTGTCAAATTTCATTCAGATCTGTTTAGTCGTTCCGCCGTGATTGAGTAACAAACATACAAACTTTCACATTTAAAATATTTGTAGTGAGATTAATACTCTTTATTCAAGGACAACTTAAGTGCAACTTGTGTGAGATTTTTAAGTACCAAATTTTATCATCCTTTAAAGATCATTTAAGTTTACATGTAATATTCTTGCCTACTCTACATTGTTTAAAACGTGTTGTAATTAAATGATCACTAAACTAAATTAACCTCACCCAAAAAATTATAAGTTGGCACCTAAAAATACTGAAATGGACATTTTGCATGCATTTCAGTATTTTAGGTGTTTTTTTAGGTGCGGCTAGTTTTTGGCCGAGTGCGGTAACCACTGCGCCACGGGCTCCTCTTGCTAGCCAAGCTAAGCTACTCTGTAGCTCAGTGGTTAGAGCAGTCGCCCGAACAGCGAAAGGTCGTGGGTTCGAGTCCCATCGGAGCTGGTTGTGAGACGGGTCTATTTTTTCTAAATACCTACTTATTTTTTTTTATTAAAAATTTAAATAACTAAGCTAAGCTAGTAATGATATATAAATTAGCAAAAATATCAAGTATTTTAGGGTGGTATCCACATAATACGTCAGTCAGGAACAGAACCGGGGTCCTTCATCATCAATTACTTTCGCTCAATCGGATGTGACGTCACTTGCATTTGTTACCCCCTTCCGGTACCTAAAACGCTGGATATAAACCGCGAGGTTGCTCAGTTTTATTTATAATCTTTATGGAAGTTAAAGTATCTTCTATTATCTAGAATCTATTCTATCTATTATTAAGAGAAACATTTAAATATAAGTAATTAAAAATAACAACTAAATTAGTGTCTGCTCCAGCAAAGCCAATTTGAAATAACATTTGGCCAGATAAAAAAACAGTGTTAATTTTTTGTAATGGAACACATTTACATTTTGTATTAATTTTCATTTTGGTTTTTGATACTTTTTTAATGGCCGTTGTCACGAGATTACAAAAGTTGTTTTATTTCAATGGAATTTATAAAACATTCATAAAGAATTACTTTTATTGACAATATTGATATACTATGCATGATATACCTACTTCATTTTAAATATTGTCAAAATTGCATTTTTAATGCAAAATAAGTAAAAATAAATATAATTTGAATAAATTTTATTTTTCACAAAACAATAAGGAACCGTTGATTATTTATGTAGAGTCACCAAACATTAGTATTAAAATTCCTTTCCTATTTGTTTCAGGTAACTTGAGCCGCTGATGCTGTACTTAATGAAGCCCGTAATTTCAGCGAGAGTCCGCCATTTTTGAACAAGACAACGCAATGAATTTCGGCGGTTAAAATCACAATGAACCAACAGTTCTGCCGTTCACAATGTACCCAATAAACTGATAATAATTGAAATCGTTATGAAGATTTCTGCGGTTTGTGCCACTCGTTTAACTTTACGAAGGAATTGTGGGTATTGACTAATTTATTAGAGGAGATTTTAATTGCAGCGTTTTCGTGTTACGAAATATATAATACTTAGGCATTCGAAATTTGGAACTTGACGTTTTCAAGTCAGGTTTCCAATTGTTGGCTACGAGATACACCTCCGTGGCCGAGTGTTGTACGAACTGGGTGCTTACCATCAACTCTTATTGCGGTTTTGTTTAGGACCTAAACTGATCTGCTTCGCTTATTTGTACCACGACAGCTTAGTAACAATGACAGCGATTCAGTGATCATTCAATGTCATTGTGTATGCATTGTGTCAATTCAAGCTGTCAAGAACTCTTATTTGACTTATGACTCGGCCAAGCTAACATGACACATGCAGGTTATACCCGTCCCTCTCACTCTCCGGGCATGACAGAATCGAGTGAAAGAGACGGGTAGAAGAAATAAGGACACAAATCGAACCGAAATCGAAATGACCGAACATTCACATTTAGCATTTCATTTGCGATCCAGTTTTTAGAAGGTCATAGTACGAAAGAAAGCAATTCATTTTAGGAACCTATTCTTTTTAGGAACCTATTTTTGAATCGCTGTCTTAAAGTTGATGGTAGGCACCCTGGTTTCCAAGGTGCCGCTATCTCTTTAGGTCCCGGGTTAAGAAAGCAATTCATTTTAGGAACCTATTCTGCATCGCGCTATTTTTGAATCGCTGTCTTAAAGTTGATGGTAGGCAGTATGCCTAAAGATCGCATTCTCCTCATGATACAAAAAAAAAAGGCACCCTGGTTTCCAAGATGCCGCTATCTCTTTAGGTCCCGGGTTCGATTACCAGTCGGGTAAATTAAAAACGTACTTTTCAGTATTTCCTCGGGTCTGGGTGTATGTAATAATAATATAATAATTGTAATAATAATACCCCTCGTTGTTTCTAATTTCCATAATACTAGTGTGAAAAGAGCTCCAATAACTTTTTAATTTAAGATTGTGCTCACCAATTCCAACATTTTAACCTCTATACTCCTCTATACGGTGTTGTTAACTATAACTTATTTGCTTTAATATTTCTCATGTCAAAGTTTAGTACGACCTTACTCAGAAATCGAGTGATAATATTTATTGATTCCCAAAACTGGTACGGTCGGCATAATTAACAAAGAGTTCGTAGGAATTTCTACCTGGTCATGTTTGTACAGACAGACAAACAGAGCACCAATAACATCTGTTATTTATATTGATATATGTTGGTGGGGTTTACGTAAACGCATAAGGGTTGCCAAGTGTCCGGATAAAGCCGGACTGGGTAGGCTTTTCGGATGCTAGTCCGGCTAAATTAGACGGTGTCCGGCCTGTCCGGTTTTTATATCTTTGTTGATGTCACCGGAAAATAATAAAAACAGTAAATTTATAAATTTCCAATAAAAAAATTACGTGTTCTACAGGACTTAGATAAATAAATATAAAAATTTATAAACAAGAACCGTAAATTTATAAATTTCCTAGGAAATTTATAAATTTACGGTTCTTGTTATTTTCCGGTGACATTGATATACAAACCGGACGAGAGCGAGTAGAGCGAGTGCGATCGTTCGCCGGCTTTAAAATAATGAACATGTTTTTTTTTAAATTACCTATTGTTCAGTACACCCCTGCTAAATCCGCGGAATCGGCTTAGCGCAGTGGAAGCTGGTATTACTAATATAGACTCCGGACAAAAACTAGGTTTCAGCGGGGATGTAAACTGAACAATTGGACTGCGATACACAGCGGAGAGAATGTTAAGTAAGGTGAGGTTACATACGGGTCTGTGTGTCGAACGTCTCCAAGGCAGAAGTGGTGTAAGGGAGCGCGCGCGCCCCTGGGGTCCTTTCTTCGTCTTCTGCAGACCTTACCAACTCGTCACCTCACTCACAACACATACAACACAGCGTTCCCAAGACACTGGGCGCTTCAACAATGACACACACGGGGGAGCCTCTTTTATTACGATTTACAGTCCCGACAAAAAGCGCGTGGTGGACAATTATCTTTCTTTCAAAACTCCGCGACCAGCCCGATGGATGGCGTCAAAACCTTGGTCGTACAAAACGGGATCACATAGATAATTTAAGATTCAATTCAAATTCGATATGCCAGGCATATTCAACGCGAGCGATTTTTAACCAATTCAGCAAAATTAATCCGACATTTTCTTACAAGAATTTCAATCAAGTGTCACTGTCAACTTCAAGTGACAGCCAAATGTCAATTTGACGTGACATTAGAGACGCGTTCAGAAACGTCGATCTTTTCCGAACATCCCCCCGCCCCGGACCGTTAAGAACGGTACGTCAATCTACGGGTAATCGGGAGAGCATCCTGAATCGGATATTCAGGCAACGCCAAAAGGGGCTGTCCGATCAAGAAATGACCTGGGGTCAACGCTTCCAGGTCATTCGGGTCCGAAGACAACGGGCACAAGGGTCGCGAGTTGAGGACGGCCTCAATTTTACAAAATACCGTATCAAGTTCCTCAAACGTGAGAATAGTTTCTCCAATCACGCGACGCAAGTGTGTCTTGGCAGCCTTTACACAAGCTTCAAAAATTCCTCCCCAGGTCGGACAAGCTGGAGGGCTAAACTTCCAGATTATCCCACGCCGGGAGAGGGTGGTTCCAATGTCTATTTTATTATCAACAAAAAACTTAACTACTTCCTTAAGATAATTACACGATCCCTTATAATTAGTACCACAATCGGAACGTATCAATGTCGGCAGTCCTCTACGGGAAACAAATCTGCTCAAGGCGGCGACAAAGGCTTCGGTAGACAATTCCGAGACAATTTCCAAATGGACAGCCTTGGTGGACAAACACACAAACACGCACAAGTACGTCTTATAGGTTTTAGCATTACGCAGTCTCGACGCCTTTACAGTAAAGGGACCGGCGAAGTCGGTGGCGACTCCGGCAAAAGCTCTACATTCCGTGACGCGATCAGCAGGCAAATCACCCATCTGGGGCTGCATGGTCGCGGCCTTCAATCGATAACAAGGCAGGCAACGGAAAACCACAGTGCGAATGGCTCGACGAGCAGACAAAATCCAAAAATCACGCTGCAAAATGGCCAACAAAGCATTACAGCCAGCATGTTGTGCATTCACATGGCGATCTGTTATTATCAGTTGAGTCAAATGTCCGGCTTTAGGTAACAAAAGGGGGTGACGAGCTCCATACGGCAGGTTCGCATTTCGAAGTCTTCCGCCGACTCGCAAAAGCCCACTCTCGTCCAGGAAGGGATTTAATCGCGATACCGCGCCCTTCAACTTGCGACGGCCTAAACGCAAAATTTCAATCTCGGACTCAAAACTATCAGCTTGTACTCTCCGGACCCAAAACAAGAGCGCGTCCCTACGCTCGTCCGGAGTGAGAACCGACGAATCACGCCTCGCGCGTGGGTTTCTGCAATTGTACGCAAAACGTCTGATCCAAGCGGTAACACCAAGCAGCTTCTGTAAGGAGCTGTACCGATCCAACAACAAATCCTTTTCCCCGGCGGGGTTAGTCTCCAGGACGCATGCCCGCATATCAGGAACGGCTACGTTCGACAACGCTGGAGAGGGCGGCCACTCCGACTCAGGCCGCATCAACCACTGTGGGCCCCACCAGAGGGGGTGGTTAATTAGGGTTGGGGCTACACAACCCCGAGACGCACAATCCGCGGGATTCATGGTTCCCGGCACGTGTCTCCAAATCAACTCGATGTCGGAATTACAAATCTGCGACACTCGATTGGCCACAAACACGTCCAAGGTGTGCGCCGGAGCCTTCAACCAACAAAGGACGACCTGACTGTCCGTCCAAGCATAAACCTCTTGTATCTTAATAGATCGACCTAATGTGAGCCATACGTGGTTCAACAAACGCATTAGGAGGGCAGCTCCACACAATTCCAACCTCGGGATCGTATGACGAGTCCGAAGGGGAGCGACTTTGCTTTTCGCTATCACCAGATGCACAGCAACAACTCCGTCAACAGTAACGGTGCGGAGGTACACGGCCGCAGCAAATCCACGTTCGGAGGCATCGGAAAAGCCGTGAAGAGTAACTTTACCATTTTCAGAAGGGAGGAATAGCCTCGGCAAATGCACTTCATTAATCTCGGGGAGGGATGAAACGAAGCTCGACCAATCTCGGAGTAACTCGTCCGAGAGGGGTTCATCCCACGACACACCCGAAGCCCATAACCGTTGCAAGAAACACTTGGCCATAAACAGCACGGGGCAAATCCACCCATTGGGGTCAAAGGTACGTGCGACAGTAGACAATACTGAACGCTTGGTCCAGACTTTCGGTGGTCGTAAATCCACACAATAAGTGAACGTGTCAGAGACCGGTTTGTACTGTACGCCAAGGACGGTCACCACATGGGGATTATCAACATTTTCGAATAGGTGGGGGTCCTGCTGGTGCTCTTCGGGCAAACCTACCAGTACATCAGGCGAGTTGGATATCCATTTCCTCAACTCGTAACCTCCCGACTTCAAAAGGGCGGTGAGTTCGTCTCTCAGGACAATCGCCTCTGAGACAGATGAGGCGCCCGTGCAAATGTCATCCACATAGACGTCACTGGCCAAAATGGCGGAGGCGCGAGGGTATCTCAAGCGCTCCTTCTCGGCCAACTCCAACAAAGAACGAATCGCAACAAACGGGCTCGAAGCCAAACCGTACGTATTCGTATTCAATTCATAAATCAACAAGGGGTCCCTAGGACTCTCTCTCCACAAAATCAATTGGTACCTCCTATCCTCTGGATGGATGACCGTTTGTCTGAACATCATCCGGATGTCAGTCATAAATACAATTTGGTGCCGCCGGAAGTTGGTCAAAATGTCTGAGATCTCCGTGTGCAGCTTGGGACCTACATGCAGACACTGGTTCAAGGACGCTCCAGTAGAGGTGGGAGCCGAACCGTCAAAGACCACCCGAATCTTCCCGGATTTCAAAACGGCGTGGTGCGGCAAAAAGAAGTGCTCAACGGAGCGCCAATCCAAAGCGCTCACGGACATGTGCCCTAACTCCTCATACTCCCGCATGAATTCAACATACTTCTGGCGGAAGACCGGATCCTTGCTCATGCGACGCTCCATCGCCACTAGCCAACGTTCCGCTAGCGGTCGGGATTCGCCCAGAGGAGGTCGGCCGGCACGAAAGGGGAGACGGGTGATCAAACGACCAGAGCGGAGGCGACCAGTGTTATTCTGGTAATACAACTCGCATTCATCCGCTACTGGGTCGACCCGCGGGGCTGGTGGAGGTTCCTCAACCTCCCAAAACTTCTGCACCACTTCGGAGAGAGACACATTAAAAACAAGACCGCGATCCTCATCAAGGGAATCCAAAACGCGGCGAGCAGGGCCCATCACAACTGTACCGAGTGTCGTCTGCAGAGCTACCAAGCCATCTGGCTGCAAAACTCGCTTCCCCGTCAACAAAACTCGCCCCAGGACATCGGCTCCAAGGAGAGCATCAATCGGGCCTGGGCGGAAGAAATTTGGATCGGCGAGTGGGGAATCAGACACCAAAGACAACATACTCGGTCCCAAGTCAACTGAAGGTTGACGGCCAACAACTGTGTCCAACACAATCGCCGAGGTCTTAATGCCTGGCGTGGACTTATTACGTGATGTAAATGTGAAGTCAACATGCCCTAACAACCCGGGGACTTTCACATCGCCAACACCTCTCACGCCTTCCGTGTGGGGGTGCACCTTGAGGCCCAACCGCCTAACTAACCAAGATGACACAACACACCCCTGAGCACCGGAATCCAACAAGGCGCGAACTTCCACAAGGTCGCCATTCAATCCCCTGACAAGTACAGAGGCCGTGGGCAACAAAACGGTCTCTGGAGGGGTGGCTACAATCGACCGTAAACACGTTGATTGCTAGTATGTGGGGTCCCCAGACGTCCCCCCATGGTAAGGGGGTCGCTCATAGCGATCCAGTGGGTCCCAATCTCCCACATACTGCCTACGTCCAATTCGCCCGGTATCAGGCGGGTTATATCTCCCGGCCCCTTGAAGACGGGGCGGGCGCCGCTCCAAACGCGGGTATTCGGCGAGCGGCGGCGAGAATCGGTGCCTAGCATCCACCGTGTACGTCGCCCCATAGTCGCGGGGGCACGGTGACCGATTTTCAGAAGGGGGGTCCCGGGGACCCCCGGCTGTGCGAGGCTCAACACGTTGCGGGGGGCTTCTACGACCTCCCGCATCGCTCGCAAAATCGAACCCCCTAGTTGGGGACCGATTTCCCATGGGGGGGTCCGTGGGACCCCCGCCCGTGCGAGGCTCAAAACGTCGCGGGGGGCCTCTACGACCTCCGGCAACGCCCGCATAACTCATCCCCATCCTTGGGGATCGGTTTCCCATGGGGGGGTCCCTGGGACCCCCGCCCGTTTGAGGGTCCAAACGTGGCGGAGAGCGTCTGGGGCCACTCTGGTGGCCACTAGAACTGCTGCGGGATGCAAACACCGCGGGGGGTCCGAGACCCCCACCCATACGCGGTGATCCTGCAGCGACGCGCTGCGGCGCTCCGCCGCCCTCTGGGCTGTTCATGCAGAGGAGGGGATGGTGGTTGCCCTTACAAAAGCGGCATGGGTGCGCTTGGGTACATTCGCGCTGCATGTGCAGGCCCAAGCACGAGTAGCACCATGTCCGTTGTCGCGCGATCGCTCGACGGCCTTGGACGCGCTGGTCGAGGAACTTATCACAACGGGTCGTGCTGTGACCCGGTTCCCGACAGTACAAGCAGCGGGCGGTCTCCTGGACGGCGGCATAGCGGCCGGGCGCGCGAGGGGCCATACGCCCCCTACGGGGGGGTCCGGTGGGGGATCTACTCTGTGGCACAGGTCGTTCGGGTCCCATAGGACCGGCCAGAGAGGAATTATCTGCCAGTCTACTTTCTCCTTCCAGGAACGTCAAGAGGTCCGAGAAGGGTGGCAGATAAGTCGCACTATCCCCACCATACTGCTGCTCAAAACGGACCTTAACAGAGTCCGGCAACTTTCCCAGGACAATGTGCAGTAACAAAAACGACCACTGCTCCACTGGGAGTTTTAAGTTTTTTTAATGCGTTGTATGCCACCAACAGCGGATTCAACAAAGCCACTCTCAAGTGCATCACGCTGGCAACGCGGGGTAAATTCAAAATGGCGGCAACATGGTTGTCCGCCAGACGTCGGACGTTCTGGTACCGACGGGCAATCAAATCCCTAGCAATAGGGTAGTTTTCATACGAGGGGGCCAAATGTTGAACCGATTCAAGGGCCTCCCCTTCCAACACGGATAATAAATAAGCTAACTTCTGGCCCTGGGTCAAATCATCCCGGGCATGTACCAGACTATCAAAAATATTAATAAAGCCCTCCCAGTCCTCTAGACGACCAGCAAAGCGCCTTAAGTCTAAGGGGGCCAATCTAGCAAAGAGAGGGGGCATACTCTTAGATGTGACCGGGGACGGGCTCGGTTCATTCTCTCTTGCCACTTGCAAAGGTCGAGCCACCTGGGTAATTCTGTCCGCAAAATCATAACACTGGTCCACATCCAAACCGACTTCTTGTCGCATTTCCACCTCGGCCTCAACAGTCCTTTCCAAAAATAAGGCATACTGCTCATCAACAACAGCCAAACGTACGGGCAGATCTACGTATCTGTTCAACAAGGCCTCCGTTCTATCCGGTCGATCCAACAACGCAACCGCAGAAGCTAACCACCGTAACTCAGAACGTATTTTGGCTTTAGCAGAGGAGGCCGTCATTGTAACGTCACAAATTTATCAACAAAAACAACAAATTCAAAATATTCACTATAACACAAAATCTCCAATATTTGGAGGTTACTAATAACCACAAAATTCCAATATTACAACAACAAAGTATTTATAATGACACAAACTCTTAAATATCTGGAGGTTATCAGAAAACAACAAAACTCACTGACTATTGAAATTCACTCAAAATCACTGACTATTGAAATTCACTTGGATATCAACACAACATACTGTTACACAACAACAAGTTAATTTTAATTATTTCAAAGCACAAGTTTCAATGAGTTTCAATGTGTAAACAATGTCCCAAATCATTTAAGTTTCACTAAGTATTGAGTGCAAACTTATTAGCTAACCTTTTATTAGCTATTATTTTAGCAACAAACTTGTCAATATTCACAACTCAAATTTGCTAACAAAACTGAATAATAATTATTATGAGCAAAGAAAGGCATCTGTTTACACTTTGGAACTTCAATACATGACAATTAATTACAAGACATGGAACCAATAACAAAGGAATGCCCTTTACTTTTCAAATGCAAGTTAATTACCATTTACAAGTACAAATTAATCTAGTCCGGACCAGACTGGGTCATCAAAACGGCACTGATTAATACAAAGTTTTGGCGTGGGCCTCTCAGGCCTTCAAACTACGCTCTTGGCTACCAAGAAATGTTCAGTACACCCCTGCTAAATCCGCGGAATCGGCTTAGCGCAGTGGAAGCTGGTATTACTAATATAGACTCCGGACAAAAACTAGGTTTCAGCGGGGATGTAAACTGAACAATTGGACTGCGATACACAGCGGAGAGAATGTTAAGTAAGGTGAGGTTACATACGGGTCTGTGTGTCGAACGTCTCCAAGGCAGAAGTGGTGTAAGGGAGCGCGCGCGCCCCTGGGGTCCTTTCTTCGTCTTCTGCAGACCTTACCAACTCGTCACCTCACTCACAACACATACAACACAGCGTTCCCAAGACACTGGGCGCTTCAACAATGACACACACGGGGGAGCCTCTTTTATTACGATTTACAGTCCCGACAAAAAGCGCGTGGTGGACAATTATCTTTCTTTCAAAACTCCGCGACCAGCCCGATGGATGGCGTCAAAACCTTGGTCGTACAAAACGGGATCACATAGATAATTTAAGATTCAATTCAAATTCGATATGCCAGGCATATTCAACGCGAGCGATTTTTAACCAATTCAGCAAAATTAATCCGACATTTTCTTACAAGAATTTCAATCAAGTGTCACTGTCAACTTCAAGTGACAGCCAAATGTCAATTTGACGTGACATTAGAGACGCGTTCAGAAACGTCGATCTTTTCCGAACACCTATTAAAGCATAAATCCTTGGTATATTAGGGTGTCCGTGCTTGATACCCAAAAGTCCGGATAAACTAGCTGGATAATCCGGTTTTTAGGTTTTAAGATTGAAAATGGCAACCCTACCCGTAAAAGATATCGGAAATACTTTAAAAATTAGTCGGTACTAGTTCATGAGAATCTGCTGGTGAGTAAGTCCTATATTGGTGATATGTTAGGGATTTTATTGCAAAATTGTTTTTAGCTTATCTGTAGTTTATATAATAAAGTTGAGTTTTGAACGCCATAATCTCTGGTTAACGCGAATTGAGTGAAGGTTAAAGTATTTGTCGATTCAAATTTTAGTGTTGTGCTTAAAAGGAAAGAATTAAGTATTCTTGATTTGCACCAACAATGAAGTCCTTTTTTTTATTTATACGAAAAAGAAAACCCTTAATTTCCGTTTATAGTGTAAAAATTAAGAGCACACATAGTGTAGTACTTACACATTTTTTTTAAATAAGTGTTTTAGTACCGAATAAAAACAAATAAGTATGGAGAATTCTTAAATTTTGTTATTAAAATTGCTTGCCCCTTCGTAGACTTGAAACCTGAAAAGTTTGTTTTCAATATTTACCAGAAAGGGAATCGAACCCGGAATCTTCAATACACCTTGAAAACCGGTGCGTACGCCACTCGGCCACGGAGGTCGTCGTTTTAAATCCGTTTCCGACTTTATTTTATTCTATGTAGAGATTTCCAATCTTGAACACGATATTATTATGTCAATAAAATACTAATATTTTTATTGCTTTTCATCTTCCTAGGGTTTTCTACTTTATCAGTCGGTCAGTTCCCCCTTTTATATATAGTGGGAGCACTAAACTGCTTAAAAGCTATTGGAAACAAATCAGAGATCCCTATTTATAATAAGCGAGGAGGCGTTAAAAGCCTTGAGGCTCTGGGGAATGAAGGGACGAAGGACGGACTTTGGACTTCTTTTCTATTGCAATTAAAGGTGATTTTTTATTTCATTCCTTTTTTTGCACTTCAAATATTTAGACTGATTCCGAGTTTTTTTTTCGGGGTCAGTGTGTCATCGATTAGATTCAAGATTCAAGGTTCAAATTTGTTTATTCAATTTAGATTGTTATTTACAATACTTGTGAACGTCATAGAAGCTACGCCATCGGTTCGCAAACCCTACAGCGGGAGACCTTGGAGAAGAACCGGCAAGAAACTCCAAGGGTTGTTTTTTTCTCCCTGTTTTATTTCATACAGAGTCGTCAAATTGAAAAATGACCTTAACATGGTATGACTAAGGTCAGTTTCCATCACAATTACACAATGGGTTATGATAAATACAGTTAAGTATAGGCGAACTAATGATCTCGATTAGGGAATTAGAAGACCCCTTGACTTATATATGTATCTATATTAATATTACTAGTGGCTCTCCGCGGTTCATCCGCGTGGTACCCGTTCCCGTGGGAATTTCAGAGTCAAATATAGCCTAGGTTACCAGGAAGAATGTAGCTTTCTAATAGTAAAAGAATTTTAAAATCGGTCCAGTAGTTTTGAGTTTATTCGTTACAAACAAAAAAGAAATATCTTTTTACTATTAGTATGGATAAAGAGAAAAGGTCATAGCCCACTTATACCGCACCGCTCCCACCCAACCAAAGTATGAGCAGTCAAATATGGACTTAATGTCGTGCTACGTAGATGAGGCTCGCTTACCGCGCGCTGTTCGCGCGCTGTCTGCTATTGTATATTGTAACTGTAAAGTGCATCTACATTGAACGATATTAAGTCCATATTTGGCTGCTCATACTTTGGTTGGGTCGGAGCGGTGCGGTATAAGTGGGCTATGACTATGACCTAAAGGATTCGATTTTTTTGTTCGTTTGTTGGTAATGAAAAAGCTCAAAATCTACTGGATCGAATTTAAAAATTTTGGCACTATATAGTAGACCGCTATATTATTCCCAAATGATGTTAAGCTACATTGCATACCGACATTTATACGGAAACGCGTACTACGGTTACTGCATAAAAAGACTTTAAAAATACTAATTAATGAATATTTTAATTTGAAGGTAGGTACATACTTACCTAAAAATGGGTGTCTTTATAATATAAATAAAATATAACTATAAAATATAAATAGAAGAAATAAACATACTCGCTAATAATTCTACTTATTTTTTTTTCTTATTCCGTCTATAATCCGGTCCTGCCCCACATTTGTAGGGCCGAAGGTCGAACTACCGTGCACTCTCTTGAAAACCATTCAGGCGCGCACAAATTTTTGTGCAATAGAAAAAGCCATTACACCGTGATTTAAAGTACGGGTTCCATTCCCGGAATGGGTTCGGGCAAGATTACATTTTGTATTCGGGCACGAAACATAGGTACCTATAAGTACCAAAAAGACGGAATTTAGGTTGTTTTTTTGTAGTCGAGTGACTGATATTGTGTCAAAGAATAAATTATAAAATATAGGTACCTAAAAGTTTTTTTTTATTAAAACTGATATTACCTAAGTGTAGTAGATAATATTGTAGTGTTAAAACATCAATTTCATTTAAAAAAGGTTTGTTGGTTTTTTATATATTCTATTAGTCTAAAGTACATCTCATCATCATCATCATGTCAGCCGAACGACGCCCACTGCTGGGCATAAGATTATTAAAATTCTTTTAGATTTTAGATTTTTCATCGTGTCTTCAATTTTATATCAAGTTATTATATTACACTATCACGCTTCAAAATTTTAAAATGGGTCAGTCACTATAGTTTAAAACATTATGAGCCTTATACTTGAACCACGATCGTATATTCTACTTCGTAAGTATCATTAGCAGAAATGCATCCAGCAAACGTACACTTAACGAGTCGGCTCTTTAAAATCCCCTAACCGCCGATGTACCGATAGCAAAAAAGGCAAAGCGATCAATGGCGACAGCAAAAACGAAGCGGTTTAACATACCGCACTTAAAAGATTCTGGCGGACACAGATACACTTTTTCTCCGTTAAAAAAAAAACGAAGTATACATTATATGTAGCAAGGCAACTCGTTCAAGTATAGGTAAGTACATATATGTATTATTAAGTATTTTCAAACTAGCTCTCGCTCAAACTATCAACATAACAAAAATCACGTGGATCTGTTAGTCCGTTTTGATGTGAAAGTTGAAGAGTAATGTGAAACTTTAAAAAACTTAAAAGAAAATACTTTAGAAAAGACACAAACAAAAAAACACACAATCACATTTTTAAATTATTAGTATCGATGTGTAGCAACTCGTTAAAGTATTTTCTCTTCAAAGTATTAAATATTTTCAAATGTAAGTATCGAATAAGTTTTCCGATAATGGTTGCTTTTCTACAAGAATGGGTTTGATAAATTGATTCCTTAGCCATATTTTAGTTTCAAAAGTTTTGTTATTCAAATCTGATAAATGTTGAATGAAATGTTTTCGTGAATTTGTTGTTGAAGAAAATAAGGGTTTGTTATGATAATATTGTTATGTCTACTAATATTTTCAACTTTCGTGGTAATTATCACTACTATATTATTGCAAACTAGGGGCTCCGCGCGGTTTTACCCGCGTGGTATCCATGCCCGTGGATTACCACTGGGAACGTGGAACAAATTATAGCCTATGTCACTCAGGAAGAACGTAGCTTTCTTGGGAGGATTTTAAAAATCGGTCCAGTAGAACTTGATTTTATCCATTCCAAAAAAAAAAATCTTTCGTCTCTCTAATATTAGTATTGACCACAAGATTTTTCAAACAATTAATTTGGACACCATGAGTTACCAAAACATTTGTTGTTGAAATTTTTATTTCAAAGGATGACAATTACTACTACCTATATATATATATATATATATATATATATATACTACATATTATTATAATGGACCATTGGACAGTTTATATAGAGAAACCAAAAAATCTTTCATTGAAATTTCTGTTTTAAACGATTAAAAGGCCTTTGAGATTTAAATAACCAGATAATTACATTAAAAATATGAATTTAACTATTTTGTGCAAGCATTCATATTTATATCTTACCAAGATCCATATAGCACATAATATATCGTATCGTATCTTTACGATAACCACATATTTGCTAAGGCACGGCTGAGTAAACATTCCTTTAACACCATTTCGTCCGCTGACTGTCACCTCCTATCAGTTATTAATACACAAGAGCCTTGCCGCGAACTTGCTCGCGTTGACTGTGTTCTATTAAAACGGTAGAAGATTCAATACTGACTTTTTATGCCTACACTACATCAGATGATTTTAGGCACATCTTGGATTTCTTAGATTTCGATTTTAGAGTAGTTTCCGTGGTCACAGCCGGCCCCTGGAAAGGTGCCGAAACGTCGGAAAAAAACTAAAAATCTTTTAAAAACTCGATTCAAAATGATTTGTGCAATATACCTACGCGTGATAAAATCCGTCAAACGGTTGTTTTATTTATTTCAAGATGATATTAATTTTGCAAATAACGCGCGTAAGTATTATTTTATAAAAGCTAAGTACTTACACTTCGAAGTTTTCAAATTTTACTACGATTTATTTCTGTTAATTAGTACCCCAACCACGAAAAACTGTAGTGGTAGTAGTATATCTAGTAAATTATACCATCCGGCAAAAGCGTTCAAGTTGCTGCTAATGCTGAATCAAATCAAATAGGTATACCTATAAGTACCTACTGAATTTGAGTTCCCTAATAAACAACCGAAAGATGTAGAGTTTGAAAGGGGCACCAGTGACAGAATAGTTGAAAGGTAACCGTCTGGCTTGGTACGGCCATGTTATGAGAAGGGATGATAGGCATGTTCCTAGAAAGCTGATGGACATGAATGTGGATGGATGGAGAGGGGGAGGAAGACCGCTTAAAAGATGGATAGATTGTGTGCGTAATGAAAGAAAGAAAGAGAGAAAGAAAAAAAAATTTAGTTGGACATCACAACAACATAACATAAACACAAAAACACATAAAGCCTAAGGTAAGTAGGTATGTCCCAAAACGGTACCGACTCAGCATAATGCATGGCTTGAGGCCAGCGCTGACCTTCCGTCGGAACCGTGTTTGTGGGGCTGGGAAGTCTACTAATGCTATGAATCAGAAAGGAGTGAATGAGATGACAGGTAACTGAGTGGAAGAGAAGGACGTATTGCCCCGACCCCAAATAGAATTGGGATAAGGAGATGATGATGAGTATGCAACCGAAATATGTAGATACTGCTCTGGTTTCATACATAATAATACGGTCACGATAACCATTAATATAACGATAGTTTTTCGTGCTTTTGATATAGTACAAGTACGGTGTCGGTAATACTGCATAATATAAACGTAAACCGTATATTTTATTTTCAGATATTTCAGTACCTTTATTTAACGGGATGACTATCATCGACATAATTTGTTGACTCTTATTACCTCTATTTTACACGACTTACATATATTATTTAAACGTAACAATATAAAAAGATGCGTCGTTGTTTAATCCAGTTCATCATAACCCAAGTCTGCCGATTAAGAGGCACATTTGCACGAAGTCGTTTGGTCCTTATCCGGGCCAAAAACTTTCGGCCGAATCGTAATGACAATCATTAGAGAGACTACGGAATAATTAAATCGAATAACACGAAAACTTGCCGCCTCAACGTCCGATCTTGCGGGTAATATTCCGGACGAAGTTTCGAGGTCGCTTCGATAGTTAAGGCTAAAGCGAGTTTATGTATCCTTATTTTAGGATGGTTGATCTAAATTCTCCTTTTTAATCAAATCAAAATCAAACCAAATCATATTTTTTTTATTCAATTTGGGTCGAGGTAACAACACTTATGAACGTCAAAGAAGCTACGCCATATCGGTTCGCAAATCCTACGGCGGGAGACCTTGCGAGAAGAACCGGCAAGAAACTCGTCAAGGGCAATCTTTTTCTCCCTGATATATTTCATACAAAGTCGTCATTCATAAGGGAGGCCTGTGTCCCAACTGTAGGGATATCAAAATGGCTGATGATGATGATGATGACCGAAATTGAAGATTCAAGATCAAATTGAAGATTCAGTTTTGGCTGTAGCAAGCTCTTGTTAATGTCAAAGAGGCTTCGCCATCAGTCCGCAGACCTTACGGCAGGGAGACCTTGTAACGAGAAGAACCTGCAAGAAAGTCGTCAAAAGTTTTCATTTTCAGTCTTTTAATTATAGCGTCCAATTTTATGACCAACTAGATTTAAAATAATATATAGAATATAAGATTTAAAACTTTCGCATTCCATTATAATTATAAACAAGAGTAACGGGACTCAACGCGACATTTATTATGAAGTACATAATATTATTATGTACTTACAGCTTGACGTTTCGGCTGTGTTGCTACAGCCGTAAAGTGCAAGTCAAGTCAAGCTGTAAGTACATAATAACATGTACTTCATAATAAATGTCGCGTTGAGTCCCGTTACTCTTGTTTATAATTAGATTTAATATGTTTATAGAAACTAATTTCAAGACGAGTTTTTTGACTTCAGCCAAAGAAGATTAAAAAATAGGTTATTAAATGTAGGTATCGAAATTGATGCCGTTGTCTCCGGATTCCATCTTGTTTCTCCCTTTCTCATTCCCAGATAAATATCTAAGTAACTACCTATATCCTGTTAAGTACTTGTTTTTCTCATTTAACTTTTTCAACCTTTTCTAAAGATTAAAAAAGAATTACCAGTTTAGAGATACATTTAAGTAAAATGCTGTATCGAATTTGATACCGTTGGCATCCATTGCATTGTCTCATTACCGCGTACTTTGTCCACGATTTCACGGTTAACCGCTCTATTACTTAACCGTCCCATTGTCGGCGACAGATCAACTGTAACCGAAGAGTTAACGACAGATTTAACGACCAATTAAAAAGTTTGGTACGAAATTTTGGTGTACAAATTACTTATAATTTTATTGGATTTAGAAAATGTTTGTAATTTTTTAAATTTGCAGTTGTGTAAAACTTTGTCTGATCATTTCCGATCCACTCCCATCGGAAACACTAAAATAAGTGTTGTATTTTCTTTCATATAATATATGCAGTAAAAAAATGGTACTTGTAGGGAACACAAAATAAAATTACTAAAAGAAATACCAAATAAATTCCATGGGAGCAAGACGACTTTCCAAATTAGGCAAAAACTACACGAAATCACTTCGCCGTAAAAAACTATAGCGATTTAAAAATAATGACCAATACGATCCTAAAATATTATTGGTGTCCACTAATTTAACCAATTTCCAATAGTACCTATATGTAACCCCATTTGAGAATAATATTGAATTTTCGTATTTACGAGAAGTAAAAGTTTTCGAGACAAAACCATAAAATCGTGTTTCTGAATCTTTACGAATCTAGATAAAGGTGTGAAGAAATATAATATCTTATTACCAGGTTTTATATCAAAAAGTATAAATATACTTTTTCCGAATATCGCCTTAATCGAACGTCTGTGGTCAGAGCCAACTTTAAATTTGTAATTTGACTGAACTATAAGTTTTGTTTAACTATGTGGGGAGCAGTTATATTAGTTTAAAATTATATTTTTAGGGACGATGAAATAAAAAGACGAAATCGGAAATTAACCATAATCAGTGTATTTTTCTTTTTTTACTTTTTAAATTAGCGCTGTTGCGCATTGGCTTCACGGCTATTAAGACGCTGCAACATGCCCCCGGGCGTTGGAGGCTTCTCCTTCAACACGAACTAAATCTGCTGTCATGGGCAAGGGGCAAATCTTGCTGAATGCCCTCCTGATGACTCCACTTTGTCGTGTCTTCAATAATAACGCCAGTTTACTTTTCTAAAGGTTTTTATTACTGAGCACAAATGTAGCCGACATATTTCACACCAGAGAGAGAGCGAGGTAGATGGCGCGAGCGAGACATAGTATTTATGGCTGCGTTCCGATAATACAACACTATAGATGCGTTCATATACCACACTCTCCGCCGCATTAAATATTACATGTTATACATAAAATATTTGTAGTGAGGTACTAGAAGTAATACAAAGAAGTTCCGTATTACATAGAAATTTTACAGACAAAACTAAGCTAAACTAAAGCAGTATCATACTCTCCGCCGCATTAAATATAACACGTCATACATAAAATATTTCCAGTGTTTAGTACTAGAAGTAGTACAAATATGCCAGTATTACATAGAAATGTTACGGGTAAAACTAAGCTAGAGCACTTACGACTGCAACACATCAATTTTTCAGGCTGCGTTGCATTTTTCCACCTGCACTGAATAAATTGAAGTAAGTACATACTTAATAATAAACTTAAATCAAGAAAATTTTACATTTAATTACATTAGATACACATACACATACAATATTACAATGTGTTCGTCTATTCGGATAGACTACTGTTACATTTAATGATTTGGTTAATATGCCTTTTCCATATAGAACCGTCAACATCAATTACATAAGTTACATTAGGTACTGATTCCCTTGTAATAATTCCTTCAATCCAAGGTTTATGTCCCCTGCGATAATCTCGGACCATAACTTTTTCCCCTATAAAAAAACTTATATTCCTATTCCCTGATGTATAAATTACTTGCTTTTGTAACATTTCATAGGATTTATCAGAGATGGAGGGTGGTCTTAATAATGAGAACCTAGTCTTTAAGTCCCTCCCTAACATTAGTTTAGCAGGTGTTGCCCCAGTAGTACTGTGAGGCAAGTTCCTGTAGTCAAAAAGAAATAAGTTAATTGCTGAAGGTAATGGTATTCCATTTTCTTTGATTTTAGTAACATGTGATTTAAAGGTTTCTACGAATCTCTCGGCAGCTCCGTTAGTTGCTGGGTGATAAGGTGGTGAAAAGGTGTGTTTTAGATTTATCATTTTACAATAATTTTCAAATTCAGCACTTGTGAATGTAGGCCCATTGTCTGTAACTAAATGAGAGGGATAACCGAACCGAGCAAATAAGGTTTTAAATGTTTCTATTGTGCGGGTTGCATTTATTGTGGGCATCTCAAAAATTTCAGGCCACTTTGAATAAGCATCAATAACTACTAGGTACATTTTATTATAAAAAGGTCCTAAAAAATCAGCATGGAGTCTGTACCAAACTGAAGGTGGTACAGGCCATGGTTTTAATTTAATTTTTGGTGGGTTTTTGTGATTTTTTAAACATATTAGACAATTACTTGTAATTTTTTCAATTTCAGCATCTAAATTGGGCCACCAAAAGAAAGAACGAGCCAGTTGTTTCATGCGGACAATCCCAAAATGGCTTTTATGTAATTCTACTAAAACAGATTCTTTTAATGTTGTTGGTATAATGATTCTATAACCCCAAAATAAACATCCTCTGTCCAAACTGAGTTCATTTTTCCTATTATGAAATGGTAATATATCTTTATCTATTAAATTTTTTTCAGGCCATCCATCCACCATATATCTGTTTATTTTTGTCAAAATGTTATCTTTTATTGTTTCTTGTTGAATGAGTTTCCAATCTAACTGTTTTATTTGTGAATTATTTAATTGAAAAATGTTACTTATTTCTGCACTTAAACAAATGGAATGTAGATTTATTTGTTCTGTATTCGATTCAATTTCTGAGCGGGACAAAAAATCAGCAGGGTTGAATTTACTTTTAATATGTCTGATTTTATAGTTGAAAGCTGATAAAAATATAGCATAGTGCTGCAGCCTTTTTGCTGCCATCTTTGGAATACACTTTGTGGGGCCAAATATTCTAACAAGTGCAGCATTATCTGTTTCTAACTCAAAACAGTGACCATATGTGTAATTATAGAATTTGGTTACACCAAAAATAATAGCCATAGCTTCCTTGTCAATCGCAGAATACTTTTGTTCTGTGGCACTTAATTTTTTACTAGCATAAGCTATGGGCCTATGTTCACGCCGCGCCCGCGAGCGGACAGTTGTCATTGTCAATGTCTCGATGCGCTCGGGCCGGGTGTTTTTTCATTCGTTTTTAGTGCGCCGCCAACCACCGTCCGCGCAACTCGCGCTCAGTTCGCCACCTGTGACCCGTGTGTGTTCGCTTTGAAAAGCGCCGGGAAAGTTTTAGCTGCCTATTAGGGCATTGTGTAGTTATAAGAGTGTTAGCTATAACAGTTTCCCATCGGGGTTGACTGAAGATCTTGGCCAGGCGCGCGCGCGCCGGCGAGACAGACATCAGCCCCCCTGGATTACGGACAGTATTCTCTAAGTTAAGGTAGGCCTAGCTTTTAAGTAACTTAATTTTGCATGAGAAACCTTCGTTTCAATAAACTGTGGAACACAGTAGATGGTCACCACATTTGTGCGTGATCATATTTTTGGTAGCAGAGCTTAGTTGATATAATTAATTTTCATATTAAAATTAACTACATAAAATTCCATAGTAAAAATAAAAAGCGTACCTAAAAAGCGTACCTAAAAATTTTTTTTTTTTTGTTGAAATCTCGAGGGTATTCCGAGACGATTGAAGTACTAAGAAATTGTTCTAGTAAATTCTCGAAGCGAATGTTTCTCACTTGGTGGATCCGATAATAGATAGACACTTATATAATTGTTGTCACATACTAGTGTTTTGATACGAGTTTACTCGCCTAGATGTGTATATTTTTTTTTGTGTGTCCGGATTTATTTGACGAATAGTTCGTTCGAAAGTGTGTTTATTAGTACCACATACTAGTGATTTGATACGAGTTTACTCGCCTAGATGTGTATATTTTTTTTTGTGTGTCCGGATTTATTTGACGAATAGTTTCGTTCGAAAGTGTTGTTTATTAGTACCACATACTAGTGTTTGTTCCGAGTCCGCTTGCCTAGTTAAAAAAGTGGAACTAGTTTTAATTATTAGTAGTATTAAATTACGAGTATTATTATTAAAAATAGTTTTGTTTTTGTTTGTTGATAACGGTTTAGTAGTTGATTTGCGAAGTATGCCATACCGTTAATCCTATACGTTTTGTTTATACCGTTATATTGTTAGCCCTTGAAATTGGTAAGTTGCTAATAATTTATGAAAATAGTAGGGTCCGTGTATGTCGTCCGAATTTTAATTGTGTTTTATATTATCGTGACGCGACCTATTTCTATTGTTTTTTTTGTTGTTGATGTTTACCACTTTTATATTTCTTTGTTTGCTTTGTTTATTAAACGGAGTATAAATGGCTCCTACGAATCCGCTCGCCGTATCCAGGGCTGGCATCCAAGGAGTTTTGCGTTGGCTTGCTTGTGCGGTCACATTAATAGACCGAGCCGACCGGGTAGGCGCGTTGCTAGCTCGGTATGGCGGGCTGGCAGCTCGGCTGCAAGACCTGGAGCGCCACGCCATGGAGTGTCGCGCGTATTACTTGGAAAACCCCCCAGCTGATGATGCCGTGTCGGAACAGCTGGAGCAGGATGTAGCCCAGGCCTATGAGCTGGCTGACCAGTTCACGGAGGCGGCTGAGAGGGCCCTGGCTGTTCGGAAGGGGGAGCCGGTTTTGAGCGGGGAGGTCAAACCTACCCCGACGGCGTTGCTAGGCCGATTGCCTACTTTGGAGATTCCCACTTTTAATGGGGATCTGTCAGCCTGGATGGGCTTCATTAATTTGTTTGACAGTTTGGTGGATTCACGACGGGACTTATCCCCTAGTGAGAAGTTGGCCTATTTGCGCTCCTCCCTGCGAGGAGAGGCCAGCTCGGTAATCAAGCACCTGCTCATCAGTGACGACAACTACCAGGTGGCTCGCCAGCTTCTGGTTAGCAGGTACCAGAATGTCCGGTTACTGGCGGACACCCACGTGGCCACGATTTTGGCCCTCCCGCGAATCACGCGGGTACACCTGTTACGGAGGGAGTTGCTGAACCCGCTACTGTCAGCGGTCAACTCCCTAAGGCGATTGGACCTGCCGGTGGATCAGTGGTCCTTTGTACTGCTGCACATAGTCCTCGCCAAATTGCCCGCGGAAAAGAAGGGGCGTTTCGAGCAGAGGTACGGAGGCGACAGCGCCTCGTATCTCCCGCCCTTCGCGGACCTCCTTCGTTTTTTGGAGGACGAATGTAGGGTGACGGACCACCTGGAGCCCGCCCCGGTTCCAGGTGTTGGTCGTATGGTGGCGGCGAGGGAACAGCCCCGTCGCCCGACCAATCGCTATGCTGCCTTCCAGCAGTCCCCTCCCCCCGCACCGAGTGAGCGGTGCAGGTATTGCAGGGGAGATAGGCACGTGGTGCACGAATGTGCCAAATTTAGAGGCCTCCGCCCAGAGGGACGGAGGGCCGTTGCTAGACAGCGCCAATGGTGCTATAGGTGTTTGGGGGGACACATGCAGTCGGCGTGTCCCCAGACCGAGGATTGTCGTCTTTGCGGAGGGAGGCATCACCCCCTCCTTTGTTTGGACCGCAAGGACGCCGGGAGCGACCGGGGTTCGAATTCCTCGCGCACGGGCGGGGGCCCGGCAGCCCGGAACCGGTCCCCTAGAGATTCGGCGGGGCTTAGCCCCCCCGTTCAGTCCCCCCCGGAGAGGGGGAACTATAGGAGAGACGCCCCCGCCACGGGCGGGGGTAGGGGGGTACCCCAAGAGTACGCCACGGTGGCGATGGGCACGGGCCCTATTTGCTACTCCCCCCCCCTAATGGAGAGGCCTCGATTGGGGTACTATGTACCGAGGCACGCCCCACACGGGTATTACCCTGCACCTAGGAGTGCTGTTGGTCGGGGCCAGTATGTACCCGATTGGGACCCGCTCGCCCGGTACGAGCGTCCCACATTTGGCGCGCCGACTCAGGCGCGAGGGGGACAAGTACCCCCCCAAAATTTTTAATGGCGCCCCTGTCGGACCCAACCACCCCTCCGGAGCTTGTGCTGTTGCCAACAGCCTCCGTGAATGTTTGGGGACCTAAGGGCAATGTTGTAACGGTGCGTGCCCTTTTGGACTCAGGTGCCCAGGGGTGCATAATGTCCAGGTGGCTTGTCCGACAGCTGGGTCTTTTGCTTGTGCCGCATCACGAAGCGGTACGGGGGGTGGGAGACTCGCGGATCCCTGATCCGATTGGTCGAGTTGAGTTCTCCTTCTCCCCCCACTTCACGCCAAGGCCGAAGATCGGTGCTTCGGCGATAGTATTTGATAAGGTGGTTGGACCACTCCCGCAAGTGCGAGTGCCGCCATCCACGATTGAGCTGACGTCTGGACTGGCTTTGGCTGATCCTTCCTTCCACCGACCGGGCCCAATACACTTGTTGATTGGTGCGGATGTCCTCGGTCGTGTACTGTGTGGAAGCAAGCGAGTTTTGCAGACAGCCGATCTTGTCGCCTTGTCCTCGTCGCTGGGTCATGTGGTGATGGGAAAGGTACCACAGACACCAGAGACCCCGTCGGTAGACTGCCAGACCATTGTTGGTTCTACTTTGTCCGACGTTCTCCAAAAGTTTTGGGAGGTGGAGGAACCTCCCACTGCCAAGCGGTTGGATCCGTTAGCGGAGGAGTGCGAATTGTTCTACCAGAACAACACTGGGCGCCTCCTCTCGGGTCGCTTGATTACCCGCTTGCCCTTCTTGGCGGTTCGCCCTCCTTTAGGGAGCTCCCGGCCGATGGCCGAGAAGAGATTGTTGTCCATGGAGCGTAGGATGGCCAGGGATCCCGCATTCAAGGAGAAGTATATAGACTTCATGCGGGAGTATTTGGACCTTGGGCACATGTCCATCTCGCAGTTGGACTGGCGTAATGTGGAACATTACTTCCTGCCACACCACGCTGTTTTGAAGACTTCCAATGGGAAGATCCGCGTGGTCTTTGATGGTTCAGCGCCCACGTCAACCGGAGTGTCGTTGAATCAGTGTCTGCATGCGGGGCCGAAGTTGCATCACGATGTCTGTGATGTTTTGACCAACTTCCGCCGGCACGCTGTCGTCTTTGTGGCCGATATCCGCATGATGTTCAGACAGACCGTGATTCACCCGGAGGATAGACGATACCAGCTCATCCTTTGGCGTGAGGATCCCCAGGATCCGATGTTGGCTTACGAGCTGAACACCAACACTTATGGTTTGCGGTCGAGCCCCTTTGTGGCGATCCGTTCGCTTTTGGAGCTCGCTGAGCGCGAACGGCTACGCTATCCCCGGGCATCTGCTCTTATTGAGGGGGGGGCCTTATTTGTCGACGATATCTGCACGGGGGCCTCGAGCTTAGATGAGGCTCTCGTCTTACGTGATGAGCTGATTGCGCTCTTGAGGGCTGGTGGCTATGAGTTGCGGAAGTGGCTGTCTAACTCACCGGACCTATTGGCAGATTTGCCTAAGGACCACCAGCAAGAGCCGCTCCTCTTTGAAAATCCGGAGACTCCAGACATGCTGTCTGTTTTGGGAGTCCAGTATCGACCAGTCCCGGATTTGTTCACATATAGATTGGAACTGCCAGACCCAAAGGTCTGGACTAAACGCACGGTGCTGTCTACTGTAGCCCGTACCTTTGATCCGAACGGTTGGCTCAGCCCTGTAGTGTTTTCGATGAAGTGCTTCCTACAGGAGCTCTGGGCTGCGGAATTGTCATGGGATGAGCCCCTCTCTGGTAGCCTCCTACGAGAGTGGGTGAGGTTCGTGTCATCCCTACCCGACGTCAATCGGGTTTGTATACCGAGGCAAATGCTGCCTTCGGGAAAGTTTAAAGCCTCCCTGCACGGCTTTTGTGACGCGTCCGAAAGCGGATATGCGGCAGCCGTTTACATCCGAACGGTGGATGCAGCAGGCGTTGTCGCCGTACACTTAGTTACGGCCAAGAGTAAGGTTGCCCCCCTTCGGACTAGGCTAACCGTTCCGAAGTTGGAGTTGTCCGGCGCCACTCTCTTAGTACGGCTACTCAATCATGTTGCCGACACCTTGGGAAACGGTGTCGACTTGGAGTCGATATTTGCGTGGTCTGACAGCCAGGTCGTCCTTTGTTGGCTGAAGAGTTCAGTCCACACCCTTGAGGTTTTTGTGGCCAACCGGGTCTCACAAATTCAGACTTCAAAGGCCCCGTTGATTTGGCGCCACGTACCGGGCGAATTGAACCCCGCAGATTGTGCCTCCCGCGGCTGCGAGGCGCCTGAGTTAGTGGACCACCACCTATGGTGGAGTCCATCATGGTTGTTACGGCCTGAGCGCTCATGGCCTGCCACCCCGGCTGTGGCCAGAGTCCCAGACCTAGGCATGCGTGTTCACGCCGTGGAGACGGTGGCGGCTCCGCAGATGGAGTTTTTGTTAGACCGCTACAGTTCTCTTGATAAGTTGCTCGGCGTGACTGCTTGGATGAGGCGCTTTGTGCGAAATTGTCGCCAGCCTCAGGAGAAATCGTTGTCTCCGGTCCTCGCCCCACAAGAGCGGCAAGACGCTCTGTTGCATTGGTTGCGAGTGACGCAACAGCGAGAGTTTGAACCGGAGCTGAAAGCCCTGGGCTCAAGTAAGCCCAAGCTGAAGGGACCCTTGGTGCGGTTGAATCCCTTCTTGGACAGTACCGGATTGCTGCGTGTCGGAGGTAGGCTCAGACATGCCAACCTGCCGTACGGATCACGCCACCCTTTGTTGCTCCCCAAGGATGGACCGTTAGTTAGACTGTTGATTACAGACCGACATGTAAAGAATGCTCATGCCGGTTGTAATGCTTTGACCGCGCTCCTCCAACGAGAGTTCTGGATTTTGTCAGCGCGGAGAATAATCCGATCCGTTATTTTTCGTTGTCTCCCGTGTTATCGTTTGCGCGCCGATACGATGCAGCCCCAGATGGGTGATTTGCCTGCCGATCGAGTGAACGAATCGATGCCCTTCTCAGGAGTTGGAACGGATTTTGCGGGGCCATTTACCGTTAAGACATCGCGGCTTCGTAATGCTAGAACGGAAAAGGCTTACTTGTGTGTATTTGTTTGTTTGGCCACTAAAGCGGTCCACCTGGAGGTGGTTAGTGCCCTCACCACAGAAGCCTTTGTAGCCACGTTGAATCGTTTTGTGTCTCGCCGCGGAATGCCGTCGTTAATTAGGTCCGATTGTGGAACCAATTTCAAGGGCACCGATAGGTATTTAAAGGAAGTTTGTGAATTTTTGGATAGGAATAATTTTGAGATCGGATCCACACTCTCTCGCAGAGGGGTACGATGGCAGTACTCCCCGCCATCCTGCCCCCACTGGGGAGGGATTTTTGAAGCAACTGTAAAGGCCGCTAAAACTCACCTTCGTCGCGTTATTGGGGAGACGGTCCTCACGTTTGAGGAACTCGCGACCGTTTTTTGTAAGGTTGAGGCGGTCCTCAACTCGCGTCCGTTGTGTCCGTTGTCTTCGGACGCGAATGATTTAGAGGCCCTTACGCCGGGCCATTTTTTGATTGGCAGACCGCTTAACGCCTTGCCGGAATATCCTTATTCCGAAGTGCCCTCCGGACGGCTCTCGCGATTTGAATTGCTCCAGCAGCTTACGCAGAGTTTTTGGCGCCGTTGGCATCTGGAGTATTTGCACATTTTGCAGCAACGCGTTAAGTGGTCGGATAGGACGACCCCACCCAAGACCGGGGACCTCGTGTTGGTAAAGGATCCAAACCTGCCGCCCCTCCGCTGGCGTTTAGGACGCATTGTTCAGCTTCATCCGGGGTCGGATGGTGTGCCCAGGTTTGCCGAGGTCCTGGTGGGGGACTCTGTTTTGAAGCGAGCGATCGCTACCCTCTCTCGCCTGCCCTTAGATTAAGTTGGCGGACAGTTTGCTACTGTCCGGGACGGGGGGATGTTCACGCCGCGCCCGCGAGCGGACAGTTGTCATTGTCAATGTCTCGATGCGCTCGGGCCGGGTGTTTTTTCATTCGTTTTTAGTGCGCCGCCAACCACCGTCCGCGCAACTCGCGCTCAGTTCGCCACCTGTGACCCGTGTGTGTTCGCTTTGAAAAGCGCCGGGAAAGTTTTAGCTGCCTATTAGGGCATTGTGTAGTTATAAGAGTGTTAGCTATAACAGTTTCCCATCGGGGTTGACTGAAGATCTTGGCCAGGCGCGCGCGCGCCGGCGAGACAGACATCAGCCCCCCTGGATTACGGACAGTATTCTCTAAGTTAAGGTAGGCCTAGCTTTTAAGTAACTTAATTTTGCATGAGAAACCTTCGTTTCAATAAACTGTGGAACACAGTAGATGGTCACCACATTTGTGCGTGATCAGCCTAACAATACCATTATGATCCCGGTTTGACAAAACTGCCCCCAAACCAGTATGGGATGCATCACATGATAAAATCAAAGGCAAGTTTGGGTCAAAATGTCGCAGATTATCTACAGATGACAACTTTTGTTTTATTAAATTGAAGGCATCATTACATTGTTTTGTCCATTTAAATTTATTTTCTTTAGTGCATTCATGAAGGGGTGCCATAATCGTAGACATATCTTTCAAAAATCTAGCATAATAAGTCACCTTTCCCAAGAATGATTTTAGCATTGTAATATTTGTAGGCGCTTGAGCTTTCAATACAGGCTCTAGATTAGACTTAATAACACTTATATCATTTTTTGTGATTCTAAAACCGAAAACATCAATACTGGTTTTAAAAAAATTACATTTATTTACTTTTAATCTTAACTGACATTCTTGAAGCTTAGACAAAACAATACTTAAAGTTTTAATTGTATCATTTACACTGTTGCCTGCAATATATATATTGTCTATAAATACAATTACATTAGGTATATTAGCAAGTTTGTTACACATCAAACGCTGGAATGAGCCAGGTCCTGTACTTACTCCGTAAGGTAAGTACTTATATTTGTAAGTACCAACTTCTGTTACAATAGTAGTTAACTCTTGCGAGTCTTTATCTAAAGGAGCTTGAAGGTAAGCTTCCTTAAGGTCCAGTTCGCAGAAGTACTCTCCCTTTTTTAAGGTGTCAAAAATTTCATCAATGTGAGGCAAAGGAAAATGATCTACCTCTAAATGCGGGTTCAAAGTAACCTTGTAGTCGCCACATAGCCTGACAGAACCATCTGTCTTAAGTATTGGAACCACAGGTGTACCCCACTGGCTATGCTCGACTGGAACTATTCTACCGTCTTTCAGTAATCGGGAAATTTCTAACCTTACCTTTTCCTTTAAAGCAAAGGGTACCCGCCGTGCAGAGAGATATTTAGGCCTTGCCTCAGATTTTAATTTCAATTTTATGGTGTCGCCCTTAAAGTTGCCCCACCCTGGACTGAATACTTCTGCAAACCTTTCCTTCACTAAATGTTCAGCTTCTGAAACAGTTTTATCATTAAAAACATTTATTTCAGTATCAAGAGTAAGAACATTCGTATCAGAAAACTTTGGGGGCCATAAATTTAGCTTGTATAACCAATCACGGCCCAATATGCGTGGTATAGGTCCCACTGCAATGTAAATATTTAATTTCTTTTCAGTGTCCTTATATTTAACAGTTAAGTTCTGTAAAATGGCTAATTAGTGTAGGCAATGAACAGATTCTTTGTATGGAGACCCATACATTAATTCCTCAGTCGATGAAACTTTGCTGGGTTATAAAATAGCATGAGCCATAAACTTTTAAATGCTTATCCAAAAAAAAACTCACACGGAAGTTAGGTATTTATACCTAAATATACAAATATGTTTATATATTGAACCGAGTAATTTCTCAACCCAAATTTATTTTACCAAATGAGTTATTTAAACTAGTATGTGATACTTGATAAAAATCCAAAAATTCCTTTTTTGACTCTCATTTTCATTGAAAAATTGCTCCGTCGTTTTTTTTTACTTATATGACCTTAGAATGTAATTTGACGTTACGAGTAAGAACATCCAAAAAAAAATTATTACCAATATTGATTTATTTTTAACTATGAATAATTCAATATGGAAAATTGCTCAGCATTATTTATCTTTAAAAAGTCACATATACACACAAATCTAAAATATCCAAAAGAAATATCATCCGGAACACCAAAATTTTGAAAGCGAAGATAAATCTATCCCCTGTTTTTCGTCCCCGTCTTTCGTTACCAGTTGGGTGCAGATTAGCGTCCTCGTGCTAATAGTACGACCTTGAACGCGTGACCCTGTGACTGGGGGGCCGCTTTCGTGTCGTCGGTCGCTGTGTGATTCTTTCTTTTTTGTTTTCTTTGTATAGTCAGGGACGAAATCGGTGAACCACTTCCTGCTTATTTTTGTGTAGCTAGTGTGACTTCAAAAAAGCTCTTCAGTTTGACCATATTATAGTATTCTTTGGTTTGGTTTGACTATGTTTGTATGTATGTTTGGCCGATTATCTCGCGTTTGGCTTAACCGATTTTTATGCGGTTTTAAGAAAAGTATTTTATACGTTTAGGAGAAAGTTTTGGTATTTTAACCGCCTTCGAAGAAGAAGGTTCTCAGTTTGACTCATATGTTTGTATGTTTGTCTCTGAGATGCGGTTTTCAGAAAAGTATTTGTTACATTTAGGAGAAAGTTTCGGAGTTTTAACCGCCTTCGAAGAAGAAAGTTCTCAGTTTGACTCGTATGTTTGTATGTTTGTCTCCGAGATGCGGTTTTCAGAAAACTATTTGTTACATTTAGAAGGTTTTGCATTTTAACCGACTTCAAATAAGGAGGTGCTCTGTTTGACTCGTATGTATGTATGTTTGACTTTGAGATGCGGATTTCAGAAAAGTATTTGTTACATTTAGGAGAATATTTTCGAATTTTAGCCGACTTAAAAAAAACGGTTCTCAGTTTGACCCGTATATTTGTCTTTGAGATGCGGTTTCCAGAAAAGTATTTGTTACATTTAGAAGGTTTTGGCATTTTCACTAACTTTAAAAAAGGAAGTGCTCAATTTTACCCGTATGTATGTATGTTTGTCTTTGAGTTGAGATGCGGTTTACATAAAATTATTTCTTTACATGTACGTACGAGAAGGTTTTGGTATAATAACCGACTTAAAAAAAAAGGTTTTCAGTTTGATCCGTTTGTATGTATGTTTGTCCGCGATTATGTTATGTTTTCTGAACCGTTTTTGATGCTTTTTTTCAACAGTCAAGTATTTTTGATTGATGCGGTTTATGTGTACATCCTACTAACATAGCTATTTAAAATAGTGCCACGAAAAAGTTAGAAATAATAGCTCTAATAGGTACTGTATTTACATTTTACACCAAATAACGTAAGTACTTTGAAGTCGGGCGGGATTAAACAAAAACACCAAAACATGTAGGTTCACTCGACAGCACATCAGGTTAAACAGTTGAACTGCGATAACAGCTTTTATTACGTAGGGCATAAAGGCGTTCTCAAGGTCAACATGTATAGTCTGATGTGCCGCCGTGTGTACATGTTTCACACCCGACTTCAAAATACTCGTACTTACATTAGTTGGTGTGAACACAGTTATTAGAAGTATTATTTCTAATTTTATTGTGGCATTTTTTTAAAGCGCTTTTACTTTTTTATAAAATATTTTTTTTACTATTTGTTTATTTATTATACTAGGATACCTAGAACAATACATAAGCGATTAGGGAGAGTTGGGCGAGTTGATTTTAACTGTCTACGTTTACGAAAACTATTGGATGAACTGCTCATGTCGGTAAAGTAGTTAAACGACATGAATGGGATAGAGCTATAGTTTTCGATTACGAATACAGTTTGCCAAACTCATACTAAGTTTTACTGGTTGTACGTGCACACAAAAATACAACGTTCCATAGCGAGCAACAACAACCGTAACGTGTATTATAAACGCAAAGCAACCATCGACCGGGAGGCAACCGTCGGTAACCCTACCTGCTCGAGTATCATCATAAATAATAATAAATAAAATAATAAATAACTTCTTACATTCACACCAATTATCTAAGCCCATGTTAATTTCATTAAAAAACTGTATTATTGAAAACTTGATAACGGACAAATATATACTTAAATACTTTTTGTTTGTAAATACATACTTAATATATATAGTTAACACCCAGACCAAGACAAATAGACATGTTCATGCACACAAATATATTTTGTCTTGTTAGGGAATTGAACCCGAGACCACTGGCGCACAAGGTGGGTAGCCTACCCCTGCGCCAAATCGGTCGTCATCATCAATCATGACATGCTCATTGTTAGTAGTAAGACAAAAAGTTACGCTAAAAATAGATTAGGTTGTCTAGTCGCAACCTGGCCCTCTTAGTACAGTCATGAAAAAAGTGCGGCTAAAATGATGAGAAAATATATCATCAGGTACCAGCATGAAACGCTGTTCATACGATCAGGCTTGATAGATAGACTAGAAAAATGTGGTCTGCCACGCTGCGTCTTGGCCACTTTGTCAGTTCGAGCGATTTTAGCGGCGGCTTGCAGGGTGGTTTTCATGTCATGGGGTACCAGTATCAAACTAACGTCTTACTGTAACTTAGGCTAACCTACTACCAAAAATACTGGTCTGCCGACCCGCAGCCTGGCTGTCTTTTGTGTCCGAGCAATTTTATGTTTGTAATGTTACTTACATCTATTATATGTAGTCTCCAAATAAAAAGGGACCTTGTCGCTCTCGGCACTTACGCCTTTATTGCTGTTGTTCGAATACAAAACAACAAAAATAAAGACGTATGTGCCAGCCGCAATAAGGTCCCTTTTGATTTGGACGACCACATATATTAGTGTAGAGGGTTGCAGGGAAATTCGACCATAATATTAAAGGAGACTAATATTTTATATTAATAGTAATTAACCATTTCAGAAATATTTCACTTTAAATTTGTTTTTTGCGAAACACTACCTACCTTTACTGCTCTTAGTTAATTTATATTTATTTCTTTTTCGCACTATTGAGTATTTGCTATTTTTGAGAAGGGGTGTATCAGTTAACAAAAATAAATAATGAAACTCGAAATAACTGCTCTCAGTTTTTACATAGTAACCGCAACTTTCAAGCACGTTGGTTGGATAAAATCGTAGAAAGTTAATCTGCAGATGAAATGCAAACATTTCAACATCTTTTTGGCAATCCAAAAAGGTATAAGAAAGAAGTTCGTTTTTGGGGAAAAGTGTAGCTATATTTAATAAAAAGTTCCACAGAATTTAGTAGAGCTGCCTTTGAACAAATTCAAAAGTCATGTCAAAAAATCGCTCATGGGCGAAGCATATTATAAAGTAGACGACCATTTGAAAGACCGTAATGCATGGATTTGATGTAACACATAACCTTAGCTGAACTAGTGTAATATTATTATTAAAAACTTGTAAAAGTTAACGATATAAATCTTTGTAAATATAGTTACTCCAAATGATTAAACCTGATAAGTTTATTGCGCCTGTTCTTCTTATCAGTTAAAAAAGTGTTGAACGGGTGGTAGAAAAATAAAGACGATTCAAAAGAGTTTATTTATTAAGCCAAGTTGAATACAGATATTTTTTATTATTTATTTTATACCAATTAAGGTCACTTAAGGTCAGAGAGCGGTGAAGAGTAGTAAAAAAAATTTTGTTTGATGAAAGGAAAAAATAAGCATTACGTTAAACACAGTTAAAATGACATTATGCAGTATTTTTATCAATCACAACACATGTTTTACGTGCTCACCCCTACCTATAAGCCTATAACTAACACAAAGGATAATGGGCCTTTTTATATGGCGAATTGACGTAGTACAACTAACAGAAATTATAAATAAAACACTTTCACGGATTTTTTCACGCAATTTATTCAACAACTTAGTTAAATTTTAGTTGTTTTTTGAGATTTTTTGGTTTATCCGACGTTTCGGCACCTTTCCAGGGGCCGTGGTCACGGAAAACTACCCACTATTTTATTATCCAAATTACTTAAACAAATCAAAATATTAAATTAATAAATCATTTTGTTACAATTAAATATAATGTTAAAATAATTAATACCTAACCGTATCCTGTTTCCGAACGAAAAACAAAGACAATTAGAGTGGGTATATTCTTTTATTAAAATCAAAAAAATAGTGGGTAGTTTTCCGTGACCACGGCCCCTGGAAAGGTGCCGAAACGTCGGATAAACCAAAAAATCTCAAAAAAACAACTAAAATTTAACTAAGTTGTTGAATAAATTGCGTGAAAAAATCCGTGAAAGTGTTTTATTTATATGGACAGTTCGCGCAGAAATCTAAGATGTAACAGAAATTACATGCTTTTAATTTGTAGTACTCGATAGTAGGCCTAGTTAGAATAACCTTTACCTAATTTCATCTGCATTATCACCCACATTGAAGAAAATGAAGTCCAAAAGGTGTATAATAGCTGGAATTAAAAAGTCGAAATACCCTGATGATATCGAATCAAGCGAACAATAACTGAGTGCATCCACGCGCTTTAGCGGATAGGGATTATGGCAAGATAATGAAAAATAACTCGAAAAAATTTATATTATTTTCAATTTATAAGCTATCCTGTTAAATTGCTCACCTGGTAGCACGCGCACATTAAGGGCCGACGCGAAGCTTTCAAATTGGAAGAGGCGATTAGCAAGTTACAATGGGATGTCATTGACATAACTGAGGTCTGAAGAGAGGAAGAGGACTTGATTATCCTACTATTCAGCTTATACCTTGCTATACCACCGGGTGGGTAACCAGCAGTCCATTGGTGGTGTTGCGTTCATCGTCCACAAATCCCTCGTTAACAACGTCGTCACCATAGGGAGTGTGTCGAGCAAGGTAGTTAGATACGCTACCCACCTACTCAAAATATAGGTATATGGTGCATATCATACAGGTCTTCGCTCCGACCTCGAAACACAACGATGTTGAAGTGGAGACTATGTATGGGGAGATCTCTAAAGCCATTCAAAGCTATACAAAACCCACTACACGTTTGTGACAGGGGATTTCAATGCAAAATTGGGGCATCTTTACGGTGATGAGTTGAGAGTGGGGCAATTTGGATTTTGGCAACGAAACGAAAGAGGCCTGATGCTGGCAGACTTTATGGAGCGGGGGAAAACCTCTTCCTACTGATGAACTCCTTTAAAAAGCTCGTAAGCCGCAAATGGACCTGGACTAAGCCAGAGGGTAAAGTTAAAAACAAGATAGATTTTATATGTCGACGAGGAAGCAAATATTTAATGATTTCATTGTATTCAACCTCGTAAAGACAGGAAGCGATCACCGCACAGTTAGAGCACATTGAGTTGAGTAACAACGTCAAGCTGGAAAGATCTCAACAAAAAAATCTAAGCTCCGACCAAAACCAGCTCAAATTAAAAAACGCGAGTGCTTTCCGCTCGAGATTCAAAACCGCTTCTAAGCCCTTCCATCCAAGCATCGATGTGGACAATCTATATACAACATGGTGGTGGATACTGCCCGCACGGAAATGTTCAGTTATTATAAAATTCGCCGTAACAAATCAAAGAAACTCTCCGGCCACACGCTCTGACTCATGGATCAGGGGGAATTCACTGTTCAATGTTTAATTAAAACAACCGTCCACTGAACGGTTATTATAACTTTTTTTTTATTGTTCCATTTTTGCACAAGTTCACAGACACGTGTCTCAAGCGGATACCACTCGCGCTCGTACACGACCGAGACAGACCGAGATATCATGTCCGTGAGCGGTATCTATGTGTGCGTTGCTCGAGCGAACTTTGAATGTAGATTGTCTTCTGTACCTATTTATTTTGTGCCTCTATCATGCTTCGAAAATTAAGCCATTTAATGATCATGAATGAATGAATGTAATTTTTATTATTCTTTGAATGTAATGTATAATTTTTTTCCTTTACATCAAACAATTTTTTTTTTATTTGAACTTCAGATTTTACACAGTAAAACTGAAAATCTATACACACAATCGTTAGTTGTCTTTCAATTTCAATTTTAATCGCCAAACTGCATGGCAGTTTGTTGGCGAAGAAAAGCACTAATATCCATTATTATTGTGTTTGCTACACGTACGTCTACATTATAGGTATAACAATTTTATTATTGTAGAAGCAACAAAAGAATCACAATACTTATTATAACATACAGGGTAATTTTTTTATCAGTGCACAAATTTTTTGGATCGACTCAGAATCGATAAGTGAACAACTTTCTCCTAGAAACATGGGTCGAAATACGACAAAAATTTTTGGACTTCCCATACTAATTCGATCACGTGATCAGTCCGATTTGTATGAAAGGTCAAAAAATTTTTGTCATATTTCGACCTATGTTTCTAGGAGAAAGTTGTTCACTTACCGATTCTGAGTCGATCCTAAAAATTTGTGCACTGATATAAAAAAATTCCTGTATACATAACCTGACATAATAATATATTAATACAATAAAAACAATTAAAGGCAAATTTAACATTCTGAGGCTAATTTCTCTAAAAGGCTAATCTCTTAACTTTGTTTTAATAACAGTCTTACACAATTTATCCTCTTCTTTTTACAAACTTATTTCGTTACATATTTATATTTTCTATATGTCACTGCTTTCTCTGTCAATACGTCTTTAGTTTAGCGTGGTTTAGCTACTTTACCTATGTTGAAGTGTTTTCATTAATCTGCAGATTAACTTTCTAAGATTTTTTTAAGTTGCGATTGGTATGTAAAAAACCATAATTTAAATAGTTATTGTATGATAGCACTATTTCGAGTTTCATAATTTATTTTTGTTAACTGGTACACCCCTCCTCAAAAACGGAAACGAAACAAAAACTTAACGGAGCTAAAAAAAATTAAAAAAAAAAAAAATAAGAGCAAAACTCAAAAGGTAGTGTAGTGTTTCGATAAAAAAACTAAAAGTAAAATATTTCTGAAATGGTGGTACACCCCTCCTCAAAAAATAGCAAAAACTGTAACTTAACGGAGCGAAAAAGAAATAAAAATAAATTAAATAAGAGTAAAACTCAAAAGGTAGTGTAGTGTTTCGATAAAAACACTAAAAGTTAAATATTTCTGAATTTGTTAACTTTTGGATATAGTATATTATTAATAACCTAAATAGTGGTGTCGTTTAATATTAAGGTCGAATTTCCCTGTTACCCTGTACATTCATATTATTGATGTAAGTAACAATACAAACATAAAATTGCTCGGGCACAAAAGACGGCCAGGCTGCGGGTCGGCAGACCAGTATTTTTTGTAGTAGGTTGGCCTAAGTTACAGTAAGACGTTAGTTTGATACTGGTACCCCATGACATGACACGAAAACCACCCCGCAAGCCGCCGCTAAAATCGCTCGAACTGACAAAGTGGCCAAGACGGCGCGTGGCAGACCACATTTTTCTAGTCTATCTATCAAGCCTGATCGTATGAACAGCGTATCATGCTGGTACCTGATGACATATTTTCTCATCATTTTAGCCGCACTTTTTTCATGAATATACTAAGAGGGCCAGGTTGCGGCTTGCCTAGCCGCCAACCTAACCAGCACCAACAACTCAACTTTTTTAACGTAACTTTTTGCCTTCTAACAATGAGTATGTCATTGTGGTACTCTATAGTAGGTAGAATTACCGACGGTCACCTCTCGGTCTACCATTTATACAACTATTTGGTAAAGACAATGTCAACATAATTATTTTGCCTCGACGATCCCACGACGAAAAAAAAAACATACATACAGACGAATAGAGAACCTCCTCCTTTTTGTTATAGAAGTCGGTTAAAAATAGAATAGATCGCGCGAGCGGACGGCGGCGGCGCGGCGGCGCGGTGGCGGGGCGGCGGGGAACCCGTCCTGTACGGCTCCTGCGCCCCGCTCCTACGCCTCGCTTCGTACTCACAGCTCCCGATTGCTGAATTAAGTTTTTTTATGTAAAATGGTTTTAGGTTTTGGTTTTTTTTTGGATATTGTTGTAGTTGAACATAAAGTGAACTGTGTACTTAAATCAATAAATAAAACAGATAGAGAAATTTTCCACTGCGAGTAAAACGGCAATTTTTAAAATAGCTTAATTACATGGTTTATTTTTTAGATTTTTATTTTGTGGTTATAAAACTTCAATAAAATAGCATTTCCGTAAAAAAGTTCGACGGAGAAATTTTACGGTTCGAGTCACACCAAAAATACTTATTTCAGTAAAATTTAGTGTTTCTGCTGGGATATTTTTTTGGATATTTCATAAATGATTTTAATACGTTACATGAATATGTATGGTGAAGAAAGTTTCAACGGAGCATTTTTCCTCAAAAAGATATCTATGAAATATGACTTTCATTAAAAAAACCTAACTTCTATTATTATTATTCTTTGGAATTTTATACAATACTTTTAATTTATTTATACTTTATCAGTTGTAAAGTTTTTTCTGACTGACGAATTACTGTGGGGGTCAACTAGCTTCATTTCCTACACTAAATGGTTTGGAAATTGTTTGATCAAAATTTCTGAATTTAACATTACACTCGGAAATCTTTTTGTTTTTGAAAAATAGAGACTTATCCTCTAGTGACATTACAGTTACATCTGAACCCGTATCTAGCTGGAAATCAAGCTGTTTACCTTCGACATTAAGTGTTACAATCAGGGGTGGTATTTTACTTACATTTAGTGAATACATATCATATTCATTGCAATCATATGATTGTTTCAACGCTGTCTCAATTGACTCCTCTTCAAGGCACAAATTCATATCTTTTTCATCTTCTTGTAAAAGGTAGATTTTCTTTGTTTTCGGGTTTTGTGGGCAAACCCTGAATATGTGCCCCTGTTTCCCACATTCAGAACAAAATTTCTTTATAAGCCTGCATTCCGCTTTTATATGGTTATTATTTCCACAACAGAAACATCTTGTTTTTTCTGACTTTATTCCACTATATGTATTTGGTTTATTACGAGTATGAAATGTTCTTTTCTTTTCATTCTTAAATCCAGTTTGATAGTAAAACATTTCAGATACTTCCGTGTCCTTTTTCTGGTTTATACTTTGAACTAAAGCTGCTTCCACTGTTCTTGCTAAGTTTAAAGTTTGTTGTAAGCATAGATTAATAACTCTTCGCTTCGCTTACGCTAGATCGATAGTCTTCATACTAAAGCTTTGTCAAAAGTGAAGCAAAAAATCAGATTTATGTGTGTGCGAGCATTACGTGCCTACGTGCGCCGACCAGCCCCGACACGCACACAAACAAAACTTTGATGTTAACAAAACGGGACGTTCGTGTAAAGTCGGGGGCCGACTGAGCCAAATTGGCTCAGTTTGAATTGCTTCATTTTCTTAGGCCTACTCGGTTTCTAGGCGTTATTATTCTAAGGTTGTAAGGTAAGGTTTGTGTCACATTTAAGCAATTCAAATTTTATAACCTTTGAGTACACCCCGTCTATCAATTTTTCCTTGATTTGGTCCTCTAAATCCTTGAAATTGCATTTTCCAGCTAGTTTCTGTAATTGTAATACATATTCTTCTAAATTTTCTGATGGTAACTGATTCCTGTTTCGAAATGTTGCTCGATCTATTGCTGATGATTGAGTTTTGTTGTATTTTTCCTTTAGTTTGGTACATAATACATCGTAAGATAAATTTACTGGTTTATGTGGTGTACACAAATATGTCAGTGTTTCAAACACTTTAGGTGTAATTTTTGTTAACAGAAATGGAACTTTTTTCTGTTCGGTAATTTCATTTAAACTTATAATGCACTCCAGCTGTTGCACAAAACAATCCCAGTTTTCACCATCAAACAGGGTTATGTTGTAGCTTGCCATTATGTGTTTATTGCTGCTCGCCTTTGGGCGCTGTTGTTCTTTACAGAAATCACTGAGCAGCTTGCGAAGCTCATCAACAGTTGCATTCGCGTCACAAACAATGTGAAGCTCGTTTAATTTTGTTTTCAGCTGCGATTTATTCAATGAGTATATCCAAGATCTCTTAGAATATTCTTCCGAATTTGTTGTTTCTTCGGTATCTATATCTTTATATTCACTGTCCGACATTTGTTTCACCTATTTCCTTCGAAATAGGATTCAAAATTTCACAATAGAATTTTGACAGGTGACAGCGACTCGATTGTGTCAACAAAGCTGAAGTTTGCCGCTTTGCGCTCTGCCTGCTTCGTTTCGCCAAAATGGCCGTTTACGTACCGGTCTGCACCAACTTCACTGCGAAGCGCCACGCCGATATTTCTTAGATTTATGAAAATGCTTAATTTTGCATTACCCCACCAATTCTTTTCGTTCAAACGGGCGGCTGGTTCGTCTTCTCGTCGCCAAATTGTCGTGTCTTCAATAATAACGCCAGTTTACTTTTCTAAAGGTTTTTATTACTGAGCACAAATGTAGCCGACATATTTCACACCAGAGAGAGAGCGAGGTAGATGGCGCGAGCGAGACATAGTATTTATGGCTGCGTTCCGATAATACAACACTATAGATGCGTTCATATACCACACACTTGTAGTCTTGATATCAGCTACGCGGACGACGCCATCGGGTCCAGGATGGACGGCCACAACTCTTCCTAATTTCCATTTCAAGGGTGGAAGATTTTCCTCCTTTACCACTACCAGAGTGTCAACCTTTAAATTGTCATGGCAGGAACGCCACTTGACACGGTGTTGCAGCTCAGCAACATATTCTTTGCTCCACCTGTTCCAAAAATGTTGGCGAAGCTGTTCTATGCGCTGGAATCGTGTCAAATGGTTGATGGGCTCAGAAACATAATCATGTGCAGGAATACAAGTAAGCGCTCGCCCAATCAGAAAATGACCTGGCGTCAGTGGGTTGAGATCAGCAGGATCCGAAGAGAGCGGTGCTAAGGGTCGGGAATTTAAAACGGCTTCAATTTGTGTCAACGTGATGTTAAGCTCTTCATATGTTAAATTACAATTTCCCAACACTCTTTTGAGATGATATTTAGTAGATAAGTATATAACCTTAGGGGAGGCCTATGCCCAGCAGTGGGCGTCGTTCGGCTGACATGATGATGATGATGATGAAGTATAGCATATCGGTCCACCAAGGGCTTTGATCCATTAAACCAGAGGTCTGTCTTTGCGAGAGCTATCTAGATACTCGTAACTGGAACTATCTCGGACTGCCACAGCAACGTATCTTAGCCTTTACTTTGAGCCGAGAAATCCGGACATTTCATAGTGTTCGTGGACAACGGATTTAGCTACACAGGTGCAGTAAGAGAACCGCTTTTATTGCGTCACTAGTGGCCGCCCGCAACTTTGTTTGTGTGTGATTCGGTTACATTGAGGTCCTTAGGAACTAAAAATCACATTAAAAAAGTTAACACTATATCCTTCGCCAAGATTTAATCTCATCAAAATTGAGTACCTACAACACACCCTACAACTTAGATTTCTTAGCTAGGGCGTGAACACGCGTCGAGAAGTCGAGAAAATCCAAAAATTCTTATAACACAAAACACATATTTTTATATTCTAAGTGTTTTGAGTATACACGGTGTGCCGTAAATTATTGTCCAACGGTTATTCCTAGATAGCTCACAAGCTTATGTACAACTAATTCAAAGCGTATATAGGTATCTCAAAATTCCTAAGAATTATTAAAAATGAAGCATTAGACAAAAACGACCCATCTCACAACTAGCTTTTTTCTAATACTTAATTTTCAATAAAAAAGTTGTAGTTATTCATAAGAATTGCCAAACAAATAATGATACTTAATTATTTAGCGTCTACATCAAAATTATTGTTTCAGAAAGCAGCACAGTATTACTTTTTGATAGAATATTGTTCAACCCCTTTATAAATATAATAAAATGCTCATTCTGTAGGTATTTAATTTTGACAACGGATACTGATTTAATATTTGTTCGCTTTCTTCCATGTCTCCCCAAGGAACGAAAGGTATGTGTAATTTTCTGTACTTAATCATGTTCATTTGATGTAATTCAAATAAAGGGAAAATATTTTTGTCATGTTTTATAATTTGTCGTCTATTGCGTCCGAGATATTATGTGTATTATGTACCTACCTAAATTTTATGCGCTCAAATTTTAAGAATGTGTTTTTTTCACTGAAAGTGAAACTAGGCGAAACGAGGTCTTTTTCAATCTATAATTCCATCATGTGGGATGAAGGCTAAGTGCTACCCCGTTGTGAATAAATAAAATAAAATAAATAAAAAAATCTGGTCTGCCCATCTTGAGTGGGTAAACCTTATGGGGTTTTATAACCTTTGTTTGTTTGTTGGAACGCGCTAATCTCAGAAACTACTGGACCGAATTGAAAAATTATTTTTGTGTTGGATATTCCAATTATCGAGGAAGGCTATAGGTTATATTTAATCCCATATATATGATATTCCCACGGGAACGGGAACCACGCGGGTAAAGCCGCGAGGATCTGCTAGTCTATCCATATCCAAGGCCTGTGTCCCAGTATTGATTACTTTAAAATGGTTCATGAATTGATAAATGATACTTTTCCATACCCACCGGTAATCGAACTTGTGACCATAGCCTAATGGTGACTGTTAACCAGTCAAAAGCCATCGTTAACACCCCAAGTTAAGTTTTTACGTTAACTGTCCATTAAGTCACTCTCTAGTTTAAAACTACTGAGTCATTTTGAATCAATTAGTTTATCCCCCAATCTCTGAAACCATTGTTAACTAGGAATCGATATATTGATCCCGTTGTTAAAGTTAGGGTGCTATTTTGACCATATGTCGGTTAAAGCTATAAAGGATCAATAGAAATCATAGAGGTACTGCTAAGAAAACAACATATGTATAAACTAAACATTAGAAAGCCTAGATGGGAGATTACATTAGATTAGATTAGATTAGACTTCATTGAACACACTCTGAAATAACATTTACACGAAACAGACAATTTGACAAAAGTGGTACAAATAGGCGACCTTATCGCTTAACAGCGATCTCTTCCAGGCAACCCACATTTTTCAGAATCAATAAAAGTAAGGTTAGGGCAGGTAGTGAGCAAAAAACAGTAGGTATAATGAATATTATAATAAAATTACATATAATTAAATAAACATAGATTATTATGTGTTATTGCAAACTAGGGCTCCCCGTTGTTTCACCCGCGTGGTTCCCGTTCTCACAGGAATATCGGGATAAAATATAGCATATGTCATTCGGGAAGAATGTAGCTCTCTGCTGAAAAAAGTCGCGCGGGTACCGTGACGTCACAGGCGAGTCGGAGCCTACAGACGTTCTGCGCGAAATTATGTATTCTTAAATAATCTATAACTCGGGCATTTATTGATCGATTTAATTATTTTTTTCAGATATTTTTTAGTTTTGACCTGTATTTTAATTTTATACCATTAAATATAATAATAACAATATCATGAACTTCCTGATTGTGCAAATAAATCTGAATTAAAATAAATAAATAAAATAAATATTTTGAACCATCTTGCAAACAAGCGAAGACGGCTGGCCTGATGCTATGCTATATTGTTTCATACCATGTAGACAAGAGTAGAGATATCACAGCATCACATATAGAATAGAATATGCTCTGATTCCAAAAATAGGTTGTATTGATTCAAGTACTTTTTGTCATGGAAATTAGATGACGACGATACTACTATCATCGAACCCGGAACCTTAGAAACCGGTGTGACAGGTCGTAAAAAACACAAACATTTGCTAAAAGTTAGGACGAATAAATTTTTTTTTTCTGGTAGAAAAGTTTTAAGGAATAAAAATTAGTAGACTTTAAAAAATAAAAATGTAAGTGAAAGATAATTAAATATTCGCTGAGCAGCACTTTAATAGTGGCCATAATAATATACGATCGAGTCGAACGTCCAATCGGCAATCGGCCGATTGAATCAAGTAGAATTGACCGCGGGGTGGGCGTGGATTGGCATGACAGTTATACTTGGCGGAACAATCAAAATTAAATTATTTTGGCTTGATCAAGCCGATTGGATCATGCCGATTGGACCGTGTATGGCGGCCACGCTATCGAGTTTAGTTGAGTCAAGATTTTTGTCGGTGGTTAGGGGCTGTCCATTAATTACGTTAAAAATCACCAAATATCACTAGGGGGAGGGGGGCTTTATTCAGATATCACGTGTATTTATTTTCGATACCAAACACATTGTTTATAGGTACGTAGGTATAACGTTGCGAAATTGCGTAAAACTGATACGCCTTAAATTTTTTACAATCAAGTAATTTTAGTCTGAATACGTACGAGGATTCTTATCGGTTGTAGACTCGCAGTTTCGTTTCAATTTCCCCACCATCGTGTCACCTAAAGTATGTACAAGAAAAACACGTGATCTTAGGTGGGGGGAAAGGATAGTACAAAACCTCACCACGTATCACCAGGGGGAGGGGGGTCTTGAAAGTTGCTAAAAAACCTCACGTGATTAATAAATAAATAAATAAAATAAAATTCGTTTATTTCAGGCATCTACAATATCAGTTTAATGGACAGCCCCTTGGTAGACGTACGCTCTCGTAACTTAATTATGTCGCAAAATACAGCCTGGTGTACCGCGAAGTGTTACTGGATTTTATTTCTATATATGACATCTTTTGGCGTAATCCTCAACTTTTGAACGAAATTTGTACGAGAAAACTGATGACGACGTTCTTTGGTGAAGCATTAACATAGCTTTAAAAACCTGACCAGAAAAATGAAAAACCTAGCTTGAGGCGCGACTTTCGCCTCTTTATTGTTACAAATGTCAAATTGTAAAGAAAAATTTAGTGACTACTTACTTAGTCACTTTCGCAACATGGCGAGGATTTTTATTTTTCTGGACAGGCTTTACTTTCACATTCGTACGGAATATCTTTTGAAACTATTTAACGAAACAGCACAGCTTTTAATTCCAATCGTTATTCTCGATTGCTTTAACTCGATGGAGCGTAATCGATAAACAGTGGGAATCGAATAGGGCGGCTATTAGGGTTGCCACTCGTTGCTAGCTTAAATTCCAGGACAGCAAAATTACATGTAATGACAAACTGTGGCCTCCTTTGGTTTTATTTACTTGTTACTCGTTTTAGTGGTAATATTAAGACATAATTAAATGTTATGTCGTATTCCGGGTGATGATCAATCTGTATGCATAGTTTTAGCCAAAACTGTTTAGCTGTTTAGGTGTAATTAGGCTACAAACAAGGATTGTGAAATTGGGAGCCAACCCAAATGAAATAGAATAGCAAGCAAAGAAGCAAGGAATGCTAGCGAGATGTAAATTGCAATTTTTTTTCTTGCACTTCGACTTTAAATAACTTTTTGTGAATAGTATCTATCTTTAAACACTGTTTTTTTTATTACCCCGAATAATTTAAGGGATTCATTTTACTCATGAAAACAATCAATTTATATTATACCTAGGACCAAAACTGAAATCGCGTAAGTAAAAAAATCAGCTGTTCCATACAAAAGTTCCATGCAAAAATATTTAATCAAATGTGATAAAAAATTTACGGTGTATATATATTACGCTTGCGTTACTGACTGACAGACAACGCACAGCCGAAACTACTGGGCGCAAGAAGCTGAAATTTGGCATGTATGTTCCCTGGGGAGTCTAGGGGAGCACTAAGAGAGGACTTTTCGAAACTCCCCCTCTAAGGAAGTAAAAAGGGGGTCCACGCAGACGAAGTCGCGAGCGGTGCGCTAGTCTTTCTTTAAACCAGATCGAGTTTAAGGGTATTTTTTTCAGAAATTCGGACCAATTTTCCGGGACATTCCCAGTTGGTTTCTACCTTCTGGCAACCCTAGGCGGGATTCGGAAAACTCGCGGCTTTAAAAATACTCCGTACAAAGCCGGTCATTCATTCGATTCCGATCACTCGATTCCGTGTTGCGTGTAGGGCTGCCGATGCCGATATTGGAACCATGGAACACTTTTTAAATTTGAAATTGAACGCCTATTTTTTAATATGACGGACTAACGGCATTGGCATCGTGTTGGCAGTTAAAAATATTGAATTAAGCCATGCGTTTTACAGCGGAGATTCGGTTTTTATATTTTAATATTGGATTTGAATAAGGGTGGCTGGTTTTGGCGACGACCTCGATTTTTAGGCTATTTTTACAACTATAGCATAAACTCATAATTGACTCACCAAGATTTTTTAATCTACAACGGGGTAGCACTTAGCCTTCATAGCCTCACTAATCCCGGAATCCTCAATCACTCAAGTACTGGCAATCTTATCTCTAACTGCTGGAACACAATAAAAACATCATTGTTCTGGCGTCAAACTTCAATAAGATGGTCGTAGCTAGCCAGGCGGACTAAGAACAAGTCCTACCAACAACCAAACCGAATACAATATGTACCCCCGCTGGAAATCGAACCTGGGACCTCTGGGTCTGAAATTGGTGGTGTGAACCACTAGACCAAAGAGGTGGTTAAAGTTGCCTACCTTACGTACCTATTAACCTTGTTCCTAATTAGTTACTCAACTCTATTCACTTTACAATAACAATTAACATAACAAAAGATATGATGATGAATACTAAAAAAATCCTACACAACATTCGCATTGCTTTGCATATTTTGTACTAGCGATATTATTTTCTATAGGTACTGTTTCCATGGTTAAATAAGTCTTGTTAGACGACAAAAAGTATTACGAGAGTTATATATTTTAGAGTTCCATTTAGGTACTTATAGACTTATAGTACTTATAGACATAATTAAGAAAACATAAAATTCAAACAAAAATCACCGGTGTGTGTCCGATCTAAAACTTTTAAATTCTATGTTTCCAGTAAAAAGTATATAAATTCCAATGGGTCAGACCATTTTAATGTTACTCTGCATGCACCGTTGATAAAAATATTGAAGCGCACAAATAACGTTTAACCGGATTCTGGTACCAGCGCGTGCTTTATTTCGACGTATGAACGTTTTTATTAGCCGAAACTAAATGCATTTTAAATGTTTGACAGTTAAACTGATGAATTTGTAAGTCCTGAATTATTCATAAAAACATAGTTTAGTTTTAGTATCGGTTGTTTTATGTTCCTACTGACAAAAATGTTGTCAAAAATCTTGAATTAAATAAAATTATAAGTAGATACCTATTTTGTTAACTTCTGTTGGAAAGTGTAGTTTGTAGTTGATCAGTGTATTCAGCTAAGTGGTGATTTAACTTTTTGTTCTTTGAATTTTCTTAATATTTTAAGTGCGTGATTTTGGCGACAGCCCTACGTGATTTTGGCTTCAAACTAAATTAAATGCAAGAATGGTTCGCCTCCTATCGGATATTAAAGTGCAACCTTTTGTTTTTGCCCACTCACTCTTTGAGAGTGAATGATTTAAGTTAGTGAGATTTCAATAATTCCAATCATGAATATTTATTATTTTCAAAATCTTTGTCTGTTTTTTCCTAAAAATTTGTAAGTACTTAAAGGTTTTTTTTGTATATAAGATGATGGTGATTTTGATCAGCTCGTCATACGTTTAAAAGAAAGCAATTACACTTACTGCTGTGAGGTATTAAAAATATTGAGTATTTCGCTTCAAACTGTATTTTCTTTATGGAATATAATGATATGTATTCCATTGTCAAAAATTAAGTATAAATTAGTTATAAAACTTACTTCCAAGCAAATAAGAACCAACACCCCAAAGTTTAAGGTATATTTTCCCAAATCGTTTACGTAATCGAATTCGAAGATTCCATTTTTGAAGAATATTAATAATTTTATCTATGCTTCTTTTTATGGCGACCGTCTTTTGTCGTCGGCTGTCGAATCAGGGAGTGCGCAAACGCGATAACTCGGCCTCTGCTAATGAAGCCGGGAAGGCAAATTTGGCCCCTGTGCACATAGACTTAAGGTTTAACACCACTGGCAGATATGCTACCTGTATCTGGACTTCTTTTTTGGGAACTGCATGGAATGCCTAAAAAGTTTTATACTTATTTTGTCAAGTGGACAGAACACTTTAGCTGACATTAAAGCAAAAATTGTTCCTGGTAAATATCTGACAACATAACCTGTTGATAAATATTTTATGATATAGTTAGATAATTATTCTTCATAAATAGACTTAAGTATATAACTTAAAAATTAATATTGCTTCGAGTAAAGTTCTATACTTACTAAAAATATCATGGTGGATTTAGACCAAACGAACATAGAGCTAGAACATTCTTTCTTGATCTTTTAGTGTAAACGAAAGCACGTTTTCAGCGTTTACACCAAAATAACAACTAGCAAGAATGATAACCAAGAACTAGAATTTCTAGAACTCAAGTTGACAGCAAAATGACATTTAAAAAAAAACAACGGGTTGCACTCTGGGAGTGCCGGCAGAAGTGAAAAAGGCTCCACAAAAAAATAGGGATAGAATGAGCATTCGCTCGTTTGATGTGAATCCGGCTTTATGATAAGAGCATAATAACAATGTCTTGAGGTTTTCACTACAGATTTCATTTGCTAATATTATACCTAAGTAATAATTATTCTTGGAAAATTATAATATTATAAGTTATTCACAAAGCATTACTTATAGAATTTTTAAAACTTTTAATTGTCTTTCCCATAAAAAAAAGTATCTCTTCAACAAGTGTATCGCAAGCATTAAACAGTGGCCTTACTGAAGGTAACTGATATTTAGAGCCTATCACAAAGCCGATAAGGTAGAAAATCCTGTAGCACAGACAAAAAGCTCCTGAAAATAAACGTAAACACTTAACATTGTTTTCTGCAACCGTTTGAGAATCATCGAGGGATAGGTATCGAGAACACAAATAACTAATTATTAATTGTTTACGAGTTAAAGTAATGATGCAGCATTATCTATTGTTCTATATTTCATCAAATAATTGTTACGTTTCTATAACTTTAAAGTTAGCTTTTCACAACTTAATAATATAGATACTAACTGGCCTACTGCTACGTAGTACTAGTACTATTAGTTATTCTGTGCTGCTAATTATAATACTGTTTTATAAGTTTATAATGTTTTATAACCTATGTGACCAATGAAAGTGAGACGTGGTCTTTTACTATGGGTCTCATAAGAAGGCTCAAAGTCACCCAGCGAGCAATGGAGAGAGCGATGCTTGGTATTTCCATGCTCGATCGAATCAGAAATGATGAGATCCGCAGGAGAACTAAAACAACCGACATCGCTCGAAGGATTGCATCATTGAAGTAGCAGTGGGCGGGACACATAGCGCGGAGAACCGATGGCCGTTGGGGTGGAAAGGTTCTCGAATGGCGACCGCGTGCCGGACGACGTTCCGTGGGCAGGCCCCCTACAAGATGGACCGACGATCTTGTCAAGGTCGCGGGAAGCCGCTGGATGCGGGCAGCGCAGGACCGATCGTTGTTGTGGAGATCTTTAAGGGGAGGCCTATGCCCAGCTGTGGGCGTCGTTCGGCTGACATGATGATGAATGTTTTATAAATTATGAAACAGAAGCCTTCCTACCCTTGCGTGGACTACCTACACGACGTTATCCCGCGGAAATGTGATATTTTACCGGAATACAAAGTAGCCTAATGTCACTCCCGCTCCCAAACTATCCCTATACTTACCACAAGTCATGACGATCCGTAGCTCCGTTTTAAAGTGAAAGACGGACAAACAAAAACACACTTTCACTTTATTTTATAATAGTATGGATGAACATTTTGTGAGGAACGGTGTATTTATTTATTTGTATATTACGTATGTATTTACAAACAAAAAGTATTTAAGTATATATTTATCCGTTATCAAGTTTTCCATGATACAGTTTCTTAATGAAATTAACATGGGCTTAGATAATTGGTGTGAATGTAAGAAGTTATTTATTTTTATTTATTACCACACTTTTATTAGCTTCACTTGTAACTAAGTCACAATGTAAGAAAATCTTGGAACTCAATTTTAACCTACTTCTAATTGTCGTATTGATTTGAAAATTTGCAAGTCTATATGAATCCGATGACAATACAATAATTTGCTACTATCGAGCTGATCTGATGATGGAGTCAAGAGGTGGGCAAAAGAACTCTTCAATGGCTGCTAGGAAATCCCTCGAGCTTAGGCTCATTTGTTTTGTCTGATGAGACTTATTCGCTACACTTGGTGGTGACGAGGGTCTGATGATGGAGCAGGGAGAAAGCAAGTGGCACTCCTTTATCACCAATAGGAAACACCTCGAGTTCTGGCTCATTTGTTTCGTTCTGATGAGACCTATTCGCTACACTGGGTGGTGAGGGTCTGATGATGGAGCAGAGAGGAAGCCAGTGACACTCCTTAATAACCAATAGGAAACCCCTCGAGTTTGGGCACATTTGTTTCGTTTTGATAAGACCTATTCGTTACCTTTAGTGGTGAGGGTCTGATGATGGAGCTGGGAGGAAGCCAGTGAAACTCCTTAATGACCACAAGAATACCCCTCGAGTTTTGGCTCATTTGTTTCGTTCTGATGAGACCTATTCGTTACACTTGGTGGTGAGGGTCTGATGATGGAGCAGGGAGGAAGCCACTGGCACTTCTTAATGACCACTAGGAAACCCCTCGAGTATGGGCTCCGTTGTTTCGTTCTGATTAAACTTATTCGCTACACTTGGTGGTGATGGACTGATAATGGATAAGCAGGGAGGAAGCCAGTGGCACTCCTTAATAACCAACAGGAAACACCTCGAGGTCTGGCTCATTTGTTTCGTTCTGATGAGACCTCTTCGCTACACTTGGTAGTGAGGGTCTGATGATGGAGCAGGGAGGAAGTCAGTGGCACTCCCTAATGACTACTACGAAACCCCTCGAGTTCTGACTCATTTGTTTCGTTCTGATGAGACCTATTCGCTACACTTGGTGGTGAGGGTCTGATGATGGAGCAGGGAGGAAGTCAGTGGCACTCCATAATGACCACTAAGAAATTCCTCGAGTTTGGGCTCATTTGTTTCGTTCTGATGAGACCTATTCGTTACACTTGGTGGTGAGGGTCTGATGATGGAGCAGAAAGGAAGCCAGTGTCACTTTTTAATGACCACTAGGAAACCCCTCAAGTTTGGGCTCATTTGTTTCGTTCTGATGAGACCTATTCGCTACACTTGGTGGTGAGGGTCTGATGATGGAGCAGAAAGGAAGCCAGTGGCACTTTTTAATGACCACTAGGAAACCCCTCAAGTTTGGGCTCATTTGTTTCGTTCTAATGAGACATATTCGCTACACTTGGCGGTGAGGGTCTAATGATGGAGCAGGGAGGAAGTCAGTGGTACTCCTTAATGACCACTAGGAAACCCCTCGAGTTCTGGCTCATTTGTTTCGTTCTGATGAGACCTATTCGCTACAGTTGGTGGTGAGGGTCTGAAGATAGAGCAGGGAGGAAGTACTTATGGGTTCGGCTCGCGCATCTGGTAACTTATAGACTCCACTTGAATTTGTAAAAAATACATACAATCACGCCTTTGTGTTATAATGTTTACGGGGTGGGCAGACACATGAATGGACACATGAGTGAAATCGATTACCATCCATCCACAGCTTGCCATTTATTAAACTAAAAAGTAAAAAATAAATATGTAGTTTAAAAAACTAAAACAACACACTTTTATAGGAACAGACTAAAAAGTACAAAATAACCGTCTATTCAGTAACTGAAATTAAAAAGCGTGGTGCGCCCTTTGCAAAGCATGCATTCAAGGAGGTACTTAATATTGACAACGCGCACCACGCTTTTTAATTTCAGTTACTGAATAGACGGTTATTTTGTACTTTTTAGTCTGTTCCTATAAAAGTGTGTTGTTTTAGTTTTTTAAACTACATATTTTTATTTATCAACCAAAAACGAGTTAGAGATAGATTAGTCCGCTTGAACTATTATCTTACTTTTCCATTTATAATAATATAAATGCAAAAGTTTGGATGTTTAGTTGAGATTATTGTTACTTAATCAAGGCGAAACGGCTGACCGGATCTTTAAGGAATTTGGCACAGAGATAGATTATGGTCTAGAAACTCTAGAATAATATGTAAGCTACATTTTACCACGGAAAAATAGCTAATTATAACCGAAACACATAGTATTTTTACTTTATCCTACTTCCTACTATATCCATACTAATATTATAAATGTGAAAGTGTGTTTGTTCGTTTGTTTATTTGTTTGTTTGTTTGTCCGTCTTTCACGTCAAAACGGAGCAACGGATCGACGAGATTTTCGGTATGAAGATAATTTGAGAGCTGGAGAGTAACATAGGCTACTTTTTATCCAGGAAAATTATAAAATAAAAATTTGTATAGAAATAGGAAATAGAAAAATATAAAAAAATAAAAAAAAATAAAAAAAGAAATAAAAAAATAGGAAAAAGGTAATTTTGTATAGAAAACCGTTAAACTGTCATACCTACTTCACACAACTGTCATTTCTTAGCCGGTTCCAAAGAGAAGGTATGTCAAAGAGTATGTAATCACTGACATTTTTGTCGCTTAGGTTTTTTTTTAATAAGTGACATTGTGTCAGGCATGTGATACGAAGTTCGTGTCCAATAAAATTTATATGGCAAAACAACGTTTGCCGGGTCAGCTAGTAATAATATAAATGTGAAAGTTTAGATGTTTGGATGTTTGTTACTCAATCACGCCAAAACGGCTAAACGGATTTGGCTGAAATTTGGGACACATTTGTAGCCTGGAGAGATAGGCTACTTTTATCCCGGAAAATATCACATTCCCGCGGGATAACGTCGTGTAGACCACGCGGGCCAAGCCGCTGGCGGAAAGCTTGTAATATTTATATAGATGTGTAATTTTAGATATTTGTATGATTGTTACTCAATCACGCCAAACGGCTGAACAGATGTGGCTGACATTTGGGACATAAACACTTTGTAGCCTGGAGAGGAACATAGGCTACCCTTATCCCGGAAAATAGTGCAGTCCACGCCGTAGGGCGAAGCCGCGGGCGGAAAGCTAGTACGTCATAAATATAACTTAATTCCAAAATATTTTTTTTTTATAAACAACGGAATGTTCCACAAGTAGATAGAGGGCAGGTGCAGGTTCCGATCCCGCCCATTACGATACGCAATCTGCGGCGATTAATCACAGGCTTAGTAATGGCCGCCTTATTTTATTATACTTGTAAATAATTAGAAACACCGCTTATTATAATGCTTAATTATTGTAATTTGGGATGGAGAAATATGAGTTGGAGAATGGGGCTTTGGTTTAAGTTATTAACCGACTCCATTTTGGTTATAAAGTGGGTGACAAGTTTAAATAGATTTGACGGGATTATATTATTATTATTTTAATTATATTATACTATAAGTCCTCCAGAAGCTTTTCAATTCAGTCATCCTTGAGGGCAAAACGCCAAAGGCATGGGGCAGAAGCGATGTGATGCTGTTTTTCAAGAAGGGTGATAAAACTCTCTTGAAGAACTATAGACCCATCTCGCTTCTGAGCCATATCTATAAGTTGTTTTCGAGAGTCATTACGAATCGTCTCGCTCGCAGGTTCGACGACTTCCAACCTCCCGAACAAGCCGGGTTCCGAAAAGGCTACAGTACCATAGACCACATTCATACGCTGCGGCAAGTTATACAGAAGACCGAAGAGACTTGGGCGGTGCTGCAGTCTCTCCAGAGGTGCCAAATAGACTACAGGTACATCGAGGTGCTGAGGTACTTATACCAAAACGCCACCATGTCGGTCCGATTACAGAACCAGAGCTCTAATCCTATCCAACTACAGCGAGGTGTGAGACAGGGAGATGTCATCTCTCCCAAACTGTTCACAGCTGCGTTGGAGGATATTTTTAAGCTGCTGGATTGGAAAGGATGCGGCATCAACATTAATGGCGAGTACCTAACACACCTACGGTTTGCCGATGATGTAGTTCTTATGGCTGAGACCTTGGAAGACCTGAACACAATGCTCGAAGATCTCGGTAATGCTTCGCAAAGAGTGGGTCTTAAGATGAACATGGACAAGACGAAAATCATGTTCAATGCCCACGTTGCACCCGCTCCAGTTAATGTTGGGAACATTACACTCGAAGTTGTTGACCACTATGTCTACCTGGGACAGACAATCCAATTAGGTAAGTCCAACTTTGAGAAAGAGATCTCTCGTCGAATCCAGCTCGGATGGGCAGCGTTTGGGAAGCTCCGGAATATATTCGCGTCCGAAATACCTCAATGTCTCAAGACGAAAGTCTTTGACCAGTGTGTGTTGCCAGTAATGACCTATGGAAGTGAGACGTGGTCTTTTACTATGGGTCTCATAAGAAGGCTCAAAGTCACCCAGCGAGCAATGGAGAGAGCGATGCTTGGTATTTCCCTGCTCGATCGAATCAGAAATGATGAGATCCACAGGAGAACTAAAACAACCGACATCGCTCGAAGGATTGCATCATTGAAGTGGCAGTGGGCGGGACACATAGCGCGGAGAACCGATGGCCGTTGGGGCGGAAAGGTTCTCGAATGGCGACCGCGTGCCGGACGACGTTCCGTGGGCAGGCCCCCTACAAGGTGGACCGACGATCTGGTCAAGGTCGCGGGAAGCCGCTGGATGCGGGCAGCGCAGGACCGATCGTTGTGGAGATCCTTGGGGGAGGCATATGCCCAGCAGTGGGCGTCGTTCGGCTGACATGATGATGATGATGATGATATTATTATTATTAAAATTGTAAATTGATCATTTGGAGAGTAAGTAGGTAGTAGTAGAAGAAGTATCAGAAAATAGACGATGTACAAACAAGATAAATTCTTCTTCTTTTCGTGTCAATGGTGGATACTTTAAATAAATGATATTTTGCCAGTAGTGCGCGACAACAAGATAAATTAAAATTCTACTTTCTAATTAATAAAAAGAATACAGTTTGTTATATTTAAACAAGCTATAAACTAGAAAAGTAGTAGTAATAGCGTTTGCGTCTATTGCAGACCAAATAAGCTGATTAGAAGTGTTTTTATTTTTTATTATACTGAATATAAGCCACGTCCATTCATAACATATCGAATATGTTTTTTGAAATGTCTGATTGTTAAATTAATTGGTCGTAAATAAATTACATCACTAAAGTCAATCGAATCGAAACACATATTTTTATCACCTAACTTTTTCACACACCTCATGCTAACTGTAGGACATTCCTTCTCCGTTTTATTTTTTAATTTAACGATCTGTACCGACAGGTGTCTATGGCCAAACCACATGCCGCCTCGGCTCGCGTGCGCCTAATCGTAACACGGTACGAACGCGCAAATTGCATATGCTGACCGTACTCGCTAGGGTGGGGTCACGTTAAGTAAAAGGGGGACAATGTCGTCCTTTGAAATAGTTTGTTGGCACACGAGAAAAATGCTAGAATGAGTGTGTTATGGTCCTAAAAACGCCTTGCATGAAGTCTGACTGATAAACACACTGACATACCCTTAACCCTATCTATACCATAAAAATGGTAATAGAAAATACCACCAGCCCTGCAAGCAAGTAGCTTTCAGGTGGGATATTTGCAGGGCTAATGGTTTTTTCATAAAACTTTGACTTATTCGTCAACTCGCGACTGTGAAACTCGCGAGCGCGCGCGAGTTTAATTATTTTTGTTGTCTTCAACTCGCGCGCACTTATAAAGTACAGTCAAGTAAAAACGGATTAGAACAAAAACTATAAATTACTAGCTATTCCCCGCAGTTTCGCCCGTACGATTTAGATATTAGTCTTAACAGAATAATGCATAATATGTATTGTATAAAATACTATTCTGAAGTACCAGGATGACATAGATAAGGAGGCGGTAGTTATAGTACACAGGTAAAGATTTTTTTCTAACCAGTTGCTACTTTATCTACCTCCTCCATAGCTATGTTATCCTGGTACTTTAGAATCCAAACAATAATTCGCAAAGCTACGTTGTCCTTGATACTTTAAACCGTTACTAGAATACCAAGTACCCATATTAAATTTATCTTAAGGTTGTTGTAGCTGACTGTACATAAATAAATGTGCGCGCGAGATGACGACAAAAAAAATAATTAAAATCGGAAGGTGCCAACTCGCGCGCGCTCGCGAGTTTCACACTCGCGAGTTGACGAATTAATCCTATTATTTCATACACTTTCAGAATTGCATTGCGAAATGCATAAAATTAATTTAAAAAAAATCATATAAGTACAAAGTGGCGTTTACTAAGTGACTGCCCACTTTCTAAGCTTCTAATCTTTTGTTACAGCTTGTAGATAACACTTTTTTGTTTTTGCCAAAAAATACTTTAAAGATCGTTAAATGTATATAACTTAAATCTTTTAAAGTGATTTGGTACAAAATGACCACACAATAATATAATATATAATATAATCATAATCTAATATAAATATAATCTATACATGTTTCGAATGAAATACGCTCTACAAATAACATGAAAATCCTCATCCAATTCAGTCCACTTAGATTAGTTTGCGATGTGCAGCAATTTCATTAAATTATTTGAAAGCTACCTTCGTGGTCCATTCACTTAGCTCTAACTGCTCGAAGTGTTGAGGGGTTCAAACTAATACACTTTAACTCTGTTAGTATTGGAACGGAATTATATAAACAATCATGAGATTTAATGTGTACGTTAATAAATAGGTACGGAATAGTAGTAACCACATACTTGTTTTCGTCTCATTACTATAATCTAACATGTTCTTTATAATATACTAGCTTTCCGCCCGCGGCTTCGCCCGCGTGGACTATACGACGTTATCCCGCGGGAATGTGATATTTTTCCGGGATAAAAAGTAGCCTATGTTCCTCTCCAGGCTACAAAGTATCTATGTCCCAAATTTCAGCCAAATCCGTTCAGCCGTTTTGGCGTGATTGAGTAACAAACATCCAAACATCCAAACATCTAAACATCCAAACATCTAAACCTTCACATTTATAATATGAGTAGGACAGAATGCAGAGGGCATCTTAATTTTTCCGTCTCAACACTAAAACCTAACAAATTCTTTAAAAAAATGATACTTTATTCATATCATAGCTAAGTACTAAGTATAATTCTCCGAGTACCAATCCATTTCTATACCGCGATTTAAATTCAGTGGCTTTGACTTGAAAAGAAATACGGAAAAATAACCTAGTTTGCGAATGATAATATTGCTTGCTTTTTCCTAATAAAGCATAAAACAATTCATTGAGACCAAGAACTAGCGTGTATTGGTACAACCTTGTTAAGCAAATTCTTACAGATATTATAAAGAGGAAAGATTTGATTGTTTGTTGGTTTGTCTGTTTGTTTGCATCGAATAGGCTCCGAAACTACTGGACCGATTTCGAAAATTCTCTGACCATTAGAAAGCTACATTCTTCCCAAGTGACATAGGCTATATTTTATCCCGATATTCCCGCGGGAATGGGTACCACGCGGGTAAAACTGCGAGGATCCGCTAGTTTATTATAAAACAATCTTCTGTGAAATAGCTAAGGAGATCCTTTACCAAAGTCATGGTCACCCTCCAAAAAGGCGTCAGCCGTGTCCAGATTCAAGACGGCTCCGCCGCTAATATGACCCAAATGATGTAATTATATCTGCGAACCCCGCCATTTTGCGTTTCGAGAACCGGCTAAAACCGGTTCTAACCGGTTAAGTGCGGGAATTTTGCAGTTTTAAAACACCCATTCATACGCTCCCGCCTTTGTTTTCTATGTTTTAATCCCCGCTCGGTGCGAATAGGTAATTAAAAGTTTTTACCGGTAGGTACGCGTAGAAATGCTTTTGGAAGTTTTTGGGAAATAAAGCAGTGTGGATTAGAATTCCCGGAAATTATGAATGTGTTCGTAGTATTATCTACTTATTGTTATAATGAGGCGATCTAGAGATAAAATGTTATTATGAAAATATACAAAGCTTTCATTATTTCATATCCTCTACGTACAGTACAACATTGTAGAAAATAAAATCTGCCGTAGTAAAAACTCTCACTACCTATAGGTATGACTTAAAATTGTTATCTGTAGGAGTTTCTTACCGTAAATTAATTGTAGGGCAGAGGTACCCTTTGTGGCCACTTTAAGGATTTTTTGACTTTTCACAATTTAATTGTGAAAAACAAAGGTTTACAAAAAATTTCACCCAAAACAAATTTCTTAAAATTTTCATGCAAAAATTATTTCAAACTGAAAATGGAATTTATTGAAAAATAAATATATGACATAAGAAATTCTAACTAACGGTTGTTATTATTACCTTAAAATACCTTATTTTAATTGCCTTTAGCAAAAATTACGAAAAGTTGTTTAGAAAACTTTTAGAGCAAAAAGTGGCCAAAACCGGGGCTTCTGCCCTACGTGCTAAAAGTTAGCTAAAATACACCATACCATCTTTGATAACGTTTTTGAAATTTTACAATCGGTTCGCTCTTTTTGCAAGATTTGTTGAAAATCTTTTGGGACTAATTTGTCTTAAGGCCCGCTATAGGCCAACTAAAATCAGATTGCTTTACATGATCGGCAGTAATATCAATATTAATGAAAAACTGAATTTCAAATTAAGATGCAGCAAACTTCAGGACTAACACTAGTGACTATGTTACTCAAAAACACGATTGCATAAAATTTTCTCGATAGAAAAAAATTGCGAAGTTGCATCCTAATCACTAAAATTAACACGATAAACTGCTAGTATTCAAGTAATACATTAAAATAAAGCTTGGAACTTTTTAGTTTAATTACACTATAGTTAAGGCAAGGCTTATGTTATATATTTTTGTAAATAACCTTTTAAAAAAGAATTTCCTTCATTTCTTCATTCCGGACCGGCCGAATGGGGCCACAGAATAATGGGGCCGGAGAATTATATAGTCAATGCTGCCTTACGTTTTATAGAAATAAAGCAGCATTTCCTTTGCAGTTGGCCGTTGCAGTTATTACTTTTGCTTTTAATTTGGCCTGGTGCGCGCCCTTAAGTGCGTGTTTTAATTTATTTTATGTTTATTTCAATACAACTGGTACCTATGTAATTTTTTCTTTGAGTATCTAAAAATACTAAATATACTCATTCTTATCCCGGAAAAATATCACATTCCCGCGGGATAACGTCGTGTAGTACACGCGGGCGCAGCTGCGGTTGGAAGACTGGTTGAGCCAATAGGTAATAGGATGAAAGTTAAACATAGCATTATTTGCAAATCTTATTTTATCTGGTGACAAAGATAAAAACAGTAAAGACTTTAAAAAGCCGAGACGTCAATCACATTGCGACAGTGCTGCAGTGGTCTATTTTATTTAAGGTGTATCGATGAGCTCAGTGGCGCCGCCAATGGAAATAAATCAATTGCATTTTATTAAAGGCTTGGATTAAAAGTTTCGGTTATTTTGCGCAGGTGAAAGAGTGGAATGCATTTTATAAAATATACTTTTGAGAACTCAAACTTATGCAATAAGTCGTGAATCTCAATAGTGCCAAAAGTGGCCACATTTGGCAATATCGAGATCCATAGCTTGGTGCTCATATTTGAGGCCATGAAAAAACTATTAAAAATTGCATTTTGCTCTTCTATTTGCGCGAAATAACCGAAACTTTTATTCTAAGCCCTTGATAAATCGTAAATGATTTATTTCCATTGGTGGCGCTACTGCGCTCATCGAACCACCTTAAGGTTTTTTTTTCATAAAAGCCTTCATTGTTACAATATCGCTACAATTGGCGTAACGACCCACTTTTATCTTTAAACCTTTTCAATAACCTTATTTCTATTATAAATGTTTCATATTGTTTTTTTCAATACTCCATTGAATTGGTCTAATAACTTTGTGAGATTATTAGAATTCGTTTGACCTTCTTCTGTATAATACTGTATAATTTACGGTTTTTCTTGTTCGATGTCTGTGTTTCTTTTATTTTCCCTTTTTAATCCAGTTCATTGTTATTCCTTTTATAGAGGGCGCTGGTGTGGCTTCTTATTGAATTTTAAATTAGTAAGGTTTCCGTTTTCTTTGTATAGTTACTATACAAAGTTAGTTACTTATATTATTATTATATATTATATATTATATTATTATTATTATAGTTACTTTTATTACTATACCACAATAATTAACTTATAAAATTACTAGCCTTCCGCCCGCGGCTTCACTCGCGTGTACTAAACGACGTTATCCCACGGGAATGTGATATTGTACCGGGATAAAAAGTTGCCTATGTCACTCTCCAGCTCCCAAACTATCGCCATACCAAAAATCACGTCGATCTGTTGCTCCGTTTTGACGTGAATCACGGACAAACAAACAAACACACTTTCACATTTATAATATTAGTAGGTATGGATATTCTTAGGTGTCTTTAATTAAACTTCACCTATTGCATAAATTGAACGCAAACCCTCGTTTCATCCCCTTAGAGTTTGGATTTTACAAAATCCCTTCCTAGCGGACGCTTACGTCATCATACCTATCTGCGTGCCAAATTTCAGCTCGATACGTCTTGTAGTTTGAGCTGTGCGTTGATAGATCAGTCAGTCAGTCACCTATGTTTGCCTTTTTTAAAATACAGATTCTAGTATATTAAACGTTTTTTTGGCTTTTGCGACAAGAACATTATTGTTGCTATATACAACGTGTTAATGAAGATATGAACAACTTTTACTATGGGGCCAACCCTGCAACTCAACAAAAAAAACTGCTGTTTCATACAAATTGTCAATACCTACTCGACCAGAATGTATGGAACAGCTGATTTTTTCTGTTGATTTGCAGAGTTGGCCCCATAGTAAAAGTTGTTCATATTCATGAGCACAATCACCACCTAAGAGGTTTTGCGCTTATTCATTAACACGTTGTATAACATAAATTAACATAAATTTGATCACCCATTCCGTACTTGACCACTGGCAAAGTAGCTTCACATTCACTACAGAGCTTAATGAATAATTCAATTAAAACTTCCCTCGACAAATTCCACCCAAATAAGTACTATATTGTAGGGAGTAATGTAAATTCGTACGGGTACGTTCAAAAACCTTTCATTAGTACAAAAAATGCTAATGCTTCAGGATATTTGCATGCAGCTGTCAAATTTCACGCACGACGTGTGAAATCGAGTAATGAGTCCAGAATTCTGATTGTCAGGGTAAACTTTGGAAACATAGGGAATAGAAACTTGGGCGGGAATGTTGCTTTCATTTTGTTTTAACCAAGTGCGAAACTATTTTTTTTTATTCACGACAGGATAGCAATTAGCCTTCATCACATCTGATGTTAAGTGGTGATAAAGCTGAAGGTAGAAGCGCACTACTCCCGGAAATCTCAATCACTGAGAAACTGGCTATGTTATATTTAACTGCCGAAACACAATACAATAATGCTGAAACCATCATTGTTATGGCGTCAGATTTCGGCCTCTCCTCGCGTCGTATTCCTCATGTTTGCGGGTCGTGATCACCACCTCCTAGTAGCCTTTCTTTGATGATGGCCTTCCATCATCCCCGGTCACCGGCGGCAAGCAGTGCGTCGTAGGCTGAAGTGTCGAGAAATAGCTAATTAAAGGTACTTACTTATAATGCATAACCAGGGGGGTATTTATTGTCTTACTCAACATTCATTCATCACGCATTCAGTTTGAAAGATACTGTACGGCCATTGCTGCTTTTGTCAACTAAAATTTTGACAACTTTCTTTAACAACAAGTGATGGATGATTGCGATAGATGTTGAGTTAGACAGTTCCCCCCCTGTTTTTGTATGTTTTAAAACTAGCGATAGTTTCTACTCTCTTGTATAGTAGGTTAGTATCGTTACTAACTTTGTAATAATAATGACTACTTGTGGTACAACCAGGGACAAATTTGGTGAACCACTTACTTATTTTCGTGTGGCTGGAACCTCGCCATTCGCGCGAAGACCCTTTTACTATTTTGTTATGTATTTAACTAGGGTAGTACAATGCATAAACAATTAGGATTAGGGACTGCAAATGAACGGTGAGACGCCAACATGAAAAGAAGTAAGAATTCGTTCACTGAATTTGAATTCGAGCGTGGACGTACGTCCACGCTCGAATTTAAGTGTCGTATGTTTCCAACCTTATTTCAATAATAAATAGCCGTCGGTACCGCAGGTGTTCCAGATTGGTAATATTGTTTAAAAACAACAAAACCTCATTTAATCAACGTGCCAATAAATGTTTTTTTTTCATGTTAAGTAACGAGGAAAGTATGTTTTATGCACAGGAAATAAGGTTGTTATTTCTTTGCTCGTTAAGATCAATTGAAAAGCTAAATGGAAACAATGGTTTTTGGCCGTCGAAGCTTTGAACACTTGCAATAAGTTAAAATGAGAAAGCAAATATGTTGTAAATGAAAGCCTGAGTGCCCTAAAATGAAATGAGTTTAACAAGTGATTATGTCATGATTTTTAGTATGAGTGGGGGTCGAACCTCTCTTTCATACATTTGCCATTTAAAGCCTCAGTATGATGTTTAAGGACACTTCTAATGTAAGGTAGCGGTCGTGTGTTCGGACTACATCGTCAGTCAAGCAGTAAGGGTGACTTTCCCCAGAAGCGGATCCACGCGATGCTCAGCTATGTTGTCATACATTTGACACAATAGGCGGTATCGAAGCATCAGTAAATTTTTATCCAGAACGGGGTAGCGCTTAGCCTTCACCACACCTGATATTAAGTCAAGATAAGGCTGAAGGTGGAAGCGCACTACTCTCGGAATCCTCAACCACTGAGGAACTGGTTGTTATGGCGCTGTTGTTGTTACATTGCTGTTATGGCGTCAGACTTAGATAAGATGGTGGAAGGTAGCTAGCCAGTCGGACTAAGAACAAGTCCTACCACCAACCAAACCGAATACAATATGTACCCCCACTGGGAATCGATCCCGGGACCTCTTGGTCTGAAATTGGTGGTGTGAACCACTTGGCCACAGAGGCGCCACGCGAGTCTAATGCGAATTGGTGACTATTCATTACTGTAAATGCAGCCGGGACCGACGGCTTAACATGCTCTCCAAAGCACGGAGGAGCTCGAGACAATAAGTTTTTGGTCACCCATCCCGTAACAGACCATAGTCAAAGTTGTTTTACCTCAACGATCGCAGGCCGAGATGGCTAACCATTGCGCCAAGGGCTCCTCAATGCAGTGGAGTCAAGTAGTAAAAAATTAGACACGGAAACGGAACCCTCTTTAAACTCGGGCGATTCCTACCGCACTACAGTTTTTTCCGCACCAACAGTTTGACGGTTCGCGAGACTCAATAACTTAGTTAAAAGCCTCACGCCCCGATAGTTTAACCGCCAAAAGTCGCACTGGCAACACCGTGACAAAACGATTTTGTGCACTTCAATGCTACATACCCCCATGGAATTCAATTAAAAACTCAATGCTAGGGATGGGCTGCCTAAACTTAACGAATTATCGGTTTTTGAATATCCGTAAAACCGGCATAGGTACCAATCCACTTCATAGCATAGCAATGTATCAGATCCAGTTTTTTTTTTATATATTGTATGGGCTTGCTCTTGGCTTCACACTGAACCAGGGTTGAGAAGAAGCCTAAGATGGGGCGAGCTTACTATTCACTCTAGCTTTGTAGTCATTCAGGAAAACAGACGCAGGCAGGGTATTCCATTCCTTGGCGGTGCGCATCACAAAGGAAGAAGAAAGGCGCTTGGTACGCATCCGTTATCTGTTGATCATAGCAATACAGAAAATTATAGCAAAGGTTCCTAACATACCTATTTACAGGTTGTAGGATTTTTTTGCAATTCAAAAGCGCTTTACTAGTCTATTAAGTGGAACAAAAGATTTTACCTAAACAATCTTGACGTGTCTTTTAATATAAAATGCAATAATAAAAATATGAAACATGTATTCAAAGTAACTCCATGTTTACATATTATAAAATGGTCAATGTATGTAAAATATATCGTTCTTATTTTTACATGCATGTCTTAGATAAAGAATACACTGAATAGAGAAGTACTATTATTACGCAGCGACTCTTTAGTGGATCTTGGCCTCCGTTACAAGATTATAAGAGACAATAAAAGAGATTCATTATTAAGTTACTTGAATAAATATGTTTAGTTCTCATATGTACACAATTTTTATATAGCTTGAAAATTATAACGGAAAAATACACACACGATATTGACGAGAGCAAATCTAGTTCAACTTATACGCAATTCATTATTTTCTTTTTGTTACATTATTGTGTATTTTAATATGTCTTACGACTACAATTTAGATGTTCTTAGTAATTAAAATACGCTTTTATTTCTGTTATGTTGTTCCAACTTTATTCACTTTTAAAATTATTATCATCATTATATTCGCATACGATTCTTCTGCCCTCTGCATTACATTACCACTGGGCTTTGTTAACATTTTGGCAAATTTATGTAAATAAAAATAATAATGGTCCTATGACGCTACCCTGTGAAACTCCACAAAAAATATCTTCCAATGAGTTGTATGTGTCATTTCACACTTAGTTTGGCTAGATGAATAATGAGTAATTTGAGTAACCCGTCTATTTATGCGGCATAATTATCCGAATTGTACAAAAAACTAATATTCAACTTTCCGCCTACTCATCTCTGCGCAATACCTCAATAGGTACCCAAATCGGCCATATTTAAAAACCTTCGACGCTCGAATTTAGAACACAACAGTTTCAATGAAACGACACTGCGCTTCCAATACTTGCATTTATAACTGTATGTTATAATTATAGGGTACATTTTTGCGTGATGCGTGAAGCGCCGTTATTCGGGCACCTACCTGCTTTTTTTCTCGTTGCAGTGCGTTCGGTTTAAGCTGCCAATGCTAAAGTTAAACGTGGAGAATCGACAAATTAATTTTGTTGAAGAAATTCGATATTTAATTTTGAAGATAGTACTATTTCATAATGATCAGGTTTTCTACCGTCTTCTTGGAGGTTTAGAGTTTGGTTTTTTTATTACTAGAATAGACACTTTGAACTTAATATTTCTTAAATAATGGTCAACGAATCATGATCATCATCAACAACATTTGCGACACCCTTACAGGGTTCATATTGCGAACTGTATTATACTTAAGATCTATATGTAACCAATATGATGCAATAAACATTATGACTATCAAAAAAAAAAACATGGCCGACTGATGTACTAAAGTAATTAGATGATGATATCATCAGATGATGCCTCCTAAACTGTTCACTAACTGTTTTCTATTTCTATTATTTATAGGGGACTCCATTAATAAATTTTAAGTAGTATAGTTTTAATGATCGACAAAATAGGATATAACAGGTTTACCTATCATAAATATGTTAACGTTATTTGGTGTAACAGAACAGAGCCTAGTACAAGTTAACCTTTATTTAACGCGAATTTATAAAACGTTGCGTTCTTTTCTTTTTGTAAAAAAACCTTTTTTCATCTATGTTCTATCAGTCTGTAATAAATTCAGTGAAAAGTATTAAGCTCGCTGCAATTAGCAAGAGGTGTGAAAGGGTTTGGTATTAACAACTCGGACGTTTTTCGGTCGAAATCGCCCTTCCTTCTCGGTTTGCTGGCTAAACTATCGATTTCACATTTGTCGAGACCCTTTTGGTCCCTCGATTTTTTACTAAAGACTTTAATTTGGCTTTGGTTTGCTTTGTTTTTTTTAAAAGAAACCGTGGACGTGGAGCTTTCGAAGAATGTGAAATTTTACGTTTTTTTGTATTTTATTATTGTTGTGGATGTTGGATTGAGTTTCTCAAATAAATGAGTATAGGTTTTATTGGCGCTTTGGGCATTCAATTATTTCAACTCTTTTATGTTGTTGTTTGGTATCAATTTGACATTTTTCTGTTCTTTTAAAACGTCATATTAGTTGCTTATGATTATGTAAATAAAGTTAGTGCTAATGGATTGAAAAATAAAAACTTGGATTTTCACGAATTTCCATGTCTACTCGTAATTACAAAAAATTCTAAGCTTAGGTCAAGTATTTAAAATAATCCTCTTTATTTCTATCAAGGTTTAACCGTCTTTCCTAACTGTCTTTTCCAAAATTAAAAATAAAGAAGGAAGTTTCAATTTAATTAGTACCTCATTAAAAATTCAAATTAGGAACTTTTGGAATGCATATTGGCAAAAAGCTCGCTCGCTTCTTTTTTCAAATGAATGCCAACGCATTCTAAATGACCAAAGACAATAAAAGTCAATTTCTTTTATTTCTGTCTCCGGGTTCCGATAGTTTCGTCCTCATCGTGACTTTTTTGCGGCGACAGGGGCGGTCTCAAAATGTGTATCGGATACTTCTGTTGACCATGTAATCTTAATTATGGGCTCGTCGTTTACCTGTTACGACTAGAGATGTACTGGGTGATAAAATAGTTCCAATTTTGTTTGGGGATGTTGTGGAAAAAAAGTTGGAGGACTCTTTGGAATTGAAACTTTTTGAGAATGTCAGTATCTAAGCAAATGGTTGTAGATGTGAAGTGTGATAAGAAAATGTGCAATGCACAGGATGTGATAAGGCAAATTGTATTATTGTCGTTGTTTTTATTGAGATTTTAGATTTTGGCGCAACAGTTCGGATTTTTTTTCCCAGCTGATTCAAAGTGAACTAGTGGCAGCCTGTGAATTTGTGCAAGTGGAAATGGAGGGTTAATTACTCTCCTTGTTACATCGCGCTTCATAGGAATAACTAAATTCGCGACTAAATTAGCGTATGTCCATAATGTCCAACTAGTTATTGGTATGATGCCCACTGCTGGGCATAAATCGTCCACAAGCTTCTATCGTCCTTGAAGATCTAATGACATTCTATGCCAAAACTCATCACATTCGGTTCAGTATGTAAGGAGAGAAAAAGTATTAGTATGGATACTGGAGTAGGTAGTTTAATAAATCTAACTTGGAAATCATTGAAAGAGGCTCTCTTCGTAAAGGCGAGGAGCTGACTGCATTATTGAAGTGGTGACTACCTCAGCAGTAGCTCACTTACAGAGAGCTGACGCGATGAAAAAAGTACTTCTGAAACCAATACCATTAAGTACTTGGCTTTGAAATGTACAACTTGCAAAATTTTTATTGGTAGGTACTAATTATAGTTTATTCTTTAGCTAGTATCCCTTACAGAAACTGTTAATGAAACTTAACTTTTACTAGATAATTAATATCTTTAAAATATTAAATATTAATATCATTGTATATCTTTAATTTCATACATTTTATGATATGAATGACAGTTTCAGTACTTACTTATATAATTATGCGTTATCAAATTTTTCATGACACAGTTTCTTAATGGAATTTACATGGACTTCGATAATTGGTGTGATTGTAAGAAATTATTTTTTTATTTTATTTATTTATCTTATTCATATGTTGGTGTGATTAGAAGAAAATTGATTTATTGAGCAAAATAAAGACGAAGTAGAAGAAAAAGGAAAAATTAACGAGTCCATAGCTTAGTGATTAGAGCATTCGCCCGGACAGTGAAAGGCCCATCGGAACTAGATGTGAGACGGCTTGATTTTTTCGAATAATACACTCTAACAAAAATTGCATTGTAAATGCAAAAAAATGAAATCATTCAAAATAACTCAGGAAAATTTGATATTATCATTTTGGTTGCGCCGATCACGATTCGAAAATTGCCGCGTTATTTTTCTTAAGTTGCAACGCCGATTTTCAATTGTTTTAATTTAAATAGTTGTTGACATTCCCACCTGACCTGTCCTTATTGCACATACCGTGTCTCGCATACAAAAGCGAGACAGCACCACACCGCCCTCTAGCGGGAGATGTAATAAAAAAGACTTTTCTGTTACGCAAAAATGGCCACCGCGCGCGCATCGATCTCCCGCTTTAATTATTGATTTGACGGCCTAAACCATACAAACATTTCGAAAAGACCATTTTGTGAAGTGCCTACCGTGCTCCGCGTAAGGAAACCAACCCTGCTGCATCAGCCACGACCCTGGGACGTCCCGGCAGCCTACATCGTCTCTCAACGCCACGAGGCGGCAAGGTATTGTGCACTCCTGGTTTTCCTTCTTTTTTTGTCAACAATCGCGTTTAAAATTTCATTTGTTTTTCCCCGCATCGCAAAATTACAGTCCATTTTTTAAATTCGATTCGCCCGCTCAACCATTTCTGGACCTTCGGCCGGATTTTCTAGTCCATCCATATGGAACAATCCATTTCGTTATAGAAACCGCTATACTTAGTTTTGTTTTTATTCCATTCCATTGGGAACGGACGCATATCAATAGGTAGGTACTTAGCTACTTATTAGTTTTGTTCCATTTGGGAACAACGCATATATAGTTTTTATTCCATTGGGAATCAAACGCATAGTTCATAGTTTTTATTCCATAGGGAATAACGCATACATACTGTTTTTCGCTTAATAAATAGTTAGTAGTCTCGACAGCACCGCATAGTAACCGGTACATATTTTGTGCGCGGGTAGGTAAGTACTGATTCGCTCGCAAAATCAGAATATATTTCTACCGTGCGTCGCGTAGATGTTCTTCACCGCTTTCATTTTAGATTGCTCGTTAGATTTTGCATTTCGCAATGCCTCCGAAGGCGATTCCAGATCCAGACTCGCAGTTAAAAATATTACACGCTAAGAAGGATAGCCTTTTCAAGCGTATGCAATCGATTTGTGATTACTCATCGAGGATAGCCGATGAAGCAATAAAAGATTTGTTTTTATCCTCGATCGAAACCGTAGATACTTTGCGCGTAAATTTCGAAAATGTTCTAGATAAAATAAATTTGCTTGAATTAGAATTAAATCCTGATTTCTTATTAAGTTATGACGCCTTGTCATCTTTCGAAGATTTAATTTGTCGCATAAAACGTGTCGCTAAGTCATTGCAAGCGCCCGTAGTAGTTACCGATTCGAAACCCGGGCCAGCCGGTTTTGATTTGATGAAACGGGACCGACCTAAATTACCGCCTATACAACTACCCGAATTTGATGGCGATATTAAAAATTGGCCTTTGTTTTTCGCTAGTTTTGAAAATACGATCCATAATAATAATTCGTTATCGGATCACGAAAAATTACATTATTTAGTTAGTAAACTAACCGGGAAAGCAAAAACCGTTTGCGCCGGAATAACGTTTTGCGCCGAAAATTATAGTTTGATTTTAAATACTTTGAAGGTCAAATACGAAGATAAACGCTTAGTAACAACCGCTTATTTAGATCAAATATTTAATTTGAAAAATAGTTCTTCGTGCAATGAACACGACTTAGAAAAATTCTTAGATATTTTTGCATCCGCTGTTCGCGCCCTCAAGAATCTCAAGGTTAATGACCTCTGTGACTTTTTGTTTTTGTATATTGGTTTAAAGAAATTAGATTCCGAAACCGTTCGCTTGTTTGAAATGGATAGACGTGGCCATCAAATACCTAAGTTCGACGATTTAGAAACTTTCGTTCGTCAACATATTAAAATTTTGCAACGAACTTCGTTAAATCACGGAGTAACGAAAAATAGTCCTAATAATCGTAGTAGTAGTATTAAGCCCACGAAGTCCACGCATTCTTTTGTTAATTTTGAACCCACAAATTCGCAAGTGTCGCATTCGAAAAATTGTTCTTTGTGTAAAGGTCACCATGACCAACTTTATAAATGTTCGGAGTTCAATAAACTCGCTCCTAGTGATCGCTATAAATTTGTTCGTTCTAATAATTTATGTATTAATTGTCTCAGTGAGAAACATCGTGTTTCATTTTGTAATTCAAATCATTTTTGTCGCAAGTGTAATGGTAAACACCATTCATTATTGCACTTCGAAAACAATAATGCCGCGTCCAATTTAAATAAGGTTGGTACCTCGCGCGTTAATGGTAATAATTCGCTCGTAGTTAGCAATGTACCCGCCGCCGGCGCCGTGTCCGGTAATTCGTTCGTCGATTCCGGCGGCTGCGCGAACTTCATGCACCGTCCGCCCGCTGTGTCGTCACAGCCGCCCGCGCCGCTCGACTCGGAGCGCTCTCGCGGGTTTCCGTCCCCGTCCGCGTCTAGCGACGGCGACGCCACTGCCGCGCGCCTCCAGCCGAACGATGTTGCTTTGTGCTCGCTATCGAGTTTGCACGCAAGCCCTACTACGGTACTTCTCGCAACCGCTCGAGTTATTGTTTACGATTCACAAGGTAGGGGACATAGTGTTCGCGCACTTTTAGACAGTGCTTCTCAAAGTAATTTTATTAGTAAAAATTGTTGTAGTCGTCTTGGTTTGCATATAAATAACCGCCCTGCCTGTAATGTTGTAAAAGGTATTGGGGGTTCCACTAAAGCCGTTCAAGGTTCTGTAGGGATTAAATTCCACTCGCGTTTTGATTTTGATATTAGTTTTTCGATGGATTCGCTAGTCGTCGATAAAGTTACCGAACTTTTACCGACTGTCGCAGTCAATACCTCATTGTTGACTAATTTTAGAGATTTACCTTTGGCCGATGATACTTACGCCGTTCCAGGAGATATTGATTTGTTAGTTGGCGCTTCGATTTTCCCGCACCTCCTGTTGCAGCATAAGGTTCAAGGTCACGCATCGCACCCTGCGCCGCTCGCCTTAGAGACGGTTCTTGGTTTTGTTATTGTTGGTTCCGCACCCGCTTGTTTTGATTGTAACTCGACAGTGTCATATTGTTGCGCCGTCGAGCCGCTGGACTTAGCCGTTCGTAAATTCTGGGAGATAGAAGAAGTGAACGTCCCTCCTATTGTCAGCCCTGATGATAAACTTTGTGAAGAGTTTTATAGTCGCACGACTACTCGCGATAGTGATGGTCGTTATATTGTCGCACTCCCCTTTAAGGGTGATGTTAATTCGCTTGGAGATTCTTTTCAGTCAGCCGAAAAACGCTTCTTTTGTTTAGAACGGAAAATGCAGGTATCTCCAAAGTTGAAGGAGGCTTACGATAGCGTAGTAGTTGAATATTTGGAAAAAGGCTTTATTTCACCCGCGCCTCCCGAAACTGAAGAGACGAAGCACGCTCCTTCGTATACCATTCCGCACCATGGAGTTGTCCGCGAGGATAAACTAACCACCAAGTTGCGCGTTGTTTTAGATGGCAGCGCCAAAACTAGTTCGAATGTTTCGGTAAATGATATTTTGTATAGTGGTCAAAATCTCCAAGGTAATTTGTTCGAAATTATAGTTAACTTTCGCTTGTTCGCTGTCGCGCTTTCAGCCGACATCAGACAAATGTTTCTTTGTATTGGTGTTCGCGAATCGGATCGCCGATTTCAACGCATTTTGTATAGATTTTCGCCGCAGGAACCTTTACAGGTTTACGAATTTAATCGCGTTTGTTTTGGACTTAAATCCAGTCCCTTCCACGCTCTTCGCACTGTCAAGCAGCTTGCCGCCGATGAGGGCGATAGGTACCCGAAGGCTAAGGAGACTGTAGAAACTGGTTTGTACATGGATGACTATATTTATTCTGTACAGAGCGAAGATCAAGCTGTCGCAACTGCGGCTGAAGTGATTGATCTCATGAAGGCTGGTCATTTTGATCTCGTAAAATGGAATAGTAATTCGCAAACGGTCTTGGATTCGATTCCACCGTCGCATCGCTTGTCAACTGTCAAGGAGTTTGATGGTAATGATACGCAGAAGGTTCTCGGTTTGTGTTGGTCACCCTCGTCCGACATGTTTAGTTTGAAAGTTTGTCCTACACCGTCAAACTGCACTAAGCGCACCATATTGTCGTGTGTCGCACGCATATGGGATGTTATGGGATTTGTAGCACCTGTCGTCTTGTATGCAAAGCTTCTTATAAAAGAACTTTGGCTGTCCAACTGTGACTGGGACGACACTCCTCCTGACCACATCATTAAATTGTGGGACCGCTTTAGAGCCGAGCTTCCGCTGCTCGAGCAAATTAGAATACCGCGCCACGTTGGCATCTCAGATGAGAGCATTGTTACAGTTTTAGGTTTCGCAGACGCTAGTGAGAAAGCGTACGGGGGTGTTGTGTACTTCCACGTTCGTAACGGTGATGACATTTCATTCCACCTTATCAGCGCTAAATCTAAAGTAGCCCCTAGTAAAGTAGTCTCTCTCGCTCGTCTCGAGCTGTGCGCTATATTGCTGCTAGCCCAGCTCATTAGTTCGATTGTTAGTAGTTGTCGCAACCGCATGAGTATAGACAGAATTTTCGCATTCTCGGACTCAACCGTCGCTCTGTGTTGGACACATTCTTCGCCCCATCGTTGGGATACATTTGTCGCAAATAGGGTGGCAAAAATTCAGTCGGAATTGGCGCCGCAAAACTTTTATCAAGTCTCAGTTACGGATAACCCTGCCGATTGTTTGTCTCGTGGGTTAACACCTGCACAAATTTTGAATCATCCGTTGTGGTTCCATGGCTCTTCCTGGTGCCAAGCCCCACCTGATGAATGGCCTGTTAGTCCTTTCAACCCCGCGACTGTGTCAACGCCGCCAGAGGAAAGAAAAACCTCTTTAGTTGCTACCGCGCCGCTGGAAAAATCGCCTATCTTAGCGTTGGCTAGCCGTGTTTCATCGTGGTCGATTCTTTTACGTAGTGTTGTTTATATTTGTCGATTTTTGAAAATCCTTCCTCGTCGCGAGCACGTTACCGCCTCTGACTTAAACAAGGCTGAATTAATTGTGCTTCGTGAACTTCAGCGATATTATTTTTCGTCTGAAATTAGAAATTTGGAATCAAATAAACCTTGTAGTCGCGCTTTTCAACATTTGAAACCTTTTTTGAATGACGGTCTCATTCGAGTTGGTGGTCGTTTGAGCCAGTCCGCATTAGAATATGATCAAATGCATCCTATAATTCTCCCGCGCAAGGATCATATTGTTGATCTTTTAGTCGAATATCACCATAGGGTGAATTGTCACGCTGGTCCAGATTTATTAATGTCGATTTTGCGCCAGAAATATTGGATTCTTTCCGCACGCAATTTAATTCGTTCGATAGTTCATAGATGTATTCCGTGTTTTAAACTTCGTCCGAAGTCAATCGCACCCGAAATGGCCGATCATCGTCCTTGTCGTGTCGTTCAGGCTGCCAAACCGTTCGTACACACAGGTACAGATTACGCTGGCCCCTTCAGGGTTACAGTTTCTCGTGGTCGTGGTATACGCTCCACGAAAGCTTACGTTTGTCTATTCATTTGTATGACGACTCGCGCTGTTCATATAGAATTAGCTAGCGATTTGAGCACGCCATGCTTTATGGCTGCCTTTAAAAGATTTTTGTCGCGTCGAGGTTCCGTATCTCGAATGTATTCGGACAACGGTACGAATTACGTCGGAGCACGTCGCAACCTTTCCGAACTACATAATTTTTTGCGCTCGAAACATTTTAACACGGAATTTGCCTATGTATTAGCTGAAAACCGCATTGAGTGGTCGTTCAATACGCCCGCCGCAAGCCACTTTGGTGGAAATTGGGAAACTAATATTAAGAGCTTAAAGATGCATCTGTTTCGCGTTATAGGCGAACAGATTCTTACGTTTGAAGAGCTGAGCACCGTGCTCACTCAAGTCGAGGCCGTAATGAATACGCGTCCTCTTTGTAGAACCCTGTCTAGTGATCCCTCGGAGCCGCTTGCACTGACTCCAGCGCACTTTTTGAATGTGACACCGTTAAAATACTTCCCCGCTTTAGAAGTAGAGGAAGATCGACTTCATCTACTCTCGCGTCACGCCTTATTAGATAAACTCGTTCAGTCGTTTTGGAAGCGTTGGAGAACAGACTATTTGCATACGCTACAGTCACGTCAGAAATGGAATACTCCATCGAACCCTGTTACTGTCGGTACTGTCGTGGTTATTTTAACTGAAAATATACCTCCATTACATTGGCCTCTTGGGGTAGTAGAAGAAGTTTTCCCCGGGTCAAATGGGATCACCCGTATAGTTCGTGTTAAAACCGCAACTGGTTCGTACTTGCGACCAGTTATTCGTCTTTGTCCTTTGCCTAATCAACAATAACTTTAACCACTAATTTAGCTTGTTCGATTAGGTTTAGCTTAGTTTAGTTTGATAGCATTTTGTTTAGTTAGCAGTTAAAGCTTAGTTACAACTGTATAGTCAGTTGTTCTTCTTATTTTGAAGGTAACCCTTCAAGCCGGGGGGGAAATGGTTGCGCCGATCACGATTCGAAAATTGCCGCGTTATTTTTCTTAAGTTGCAACGCCGATTTTCAATTGTTTTAATTTAAATAGTTGTTGACATTCCCACCTGACCTGTCCTTATTGCACATACCGTGTCTCGCATACAAAAGCGAGACAGCACCACACCGCCCTCTAGCGGGAGATGTAATAAAAAAGACTTTTCTGTTACGCAAAAATGGCCACCGCGCGCGCATCGATCTCCCGCTTTAATTATTGATTTGACGGCCTAAACCATACAAACATTTCGAAAAGACCATTTTGTGAAGTGCCTACCGTGCTCCGCGTAAGGAAACCAACCCTGCTGCATCAGCCACGACCCTGGGACGTCCCGGCAGCCTACATCGTCTCTCAACGCCACGAGGCGGCAAGGTATTGTGCACTCCTGGTTTTCCTTCTTTTTTTGTCAACAATCGCGTTTAAAATTTCATTTGTTTTTCCCCGCATCGCAAAATTACAGTCCATTTTTTAAATTCGATTCGCCCGCTCAACCACATTTCATGCATTGAGTTGTAGCTATATAGCGGTTATTTTTAAAGTCCTTACCCTTAAACAGTTCTTTTAAAAGAATAAATTACAAAGAAACAAACCTTGTCACCAAATTAATTCCTGCCACGTAATTTAGTACTTTATTTAACCTGTGAACTACCGGTCTTTTGAATATCACCGAAGGGTTGACTCACCCCAATGTCACTGTAGTCCGTAATATAGGATGGAGTTAATTGTGTAAAACTTCAATTTAGGCGACGGGCAGAGCCGGGGACAAAAGCTAGCGCGCTATAATGAGATTTGCGCGAGCTAATTGTGTATAAGCTAACTCTATTTTGTGCAGGGTGCCGAGTTTAATACGGAAACCGTGTTTGAAAATGTGCTGGTTTCTTTATGGGAGCTTCCTTTATTTTTGTTTAAATGCTCATTGTGGTAACTTTGTAAGAAAATTTTGTAGTGGAACGAATCTAGCTGCCTCTAATGTGCATTGGGTGCCTTCGTCCTTCAATGGTAATAAAATTTGCAGATAGAGAAAGACAGACCAGAGAGCTTGTAACTCATATAGTATCTGATATAGTATTGTATCTACATCTTTGAAGACGTTGCTTAACCACCGCAATTGCTGCAAGCGAAACACAATTTCTTCAAGTTTAAGTACTAGGTATATCACGTAATAATTGTATTAGATGGAACTGAGATCGCTCTCATCTTTTGTATGTACGCTAAGAATTGCTCAATGAATTAATCATGTTCACAATAGATAATGAAAAACATCTTTAAAATGGGAGAAAAGTAATACCGCAGCTGATCCTTTAGTGATAAATTAATTGACATACTAAACTATAGTTATACCACCCACCATTCTTACGAGAAATGTAGAAATTGTCAAATTTGATAAACCGTTACCATAGATACATAATTTATTAATCAATAAACTTGCAAAATCTATTTTTAAGTCAAAAGGTCGCGTAAAGTTGACTAATATTAATTTTATGCAAATCTTGATTAATATCGACAGCTTTTTTTTATTAGTAAAGCTATTGTTTCTTTGTACATCAACAAGCCATAGACAAATCTATTGGAAGTTGACCTTTTTTGTTAGGCATTTGTTTATTACATCATTTTGATGACTGAACAGTTAACAGCGATTATTAATTTAATATAAATATGAACACTAAATTAATTTCGAATTCTGTAATATCTTTCTCGTCTTTGTTTAATGGAACATTGACTTATCTTTCTTTGGAATTTGGAAAGGTTTCATAAATCCTTACTTACTTAATGAGTTTTCTGAAATTTATCGCAAAATAGATTTTAGATTTGCAGCCTAAATTTTAAGCCTAATTGCCAATACTAGTAGGTATCTAGATTTAGAAAATCTGGTTATAGTTAGCAATCGTTAGTTGGACAAAATAAACAAAGAAATTGATGTAGATGATTCACTAATAGATAAGTTGTCGAAAACTTCTTCAAAACTGCAAAATGCAGATGGTTCCAAACTCTCGGTTTAATTGTAAGATTGTAAACTCGGGCCATCGAACAGCATGCACCGCGTTTACCTGTTTTTTTTTCGAAAGCTCGCCAGAAAGGGACAGAACAAGATTGTATTCCAAAAGCGTGTGGAGATTCCGCACCACCTACCCATGTTTATGAAAACGAAACGGCTGAGACCGAGGGCGACGACGCCAACAATGCACGATCGCCTATCTGGTTATATTAGCCGGCCGGTTCTAATAGCACACGGATTACAGTGAATTACGCAGTCGAGTGGCACTCTCCACGTCGGCCGTCTTACCAGACCAGCGTGCACGGTGTGGCAACTATGCGCCGCGCATTCTTCACCAATCCCGAACGACTTCACGTCAGTTGCGTCCCGACCGCCACGCGTGACGGACGTATGTCGGTCGCTCCCCCGAAATTATCGTCATTATAACTGTTAAACAATTTACAAGTGATCGGAATCGATTCGCACCGCAAAGTTTGGTTGTGGAACAGTGATGGGAAGTGTCGCGTGCGTTTATTTCGAGTCCGTACGATGACCGAAACTTTGGTGGAAAAAAGTTGGGCCGAATGCATTCGGCTTCACAAAAAAAATATATTGTGCTCGTAATGTAGTGATGGACTGATGGGATCCCAGTGCGACCGAAATATTGTAGCTAGTGATGTGTCCTGTGATATAAAAATTAAAAAGAACCGACAGTCACGTAGATGATTGCCGTTTTTATATGTGATATTATTAGTTTAGTTACCAAAGATTCCTGATGATCTTGTACATTAGTTTGTGTTTCATATTGGTAGTTTTAGGTAAGTGGTACCGTTGTAATTACTTTTGAGCTTCGGCTTGTAATTATGGGTTATCTCGAAGATTTATTGAATTGAACCATCTCTCATTTGAGTCGGTGAATAATTACGGGCTTAGTGCAACGATAATTGGACTGATGCAAGAAACGGGAACACTAAATTATTAACGTCTACTCTGCAATGCTCATTAAAGTCACGCTTTTGATTTCAAAACTTCAATAAATTTTTTAATGAAATTTATTTTCAATGAAACAGAAAACTAATTTGTGTAGTCAAAAAATGGAATTAATGAAACCGTCAACATTATGCCAGAGCTATAAAAGAATTTAGAAACAAAAAACGCGAAACAGCAGTCACCCATGCTATAAAATTGATTGTAAAAAACCCAATGATACAGATCAACCAAAAAACTAATTCCTTGGCCACCCCTCTGCTATCGGGCACAGAAAAAAAAATTACCCCGTGCATGAAATTTGAATTAATCGGTACGTTAAAATAGCCGTTAGTTGACGATATACCGTGAAAGATATTGGCTGGTTTTTTAGAACTGGGGCAAAAAATTATTAGTGCGAAAAGAATTAAATACTTTTTGATAAACGAAAGCGATTCGTACGTTATCATTTAAGTGATGCTTTATTAATAAATAAACTTAGAAGATACTTACCTAATTATCATAATAAGGTTTTTAAACCTACATAACATGAAATTAGCAATTTGCTTGAATGTAGAAACAAAATGTTATTAGTTCATAGAAAAGCACACGTGATTATGCAATTATGCAGTTTCTAAATAATAATAATAAGTAAAGCTACACTTTCAAAACAATGAGATTATAATTATTATGAAAAGTTCATTTCGAATATCTATACTCTAACCTGAATGTAGAAATGTTTATGTTAGTAGGAGTATCTTGATATTATTTTGAACTTATTTTACTTAAGAAATCTGATTCCGATATTAGTAGAAATAACTTATTAGAAGAAACATAAATAACATAATTTTCAAAGTGCAGTAACACTTGCATGCCAGTTTCTGGAGAAAAGTGTATGGTTTATATAATATAATATTATGTATTATGTATATATAATATTATATTTTAAACATTCTTTAACTCTTGAAATAGTCATAACGTGGCGCCATCTGTTATCGAGTAGCGCCACTAAAGCCCATTTAAAATTCTCCCACGCAAAAATTAAGCTGACTCTTGTATTCTCTAAAACTAATAAAGTTACCTTAACGAACATTGTTATTTATAACCGTTCATTAATTTTGGAGTAGTAACGATACACCGAATCGTATGAAAACTGACGCTTTATAGAAACTGCGTCTACAAATTAAGTTAATGTTCCCTGTACGTCAATTAGTAGCTACTTTGACAGTACGACCGGCTGCGGAGACCACACAGACGTTTACATGACATGTTTATTGGGCCGACCGTCTAATTATTGTAGTACACGAACCATATTGATTTGGGTCGGGTCGGGAATCATGTTGCGTCTTCAAATTACTGATTCAAATGCTGCAATAATTGTTAAATTTATCTATATAAATTTGTACTTGTTCTGTTGTTAGAACCGCTAACCTAACCGCTTCTGGAGTCATGTGATACACACCACCGGTTTCAGGCCCAGAGGTCTCGGGTTCGATTCCCAGAGGGGTACATATTGTATTCGTTTTGGTTGATGGTAGCACTTGTTCTAAGTCCGCCCGGCTAGCTACCACCATCTTATCTAAGTCGGTCGCAAAAACAGCGATGTTTTCAGCATTGTTGTGTTCCGGCAATTAGAAATAAGACTGCCGGTTCGTCAGTGGTTTATGATTCCAGGAGTAGAGCACTTCCACCTTCAGCCTTATCACCACTTAACATCAGGTGTGATAAAGGCTAATTGCTACCCCGTTGTGAATTTTAAAAAAGAACCTCTAAGTTTTGAGTGTTAGCTTGTTAAATTTTTCATGAAGACGGTTAAAATTGTTTAGCAGGTTTCAAAAAGTGAATAAACTTAACTGAAACAGCTTACAGCTTAACTGTCGATCGATTTTTTTTTTTTTACTATGGTATACAAAGTTCTGTTATATAATTCAAAACCTACTATATCATAAGCTCTACTTACGAAAGCTGTTAACAAAAATAAAAATTTTACTATCTGGACGATATTATACTCATTATAGTTAAATGAAGAGAATCGAAGACATTGATCAAATTAATTGATTTCCGATCAATTAACAGTTATTAAACTTGTAGAAAAGCAATATTTCAATGGTCTTATCATATTTCAATTAATGCATTCAGTATTTCCTCAATAAAGTAAACGCTGGGAGATGTTCATTTGATAACGATATGAATTATGGATCTTCTTGAATACGCCATTCATTACCTCACCGATTGCAAATGTGAGTGATATTTTTTTCTTCCTCAAAGACAATTAAATTTTCCCCATTTCATTGCTTTTATTTAATATCACCTTGGGCCTGATCTCTCTTATTTCGATCAATAAAACCTAACTTGTATCCTAGTCATTTCCTATTATACCTACCAAAAACTTCAGTTTAAATTAGCTGTTTTCGAAAGCATTTTGTCAAGATTGCTTTGATTGTCAAGATTTATTTCAACATTTCTAAAGCGTATTACTTTCCTGTATTTATGAACAAAACGATTTAGTTTTAGTTTCTTTGTAATACAATTTCAAAGAGTAATACATTCGTCTGGTTTAAGTAAATTTAAGAATAAGAATTATCAGCATTGCAGGTGATATTCATGCTGCAACTTGTGCTGAGCAGTGTCCTTCGTAGTTTCCCTTTTTTGCTTTTATTGTAAAATATTATTAATATGTATGAACTAGGTATGTTTATTGTGGAACTAAATATTTTTTTAACATATTTGAAACATTCTGTAATCAAGTTGGTGCAATTCGTAAATACCAAACTGAGCACATTAATGTCATTAATCCAGTGTATGGTAAAAAACGAAATTTTTCATAGTTTTTCAAAGGTATTTTAAAAATAAAAAAATTCATAGTTTTTCAAAGATATTCAATGTTGTTCGCCTAGTACATTGTCAATCATAACGTAACCAACACGTTTATACATTACCAAAACAGATCTATATAACTCTCCTCCTATTTAACACTCCCTTTCATCGTCCAAGTTAGTTGGCTTGTCTGCTCGGGATCTGCTATCATTTTAGTTTTGAACTATCTTCATGACTGCTATCTGAATTTATAATAACACAACAGTGTTATTATAAATTTCTAGACAAGTTGCTCTAACATAATTATTAAGTTCACTGTAGGTAATTTAACCCCTCTTGTGAAAATTTATCTTACAAGATATTAAAATAAACGTACTGTATTTTCTTTGCAAAATATAATATATTTTCGCGTAATAGGTATCACCCATTTTCTTAACTAATATCAAAATTATTATAGTTACCAGCTATTTTAGTTAACTATGATGTTACTACAATTATGTCAATTGTTATGAGCTCATTTTTAGTCCAGATAAAAATAAAGATAAAATTAGAATCATACAACCGCGAGATGATAATATTAATTTGGATTCAAAGCTTAACTTTATGCAGTCTTTTAATCATTGTGCCAGTGTTACATTAAAATCATAAAATATGTTACAAAAATTGACTATAGCTTAAGAAAATATTCAGCGGTTTAAAGAATTTAAAGTAATATACGAGCAACTACACCACAATTTCAAGTTAATGCCCATTTTGATAGTGGAATAAAACGAACATTTGCTAACATCTTAAAATGATATTGCTTACGATATAAAAATTAAAGTTATGGCACGTATAAAATCAATTTTTTTTTCTTTCAAAACTTTCTAATTTTCATTTGACATGCTGTTTTCACAGACGTAGAATAAGTGGAGATTATTTTCGGAATCTTGTTTAAAGGTATCTTAGTATCTTCAATGATTTGGGCTTGAAAAAATTTACTCAAGTAAAAGTTGTAGCTAGATCCAATTATTTTTTGTCACTGAATCAATTCAATTTAACAAATAGCTCCAATTCTTATAGACCGTAAATACTCTACAGGCTGACCTACCCGATATTTCCAATCGCTCACTGAAGAGTTTAAAGTATTTTTTAGAAAGCGCTCTTGCACACCGTATCAAACTAAATTAACTCGACGTGACCGCGGTGCACGACTGTACAGCCAGCAAAAGAGGTACAAAAAATTAAAAAGACGACCCAACCCCGTGATAAACTCACGACTCTTTTGAGGCGTAATGCTAGGCATCACATCATTGTCCCGATTTCTAAAGAGACCATTTTGTTTATTGAAACCCACACCTTTACTACGGACACAATACTCGGACACAGGGTCATTTTTGTATGCAAAAATTTACAACGCCATCTAGCGCGGAGTAGCGGAAGTTTAATTATCAAAAAGACTTTTTTGTTTTATTGCAAAGTTGCAAAGAGATTGATAATTTCCTTTGCACTGTTGTTGCCCTGGTAACCTTTCCCCTCAATCTTCTATATTACGAAGCTACCGTTAATTTGATTGTCATTATGAAAGTAGGTTACTCTCGCATTCAAAGATGGCTTGTTTGTTATTTATTTAGGTACTCGCCTTTTGGCTCGGGACGACATTTCTTTATTACTAACATATACAATGCAGTAGTAGGTATAACGTAACGACCGTTACATTTTTGTTTGTGAGTTTATAATAGGAAGTATAAGGAAACGCTTTTATGTTTTGTATGACATTTATAAAGTCGTTCTCTATTTAGATTCTTAGGTGAGAAGTACTTTCAATAGTAAATTTCTTAAATTTTTTACTACACAAAACTCAACATTTGTCGTTCTAACCTAAAAAAATTTAACCACTTAAAATTTTTTTTTTAAATTAACTGCCACAGTCAAGATAAAGCAGAGAATACTAAAAAAGTATTCAATAAAAGTAGCAATTATTTATCTCGTCTAGGCTCTTGACATGACGAAAAACTAAGCCATTGCCATCGCAAAAACTACGAGAGACCTTGTAACGAGAAGAACCGGCAAGAAACTCGTCAAACGCTGTTTTTTCCTCCCTGTCTTATTTCTTACAAAGCCGTCAAAAACGACCTCAACACATTGACCAAGTTAACACAATTTCGTCAATGTATAGGTACTGATGAACTAGTTTTATATAGGGCAATATATTTACTTTGTTTTGTTGACTAATGGAGTTTTTGCTTCTCGTTTTTAGTCAATTAATATCATACAATGTTTATACATCACACTTTATTATCACACATTGATCTGATTCTGAAATAAAAACACTTATGTTGCGGATATCAGAAGTTTAAGAATATAAACGTAAATTGTTATTTGTAAAACACCAGCAACCTCGAATGAGTGGATTACTTACCTCATAAACAACATGAACATAGCGTTATGACTGTCCGAATAAAGAAAATTATCCACTTTTCATACAAAAGTCCGAACAGCTGATCGAGTTTGTATCGATATTTTTTCGTCTTTTTCGGAAAGTCGTAAAACAAACCTTGTTGTTTATGATGTTAGTAATATACTCAGATTTTTATTTAGTATATCTTTATCTTTTTAAGTACATCATTACTAGAGGCAGACAAACAATTAAAGTTCACCACATATTTGTCATGGGATGCCTTGGATCAAACCCACGGCCCCTGGTGCAATATAGCCCGAGAGCCAAACTAATTCGCTCTATGGAGACTCAACAATAATTCTATATCAGTAATTTCTTAACATTGAAAATTAGATTATCTAGTTTAATAAATAATTCATTAGTAATCCACCAATATTTATGACAGCGACATTAAAAAACAAACAAATACAAAGCTTTAAAAAATCTATAAAAAATAGGCAAAAATGGTATAAGTGTTATTCACTTTACATTTGAATACAATCTTTCGTAAAAGTATATAATCCCCCTATATTTGTAAATGAAAAACAAATAAACTTTTAAAAAAACTCTCTACGTAAACTCAAATTGGCATTACACCTATGTTAAAAATGCTATCAGAAACAACCGACTTCTTCCTAAAGTATTAGTTTCCCGTTTTATATCTTTATGAATTTCGACTTTGGTGCTTAGATATGGTTAACATAAACACATGTTAACGATAAAATTGGTGATAGCATATTTGCTGAAAGAATTGCACCATTTTCGGGGTATAACTTTTTTTTTATACCTTCCAATGCGATATTATGTTGGATTCCAAAATATAGTCTCTTAAAATTATATTTAAGGGCCGTTTACAAAAATTTGGCCTGTTATTGAATTTTTTACAAAAATATCAGATAGCTCTTGGGGTAATAAGCAAGACTACAATCAATGCGCCATCGCGCCAAAGAGATTGCTTATAAGTGATAGGTGAATCAATTGTGCATGTTATTATGCTATGGTATTGTTCTGCACAAGTGTATTGTGAAACTTGTACTAGCGTTTGGCTGCGGCTTGGCCCGTGTAGAATTAGCTTCTATTGCACACTGCAATATTCAGCTATATAAAGCATCTTGTGGGTCACCTCAAATTTTCGCAACTAACGCCAAATTTCATCGAAATTGATGGCGTGAAGATGTGCACTAAAAGACGAAACTTCTTTTTCGACATTACATAGTGATTTTGATTCGTAAATGAATGCATGACGAAATATTTTGTAACATTAAAACGATGCCAATTAAAAAACATTTGCAAATTTCGTGTTTCACCCGTATTTGTTTCAGCTGTAATTATTATGAATGTTACAAAATTCCATTAAAATAATATTTATTTACTAATTGCCGCTAGCGAATGCGTTCATGTTACGTTTTAGTTGGATTTTAATAATTAATGTTCCTTCTCGTAAGGTGAATTTTCACGAAACCCTACCTTGGTAAAGGTAAATTAAATAAACTTTATACTTACTACCTGAATGCTAAATTGAGCTGTGCGATGATGAATAGAGCCAGTGGCGCAGTGGTTAGAGCGCTCGGCCTGCGACCGTTGAATTAAAGCAAATTTTGCAATGGTCAGTCACGGGATGGGTGACCAAAAACATTTCATCTCGAGCTCCACCGTGCTTCGGAAGGCACGTCAAGCCCTTTGTCCCGGCTGCATTTGCAGTCGTTAATACCCACCAATCTGCATTGGGCCCGCGTGGTGGGTCATCCATCATGCATGGCCCATTCTCCTTATCCATCCATAAGGAAGGCCAGTGCCCCAGCAGTGGGGACATTAAATGGCTGATGATGATGATGATGAATAAATTAGCCTGCTACAGCCAATCCAAATCTTTCTTAAAGGAAATCAAATAAACATTGAACTTCAGAAGCTTTTCACACATTTTCTTTGTACCTACGTAACAATTTTTTTCTTGCATATTTTCTTGATAGGTTGGAACTGTAAATTACTAATTTCAACTTTGAAATCAGTATTCCAAACCAACTAATCATTTGGTAATTAGTCGTTGATCCTTTCCCGACGAACTCTGTGGTCGAGCGGTTTACGCACCTTGATAACCGTCAGGATGCCTATATATCTCAGGTTTCGAGTTAACTAACTTTTCTATATTTGTTTTCAATTCCCACTAGACAAGTGGTTAAGCTACTTTATTAAGTACCGCCCGCGGCTTCGTCCGCGTGAACTACACGACGTTATCCCGCGGGGACCTGATATTTTTCTGGGGTAAAAAGTAGCCTATGTCAGCTCCCAAACTATCCCCGTAACAAAAATCACGACGATCCGTTGTTGCTCCGTTTCGACGTGAAAGACGCACAAACGAACAAACACACTTTTATTACCTATATTAGTATGGCTTAGAACAATTTATGTTGATGTCCAAAAATAAAAACAAAACAAAAAAAATGGAATTATTTTCGTATTTATTTCCGAATGCAATTTGTATGCAGTCGGTACTCTTTTCATTAAATTCGTGTTCGTGTAATCGTAGCGCCCGAGTATGGGCTTTACTGTTCACTAACTCGACTGGTTTTAAACCACAGTTATAATAGTAAATCTGTACCCCTAGTCTAAATGTGCAAACGTTACTATCACGTTTAAGTTTAGTGTATTCTCCATCTTATTTCCTCACGCTGTATCGCCTTGAAAAAAGGTAAAAATAAGTTATTGAAACTTTTCCATTTTGTAAGTATTAAATACTAGCGGCAGCCCGCGGTTTCACCCGCGTGGTACCCGTTCCCGTGGGAATATCGGGATAAAATATAGCCTATGTCACTCGGGAAGACTGTAGCTTTCTAACGGTGAAAGAATTTTCTAAATAGGTCCAGTACTTTTTGAGTTTATTCGTTACATACAAAAATACATATCTTTCCTCTTTATAATATTAGTATAGATTGGTTTGGGATAATTAAATCTTATTGTAATGATTAAAACTTAACAGTAGGTATGCTTAAAATATTGATTCAGAGTATAAGAAAATTACCAAAATGTAACTATGTATGTATAATCATACAAAATAATAGATATGTAGGTATATTTATTGAGTCTATAAGTGAGTAGAAAGGCAATTTTAAATTTAATTGAACTATAATTATACTACTCTCACGCTCTATTAACGTCCCAATACTAAAGTCAAATTGTATTTGTAAAATGCACTCAAACAAGCTTTTAAGGCCCTGTTATTAGTGAACATAATTTAGTTAGTTAGGTACTTACTCAAAACAAATGTGTTTATAAAAGTCAGTTAGTAGCAAAATTTCTACCACAATAATGCAAATATTTGAAAGTGCTTTCATCAATATTTCGAGATTGAAAATCAACTATGTAGAACGCAGACATAATTAATAATGTCTAAAATAAAATTTGATACTTACCAAAATTGTGTCTTCACATATTGTACGAAATTCTTTTATTATTCAACGTTATTTAACTTCGCCTTGTCTATTATTATATTATATTGTATATTAAACAGAGCAATTTAATAAAGTTACGTAGGTACGCAGTGAACGAATATAATATGCGTTCACTGTAGCTACGTTATTGTTTTCGTAGAAAATGAGTACGTTGCGTTAAGAGACTAGTGGCGCCATCTGTTATCGGGTAGCAGTACTAATATTGATATGAAACAGTACCCCTAGTGTAAATTTTTATGTCAAGCAAACGCAAACTATTTCGATTCCATATTTATGTCAATTTGTATGAAAACTATAAAAGCGCGCTACTCGCCGCTAGAGGCCCTAATACAGTTTTCATACAAATTGACATAAATACGGAGTCGAAATAGTTTGCGTTTTTTGACATAAAAACTTACACTACGGGCTCTGTACCCCTAGTGTAAGTTTTTATGTCAAGCAAACGCAAACTATTTCGATTCCGTATTTACGTCAATTTGTATGAAAACTATATAAGCGCGCTACTCGCCGCTAGAGGCGCTAATACAGTTTTCATACAAATTGACATAAATACGGAATCGAAATATTTTGCGTTTTTTGACATAAAAACTTACACTACGGGCACTGTTTCGCAGTTCATTTGCTCAAGTTTAAACTAATGCAGTAATGTTAACAGTGTTTATATTACGCTGAATGTGCTACCATTTAAATGAGCAAACTGCATGCCCTCTAGGGTACGTACTAAACGACGTAATTTTCACCTGACGGTAGGGAACGGCAGGTATATTATCTGAATAGAACTAAAATGACTTTAATTTAAATGCTCTGTTTGATGTTCTCGGGTTAATTTGCTTGCAACGTTATGTTTAGTGTATGTTTATGTGTATGTTAGCGTTTAGTTAATAGTGTCATGTGGAAGTTATTATATTCATGACATAAAAAGTAAATCAATAGAAATACATAAATGCGGTAATAACTCAGTGTATCGATTGTCTTTTATGCGATTCATGACATAAAAATTAAATCAATAGAAATACATGAATGCGGTAATAACTCAGTGTATCGATTGTCTTTTATGCGATTCATGACATAAAAATTAAATCAATAGAAATACATGAATGCGGCAATAACTCAGTGTATCGATTGTCTTTTATGCGATTCATGACATAAAAATTGAATCGATAGAAATACATGAATGCGGTAATAACTCAGTGTATCGATTGTCTTTTATGCGGTTCTCACACTGCCTGCACCGCACACCGCTCCGGTTTGTAGTAGTGCGCTTCTTAACTATGGCTGTAAAATCTTTATGTGCATACAAAACCCGCAGTGTATAACAAACTCACGCCGCATCTCCGTCCACCGGAGCGGTAACTGCAGCAGTGGGATGAACGCTTTAGATTTTAAAAACTGACCTAACAGAACATTTTAGAAATCGGGGGACATAATATATATATATATATATATTCATTCTCATCCAGGTGTCGTGAAAATAAAACTGGTGTCCCACAGGGAAGTATTTTAGGACCTCTTTTATTTATATTATATATTAATGACATTTTTGAAATTACGAATCATAAATGTATTTTATACGCAGATGACATTTCCATAATTGTGACGACTGAGAAGAGAAATAATTCATTAACTATTCATGAAATTGACATTAATAAAACTATTGACATTTTAATTGAATGGCTCGATGCACACAATCTCAACATTAATTTAAATAAATCAGTATTTATTCAATTTAATCAATCCAAACATAAGCAATATAATTTTAAATTAAATATCACTAAAATCAATGAAGTAACAAACGTAAAATTTCTCGGAGTAACAATAGACCAGTTTATGAACTGGAAAGATCAGATCGAAAGTATTTGTAACAAAATAAATAGATTCGTGTATGCATTAAGACAAGTTACAAAAGTTACAAATAAGAAAACAGCAATTTTATTTTATCGTGCATATGTAGAATCCGTGTTGAGATACGGTTTGATGATATGGGGTAATAGCACGGACTGGAATAAAGCATTTGTGGTACAAAAAAAATGTATCAGGGCCATTTGTGGTATTATGCCTGATGAATCGTGCAAACCTTTATTTAAAAGCCTAGGTCTCCTGTCCCTTCCTTCGCTTTACTTGTATGAAGTTAGTAATTTTGTACATCAACATAGGGGTCTATTTACTAAAGCATGTGACGCCCAGAATACCAGAGTGCGCAGAGACAAACATAAACTTGTCATAAGAAATGTTCCCAAAACATGTAAATATAATAATAGTTGTCTTGCGATGTGTGTCAGAATATATAATAAGATCCCTAGTGAATTAAAAGTGCTGAATAGTTTTTTGTTTAAAAAAAGATTAACGGAATGGCTGAATGACAAAAACTTCTATAGTGTTAAGGTTAATTTATTGACAAATAGATAGATTTAGCTGACCTACTTAATAATTTTGAGACTTCTTGACATTTAATAATCTTGTATTAATTATTCTAGAATTATTGACATTTGCTTTTTTATTTTTATTTATTCAAAACAATGTAATTAAATTAGACCAATTAGACCAATGATGATGATGATGATGACATTTATAAATGATTTGCATGCTATTGTATTAGCGAAACATGAGCACCTTTATTGTTTTTGTGATCATTTTATACCATGTTTTGTGCAAATAAACGATTTTATTTATTTATTATATATCCGTTTTCTTGAATCTATACAGCACATCAACATCGCGTCATCGGGTCATCTATCGTTAAAAATATTTTCCATATAAAACATTTAACGTCTAATATCTAACTTATTCAAATTCCATCCGTAGTCCATACGTTTAACAGTAAAGTCGATTAAATAAAGGCCCCGACTCACAATTTCCGTTAGGGACAAAAAGATAATCTTAATCTGTCGTGTATCGGAAGGCACGTAAAGTACCGGATTCCGGTCGGTGTAAAGTGCCCTTTATGATATACGGCGCGTGAGGAGGGCACTTTGGACGACCCTTTGTAAAAATTTTCGTGACAGAATGACCGATTTTAGAACCAATTTAACGATTATATTTATGATGGTTCCTAGAAATATCGTAAAGTCGCGGGTTCTGTTCTTTGTTAAATGAAAGTTATTTTTTATACTTATATGTACAGTCAATAGTACATCAAGTTTAACATGTTAACATAAAGCGAAAGGCGAGCGTTATATTTACATTGAGCGTAATGCAAGCGTAAGAGCATGCCGAAGCCGAAATTACAGTCCAGATTGTATTGATTGATATAGTTCAGGTTGATGTGCTATTTACGACTATATATTATATTATTTTAAAGTCAGAGTAAATACTTACGCAGGTTGTACAAGCCAAAATGACAAAGGAAATCTTGCATTTGTGCGAAAAGTAAAACCACATTAGAGGTCAGTCAATGTAAAACTTTATAGAAAAAATGTATGAAACAATTGACTATCATTTGTCGCGGCTCTGAAAATATCATTGGAAAATTGGAAAATACAATATTATTAATTTGAACCAGCTTATTGTTTTAATTACACACAAATAGTGTGTACACAGGTAATATTAGGTAAGTACCTACATTTAAGAAGAAATAGAAACCACAAAAATAGGCCTGGGCAATTTTTTATCAGAATCAAGTAGTAAATTTTGTTTTGTTGTATCTATATAAATATGGATCACTGGTCTGAAATAAAACCTATTGTATTTTATTTATTAACAAAATGTCTGAACTTCAGGCTCTGAAATTGAATATTGGGAAAAGCTACATTTTTATCACATTAGTGTAGAGTGAATAATTTTGCGCGTTATTATTTTTATTATATACCTTATCAGTGAGCTTTTAGTAAATATATGGTGCTTTTCACGTTTATTATCTAGACCTCGAGAAGTAAATAAAATCAAATAGGTTAGGTATAGTGCTCACTTGTTTTATCAACGATTCCTAAAACTACTTAAGTACTTATTCGTTGTCTTTGTACTTAAGCCGAATGAAGCACTAACAGAACAGACTAACACAAATAGACACAAAAGGAAATAATGTTTTTACTTTCCTTTCATATGAGAAAACAATTCCGCGACGCTATACATCAAACGCGTGTCATATGGGGACAGCCTTGTATTTCATCTTTTATGTTGGAAAGTAATATATTTTTTGCAATATGTCATTTCTTATGAGATTACAACGTTTTGTTGTTGCGATTTTTCGAATGTGTACTATACTATAATTTTCACTTTAATAGCGCCATCTATTAGCGAAAATTAGTACTCAATAGTGACGTTCTAACATGAAGTGTCACAGGTATTGCCTTGAATTAAATTATATGTTTTCTTTTTTACAAATATTCTCTCTAATCTTTACTAGCAAAGTATTATTTTAGGCTTTGCAAACCAACGGCTGTTTAACCAAAAAATCGTTAACATTTGTTTGTATTGGACTTCCAGAAACGGGGCTTTTCCACAAACCGATAAAAGTTTAATGTCAACACATGGTATCGAGCCGGCAGCGGTTTGTTGTATCAATTAACAAGTTATGTTTTGAACTGGTTAAAAATAGTTAATGTTTTCAACACCACACTTAAACCAATTAAATTTTGTTTTAAGAAGGACTTTAAAGTCCACCTTTTTAGAGATACATATTTTAACAGAGTTGATTTATTACGCTTACTTACCTACCCATATGAATTTCTGTTTGGTGTTTCATTTAATAATTGTTCAAAAAGCTAAGGCTAATAATTGAAAGATGAACTTATTTGTTGTCTTCAAAAACATTTGTTTTTGTACAACTTTTATTTTACTACTTATTACCATATTTTTTAAATTTGATTTTATCAAATTAACAGCCAAATATAAAAAGCACTACTTATTACTTATATTAAAACTTTAATGCGAAAATACAAAAGTACAGTAAACAAAAGGCGGACTTAACGCTAAAAGCTAGAATTATTTACCAGGCAACCACTAGGAGAATAGAGAACAGTGAACGACTAAGTGTAGCCACACTTTAGGCCGACAAAATAATATTCGGAAAATCTTCATTTTAGCATTCAACTTACTGAGTGATGTAATTTTTGGTTACTAGATGGCGTTGTTTCAATCACCACATGTTTTGACTTCAGATACTTGAGTCCCATTAAGAGCTCTTTTAAATAAATATGTTTGAATTATAAGTAGATTACGTTCATATCCTGTGACCGAGTGATTCTCCACTCATTTATCTTAGGTTCTCCCCTAAAGGTGACACAAAAAATGTCTTCCTCGTTTCTAAAAATAAATGTATCGGGTGTTCCAACCGATGCATGTTTAGACGGAAAAGATCTATCGAAACTGATAAATAACGCACCGAAACTTTAACCTCAAACGTTTATTCTATGCTGCATTAATTATCTAGGTGCTTTTCTGGAATATTTATTTGAGCTTTTAATTCCTTAGTTTCTTTTAGGAATTTGGGTAGTGGCGACTGGTGACACTTAATCAGGGATAAATGTTTAACTCTCAACTCTATCATGACCACTTTCTGTGACTAACTTACGGTTGACAGCAAATCTTTGATCATTAGTTTCTAACTACTTTACTTATACCTACATTAAATAACTATTAAATGATTCCCACTGTATTAATTTTGTCCTTGAGCTAGCCCTTATCGCGGACTCAATAGGATAGTTTTTTGCTCTCGAAATGTATCTTAATTAAAGCTAATGCTGTAGTACTGTTTGTAATGCAATTGATCGCTCTTAAATAAAATTAAAAATTAAATCGAACATTATTATTTCTTTAAAATGGCTTTTACTCGTAGTAACGATATTTAAATGTAAACAATAACCTTTAAAACCAAACTTTTTGAAAATGAAGAATTAAAAAAAGTCGTCTTGTCTCACATCACAACTGGCTCCGATGCAACTCGAACCCACGACCTTTCACTGTCCGGGTGAATGCTCTAACTTAGCTTCGGACTCGTTTACGAGACGGGTCGATTTTTTCTAATAAGTATTTAATTTTCCGAAAAACCAAACAATTATTTTTTTCAAAAACCTCTCAGAATCGCTCTTAATTAATAACCAAAAATCTTCTTTATCCCGACCCTTAAACTGAAGCTGTTAAAACATTGATTGAACGAGTTAAAAATATGGGTTGTCGCCTATAAAGCGACGCCCTCGGGGTTAACTTTAACTGCCGGTTTAACTCTTAACCGTCGTAACTGAAATAAAATTAGATAACACCCATTCTTGAGCAGTTAAAACATTCTATTACGAATTTTAACGAGTAACCCTTATTTATTAAAGAAAGTAATTTTAATCAAAGCTTTGGCCTTGAAGGCTTTTCCTTAAAAAAGTACCTTAGGTACCAGAAAAGTCTTATGTACAATCCATGCTACAATCAAATATTTGTAAAGATGAGAGATAAAACCTACGCATACAAACAAAAAAGGAAACCAAAATATTATGATTGCTACGAATTTGTGGGTAGAATATACTTAAACACCAAAATAATAAATACATGTAAAACCACGCAGACGAAGTTGGAGGTTAGAAGGCAGCTGGTATTTGACTATAAGATATGACATATCATAAAATTGGAAATACTAAGATAGGTAGCATTTTTTATGTTTATATTATATACTAGCGGCCGCCCGGGGTTTCGCCCCATCTTGAGCTCCTCCGTGCTTCGGAAGGCACGTTAAGCCGTTGGTCCCGGCTGCACTTGCAGTCGTTAATACCCACCAATCCGCACTGAGCCCGCGTGGTGGGTCATGGCTCATTCTCCTTATTCATCCATAAGGAAGGCCAGTGCCCCAGCAGTGGGGACATTAAATGGCTGATGATGATGATGATGATGAAGTCTTTTGCGCGTCCATAACTTATCTTGCCAGCTAAAAGACGAAAAAACCAAAAGCAAATATATTTTGATTCTAAATGAAAAGCACATTTTTTGGTGTTGTGGTTTAAAATACCCTGCATTCTTCACTAGTGTCGAGACGAGACGGATAGCTAATGCTTTTTAAGCTTTTGTAATTCCACGTCCTAACATCAGTTACATTTTACGTCGTACATTTTACAGCAGACGAGAAAACTAAAAAAGTCTTAAAAAGTCTCTGTTGTAAAAAGACAAAGTTTATTGTCGCATAAACTGCTGCTACTGCCATCTTTAACGTGCTGCTCACTGTACACGTTCGCGCATTTCACAGTCATCTCACGAATTTCTTCAGCATTATAGTTCAAAGTTTATAACAAAGCTAAGTTTTGTTCTGTACTTTAGAATTTTATTTCTTTAGCTGTGGAGTTTTATTGGTCGAATAAAATGATGTACCTACTACATTAACTTGTAAAATAACGTTTGTCATTTTGTTTTATTGTTACACTAGCGGATCCTCGCGGTTTTACACGCGTGGTACCTTTTTCTTGGGAATATCGGGATAAAATGTAGCCTATTTCACAAAGAATTTTCTAAATCGGTTCAGTTAGTTTCGGAGCCTATTCAATTCAAACAAACAATCAAATCTTTAATTTTTATAATATTAGTATAGAAAACTGCTTATAAGAATAATTGATTTTTATTCCATTTTTGTTGATTTAATCTGTTTAAATATGTAAAAGCGAATTGAAAACCTTGAGGTAAAAGTACCTACCTACATCTTTTATCTAAGGGTTATTTATTATACAAAAATAATAATGCTATGAACGGCCATAAATGTTAGAACAAAATATAAGCTCTACAATATAAAATATATCAAAAAAAAATGTTGGTAATACTTTTAAAATTAACAAGCTGCATCTAATAAATCTTCAAAATTATGATAAAGTCAAGTAAACGAATAGCTTCAATGAAAAATAGCCATCAATTTCTCACTTGAGAAAAACTTGTGAAATATGCAGTGTGATGGGAAAAATCTTTGAAACGTTAAAGATATGGATTGATTTCAGTTCACTGAAGATTTATGGGGTAAGCAGCCGTTTTATAATGGCGCTTTGAAATTGCCTATCCGATAGCTACACGTAGCTTCATCTAGTGGCGAGTAGAAAAAGCTTTAAATATTTTTCAAAATTGTTGTTTGCAAATTGGGTTAAGAGTTATGAGTTACTATTTGATATTCATCAATAAGGAAGGAGTACCTAAATAACACATTTTTAAATCTAGTACTTTTAACTTATACTATAACAATAACAAACGAGGATTTATCTAGGCATTGGAAATTTAGCTTTAAAATTTGAAATATGATATGATAACTGTGCCGTAAATATAAATAGCAATTTTAAGCCGACCTATATTAATGTCCATATCAACTTTATCTTTTCTGTACCAAATATACCTATTCATTGTTATTTAACCTACTTATGTTGACCTAAAATCACCGACCTAAGATTTGAAAGGTTATCTTCACGCGATGAGATCTTGTATCCCTTTGGAACTTAATGTGCTAAATTATGATATTTACTTTTAATACTTTATCAGTTATGTTTTGTCTGCTGTCATGAAATTGTCTGTGTTCTTAAATGGTTTAGTTAGATCTAAATATCTAATTAAAGCATTAAAATACATTATGAAATCAGATAGTACTTCAAAATTATATCTGTAAACAAATCCAATAAATACATTAAATTTAAGTTTTTTAATTACTTTTTCATAAAACCTATTCTATTATGCAGATTTTTTCGCACGTAAGGAATAAAATTAATACTGAAATCGTGGAAAAAGCTGGTTTAAATATGTAAAACGTTTTCAAACTTCAAACAGTTTTAAGTGTAAAAATAATACAAGGAAAAATGAGGAGAATAGATATATCATTTTTAACCCCATCTTTTGTTATTTTTTACTTCAAACTGTTAAGAAAAACTTTTAACAGAAAAAAATTAATTGAGGTTATTTAGTTTTTTTTTCACTTAATTAAATACATGTACCTAGCCGCCTTTACTTTAACTGAGAATTCTGTGACTAAGGAAGTATTTTCGTAGTTAAACTTTATACTACACTTCCTGAACAAATGCTATGCAAATCCCCTACTCTTTGTTTTTCGGCAGTGAGTTTATCTCGAAAGCCATCAATGTGCTAATCGAGAAACTTATACACTTTAATGAAATCTTGGGGCGAAAAGATCCCCATGTCATTCTCAACTCTTTTAGGATTTGCAACCACTGCTGAAGCGAAGATACGAGCGAAAGTAAAGCCATTTTTTTTAATTAGTAAATTCTTTATTTTTTATTTTTTTCCTGTTAATATTTTTAGGCATAATTAAATATACCTAATCGTACTAAGGTTTCCTGTTTTTTTTTTTAATTTTACTCAAATTACTAGAAATTTTCAAATTACTAGATTTGATAACGATATTGTTCTAAGGGCATCGCCAGGCGAGGGAGCCGGGAGGTGCACCTCCCCCCCCCCCCCCCCCTTAAGGCTCAAAACTACCTAAAATTCTTAGTTTTCTCATATACTTCGTCTTCCGGAGTAGGTATTATTATTATTATTAAATATTTGAATGTAAGTGGCTATGCAGAGTAACGGAGTAACACCCCCTACCCCCCTTAGGGCCATCATGGGCTGGCAGTTTGCTCCCCTCCCCCTGGCCCATGGGCTGAGGTCACGACGCGATATTATTACATATTTATTAACAAAGCGATGAAAATTTGTACTGGGTCTGTAGTAAGTAAGCGACAATATGCTAAAATTATCTTAATCTAAGCTTTTTCCAAACTTTTGAATCTTAGTTTATATATCATCGCATCACCCTCACTACTCTCAGTCCCAAGGATCGCATTAACCCACATAGGGCTCCGCGGTTATCTCCGTATTCCGTCACAGTTCCGGAACTCATATAGAGTTTATGAACTCGACAATATCGAAGACTCTAGTTCGGAGTTAGTTAAAACATACACATGGTTTTTTGGCCACTGATTCGGTTTAGTCTAACATAGGACTCCAACTTTTTTGAAGTCGGTTAAAAATGTATGGATCAAGTTTCAGTACTGAAACTATCACATTGGAAATTATTTTTTCGTTTTTTTATTATATATATAATATACCTACGAATACTACTAATACTAATATACCTACGACATGATGATACGGCTGATAAGGTGGAAGCAAACTCCTAGAATCCTCTATTACTGAGGAATTGGCTATACCTATTATCTCTAACCGATGGCCGTTGGGGCGGAAAGGTTCTCGAATGGCGACCGCGAACCGGACGACGTTCCGTGGGCAGACCCCCTACAAGGTGGACCGACGATCTGGTCAAGGTCGCGGGAAGCCGCTGGATGCGGGCAGCGCAGGACCGATCGTTGTGGAGATCCTTGGGGGAGGCCTATGCCCAGCAGTGGGCGTCGTACGGCTGAAATGATCATGATGATGATGATTATCTCTAACTGCCGCAACACAACAATGCTGAAAACATCGTCGTTACAGCGTCAGACTTAGATAAGATGGTGGTAGCTAGCCAGGCGGACTTTAAACAAGCTCCGCCACCAACCAAACCGAATACAATATGAACCCCCACCTGGGAATCGAACCCGGGACCTCTGGGTCTGATACCTGTGATGCGTAGGTACCACTGGACCCCAAATGCGGTTAAAGTTAAAGAAAGGTATACCGATACTTACATAGGGATACAAGGGATAAACGACATCTTATTGATTTTTCGTTCTTAGAATTTATCTACTATAAAATCTAATATTAAAGATTTGCTAGTAGGTACCTCCTTATTTACGTTCCCCGAATAGCAAAACGTTTAATTTTCCTACGGGAAATATTGAATAACCCATTGTCCGTTGCTTTTTGCGTAAAAGGGATTTAATATGTAGACAGACTTCAATAGAATTTCCTCTCTTTGTATTCTTTGTAAGCCATGTTGAACTTGGGTAAAGATTACTTTAGAAACGGTGAATACAGTATGTGTTATATATAAGTTATACAGGGAGCCCCATGACTATGCCACATGGAGGGAAAGTACCTTTGTTCAGTACACCCCTGCCTAGACCGCGGAGTCAGCATTGGCGCAGTGGAAGGCTATCATGAGTATAGACTCCGGACAAATCTTGGTTTCAGCCGGGATGTAACTGAACAATTGGACTGCGATACACAGCGGAGAGAATTTTAAGTAAGGTAAGGTTACATACGGGTCTGTGGGTCGACCGTCTCCAAGGCAGAAGTGGTGTAAGGGGGCGCGCGCGCCCCTGGGGTCCTGGTAAATCTTCTTCTTCTGCAGACCTTACCAATTAGTCACTTCACTCACAACACAAATAACAGCGTTCACAAGACACTGGGCGTTTCAACAATAGATACACAATAACACACGGAGGAGCCTTTTGTCAAGATATATATTGCCCCTGCAACAAGCGCGTGCGGTAGAAAAGGTTATCTTTCAAAGCATCCGCGACCGGCCACTCCAGAGATGGCATCAAAACCTTGGTCGTACAAAACGGGATCACATAGATAATTTAAGATGTATTCAAACTCGATATGCCAGGCACATTCAACGCGAGCGATTTTTAACAAATTCAGCAAAATTATTCCGACATTTTTCCAAGAAGAATTCCAATCAAGTGTCACTGTCAACTTCAAGTGACAGCTAATGTCAATTTGACGTGACATTAGAGTTGCGTTCAGAAACGTCGATCTTTTCCGAACATCCCCCCGCCCCGGACCGTTAAGAACGGTACGTCAATCTACGGGTAATCGGGAGAGCCCACTAACTGCTCTCTTCAAAACCGAATCTCGAACCAAAACCTCAGCAAAACGAGAAACTCCGTCAGTTCCGGGGTAGAGTTTAACAATGCGCCCCCTTCGCCAACATAGGGGCGGCAGGTTAGCATCCTTAATCAACACGAGGTCGCCAGTCTGGGGTGGGGTGGTTTTATCTGTCCACTTCACGCGCTGTTGTAGGATATGCAAATACTCCATCGACCAACGTGCCCAGAAGTTTTGGGACATCTGTTTCAAAAGTTGGTATCGCGACAAACGATGGGATCCTACATCCTGAATCGGATATTCAGGCAACGCCAAAAGGGGCTGTCCGATCAAGAAATGACCTGGCGTCAACGCTTCCAGGTCATTCGGGTCCGAAGACAACGGGCACAAGGGTCGCGAGTTGAGGACGGCCTCAATTTTACAAAATACCGTATCAAGTTCCTCAAACGTGAGAATAGTTTCTCCAATCACGCGACGCAAGTGTGTCTTGGCAGCCTTTACACAAGCTTCAAAAATTCCTCCCCAGGTCGGACAAGCTGGTGGGCTAAACTTCCAGATTATCCCACGCCGGGAGAGGGTGGTTCCAATGTCTATTTTATTATCAACAAAAAACTTAACTACTTCCTTAAGATAATTACACGTTCCCTTATAATTAGTACCACAATCGGAACGTATCAATGTCGGCAGTCCTCTACGGGAAACAAATCTGCTCAAGGCGGCGACAAAGGCTTCGGTAGACAATTCCGAGACAATTTCCAAGTGGACAGCCTTGGTGGACAAACACACAAACACGCACAAGTACGCCTTATAGGTTTTAGCATTACGCAGTCTCGAAGCCTTTACAGTAAAGGGACCGGCGAAGTCGGTGGCGACTCCGGCAAAAGCTCTACATTCCGTGACGCGATCAGCAGGCAAATCACCCATCTGGGGCTGCATGGTCGCGGCCTTCAATCGATAACAAGGCAGGCAACGGAAAACCACAGTGCGAATGGCTCGACGAGCAGACAAAATCCAAAATTCACGCTGCAAAATGGCCAACAAAGCATTACAGCCAGCATGTTGTGCATTCACATGGCGATCTGTTATTATCAGTTGAGTCAAATGTCCGGCTTTAGGTAACAAAAGGGGGTGACGAGCTCCATACGGCAGGTTCGCATTTCGAAGTCTTCCGCCGACTCGCAAAAGCCCACTCTCGTCCAGGAAGGGATTCAATCGCGATACCGCGCCCTTCAACTTGCGACGGCCTAAACGCAAAATTTCAATCTCGGACTCAAAACTATCAGCTTGTACTCTCCGGACCCAAAACAAGAGCGCGTCCCTACGCTCGTCCGGAGTGAGAACCGACGAATCACGCCTCGCGCGTGGGTTTCTGCAATTGTACACAAAACGTCTGATCCAAGCGGTAACACCAAGCAGCTTCTGTAAGGAGCTGTACCGATCCAACAACAAATCCTTTTCCCCGGCGGGGTTAGTCTCCAGGACGCATGCCCGCATGTCAGGAACGGCTACGTTCGACAACGCTGGAGAGGGCGGCCACTCCGACTCAGGCCGCATCAACCACTGTGGGCCCCACCAGAGGGGGTGGTTAATTAGGGTTGGGGCTACACAACCCCGAGACGCACAATCCGCGGGATTCATGGTTCCCGGCACGTGTCTCCAAATCAACTCGATGTCGGAATTACAAATCTGCGACACTCGATTGGCCACAAACACGTCCAAGGTGTGCGCCGGAGCCTTCAACCAACAAAGGACGACCTGACTGTCCGTCCAAGCATAAACCTCTTGTATCTTAATAGATCGACCTAATGTGAGCCATACGTGGTTCAACAAACGCATTAGGAGGGCAGCTCCACACAATTCCAACCTCGGGATCGTATGACGAGTCCGAAGGGGAGCGACTTTGCTTTTCGCTATCACCAGATGCACAGCAACAACTCCGTCAACAGTAACGGTGCGGAGGTACACGGCCGCAGCAAATCCACGTTCGGAGGCATCGGAAAAGCCGTGAAGAGTAACTTTACAATTTTCAGAAGGGAGGAATAGCCTCGGCAAATGCACTTCATTAATCTCGGGGAGGGATGAAACGAAGCTCGACCAATCTCGGAGTAACTCGTCCGAGAGGGGTTCATCCCACGACACACCCGAAGCCCATAACCGTTGCAAGAAACACTTGGCCATAAACAGCACGGGGCAAATCCACCCATTGGGGTCAAAGGTACGTGCGACAGTAGACAATACTAAACGCTTGGTCCAGACTTTCGGTGGTCGTAAATCCACACAATAAGTGAACGTGTCAGAGACCGGTTTGTACTGTACGCCAAGGACGGTCACCACATGGGGATTATCAACATTTTCGAATAGGTGGGGGTCCTGCTGGTGCTCTTCGGGCAAACCTACCAGTACATCAGGCGAGTTGGATATCCATTTCCTCAACTCGTAACCTCCCGACTTCAAAAGGGCGGTGAGTTCGTCTCTCAGGACAATCGCCTCTGAGACAGATGAGGCGCCCGTGCAAATGTCATCCACATAGACGTCACTGGCCAAAATGGCGGAGGCGCGAGGGTATCTCAAGCGCTCCTTCTCGGCCAACTCCAACAAAGAACGAATCGCAACAAACGGGCTCGATGCCAGACCGTACGTATTCGTATTCAATTCATAGATCAACAAGGGGTCCCTAGGACTCTCTCTCCACAAAATCAATTGGTACCTCCTATCCTCGGGATGGATGACCGTTTGTCTGAACATCATCCGGATGTCAGTCATAAATACAATTTGGTGCCGCCGGAAGTTGGTCAAAATGTCTGAGATCTCCGTGTGCAGCTTGGGACCTACATGCAGACACTGGTTCAAGGACGCTCCAGTAGAGGTGGGAGCCGAACCGTCAAAGACCACCCGAATCTTTCCGGATTTCAAAACGGCGTGGTGCGGCAGAAAGAAGTGCTCAACGGAGCGCCAATCCAAATCGCTCACGGACATGTGCCCTAACTCCTCATACTCCCGCATGAATTCAACATACTTCTGGCGGAAGACCGGATCCTTGCTCATGCGACGCTCCATCGCCACTAGCCTACGTTCCGCTAGCGGTCGGGATTCGCCCAGAGGAGGTCGGCCGGCACGAAAGGGGAGACGGGTGATCAAACGACCAGAGCGGAGGCGACCAGTGTTATTCTGGTAATACAACTCGCATTCATCCGCTACTGGGTCTACCCGCGGGGCTGGTGGAGGTTCCTCAACCTCCCAAAACTTCTGCACCACTTCGGAGAGAGACACATTAAAAACAAGACCGCGATCCTCATCAAGGGAATCCAAAACGCGGCGAGCAGGGCCCATCACAACTGTACCGAGTGTCGTCTGCAGAGCTACCAAGCCATCTGGCTGCAAAACTCGCTTCCCCGTCAACAAAACTCGCCCCAGGACATCGGCTCCAAGGAGAGCATCAATCGGGCCTGGGCGGAAGAAATTTGGATCGGCGAGTGGGGAATCAGACACCAAAGACAACATACTCGGTCCCAAGTCAACTGAAGGTTGACGGCCAACAACTGTGTCCAACACAATCGCCGAGGTCTTAATGCCTGGCGTGGACTTATTACGTGATGTAAATGTGAAGTCAACATGCCCTAACAACCCGGGGACTTTCACATCGCCAACACCTCTCACGCCTTCCGTGTGGGGGTGCACCTTGAGGCCCAACCGCCTAACTAACCAAGATGACACAACACACCCCTGAGCACCGGAATCCAACAAGGCGCGAACTTCCACAAGGTCGCCATTCAATCCCCTGACAAGCACAGAGGCCGTGGGCAACAAAACGGTCTCTGGAGGGGTGGCTACAATCGACCGTAAACACGTTGATTGCTAGTATGTGGGGTCCCCAGACGTCCCCCCATGGTAAGGGGGTCGCTCATAGCGATCCAGTGGGTCCCAATCTCCCGCATACTGCCTACGTCCAATTCGCCCGGTATCAGGCGGGTTATATCTCCCGGCCCCTTGAAGACGGGGCGGGCGCCGCTCCAAACGCGGGTATTCGGCGAGCGGCGGCGAGAATCGGTGCCTATCATCCACCGTGTACGTCGCCCCATAGTCGCGGGGGCACGGTGACCGATTTTCAGAGGGGGGGTCCCGGGGACCCCCGGCTGTGCGAGGCTCAACACGTTGCGGGGGGCTTCTACGACCTCCCGCAACGCTCGCAAAATCGAACCCCCTAGTTGGGGACCGATTTCCCATTGGGGGGTCCGTGGGACCCCCGCCCGTGCGAGGCTCAAAACGTCGCGGGGGGCCTCTACGACCTCCGGCAACGCCCGCATAACTCATCCCCATCCTTGGGGATCGGTTTCCCATTGGGGGGTCCCTGGGACCCCCGCCCGTTTGAGGCTCAAAACGTGGCGGAGAGCGTCTGGGGCCACTCTGGTGGCCACTAGAACTGCTGCGGGATGCAAACACCGCGGGGGGTCCGAGCCCCCCACCCATACGAGGTGATCCTGCAGCGACGCGCTGCGGCGCTCCGCCGCCCTCTGGGCTGTTCATGCAGAGGAGGGGATGGTGGTTGCCCTTACAAAAGCGGCATGGGTGCGCTTGGGTACATTCGCGCTGCATGTGCAGGCCCAAGCACGAGTAGCACCATGTCCGTTGTCGCGCGATCGCTCGACGGCCTTGGACGCGCTGGTCGAGGAACTTATCACAACGGGTCGTGCTGTGACCCGGTTCCCGACAGTACAAGCAGCGGGCGGTCTCCTGGACGGCGGCATAGCGGCCGGGCGCGCGAGGGGCCATACGCCCCCTACGGGGGGGTCCGGTGGGGGATCTACTCTGTGGCACAGGTCGTTCGGGTCCCATAGGACCGGCCAGAGAGGAATTATCTGCCAGTCTACTTTCTCCTTCCAGGAACGTCAAGAGGTCCGAGAAGGGTGGCAGATAAGTCGCACTATCCCCACCATACTGCTGCTCAAAACGGACCTTAACAGAGTCCGGCAACTTTCCCAGGACAATGTGCAGTAACAAAAACGACCACTGCTCCACTGGGAGTTTTAAGTTTTTTAATGCGTTGTATGCCACCAACAGCGGATTTAACAAAGCCACTCTCAAGTGCATCACGCTGGCAACGCGGGGTAAATTCAAAATGGCGGCAACATGGTTGTCCGCCAGACGTCGTACGTTCTGGTACCGACGGGCAATCAAATCCCTAGCAATAGGGTAGTTTTCATCCGAGGGGGCCAAATGTTGAACCGATTCAAGGGCCTCCCCTTCCAACACGGATAACAAATAAGCTAACTTCTGGCCCTGGGTCAAATCGTCCCGGGCATGTACAAGACTATCAAAAATATTAATAAAGCCCTCCCAGTCCTCTAGACGACCAGCAAAGCGCCTTAAGTCTAAGGGGGCCAATCTAGCAAAGAGAGGGGGCATACTTTTAGATGTGACCGGGGACGGGCTCGGTTCATTCTCTCTTGCCACTTGCAAAGGTCGAGCTACCTGGGTAATTCTGTCCGCAAAATCATAACACTGGTCCACATCCAAACCGACTTCTTGTCGCATTTCCACCTCGGCCTCAACAGTCCTTTCCAAAAATAAGGCATACTGCTCATCAACAACAGCCAAACGTATGGGCAGATCTACGTATCTGTTCAACAAGGCCTCCGTTCTATCCGGTCGATCCAACAACGCGACCGCAGAAGCCAACCACCGTAACTCAGAACGTATTTTGGCTTTAGCAGAGGAGGCCGTCATTGTAACGTCACAAATTTATCAACAAAAACAACAAATTCAAAATATTCACTATAACACAAAATCTCCAATATTTGGAGGTTATTACTAACCACAAAATTCCAATATTACAACAACAAAGTATTTATAATGACACAAACTCTTAAATATCTGGAGGTTATCAGAAAACAACAAAACTCACTGACTATTGAAATTCACTTGGATATCAACACAACATACTGTTACACAACAACAAGTTAATTTCAATTATTTCAAAGCACAAGTTTCAATGAGTTTCAATGTGTAAACAATGTCCCAAATCATTTAAGTTTCACTAAGTATTGAGTGCAAACTTATTAGCTGACCTTTTATTAGCTATTATTTTAGCAACAAACTTGTCAATATTCACAACTCAAGTTTGCTGACAAAACTAAATAATAATTATTATGAACAAAGAAAGGTATCTGTTTACATTTTGGAACTTCAATACATGACAATTAATTACAAGACATGGAACCAATAACAAAGGAATGCCCTTTACTTTTCAAATGCAAGTTAATTACCATTTACAAGTACAAATTAATCTAGTCCGGACCAGACTGGGTCATCAAACGGCACTGATTAATACAAAGTTTTGGCGTGGGCCTCTCAGGCCTTCAAGCTACGCTCTTGGCTACCAAGAAATGTTCAGTACACCCCTGCCTAGACCGCGGAGTCAGCATTGGCGCAGTGGAAGGCTATCATGAGTATAGACTCCGGACAAATCTTGGTTTCAGCCGGGATGTAACTGAACAATAGGACTGCGATACACAGCGGAGAGAATTTTAAGTAAGGTAAGGTTACATACGGGTCTGTGGGTCGACCGTCTCCAAGGCAGAAGTGGTGTAAGGGGGCGCGCGCGCCCCTGGGGTCCTGGTAAATCTTCTTCTTCTGCAGACCTTACCAATTAGTCACTTCACTCACAACACAAATAACAGCGTTCACAAGACACTGGGCGTTTCAACAATAGATACACAATAACACACGGAGGAGCCTTTTGTCAAGATATATATTGCCCCTGCAACAAGCGCGTGCGGTAGAAAAGGTTATCTTTCAAAGCATCCGCGACCGGCCACTCCAGAGATGGCATCAAAACCTTGGTCGTACAAAACGGGATCACATAGATAATTTAAGATGTATTCAAACTCGATATGCCAGGCACATTCAACGCGAGCGATTTTTAACAAATTCAGCAAAATTATTCCGACATTTTTCCAAGAAGAATTCCAATCAAGTGTCACTGTCAACTTCAAGTGACAGCTAATGTCAATTTGACGTGACATTAGAGTTGCGTTCAGAAACGTCGATCTTTTCCGAACAACCTTAAATACTGTAGATAGAAAATTTTATTGAATGAAGACTTCATTTTAAAAACAGAACGAACTGCTCTAAAGAATTTAAAATGATTGCTTGTCTGAACCAGTTATACAGGGAGTCCCATGACTATGCCACATGGAGGGAAAGTGCCTTAAAAACTGTAGGTAGAAAATTTTATTGAATGAAGACTTAATTTTTATTTAAAAATCAAAACGAACTGCTTTAAAGAATTAAAATGATTGCTTGTCTGAACCAGTTATACAGGGAGTCCCATGACTATGCCACATGGAGGGAAAGTACCTTAAATACTGTAGATAGAAAATTTTATTGAATGAAGACTTCATTTTTTATTTTAAAAACAAAACGAACTGCTTTTAAAAAAATTTCCAGTCTCATATTCTGAAAGTAACTCCTAACTGGTATGTGGCGGCCCTAGGGCCGTTATGAAATTTAAAAAAGGAATAGGAGGGGTCATGTCAAAATCTGTAATAGCCTCTACACACGTTCCGATCCGACAGCCTATTTGGTCTGCTCCCAGACCAAATCTGCGCTACACACGTTCCGATTTGGTCTGGGAGCAGACCGAATCGGATCGGAGGTCGGATAGGAACGTGTGTAGAGTCTTATCTCTTTGGACATTTATTTACCAAAAGTATACAGGCAAAGGTACAGATGCCTATACAGCCATGTTTTGCTATTATATAAAATAATTAATATCGTAGAATTATTATTAATATTTAAAACATTGTTTTTTTTTAAAAAGGCGTTTTTAGAAACAGATTAAACCAAATAAGTTATTTGTAACATAAAAAATCAGGCTATTAATTTCATGGAATTGCATAGAGTACGGGTCAAACGCCAAACAAGACTGTATGTACTTAGTTTCCCTTGCCTTCCTTAAAACAGAGAAAATGAACAAAAAAGTTAGTCTTTCGAAAATTCCGCGGCCATAGGAAAAATATTTTTTTAGAATATTTCTGTTTATTTTTACTTTCCTCATATTCAAAATGAAAAGTAGAGTGTTTACTTCGGGCGTATGGACCCATAACAGTCTCGAACTATCGGCATAGTAAAACAATATAAGTACGTTGACTGCCTGGACAGGCACCCCAAACGGTTTGTATGTGAGCGCGCCCGTACGTATGCGTCGTCATGCGTCGTCGCACGCACACACCGACAAAATTTATCGGTGATAACGGGGCGACAGTCATGCGCGGCAGCGCCCGCCGCCCGCCGCCCGCGCGGCGCCGCCGCGCCGGCCGGCCGGTCGCCCGCGACCGCGCATAATATTATCACGATTGCTTAAACTGTGATATTATTAAGGTGGTAAAACTGTCCGTGCCCACCACACGCACGCTCCGCGCCGCTGCGCTGCCTCCCTCTAATAACTTTGTATTTGTAATAATTCGTGCGTGTACCTACGATGGCTAAAAATTCGAGTAGAAGTAAAAACTATTGTAGTGTATACGGATGTCTCAGTAGCGGGTTGTCTAATCCAGAACTATCTTTCTTCGCATTACCTAGCGAACAAGAACGGTGAGTACAATCTACCTTCTATAATTATCATACGTAGATACATACATAATATTTTGTATAGCTGCTTACCTACCTAAATAGTTCTGCTTCCGATTTCGTTGACCAGATACCAATTTGTAGTTTAATTTTCAAATAGAAAAAAAGAAGAAAGAAAAACATTTATAATAACAAATTATTGTACTTAACTTGTAATCCTATGTGTAGGTAGGTATGTGATTAGATTAATAAACTGGGAGCAAAATATAAATTTTTAACCGCCTCTGCGGTCTAGTGATTCACACCACCGATTTCAGACCCAGAGGCCCCGGGTTCGATTCGCAGTGGGCGTAGGTACATATTGTATTCGGTTTTTGACAACCGATTTGGCGCAGGGGTAGGCTACCCATCTTCTGCGCCAGTGGTCTCGGGTTCGATTCCCGAACAAGACAAATATTTGTGTGCATGAACATGTCTATTTGTCTTGGTCTTGGTGTTGTTGTGAAGCCACGTTTTAATTTATCCTATTTCGACCGTAATTTTTCAAACCACTAAACAAATAACATGACGTAGGTAATGAAAAATGTTAGTCAGTCCCTGGTCTATGTACAAAAATAAATAAAAAACTTTGTATTTTAGATTCCTGACGCCCACCATACAGGGGAAAACTGTTTTGTATAGAGATTGACTATGCAGTTTTGACGATTGAATAAACTCTAAGCGACAGCCCTACGTGTTTAGCCTATTATCGCTCGCTCAGGGCTCCAGTCCGCTTACTTATATTGTTTTACTATGCTATCGGCGCCCTAACTTCGTTTGTGCGCCAAAACACTCGACTGTTATGGGTGCCATACATCCCTTGCTAAACAATCTACTATAATATGATCGCCTGTCTGAACCGGGAATGGTTTCCGCACCAAATTATATTTATACTTTCTGAATCACAAAAACATATGGCGATATTCACAATGGTATGGGGAAAAATATCCCGATAGAATAACACCATCTCGATTGGTTTAAAACAGGTTGGTTTATAACTTGGTGCGGGTTCGATTCCCGGTTCAGACAGGGAGACAGCTAGACAGCGTCCACTCATTACATCATCTGCCATTTTAATGTCCCCAACGGGTCTTCCTTATGGATGGATAAGGAGAATGGACCATGATCCACCACGCGGGGCCAATGCGGATTGGCGGGTATTACTCAATAGGACCGTTCTAACGGCACCTAAACCACAGAATTAGAACAAACGACTTAAACTGTATTTTGGATACTGCCTTAGCTGTTAATCAAAAATAAACTACCTACACCTTAATTTCATCGATTCGTCCCTACCTTTTCTATTTACGAAGTCCTGTTACTTATTTCACGAGTCCATTAAAAAATATTTCAGGAATTAAAAATATTTCAGGAATTTATTTATGTACAATTTGAATTATTTCAGCGAACTCATCGAACAGAATACAAAATTTCAGTCAGAGCAAAAGTGATTTCCATTTAATTAGGTAACCGATTAATCCGCATTCGGTTTCGGTTAAAAACGTTCGGAGTACCACTTCGTTAGCTTAAACGTGCTTTTAATCTCGACAAAGTAATATATTTCATCACTTTGTTTATTACAGCTGTTTTAATTTCCATACCGCTGGGGCAATAACATTCCTTATGGATGGATAAGAGATCGGACGCGGGCCCAATACAACGACTGCAAACGCATTGGGACTTACGTCCAAAAATCCTCTCTTAGTGCTACCTAACACTCTCCAAATAACATATGTCAAATTTCAGCTTTTTGCGTCCAGTAGTTTCGGTCAGCTGTGCGTTGTTTGTCAGTCTGTCAGTAACGGAAGAGTTTTATAATAGATTGTAGTGTATATGTAGCATCTATAGGGAGACTCCAGGAAAAAACAAGCAATATTGTCTGTCATATTATTAAAGTATTTACAAACTCCTTTCCCCAGCTTTTCTCATCTCAGAACAAGGTTTCGCTGTTACTGTTCGTACCTCTATTTGTACTGCGTAAATAAACATTGCCTATTTATATAGAAGCACGAGTAGGTATGTTTGTCTTATCCGTGCGTTTCTTTTAATCTGATTGCTTCTGAACGACTTGTCTACCTCTCGATTTGCGAATTGGTTTTCTATTTTTGATATTTGTAGTTCCATGGCATGGATTGAAAATAAATAAGCTTATTACTGAAAAATTGAAAAAGTAGTATAAATTTAGAAAAAATCGACCCGCCTCACATCCAGCTCCGATGGGACTCGAACCCACGACCTTTCGCTGTCCGGGTGACTGCTCTAAACACTGAGCTATGGATTAGTTTTTTCTAAATACTTCATTTTTAATTTTTAAATAATAATAATTGCATTGTGAATGCAAAAAAAGTAAAAATTTAAATAATTAAGCTTACATATTCCGTTAGATAAAATTTATTAAAATAAAATGTTATTAAATAATTATCATCTAACTATAAGTTCACTTGATTTAATGTTCGTTGTAAACTGTTAAAAAAAACCCAGCGGATTACAAAGATTTAACCGGATTAAATATAGTACTTTTAGCAAAACGAAAACGGCGTCAAAAATCATCTTTACTAAGAGCAATCTTATTTGTCTTGTGAATAAACTAAAGAGCCATTCGAAAAAATAAACTCCGTCCAAAAAAGTATAGAAAATGGTCGAGAAAATGGGCGAATAAAATGACACGTTACAACCGTAGATCTGGTATCCGGGAAAAAGTTAGGAGAAATAATTTATGACATCCACTCGGGAAGGCAAGCTCCCGCCGAATATTTTAGCAGGTGAAACGTGGAAATAGTGTTGTGGTGGCACCATTCGAATTGGGCATTCGGAATCTGATGTTAATCTGTATCGTATACTCTGTGATTGTCATACAATTTCTTCACTATATTAATGATAGGCAAATACAGTGCCACAATCTTTTCTGTTCCGGTGACAGCGGCGCTATGTACGTTTTTCTTTTTTTTTGTAGCTATTTAACCGGCCCTGACTTCTAAGGCCTTCAGCCGCCAGCAGCGCTCTATGGTTGGACATCAACTTGACAGCAAGTGACATTAAAAAAAAACACGTTAGTTTCACATTTTAGCCACCGGAACAGAAAAGATTGTGGCACTGTACAATGGAAACTATGGCCGCAAAACTAAAAAAAACTTTGTACTAATGTTATATATAGGGGGGTATTTAAGTTTGATATTGAATATTTTGCACTCACGTTGCTATCTTGATAAAATAAAACATAATAAAAAGTGATTGGTTGTTTTCAATATTTTATTTATTTGATCACACGTAAACAGCGTTAACAATTAAGTTAAAATTTTGTTTATGCCGGCGCTTCACCTGCGTGACGCCTAACGGCGTTAATAACGGCATGCGCGTCTTAGCGCACTAATTGTATCAAATTAGTGCGCTAAGACCCGGCTACACCTGCGTATTATATCAAATAGCGCTCTAATTCATGACATTAGACGCAGGTGAAGCTCGGGCATTACAGATAAACTTTAATTCAGACATAGGACTCTATGTTTTTGGACCCGCGGAAATCATGCACGCAAAACCATGGGGCACATGTAGTACTAATCAATACGTAGAACTATCTCATCGTGGTTACTAGAAACTACACATTTTATTTAATATGCTATCGCTGTACAAATAATCTGATTGCTATTTGATATCGAACATATTGTTAGTACTAAAGCAATGCGGTAGGTTATTCCTAGAACTAACTTCGAGTATTGAATTCCGTAATTCCACTTAAATTGTACTGTCTACTAATTCTCTGAAATTGACATACATGTATGAAACATAATACGTCCATTTTATTTTTTCCCATTAGTGGAATATATTATTTTCCTTGAAATGTTATAATATTTGGTTGAACATTTAATTAAAGTATCCAATAACGTTGGTTTTCCAAACTATCTAATATCTTTGGACGTAACCACAGCCTGTAATATGAAACGTAAGGACCCTTTTTCGTAGGTAGGTATAAAAAACACCAATGAATCAAGCCCGAAAATCTTTGCCATAACTAAACTAAAACTAGTACTTAGGTATAATGTTTAAGCTTTCTTGTAAAAGGCTTTTATAACTCAGTTATGTTTTTTAACAAATATCTATTATTGAATAATGAGATTGTTTAGATTTTATTCTAGTTTTTCATTGACAATGAATTTGTAGAGATTTTATATTATTTTTATGCATTCACAATGCATAAAAATAATATAAAATCTCAATATGGCTGTTTCATCTTAATCGATTGTTAAACATTTGTAATAATGTTTCTTTCGGATGCGAGGATTTCCTCACATTAATGAAGCTACGCTGGCCTACAGCGTAACAAGTGATAACAAAATTCGACGAGTCGTGTAAGGTAAGCCTTTCGGTAGCTTAGTTGGTCAGAGCATCGGGCCGGATTCCCGGAGGCGCGGGTTCGAATCCCGCCTGAAAGCTACTTATAGGGCTCGTGGTTTTTTACTATCACATTTTTCCTATAATGAATATATAGTTATAAAAATTAGACGAAAATTGGAAAAGACTGATCATCACGAAAAAAACTTTATAAAATTAACATTCTAATAAGTAAAATTATTTCAATACTTTATGACAGTATTGCTTAGTAAGAACAAAATATTTCCATGTTTCAATTAGAACCCCTTTTTTTACCTATTTCCCATCACTACTCCCCGGGATGAAATGGACGTGAATCTTTACTTATTCACACCCAAATTACTGGGTAAACCTGCGCCGTATTAGTTTTATCTAGCTCTCGTGTAAATACAATTTATTTTTGTGCTAATGCTTTCGATTAGATTGCAAAATAAGGGTTCGTGATAGGTACTTTATGTGAGCCCCAGGCATGAAAAACTATCGTTATGGTGATCGAATAGTAAACTATACCGTCCTTCAGAAGCTGTCAAAGTGCTGCTGTCAAATATGTATTGAATTTCAGTTTCATTTACGACCGAAAGAGGCGCTGCTCTGGTTTTCATACAAATTCATACGTGCACGATAACGGTTGAAGTATGGACTTTTTGATATAAAACTATAGGACGGTTAGAGTTGTTATAAATCTGGTAATAAGATATATATTTCTTCATACCTTTATTAAGAATCGTATAGTTTCAAAAACACGATTTATGATTTTGCCTCGACACTTTTTATTTTCGAAAATACCTCTAAAAAATACGAAATATCAAGATTATTCTTAAATGGGGATACATATACTATTGGGTTTAATTAGTGGACACCAATAATATTTAGGATCGTATAGAAGCATTTTTAAAAAATTGCTATAGTTTTTTAATACGAAGTGATTTTGTGTTTTTTTTTGCTTAATCTGCAAAATCGGTCTCGGTCCCGCGCGCGTCGTTTTCTCATTGCAATCTCGCTTTAGCATAATTTTTCCGACTATTTTTCGAGTACGAAAACTGTCGTAATGGTAATAAGCGGCCGCCCTCGGTTTTACCCACCTGTTTCCCGTTCCCGTGGGAATATCGGGATAAAAAGTATCCTATGTTTTAATCCAGGCTATCTGCTATCTGTGTGCCAAATTTCAACCAAATCCGTTTTGAAGTTTTTGCGTGAAAGAGTAACAAACATCCATACATCCATCATAAGTAAGGATACTAAGTATCCGTCAAAGGGTGTAAAAGTGCCGCTGTCAAATATATTTTTTTTATCATTTGACAACTGATGATAAGTGGTAATAAGGCTGAAGGTGGAAGCGCACTACTCCCGGAATCCTCAATCACTGAGGAACTAGCTATTATCTCTAACTGCCGGAACACCAGAATGCTTTAAACATCATTATTATGGCGTCAGACTTAGATAATACTAGCTCTCCGCCCGCGGCTTCGCCCGCGTGGACTATACGACGTTATCCAGAGGGAATATGATATTTTTCCGGGGTAAAAGTAGTCTTTTTTTTCTACTTGCTCTCCGCCGTCAGTTTTAAGCACACCGACTGTGGGGGGGCCGTGGTGATATGCACCCCCTGCGGCCTGACGGTTGGCTCGTTTCTGGGCCCCTGCGCGACGGGAGACGGCCGAGCAAGCGGGGCCATCTCCCAAGACAACCGGGAGGGGACCGAGCGATCCGGACGGCAGTTAACCGGCCGATAGGCCAGTTAACCCGTCCGGACCGCACCGCCCCGCTAGAGGGGAATGAGGCGCGCAAAGCGCAGCCACCTTCGCCCTGGCCGCCTTTGTCGAAGACGGTCCGCATGAGCCTCCTGCTCGCGGGGTATAAAAGTAGCCTATGTTCCGCTTCAGGCTACAAAGTGCTGTGTCCCAATTTAAAGCCAAATCCGTTCAGACCTCTTGGCGTGATTGAGTAACAAACATACAAACATCCAAACATCTAAACTTTCACATTTATAATATTAAGTAGTATAGGATGGTGGTAGCTAGCCAGGCGGACTATTAAGAACAAGTCCTACCACCAACCAAACCGAATACAATATGTACCCCCACTGGGAATCGAACCCGGGACCTCTGGGTCTAAAATCGGTGTTATGAACTACTAGACCACAGAGGCGGTTAAGATCTCTATTGAATTATAGTTCCTTAAACGACCGAAAGAGGCGCTGTTCTGTTTTTCATAACTACAATTTACTATGATTAACGAGAGTTTTTCGTGCTAGGTGTACTAAGGGTCTACTCTGAAACGCGAAACTCGAAACTACGTTTTACCTGTCCCTCTCACTCTTCAGTCATGACAAAATCTAGTGAAGTTTCGGATGTGCCTTTGAGGGCATGGTCACTATTTGGCCTCACTTTTTTGAAGCCAAGTCAAATAAGCTAAGCTAATGAACAATAGAGTTCCTCCAAACCCGTATTTAATTAATTTAATTTACTAATTTCATAAATAAATGATGATTTATACCGTGTGAATTTAAACCAATTGAAAAATAGAATGCTTTCATAATTTAATAATAGCCAGGATATGAAGTATGAATGCACTGCTACCATCTCGCTCGTTCCTACAAGCAAAAGCGAGATGCACTCAAACATGGCTATTATACTTTTGTATTGAACTAATGCAACAATTGAATGTCTGGACACAATTTAATTGAAGTGTTCCGTTTTTTTTCAACCCTTTATTTGTGAGTCATGATCGACTCCTGCGCTATGTATTTCAACATTGAACTGTCGTCTTTATTCCTTTAAAATAAGGTATATAATTGTGTGCAGTATGTGTTGTATGGAAAGTGGAATTCGATTCGATTTTGAGCTTTGGAAGAAAGCTTTGTAATACTAGTCGTGCCCATGGATCCGGTTGTCTGTTACAGCAAGGTTTTTCTTTTGTTTATTTTTGTCAGATCAGAGGCATTGCTTCAAAGATAAGTAAATGTTTTGTACCATACGGGTATCTTTATGGATGATTCGATAATATATCATTGTGGATATGATTCTAATATTTAACCCTTGAAGCTAGAAGTCTAATAATTAGAGGTAAACAAAACCTTAATATACGTCTCAGAGGCGTGTACATATTAATTACAGTCTTTGTGCGAGAATATACCAACCTTATAACTACCTTTAAATTAATAATGAGACAAACTATTTTCATAAGCTCATTTTAGATTTCTGCGCGAATTGTTCATTGAAATAAAACCCTGGAAAACTGCCGCCGAAACGTCGGAAAAAACTAAAAAATCCATTAAAAACACAACTTAAATTAACAAATATGTGTAAAATATACGCGTGGTTGAATCCGTAAAAGAGTGGTTTTATTTCAAATTATTATCAATAAAATCGATACTTAAACTTAAACATAGACAAAGGCGAAAACAATTTTCTGTTGCGTGTAAGTACGCCTCGCACGCGTAGATTAGGCTTCTAGGGTTAAGTAAATATAATTTAATAAGTATACAATCTTTTAAAATCATATCCGAGAAAAAACCACGTAATTATTCAGTTATCTATGAAACGAATAATTATTAATTTAGTTACCCAAAACTTGGTAGGTATGTCTCAATGACCTTCGCTCGCCTGACCAGAAAAATACTAATTTGACTACTAGGTACTAAATCAAATAAATTAAAACTGACACAATCTACCTACTTTTTGACAACTTAATAATAATTTAATTATATATGAGATCAGATAACAATTTTAAAACTAATGTATATTGCATGGCAATCATTGAAATAACATAGTTTTAGTATTCTACCCACGTTTTTATACCTGGAAATGAACAGTGCTTTTTTATACCTGGAAATCAAAAGTCCAGGTCATTTAGTACAATTAGGACGAACCACAAAACTCATGACTACTGCTTTTGTTAAAATTACAGTTTAAAAATGATTGATTCGTCATTCTGTGATTCACAGACCACATTCGCACCTATAATGATTGCTGAGTCATTTGCCTTAACAGATTTTTATTGCGCTATTGTTAGTTTTTTCGCGAAAAAAAAAACTTTTCGGTACCCAACCTTTGTAATTGTAATTGCAGTCGTGTATTATTTGTCATTGAAATGATTTTAACGCCTCCGGATGTTTAACACATTCCTTTTTTAAGTACCTGTAGTTTTTCTTTTAATTTACTAATAACTAGCGGCCGCCCGCGGTTTCACCCGCGTGGTTCTTGTTCCCGTGGGAATATCGGGATAAAAAGTAGCTTAAGTTACTCCTTATTACATCAGCACCTGTGAAAGTCCCGTCAAAATTGGTCCAGCCGTTTCTGAGATTAGCCGGAACAAACAGACATGTAGTATAAAGCGGTTATTTTAATATTACAAACAGACACTCCAATTTTATCTTCTTCTAGTATGTATTGTATAGATGTAACAAAATTGAAGCTTGTATTGTCTATCTATACATCTATACAAATAAATAAAATTGGAGTGTCTGTTTGTAATATTAAAATAACCTCTTTTTACTACATGCATATGATTATATATACGGTACATATACCAACTTTTTTTTTTTTACAAATTTTGTCTGTCTGTTTGTTCAGGCTAATCTTTGAAACGGCTGGACCGATTTTGACGGGACTTTCACTGGCAGGTAGCTGATTTAAAAGGTAAATTAGTTGGGGTGTATGGGCTTTTCGGTTTTGCATAAACACTTTGTATACAACCTCAAAGCAGTGATTAAATATTCCTCCGCCGATTCCACCATACAGGTTTCTAACGTAAAAGAAAACAAAAGGAAAACTAGTAGTCTAGTATCAGATAAAGCACGAAGGCAGAATAAAAAGAGATCCGATATCCACGAACAAAGAACTATATTAATGGACCGCTGACGTTTTAAAAATAGAACGAGACTTGTCAGTTTAGAAAAATGCGAGAATGTTTTGGCGCGCTTTCTCTGCGCACAGAGTATGTAGTAATAGCACCAGAATAAATAGTAAGTACCTACTAGTATTCCATCTTCATATAAAAGGTTGGAATGTGTGTTATGAGTCAATACTCAATTTTTTAAAGCTAGAATTCTTCTGCGTTGACGAAAAATCATTGCGGTGTGATGCAAATACTTGCTCATATATTATGAGATACTAGAGTGAGCAAGTTTGTATGAAAATTATGCATCGGCCAAGTTTCGACGCCAGCGCCGAAACTTGGCCGATAGCCGAAATTGGAACAACTGAGTTAGAGCTTCGCCCGGACAGTGAAAGGTCGTGTGTTCGAGTCCCATCGGAGCTAGTTGTGAGACGGGTCGATTTTTTTTCATACTTACTTACTTCATTGTCAATAGTTTCAAGTTAATATTTAAGTACTTAAAAATTCACGATCTCAAAACAAAACCCATTTAAAATGTTAGTTTATTACTTAATAAAAAACCCCGAAGTTTCAGTCAGAATCTCGAGAATGTCTTTATTAATATAACGTTTGCGTTCAATGAACCTAAACAGCCCTACCTACTTATTCCGATCTCTGGTCATAATAACTCACTTTCCAACATTTTATATGAAGATGGAATACTGATAGTATTTATTCTGTGGGGATAGTACCTAAAACGTCAAAACGAAACGTAATGTAGGTCACTGCACAAAGACTGGGCAGTGTAAAGTTAGTTCCTAGTGCTACAGGATGATTTAGGTACTAAGCTAAGATTTATTTACGCTATTCATCATTGTAAAGTACCGGAAATATGGTGGTTCCATTTCATTCCCATCCATTCTGGTCTGGTATTAAAAATTCGTTATGTCAAAACCTGGAAGTAAGAAGGTAAAATACCTCTTTCTTTTATTTTTTTGATGATAATAAAATTGTGATCTAACCTATTATTTAAAATTATATGCATTCAAATGCAATTATATGCATTTAATGCAATTCTGAAGTACGTACCTATAGGAAACTTGAAAGTTGCCAGAAAAATACCAATTTTTCACAACCTACAAAAATACTGAATTGCACACTAAACTACATTTAGTGTGCATTTCAGTAATTTAGGTTGCTAATTTACCTATATAAGTACTTTTTTGTTGTACAAACTAATATTTCCCGTTTTCGATTCATTTTCTGTGTCCGCTATCGTACCGATGAACATGAAAAACTATCTTTATTATCGAAATCGTTATCGTGATCGTTTAATTTTGTATTAAAAAAACCAGAGCAGCGCCTTTTTCTGTCATACAAGTTGCTAAAATTGAATATATATTATTTTGTCAGCACTTTGACAGCTTCAAATTATATTTTTATGTTTTTGCATTGACAATGCAATTTTCATTATTGAAAAGTTGAAATTGAAGTATTAGAAAAAGTTAACCGACTCACAACTAGCTCCATAGTCCCATCTGAGCTAGTTGTGAGACGGGTCGACTTTGACAGCTTTCAACAAATGGTATACTTATGCCCGAATACTCGAACGCTACTTAACTTTGGGAGCGTCTCAAGCATGGCCCTGTCGCTTTAAATGTCAAACGTATGAAAGAGATGCCATGATGTTTGAGACGCTCCCAAATTTGATTTGCGTTCGAGAATTCGGGCGTTAGTTTACTATTACGATACGATTACCTTAACGATAGTTTCCGTGCCAAGGCTACAGTCGACGACGATGACCGCCCAGTAACAAAACACTATCGACCTGGGTCGCCTACCATCAACACAACAATAAGAAAGCGATTCAAAACTGGTGCGTTCCAGAATAGGTACCTAAAAAAAATGAATTGCTTTATTTCGTTCTATTTCCGTGTTCTGTGTTTCGTATCTTTCTTTTACCCGTCTCTTTCACTTGATTCTGTCATGCCCGGAGAGTGAGAGCGACGGGTATAATGTAACCTGCAGGTGTCTCGACCGAGTTATAAGTCAAATAAGAGTTCATGACAGCTAAGCGGCTGTGACATGTCGCTGAATCGCTTGTCATTGACGCAATAGAATCTCGATCGCAATTATTAAGCTGTCGTGGTACGAATAAGGGAAACAGATCAGTTTAGGTCCTTAACAAATCCGCAATAAGAGTTGATTGTAGGCACCCAGCCCCCCGAGACAAGTGGCTTTCTAATATCGAATTCGCCAGTCGAATAGAAAGAGAATGTATGCAGGGATTGACATTAGCGATTGAAATGTCACGTGACGTGACCGCTAATGTCAATCCCACAGGTACATTTTCTTTCTTTTCGACTGGCGAATTCGATAATAGAAAGCTACTGGTCTAGGGAGTCAGCAAGTCTACTCCAATTCAACGAAAAACGAAACTTCGTTATACCCGTCCCTCTCACTCTCCGAGTGTGACAGAATCGAGTGAAAGCGGCGGGGCTAACGAAGTTTCGTTTTTCGTTGAATTAGAGTAGAGCTTCAGGTCTCATCTTTCGTGACGCAGGTTGTACTGTACAGTCGTAGCGTAGTCGACGACGATGGCCGCCCAGTAACAAAACACTATCGACCTGGGGCGTTTGAACAATAGCCTTTATCTCATTCGAGTGAACTCCGAATCGGAGAACCGTGAGAAGCGCAAATAGTTGAATAATTCGAGCACCTTATCTGTTTACTGTTTACTGGAACCACTGACGATTGTTTTTAATTAAACACTGGCCACTTGGTGTTCCGAATTCGAGGTATTTTGATTGGGATGACATTTTACCTGCGATGATAAGCTTGCCTTAATTGATAGAAGTTAAACTAAAGTGTTGTTAATGAGATTTTATTAGTGACAAATTCTTTAGTTTATTTGTAATATTCTCTAAGACGATTTTTTGCCGCGGTTTCAAATCTCATTTTATTAATATCGAATGATATAGAGTCACGATTAAACAATACGGAATGTGTCTCAAAAATACATCCATTCTTCTTCTTTTTATGGAATGGCGATGCCTTTTTGGATTTCGCCAATGTCGAGTTTTTAGCTCAGTTGTTTGTTTCTACCTTTCTACAGTATCTGCTTGTCTAAGGCGTCTCGTAAGAGGACAAAGTCAAGCGTATAGAGGTGGTAAGATCGAAGATTTTGAGACTAAAGAATCATTTATCGAGCCATTCATCATAATATCCATTAAAAATGAAAGTATTTTGATTTGGTGACGTTCTAAGGAGATTGGGTCCCACTTTAATCGGTAAACGAATTCTATTGAACGATCATCACATTTAAAATGCTAATCTTGGAAATTTACTGACTAGAATTTAAACTTTTTTTATTAAAGAAAAACTTTAATTCAGAAAGGGTTTAGGTAGGAAACGTCGATTACAGAAGACCCAAGATGTGAATTGAGCAATTTAGGAACAGAAAGACTCTTAAAACTAGCCAAAGAGCTATTTTTCACGGCAATTATGTAATTATACGATTTGATCTGTCTCAATAATTGTTTTTTTCCATCGTAAATTCAGTCGAGCGTGCTTAATTCACTGGAAACAGTTAACTTTGTTTATTTTCCGAATAATACGAGGCGGTAACTGGTTTTTACAATGAGTCGAATTGTTGAATACTTCGTTTTAAGTAAAAGGGCTTTGGTAATAAACAATTCGTAGGAATAACAAAAGGACGGCTGTTAAGAGAACGACTTGGGCAATTTTTATTGCGCGATTAGTTATGCGTTGACGGAATGTTTGGGCTTCGTTTGTTGGTACCTTAGCTCGGCTTTTATAATAAGTATGCTTAACCCCCTGTACACACTGGGCGCTCGGCGAGCGTTTGGTGAGCGTACGCGAGATATTTTGTATGAGAATCTGTAGTTCTGCTACTGCCCGCTAGAGGCGCTGTACAGATTTGCATACAAAATGCAACGCCAACGCTAACGCTAACGCCCAGTGTGTACCAGCTCTAAATGACTTAAGGCGGTAACCTGACCGAAAGTGGTGCCCTCAGAGGTTTTTATTTAATAAGTTGCTAATAGGAAAGGATTTTTATAAAACTTTACGAGGAAGTTTTAGGGCCCATAATCTAGTATTTTTAGAATATATCGCTACATTCCCTTATAGTCATTCATAGAAGTAGATAGCAAATGTGTCAAAATAGGCCACTGTTAGCAGTTTTGCTATCTAGTTCTAGCAGTGACTACGAGGGAATGTATTGATACCGTCTAAAAATACTAGACTATGGGCCCTACAAATTCCCCGTAAAGTTTCATTAAAATTGTGTATTAGAATTAAAATATTAAATAAAATTCAACGCGGCGCACCGCGTTTGTTTTCGGGATTATAAAAAGTATTTAAACAATGGAAAATGAAGTATTTAGAAAAAATCGACCCGTCCCACAACCAGCTCCTATGGGAATTTTTCAATAATAAAAATTGCATTGTGAATGCAAAAAACTAAAAATTAAAATAACTAGTATTTAAACACTTATTTTATCATTATAATTATCGTCGGCTAAGTATTTTTGACCAACTTTGAAAAAGGAGGTGGTGCTCAATTCGTCGGAATTCTTTACTTTTAATGTTCCCATTTCTGGTGCACACGCATTGCACATCCACATTGGATCTACCAACCACGCAGGCCCAGTGCTTATTTCATTGGGACCAAAGCCTATTAAAAACATTTTTTTATCCACAACGGGGTAGCACTCAGCCTTCATCACACCTGGGGGCCAAGCCTGCTAACGTTAAGTCACAATCGTGTCTCAATCGTGTTTCAATTGTAGTTCAGTTGTAGTGCTTTTTTAAACACTAGTTACAAGAATTATGACAGTATGATGTGATGTGAAGTAGTGTGTGGTGTGACCATCAATAGTATTGTGAAAAAAGTAAATACATATTTCTTGTACCTAGTGTGGAAAAAAGCACTACAACTGAACTACAATCGAAACACGATTAAGACACGATTGTGTTGTGACTTAACGTTAGCAGAATTGGCCCCCTGATCTTCTTCTTGGAAGTGTGAAGATTAGGCCGAAGGTGGAAGCGCATTACTCCCGGAATCCTCAACCACTGAGGAACTGGCTTTCTTATCTCTAATTGCCGGAACACAGCAATGTCAAAAATATCTTATTATGGCGTCAGACTTAGATAAGATGGTGGTAGCTAGCCAGGCCGACTTAGAACAAATCCTACCACTAACCAAAGTTACCCAATTAGATGTATATTTTTTGTTTATAGTTAGAGAATAGTTGCTTTAACATTTTTCTTTTTGTTCCAGCCGATCCACTTCCCGGCAAGCACGTGCCGCTAGAGAGCTATGAGAGCGAGTTGGAGCGGGAGCACGCCCTCCCCACGTCCGTTCCGAACGCTGACATACTCAAGACTAACAGCAATCCCACTTATCATAAACCGAGGTAAGCTTATCCCCACTCTTTTCTATCAATGTATTTTCTAACAGCTGGCGTGTGCGATTTTTTATTTCATCTCTAGAAATAAATTATTTTAGATGGTGGGTGACTTCCCAGTGCAGACTATTTTCCTCTATCTAACACTTAAGATGGGCAGCGTTTGGGAAGCTCCGACATATATTCGCGTCCGAAATACCTCAATGTCTCAAGACGAAAGTCTTTGACCAGTGTGTGTTGCCAGTAATGACCTATGGAAGTGAGATGTGGTCTTTTACTATGGGTCTCATAAGAAGGCTCAAAGTCACCCAGCGAGCAATGGAGAGAGCGATGCTTGGTATTTCCCTGCTCGATCGAATCAGAAATGATGAAATCCGCAGGAGAACTAAAACAACCGACGTCGCTCGAAGGATTGCATCATTGAAGTGGCAGTGGGCGGGACACATAGCGCGGAGAACCGATGGCTGTTGGGGCGGAAAGGTTCTTGAATGGCGACCGCGTGCCGGACGACGTTCCGTGGGCAGGCCCCCTACAAGGTGGACCGACGATCTGGTCAAGGTCTCGGGAAGCCGCTGGATGCGGGCAGCGCAGGACCGATCGTTGTGGAGATCCTTGGGGGAGGCCTATGCCCAGCAGTGGGCGTCGTTCGGCTGACATGATGATGATGATGATGAACACTTAAGATCAACATGGACTGAGTTGTTCAGGCGTGAAATAGTTGCAGATAGACATACTACATGCTACATGTATGAATTACCACAAAAAACTATTTTTGTGACTATTTATCATCTTATTGCCGTATGTATACATCCTATCCTACTAATAATATAAATGTGAAAGTTTTGATGTTTGGATGTTTGTTACTCAATCACGGCAAAACGGTTGAACAAATTTGGCTGAAATTTAGGACATACCTAGATACTTTGTAGCCTGGAGAGGAACATAGGCTACTTTTTATCCCGGAAAAGTATCAAATTCCCGCGGGATAACGTCGTGTAGTCCACGCGGGCGAAGCCGCGAGAGTAAAGCTAGTATCTTTAACTATTTAGTATTTATAACTATTTGGCAATATTGGCTTAACTGTCTTCAAAAACACGACGCCGACGCCCGCCGCCTGTACTCTGCGGATCTTAAAACGTTTTCCAGTAATTTCGTTTCACAAATGAAATCATTATCGTAAAGCCAAGATAGGGGCCCTAAACTTAAACACCGCGCGTAAAAAGTTACTTTCCCGCGCAATTTCATCGATGGAACGTAAAACTGAACGTAAATCCTTATCTCATCGGAATTAACAATTATTATATGAGGCATACCTAGTGAGAATGTTTCTTTCTATCATATTAAAAAAAGAATTGACCGCAAACCAACTTGTTGAAGTGAAAACAAGAAATGTGTACTTTTTTCACCATATATACTACTGATGGTCACACCACACACTACATTTACATCACATCATACTGTCATAATTCTTGTAACTAGTGTGTAAAAAAGCACTACAATTGAACTACAATTGAAACACGATTGAGACACGATTATGACTTAACGTTAGCAGGCTTGGCCCCCTGAACGAAAAACTGTTATATTTACAAAGTCATTAGAATACGAAGGCAAATTTCGCCACTGTTTCCAAAGTTGTTATAATAGCTCAGGTTAGGAAGCAAGTGGCCAGTCGCAATTGGAATCAAACTCAGTCCGAATTTTTTCTTTTTTTTGTCAATATCCTTCTTTTTTGTAAATAAGTTTAATTAATTCCCGGATTGCAACCCGTTTGTGTTTTTTTTTTTATTTTTAACTAGCGGACTCAGTAAACTTCGCTTCACGCACGTGTATCATCAACATCTATAAAGATAAAAATTAAATAGGTACTTAATCGCGAGGTGCATCTAAATTCACCAAAGAAGTTTTCTAAAAGTAGGTACCTACTGCCTGCCACAAATGTCAACGTCAGTGATTAATATTATTGTCCCCTGTCCCAGTGACAGTTGTGACAGAGGAGCCACTTGCAATACAAAATAAAATAAACTGTAGTATTAATATGTTTTAGTTCCAAAGATTATCAACGTAACAGATAGTTACAGTGCCACAAGCTTTTCTGTTCCGGTGACAGCCGTGACAGAGGAGCCACTTGCAATACGAAATTAGCTGTCAAAATGGACTGTTGTATGAAAACTGGTTTAGTTCCAAAGATAATCACCGGAACAGAAAAGCTTGTCGCACTATATACTTGTCGCACTATACATACCCTTTGCAAGCGGCCATGGAAGAAATTACAGTTCGGTAATAGTACGGCAGTTAAACGATTTTCCATAATAAATTACCATGTTTATTTTTTAATTTTCCGGAATAAAAATGTAGCTTAAGTCACTCGCTAGTCTCTACCTCCTAAACTATCCCCATACCAAAACTCACGCCGATCCTTTGCTCCGTTTTGAGGTGAAGACGAACAAAAAAACAAACAAACACTTCATATATATAATATTAGTAGGTATGGATAAATGCAAAAGTTTGGATGTTTGTTACTCAATCACATTTGAACAGCTGAACCGATCTGGATAAACTTTTTACCACGGGAAAACATCATGTAGTTCACGTGGGCAAAAGACGCGGGCGGAAAGCTTGTGATTAAAATAAAAAAATGGTTGTGATGATCTCAGATGCATTTTATAAAACGCATTTTATTTCCCATTTTAATTGGTTATAAATCTTTCGGTAGTTCCGAGTATCGATCCAGTTTGCGCGGAATCGATTTTTTTGCAATAACACCGATTGGCGTCGGTTTTTTTGCTAATTTAATTTCGTTTGCCGCCTTTTATGGAGTTAATAAAATTTGCAAGTTTTTGTGTCTGCGCTGTGATGAACTAATAGCATTTTTAAATTTAACTTTTAAACGAAATAAGTGTTGTCGTATTTTTAGATTTTAATACTTTTTGGGTTTTGGCGCGTACTGTTCATTGACATTAGACAATTTTTAGGTACACTACAGATAAGAACGCGTTTCCTTTATTATCAGAAAACTAGTTTTACGTTTTTCTAATAATAGGTCTTATACCTATAAACCTACCTATAAAATTGCGGTTTTTTCCTCACATGTTCATTAATCTGTAAGATTTTAATTATTATCAATATTTCAAAATTACCAGTCAGTTTCAAAAGTAGAGTATGTCATGTCGTTATGTTAAACATCTAAAAAAAGAATAATTAAACACGATTTTTTTTATAAATGCTTCAAAGTGGGTCCCTTTTTGGTTGTTGTCAATTTGACTGCTTTCAACAGATGCTTTTTTTAATCTAAGGCAGTTTTTTAATAAGATTGTAGGCAATAGTTAGATTAATGTTGCCTGATCATATCTCCAAAGTTTCGTTGAATTCGGAGTTCACATGTCCAAGAAATCCCCAAATATCTTTGTATGATAGTTCCAACTTCCTACAATTTCCCCATAGAAAACTGCAATTTCATATGTGAAGACCTATTATTTAGTTTACACAATACATATACACTAGTTTCCATAACATCAATGTTTTGACCTGGGACCTTACTGGGGCCTTCTAATACCTCATTTTATTTATTTTTTTATTTATTTTAACTTTTGTACAAAATACATAATGTAATATACAAGGCGGACTTAATACTAAAAGTATTCTCTGCCAGTCAACCTTTGGGAAACAGAAAACAACGAAAGCGGTACAAATTATATAATTATATATATTAGCATACAAAATATACAAGCTACATAATTACATGTACATAAATATATACATTACATTACATTATCCATTGGTTTGAACCAAAAGTGGCCACTTTTAACAAAATCCCGTTTTAAAACTGTTCGAATGCTTTTCAAATTGTGTAAAATTATAAAAAAAATATTAGATGTAATTCCTAAGACCTTAACAGATTCCTTTTTTTTTTAAATTGGGCTTATTTAGAAGAAAAACAATAAAATCGATTGGCGGCGCTAGTTGGCTGGCTCATGTCAACCCCTTAAATGCCACCAACAAAAATGTTATACGTAATTTAAATTTTGGATGTAAGTATTCATAAAAGAAACAATTAACAATTGCTTTTCGTATTTCTACAAAGTCACATCTGAACTCGTAAAAAGTCGCTTAATGCGACTCGCTAAATTCCGAAGTCATTTTCGAGTAGGGTCTCCACGCTTCGGGTTGCCCGGACATATCCGGATTAGTCTAATCCGGCCATGTCCTAGATCAATTTAGGCCTTTTCCGTATTTTTATTAGGCATTTTATTGTGTAAGTACCTGATAGATTCCGAAATACTTAACTTGTATTAAAGGTATCATCATTATCAGCCATTTTATGTTCCCACTGCTGAGGTACTGGCCTCCCTTAATTTAATGGACAAGGAGAATGGGCCGAGGCAAAGGTATCAGAACTAATTAATTACGGTATTACATTGATAGGAGGTTTTTTTATCCACAACGGGGCCTAGCACTTAACCCTTATAACACCTGATTTTAATTGGTGACAAGGCTGAAGGTGGAAGCGCACTACTCCCGAAATCCTCAATCACTGAGGAACGTGCTATCTTATCTCTAACTGCCGGAACACATTTAAATGCTGGAAACATCATTGTTATGGCGTCAGACTTAGATAAGATGGTGGTAGCTATCCAGGTGGACTGAGAACAATAGTCCTACCACCAACCAAACCGATTACAATATGAACCCCCACTGGGAATCGAACTTGGGACCTCATGGTCTGAAATCGGTGGTGTGAACCACTAGACCACATCACCACAGAAGCTGTTAAAGGTAGGATAGTACTTAGAACGCTAAAGATAGAAGATAAAACTATTACAAATGTTAGTGTTAGAGTTTACTAGAAGGTCGAACATGATGAAAAATCTACAATACCACCAAATCATTCGACGTTATTATTCACTAACTTTTAATTATGTCAAAAGAACGATTTTTATGACCAATGTCTGGACATAAATTTAAGTGCCAAATTCGACATGGTAACCCCAGTTTGCAGTTAAAAACTTTCGCACATTCAGCATTTAAGAAACCCACTACAATCTCGCCGTAAAATGCTCGTAAAGTTAGGCGAGATGAGCCACATTCTTTTAAAATTGAAGTTTATTAAATTTTCGCTGTTAATACAGCTACTAAGTTCCTGAATTTGCAATCGCGTTTAGTTGATAAAAAGAAAATGTATTTAAAAAGCCACTAGCCCTGCAAGTATCTTTCAGGCTCTGCCTACAGCGTTAAAAAGTTATAGCAAAATTCGACCTGTCTTGAAAGTATTTCGGTAGCTTAGTTGGTCAGAGCATCGGGCCGGATTACCGGGAGCGCGGGTTCGAATTCCGCCTGAAAGCTACTTATAGGGCTCGTGGTTTTTTATCACATTTTTCCTATACTTACAAAATTGCATTGTGAATGCATAAAAATAAAATATAAAATCTCAGTTACTTGCTTTTTTACATCACAATGTTTCCTTTACTAACGGAGTAGCATCGTGAATGCATAAAAATAATTTAAAATCTTGAATGTATTAAAGTTTGAGAGCACACAAAAGTATGTAAGTAAACTAAATAAAATTAAAATTAAAAACATAGTTGATATCCACTTTCACTATTGCTGTGACAGCCATTAGAAATATCTGCTTAGTTGAATAATCAAAAAACATTGTTAAAATCTTAGGGCGAGCGGAGCATCAATTTTGGTTGATTCCGTAATCTTTCTTTCGTTTTCAATTTGTTAGGACCAATGTTTGTTCATTAGAAAATTATGATATTGCTACCGACCGGAACACTTTTTCCTACACACACACCTAATGTTAAATGGTGAAATGGCTGAAGGTGGAAGCGCACTACTCCCGGAATCCTCAATCACTGAGGAACTGGCTATCTTATCTCAAGCTTACTTTGACCTATAAAATACAAAACGTGGTGACTTTTCTTATTAAGAAAGTTTTATAAGCGAAAATTTAATTACGACAAGGCGTAAGTAATATCCTTGAAAAAAAAACACACCCACTTATTTCAATCCATACTTAATAATGCGGAAATATCGAGAGAAATTGGCGAAATGTTCCCAAAGTATAATCAGTTACAAAACTCCTTTAACTGTATTCGATAAAATGGAGTTTCAACGAAATTTTTCTTCGAATAGGATCGATTAATCATTGCCTTCGGAGTTTCGTCAAAGAGAACAAACTTCGCATTGAGCACGTTAAACTTGTTCATTATGTGATGTTTAAATAAAAACCCGGGTTGCGAAGTGATTGTTTGAGGGTCCAACTTTGGCATCTTACCAAATGACGGAGCTATTGTTGCGTAAAACGAAACGGGATCGAACATGTCTCCCCCTTGTTTGGTTATCTTGTTTTTAGCTAGGGCTGTACTAGCCAGCTTGTTTATCCGGATTTTTAGGTACCTGTCAATGCCGGACACCCTAAGAATCAAAGAATAAAAAGCCATATTTTTTAACCCGCATGCGCGAATCGCACTCGCTCGACTCTTGCTGCGGGGGCCGGGACCGGCGAGTTCGCGAGTTTATGGTTGATTTAAATAGATAAAAACCGGACAGTCTAATTTAGCCGGACACACATCCGAAAAGCCGGACCCTGTCCGGTTTTATCCGGACGCCTGGCAACCCTATTTTAGCTGATTTAAAAAGAAGGTTGTCAATTCGAATGTATGTATGGAAATACCTTTTTATACGTTACTCTAATCTAAATCTAGTAGTGTAAAATATCATATTGAAGGTCAAAACAACGAAAATAATAATAATTATAAATATGTATGTTTTTGGATTAAGTCTTAGTTGAATACTAGACCACCTGGGTGCCTACCATCAACTCTTATTGCGGTTTTGTTTAGGACCTAAACTGATCTGCTTCGCTTATTCGTACCACGACAGCTTAATATCAATGACAGCGATTCAGTGATCATTCAAAGACATTTCACAGCCGCTAAGCTGTCAAGAATTCTTATTTGACTTATAACATGGCCAAGCTAACATGACACCTGCAGGTTATATTATACCCGTCCCTCTCACTCTCGGGGCATGACAGAATCGATTGAAAGAGATGGGTAGAAGAAATAAGGACACAAATCTTTCGGTCACTCACATTTAGCAATTTATTTGCGATCCAGTTTTTGGAAGGTCATAGTACGAAAGAAAGCAATTCATTTTAGGAACCTATTCTGCATCGCGCTATTTTTGAATCGTTGTCTAAAGTTGATGGTAGGCACCCTGTTTAGTATTATATTCATGTGCTGTAAGTTTTCGTAAAAAATATTCTAAACAATAATGCCAACAAGAGTTTTAATAAAATATGTACATTCTTACGTTCCTGCCAAACTTGTGTAACTCAAAATTATCCATGGTAATCAATTATCACTTTAATAATATAAAAAACAGATCGCCGAAATATCGGGGACTCAATAAACAGACTACCTTGCTAATATCACAAAATACCTAGGTGCTAATATCAAGTTTATGCCCGAATACTCGTACGCTACTTATGGGTCAAACGAACTTACATGAAGTGAAGTTCGATCCAAATTATATGAGCAGCTTCATTCGACGCCGTGCAAGGGTGACGCTTGGGGGCGCCACTACAATATGTAAGCTCGAATCGCTAAGAATGAAGCTGCAAAATATAATTATCTTTGGGAGCGTCTCACTCACATATTATCGCCCTGTCACTTTAAATGTCAAACGTATGAAAGAGATGCCATGATGTTTGAGACGCTCCCAAAGATGATTTGCGTACGAGAATTCGGGCGTGAGTGTTGTAATCCATAACATACTAAAACATGGCATGGCGAGAATTTCTTTCTCTTACTAGTAAGGTATGTTCCAGTCAAATAAACCAAAGGAGCAATAACGCCAACAAGTCATAATTTTGAAATCAATCCCCAAAACCGTTTCGCCAATTTGCCAAACTTATGAAATGAACTTCCCGCCCGCCCTACAAACTGTCTGGGCGCCGATTCCGCGCGAACAAACCGAGTTTTAATAAAATACGTGCCTGCCAAACTTGTGTAACTCTTACAAGTTATTTCTACAGTCAAACTGTCTTTAGTTGGATTATGTAAATGTGGAGTTATTACGGTTCGCAGGGCTGCCGGCAAAGAGATTACGATTAAAAGATTAGGCCGCGATTAATGTATTAACTTCTTTGTGTATTTTCGAGTGAACGTAGTTGTATAATAATATATTACATTTAAACATTCAATTAATTAAACCCTTTTGAAATCTTGATCTAAGTAAATAAAAACATTACTGTATACTTTCCTACAGTACCTAAATATTTTTATAAACACATGATGTATTCGCAAAGTAAATATGTACTTATAATATAAGAAACAATAAGAAAAACCTAAAGATTGCTTAATAAGCCTACGGAGTTTAGTTAAACTGTAATTATGGGAAATAAATAGTATTGTATTAAAAAATATCCTTTTGCACAACAAAATAATCGCTTATTTATTAGTACTCAGCTAACTTCAGAACTATCCACTCTTCAAAATCCTCTTTAAATTATTCGATACGCGAGACAACCCTGCGCGATATTATGACCCGAAAATAAACTTTATAATTCTTGGAATAATAACTTGTATAATATAATAAATTTGCGATGCGATGAAAACATCGGTGTTACCGAGTCGGTTTGATTGGTGGGAGTTTTAGTACCAATGAAATTTGTGAAGGGAAGTCGCATGAATTGGAGGGTGAATATTTCTTGGTTTCCAGTAATAGATACTACCTATAAGTTAAATAGTAATTATTAAATCCTCCATTGCTAAATGCTTTAACTTTTTGTTAATTTTGTTTATATTACAAATCAAAATTAGAATCTAACACAAGAACCTACACAACCTTGACAAATTACGAAACCCACGCCATCTAGTGCCGAGTAGCCAAACTAAAGTTCATAGTTCGTGCAAACCGCGTGGATGTTTCAACAAATCTTAATGAGTCTTAGCCCAAAAACAGGCTAACAGATTTGTAATAAGTATTGCGAAATCCGTCAGGATACTGTTGATAAATTACGTCTATGATTACACTTTACACCAATGATTGATTTACTGCGTTATATTGGACATTCACAAACGATGATTTATTAAAATCTATTGCGGAACACTGATTTAGCGATTTGCGGTTTACAACCAAAAACATCGGTTTGGTAATGATGTTGAATTTTAAAGGAAACTTAACATTTGCTTATCGTGTAAAAGGTAATCCAAATATGGTTTTGGTATCAGAAAAAAGAAATTTAAAATTTAAATGTAAGTAGGTGGGTAGATTGCTTATGTAGGTATGTATTCGTTTCGTTAGGTTTGGTATATTACACTGACTGAACTCAAATCATTATTAATACGTTGGTCCTAGATTTTCAACTAAATACCTACCTATTACCGAATGTTTAAAATAGTCTTGCTGCCTTATGGAAATAAACATTAACTAAAGTGTGTAAATTTCAGTAAAATACTTGATTATTTTTCACAATTCGAATGTTTTACGCAAGAGATAGATAGGTTTTAAGGAACATTCATTTGTTATCCAACATTACTAATTAAAAAGTTTACAAAGGTAATGTAAAATAAAAATATTTTTACTTCTTTGCATTTACAATGCAATTTTTATTATTGAAGATAAGTGGAATAACCCAAATTAAGTATAAAAAAAAATTCGACCCGTCTCACAACTAGCTCCGATAGGACTCGAACCTATTTAGTAATCTGTGCTCGAACCTGCTTACAATTTCTCCTAACGACTTCGTAGCTCAGTGGTTAGATCATTCGCCAGGACAGTGAAAGGTTTAGTTGGAGCTAGTTGTGAGACGGGTATATTTATTTTTTATTTTAATAATTTCTAAAGTAACCTAAGTAGGTAAGTACCGATTCAAAGAAGAAACTGAATAAAATGACAAATTGTCGTAATCAACAAATGAACCGATATAATCTGCGGTGTCAGTTCGATCGCACGCAGATTGCGGGATTTCGGCCTAGGCCGGTTTTTAAGGCCTCTAAGCATGATGGAAACATTAATTCACTCCTGTCAAAATGTTGATATAAATCCACAATTTCTTGTTTGCCCCATTCTGGAAGCGACAGCGAGTAAACCTTTTAAAACCCGTGCGCTCTAAGTTTGCCGATGCACTGGAATGCGCGTCCCCTATCCCTACCACTATTTCTTGCTATTATTATTCATTTTATTTATTAACTTGCTTTATTTACTATTTTGTTATAGTCTGTAAATCTTCGATCAACAATAGTACTAGATGAAGGCTCACGAACTAAATCAAAACTTTTTATGGCTGAGAAAAAAGGTTAATAATGTACGATCTTATGTCATAAATGACAGGAACTACTTATAAATATACGCTCAATGCTCGGTGGGCGCTTATTTTCTCAGCCGTGTTTGTCACTCCAACTATGTATCTAGCTAGACCTAGGTGTTATTTTTGATCGAAGCTGTAAATGCTAAAAATGTTTTTATCCTAACCTTATTTTATCCTATACCTTGAGTTACGTCACACCACACCAACACCGGCAAACTTAGAGCGCACGGGTTGTAGGTACGGTCGCCAGCACGTCAGGTTACTACAAAATGTTGAAATTTATTAATTGAAACTGAACTCTTTCTGTTGGAGATAAGGTTGAATTTTATTTAAAGAAATTTGACAGTTTGTAGTAAGCTGACGTGATGGCGACTGTACATATAAACCTTCCTCTTGAATCATAAAACAGAGTTAAAATCCGTTGCGTACCTAGTTTTAGTTTGAAAGATCTAAGTATAGCTAGGCGGGAAGCGACTTTGTTTTATACTAAACCCCTCTTTGCAGAAAATACGGGCACTTTGTTTATTTTCATACAAACATAGGTACTCACTTTATGTCATTGACATTTTAATAAAACTGTCAGTGTATTTCTATAACTATTTCGATGTCAAATGTGTTGAATAAATGTTTGGTTTTTTGATTGAAAACTCTTTATTGCACACACAAATAAAATTTACAAAAACAGGAAAAAGATGACACATAGGTATGTGGGCAAAGGCGGTCTTATCTCTTCCAGCGATAAATTTTGATAATAATTTTAAAATAAAATCCTTGAAAATCTCTTTATATAAGTACTTCCATTCCAAACTACCACATGGCAATGTATGGAATGTGAACATAAGTTCAATGTTTTTCTGATGTGAGGAAAGGGGAAGTGTTAAATCTTATTTGAGGCTTTTATTTGAAAGAAGAATAATTTTGCATTAATAAATAAAATAGAGAGTAAATGATTTGCTATAGAGACTATGCAGTGAGCATGATTGTATGAAAATTAAGCTAGTAAGTGCCTACATGGTTTTTCTGCAAACGAGTGTAAGTAGCGATAAGAAATATACATTATATTGTGTACATATCGTCGAAAGAGAAATAACAAGAATGGATAGGTAGTAAAGTCTTGCACTTTATTATAATAGTAATCATTTGTGTTCCGTTGAAATTCCATTGATTCGAATCCTTGAAATTCCCCCGCTATCTCCCATGCCCTGCGCCCTGCCGCCCGCAACTCGCATATTTTCCCAAGAGTACCAGCGCGCCGTCATTAATCTGAACCATTGTTTTAACTACACTTTGCGGATTTGTTTATCTTTTACTGAACACAGACTTGGGTATTTTATTTGTTAACGTTTTATATAAAAGAGGTATCCATTGAAAATTGGGAAAATTATGTAATAATGTGAACCTACTTTTTATGTACCTAATGAGATGGATATAATAGGAAGGAATCAATACCAATGGATGGATAAAAAATTATCCAAACTTACATGAACAAATTATAGACTTGGATTTTTCGTTTGCTTGGACTTTACATTCACAGTAGCGCCATCTAGTGTTGAGTAGCGTAAACTATGCTATTCGTGTATTTGTATTAGAAATTGCGACACAAAATTATGATAAGTAAGTAATACTTTTTAAGGTGTGGATATACATTACAGATTACAATGAAAAGTAATTCCCTGTGCATAATCTTTCATTCTCTAACTTTCTTGAGATGCAATTACTACTCGTTTTGATAAAAAAAACCGCAATAATCGTACCTACTTATACAACAAAAGATAAATTATGTCATCTTTTTTATCTTATCCAACAGGAAATACATCTTGCCCATCAAGAGGATAATTATCAAACTTTCTTCGTTCCACTTTCCCACAAATCCGTATTTTAAATAGCTCATACATCATCAGTGCGGAACAGTCATTAAAAACGAATTCACAGACAGCTATCTGTGACTTTCTGTACATTTTCTTGTGGAGTCATTGACCTTAATCGACCAATTTTTCAAGAACCATGTCTAGGAGGTTATGCCAATTTTGCAGAGGCTAAGTTAGAGTGGCTAGTACACTATGGAAATCGGAAAAATTGGCATTAAGCCATTATAGTATGGAATGAGCTTTTTCACTCGTGTCCTGTTTTTCAATGGGGTTATAGAAAAAGTGTAAAATGGAACGAATGGGTTGACCGTTGCGAAGTTTTATTCGGTTCAGTGTACGGTTGAAGTAATTTATTGTGTCAGTCTGTCTGTGTATTAAAATCACTAGCGACTGTGCGCGAAATTGTCCGAGTGGACAAGGACATAATATGGTGATTACTCATAAGATTTTCCTGTCAAATACAGGAATAGTGTGTAGCTACCTGTAGCTTCATTCAGTACATTGGTATTTTTCTTAATACTACATTCTAGTAGGTAGGTACCTAGTAAAAATGTTAAAATTGATACATAGGTAGGTAGGTACTTAGGTACCGTAAACTGCTGCAACTTTGCACGAAATTTATGGTTTTTTGAAAATATCTCTTCAAGTATTTATTATCTGTGTCCATGTTTACATTAGCGGTCTAATTGGAGATCTATGCCATAAATCTTAAGGTTCATAACGCCGAAACTGCTGTTAAATTGATCACCAGAAACCGTCAAAGTTGTAGGCAAAATTGTGATGAAAAGCCTCAACTTTGCCTAGAAGATTATTAGCAAAAATACGAGCCGCATTTAAAAACTGATCTTAATTATAGAGCCATAAAGAATGTGTTACCATAAAGATGTGCATGGGTTACCACATAGAACCATCAATTTAGTTGTCTGGCAAGCAGGCAAAGTTGGCCACAAGCAGGCACAGTTTGAGAAGTATCAGTAAATATTTTCATAGTAAGTTTTAAGCATGGTTAGGGTTGCTCCAAATAGAAAAACACAAAATGTAAAAGACTAAGTAGGTATATTCAATAAAAACAATTAGTTTTTTTGTACCATCATGTGGAATACTCTTTTAACCAAAACAAACGTTATAATAGGGTCAATCAAACAAATCTGACAGGAATAAACTAGTTTTCTTTATTTAAGTTTTAATAAGTCAAATTAAAATCACAAAACAAAAGTAACAAATAATAGTATATTAATATACCTTATATGCCACTATGAAAACAAAAGATGTATAATTCTAAATAATATAAATTATTTTTGCAAAAAGTGAAATAAAATGGTAAGTATAACAAAACCTACACGGACCAAGTAGGAGGTTTAATAAAAAAGACTGGTGTACGCAGTGACAAAAATCGCCGGGCATGTATGAAATGAAAAGATTGATGGATGTGAATGAAGCGAAAGAATTGTGCAAGGATCGTAGCAGTTGGCGATCCATAGTCTCTGCCTACCACGTGGGAAATAGGCGTAAGTATATCTATGTAATAGATATAAATATATCTTTTTTTTAAATAACTAAACAAAACATACCTATATGTACTGCTAAAATCAAAAACCCTCCAAACACTTCACTGTAGTTAACTAGTGACAACCCTAGGACTAGGCAAACTTGAGTCACTAAGTGACCGAGAAGCCTTCACAACATTGCCTACCATCGTTCTAGCCGTAAATGATCACATTTACAAGAATAACCATTATAAACATGAGAAAGAGCACATTTGCTTACCCCGTAAACACTAAGAAAGCTGAAATTCTCGATTTTTCCAATGAAAAACAAAAAGTTTTGCACTGACTTAAAAAACATGCACACTTCTTGTGACCGTTGAAAGGTGCCAGACAAAAAAGTGACGGTGTTGCCACAACGAATAAGAATGAAATGGGTTGCCATTAAAACGAAGGTTTTTCTCCCATTATCAAAAGTAAAAAATAGATGGCAGTGGTGAAGTTATGTTAGTTTTAATAGATTAGGCAAAGTTGAAGCTAAGGGGCAAAATTGCAGCAGTTTACGGTACTTATTAAAAAGATTTTTAAACGGAAACGATCTCACAAAAAAGTCAAAGAAATAGCAAGCAACATCGAATTTGTTGTCGATAGATCGATAGGTACTAAAAGTGTCCTGTCATGGCGTAGCTTATCAAATATTCCTAAGTTTACTTTTCAATCAAACTAATATACTTAGGTACTTTTGCACACAAACTTGAGCCTCATCTCATCACTCATCCGAGTCAAACAAAAACAAATCAATCAAAAACATGCTTTATCGTCTAAAGAATACGACCCATAAAAGCAGTGTAACCATCAATTATATTGTCTATGCAAAGATGGCGTGAAAACTATTAATCAGATTTTAATGGAAGTTGCCAGTTTTATGGCGGGAACTTTTGGAGGGAAATTGCACAATTCTTCATTTCAATCCCTCTAGCGATTTGAAAGTTTATACGACTTTTTCCGGGGATCCGACAAATTTTAACGAATAACATGGCATTTTGAAACGTACGTTTAGAGTTAGATCATCCAACTATAATCTAAATATGTTGTAACTTAATCACGTCAGAAATGCAGAACGGATTTAGGGGAAATTTGGCACATAAGCACCTTAGTCTGGAATAACACATAGGAAATTTTATTTCGACATTAACGCAAAAAGTCAGAATTTAAAAAAGGTTACCTAATGAAACGCATAACATTTTTCGCCATAAACATGAAACGCATCGTGTTGAAAGGCATAGGTAATCATCGAAAGGCATAATTTCAATAAGCATCTATCTAAAAAATTTCAATTTAAATAAAGGCATAACTTTTAAATTTCTTAATACTAATTAAAAGGCATAATATTCAAAATGTATAAATTTGACGGGGTGATACGTTTATTTATTTTGAAGTTAGGTCTGTGAAAATAAAATAAAACAAATATTTTCTGGCGATTCGTAAATCTTTAATTTTGTGTCTGCATACATTTACCTACATTGTGATATTTTAAAACCTTCTAATACCTTATAATAGGTACCACGTAAATAGCTTGAATTTTCAAACAGCCATTCAGAATAGAATAGAACGCTATTGTGACCGCTTTAGGTTTGAAAATTTTAAATGCACATGCCATATGGCAGTGCACAATGCAATGCAGATTTCCCAATGCAAATTTCAATAAAGCACAATTGGAATTTTATGTCTACTTATAAACTTATATGATACGATTGTGGTTGCCCGCAGATTCTGATCCGAACGTTAGGTATCAAAATGCTGGGATAGGTGGAATTTTAAGCTTTAGATTTTGTTTTGGTTGGTATATGTTGGCCTGGGTAATGCAGTTTTAGATTTAAAGTGCAGCGTTTGCTGATTCGATAAAATTACCAAATTGTAACTTAATTAACGTAAAGATTGATTTACCAACCATTCAATGACATCAACCTCTCGACGATCAGGGGTATCAAATTACAGGATCATTTTTTACGTAGGTAAACAATGCATCTTAGCGCGCGTTTGGGCTCTCCCAAACATCTGTTTGTGCGCACGACGACGGAAGTTACATTTATGAGCAGCATATGAGTCATAGCGGCGGATAAAACTTATCCGACACTTTAACGAGATGTTTTGTTTTTATAATCGACGTTCAAACTCAACTTTTGTGTAAACAAAATACAATATCGAAATAATTTTTTTTCACATAGTTATCGATGAAATAACATATAAAAAGTATATATGTTAAGCCGTTGTATTTAAATATAAGTTGTAATTATTGTACATAGATGGCGTTGTGCCAAACGTACGTAATGCTGAACGGCGGTGTTAAGATTTTTTGGTGATTGATATAGTCTTGTCGATGCACCCAATAAATTATCCTCGACCTACACACTAGTTTTATTTACGTTGTGAATAACAGTATTTTGGACCTCTATGGGATTGTACATGGTCCTAACCGAGTCGGAAGTTTCGGTTGGTTGACCTGGAACCAGCTCAGTACGAGTGACAGGAGCAGGGACTACGGAGGATCGGAGTTTTGAGTTTGCAGCAGCAGCTCCAGCAGTGACGTCAGCGGGTCCGGTGCGACCACGAAGCGAGCGATTGCGTAAGCGGAAGCGTTTAGTGTGTTGTGCTGTGATGAAACTGTGAGTACATTTGTGTCATTCATTAACTTAGAATAATTTCAAGAAAGTTAGAATTTGGAAATTTTAGAAGTGTTTTCATAGACTTAGAATAATTTCTCCAAAAGTGAAATACGGGGAATCCACGCTAGTTTGCGGAGCCAAGTGCGAAAACACTTAGAAAAATTTCGTAAATTTTACGATTGACTTAGAAAATAATTTTGAATTTTCTCATACGGTGAATAGTTAGAATAACTATCGAGATGGATGCCTACGGTAAAATGCAAGATGATACTAAGTCAAAGGTTCAGAAGGGAAGGTCTAACTTTAGAAAATCTCCGAAAGATAGGATCTCTTTGTCATACATAGAAACACGTCTAGAAGACTTAGAAAAACAGTGGTCTTCTTTTGATGAAACACATAAGAAGATTATAATGGAAGTTTCTGGAGACGTACTTGAAAAATCTACTTATTTTAAAAATGACATGTATGATGAGACCGAAGAACTGTACATAAATTACAAGTCGGAGTTAAAGGAAGCCATCCTTAGGTTAAAGAAAGATGTTAATGTTAATGAATTTTATGATGCAAATGCAACTAGCAGCACCCAATCCTTTACTGTTAAATTACCGAAAATAGAAATACCTAATTTCAGTGGCAAATACACAGAATGGAGTAGTTTTCGTGATTTATTTTTGTCTTTAATTCACAACAATAAGGGATTGGATGACGTTCAAAAGCTGCACTATTTGAAAAGTCACTTGTCTGGCGAAGCCGAGCAAATGTTAAGACACATTCCTATCACGGCATGTAATTATAAAACTTGTTGGGATCAGTTAGAGCATCGTTACAACAACAAAAGGTTTTTAGCCAATTGTGTACTAAAACGTTTTATGAACCAAAAAAATGTATTGTCGGAATCTTCAAGTGCGATAAAGGAATTACTGGACACAACTAATGAGTGTTTAAATGCTCTTACTAATTTAGATGTAAATGTAGATTCCTGGGATCTTATTGTAATTTATGTAGTTTCGTTGAAACTTGATACAGAATCTCGAAAGTTGTGGGAAGTAGAAGTCAGTAGGTGTAATGATGAATTGCCTAAACTTGTTGATTTTAAAAACTTTTTAGATCATCGTTTCAGATCTTTAGAATTTCTAGACAATAAAGCCACTAAACAGAGTAATGTTCGTAATAATGTTCCTAAAACAATGCATACAATTCCTGCTGTATCATGTATATTTTGTTCCGATGCTCACAAACTGTGTAATTGTAAAAAATTCGCAAAGGAAGATGTAAATGTACGTCGTACTTTTGCCCAAACCAACAAGTTATGTTTTAATTGTCTTGCTCCGAATCATTCGATATACAATTGCCGTCAATCAACCAGCTGTCGCATTTGTAAAAGGCGACATCACTCTTTACTGCACCCAAAGTTAGGTCCTAAAGATGATCAGGTAAACACTTCCGTAGTGGAAGGGGGCGCTCAGTCGTCCAATGTAGAATCATCTCAAGGCGAGGCATCAAATATAGTATCATGCTTTTCTAATGCAAATAGTCAAGTATTATTGGCCACTGCTTTGGTCAATGTAGATACGAAAAATGGAACTTTTTGTATCAGAGCTCTTCTGGACCAAGGTTCACAAGCTTCATTTATAGCAGAGTCTGTTGTACAAATGCTTGGTCTTAGAAGAGTTTCAAACATGAGCTACATTTCAGGGTTAGGTAGTGATCAAGGTTCATCCTTGCAGTCTAAATGGACCGTTATGGTCAAAATTCAGTCACGCCATGACCCCAACTTTATAGTTGAAGTTAAAGCTCATGTTCTTAATAAGCTCACTTCTCTTTTACCTGAGAGGAAAATGTCTGTTCCGATGTTTTCTCCTCAGATTCCTGCTATAGAGTTAGCAGACCAGAAGTTTGATACTCCGAGTAAAATTGATATTTTACTGGGGGCGGAAGTGTATGGTCAAATTTTAATGGATGGAGTTGTCAAAGGTCCACCAGGTTCTCCAATTGCGCAAAATACCAAACTTGGCTGGATCCTTTCAGGCCATATATTTTCCCCTCCAAGTTACGAACTTTCACAGACACGTAATGAAATAATTAGTATGCACACTCAATTGAGTATGAACGATCTCCTGAAAGGTTTTTGGGAGCAAGAAGAACTGTCTTCAGCTGTGAAGAAATGTCTGTCTGAAGAAGAACAGCAATGTGAAGAGCTGTTCGCCAAAACTACTTCTAGAGATGATGAGGGTCGCTATGTCGTAAAATTGCCATTCAAAAAGGTGGATCCAAGTTGTCAATATGGTAATTCTTATGATATTGCGCAGAAACGATTCTTTATGCTCGAAAAACGATTACTGAAGAATCAACCACTGAAGATTCAATATTCGGAGGTTATGGAGGAATATTTAAAATTAAATCACATGGAAGTAGTGCCGGAAGTGGAGAAAGCTAATCCCAAGGCTGTGTATCTTCCCCATCACGCTGTCGTTCGCAATGAGAGAAGCACCACTAAGGTTCGGGTCGTGTTTGATGCGTCGTGTTCTCTTAATAATGGAACTTCGTTGAATGATGATCTCATGGTAGGTCCAACGCTTCAACCCACACTTCGACACCTTATTTTACGTTGGCGCTGCTATCCTATAAGCCTGGTAGCAGATATTGTGAAGATGTACCGTCAAGTCAAGATAGCTGCTGAGGATGTTGATTTTCAACGTCTATTATGGCGTAGCGATGTTAATTCAGAACTTCAGCATCTCCGACAATTGCGTGTAACATTTGGTACATCAGCGGCACCTTACTTGGCGGTCAGATCCTTACAACAGCTTGCACATGATGAGGGAGATAAATATCCTTTGGCAGCTAGCAGAGTCCTTAGGGAATATTATATGGATGATCTTATGACAGGCTGCGAAAATATAAACGAGGGAGCACAGATTTATCAACAAATGAACGAATTACTTAAACTTGGTGGTTTCCAGCTTCAGAAATGGAGTAGTAGCAATAGTGAGTTGTTGTCAAAGTGGGATAGAGAAAGTAAGAATTCAAAGGAAACTTTAGAGCTAAAATTAGATACAGTTATCAAAATTTTAGGTCTCACTTGGAATAGACACCAAGATGAATTTCAATACACTGTCCAACTTACAGCACTGGAAACACCCATAACTAAGAGGAAAATGATTTCGGAAATAGCAAAACTGTTTGATCCCCTCGGTTGGCTAGCTCCTGTGGTCACCACTGCTAAAATATTTATTCAAACAGTCTGGCTGTCAGGGATACAATGGGATGAAGAATTGCCATGTGATATTTTGAAGGCATGGCTTGAGTTTCGAGATGAACTTACGCATCTCGCTCAATTTAAGATTCCAAGATGGATTGGCACTAGCACCAACGATGTTAGCAGAGAACTTCAAGGATTCTGCGATGCTTCAAATGCAGCATACGCAGCTGTAGTCTATATGAGAATCGTTGATTTTAAAGGTGATGTGCATGTACGATTACTTGCCGCAAAGACGAAGGTTGCTCCGGTGAAGCAAGTCTCGATTCCTCGGTTGGAGTTGTGCGGAGCGGTATTGTTAGCCAACCTGCTTCAAGAAATTGCAGAAGTTTTAGAGATTCCGAAGGAGTGCGTGTACGTCTGGACGGACTCAAGTGTAGTCCTTTCATGGTTGAGCAGTCATCCCAGCAAATGGAAAACCTATGTCGCGAATCGGGTCTCTGAAATATTAACGCTTATGAATAATACTCAGTGGTCACATGTCAAGTCCGAATCTAACCCTGCAGATTGTGCGTCGCGAGGTATAAATCCGAGCAAACTATCGGATTTGAAGATCTGGAGAGAGGGTCCACAATGGCTGCAAGAAAAGGTTATTAATTATTCAAAGGGACAGTTTAAATTAACGGATTTAGAAAAGAAAAAAGAGCAAATTTCGTGCCACACTATTCAGTCAGAGTCAGAATCTATATTATGTCGTTATTCTTCATTGAATAAATTATTAAGAGTTGTTGCATACATACGTAGATTCCTTAAGTTAAAGAAAGAAAAATTTACGCCTTACATATCTAGATTAGAATTAAAAGAGTCTTTACTTACCTGTATCCGATTGTGTCAAAGGAAAAGTTTCCTGGAAGAAATAAAATGTTTACAAACTTTGGGAAAGATAAAGAAAAGTAGTAAACTTACCTCACTGTGTCCGTTTCTTGATGCTGATGGTATACTCAGGGTGGGCGGTCGCTTACAAAATGCTGAAATAGATGAAAATATGAAACATCCAATATTGCTGCCGTATCAGTCGCACTTCACAGATTTGATTGTGGATGATGCCCATAATCGCACTCTTCACGGCGGTCCACAATTAATGACAAACTTTTTAAGAACGCAGTATTGGATAGTTAATGCGAAAAATCTTGTTCGCAAGGTCGTTCGGAAGTGTGTTGTATGTCGTCGCCATTCTGCACAAACAAGTCAGCAAATGATGGGACAGCTACCTACGGAACGTGTCACAGTCTGTCGACCTTTCTATCAGAGTGGGGTTGACTACGCAGGACCCATAGCTATAAGACCGTATAAAGGGCGTGGTTATCGAGCCGTTAAAGGATATATAGCCTTGTTCGTATGTATGACCACTCGTGCAATACACCTCGAAGTCGTTAGTGACATGACATCCGAGGCATTTTTAGCAGCTTTTAAGCGTTTTGTTGCACGGCGAGGTCACTGCGCAGATTTATGGAGTGACAACGGCACGACCTTCGTGGGGGCCAATAGGGAGTTAAAGCATTTATTCCAAACGGAAAAGTCTGAAGCCGCTAATGATATTGCTGAGTGGTTGGCAACAAATGGTACCAACTGGCACTTCATTCCACCTCACTCGCCGAACTTTGGAGGGTTGTGGGAGGCTGGAGTGAAGTCCACAAAGCACCATCTAAAAAGGGTTATTGGTAACAGTACCTTGACATTCGAAGAGATGTCCACGCTTCTGTATCAAATAGAAGCTTGCCTTAACTCGCGTCCACTTTCTCAAATTAGCAATAATCCAGATGATCCGTATCCATTAACTCCCGGCCATTTTCTAGTCGGTGAGCCGTTGCTGCTTATACCCGATGCAAACTTTGAGCAGAGTAACGTGACTACTCTTAAAAGATGGCAGTTTGTACAGAGACTACTGCAAGACTTTTGGAGACGATGGTCTCATGAGTACTTGACTCAATTACAGCATAGATATAAATGGTCCTATATTGCTCCTGAACCTTCTGTAGGGGATGTCGTGTTAGTAAAGGAGGATGACCTCCCACCGTCCAGATGGTTGTATGGCGTAATTAAGGAAAAACATGTTGGTGCGGACAATCTTACGAGAGTCGTAACCTTGCGATGCAAGGGGTCTCTAGTAAAAAGACCTGTATCCAAACTTATAATTTTACCTGTCACTTAATAAATGTAAATACCTACTACTATGTTTTTTTGTATTTTAATTTAGTCAAGTATGTGTATGTGTTAGTTATGTATTATTGATGTATTGCATACCTAAATTTTGTTGTTTTTGTTAAGTTTCTTATTTGATTGTGTTGTTTCTGATGGACGTTCCGTTCATGGTGGGCGGAATGTTAAGCCGTTGTATTTAAATATAAGTTGTAATTATTGTACATAGATGGCGTTGTGCCAAACGTACGTAATGCTGAACGGCGGTGTTAAGATTTTTTGGTGATTGATATAGTCTTGTCGATGCACCCAATAAATTATCCTCGACCTACACACTAGTTTTATTTACGTTGTGAATAACAGTATTTTGGACCTCTATGGGATTGTACAATATATATATATATTTAGAATGTACATGAAAAAACCTATCGCATAAAATTATAATATATGGAAAACCAATATTATATTTTTCGAACATTTTTAAAATTTTTTATTTTTTTCGTTACAAATTTTCAAGATTTTTTTTTTGTTACGGATCATATATTATATTGTATTTTTATAGTAAATAGAATTTATTTTTCTTATAAACACCAAAAACCGCGTTCAAAACACATAAAAATTGAAATAATTACAAAATAAAGTGCCACTTGAGCATCGGTGGGAGCCACGTGGCTCCCACCGATCTCTACGAGGAACAAATTTTAAGTTAATACATAATTGATATAGGTACAATACACATGCTAATATAACGTATTTATTTTATATTTCGTGTTAATGGTTTGCGTTAAAAAAGCAATAAGTTCCTAGATTGCAATATCACTTACAAATAAAATAAAATAAAGTTAACTTTAGCATACCTCTATTCTGCCGACCCACACAATGGACACCAGAGGTGGCAAATAATAAGCCACATGATGATGTTTGACATTACGGTAGCTGGTGTAACAACTGGTTGTTCGATCGTTGTGGAGGCCTATGCCCAGCAGTGGGCATCATGAGGCTGCTGATGATGACGATGAGGCAGCAAGTCTGTGTGGTGATTCACACCACCGATGTCAGACCAGGAGGTCCCGGGTCGATTCCCAGTGGGGGTATATATTGTATTCGGTTTGGTTGGTGTTAGGACTTGTTCTTAGTCCGCCTGGCTAGCTACCACCGACTTATCTAAGTCTGACGCCATAACCACGATGTTTTCAGCATTATTGTGTTCCGGCAGTTAGAGATAAGATTCAGCCAGTTCCTCAATGATCGAGGATTCCAGGAGTAGTGCGCTTCCCATTCAGTAGTAACACCACTTAACATCAGCTGGCCTAACATGAGCGGCTTTTATCACGCGATATGATATAGCACGTCATGCTGTCTTGCTTACCCCACTAAGGTGTAAGCAAGACAGCATGACGTGCTATATCATAGCGCGTGATATAATGATGGTGATGCTGGTGTGAAAAAAAAACTTTAATGTCACTAGAGGGAGCCTCAATCGGCGCTCGACCGTTGAATAGAACGCATGTGTGAGTGTTGTGTGCGTTGGTGAGACAGTTATTTAGGTACGATTCAAGGGGGGGTCCAAGGGGCATGAGCAAGGGCTGGATTCAGGAGTTAAAATTGTTAAATATATCTAATAAATTGTTTTTATACATTTTTCTTCCTGTGACTTGACCACGACTATGTGACCCCCCCCCCCCCCCCCCCCCCCCTCCCCCCCGTGACAAAGCTGGATCCGCCTTTGGTACGAATGCTGCGACTTTACATACTTAAACCTTATTTTGTTCCACAGACCTCCGCAGCATCACGGCGCGTCTCTGCTGGCGGGTGTGGGCGCGGTGCCGTCGTACGCGCCGCCCGGCCGCGCCTTCTTCACGCCCCCCCTACCGCCGGAGTACAGAAACCCTTTTGCTGACAAGCCAACACTTAGAGGTATTTATTAATAATTTATTTATTTAGAAGGGGAGACGTCAGCGAAGCCGGACGGGTGATCAGTCACCTTGATAGGAACCATTTCTCCCAGTTCCCCTGAAAGCAGGGAGAGGTGGATTATCGTTTGCCCCACCGGCAGCGGCGTCGGACCCTCGAACCTACCTGTACGTTTACCCCATATTACAAAACGTGGACTAAAGTTAGACTTAGACCTGGTTTAAAATTGATGCTAATTCTGTCTTTCATTTGGAAAATGAAAGTGACAGCACCAGTTTTAAACCAGCCGGCCTAGCATGAGCGGCTTATAACGCGCGATATGATATGGTACGGCAAGTTGTCTTGCTTACCCCACTAAGGTGTCTTGCTTACCGCACTAAGGTGTAAGCAAGACGGCATGCCGTACCATATCATATCGCGCGTTATAAGCCGCTCATGCTAGGCCGGCAGGACTATTTTAGTCCACGTTTTGTAAGAAGGTGGTTAGAGTTGCTGTTGAGTTGACTTATCATTAACTGCTTTATATCCTCTTCCTTAAAGGTGGGTTTCCGAGACGTGCCGCAGACCGCAAACTGCAACCGCAGACTGCAAGCGAGACTCATAGCGAGCGAGATTCATAGAAACCAGTAGTGTCGCTTGCAGTCTGCGGTTGCAGTTTGCGGTCTGCGACCCGTCTCGGAAACCCACCTTTAGCTTGTCCGCTCCAAAGAGCTCCCAGCGCAGTGAAGCGTACATCGGGCAATCTGCCATGAAGTGGTAGCTTGTTTCTTCTCTTTCTTTACATTGCGGACAGATTTGGTCCTCTGTCCGTTTGGTCACTGATGTCGGTGTCTGTTTAGTGGACAGTGTCCAGTCAGTACTTCTACAATCGTTCTTATGGTTCTCCTGGTACGTTTCAACAACTCTCTAGTTTTCTTCTTGTCAACTGATTGACGTGCTCACTTTAGCGTCTCGTAGATTAGTAAATTTTTGCATCTCTGCAATGATTTTTACGTCAATGTGGTCTCTCCATTGACGTAAAAAATTCCGCCAAACACCCAATTGTCAAATCTCGTTTTTTTTTAAAAATTGCCAAAAACCGCAAAATTTTCTCAAAACACAATAAACCGAACTCCACGCTCCATATACCATTGTAAGGCACATGAAGATTGACTATATTCCAAAGTATCAAGAAACTTGATCTCATACCCAGCGTACCCAAAGTTGCTTAACACCCGTTATCGTATCACTCCTGATCAGTATTTAATAATGGACTTTATTCCGCAGGCACCAACACGGACGGCAACAACTATCTCAACAGAAGGCCCATACCGCCTCCCTCGCTGGGGCCCGGCCACGAGAGGATACCGATTCGACCCCCTGGACAGGTAATTTAATTATTATTTTGCAAAAAAAATATCACGATTTTAAATAAAAGTATTTTTACAAGGGCTGTTTTTTTTTCTATCACAATTTTTCCTAAAATAAAAATCAATGTCAGACAGCATTTGGAAAACAGCCTGCCTAGCATGACCATCATTATATCACGCGATAATATATGATATAGCACGTCATCTCATGCTGTATTGTATTGCTTACCCCACTGCTTGCTTACACCTTAGTGGGGTAAGCAAGACAGCATGACGTGCTGTATCATATCGCTTGATAAAAGCTGCTCATGCTAGGCCGGCAGGCTACGAAAATAAGACGCTTTTAAGCACTTGTGATTCGGAAATAAGAATGTTGATGATACACCCAGACACGATACAAACAAAACAATGCTGAATGATCGAACCCACGACCTCTGTCTCTAATGGCTATTAATGCTATGATCAGCCACCAAGCCATTGGGTCCGTCGGAAGCTATAGCCTGATGAAACATGTCGTAAAAAAAAAATTATACATGTGTGATGAATATACGTAAATAGGTAGGTAAGTAGTATAACTAGCCGGAAACCTAAAAGTTATTTTTTTGTATCAGTAAATTAGGCATCAACATTCCATTTATTCTAAGAACAATGTTTTACAAAAATATACAAGTCTTCCTTCCATACCGAAAACTTGGGCTCGTCAAATCACAGGCCTATTAAGTAAGGAAGATTCATTTTTTACCCTCTTCCCACGAACCCTTTAAGAGCCGAAATTTCCCATAATTCCAGGAGACGTCGTCACCTCAAGTGCCCGCCCCGCCCCCCGCGCCGCCGCTTCCCCCCGCCGGCGTCGAGCCACAGAAGAAAAAGGCACTCAACACACCAAGCCATAAGGTCGGTATTTCCAAACCAAACATTTCTACGTACCACACAGACAGTACCCCAAAAAGTTCTAAGTTATTCAAATTGCAACCTCAAGGCTATTTGATTGTGTACCAAATTGAAATATCAGTCAATGTTTTTTAACAGACTCTAAAGTTAATCTCGTTTTGACTGCGAGAAATCTGTAAAGTTTGTTTTTATCAAACTATAAACTCGACTCTTCTTTTGAAAACAAAGTTCCTAACCATCCAATTTTAATGAACCCTTTCTTTTCGGCATTTTGCTTTATAAAATAGGTATCAATGGAAAGATTTTGTCGTTTTAAAAAAAACAAAAGAAGATTGCTTAATTAACTAATTTTAATTGTATCAAAAAATTTACAAGCTTATTTTCTATTTTGCAGCCTGATGAATTGGACAGCGACATCAAGCACACAGACCAAGCGAACTTCACAGATTTCGTGCCAAATTCCCTCAACATCCCTACCATCTCAAGGATCCTGAGCGGCTCTAACGGACGAAAGGAAGACATTCCCGACGTCCTCCTCAGAACGGTCACCGCTAAACCTCAACACAACCAGGAAAAATCGTCTAAAAGTGACATCTATGTCACCAAAGACGCAGGAGTCACACTCAGCGACTCCAATAGAGATAGCTCAACTGAAGGTTCAGTCCTTGCCGTTCTAGACCCCGAAATGAATAACCTAGACCGCCCTTTAATCATCGACCAGAACGGGGAAACCAACACGAGAAGAAACCTCCAATACGCAACTAAACAGGAGAGGGATGAACGGAAAAACGACAGCTACACCCCCGCCACCACCATCGGCTTCGAGCTCAGAGACCCTGAGATGTCCACGGAGAGGTACCACAACCTAGCCAACGTTAACTCGGACAAGAAAATCCTCAAACACGACCAGAAGAACAATGGCCCGGTTCAAAGACCAGGAGTCACGTGGCCTTTCGCCTGGTACTTACACGTCTACTCAGCGATGATCATGTTCACAATCCTAGCAGTATACTCAATCTTCAAAATAATATTCTACAACAGAATAACGCACCTATTCACGCAATACTACTTCATTATTCTACATCTAATCCTCGTCTTCGTATGTCTGATGAGGATTTTCTACATGTGCTACGATCCTTACAACGTCAACAACTCGCTACCAATATTTCTCAGCGAAATATTGCTACATGTACCAGAAATCGTCTTGAGCATAGCGTTCGCTTGCACCATACTGTTTTTACTGACGAACAGTATAAACTTCAAGAACACCTGCTGTTCTTCCCTATTCCGTCCTCGGACGATCATTATCGGCGGCGGTCTACACATACTGTCGTGTCTAATATTGCATATCTTCGAGAATAGTAATACAATTTATAGAACTCCTCAAGGGGTAGAAAAAAGGGTACTAGGTTTAACTTGTCAAATTATATTTATTATAGCGTGTCTCGTGTTAGGGCTATGCTACCTATACGTGTATAAGAAATTAAAGTCTGTTCTTCAGAAAAAGAGCAACACTTACCAAGTCGGTTTCCAAAACTTGTACCAAGCGATACATATAAACTTGGCGACGGCTCTGTTGTTCGTTTTGATGGCGGTGCTCCAAATATACGGAATTTTTGGAGTCAACCACATGAACATGACCAAATTCGATTGGCTCCAATGGGGTTATCAGTTCTCCTTGCGACTGATCGAGATCAGTATAGTAGCTCTTATCTCCTGGGTCACAAGTCTCAAGTTGGTTACCTCTTTGCAGCATGAAAAGGCTGACGGTAACAAAATACCTGGTTTAGGGTTGTTCCCCTGCACTACGGGGTCTAGCAACGACCAGTTTGAGTCTGACTATCCGGCGATTTGTGGTACGAATACCAACCTTCATACTTACACATTGAGGACTGGGAAACCTATATACGAAACTGCTGGTCATCATCCAAATATGCCAGACCCTTGCTGTGTGCCAGTAGACCACCCTAGGTTCCTAAACACTTTAGCTGGGGCTTGCGACAACAATTCCGGTACAGAAAACTACTCTGGACACAGTTCCATAGCAAACGCTGGTCATAGTACTTCGACAGAATCTAGCAATGCTACCTCCAGTCAAGGGGTTACAAACCACTTGATAAAGCACCATCCAAGTATGGCGGGATACAATGGCATAGAATCAGCCTCTGACGACCACTACTCGAACTGTGACCCTGCAATCCAATCTCTGCAAGGAGACGACCCATTAGACCACGAATACAACGTCATCCAATACGGAAGCAACAGCGATTTTATTCGCGACATCAAAAATCAGAACTACAACGGCGGTTCCAACCGTAGCTCGCACAATTTCAAACACATGTCCTACGATAGAGTCTCGTCCAGAACGAACAGTAATCCCAGAAAGAAGCACAGAGCGAAGAACAAGAACGTTCAGAACTGCATGACGATGGGATACGACTCCATGGGTCACCATTACCACCAACCGCATATACCTGATGAATACGGCAATTTTAACACAGAAAACGCGTCGTACCACGCTTCCGGGATTCAAACTTTGAACCCTAACAGGGGTTACGGGGATCAGATAAGGGGTTCGCAGCGGCGCAACTCTCCCTCGACATCCATGGTCAATTCCAGCGGGAGTCAGAAAAGGGGGAAGAATAACGCCTTCCCCGATAGGCCTAAATCTACGGATCTATACGGGTTCACCGAGGAGCCTAAAGACAGGAGTTATCCGTGTGTGCCGCAGCCGGCGCCAAGGAACTGCGCCTACGAGGCTTCCTACAGCCAGCCCCAGGACGAGGTGCATCCAAACGAGCCGGAAGGCAGTACGATGTTGGTTGCTCAAGACGGCTTCGTCAGATTCCGGCCGCTGGAAGACGGCGCGTCGCAAACCTGATTCACCATCCACCTGTCGCACGCGGCAGAGAACCTTGGCTTCTGATAAACAAGGCCGAAATTGCTTCGCCCGCGATTTCTCGACCTTTCCATACGTAATACTTATGCTTACCGAGAATCGTCTCGAATGTATATTTTAACTGTATAGTTATCTTAAGACGCGATATTTAAGCTATTAGTGATGTAAATAGCCATTTTTAGTTTTAAGACCCCCTGTATATTGAAACCTTCGTCCTATGTCTATGCCGATAACGCTGTAGTTTTAAGTGGTATATTATCGTGACGAAAATCTAAGAAATCATTCATTTTATTAAATGTTGAATTATTAATAGACATTGACATATTATTGTTAATATAACCCGGGTATGTGAGGATTCATGTTTGACATTTATTGATTGATAAAAAACGACCATAAGTTAAGAGGGGCATATGACATATTTTGAATCGTATCGTTGTCGTTACAATTCTTCAATATTATAAATAGTAATATTATGGAATATGGCGGTGAGAGCGAATAATATAGTGAAGTGCCTACCGTCAGTAATAATTGAAAGGCATAAAGTAACGAAAACCAAAAATACAGTTTTCGTTTTTTGTAAAAATCATTTGAATGGACCAAGAGTCTTCTTATATGCTGTCACGTGTCGTTTCACAGATACACCATATCCGTTTGTATAGAATAACAATTTAACTATGTGATATATCATAAAAATAATTATTTTGTTTGAAACAAATCTGTCCATAATTAAGATTTAATAATTTAATTGACAGGCCATTATTCTAATTATGTAATAGTAATAATAATATAATTTTATTTCAATGTTATTGTGCCACAAATATAGTTGTTAGTATATCATTATAATCAATATTGTTTTATACAGATTTTGTAAACTGTTCAATTCAATTTATCATTGTGAACTGAAAGTAATTTAGATAACTATTTTTAATTTTATAAAATGTTACTTAATCAATCTTATTCTCTGCATTTATATTAACTTTATGGCATATTTTCGTGTCTTTAAAATCATGAAAGGTATAAACAAAATGTTACCAAATTATTTGCTGTTTTATAGGAACTGAAATCATAAATGTATCTGAATTAGTTAAAATAAAAATATGATACAACTCCTACTGAGATGTAACGTACGAGTTTTAACGAAAAATAACAAACAAATGTTCAAAATACAGATTTTGTGCCAACTAATTCGATATCATCCTGCCACTAATTAAATATGTATAAAAACAATTATATGGACGGATACATAATTATTAAGAATTATATAAAATTAAATTAATGTTGAACAAATATGTTAATAAAAACAGAATATCGCAAAATAAATGTTGGCACTGCTAGATAGGTAAAATAAATGTGTAAATTAGACGAGATATGAAAAATATTATCTATGTATGAACAAAAAGTACTTGTATCAAGAGGTGTCTAATTGTGTAACTTCAATGCCTATGACTATTGCTTTTAGTTTCACATACACGTCCATAGCTGAGGAAAAGGAAACGTAACTGTTTTATTAGCCAGCAATGGACTTGCACATATTGCCATATTGAAAGCGAGCGTGACTGAGATTAAGTTATACAATTAGGCTACCGAAAATTTTACTGCTTGAGTTAATTCCTATGTACATAAATTCGGCGTTAATTATTAAATAATCATTGTGAAATGTCGGACACACCATACTATACAAGGTGTTCACTTTGATATTTTATAACTCTTGGGTTATATTCTGAATTTCTGACATCAAAAAGAAATCAAAATTAAAAAAAAACTGGGTTAATATAAGTAAAACTTCAATCATTCGTCACTGCATCAGACTTAATGAAGCATTTTAAAGTATTTTCACTAAAAACACGAACTTTAAAAATCTCAAGCCAAATCTTACGATATCTCACTAAGGAGGGAGAGAAGGTCGAAAAATCGCCAAAATCACCTCACGTAGTTAATGGACGCCCCCAAAGGAAAATAGGTCGAAATAAGAGTTTTTTTTGCCTTCCGATAGAAATCCCTCACTAAACAAGGTTTGTATGGGAAAGCGAATAAAAACTCGTTATTTCGACTCACGTTTCCTGGACTTTTTGATTTCTTTTTGGTGACAGAATATAACCCTAGAGTTATGTGATATCAATGGGGACACGTTGTATAGCCGACGATATCATTTAGTTTTGTAAATAATCACGGTTACTGGTAAAGTATCCGATTTGAAAAGGAAATTTTGATTTCGTTGTAAATTATAATTTTTTGAGAATATTTCTAAGACTGTATCTTATCATTTGACGGAAATGATAAGTAACATTTACTATGTAAAATAAATAAAAAAGGCATTAAAATTCGTTGTTTCATTTTAAGTACTACAACAAGTTAAAGTGATTGATTAACTGACATCTAGTGTGGCACTAGATGTTAGAAACATTTCATTCATGAACATTTAGTTTCAAAAGTCCTAGGTTCGAATCCTGTAATAATAAGACTATATGAAGTAGGTAGCAGTCATAAATAACAAAATAAATACTTAAATAAATTTTATTAAACTTATTTGTACAATAATATACAATATCATACATTCCTTATCAAGTCACAAACAGTGTCTAAACTAAATTTTTATACACAAATTAATGTACAGTCTTACCAATATTATTCATACATTTTCCATCAAAAAACATGTTAATTATTTCAATTACATAATTAAGTTTTCGGCCTATTTTTAATAGTGCTAATAGCACTATCAAATATAGGCCGAAATTCATTCTATAATCGTTCCCTGAATACAACGCAATTTAGAAAATTGCTAGTCTAAAATCCCTTTACAAATTCGTATCTTCAAAGATACATGTAGAAAATCTATGAAGAGCTATTAAAAATATTGTTAAACACAAGTTTGAAAAACGCAAATATAATCAAGCTATAAAAACATAAAACTCTTGATTTAAAAAAAACTTAAAAATTCAGTGCCCGGAGCCGAAATGTGTTTTTCTGACATGATTACATACATATTACACATTTACAAATGATTTGATGCAGACAATCTTAACATTTCATTTACATACCACATTTCTTTATAAAATACACAATATCACAATTTTTATAGCCTTAATAAAGACAAAATCATAACTAAAATAATATTATTGTACCCAGCACAATGTCTAAAATAATATATACAGTTAAATAGGTAAATCAGACTAGTGACAACAGTAATTAAATATTATTACCTTATCAAAATATAATTAAATAGTTACTTACCTTCAAAAATATGTTTGTCTAAAACATGGTAAGTACCTTATTCAGTCTAAAATTGAGAAATCTTCGAAAAATGTTCAGAAGTCAAAGGAATACATTGTCATCAATTATTTTTTCCAACTTATAATAAAGGTCATTATAACATATTATTTACTAACACTCTGTTTACACTTTTCGAGAAATAGACATAACTCAATAATAAGAATATCGTACAACGACCTGTCACTATTTGTATCTAGTTATATCAGGTCAATGAACTAAATTTTCTTTAGTATTCACGTAAATATATTTAAAAAAAACAGTACTCTATCATTACTATGGAGGTATACACACTAGGCTTAAATATTCTCTGGCAGATCGAAATATTTTTTGAGGTAAGTTTAAAGCTAAATAAGTTGTTTTACTAAAAAGTAAGTACCAATATTCAGTCAGTCAAAATAATTGTGAAATACTTAATTTCTCTTTTGATCGAAATTCAATATATTATTTTTACGCTCAGTACCTTTACGGGTATCAATAAGGGAGTCTCTAAGCTAGGTATATAAACATACCAAGTCCTTAAATCGAAAAGTAAATGTCAAATACCTTTCTTCTTCACTGAGAACTGCTCACCAAGCATTTTCATGACCTCAGCGTGAGTTCTACCAGTTTTCAAAGTACCATAGTTCTCTTTGACGAATAAAGCAAATTCGTTCATTTCCCCCTTTCGGGCCGGAGTTGTGACAATAGCGCCATCTTTAGTTTTCTTGTTGAGTTGTATCTCGAAAGTGCCGCGACAGTAGCCGCAAGCTTTCTTGGTGATGTCTATGGATTTTGAGTGGCGGGGTATGCTGGAAATTGATCAAAGGAAATTCTTTATTTGCATTATCTAAGTAGGGTTATTATTGGCACCCTAAAGTTTAGCTCGAAAAACAAGGAAAAAATAGATTTACTCATGTTCAGTATGCATTCAAATGAGAAATACTATTATTATATTGTATAAAATTGGCACTTAGTGTTGCCATTGAAGTTTAACTCTAGGGTGCCAATAATAGGATGGGTGCCACTGCCAACAATAAGGGCATTTATTGTTGGCACCCATCTGGCACCAATATACAGAAGAAAAAAAATGGGCACTACATGGAAACTACCTTAAATCCTTTAGTAAGCTCATTTTACTGAATCATTTAAAAAGCTTAATATAAATTTTGTGCACTAGTCATAAACTAACATCGGTTTAAAAATAGTTTTATTTTGTATGTAGGTACAGAGCATTAGATATTTTACGGTAAAGTTGACTTCTTAGCTTATGACTATGATACAGTACTTTTAGGTAGGTATCTGATGTAATTTACCTGTATCCACATTTGGTACACTTGTAGCAGTATTTGTAGTGAATCTGCAGGTCGTGGCATCGGGATATCTCGCCCAACTCGGGGTATTTCCGTAAAGCATGCGTGGCCCTGGAATAAATTGTACACTTTAAATAAAGATTAATAAAATTATCCTTGCGATTCGATCAGAAAATTATCTCACCCAAGGAAATTTTAATTAGGTAACTTTTGTTAAGGATTCAAGATAAAAGGCATGGTAAAAGCAGGTATTTTGGTGGTATTAACTTAATTTGGTGATATTATTTTAACAAAATATCACCCTGGCCACAGCCGTCTCTATCGAATTCTACAAGCCGTGCGCATAAAGTTGGCAACGTCGCATTTCTCGTTTTAAGTGAACCGATTTGACACCGTTTTGACAGTAAATCTAGAGTACTGAATCCTATGGAGATGGCATATCGTCTATAGATGTACAAATAAATAAAATTGGAGTGTCTGTTTGTAACATTAAAATAACCGCTTTTTACTACGTGCTTATGATTATATATACGGTACATATACCAAAATGACGTTTTACAATTTTTGTCTGTCTGTCTGTTTATTCCGGCTAATCTCTGAAACGGCTGGACCGATTTTGACGGGACTTTCATTGGCAGGTAGCTGATGTAAAAGAAGTAACTTAGGCTACTTTTTATCCGGGAAAAATATTTCATTCCCTCGGGATAACGTCATGTAGTCCACGCGGGCGAAGCCGTGGGCGGAAAGCTATTTGTTTTATATGAACTATCCGTTATACAAATATAAGCTAAATCGACATTGTACTCATATACCTGTAGCCATCTTGTTCTATCTTACCTCCAATACTCCATGTAAAAAGAGACAGCAATATATTTATTCGACCTATTTTTGGCAACATTAAAACGTGACGTCATAGTAATGCATGATTGAGGCCCGTCGCCATTTTTGTTTCTCTGTATGTGTAGGCATGCCTCACTTTTTCGTAGGTATGCCATATCCATAGGATTCGTACTCAGAGGAGTAAACCGGTTCACAGCAATGTTGCCGTTCCGTATCATAGCATGGCTTGTAGAAGACGATAGAGAAGGCTGTGCCCTGGCCTATGAAACCACATTCACGAAACAACTGCCGCCAAGCTGAAATTATTGTTAAGATCTGATTGGTGAATATGTCGCAGGGATATTGTCAAAGTCGTGATATTATAATTCCAGTAGTGAAATTATAATTTCTTGTGATATTATAATTCCACTACTTAAATTATGAATAGACAGTACGAGACAGTATGCACACGCTGCGAGCTCACGAATTTGCCTCGTAAAAGTCCTGTACTCCTCGGAAGTCCTGTAGAACACGTGATAGTTAAATTACGTGGTTATTTTTTTTGTGAAAGAATCCATAAGTTGTATTGATACAAAAAAAAAAATAACCACGAAATTTAAGGCGATTATATATATATCGCCTTAAATTTCTAACCTATCACGTGTTATATATGACTTCCGAGGCTCGCAGCCGTGTGCATACTGTCTCGTACTTAATATCACGAAAAATTATAATTTCACTAGTGGAATTATAATATCACGACTTTGACAAAATCCCTGCGACAAATATATACATAAACTGAATATATCGCGAGCATCTACCTGCACTTAAGTATGTTATTACTTAATACTCACTACTTTTCACGAAAAACTACGATGAAAAATAATGGCGGTCGTAGAGAGGCTAGTACTTACCATTTCTTCCACAACGGTCCATGGCCTGCTCTCAGCTCGCCGTCTATGAGCCAAGTGGCTGCGTGACACAGTTCATGAATGAGGGTATCACGCAATCTTTGGGGATTGTCTACCACCTGTGGAAAGATTAAAAAATAAGACTATAACTTCTTACTCCCATCAATTTTCATACTTACTTTGCATGAATTATCAGAAACAACTCATATATCAACTAATATCACACGTTTAGATTTTTTTATTAGCAAAAGTATTCTATTTTAATGTAAAATAAGTGCGTAAATCTAATGGCACGTTTACACAAGCACCTCCTGTCAATCGCTGCCAAATATGACGTCATGACTACATTAAGCAACTTATGGACGATGGCAAAATGTCAAAATGTAGCAACCTGCTGCTAAAATAAAATAAATAAAATAAAATACGGCCAAACAATACCATGCAGCAAAGCAACATCGACCGTCTTAATTGCTCCAGATTGCTAAAAAAATTGCTCGAACTGTACTGAAAGCACGAACAACTCTCGTCATCCGTCATCTCCTTACTCATCACTATTTTTGCCAATCAAGCCAAATATTTATAGCCACGTTAAATATTCTTACCTTCGTGGACAGTTTGATGCTAGATGTGCGCCTGCGCTCACCTTTGGAGTTTTTGAGCAACCTGTTTGTCGTTGTGCTGTAAAGTATAACAAGTTGTGAAAAATCATAATACTACGCGTTCGCTTCGAGTTGGCCGCGCCCTCTCTCCCCGCCTCACCGCACCGCGCTCCTAAACAGACCTTATGACGACGAAATAAGGTCTATTACGTCTATTACGTTCAGACCTTAAGCAGGCGTCTGTCACTCGATGTACTTGCGCGCAAATCTCGCCCGCACCGCATCCATAAAAATTAGGTCCGCAAAAGAGCTAGAATATGTGCGATAAAAAGAGATGCAACGAGTGGCCGTTCGTAATTTGCGACGTACAAGCTGAATTTCACTTTATTGCGTTATAGCTAGAGTTGCTATTTATTTAAATGGCTTAGCGGAGTGCAGTATCTGTTGTAGTAACTATTAAGTAATCTGTGCCTTAAGGCTCATTTACGCCGAAGAAACACTGTGCGACATTGCCACATGATGCTACATATTGTGGCGTAACCGCGTACGTCATCTTGTGGTATGATACAATACATTCCAACATTTGCGGCATGCGACATGCGGCAGCCTATGCCAAAAATATCGCATGGAATCCATCGTATTTGGATACAAGCTGCGACAGTCTACCACATGACGCAAGGTGTTGCCATGCCGCACGACTCTTGCCACAATGTACGCGACATTTTTAATTTTGTAGCATGCGGCCTTGTGGCATGCAATATCGCACAGTGTTGCTCCAGCGTAAAACAGCCTTTATACCTATTACGGTGACGTTATAGACGTAATAGACCTTAATTAATTATTAAGGCGATACTCGGAAAATTTTTGCTGAAGCGAGATAGCAATGAGAAAACGTCGCGCGCGGGAGCGAGACCGATCTTGCAGATTCGGCTAAAAAAACACAAAATCACTGAGAATTAAAAAACTACAGCGATTTTAAAAAAATGCTTACATACGATCCTAAATATTATTAGTGTCCACTAATTAAACCAATTTCCAATATTGTAAGTAACCCCATTTACGAATAATCTTGAAGTTTCGTATTTTTTAGAGGTCTTTTCGAAAAGAAAAAGTGTCGAGGCAAAATCATAAAATCGTGTTTTTGAAACTATACGATTCTAGATAAAGGTATGAAGAAATATATCTTAATACCAGATTTGTAACAACTGTAACCGTCCTATAGTTTTAAATCAAAAAGTCTATACTTTTTCCGAGTAGCGCCTTAACAGACCTTATTACGTCGTTATAAGGTCTGTTTAGTAAGGAGTGCGGTGTAGTGAGGCGGGCAGAGAGTTAGCGGCCATCTCGAAGAGAACGCGTAGTAGGAATATTAAAGGAAATATTGTGATAGTAAAACTTCACAAGCCCTGTAAATAATTTTCAGGCACTCCCAGGAACCCGGCCCGATGCTCTGATCAACTTAATTACGCTACTAAAAGGCTTACATGACTCGTCGAATTTAGATATTAATTTTTAACGCATAGGCCAGCGTTAAAAAGCGTCTATAAGCCCAGGCCTGATTCCTGAATGCTGTAGTTTTTTTTAAATCTATGAATTCCATTATTATCTATACTACTTATCTATACTTATATATTATAAAGAGGAAAGATTTGATTGTTTGTTAGTTTGTTTGCATCGAATAGGCTCCGAAACTACTGGACCGATTTAGAAAATTCTTTGACCATTAGAAAGCTACAGTCTTCCCGAGTGACATAGGCTATATTTTATCCCGATATTCCCACAGGAACGGGTACCACGCGGGTGAAACCGCGAGGATCCTCTAGTTTTTACTAAAATCAAAGACATAGTTTTCAAACTGACTGAATTTCTGAGAATTTGAATAAAATGCAAAATACTATAAACTAAAAATAACAAAAAACCATTACTAAAACAATTATTATTCTAAAATCTTACCCTGCAGTACTCCTCAGTTTAGCGTCCCACAATATAGGCATATCCTCTTCCAGCGCATTTTCAAACACTTCCTTGTTAAATTCTACGTACAATCTACGAGAGAGTTGCTCGCGGAGTGACTTGTAGTTGTCTCTGTATTGGAACGCTTCAGGGTGGCAACGCCAAGATGGTACATTATCTATGAAGGTAAAATAATTATCATCAGTTACAGTCTGTTCGTCGAGAGTTGATAAAGTCAAGGTTTCTTAATTCATTCCAGCCCGCTAATTGTTTAAAAAGAAAATGGAGAACGTTAGGTCCGCGATTGACAACAACTGCGTGCCTCGTAGGTACCACGAAACACTGCGAAAGCGAGAGGTAAGCGACGGGCGTCATACAGTTTGCGATAATTAAGCGATAGTTACGCTATTCAGAGAATACACATTTATAAATACGAGTTTAGCAGTCTGTCTTAATTTTTAATGTAGGTAGTTACAAAAACTATAATTCTTCTCTTAGGAAAAAGTTGTAAAAAAAGACAGCCAAGAGTGAATAAAACTTAGATTTAGTTTAGTTTAAATAACAAACTTACAGTTTTTTTACTAAAATAAGAATATTAAAGTGTTTCTTACCAGCTAATGATCCAACAAAAGTCAGTCTTCTCACAGCAGCATCATTATTGAGAGAAACCGATACATTTTCTATCTTTTTCACCAAACTACTGACATCTCGTTCATGTACAGACTTATTTATAAATCCTTCAACATCTTTGTTCATTATCGCTACGAGCTCAGTAACAGATGTTTTGCTATTAACTTTAGTTTTTTTCGTAGTACTATTTACATTTCTTTTAACAACTGTCTTTGTTTTCGGTATTTCAGGAGTATGTGGAACTTTTTCAGTGTACAATTTCTTTTTAGATTTCTTTTCCGTATCACCAAAGTTGCTTACATTTCTTTTAATATCAGAACTTGTCAAATAAAGTTCCTTGTTACGTTTTAAGTCTTGTTGAATATTCTCTTTGTCACTACCGTCATCGTCAAATAATTTCTTTGTAATGCCATTAAAGTTCTCATAATGTTTGGATAGGGTTTTGAAGAGTTTGGGAATAGATTTCCATTGTTCTCCATATAAGTCGTTTAGTAGTTTCTTTTGGGAGTGCTGTATTTTTTTTATTGAGCATTCTTCTAGTGATTCGTTGGCGATTTCTTTGGGTGTTGATGGAAGGTTTTCATAGCGAGGGGAAGCACATATTATGCTTTGCGCTGGTGACCAGCCACCTATACTTGGTCTTGATTCTTTTGCTCGTGCTGGTGAAATATCTTCTTCCATGGATCTATTTATTGAAACCTGTAAACATAATTCAAGTACTGTATGCAAACTGTAGGCACCCATAGGGAAACTGAAAGGTTAAGTACCTAGTATAAAAAACAATAAAAGCAAATGCTTACATTTCCGTATTTACTAGGCTCAGGTTCTTTCAGCACAATTTCAGGCAGAGAATCATTGGAATCACAGGAGTCATTTATCACTATTGGGGAATAAATCTTCGGAGTTGATTGCACCTGAAAACAGAAATGAATAGACATTTTTTTTTACTTAGTGCGAAAATCTAGGAAATAAATAAAAGCTAAGTAAGTACTTACACTTTTGGGAAAATCTGTCTTTAGCCTCTCAAACGATTCTTCTAGTATTATAACATCTGAACTACGATTCGGTTTAGCATCTTCGTCTTTCAATAGTCTATTTTTCTTCAGGGACAGTTTTAAAAACCCTGAAAATAATACCAGACACTTTCAAATAGACAAGTTCTAAGAAGTTATTAACACCACGACAAATTTAATACGTACGGTTGGTCTGAGATTTTTTCTTGTCCATGTTGATGATGTTGCTAATTTTGATTAAATCATATATATTAAAATAATTTACGTTTTATTCGAATAAAATATTTAGCCACCGTGTGTAACCGTTAAAATCTTGTTGAATTGACAAGTTTGACAACCATTTGACAACATTGACTGTCTTTGACGTTTATTTATTGTGTTGCGTTTTGTGCGTGCAGGGGTGCGTTCTGTGGCTTCGCTCGAGTGCACTCGAGCGCACTCCGGTGCGCGCTCTAGCCGTTCCGTGGCTTGGTGAAATTTTACTCTGACAGCTGTCAGAGTGTAGTTTCACCCTCAGAACAATAACTAAAGCTATAGAAACCGTACTAAAATAAAAACTGTGTATCAGCTATCGTACTCACTTTAAGTAATTCAGCATACATGAGTAAGCTGTAACTTAACTTTCCTTACAAATCGTTTAACTTTCCTAGTAAACCTCTCCTTTGAAACGGGTACTTTTCCAGACAACTTAAAATGCTCTATAATTAAACCATTGCATAAAAAAGGAAGCGTATGCGATGTAGAGAACTATAGACCAATAACTATTATATCTATATTCGCTAAAATATTTGAAAAGGCGATGCATGAAAAGCTCTTATCTTTTCTGACACTGATCACGCACAAATGTGGTGACCATCTACTGTGTTCCACAGTTTATTGAAACGAAGGTTTCTCATGCAAAATTAAGTTACTTAAAAGCTAGGCCTACCTTAACTTAGAGAATACTGTCCGTAATCCAGGGGGGCTGATGTCTGTCTCGCCGGCGCGCGCGCGCCTGGCCAAGATCTTCAGTCAACCCCGATGGGAAACTGTTATAGCTAACACTCTTATAACTACACAATGCCCTAATAGGCAGCTAAAACTTTCCCGGCGCTTTTCAAAGCGAACACACACGGGTCACAGGTGGCGAACTGAGCGCGAGTTGCGCGGACGGTGGTTGGCGGCGCACTGGCGATCCTACACCGGCCGGCCGAGCGCATTGTCTCGTGACCTTGACAATGACAACGACTGCTCGCAGCGCGGCGCGAACATCCCCCCGTCCCGGACAGTAACAAACTGTCCGCCAACTCAATCTAAGGGCAGGCGAGAGAGGGTAGCGATCGCTCGCTTCAAAACAGAGTCCCCCACCAGGACCTCGGCAAACCTGGGCACACCATCCGACCCCGGATGAAGCTGAACAATGCGTCCTAAACGCCAGCGGAGGGGCGGCAGGTTTGGATCCTTTACCAACACGAGATCTCCGGTCTTGGGTGGGGTCGTCCTATCCGACCACTTAACGCGTTGCTGCAAAATGTGCAAATACTCCAGATGCCAACGGCGCCAAAAACTCTGCGTAAGCTGCTGGAGCAATTCAAATCGCGAGAGCCGTCCGGAGGGCACTTCGGAATAAGGATATTCCGGCAAGGCGTTAAGCGGTCTGCCAATCAAAAAATGGCCCGGCGTAAGGGCCTCTAAATCATTCGCGTCCGAAGACAACGGACACAACGGACGCGAGTTGAGGACCGCCTCAACCTTACAAAATACGGTCGCGAGTTCCTCAAACGTGAGGACCGTCTCCCCAATAACGCGACGAAGGTGAGTTTTAGCGGCCTTTACAGTTGCTTCAAAAATCCCTCCCCAGTGGGGGCAGGATGGCGGGGAGTACTGCCATCGTACCCCTCTGCGAGAGAGTGTGGATCCGATCTCAAAATTATTCCTATCCAAAAATTCACAAACTTCCTTTAAATACCTATCGGTGCCCTTGAAATTGGTTCCACAATCGGACCTTATTAACGACGGCATTCCGCGGCGAGACACAAAACGATTCAACGTGGCTACAAAGGCTTCTGTGGTGAGGGCACCAACCACCTCCAGGTGGACCGCTTTAGTGGCCAAACAAACAAATACACACAAGTAAGCCTTTTCCGTTCTAGCATTACGAAGCCGCGATGTCTTAACGGTAAATGGCCCCGCAAAATCCGTTCCAACTCCTGAGAAGGGCATCGATTCGTTCACTCGATCGGCAGGCAAATCACCCATCTGGGGCTGCATCGTATCGGCGCGCAAACGATAACACGGGAGACAACGAAAAATAACGGATCGGATTATTCTCCGCGCTGACAAAATCCAGAACTCTCGTTGGAGGAGCGCGGTCAAGGCATTACAACCGGCATGAGCATTCTTTACATGTCGGTCTGTAATCAACAGTCTAACTAACGGTCCATCCTTGGGGAGCAACAAAGGGTGGCGTGATCCGTACGGCAGGTTGGCATGTCTGAGCCTACCTCCGACACGCAGCAATCCGGTACTGTCCAAGAAGGGATTCAACCGCACCAAGGGTCCCTTCAACTTGGACTTACTTGAGCGCAGGGCTTTCAGCTCCGGTTCAAACTCTCGCTGTTGCGTCACTCGCAACCAATGCAACAGGGCGTCTTGCCGCTCTTGTGGGGCGAGGACCGGAGACAACGATTTCTCCTGAGGCTGGCGACAATTTCGCACAAAGCGCCTCATCCAAGCAGTCACGCCGAGCAACTTATCAAGAGAACTGTAGCGGTCTAACAAAAACTCCATCTGCGGAGCAGCCACCGTCTCCACGGCGTGAACACGCATGCCTAGGTCTGGGACTCTGGCCACAGCCGGGGTGGCAGGCCATGAGCGCTCAGGCCGTAACAACCATGATGGACTCCACCATAGGTGGTGGTCCACTAACTCAGGCGCCTCGCAGCCGCGGGAGGCACAATCTGCGGGGTTCAATTCGCCCGGTACGTGGCGCCAAATCAACGGGGCCTTTGAAGTCTGAATTTGTGAGACCCGGTTGGCCACAAAAACCTCAAGGGTGTGGACGGAACTCTTCAGCCAACAAAGGACGACCTGGCTGTCAGACCACGCAAATATCGACTCCAAGTCGACACCGTTTCCCAAGGTGTCGGCAACATGATTGAGTAGCCGTACTAAGAGAGTGGCGCCGGACAACTCCAACTTCGGAATGGTTAGCCTAGTCCGAAGTGGGGCGACCTTACTCTTGGCCGTAACTAAGTGTACGGCGACAACGCCTGCTGCATCCACCGTTCGGATGTAAACGGCTGCCGCGTATCCGCTTTCGGACGCGTCACAAAAGCCGTGCAGGGAGGCTTTAAACTTTCCCGAAGGCAGCATTTGCCTCGGTATACAAACCCGATTGACGTCGGGTAGGGATGACACGAACCTCACCCACTCTCGTAGGAGGCTACCAGAGAGGGGCTCATCCCATGACAATTCCGCAGCCCAGAGCTCCTGTAGGAAGCACTTCATCGAAAACACTACAGGGCTGAGCCAACCGTTCGGATCAAAGGTACGGGCTACCGTGGACAGCACCGTGCGTTTAGTCCAGACCTTTGGGTCTGGCAGTTCTAATCTATATGTGAACAAATCCGGGACTGGTCGATACTGGACTCCCAAAACAGACAGCATGTCTGGAGTCTCCGGATTTTCAAAGAGGAGCGGCTCTTGCTGGTGGTCCTTAGGCAAATCTGCCAATAGGTCCGGTGAGTTAGACAGCCACTTCCGCAACTCATAGCCACCAGCCCTCAAGAGCGCAATCAGCTCATCACGTAAGACGAGAGCCTCATCTAAGCTCGAGGCCCCCGTGCAGATATCGTCGACAAATAAGGCCCCCCCCTCAATAAGAGCAGATGCCCGGGGATAGCGTAGCCGTTCGCGCTCTGCGAGCTCCAAAAGCGAACGGATCGCCACAAAGGGGCTCGACCGCAAACCATAAGTGTTGGTGTTCAGCTCGTAAGCCAACATCGGATCCTGGGGATCCTCACGCCAAAGGATGAGCTGGTATCGTCTATCCTCCGGGTGAATCACGGTCTGTCTGAACATCATGCGGATATCGGCCACAAAGACGACAGCGTGCCGGCGGAAGTTGGTCAAAACATCACAGACATCGTGATGCAACTTCGGCCCCGCATGCAGACACTGATTCAACGACACTCCGGTTGACGTGGGCGCTGAACCATCAAATACCACGCGGATCTTCCCATTGGAAGTCTTCAAAACAGCGTGGTGTGGCAGGAAGTAATGTTCCACATTACGCCAGTCCAACTGCGAGATGGACATGTGCCCAAGGTCCAAATACTCCCGCATGAAGTCTATATACTTCTCCTTGAATGCGGGATCCCTGGCCATCCTACGCTCCATGGACAACAATCTCTTCTCGGCCATCGGTCGGGAGCTCCCTAAAGGAGGGCGAACCGCCAAGAAGGGCAAGCGGGTAATCAAGCGACCCGAGAGGAGGCGCCCAGTGTTGTTCTGGTAGAACAATTCGCACTCCTCGGCTAACGGATCCAACCGCTTGGCAGTGGGAGGTTCCTCCACCTCCCAAAACTTTTGGAGAACGTCGGACAAAGTAGAACCGACAATGGTCTGGCGGTCTACCGACGGGGTCTCTGGTGTCTGTGGTACCTTTCCCATCACCACATGACCCAGCGACGAGGACAAGGCGACAAGATCGGCTGTCTGCAAAACTCGCTTGCTTCCACACAGTACACGACCGAGGACATCCGCACCAATCAACAAGTGTATTGGGCCCGGTCGGTGGAAGGAAGGATCAGCCAAAGCCAGTCCAGACGTCAGCTTAATCGTGGATGGCGGCACTCGTACTTGCGGGAGTGGTCCAACCACCTTATCAAAAACTATCGCCGAAGCACCGATCTTCGGCCTTGGCGCGAAGTGGGGGGAGAAGGAGAACTCAACTCGACCAATCGGATCAGGGATCCGCGAGTCTCCCACCCCCCGTACCGCTTCGTGATGCGGCACAAGCAAAAGACCCAGCTGTCGGACAAGCCACCTGGACATTATGCACCCCTGGGCACCTGAGTCCAAAAGGGCACGCACCGTTACAACATTGCCCTTAGGTCCCCAAACATTCACGGAGGCTGTTGGCAACAGCACAAGCTCCGGAGGGGTGGTTGGGTCCGACAGGGGCGCCATTAAAAATTTTGGGGGGGTACTTGTCCCCCTCGCGCCTGAGTCGGCGCGCCAAATGTGGGACGCTCGTACCGGGCGAGCGGGTCCCAATCGGGTACATACTGGCCCCGACCAACAGCACTCCTAGGTGCAGGGTAATACCCGTGTGGGGCGTGCCTCGGTACATAGTACCCCAATCGAGGCCTCTCCATTAGGGGGGGGGAGTAGCAAATAGGGCCCGTGCCCATCGCCACCGTGGCGTACTCTTGTGGTACCCCCCTACCCCCGCCCGTGGCGGGGGCGTCTCTCCTATAGTTCCCCCTCTCCGGGGGGGACTGAACGGGGGGGCTAAGCCCCGCCGAATCTCTAGGGGACCGGTTCCGGGCTGCCGGGCCCCCGCCCGTGCGCGAGGAATTCGAACCCCGGTCGCTCCCGGCGTCCTTGCGGTCCAAACAAAGGAGGGGGTGATGCCTCCCTCCGCAAAGACGACAATCCTCTGTCTGGGGACACGCCGACTGCATGTGTCCCCCCAAACACCTATAGCACCATTGGCGCTGTCTTGCGACGGCCCTCCGTCCCTCTGGGCGGAGGCCTCTAAATTTGGCACATTCGTGCACCACGTGCCTATCTCCCCTGCAATACCTGCACCGCTCACTCGGTGCGGGGGGAGGGGACTGCTGGAAGGCAGCATATCGATTGGTCGGGCGACGGGGCTGTTCCCTCGCCGCCACCATACGACCAACACCTGGAACCGGGGCGGGCTCCAGGTGGTCCGTCACCCTACATTCGTCCTCCAAAAAACGAAGGAGGTCCGCGAAGGGCGGGAGATACGAGGCGCTGTCGCCTCCGTACCTCTGCTCGAAACGCCCCTTCATTTCAGCGGGCAATTTGGCGAGGACTATGTGCAGCAGTACAAAGGACCACTGATCCACCGGCAGGTCCAATCGCCTTAGGGAGTTGACCGCTGACAGTAGCGGGTTCAGCAACTCCCTCCGTAACAGGTGTACCCGCGTGATTCGCGGGAGGGCCAAAATCGTGGCCACGTGGGTGTCCGCCAGTAACCGGACATTCTGGTACCTGCTAACCAGAAGCTGGCGAGCCACCTGGTAGTTGTCGTCGCTGATGAGCAGGTGCTGGATTACCGAGCTGGCCTCTCCTCGCAGGGAGGAGCGCAAATAGGCCAACTTCTCGCTAGGGGATAAGTCCCGTCGTGAATCCACCAAACTGTCAAACAAATTAATGAAGCCCATCCAGGCTGACAGATCCCCATTAAAAGTGGGAATCTCCAAGGTAGGCAATCGGCCTAGCAACGCCGTCGGGGTAGGTTTGACCTCCCCGCTCAAAACCGGCTCCCCCTTCCGAACAGCCAGGGCCCTCTCAGCCGCCTCCGTGAACTGGTCAGCCAGCTCATAGGCCTGGGCTACATCCTGCTCCAGCTGTTCCGACACGGCATCATCAGCTGGGGGGTTTTCCAAGTAATACGCGCGACACTCCATGGCGTGGCGCTCCAGGTCTTGCAGCCGAGCTGCCAGCCCGCCATACCGAGCTAGCAACGCGCCTACCCGGTCGGCTCGGTCTATTAATGTGACCGCACAAGCAAGCCAACGCAAAACTCCTTGGATGCCAGCCCTGGATACGGAGGTCGGATTCGTAGGAGCCATTTATAATCCGTTGAATAAACAAGCAAACAAAGAAATATAGAAGTGGCAAACATCAACAAAAAAAACAATAGAAATAGGTCGCGTCACGATAATATAAAACACAATTAAAATTCGGACGACATACACGGACCCTACTATTTTCATAAATTATTAACAACTTACCAATTTCAAGGGCTAACAATATAACGGTATAAACAAAACGTATAGGATTAACGGTATGGCATACCTCGCAAATCAACTACTAAACCGTTATCAACAAACGAAAACAAAACTATTTTTAATAATAATACTCGTAATTTAATACTACTAATAATTAAAACTAGTTCCACTTTTTTAACTAGGCAAGCGGACTCGGAACAAACACTAGTATGTGGTACTAATAAACAACACTTTCGAACGAAACTATTCGTCAAATAAATCCGGACACACAAAAAAAAATATACACATCTAGGCGAGTAAACTCGTATCAAATCACTAGTATGTGGTACTAATAAACACACTTTCGAACGAACTATTCGTCAAATAAATCCGGACACACAAAAAAAATATACACATCTAGGCGAGTAAACTCGTATCAAAACACTAGTATGTGACAACAATTATATAAGTGTCTATCTATTATCGGATCCACCAAGTGAGAAACATTCGCTTCGAGAATTTACTAGAACAATTTCTTAGTACTTCAATCGTCTCGGCATACCCTCGAGATTTCAACAAAAAAAAATAATTTTTAGGTACGCTTTTTAGGTACGCTTTTTATTTTTACTATGAAATTTTATGTACCTAGTTAATTTTAATATGAAAATTAACTAATTATATCAACTAGGTACGCTCTGCTACCAAAAATATGATCACGCACAAATGTGGTGACCATCTACTGTGTTCCACAGTTTATTGAAACGAAGGTTTCTCATGCAAAATTAAGTTACTTAAAAGCTAGGCCTACCTTAACTTAGAGAATACTGTCCGTAATCCAGGGGGGCTGATGTCTGTCTCGCCGGCGCGCGCGCGCCTGGCCAAGATCTTCAGTCAACCCCGATGGGAAACTGTTATAGCTAACACTCTTATAACTACACAATGCCCTAATAGGCAGCTAAAACTTTCCCGGCGCTTTTCAAAGCGAACACACACGGGTCACAGGTGGCGAACTGAGCGCGAGTTGCGCGGACGGTGGTTGGCGGCGCACTGGCGATCCTACACCGGCCGGCCGAGCGCATTGTCTCGTGACCTTGACAATGACAACGACTGCTCGCAGCGCGGCGCGAACAGACACACCACAACATTTTACAAAAAAATCAATATGGCTTCCAAAAAAACAAAAGCACTGTCCACGCGGCTTTCCATCTAGTAAACAGCGTTTTACATGATATAAATATAAAAAAGAAAACTTCAGTGCTGTTCCTTGATATGTCTTCAGCATTTGATATGGTGGATCATAACATGCTTTTAGGAAAGCTAGAACGCTATGGCGTGAGAGGACCAGCATATGACTGGTTTCGCTCATATTTAAAAAATAGATACCAATGTGTGGAAATTGACTACCTAGATGATAAAAATAATACTATGACAGTTAGATCGGACTTTAAGCAAAATCTTCATGGAGTTCCTCAAGGTAGCGTTATCTCGCCTCTACTATTTTTACTCTATGTTAACGACATTGTTTTTGTTACTAACCATGAAACTATACTGTTTGCCGATGATATATCGTTAATAGTTGCATCAGATTCTGAAGCCCCTGTGGCTCAACATGAAGCGGATATAATAAAAACTCTGACATTAATTACAAATTGGTTACAAAATAATAATCTCATAATTAATTTATCCAAGACATGCCTTATTAATTTTAATAATTTCAAAGATCATTGTATTGACTTACATTTTAACGGACAAACTCTTCGGACGGCTGAGCATGTGACATTTTTGGGTATAATTATTGATTCAAAATTGGACTGGAAAGAGCACATCGAAAAAGTATGTAACAAGCTAAATAGATTTGCATATGCTCTCTATACATTAAGCAAGGTAGCGTGTAGAAATACAGCACTAACCACGTATTTTGCGTATGTCGAATCAGTATTGAGATACGGGCTAATAATGTGGGGTAATAGCGTGGAAAACAAAAAGGCGTTCATTGCACAAAAAAGATGTGTACGCGCAATATGTCACATAGCTCCGGATGAATCCTGTCGACCTTACTTTAGACTTTTAAATATACTCCCATTGCCATGTATTTATATTCTTGAAGTGGCTATTTTTACATACGCGAATCGAAATAAGTTTGCCAAGTCTGGGGATTTAACTTGTAGAAGTAACAGAGACCCTAACAGATTAGTATTAGACACAGTGCCTAAAACCACGCGTTTCTTGAAAAACTGCTACGCTATGTGTATAACCATTTTCAACAGTATTCCATGCGAAATAAAATGTTTGCCAATGAGAAAATTTAAAAGCGTACTACGTCAGTGGCTAGTCGAAAATACATTTTACTCGGTGGAGGAATTTCTGAAACGTAAAGACTAATAACATGGCTATAATGACAGAATTAAATTATATTATGGTAGATGCATAGATCCAATTTGACGAATTATTAGATAATGTGTAAAACTTGGTTGTGCTAGGACATAAGTGACTTTTATTCTATATTACTAACTCTGTTGTACCCTATTTAGTGCAAATAAAGTTATTATGAATTATGAATTAATTATTATTAAGAGTGAAATAGACAATCTTTGTGAGTTTCTATTGTTTCTGTCATTGTCACAAGCTCGTAAAGTACAAATGTCAAATGGTTCTAATTGATTGTAATATAATACTACCAAAATAAAAATACGTCTTTGTTGAGAACGTAGCTTCTGAGGTATGACCAATTTAATACGAACGTATTACAATGGTCGAACAGCTTCGCTGGCAGCTAAAGTGAAAATTTATTAATTTACAAGGAATTCGGTGATAAAACAACAGGAAAGTGTGCATACAGGCTCTCTAGAGAGCTTGCATTCCGTGTCTAGGATGGTTTGTGTTGTTCTAGACTGTTAGTCTAATATATCACGGAAAGAAAATTCTGATGAGATTGAATCATTTCATCGGTAAGTTTTGTTTCAAAATTCAACTATTTTTAAGATTTTAACATCAGTATTATCCGAAAATTTTAATAAATTAATATTATCAATAGAAATGTACGTGAGTTTTGGTCTATTTTTTATATTTTCTTGCATTTCTGTTAAAGTTGTTAAGGTTATGATAGTGCTGTGATTTTTCTTTATCGATGTTAACAATTTTTACTTCTTTCAGATTTCCCAAAGATGAAACTATTATAAATGATTGTATACGCCGTATTTCAAAAATCAACTGGACAGCAAAAGTGAACAGTCACGTTATGCGTAACACTTTGGACTACAATCATTTGAGCCAAATGAGAACATTAAAGATGTGTTTAAAAGAAAAAATGGTTTCTTTATTTTAATTAATTGATTAATTTCCTTTTCAGCTTAATTCACTGTAATGTTTGCAATAAAAGTAGGCGAAGGAACCAGCATTACTATGTGCAATTTTTTTACTTATTATATTATTAACTAGCGGATCCTCGCGGTTTTACCCGCGTGGTACCCGTCCCCGGGATAAAAGATAGCCTGTGTCACTCGGGAAGGATGTAACTTTCTAATAGTAGAAAGAATTTTCTAAGTCAGTGCAGTAGTTACTGAGGTTAGCACGTTCAACCAAACAAACTCTGCAGCTTTATTATAACATTAGTATAGACTACTGAAAACTGCAAATTTTTATAAAAGAAAGTGGTAAGTACTTACTGCATTTATAATATTGCAGGTGCTATACTTAATTATTTATTGGGTCTACTCACACGTACCACAACCACACAACATGTGGGCGGGGTGTATTTTGTATTGGAAATGAATACCTAGTACAATTTACACGTAGGTACCACATTTTGCCGTCATTATCGACCGCGTGCGTAAGTAATACCGATCACCACCAGCGACGACGCTGTGAACTAGCAGCCGCCCACACCGCATACGACGTATCCACATCATAACTACTGGCGACAAAGCAATCACATTGACATTTTGTCGCACAGCCACAACGCAACTGCTAAAAGCTGCATCGACACCACATTTTGTCGCTGCGATGTGGTGTGGTTGTTTGTGGTAGGTACGTGTGCGTCGACACATTACCATACCGTACTTACTAGTGTCATTGACATACATAGAGATTTTAAAAATGTAATGTATGTAAAATCTATTTTTAATTTATCGATATTAATGTCGATGACGTTGCATCACTGGCGTAAAAAGAACTTGTGACAACCTTGTAAATTAAGAAACATTAGACTGTATACTATCTCTTTCTTACACATGTACTACTGCATAAAATAGAAGAGTACGAACTAATGTATTTGGTTGTTATTTTAGCACGGTTTCTATAGCTTTAGTTATTGTTCTGAGGTTTCACCCGTTCTATGGCTCAGAGTGTTTTTCACTCTGACAGCTATTTGACGTTTGAACAATGAAAAGTGTCAAAGTTTGAATGACGTCTCGAAAAATTTTTACTTTATCGCCGTAATTATTTCGTCTATCTCATCTTCCAGGAAGATTAAAGTCAAAATGTTGCAGAAATAGCTATAAAACTCGAGCAAAAGTAAATAATTTCCAACACAAGCGTCATCAAAAATTTTGAGGTTATGAAAACAACTCGATCGTTCCGTCGCTCGGTTGCAACTCAAACGGGTGAAACTTTAACCAAACAACCGCGCCCAAAACGACGGAACGCAGTCCAGGCGTGCGTTCCGTGCGTCGCTTCGATCGAGTGCACTCGAGCGCACTCCGGGGCGCGTTCTAGCCGTTCCGTTGCTCGGTGAAATTTTACTCTGACAGCTGTCAGAGTGTAGTTTCACTATGGTTTCACCCGTTCTGTAGCTCAGAGTGCAGCAACCAAACAACCGGTTGTTTTTCAACCAAAACGACGCGTTCCGTCAAATTTCACCGAGCCACGGAACGGCTAGAGCGCGCCCCGGAGTGCGCTCGAGCGCACTCCGGGGCACTCGAGTGCACTCGATCGAAGCGACGGAACGCACGCCTGTGGTGCCGTGCAGGTTTACTCTGACAGCTGTCAGAGTGTAGTTTCACTATGGTTTCACCCGTTCTGTGGCTCAGAGTGCAGCAACCAAACAACCGGTTGTATTTCAACCATAACGACGGAACGCAGTCCAGCGTGCTAATATTACACGGATCAACCAAATTGATTCACTTTCGTTGAAAGGCGCAGAAATACAGGTGCACATTGACTTTTACGTTAACATTGTTCAAAATGGTTGCTTCATCCAAATTGAAAGGCAAAAGTGAACCGTGTATGTACTATAAATAAATTATATTTTTAGTCCGCTGCTTGTCTAATCGAGACGATTTGGTCTGGCGGACCAAGTCGGGGCGGTCGGATCGGAACGTGTGTAGGTAGATGCTATAATTTGGCTTGGCGCCATCTCGTAGCATCATTCGGAACTAAGTACGTAGCAATTTTGAGTCATGGTTTTAACGCTAGATGTCTCTGAATTTATGTTTAGGTATTTTTTTTATTCTTCTTTTCAATCTAGTTATAAGTACAAATAAATTACAAACGGCAAAATTATTTGGATACCTACCTACGCAAAAAATTAAATAAAGTATTAGTTTGTTTTTGTTGATTCATTTTAGCCTTTGAAGCATGGAAATTGTTCAGCCTTTCATTTCGTAGTTTACGCAAGCTCGACAAAATGTTCTATGATGGGAACAAGTAGGTCAAGTTACAAAACCGCCAAATGTACCTACTGAGGAGATAATGCGATTCACTTAAGTTTTTGTTTTTATTGTGGTTCGCACAATCTCAAGCGTGTCTTCCTCACCACAATCACCACATTCCATTCATACTTACCTGTCCATACTATGCCTACCAATATCAAAGATTATAAAATTCATTTTTTTTACTTTTATTGATTTTTTTTAAATTACTTATTATAAAACGACCCGTCTCATAAGTCACATCACAACCCACGACCTTTCACGTCGTTATTATTATAGCTTTAGGTACCTACCTACTAGCTGCACCTTTTGCTGCTGCTTTTTCTACATAATACGACAGAATAAAATAATAGGTAGGTACTAACTTAGTACATAATACCTATTCTGTGATAATACTCAGCCAAAAGCCTTACTCTGTGACTAAGCCCTCTGATATTGCTATAGCCATCCAGCTAACGATAACCAAGTAAAGATAAAAGATAAAAATATTCTTTATTCACTTAGACATAATACTTAAATATGTACTTATGAATCGTCAATATTTTCCTACCACCCATTCAAGACTTTTTTTAACTGACAAGAAGAATGGGCGCAAGAAACTTGCCAGCGTTTCTTAGTTAGGTAGGCAACGACATTTACAAAAAAAATAGTAGTGGCTTTACATTAGTACCTAAAACCTTTTATTTTTATATTTTGTTTTATTCGTTTGTGGGACCCATCTGCATCATCTTCGTCTCTTTTCTTCATTTCTTTTATTGTATTGTCTTGTGACATGTTATTCGGTGCTGGGTTTCGCACATAGTCCATCTCCTGAAGATATGCGAAACGAAACACGTGTAGAGTCATCATCATCATCATTTCAGCCGTACGACGCCCACTGCTGGGCATAGGCCTCCCCCAAGGATATCCACAACGATCGGTCCTGCACTGCCCGCATCCAGCGGCTTCCCGAGACCTTGACCAGATCGTCGGTCCACCTTGTAGGGGGCCTGCCCACGGAACGTCGTCCGGTACGCGGTCGCCATTCGAGAACCTTTCCGCCCCAACGGCCATCAGTTCTCCGCGCTATGTGTCCCGCCCACTGCCACTTCAACTGAGCAATCCTTCGAGCAATGTCGGTCGTTTTAGTTCTCCTGCGGATCTCATCATTTCTGATTCGATCGAGCAGGGAAATACCAAGCATCGCTCTCTCCATTGCTCGCTGGGTAACCTTGAGCCTTCTTATGAGACCCATAGTAAAAGATCACGTCTCACTTCCATAAGTCATAACTGGCAACACACACTGGTCAAAGACCTTAGTCTTGAGACATTGAGGAATTTTGGACGCAAATATATGCCGGAGCTTCCCAAACGCTGCCCATCCGAGCTGGATTCGACGAGAGATCTCTTTCTCGAAGTTGGACTTACCTAATTGGATTGTCTGTCCTAGGTAGACATAGTGGTCAACAACTTCTAGTGTAATGTTCCCAACATTAACTGGAGCGGATGCAACATGGGCATTGGACATGATTTTCGTCTTATCCATGTTCATCTTCAGACCCACTCTTTGGGAAGCATTGCTGAGATCTTCGAGCATTGTGTTCAGGTCTTCCAAGGTCTCAGCCATGAGAACTACATCATCGGCAAACCGCAGGTGTGTTAGGTACTCGCCATTGATGTTAAGTGTTACGTGTAGAGTAGTCTAATTTAATCTAACCGGTGAAGGTGCAAGTTTAGTGTTGTGTTTTTGCGGAAAACAACTACATTTATGTTTATTTCACAATGTCAGAAAATATACCAATTTAAAATAGTTATAAGTTACTTACCAATGCACTTACCGAGTGGAGACTCTGGAGACCGAGACACGGGTACAGAAATACTTCGTGGGTCGTCCACATGCAACTCGGCAAGATGGGTCGACGATATAGACAAGGGACACTGGATCAGACGGTATTTTTTCATCTTTAGCAGGAAACATAAAAGAAAACTGTCTTTACCAAACATTTAATTTTTCTATTGTTTTGACACTTTCATAAACCTTCCTATACTTAGGTACATAAAAACTTGTAGAAATAAACTTTACTTGAAGTATGATACTTCAATTATTTATTCTGTGCTTCAAGTTTTTTTATACTTAACTGATAATGTTGATTTTTTTGCATGTCCGTCCGCCCCTTGTACCCCTCCCAGAAAAATTCCTGAATCCGTCCTTGCTAAGAGAGGCCTATGCCTCATAGGGTCGAGAAAGGCAGATAACGATGATGATGATGAGTCCCATATTATCCAGTCAGCACTCTTGGGTCTCAAGCAGCTGAAAACGTTAATATTTTAATACATTAACTTTAGCCCATTTTTGCCTGCCGTGCCAATTTGGGAACACCTATGTTATTTATCTATAATGAAAACGTTTGTGAATTATTAAACTTTATTTGTTACAGTCAAGTGTCAGTCCCCTGCCAGCCAAATGACGAAGTTAAAAGAAAAATTTAAGTTTTCAGGCAGTGTTTAGTCGGTAAGAGTCCGACATAACCATTACAGCCCGCTGTAATGGTATCCATGAGGATTCACTGCCTCCTTCCCCCGCAGTGCGGAAGGTTGCCGGATGAGCGATTGTTTCAATAGGAAACGGTCGGTAGTTCGACGCAAAAAAAAGGCTTTAGGTTCAAGTTTATGAGTAACAGTCGACCAACTTATAAAATGTACTTGGCGCAGTACAAATACCTCATTGGGAACTAATTAAATAACGTCATCAGCCCCCCTAGACAAGTGGCATTCTATTATCGAATTCGCCAGTCGAATAGAAAGAAAATGTATGGGATTGACATTAGCGGTCACGACACTCACGACGTGACATTTACGATCGCTAATGTCAATCCCATACATTTTCTTTCTATTCGACTGGCGAATTCGATAATAGAATGCCACTTGTCTAGGGGGGCAGGTGTGTGAAACCGGTAGTATCTACATGGTAAGTATTTGAGATGGGCTACGGAACCCTACACTGCGCGTGGCCCACCCGACACGCACTTGGCCGGTTAAACTATTTACCTAAAGGGCTTATTACACTTGGCTAAATTAAGCATACCTTGCTTGTTTTGATTGCATCACTTGCTACAAATGAGCTCAAAGAAAGCAACGTATGCTTAATTAGATGCTGAATTTAGCCAAGTGTAATAAGCCCTTAACATGAGACCAAGAAGATTTCTTGCAAAATGTTAACTTTTACAGCCAAATAAATTTTGATAGATTTTTGCTGCTTTGTTTTGTTGAACGGTTCTAGTTAGTTATTGTTAATTGTTATACAAGAAGTCACTAAACAGAAAAGGGAACTGAAAGCGGCATTTTTTTAATTGACATAAAGCACAGAATAAATTTAAAGTTTCAATAAATGTATGAAGTTCCTATCCCTAAAGTTACTCGGTAGCCCGCCGGAAACTACTTCTATATAACCCTACTGAAGAGTACCTACAATAAACAGCATTTCTAATTTTATACATGGCAACGAATCTCGTTAGGATAATACGAAGTTATACCTTCGATCAACAATAACACCTAGGATTATACATAGAAAGTAGAAACGTGTTTTCCCGTGACCCTCGCCCATGAAGTTTGACTTAATACTCTGAGGTAACTGGAGCTCTCACCCTGAATAAAAAAGTGTCTCCAGCAAATTTGACATTTATGTATGTAGTGGCTGTCAGCTGTCTCATATGACCATACGTATTTTTTTAAAGTGTAGGTGAGACGGAAGACAGCCACTGTGTTATTTGTGGTATTCAAAAAATTTTTCGTACTGCACTCTCCAGTTACCTCAGTATTAAGTCGAGCTTCATGCCCTCGCCCTTAACTTACGCATGCGCAATCAGAACGTAGACTTTTCGCGTGGTTTCTTGCAATGGCGTCAATTTTCCGAGCGGAACCGTGAGGATTTCCTTTGAACTGTGAATGTAGACCTTACTCCGTGTGCAGTGCCATAAAAGTGTAATAAAAAAATGTGACTGATTCAAATTTCGAATTGTTCTAAACGTCAAAAGAGGCGGGAACATTGTGTTCTATTGCCGAAATAACAGTGGAAGAGGTCACGCTAACTTGGCCACTCTCAGCTGTTTTCAAAAATCGAATGTGCGCCGAAAATCTGTACTCGTCAGTTTTACGTCAGTCTTTGTAAAGTGCGCACGGAATATACCTACCTACCAACCATGTAATGGTGAGTGAAAGAATCGGCAAAATTGTTACGAAATAGTGTTGTACATTAGACAATTTAGACATTATGGTGGAATGCAATAATGTGCTTTTAGGACAAACTATAATAGTGGATGTTGTGTGTAGATAAAACAATTTATCTTTATTGCACACACTAACTTAGATTATTGGCTTATTTTTTTTTCTTAGAAATTCGTAGAAAGTGTTAGTGGTTATACCTAAATATAAAAAAATCGATAAGTGGATGGAACCACGTGGGCAACTGTTGTACAACTATGCACGGGTTAAATCAATTGGACAACTCAAATCCTAATATAAGTTTGTACTTTAAGTTAACAATTTATAAGTTTAACACGATTTCTCAAAGAAAAACATAGGTAGATATTAAGTTTCTTCAGGCGAAACCTATCTTTATACTTAGTATATTTGCTTAAGTTGCACTTAGTTAACTATGATGTTTTAGTTAATTGTGACAAACGGAAAACTTTAGTGATGGATGACGTTATTGCAACATATAGTGAAATCACTTTCACCATTTCACATCACCACACACACAACATAATTTTATAACAAATGTTTAAAACTTAGTGTTTGCTTTTAAAGCAAACAAATAGTAGGTAATACCATGGTCAGCTATAAGTTTTTAAAATCAACTTTAATTTAAAAGTTTTAAATATTCTCTGCATTTTGTTCAGCTGAAATAATTATATTATACACAATTAAATTCTAAAAAAATCAATCAAAAGCGCCTAACATAAATATGACGGCAATATCAAGCAATAACATATTATTAAATTAACACGCTTTTGTTATTTTGTTCTTTTGAGCTTTTAATAAGGTTTCTAATATTTCTAAGCAAATGTTGATGTTTCATCAAAGCGTTTTCCTAACAATGAATTAATAATTAAAAATAAACAAACATTCTAGAATGTCTCGGTATTTAATTTTGTACTAGGTATACCACCTATACAAAGTTTAACAAGTTTTTAATACCTAACTTAAGTACAGTCGCCAGCACGTCAGGTTACTACAAACTGTCAAATTTGTTATAAAATTGAGTTCAGTTTCAATAAATAAATTTTGATATTTTGTAGTAACCCGACGTGCTGGTAATGGACCGTACCTACCTAACGTTGCAATTTTATTAAAAATAATAATGAAATTTAAACTGCGTCAGTTTGATCTTTTTTCCTTTGAATAATAAACATTCATTAAAATACCTCGAACCAACAACGTACACAAAGGAATGCAATGTTCTCACGCACTGCTTTGGCGCATTATTATAATTTGTACAGGTTCATATTAATTTCATAGTACAGGCTTGTAAGCCCCAAATACTTCCTTATAATGATAAGATAAGCTAGTAGGTAACGATAATTAGTACAAAAAATATGAAAACAAAGATGCAAAAATCTTGGCAGCGGTGGGATTCGAACCCACGCCTCCGAAGAGACTGGTGCCTTAAACCAGCGCCTTAGACCGCTCGGCCACGCTACCACTTGTGATGAGTGGCGAAATTATTGTCTAGTTACTAATTGTTATTTGAAACATTGAAGTTGCATATTCGTACGGTGTGCGTGATCAATTCAATCACGTAAAATAGATCACACAGCTTCTTTAATTTACTTGGAAATTACCAATGTTTATGTGAACATCGGCTGTGTGAGACAAAATCGTTGTTCACCACCACCACAAAATGAGGAAGATGATTTGATGCAGCTGCAGATGCAGATAATATCTGCTATGCAGCTGCATCAAGATAGGTAGTACGACTACATAATTATTTTATGTTATGCAATATTTAAAACTGAAAAAATACTAGACTTTTCTTGGGAAAGGTCATTACTAATTTAATTAAACTGAAAAAAGACGATTGTAATAATAATAAGATAAGTAAAAAGCAGTTATTTTAATTTTACAAACAGACACTCTAATTTTATTTATTTGTATAAATATAGATTTAATAGTATAGAGGTTATTTAAATTTTTACTCTTTTGCATTAACAATGCAATTTTTATCATTGAAGAATTGAGAATGAAGTACATATTTTAGAAAAAATCGACCCGTCTCACAACCAGCTCCGATGGAACGGTTCGGTTGGTTGAATGGTCTAATTATTTAAGTAAAACTTAATCTAAGTAATTATTCGGTCTATCTGATCTAATGGCTAAATAGGAAAAGTTCTTATTCTTAGAACATCATGTAGGTACAAAGCTGTGATTGAATACACAGCTTTCTACGAGGAAAAAAAAAATCTCCTCTGATAACTGGGTAAGCTAAGAAGAAGAAAAAATTCTTCGTAGAAAACTAAATAAAATTACGGTTTTCTACAAGGAAAAAGTATTCCCATTTGAAAACCGGGTAAGCTAGGAAGAATTATTTTTCCTTGTAGAAAGCCAGTTATCAAACTTGGTAATGTACGAGGAATAAGGGTAAAAAACCAGTACAAAAATGTAGAGTATAACTAAGTACAAAAAAAATAAAATACAAATTGTGCGTTCAATCCTGGAGCGTTCATTTACTTGTGCTTTTGACTGTTTTCTGGAAATAATGTTTATAAAAAATTAAAAGTGAATGATTTTTGCGATATTTAATGTTTGAATTTGTTATAGGTAGTTACTTAGTCTTAACAAATGGATAAGTACCTATGTTCACGCCGCGCGTGATTCATTCATTCACGTTGATTCGTGGGGTCGGCGCCACCCGCCGCCCGCGCGACATCGCGACCAGTTGGCCGTAAGCAGCCGTGAGACAAGTTCGTGTGCGACGTGCCGCGCAAGTTACCTACCCATATTGGGACCGAGATTTCGTTTTGCACCTACTAGGGCTCCGGTCGGGGTACGGACTTGTAACCCGTGTGTGTTCGCTTTGAAAAGCGCCGGGAAAGTTTTAGCTGTCTATTAGGGCATTGTGTAGTTTTAAGAGTGTTAGCTATAAGAGTTTCCCCTCGGGGTTGGGTGAAGACCTACTTGGCCAGGCGCGCGCGCGCCGGCAAGACAGCGACCAGCCCCCTGGATTACGGACAGTATCCCTTACCATAAGGTAGGACTAGTTTTAATTTACTTAATTTTGCATGAGAAACCTTCGATTCAATAAACTGTGGAACACAGTAGATGTGGTCATCACAATTGTGCGTGATCATATTTTTGGTAGCAGAGCGTAGTTAGTTGATATAATTAGTTAATTTTCATATTAAAATTAACTAGGTACATAAAATTTCATAGTAAAAATAAAAAGCGTACCTAAAAAGCGTACCTAAAAATTATTTTTTTTTTTGTTGAAATCTCGAGGGTATGCCGAGACGATTGAAGTACTAAGAAATTGTTCTAGTAAATTCTCGAAGCGAATGTTTCTCACTTGGTGGATCCGATAATAGATAGACACTTATATAATTGTTGTCACATACTAGTGTTTTGATACGAGTTTACTCGCCTAGATGTGTATATTTTTTTTTGTGTGTCCGGATTTATTTGACGAATAGTTCGTTCGAAAGTGTGTTTATTAGTACCACATACTAGTGATTTGATACGAGTTTACTCGCCTAGATGTGTATATTTTTTTTTGTGTGTCCGGATTTATTTGACGAATAGTTTCGTTCGAAAGTGTTGTTTATTAGTACCACATACTAGTGTTTGTTCCGAGTCCGCTTGCCTAGTTAAAAAAGAGGAAAGTGGTTTTAATTATTAGTAGTATTAAATTACGAGTATTATTATTAAAAATAGTTTTGTTTTTGTTTGTTGATAACGGTTTAGTAGTTGATTTGCGAGGTTGACTTGGCCGTGCCGTGTATGCCATATCGTTAATCCTATACGTTTTGTTTATACCGTTATATTGTTAGCCCTTGAAATTGGTAAGTTGCTAATAATTTATGAAAATAGTAGGGTCCGTGTATGTCGTCCGAATTTTAATTGTGTTTTATATTATCGTGACGCGACCTATTTCTATTGTTTTTTTTTTTTGTTGTTGATGTTTACCACCTTTATATTTCTTTGTTTGCTTGTTTATTAAACGGAATATAAATGGCTCCTACGAATCTGACCGCCGTATCCAGGGCTGGCATCCAAGGAGCTTTGCGTTGGCTTGCTTGTGCGGTCACATTAATAGACCGAGCCGACCGGGTAGGCGCGTTGCTAGCTCGGTATGGCGGGCTGGCAGCTCGGCTGCAAGACCTGGAGCGCCACGCCATGGAGTGTCGCGCGTATTATTTAGAGAACCCCCCAGCTGATGATGCCGTGTCGGAACAGCTGGAGCAGGATGTAGCCCAGGCCTATGAGCTGGCTGACCAGTTCACGGAGGCGGCTGAGAGGGCCCTGGCTGTTCGGAAGGGGGAGCCGGTTTTGAGCGGGGAGGTCAAACCTACCCCGACGGCGTTGCTAGGCCGATTGCCTACCTTGGAGATTCCCACTTTTAATGGGGATCTGTCAGCCTGGATGGGCTTCATTAATTTGTTTGACAGTTTGGTGGATTCACGACGGGACTTATCCCCTAGTGAGAAGTTGGCCTATTTGCGCTCCTCCCTGCGAGGAGAGGCCAGCTCGGTAATCCAGCACCTGCTCATCAGCGACGACAACTACCAGGTGGCTCGCCAGCTTCTGGTTAGCAGGTACCAGAATGTCCGGTTACTGGCGGACACCCACGTGGCCACGATTTTGGCCCTCCCGCGAATCACGCGGGTACACCTGTTACGGAGGGAGTTGCTGAACCCGCTACTGTCAGCGGTCAACTCCCTAAGGCGATTGGACCTGCCGGTGGATCAGTGGTCCTTTGTACTGCTGCACATAGTCCTCGCCAAATTGCCCGCTGAAATGAAGGGGCGTTTCGAGCAGAGGTACGGAGGCGACAGCGCCTCGTATCTCCCGCCCTTCGCGGACCTCCTTCGTTTTTTGGAGGACGAATGTAGGGTGACGGACCACCTGGAGCCCGCCCCGGTTCCAGGTGTTGGTCGTATGGTGGCGGCGAGGGAACAGCCCCGTCGCCCGACCAATCGCTATGCTGCCTTCCAGCAGTCCCCTCCCCCCGCACCGAGTGAGCGGTGCAGGTATTGCAGGGGAGATAGGCATGTGGTGCACGAATGTGCCAAATTTAGAGGCCTCCGCCCAGAGGGACGGAGGGCCGTTGCGAAACAGCGCCAATGGTGCTATAGGTGTTTGGGGGGACACATGCAGTCGGCGTGTCCCCAGACCGAGGATTGTCGTCTTTGCGGAGGGAGGCATCACCCCCTCCTTTGTTTGGACCGCAAGGACGCCGGGAGCGACCGGGGTTCGAATTCCTCGCGCACGGGCGGGGGCCCGGCAGCCCGGAACCGGTCCCCTAGAGATTCGGCGGGGCTTAGCCCCCCCGTTCAGTCCCCCCCGGAGAGGGGGAACTATAGGAGAGACGCCCCCGCCACGGGCGGGGGTAGGGGGGTACCCCAAGAGTACGCCACGGTGGCGATGGGCACGGGCCCTATTTGCTACTCCCCCCCCCTAATGGAGAGGCCTCGATTGGGGTACTATGTACCGAGGCACGCCCCACACGGGTATTACCCTGCACCTAGGAGTGCTGTTGGTCGGGGCCAGTATGTACCCGATTGGGACCCGCTCGCCCGGTACGAGCGTCCCACATTTGGCGCGCCGACTCAGGCGCGAGGGGGACAAGTACCCCCCCAAAATTTTTAATGGCGCCCCTGTCGGACCCAACCACCCCTCCGGAGCTTGTGCTGTTGCCAACAGCCTCCGTGAATGTTTGGGGACCTAAGGGCAATGTTGTCACGGTGCGTGCCCTTTTGGACTCAGGTGCCCAGGGGTGCATAATGTCCAGGTGGCTTGTCCGACAGCTGGGTCTTTTGCTTGTGCCGCATCACGAAGCGGTACGGGGGGTGGGAGACTCGCGGATCCCTGATCCGATTGGTCGAGTTGAGTTCTCCTTCTCCCCCCACTTCACGCCAAGGCCGAAGATCGGTGCTTCGGCGATAGTATTTGATAAGGTGGTTGGACCACTCCCGCAAGTGCGAGTGCCGCCATCCACGATTGAGCTGACGTCTGGACTGGCTTTGGCTGATCCTTCCTTCCACCGACCGGGCCCAATACACTTGTTGATTGGTGCGGATGTCCTCGGTCGTGTACTGTGTGGAAGCAAGCGAGTTTTGCAGACAGCCGATCTTGTCGCCTTGTCCTCGTCGCTGGGTCATGTGGTGATGGGAAAGGTACCACAGACACCAGAGACCCCGTCGGTAGACCGCCAGACCATTGTCGGTTCTACTTTGTCCGACGTTCTCCAAAAGTTTTGGGAGGTGGAGGAACCTCCCACTGCCAAGCGGTTGGATCCGTTAGCGGAGGAGTGCGAATTGTTCTACCAGAACAACACTGGGCGCCTCCTCTCGGGTCGCTTGATTACCCGCTTGCCCTTCTTGGCGGTTCGCCCTCCTTTAGGGAGCTCCCGGCCGATGGCCGAGAAGAGATTGTTGTCCATGGAGCGTAGGATGGCCAGGGATCCCGCATTCAAGGAGAAGTATATAGACTTCATGCGGGAGTATTTGGACCTTGGGCACATGTCCATCTCGCAGTTGGACTGGCGTAATGTGGAACATTACTTCCTGCCACACCACGCTGTTTTGAAGACTTCCAATGGGAAGATCCGCGTGGTCTTTGATGGTTCAGCGCCCACGTCAACCGGAGTGTCGTTGAATCAGTGTCTGCATGCGGGGCCGAAGTTGCATCACGATGTCTGTGATGTTTTGACCAACTTCCGCCGGCACGCTGTCGTCTTTGTGGCCGATATCCGCATGATGTTCAGACAGACCGTGATTCACCCGGAGGATAGACGATACCAGCTCATCCTTTGGCGTGAGGATCCCCAGGATCCGATGTTGGCTTACGAGCTGAACACCAACACTTATGGTTTGCGGTCGAGCCCCTTTGTGGCGATCCGTTCGCTTTTGGAGCTCGCAGAGCGCGAACGGCTACGCTATCCCCGGGCATCTGCTCTTATTGAGGGGGGGGCCTTATTTGTCGACGATATCTGCACGGGGGCCTCGAGCTTAGATGAGGCTCTCGTCTTACGTGATGAGCTGATTGCGCTCTTGAGGGCTGGTGGCTATGAGTTGCGGAAGTGGCTGTCTAACTCACCGGACCTATTGGCAGATTTGCCTAAGGACCACCAGCAAGAGCCGCTCCTCTTTGAAAATCCGGAGACTCCAGACATGCTGTCTGTTTTGGGAGTCCAGTATCGACCAGTCCCGGATTTGTTCACATATAGATTAGAACTGCCAGACCCAAAGGTCTGGACTAAACGCACGGTGCTGTCTACTGTAGCCCGTACCTTTGATCCCAACGGTTGGCTCAGCCCTGTAGTGTTTTCGATGAAGTGCTTCCTACAGGAGCTCTGGGCTGCGGAATTGTCATGGGATGAGCCCTCTCTGGTAGCCTCCTACGAGAGTGGGTGAGGTTCGTGTCATCCCTACCCGACGTCAATCGGGTTTGTATACCGAGGCAAATGCTGCCTTCGGGAAAGTTTAAAGCCTCCCTGCACGGCTTTTGTGACGCGTCCGAAAGCGGATACGCGGCAGCCGTTTACATCCGAACGGTGGATGCAGCAGGCGTTGTCGCCGTACACTTAGTTACGGCCAAGAGTAAGGTCGCCCCCCTTCGGACTAGGCTAACCATTCCGAAGTTGGAGTTGTCCGGCGCCACTCTCTTAGTACGGCTACTCAATCATGTTGCCGACACCTTGGGAAACGGTGTCGACTTGGAGTCGATATTTGCGTGGTCTGACAGCCAGGTCGTCCTTTGTTGGCTGAAGAGTTCAGTCCACACCCTTGAGGTTTTTGTGGCCAACCGGGTCTCACAAATTCAGACTTCAAAGGCCCCGTTGATTTGGCGCCACGTACCGGGCGAATTGAACCCCGCAGATTGTGCCTCCCGCGGCTGCGAGGCGCCTGAGTTAGTGGACCACCACCTATGGTGGAGTCCATCATGGTTGTTACGGCCTGAGCGCTCATGGCCTGCCACCCGGGCTGTGGCCAGAGTCCCAGACCTAGGCATGCGTGTTCACGCCGTGGAGACGGTGGCGGCTCCGCAGATGGAGTTTTTGTTAGACCGCTACAGTTCTCTTGATAAGTTGCTCGGCGTGACTGCTTGGATGAGGCGCTTTGTGCGAAATTGTCGCCAGCCTCAGGAGAAATTGTTGTCTCCGGTCCTCGCCCCACAAGAGCGGCAAGACGCTCTTTTGCATTGGTTGCGAGTGACGCAACAGCGAGAGTTTGAACCGGAGCTGAAAGCCCTGCGCTCAAGTAAGCCCAAGTTGAAGGGACCCTTGGTGCGGTTGAATCCCTTCTTGGACAGTACCGGATTGCTGCGTGTCGGAGGTAGGCTCAGACATGCCAACCTGCCGTACGGATCACGCCACCCTTTGTTGCTCCCCAAGGATGGACCGTTAGTTAGACTGTTGATTACAGACCGACATGTAAAGAATGCTCATGCCGGTTGTAATGCTTTGACCGCGCTCCTCCAACGAGAGTTCTGGATTTTGTCAGCGCGGAGAATAATCCGATCCGTTATTTTTCGTTGTCTCCCGTGTTATCGTTTGCGCGCCGATACGATGCAGCCCCAGATGGGTGATTTGCCTGCCGATCGAGTGAACGAATCGATGCCCTTCTCAGGAGTTGGAACGGATTTTGCGGGGCCATTTACCGTTAAGACATCGCGGCTTCGTAATGCTAGAACGGAAAAGGCTTACTTGTGTGTATTTGTTTGTTTGGCCACTAAAGCGGTCCACCTGGAGGTGGTTAGTGCCCTCACCACAGAAGCCTTTGTAGCCACGTTGAATCGTTTTGTGTCTCGCCGCGGAATGCCGTCGTTAATCAGGTCCGATTGTGGAACCAATTTCAAGGGCACCGATAGGTATTTAAAGGAAGTTTGTGAATTTTTGGATAGGAATAATTTTGAGATCGGATCCACACTCTCTCGCAGAGGGGTACGATGGCAGTACTCCCCGCCATCCTGCCCCCACTGGGGAGGGATTTTTGAAGCAACTGTAAAGGCCGCTAAAACTCACCTTCGTCGCGTTATTGGGGAGACGGTCCTCACGTTTGAGGAACTCGCGACCGTATTTTGTAAGGTTGAGGCGGTCCTCAACTCGCGTCCGTTGTGTCCGTTGTCTTCGGACGCGAATGATTTAGAGGCCCTTACGCCGGGCCATTTTTTGATTGGCAGACCGCTTAACGCCTTGCCGGAATATCCTTATTCCGAAGTGCCCTCCGGACGGCTCTCGCGATTTGAATTGCTCCAGCAGCTTACGCAGAGTTTTTGGCGCCGTTGGCATCTGGAGTATTTGCACATTTTGCAGCAACGCGTTAAGTGGTCGGATAGGACGACCCCACCCAAGACTGGAGACCTCGTGTTGGTAAAGGATCCAAACCTGCCGCCCCTCCGCTGGCGTTTAGGACGCATTGTTCAGCTTCATCCGGGGTCGGATGGTGTGCCCAGGTTTGCCGAGGTCCTGGTGGGGGACTCTGTTTTGAAGCGAGCGATCGCTACCCTCTCTCGCCTGCCCTTAGATTGAGTTGGCGGACAGTTTGCTACTGTCCGGGACGGGGGGATGTTCACGCCGCGCGTGATTCATTCATTCACGTTGATTCGTGGGGTCGGCGCCACCCGCCGCCCGCGCGACATCGCGACCAGTTGGCCGTAAGCAGCCGTGAGACAAGTTCGTGTGCGACGTGCCGCGCAAGTTACCTACCCATATTGGGACCGAGATTTCGTTTTGCACCTACTAGGGCTCCGGTCGGGGTACGGACTTGTAACCCGTGTGTGTTCGCTTTGAAAAGCGCCGGGAAAGTTTTAGCTGTCTATTAGGGCATTGTGTAGTTTTAAGAGTGTTAGCTATAAGAGTTTCCCCTCGGGGTTGGGTGAAGACCTACTTGGCCAGGCGCGCGCGCGCCGGCAAGACAGCGACCAGCCCCCTGGATTACGGACAGTATCCCTTACCATAAGGTAGGACTAGTTTTAATTTACTTAATTTTGCATGAGAAACCTTCGATTCAATAAACTGTGGAACACAGTAGATGTGGTCATCACAATTGTGCGTGATCAACCTACATAAACTTGAAAAAAAACCTTTATAAATAAATAACTTCTTACATTCACACCAATTATCTAAGCCCATTTTAATTTCATTACAAAACTGTATCATGGAAAACTTGATAACGGATAAAATACATAAGTACTTAAATACTTTTTGTTTGTAAATATACATACTTAATATACACAGTAAACACCCAGACCAAGACAAATAGAAATGGTTCATGGACACAAATATTTGTCTTGTTCGGGAATCGAACCTGAGACCTCTGGCGCAGAAGGTGGTAAATGGGAAAAAACACTAACTATTATAAATAAAACCATTCTCAAACGCCTAAATATAAGTTCAAAGTCAGCCTTAATCCTTATCCGTTCATTCACCGGAGCACTTACCCTATCTAAAATGTCGTCTGTGAACTTTATTTTTATTTATTCACGAACTTGTGGTGGGGTGGGTCGTAAATAAATCTGACAAGAACAATTTTCAGACGCAAATTTAAATTCTGTGTTTATTTAAAATTGATTGATGGTCTACGTGTCAAATAAATTTGTATTATTATGCCGATTTTATTTCATCATTTGATTATTAATTAAATATTATCACAATTATCCTTCATGATCGATTCATTAATTTCATTATTTATAAAACATCGTTGTTATGGCGTCAGACTTAGATAAGATGGTGATAGCTAGTCAGGAGGCGGACTAAGAACAAGTCCGACCACCAACCAAACCAAATACAATGTGTATGTACCCCACTGGGAATTGAACCCAGGTCCTCTGACTGCATCTACGTCTGATACTGGTGGAGTGTACCATTAGACCACAGAGGCGCTTTAATTTTAGTTCCGTAACCATATCGGTGCTGCATTCGGTTATGTTCACGTGATAGATTTTTTTTTGTGCTTGGTTGGGGTACCGAATATCTAAAAAGAAACGATGCTATTTTATGCTTGGTTGGGGTACCGAATATCTAAAATGAAACGATGCTTTTTTGTGCTTGGTTGGGGTACCGAATATCTAAAATAAAAAGAAACGATGCTTATTTGTGCTTGGTTGGGGTACCGAATATCAAAAAAGAAACGATGCTGTTTTGTGCTTGGTTGGGGTACCGAATATCTAAAAAAAACGATGCTTTTCTAACTTAAACGCATTCATAGTTGGGCCTATTGCCTAAATATGTAGTTTTCAGAGGCCCACTATGATCTGTTATTATTATTATTTGAACGTAAGGGGCTATGCATCTCCCGTAAGATATGTATGTAGTCACTGCGACCTAAAAGATTTCTATAGTGACTCGCCACCTGGTTAAAGTAACTCTTTTAGCCTGGAGGCTTTCAAGAAGTCCAGACTACTCCTAGCTTTAAGAGTTTTAATCTCCTCTGGGCGCATAATGTGTCGACCCAGATGGATACTGCGTTTGTGGATAAGGGGCCCGCAGTCACACAGAAGGCGCCTGGGTGTTTCCCTCTCTTGTTTACAGTAGCGGCTGTGAGAAATATTAAAGTAAGAGTGTGAAAGAGTTGGCGCTATACGCAGTTATAGCTTCGTTTTTAAATCAACATTACCTATTACGGGCGTTGGTATTATTGACGACCTATTGACCTATTGACGACCGATTTGGCGCAGGGGTAGGCTACCCACCTTCTGCGCCAGTGGTCTCGGGTTCGATTCCCGAACAAGACAAATATTTGTGTGCATGAACATGTCTATTTGTCTTGGTCTGGGTGTTTACTATGTATATTAAGTATGTATTTACAAACAAAAAGTATATAAGTATATATTTATCCGTTATCAAGTTTTCCATGATACCTAGTTCCTTATGAAATTAAAATGGGCTTAGATAATTGGGGTGAATGTAAGAAGTTATTTACCTATATTAATTTATTTATATAAATTTATTTATTTGGTTTAATTAAAAGGTATAGGGCCGGTGTAGAGCTTTTTAATATACGTACGTTATATTTATATTGAGGAGCCCGTGGCGCAGTGGTAAGCGCGCTCGGCCTGCGATCGTTGAGGTTAAGCAACTTTCGCAATGGTCGGGTCACGGGATGGGTGACCAAAAACTTTTCATTTCGAGCTCCTCCGTGCGTCGGAAGGCACGTTAAGCCGTTGGTCCCGGCTGCATTTTGCAGTCGTTAAAACCCACCATTCCGCACTGTGGGTAATGGCCCATTCTCCTTATCAATCCATAAGGAAGGCCAGCTAGTGCCCCAGCAGTGGGGACATTAAATGGTTGCTGATGATGGTATTTTATATTCACCTCCTATTTCTTTGTCACGATATTTCCACCATCATTGCGTCAACTATGACGTCCGTCTGTTTAAAGACACTCACTTTACTTTGTGATGCTTCGTATATCCTCAAACTCATACTGACTATCAATAAACAGGGAAATCACTTACACATACGGTAAACCCATTTTTGAACGGTTGGGCAAAATATTTCTGCAAACAATGGCTTTAATGATTGCGCTAAGAAAGGAGGTTGAGTCATCTTTAACTGTACGCTGTAAATGTACTTCCCCTGACAACAAAGAGTAGGTACTTATAACATTGAGTACCTACGTACATATAGATCGACAATCTTTTCTGTTCCGGTGACAGCGGGCGCTATGTTTTTTTTTTTCTTCTTTTTGTAGCAATGTAACCGGCCCTGACTTCTAAGTCCTTCAGCCGGCAGCAGCGCTATGGTTGGACCAAGGAATTTATAAGTACTACGTTGGACAAAACTTGTCAGCAAAATGTCATAAAAAAAGCACGTTAGGTAGGGCAGAGGTACCCTTTGTGGCCACTATAAGGAATTTTTGACTTTTAAGCACTAAGTACTAGATGGTCTTAGGTATTTAAGACACAAATTATATCTTAAATCCTACTTAATATTATAAATGTGAAAGTTTAGATGTTTGGATGTTTGGATGTTTGGATGTTTGTTACTCAATCACGCCAAAACGGCTGAACGGATTTGGCTGAAATTTGGAACACAGATACTTTGTAGCCTGGAGAGGAACATAGGCTACTTTTATCCTGGAAAATTATCACATTCCCGCGGGATAACGTCGTGTAGTCCACGCGGGCGAAGCCGCGGGCGGAAAGCTAGTTATAGATAATTTATCTAGCTTTACAGGTACATTTTTTTTTTTAAAGTTACATAGTTTTTTGTATATAATACAAAATGTGTGAGAGGTGCCAAATGTACCGGTTTTGGCCACTTACTGATAGTTAAACTTTTGTAAGTATTACGAAAAATCAAAACCAAACCCAGGTAAAATCAATATATTCTAATGCGCTAGAAACCAGTCAATTGCAAAACAACAATTTGATTGTAAAAAACAAAGGTTGATAAAGTATTTCATCCAAAACAATTTTTTTAAAATTTTCATAGTTACAAAATATTTTTTCAAACAGAAAATGGTATTTATTGAAAGAAAATCTTATGACATAAGGAATTCTAACGATTGTTATTATTACCTTAAAATACCTTATTTTAATTGCCTTTATCAAAAATGGCTAAAAGTTGTTTAGAAAACTTTTAGAGCAAAATGTGGCCAAAACCGGTACAGTGGCCAAAACCGGTACGCCTGCCCTACTTACTAAAAAAACCATGTCAAGTTTGTGTGTATAACAAACCTACTGCCACTACAGTTTCCTTACATAGAATTGTAAGACAATGAAATTATTCAAGTGTTTGTTTACATAGCACTTGTCATTGACTTCTCTGAGGGTATTTCATGAGTGCGTGTTAAGATTTTCAGTAACGTCATCTTTTACGCACTCATGTCATGTTAAAACAGTGAATCAGAAATGGTTTTCTAACGGATTTAATACAGTCTTCTTTTCTTCGCACACGGTTATTTTTTTATCATCCCGGAAAATTTTAGGGATTACTCATAACGCGATTTCAGTTTTGGTCCCATAATAAAAGTTGTTTGTTTTCATGAGTAAAATTATCCGGGATGATAAAAAATAACCCAGTATTGTTAAAACTTGACCACCTGAAGACCACACAAATCAAGTAAGTACCTACTTAACGTTATGATGACTTAAGTAAGTACAGTCGAACTAATTGCATCCCATCATTTAAGTTTATTTTCTAGCAGATGTTAAAACTCATTAAGGTCGAAATTCAAACTTCTTGACATTGACACTGTCAAAAATAAAATAGGTTTGATGCTTTTAAAAAAACGGTTAAGACTGTATGTACTATAAATTAGTGTAAACATTATTACAAAAGTTTATTAAATATTCGTAGTCGGGTAATTCTCATCGTCAACTGTTTTTAAGCTGCTTGTGGCGTTTTAGAATGCTGAAAATACTATTATGTAAACACGCAGCATGAAAAAAACACTGAGAATTACTCAGTTAAATGCCTTTGTGTTGGAATTTATTTTTGAGTTTACGATTTCAAGCAAGACAAGAAGCACAGTATTTTCGACATTCATTGAAAGTAAAAATAAATAGATGTTTATCGTCTAATATTCTATTATATCATTCGTTATCGTTATCAAGACAGGTGTCTCCATGATTATTATGATCAGATTTAATCTTTATTCGATACAAGGCACAATTTATTTACGTCTATGTCAATTTACGTTAAAATACTTAAAACGTACTCTTTCTCTTGCCCAGGCGATAATAACTTCAAGTGTTTAGTGTACAGTAGCCCTAGTATAGATGTCTGTCTCATCTCATGTCAATTTAATCTTGCTGGGCCCTCGATCATTTATAAACGGATTTTTTTATCAATTCGGATAATTTTTAGGCGTTCTACTCATGAAAGCAAACAAATTTTATTATGGGACCAACACTGAAAACGCGAGAAAAAAAATCAGCTGTTTGATTGCAATTTTGATTAAATATTTTTGCACTTTTGTATGGAACAGCAGATTTTTTTCGCGATTTCAATGTTGGTCCCATAATAAAAGTTGTTTGTTTTCATGATAAGAATAATCCCTAAAATTATCCGGGGTGATAAAAAAATTACCGTGTATTAGCCGAATCGTTTGTAAGACCGGGCTAAAATATGAATTGAGAAAACTCCTTAGAACCAAAACATTAAAGCTATGTTATGTGTCACTATATTACTAATTGACGATCCCTTTTAACTTTGATCAGAGCAGCCAGTGATTATCCTCATTAATCCGTTAATCAGTGAATTATATAATTTATTGGCGTATCTTGGGAATGTGTCACACATACCTAGCTGTTACTTAAGGCGAGGATTCCCAGCCAAAATAGGCACGCTAAAGCTTGGCAGCCGGCAGTGAAATGTGATCGAAAATCACTTAAAATTCAATTAAAAATGAAATTAATGAAAATTTTTAACTTATGACGGCCGGAATCCCTCGGCTATTTAAAGACCAGACCCCTGATTCACAAACCGTCGGAAACGGAATCGGATTCGAATTCTGTGCGTTGTCTTTGTCTTGACGTTGGCTTGAGTGAGTGACAGAGAGCTCCCGACAGCGGAATGTATGCATGCATGCACACATTCCGCTGTCGGGAGCGTGTCCGACGGTTCGTGAATCAGGGGACTGTTTTCGTGTATATTTGGATAACGATTAAACGGATGTTTGGAATTTTATTTGATACAGTAAAATATAACTAATCGAAAAAAACGGCCGGAAGCACTAGTCACTGTAAACTGTGTTACTAAATAACTGTAAAATAACAAATAACATATATTTTTTTTCCAAATTTTAAGTAGATACGTACTTGTGATTTGCGAGTAATCCTTAATTTAAAATACCCTGTTTTCGGGAATCCTAGTCTTAAGTGATTAAATATTTAATTAGGCAGAAGGCACCACCATCGTAGACATTTCTACAGTTCCATACCATAATAATTCAACCCCTATAACTTCGCCGCTTCTGTGGTCTAGTGGTTCATACCACCACCGGCTACAGACCCAGAGATCGCGGGTTCGATTCCAAGTGGGGGTACATATTGTAGGTATTCGGTTTGGTTGGTGGTAGGACTTGTACCAATGAATTGGAATACGGTACCAATCCCAAACTATCCGGGGGTATTAACTGCAAATGCAGCCGGGACCTAGGTACTGCTTAACCATTCGAATCACGGAGGAGCTCGAGATAGTAAATGTTTGGTCACCCATCCCGTGACCGACCATCGCGAAAGTTGCTTAACCTCAACTATCGCTGGCTAAGCGTGCTGGCCATTGCGTCACGGGCTCCTCGTATATTTGGATCTCAGGAAAAACAGGTTGCACTCCGGGAGTGCCGGAAGAAGTAAAAGGCCTCCCTAGACTTTTTCAAAATAAAAAAGAATTTGTCAAATAAAAATTTGAAAAATACGGACTGAGATTTTAAATTACTTTTTATGCATTCACAATGCAATTTTTGTAAGTATAGGAAAACACATTTTTCCTATAAATACGGACTGGATTTGAATCGAGGTCTTCTGGCTTCAATGCCGCCCGTTCTCTAACCTGAGCTATTACAACTTTGGAAATGGTGGCGAAAATTGCCTTCATATTCTAATGGCATTGTAACAGTTTTTCGATCACGTCACGTGTCCGTCTTACGAATTTTCGATCTGACGGTAAATTCAAAAATAGCGCGATGCAGAATAGGTTCCTAAAATGAATTGCTTTCTTTCGTACAGTCAGCGTCATATTGATATAAGCGTCTAGACTAGTCAAAAACATCTGAAAAACATAAAACCAATTTGATCTAGGCAGTTCAAATCATCATATTGTTGTAAGCGCGCAAGGTGTTCAAAACATCTAGGCACTCATTGTTTCATATTTATATGAGCGGTCAGAGTGTTCAAAATCATCTAAGCAAACAAAGCTCTCAAAATATCTGTGCACTATGGTGTTGTACATTATGCGCGATTACAACAATATGATGATTCGAACTGCTTAGGTAGATCAAATTGCGTTTATGTTTTTCAGATCTTTTCGACTACTCTAGACGCTTATATCAATTTGACGCTGACTGTACCTTTTAAAAACTGGATCGCAAATGAATTGCTAAATGTGAATGACCGAACGATTTGTGTCCTTATTTCTTCTACCCGTCTCTTTCACTCGATTCTGTCATGCCCGGAGAGTGAGAGGGACGGGTATAACCTGCAGGCATCCTGCAGGTATCATGTTAGCTTGGCCGAGTTATAAGTCAAATAAAAGTATGTGACAGCTTAGCGGCTGTGAAATGTCATTGAACGATCACTGAATCGCTGTCATTGAACTGAAGCAGATCAGTTTAGGTCCTAAACAAAACCGCAATAAGAGTTGATGGTAGGCACCCTGATCCTGACCTTACCCATCACAAAAAGTGCACAACGCCGCTGACGAAGTTTTCACTTCAAAAAACTCAAGGCGTACGAAATTAATATTACTTAGCCAAAGAAAGCTGACGAAAAAGCTTCTCCCAATTTATTTATTAGAATGGCTTCATACACTCTATTTAGCTATCACCATAATAAATTCAAAGCCAGCTTGTTCTAGGCCACTGGCAGACCTTGGCAAAGCTACCAATGTCAAATACGAAGAAATTTTCATTCTATCTACTTATGCTTTGATTGAAAGCTTATTCATGTTTTAAGGACACAGCACATTACATCAACTCGGAAAAAGATCGACACCGTATCGTCTTCGCCTCGCCGTCAACCAGGCGTCAACCTAACGTAAGCACAAAGCACGTATGACGTAACCAAACCTGTACCCCTAGTATGAGTTTGGCAAACTGTATTCGTAATCGAAAATTATCGCTCTATCTCTTTCATGTCCTTTGACTGCTTTACCGACATGAGCAATTTAACGTTGACAGTTAAAATCAGACAGATCAGCGTCGTCGGTACGTCGACTCGGCTACAGCTAGGCGACGGACGCCGCGCTTACCGCTCGCTGGTCCCGAGGCGAGGCGATTACGTTACGATTCCGATTAGTGTGCTTTGCAGTAGGGAGTTTCATACAAAGAATACTGAACCGCTCGAGTTGATACGTTTACGTTCCGTTTCCGAGTTGATATATATGCTGTGACCTTTATTTAAGCCTTTATGATACCTACCATACAAATACAGTATGTTGTATTTTTAAACTGTTGAAAATGGGTTTTGTTATTGACTTTCTTTAGTAAGAAAATTATTTGCTGACGTATTTATGTAGGTAGATAGATAGATAGATTAATTACTTTATTTTCTACTAGGTAGGTACTAACTTGTTGACCCGGCATTCCCGGCAACTTCGATCAACAAAAACCCGGCAAACGTTGTAGGTACCTATTGCCCATTGAGTTATAATGTATGGTATTGCCATATAAATTATAGTGGACCCGGTGAACATCGTATCACCAACATCTATAGTAATAAAGTTATAGAGATAAATATTCGTTCCCTGGATAAAAGTAAGTACTTACTTACCTAATCGCGAAGAAGTTTTATACACTGCCTGCCACAAATATAACTTATTTAATGTAACTTATGACAACCGATTTGGCGCAGGGGTAGGATGCCTGCCTTCTGCGCTAGAGGTCTCAGGGTTCGATTCCCGAACAAGACAAATATTTGTGTGCATGAAAATGTCTATTTGTCTTGGTCTGGGTGTTTCCTATGTATATTAAGCATGTATTTACAAACAAAAAAGTATTTAAGTATATATTTATCCGTTATCAAGTTTTCCATGATACAGTTTCTTAATGAAATTAACATGGGCTTAGTAATTGGTGTGATTGTAAGAAGTTATTTATTTATTTATTTATCAAAAGTAGGTAACTAATCCAAAGCGGCTAAAACGCCAGTGATTACAACTGTTTTTATCCACAACGGGGTAGCACTTAGGCTCCATCACACCACACTTGATTTTAAGTGATGATAAAGCTAAAGGTGGAAGCGCACTACTCCCGGAATCCTCAATCTCTGAGGAACTGGCTATCTTATCTATCTCTAACTGCCGGAACACAATGATGGTGAAAACATCATTTTTATGGCGTCCGTCAGACTTAGATAAGATGGTGGGAGCTAGCCAGGCGGACTAAAAACAAGCCCTACCACAAACCAGACGAATACAATACGTACGTACGTACCCCCACTGGGAATAGAACCCAGGATCTCTGGTTCTGTAACCGGTGCGCGGTGGTGGTGTACAACTAGAGCACAGAGGCGGTTACAACCGTGGCTTGACCGGCCCGTCTCACACTCGATCAGTAAAAAAAACAAGTGTGCTTTAGACCACACGACTGAAGTAAGACCTCTTCCATCAACGTCATTTCCGTTCGCCTCTTCTTTCGTAACACTCTCTTCGTCACTTTCGTTCGCCAGCTTTTAGCCCCCAAGTCAAACGAGCGTTAAGAAGTTTTACTTCAAAAATCTGCAATAGGTTCTATAATCACTTTTAATTAAGATGATAAAGTTAGATGTTAAGTTCAGATAAAGTTCACGTAAGATAAGTTCGATTGTTGTACGGGATTTTTATGAAATAAGCAGCCTATTTTTTCTCCCTATTTGTTTTCAATTTAAATATACAAAGAAATTCCTAGGATTTATTTACTTTATCGGTTTTAACTTGTTTAACCCTGAGACGATGTCTAGACGCTGGGGTCAAATGAGTTTAAATATCTAACTTGGGACTAACTTCTGCACAATATGTATGAGTGAGATTCATTGACACTTAGAATTAGGGACTTTCGGACTATCCGTACCACAGAATAATAAACTGGGTGACATCGAAGTCGTTAGCATCCTTTTAAAATAAGAATATACTCATGACATAGTCTTTTCCCTAACCTAAATATGAGGCAAATCCAAGATGTCGTAAAATTTTTTTTTTAAAACCCTGAAAAATTGCTTAAGTTGCTCAGTAATTGACCACTATCCTACTAATATTATAAATGTGAAAGTTTAGATGTTTGGATGTTTAGATGTTTAGATGTTTGGATGTTTGAATGTTTGTTACTCAATCACGCCAAAACGGCTGAACGGATTTGGCTGAAATTTGGGACACAGATACTTTGTAGCCTGGAGAGTAACATAAAGCTATTTTTATCCCGAAAAAATATCAAATTTCCGCAGGATAACGTCGTGTAGTCCACGCGGGCGAAGCCGCGGGCGGAAAGCTAGTGCTAAATAAAGAAAGAAACCATTTAACGGAACTTAAATACTTAAGCAAAACATTTAGGAATTAAGACAAAATAATCAGGAAACTGGATATATTACTTTTTCTATAAATTAACATTTTTTTTATTTAGTAGAGAAGATTTAACTAAACCGAATTTGGAATTTGAAATCTTCATGACACAATCTACGATAGACAAGAAATAGTTACTTTAGTATTGAAAAGAGGAAAATTAAAGGTGAGCAAGTTAGATAAAGTAGGCTTAAAATACCCACGGCCCAATTGCATGTTAACTGTATTTTACTTACTTGCGTTTATCGATGAGGAAAAAATCTAACGTCTTATGCGGTTACGGGATAGCCCCTCAGTTTTTTTGAGCCTTCGGCATGTAAGTACACTTGTACAGAACACGTATGAAACGGTAAAATTTATTGTTAGACTCCCACTATTGGTTTTTCAAAAGATATGATCTTTCAGTTTCTTAAAATACCCACAGCCCAATTGCATCTCTTAGTATTTACTTGCGTTAATCGATGAGGAAAAAATCATTTCGGATAAGTATGGTCTCTTTGTTTTTTAACATCATTCGTATTTTTTTTTGCGTCGAACGACCGACCGTTTCCTATTGAAACAATCGCTCATCCGGCAACCTTCCGGACTGCGGGGGAAGGAGGCAGTGAATCCTCATGGATACCATTACAGCCGGCTGCAATGGTTATGTCGGACTCTTACCGACTAAACACTGCCTGAAAACAGCTGTTACTGGAAAGTAATTCAGCTTATCTAAGGCGACCACGCACCACGGAAGGGCGTTCATATCAGTCATTGAAATTAATTATTAAAAAACTAATAAAAAAATTGATATACATACAGGGTGTTAGGGGCACCGTTGCCAAAACTTTAACCATGGCTTCAAGCCATCATACTGAACAACGCACAGCAAGATTTATTTGTCGGAAATGAAAAAAATATTTCGACTCTCCATACAAAATGACCCGATTAATTGCTAAATTTGTATGAAAAGTCGTTTTTTTTTTCATTTCTAACAAAAATTCTTGCTGTACGTTATTCAGCATGATGGTCTGAAGCCATGGTTAAAGTTTTTGCAACGGTGCCCCTAACACCCTGTTTTGCTGGGCCACAGGACTTCCTTGTGCATCGATAAGGTGAATGGGCCATGCCATGACCTAAAACGCTGGCCACGAATTGGCGCGAATACAAGGGGGGGCAATTGAGGCGATTGCCCCCCCTCAACCAAATCCTAGAGCCGCGCCTAAACGTGATCCATACACTGAGTACCTGACCTGGGTCCTTCATCACAATTACTGATGTTGCGTGGACATAAGGTTGGAGGTGGAAGCGCTCTACTCCCGGAAACGTGAACCACTGAGGATCTGGCTATTTTATCTCAAACTGCCGGAACTATAAAATAAGACATGATTGTACTTTATCGTTATTCTCACTTTATCTACTACAGATAAGTAAGTGACCAATTTGTATACTCCAATCATAGAGTTTAATGACAGTAAACAAGTATTTTTTTCCGGCTCTGAACTATTTATATTCTATGCATCTTTTTTCTATTTCATTTTCCTGATACGACTACCTTCACCTAAAGATTTGCTAATAGTGACTACAAGGTTTCTTTTAAAGATTTAAGATTTTAAGAAGTTTGTGGATTTTGATTGAATCAGGCGTCACTTGGCGGAAGTCCCTAACCATTGTGAAAAACGAAATATATGTAGCTTACTTCCGCAAAAAAAATCTGCATATTGTGTTTTTTGCGGAAGTAAGCTACATATATTTCGTTTTTCACAAAAGTTTGTGGATGTTTTTGTAAATTTAATTTTTAACATTTACATAATTTGAAATCGAAACAACCAAACGAGAATTAAATAAAAGAAGAACCCCTTAGGGGGGGGGGGCTTTTTATTTATTTATTACCATAAATAAGTATTTTTTTCCGGCTCTAAACTATTTATATTCTATGCATCTTTTTTTTAAATTTCTTTTTCCTGATTTAAATGGCGTTTTACCTTCACCTAAAGATTTGCTAATGGCGATTACAAGGTTTCTTCTAAAGATATATAATATATGTTTGTAAATATAATTTTTAACATTCACATATTTGAAATTGAAACAACCAAACAAGAATTAAATAAAAAGAATAAAGCTTAAAAAAATCTTAAAAACCGCGTAGGTAATAGGGTCGGGTAATTTGTTTTCAATATGTTTTTATTCTTACTTTCTTCGATAGAGCCTCTGTTTTCTCACGGTACAACAAATCTGTGTTCAAAATTAAGTGGAAGGACCACATAATAAATTAACCAGGCCACTAAAAATAGATTAGTTCCAAACATAAAACGTCAATCAAGAAAACTAAAACATTCATTTTTAATTATCCATTAAAATCCAGTGTTACCAACCTACCCTAACTTAACTACGTCCTTCCGCCTTTAGCGCGCCAAAAAAAGCACAGACCGGAATAAGCTTAAAAAAAAGTTTTATTCACACGATATCATTGACCTCAGAACCGGTCCAATGCGCGTTTTATTCATCTTACCCTTCGAGGTTGCCGTCTCGACGCTGCTTTGTATTCTTATCACAGATTATAAAAAACTCTTTAGAATTATCGCAGACATAGGGTCAAACTTTTTGGATGAAACATCTTCCGTTCGATTTTCAAGTCAAGCTTGGTTTATTTTTAGCCGACTTCAAAAAAAGGAGGTTCTCAGATTGACCTGCATGTATGTATGTATGTTTGTCCGCGATTATCTCGCGTTTGGCTGAACCGATTTTGATGCGGTTTTCAGGAAAGTATTTTTTATTTTTTTTTATCAAGTCCCGGACGGGACGGGATATTTTGACATTGTTGCATTAAAATGCCCTGTGAGTGCCAGCCACGTTCATGTCCCGACCGTGACTGTGACATATTTCCTTCATGTATACATTTTTGTATGAAACGATATTTCCAAAACTTCCCGTCCCCGACCCGTCCCGTCCCCGTCCCGCCCGTATAAAAACATTTCGCGTATGCAGAGACCTTTAAATTGCGGTAATCTTTATTTGCATCTGCAAAGAGACATCTGACTATGACCGCTTTTTCTAATTCAACTGCAAAAAAGTAATTTATGTAATCAAAACTTGCCTAAACAAATGCAAAACGCCAGAGTTGAAAAATGTCAAAGAGTCAAAGAGTTCAAAAGTTTTGACTAGTACACAAACGTTTTCTTAGATAAAGTTTTCATAACTGAAACTAAAAATTTCAGTAGGTAATGAATAAGTAGTAGGTACCTACCTAAATTAATTCTTAGTTCACTCACTGATATTAACAATTTGTGATTGTCATTAACAGATCAATTCAGCCCCTGTAGACAAGTGGCTTTCTATTTCTATTATCGATATCGCCAGTAGAATAGAAAGAAATGTATGAGATTGACATAAGCGGTAACGTGACATTTCGATCGCTAATGTCAATTCCATACATTTATCTTTATATTCTGGGTGCCTACCATCAACTTTATGACAGCGATTCAAAAATAGCGCGATTCAGAATAGGTTCCTAAAATGAATCGCTTTCTTTCGTACTCTGACCTTCTAAAAACTGGATCGCAAATGAATTGCTAAATGTTAATGACCGAACGATTTGTGTCCTTTTTCTTCTACCCGTCTCTTTCACTCGATTCTGTCATGCCCGGAGAGTGAGAGGGACGGGTATAACCTGCAGGTGACATGTTAAATCGACCGGGTTATAAGTCAAATAAGAGTTTCTGACAGCTTAGCGGCTGTGAAATGTCATTGATCGATCACTGAATCGCTGTCATTGATATTAAGCTGTCGTGGTACGAATAAGCGAAGCAGATCAGTTTAGGTTCCTAAACAAAACCGTAATAAGAGTTGATGGTAAGCACCCTGATATCGATAGTAGAAATGCACTTGTCTAGACCCCCAGAAGTTACATTAATTATTACGTCAGAAATAACTACGATCGATGAAAAGTCTAAAAACTCAAAAGGTGACTGCGTCTACTCGGAAGCCATTAACTTTGTTTTTTTATGACTGAATTTATTACTTTTTATTGGCATAGCAAAGAGGCTTTACACAGTTGACGATAACTTATTACTAATAATGATTAAACCTATATTCTGATAAGCAATCAGGGAATATTTCATTGAGTTGTCCACCTGATTAAAACCGTACGATCGCTACCTGAAAAGACAGTCTGCCCGCGGTCGCGCGTAAGCTAACACGCACCTGCCGCCGTTACGAGTCATTTGAGTTTCGAACTCTACGCGTACGAAAATGTAATTATTTGAACTGTTCAAATATCGAACACGAACTGAACGGGGATGTAATTATCCAAGAAGAAAAAACTGACCAGTGTAAATAATCTGTGTAAATATTTACTTAGTCAATTTTTGAAAGTGTTTTAGTGAGTGTAAATATTAAATTAATTGTTTTTTTTTTATAAAATCCTGTGATATTAGATTAAGGAATACAGTGACATCAAGAAAGCAAGTAAGTACATCAATTGTTAATTTATTTTCACTGTTTATTTTATTTATTTAGTTCATATTTATTACGATAACTACGATGTTTGCATGCTTTGTATTGAAAGTGCATGAATTGCATGATAAATAATAATGCGTTTTCATTATAATACTTTATGAAGTATTTGTGTTGTCATCTATTTCTTATGACAATTAATAAGCTCTATTGTGCCGATCTTTAATAGAACACTTTAGTGTATCATTATTATGTTATTATAACGAACATCAATAAAAAAGGCAGTACCTAAGTACTTACATATAATTACAAATTAATATTTTTACAATAGTTGGAACTTTTCGCGTAACTACAAAACTTTAATTTGAAATAAAAACTTAAATTCATTATGAATTGTCTTCTTCTTAATAATGAAGGTTAAAGAGGTAAAGGTTTTTTTGGCTAACTTCAATTATAGCAACCAGACTTTGACTATTTGAAAATTTACTTATCTCTGCTACAAATTATATTATGATAAACATAAATAATGATAAACAACTTAAACTACAGAGTACCTAAGCTACGACATCCTGAAAAATAAACAGCTGTTCCATACATTTTGGCCGTCATACATTTTTCTATGGATCAGCTGAATTTTTCGCGTTTTCGTGGCTGGTAAAATGTAGGGCAGAAGCCCCGGTTTTGGCCACTGTAGGTACCGGTTTTGGCCACTTTTTGCTCTAAAAGTTTTCTAAACCACTTTTCGCCATTTTTGCTAAAGGCAATTAAAATAAGGTATTTTAAGGTAATAATAACAACTGTTAGAATTTTTTATGTCATCAGATTTTTTTTCAATAAATTCCATTTTCTGTTTTAAAAAATGTTTTGTATGAAAATTTTAATAAATTTGTTTTGGATGAAATCCTGACTTATATTATAAATGCGTCTCTGTCTGTCTGTGTGTTACACAATCACACCTAAACTACTGAACCAATTTGAATGAATTTTGGTACAGAGATAGTCTAGAGCCTGAGAAAGGACATAGGCTACTTTTTATTCCTGAAAAATATCACCTTCCCGCGGGATAACGTCGTGTAGTACACGCGGGCGAAGCCGCGGGCGGAAGGCTAGTACTTTATAAACCTTTGTTTTTTACAATTAAATTCTGTTTTGCAATTCAAAAAATTCAAAATTCAAAATTCAATATCGTTTATTCAATTTAGGTTTGTTTAACAACACTTATGAACGTCAATGAAGCTACGCCATCGGTTCGCAAATCCTACGGCAGGAGACCTTGTAGCGAGAAGAACCGGCAAGAAACTCGCCAAGGGCTATTTTTTTCTCCCTGTTTTAGCTTATACAGAGTCGTCAAATTTGAAAAGTGACCTTCACATAATAGTAAGTTTACTTTCCATCACAATACAGAATGCCGCTTAAATTAAGTACAATTTTGCTTATTACCTAAAACAGTAAACAATTTTCAACTAAACAAGGAATCCAATAGTTTAATGGACACACTAATCTTAATCTTATTCACATTGTATTATAGGATTAATGAAAATGAAACTGCAAGCTGCGCTGTATATTCAAATTTATAAGTATTAACAAATAAATGGAATTTTTGAATAAATAAAACAATTATTAGAAAAATTGCTGTTACTGTAAGACACGGATACCAAAATTACTATGAGACACACCAGCTCGCTCATAAATCAATAAATATTATAAACCATAATATCCCGAGCACCTTTAACACAAGTAGACATGAGCAGACCCACCCCACTGGCAGCACCCGTTCACGAGCATGACGCATGAGCCAGCCATCGCTTCGCTCAACCATATTTTAGGGAACGTAACGACCCTTAATAAACTAAATTAACCAATTAATTGGTTTCTAGTGCATGAGAATATATTGATTTAACCTGGGTTTGGTTTTGATTTTTCGCTATACTTACAAAAGTTTAACTATCAATAAGTGGCCAAAACCGGTACATTTGGCACCTCTCACACATTTTGTGCTATATACAAAAAACTATTTCACTTTTTTAAATTTGTATTATGTACCTTTAAAGGTAGATAAATTATCTATAATTTAAGATATAATTTGTGTCTTAAATATATTAATTTAGTACTTAGTCAAAAAATCCTTAAAGTGGCCACAAAGGGGTACCTCTGCCCTACCATAGAAAAAGTCGTTTACTCTTATTGATATGATAGATAAATTTCTTCCACTAAATAATTTGTACGAATAAAAAAAAAAATAGGAGTGTATTATCGGGAGCGGTACATAACCAACATTTCAAGCGGAAGTCGCGGGCGAGACACTATAGTTATAAAGAAATCATAAATACATCTTAGGATACCATAACATCATTACCATCAGATGGATGGATAAGGAGAATTAGTGTAGGCAATGAACAGATTCTTTGTATGGAGACCCATACACTAATTCTTCAGTCGATGAAACTTTGCTGAGTTATAAAATAGCATGAGCCATAAACTTTTAAATGATTATCCAAAAAAAAACTCACACGGAAGTTAGGTTCTTATACATAAATATACAAATCTGTTTATATATTGAACCGAGTAATTTCTCAGTCCAAATTTATTTTACCAAATGAGTTATTTATACTAGTATGTGATACTTGATGAAAATCCAAAACTTTTTTCATACATGAGTTTGCTTGGCAAAATGGTATAATTCCGTTAAAAGGTTCGACAGAGATATTTTCAGTCCAAGTCACCCCATTTTGTTTTATTAAAATTTGGTGTTTCGACTGAGGAATTACTGTGGGGGTCAACTAGCTTCATTGACTACACTAAATGGGCCATGAGCCCATGCATGACCCACTATGCATACCCCAGCCCCCCTAGACAAGTCCCCCTAGACCCCTAGACAAGACAACAGAAAGAAAATGTATGGGATTGACATTAGCTGTCACGTGACATTTCAATCGCTAATGTCAATCCCATACATTTTCTTTCTACTCGACTGGCGACTCCGATAATAGAAAGCCACTTGTCTAGAGGGGCAGTGCGGGTTGGTGGGTATTAACTAGGGAGTGCGATCTTGCAGCAAAATCTTCAATCTCGGTTTTTGCAAGATTCAAGAAGTCTTATCTCGCAAGATCTCGGTATTTTGCAAGATCTCGCAGATCGATTTACAATCTTTAACTCTTGTTAGTATTCTATTCGCATATATATATATTAGCTAGTTGCACTTCACGTGCAACTAGCGTTGATATGGGCGAGCTTTCAAAATAATGTTTAAATTTTTCATCATAAAGAGAGGTTTTTTTACCTGCTTATGATTAATGAAATGTGTTACTGTGAAATCTTGCAAATCGCGCGAGATCGCGCACTATTTTGTGTGCAAGATCAATCTTGCGAAATTGGTGCAAGATCTCGGAATTTCGAGATCTCGGAATACCGAGATTGCACTCCCTAGTCACACACGACCCCGAAGTCAGTCAAAGTTAAATAGGTTTACAGAATATTTATTCTCATAAAGACGATTCGACTATGAAAGATTCATAAGCATTCATTTTATTTAATCTAAGTACCTAGGTACATACTAAGTAGGTATATGAATAAAAATGTCACTTTTGTATGTCAAACATATAGTCACACTTTGTGAACATACATTTTAAATATAACTGTGGCAACTTATATAATTGACCTCCAAAAGATTTTTCATTTTAATTATTCCATAGATCCTCTAGATAGCATTTCTAATAACTGCGTATTAAATACTTTGAAAACTTGACGCCGCCATTGAAATATAAGATGATAAGAAATATTAATTTCTAATAAGTAATTGCTTTTATCAGTCATTAGATTAATTCTTGTGCAATAAACATGCCTTCGGCACGGTCACTGTTATTTTTTATCATTTATCGCTTCGTATTGCGAAGTCCGCGATAAAAATTGGTACCCAACTAAATCACTTGGCTTACAAAATGTTTAACGTAATATTATGCTTATCAGACAACTGTAGAATAAACAATTAAGTATTGGAAACCATCACATACTCCTATTGCTCCAATCCTAATTAATTAAAGTAAGGTCGCGGAGCATGAAGAATATCGTACAATGACCTTAATTATTACCAGTCCCTGTCGCTCCAGCGTATACAGGGTGGCGCAAAAGTAATGGCACTATAGAAATATATTAAAAACTGTGTAGTAAAATTCACTAAAAAATAAACATGGACCGATACAATCCACAAGAACTCGGAATAATCGTGTCAATGTTTTTACGTAATATTTCATCGGTGATTAAAAACACAACGTGAATTTCGTCGACGATTTAAGATCACCCGATCTAATTCTAACCTGTCCAGACTTCTTTCTTTGGGGTTATTTGGAATCTCTGGTATATGCGAACTAGCCAGAGACTCTCGCAGCACTAAAAGGAAACATTTACCTAGAAAAGGAACATATCTCTTGCGTCACCCAGTATACATAGTGTGTCACGCTTGCACAGATCCCTTGAGATGGCGGTCATCGCATCTGTGCGAGCGAGCCGCAACTATATTTACACGGCAGCGACAGGGATAGGTGATAAGAGGTCATTGTTCGAAATTCTTCGTGCTCCGCGACCGTAATGCAGCGTAAGCGTTAGCCCGTGTTATGTCAATTGGAAACAACGACTGGTATTACCGCATACACCCAGACACGAGAAAATATTGAAAAGTTCGTTTTCAATATTTACAGACAAACAGACAGAGATAGCGTCTTGAAAACCGGTGCGTACACCACTCGGCCACGGAGGTCCTCGTAAGTAAAGAAAAAAATATTATTCAGGCGTTTTTCTGTAACTTAAAATTTTTAGGTACAACTTGTCTCTTGCAACCCGAGGCGCAGTGGTTAGCGGGCATGGCCTGCGATCGTTAAGGCTAAGCCTTTTTTCCAAGTTTTTCCCAGCGAAAACTTTTTCACTTCCATACATGTTCAATAAAACTCAACTAATGCCTTTTTTGGATTTGTTCAGAGTTGTTTTGCTTATCGGAAATTACAAACATTTATCCAAAACATTTGACAAAGATGTCATTGTAGTAGAAATACATAATTATAATGACAATTTATTAAAATGCTGGGAGCATGTTTCTTTAAAATAAAACAAGGGCCCGTTTTTTCTGCAACTGAGTGAAGGAGAAGCTTTTCATCCTTTTATTTTAGGTTCTGAATTTGTCACTTTACCGTTGGCGTTCCTTCTTTGACGTTAAGGCGAGGATTCCCGACCGAAATAGGCACGCTAACGCTTGCTCGGCCGCGCTTGACTTGATACACTTGCCACACAGACTCGCGAGCGCCCCGCGAATCGAAAATCACTTACGACTGACTAAAAAAAATCCTTTAACAAAAATAACAATACGATAATCTTTATCGGACTACTGTCAATGGCAGATTTTGAATTTCCGGTAAGATTACCACAATCACACCCTTGATCTTGTACGGAATTACTAAAGCTTGTCTAATATTGCAAGCGATGTGGCGCAGTGGTGGATTTACACGTTTGCCTAGGCTAGGTGCTAGTGATGTAATATTTTTATCTAAGTAAGAAAGAAAGAAAAGTTATTTATTTTGACACACACAAAGACTTACACAAAACATAGAGTCGAGTCAGATAAGTCTGGGCGCGGTTAAAATTAATAATTACAAATATACTGAAACTAGCGCCAAAAATGCCCCAGTCGCGCGCAGACACTAACTTATTACATTTAACATTACTATGACTGTGTACCGTCGCGTGATGCACAAAACTGCGGCCAACTCACGTAGAAAGCAAAGCTTACTGCACTGGTTTTCAGTTTCAGTACCTAAGTCACCACTACAACGATGTTTTTTTTACATTACATGTAACGTAAAATAATTTATTAATAATATTACATGTAGTTAGGCACATGTAATATTATTAATAAATTATTTAATTTATGTATTATTTTGAATATGAAATTTTATTATTGTGATGTGTGATATTAATGATTTATTGTTGACATGGTAGAAATGCATTGACTACATTGACTAAATATCATTGTGGAAATTGTATTCTTCTCAAGTAGACATTTGCATGCTATTGTAATAGCTGAATAGGCAATGAACGACATGTATCCAATAATATTACATCTGTAATGTACCCTTTTCAAAGCAAATAAATAATGTTTTCTGTTCTATTCTATAACAACTGGCCTTCCGCCCGCGGCTTTGCCCGCGTGGACTACACGACGTCATACCGCGGGAATGTGATTTTTTCCGGGATTAAAAGTGGTAGGTATGGCGGAAATACATGGTTTATTTTTCCCTTTCAATTTGGATGAAGCAACCAAATTGAACAATGTAAACGTAAAAGTGATTCATTCAATGTCATTGTGCGCCTGTATTTCTGCGCCTTTCAACCAAAGTGAATCAATTTGGTTGAACCGTGTAATGTCTAATATTGGCATTATAAACTTTACCAGTGGAAGAAGGGTGTGCACGTTTGACGTAAATAGAATATTTTGATAAAAATCGCATAGATTTTCAATGCTTTTATCTATTCTTGTTTGATAATAATTTAGGTAAGTATCTAGCGGATAAGACAAGACAAGTGTGCAGTGAAGACTTGATGATTGTGGGTTTCAGATTATTTCAAATGTTTTCAAATCGCTTCGTTTTACTCATTGTGCAGTGAAAGGTTTTAATTCAAAATAAAATAAAAAAAATTAAACAGCCCTTCGACAAAAAACAACTCTAAAATGTTAAAAATAAAATTTATCTTTCTGTCGAGGGGCCCCCATAGTATAATTTACCCTTTTTTACCGACTTCCAAAAAAAGGAGGGAGGTACTCAATTCAACCCGTATTTTTTTTTTTTTTTTTTGTTTGATGTATGTATACCGATTACTCTGGCGTTAGTGATCCGATTTTAATAGTTGTTTTTTTGTTCGATTGGGTATACTTTCGATTTGGTCCCATATAAGTTTCATAGAGATCCGATAACAATCTTCGGAGATATGGGGCCTGATGTCATGGGAGTCATGAGTTATTAGCAGAAAGTATAATGTCATCCATGTAAGTAAACGTTAGGATTTTGTTCGGGCTGAATAGTTTGTTATTCAAAATAGCGTCAATAAAGTGACACGCGGAAACTAATTATATACTAATTATGTCATAGTATAATGGGTATATGGGTTTCACTTCCAGGACCTCGATTGGTGATGTGGGTTATCACCGCGTTTTGCGATCGTTGCGGTTAAGCAACGTTTGCAAGGGCTGGTCGTAGGATTAAATGAAAAATTACTATCTATACTATTTACCAATTTCAATATTTCTTTTAATTTAAAAGAGTATACTCCTGTTTTGGTCTCATTATAACCAAGTCAGGATCTGATGGTAGAATCCAGGGGAACGAGGGAAACCCGAAGATAGATTAGGTGTTTTATGTATTTTCTAAAAATTTTCAAGCACTTGCATATGATAGCCATCAGCTCATCATCATGAGCTGGTGATGGAAGATACAACTCCTCAATGGTTAGGAGTTGGAGGATGATTCTTGAATTATTGTTGATACGTAAAAAAATATAGTTGTAATCTTTCAGGTTATTTAGGTGAGCTGATGATGGAAGGTAAAACTCCTTAGGAGTTAAAGCATGTTTGGTTACGTACCACCGAGACCTTAAGTTGTATTCTTTCAAGTTTTTTAGGTTAGCAGATGGTGGATGGTGCATAACAAACAACAGAACATTAAAAGAAAAAATAATTTTGTGTTCTGTGTGCATAACAGTTATAACAGAGTAAGAGATGGTGATTCTCACAGAACATAGTAGAGAAAATGTGTCCGTCCGTGTTCTGTGGTGATTCTTGTCCGAGATATGGGTTTTAGTAGCTGCTCATTGCGCTACGCTTGCTCACTTTGCGGTTTCTTTTGGTAGCGTTCTTATACTAAAAATGGAAAAATAAAATTTTTTATAAAAAAAATAAACCGCCTTCAAAAAAACTGCAAACAAATTTCGCTTCCCAAAAACACGTAAACATGAAAAATAAATTAAATCATTCAATTCAAAGGACGAAAGTCCGGGAATTTTTCTAATTAATCTTGGAACTTACTGATCTGATTGAAGTCGGTGACAAGCCCAAAGTAACAAGAATAAATACTTAGTGAAAGAATAACACACAAAACCTACTCATGCACGGAGTGGTGTGAATTGTATAGCCTATCAAATACATAATATTACATGGCTTGGCACCGACTTCAATCAGATCAGTAAGTTCCAAGATTAATTAGAAAAATTCCCGGACTTTCATCCTTTGAATTGAATGATTTAATTTATTTTTCATTTTTACGTGTTTTTGGGAAGCGAAATTTGTTTGCAGTTTTTTTGAAGGCGGTTTATTTTTTTTATAAAAAATTTTTTGAACTTCTTTTTCTGTGGTCCCCCGACCGTGAGACAAATTTTACTTTTAACTTCTTACTGTACATGTCAGATTTACGCATCCTATTTCAGCATTTAGGTAGGTACACGGAGTCAATACTTGAGAGAATCCACTAAGCTAATCCACTATGACAATCCAGCGCGCTGTATCGCGAGGACAATGTAATATAGTGAACTGCATCGTTATGCCGGCGCCAGACATAGCACAAACGTTTGAACAAATGTTTGAACACATGTGTAGCACGGGTATTTAATTATTTGTTCAAAGCTTTGATAAAATACTACAGTACTTTGCCATGTCAGAAGACAAAGTCTTCAAATATTTGTTCAAATGTTTGTGCTATGTCTGGCGCCGGCTTTAAAAATAAAATAAAAATAAAATAAATAACTTCTTACATTCACACCAATTATCTAAGCCCATGTTAATTTCATTAAGAAACTGTATCATGGAAAACTTGATAACGGATAAATATATACTTAAATACTTTTTGTTTGTAAATACATACTTAATATACATAGTTTACACCCAGACCAAGACAAATAGACATGTTCATGCACACAAATATTTGTCTTGTTCGGGAATCGAACCCGAGACCACTGGCGCAGAAGGTGGGTAGCCTACCCCTGCGCCAAATCGGTCGGCTTTACATCAATAGTGGACTGTATCTATTTACAAGAAGCCAATACTGGACTGGCTTAACTAGTGGATTGTCTCAAATATCGTTTTCAATAATACTGTACTTTGGAACGACCTTTGCTCATTAGTATTTTTTTAACACATAGGTATGTTTACAGATAGGTAGGTTTTTAACAGATAGGATATTAATAATAACTAAAATTATTTAGTTTTATTTGTACTTATTCATTATTGAACTTGAAAAATTGCCACTGGACTGGACACCCTATTTAGAAAAATAATTTAAGAATCTGTTCTCTTGAAAAAATAAAGATTTGTTTTTTTCTACAAAATTCCGAAGAAATTGTCGATTCAGAAACAATAGAATTACCAACTAACGGTATGTTTGTTTAAACATCGCTCGACTATACTCTCTCACGCGGATTGTTTTGAAAACACAAACTTGGTTTGACCAGAGGGTTTCTCACAATGCGTAAGGAGCTAAATACCTCCTTAGCTAACTGTAGTCATACGTCATCATCAAATTGTGATTGCGAAAAGCAAGTTAGTTAGTGGGGGACAAATCTTGCATCTATGATTATGATTATGATTATGACAATATTTAAGTACAGTCAGCAAAAAAGCTTGTTATGAAAATGAAATTTTTACTAATTAAACTTATTCTTTGGCAAACATTCAGATCCGTTCAGTTGTTCTGGCGAAATTGAGACAAAAACATCTACCTATTTAAACACTCGCGTTTGTAATAATAATAATTGGATACTTACCAATTGTACCTAGATAAGATAACCCTTTGGGATGTTGATGACATGAGTAAGTAATAGTATTTGCTATTTCTAGATCAATGTTGTAAGATAAATTCAATACAAAAAACCAACTTAACCAATCGAACTCGCTGTTCAAAATAAGTTAGTTTGTTGCGAGTAGATAAGATAACTCTTTGGGATGTTGATGACATGAGTTAAGTAGGTATAGTATTTGCTCTTCTAGATCAATGTTTTAAGATAATTCAATACAAGAAAACTAACATATCTCGAACTCGCTGTTCAAAATAAGTTAGTTTGTTGCGATAAAGTTAAAAACAAATACAATACAGATTTTACCTTGTAAACAGTTATTATTAGTAAAACTAGCCTTTCGCCCGCGGCTTCGCCCGCGTGGACTACACGACGTTATCACGCAGGAATGTAATGTTTTTCCGGGATAAAAAGTAGCCTATATGTCACTCTCCAGCTGCCAAACTATCCCCATGCATACCAAAAATCACGTCGATCCGTTGCTCCGTTTTGACGTGAACGGCGTACAAACAAACAAACAAACACACTTTCAGATTTATAATATTAGTATGGATAAGCATTGACAGAAAAAAAATTTCGTAAGCAATCGTAATTGAGCAATATAAAATAAAAATGTCTCATTCATTGAGCATTTTCAATTCAACTATGTATTCCGCATTTGTATATTCATTTCAAAATCAATCAAAAGTAGATTAGCCTATTTCCGATGTGACACGAAAACATTCTTCTAACGAGTAAAAACTGGTTGTTTTATATCCATATGTCAATCGAGTTAAAGATTAATTAGAGAATATCTATTTTTGAACGTTTTGAAAAGCTATTGAAATAGTAGGTTACTTCGTCCGATCGCAGTATGATTGTAAACTTTTCCCTTCCCTAAGTATTGGGAAATAATAATGGTTCCGAAAAACAAAAATAATCTCCGGCGATCTGTGGCTGACTATTATTCTAATTAACCAGGCGTTATAATATATTACGGACAAAAAAACCCAAAACATACCGAAAAAATATCCAATTTTACAAACAAATAAGATCATGTTCAAAGTACATTTTCTCCTAAAAAAATGGATCATCGAATAAAAAACTAAACTTCGAATAAAATACTGAACCTCCGACAAAATTACTAAGTTACCGACAACAGAGGTTTTGTCAAAATAATCATATTTTTACAACTTGCATGCACTATTTTAATTTTATTGTTGGCTATCAATTATATTTTTTAACTCTCAATAATGATGAAAATGGAAATTTGTCAACATACCCATTTTCATGATTAGTACCTACTAATATGTATTTGTAGTTGTACTACATACTATGATTAGTACCTACTACGGTCGTTTCGACTGTGGTCGAAATAATTACGGTCGATTCACATAATTATGTTATAATGCCTATTGGACGACTCAACTACTGGACACCTAGGGTTGATTAAACTAGAGTCGATTATGTTCATTATTTTCACCTACTGGTTGTTTCGACTATGGATGGACCACTCGCCTACAGCAAGCTGTTTATAAATGGATTTGGGCGTGTTAGATTGATTTTTAAAGTAGTGGGTAGTTTTACATGACCTGTTTTAAAGTGGTGGGTAGATTCACATTACTTGTACGTAGCGTAGCTACCCAGGGGCAAGATGGGGCAGTGCCCCGGGGCCCCCAAGCTCAGGGGGCCCTTGGCTCTCCAAACGTCACTGAAACAAAACTGAACTTACGAAATTGTTTACCTAATAAATATAAAGTTTCAACGCGGCTTTAAGCATGGCAACTCAGTTGAAAGAAAACTGCAAATTATAGGGAACAAGCTGACCCGGCAAACGTTGTTTTACCATATAATAGTGGACCCGGTCACCAACATCTTGTGTGTGTTTATACACCAAAAGTTGCCTACACCAGACAACAGATAGCGCTAGTTACACACTACCAATAAAGGGGCCCAAGCTTGGTCTCTATTTCCTACATATTAAAAATTACTCTGTGAAGTAGAGTGAGTGTTAGATACTCTGCGCGACTGGGGCATTTTTGGCGCTAGTTACAGTATTTTTTTTAAATCTAAGCTTATAGAAAAGATTAGTATTCGATTTTGACCGCGCATATGTCAGTGATTACATACTCTTTGGAAACGGCAATGGAAGAAATGACAGTTTTGTATCGAAGGTACGACAGTTAAACGATTTTTCATAGAAGATTACAATTTTTACTCAATTTTCCGTAATAATAAGTAGCCTATGTTACTCTCCAGCTCCCAAACTATTCCAATACCAAATATCAAGTAGATCCGTTGCTCCGTTTTGGCGTGAAAGAAGGACAAACAAACAAACAAACAAACAATCAAATAAACAAACAAACAAACACACTTTCACAATTATAATATTAGTATGGATTCCCACTAGTGACGGCCACTGTGTCAAAACCCTTTGAAAATGTGTTTAGGAGTTGGTAAGCATTCTCAAAAAATGTGAAAATTGGAGTCAGAGCTTATGAAAGCTTTGGCCCGTAAAGTTGAGCAGTCGGTTCTTTAGATAGAGGACTGTACTACTCACCTGTACCGCAAAAACTATGAACACTATTGATATTGATAGCCAAAGCCAAACAAAATTGATTATAATAGGTCTTTACATATGAAATTGCCGTTTTTTTCATTTGTACATATAACTTAACAACTTTTATAATATTAGAAATATATAATTTCTTTAATATTGCGTTACATTAAGACCGTATCGAGCAACTTTTGATAATTTAATAACCACGATATTTGATTATTTACATAGAAAAAACTTATTCCGAAAGTTACGACTAATTTTGTTTCCAGAATTTCGTACTTTATTAGTTGTAACTTAGTGAAAAAAAAATTTTTTTCTCTTAACGAATGTGTCATTTAGTAGTTAAAATATCCATAAATACGTGTGTAAAATTTTGTAAATTTACATAATATTAGTCGTTAAATAATAACAAAAACGTTAGTATGGAAAAAAAAAAATTACAGAAATCTCCATACAAAACGGCAATTTCATAGGTAAAGACCTATTATTACAAGATTCTGTCGTACTGTATAATACTTGTAGCGAAATTGAGAAAATAGTTTGTTCAGAATCGAGAGTAGAATCGATTCCACACATTTTTGGTAGCGGTTAAATAAAAAAAAAATTGTTTTAACTTTTGCCGCTTGTTTACATAAATGTTCTATTAATTCATTAACCCGTGGAGCGCTCCTTGATCCAACGGTGGATCAAAAAATTATCGTACCCCGAGCGCTGAGTGATCTAACCGCAGAACACATTTACGTTCCGTTCTCATTGTCGGGTTTCGTTCGTTGAATGAATTTTGTCTATTGCCTTGGTTATTGCTAATATTTGAACAAATGTTTGGGCACGTGTGTAGCACGGGTATTTGAGTATTTGTTCAAAGCTTTGATAAAATACTACAGTACTTTGCCTTGTAAAAAGGCAAAGTATTCAAATATTTGTTCAAAGGTCTGTGCTCTGTCTGGCGCCGGCATTAGAATCGATTCCCTTTGAACGAAACGAAACGAACTTACTGGGGTAACTGTAGTGAACGGGAGCGAAGCTTAAAACCCCAAAAACGATGTCTTAGAGCCCTAGCAGGTATAGGTAGTCGAGAAAGCTGTAGACCATTATTTAAGTCTTATAAGCTATTAACGCTCACATGTATTTATAGGGTGTGTAATATATGATATAACAACATTTCGTATAATACTCACAAAATATAACAACACATTACATAAAATCATTTCATATAACGTTCATTTTGTATAATCAACGAATGATATAAATTCAAAATATATAATTTTAAACCGCATAACGAACATTTGATATAAAGACGTTTCATATAATAAACATTTACTATAACACTTACATTGTATAATATTTAAAACACATAATGGTTATATAACATAACATCATTTCATATAACGTTCATTTAGTATAATCAACGAATAACTATTTCTAGCGCTTCGCCGGCCGCTGCCGCGGCACGCTCGCTTCGCTCGCTCGGCTCGCGCTTTGTTTTGTTCACAGTTCTAACCTAACCTATTATAAATTGTTTTGTCACGGTTGTGGCTTTTTATGGCGGGGGGCTTCGCCCCCCGAGCCCCCCTTTCAAGCTCACTGTAGCGCCCGTGCCCCCTGCTCCTTTGCCTACACTATACATTTAATTGACTAAATTGATGATTATATAAAACAAAATTATATCAAATGAAATTATTACATATGATGATTATATGCAATAAAATTATATCAAATGACCGTTATAGCAAATGAGTTTTATATAAAATATTTTTATATAAAATGAGCGTTATGTTAAATGATATTATATAAAATGATGATTATATGAAATAAACATTATGTAAAATGAAATTAGTTGAAGTGTTGTTATGACAAACGTTTATTATGTCATATAAACGTTATTGAAATGAAATTATACCAAATGAAATTATATCATTCATTACGCAACCGTATTTATATATTGGAAATCCACTGTTTGTTAAGGCGAACGGGCATCTTTTTACAAAAGTGTCAGATGTACACGTAGAAATGCAACAAGATCCCAGTACCTCTACAACTATTCCAAGTCTTAGCACAGAACTGTATTCCTACACAATAGCTTCCTACTAATGGCACCAAAAGTTTTTAATAAGATTCCGAATAGCATAAAGATGTTAAACTATAACGCTTTCAAACAGAAACTTACAGAACTTTTGCTTGAAAAAATATACTACCTACTCCATTCACAGGATTATTTAGATGACAAAGATTTTTGACAATGGTTATTCTAATGAAATGTAGATTCTTTGTTTGTTCGAATTTTATCTGTGGACTTATTAATTTATCTACTTATTCTGTATTTTTCTGTAATTGTGACATTATTTTTTTTTTATTTTATTTATATATTTTTTTTGTATTCGTTTTTATTGACATTTTTTATTATTATTGACCTGTGATTTTAAATTGAATTAATATTATTTGCATTTATATACCCTGATTAAATTTTAAAATAACACAATAAATATTTGCACATCGAACTTTCTATAGGATATGTTGGAAACTGTATACCTACTGTAACCATATTCTGGCAAATAAATGATTACTTACTTACTTACTACTTACTTACTTACTTACGAAAAGATGAAATAATTTTGATCTACCATTAGATCAAATCAAAAAGCGCTTTAAATAATTTTCTTAAGTATATCTTATAAATACTTAAATGATATAATATAAAAGTAGTATAAAAAACCTGTTGACTGTTTAATATACTTACCTACATAATGTAGTTATAAATGTATTTAATATGTTGTTTACGACAGTATTTAATCTTGAGATTATTACTAAAACTCAATGATAGCTACTTGCAAAATTATTGCGTATTGCTTACGAGATTATACACACTCATAGGTACTACCTACTTATTGTTAATCATTCAATAAGGTTTTTTCAAAAAATGGCAAGTATTTGAGGTACTTAACTTACCTACATTTTGCTGAAAAGCTGGGTTACCGAGGAATCCTAAAAAGCATAGAATTTTTCTTTCGAACAACGATAGCAACGAACATGCTTCGGCATGAAAAACTGTCGTTCTTCTTCTTATCGAGTCGATAGCAAACTAAAAACCTAAACAGGGACCGTACTCTGAAACGCTAATCCGAAACTTCGGTTAGCCCCGCCCCTTTTACTCGATTGTGTCACGACCCGAGAGTGAGAGGGACGGGTATAACGAAGTTTCGGGTTTTGCGTTTCAGAGTAGGCCCTCAGGAGCCGTACTCTGAAACGCAAATCCGAAACTTCGGTTAGCCCCGTCCCTTTCACTCGATTGTGTCACGACCCGAGAGTGAGAGGGACGGGTATAACGAAGTTTCGGATTTTGCGTTTCAGAGTAGGCCCTCAGTGTCGGACCGAAATTCGGCTACGCAGATCACAGCATTGGTAGCCTCCATTAGGTCTTCCTGCGTGCAGCTGGTCATGAAAAACTTTCGTCATGTTCATAGTATAGTATACTATACCTACCTATCTTTAAACGACTGAAGAGACGTTGCTCTGGTTTTCATACAAAATTTATCTAAACCATAACTATAGTTTTTCGTGTTATAACTACTTACTATCCAGTATACTGTAACAAAAATTGTGCTGTGCTAATTCAGTAACTTTCATCTAAAAAAAGGAAAGTAAAGAAAGGTAAAGGTACTTTATTTAATAACTTTTAAATTTCTTAAAGGTCATCGATTAATCTGCACTAATCCTTGAAACAATAATTAAACATCGGAAAATATTAATTCAAGTTTATCTAGCTTAAAGAGATAGATAGGTATAGCAAAGTTCTTCAGATATCTATCTGCCTATATCGCAATTTTAACAATAGGATTAAGGAGATAAGGCATTCTTTTCATAATGTTGATTGGCGTTGGTAACAACATTAAGGCGCTACTCGGAAAAATATGGACTTTTTGATATAAAACTATAGGACGGTTAGAGTTGTTACAAATCTGGTAATAAGATATATATTTCTTCATACCTTTATCTAGAATCGTATAGTTTCAGAAACACGATTTTATGATTTTGCCTCGACACTTTTTATTTTCGAAAATACCTCTAAAAAATACGAAAATTCAAGATTATTCTTAAATGGGGCTACAAATACTATTGGAAATTGGTTTAATTAGTGGACACCAATAATATTTAGGATCGTATAGAAGCATTTTTAAAAAATCGCTATAGTTTTTTAATACTAAGTGATTTTGTGTTTTTTTTGCCTAATCTGCAAAATCGGTCTCGCTCCCGCGCGTGTCGTTTTGTCATTGCTATCTCGCTTCAGCACGCTTTTACCGAGTATCGCCTTAAAGAATAATTTCTATTTAGATTGATAAAAACTTTCCCAAATTTTTTGACAAGTTTTTTACCCATGGATAATGTTACTTATGTTGTAATATTCACATACATTTTCAGCCATTAAAACATTAATAACATCATCATCAGCCGTGACGCCCACTGCTGGGGGCCACATAAGCCACCCCGACATAAAATATCTCCACAGCAGCGATCAGTCCTGCCAAAGAATTTTGTTATACTTTGGAACTGCCATTCGAATCTGAAAAAATATTTGTGCATTTAAACAATGTTTTCAGATTTGATGGGTAGTTAAAAAGATAAACGTCATTGAAAAACCAAACCAGTGCCCGGCAGGCTTATTACCAAAACAAGCAACCAATTGCTAATTGTACAATTGCAACGCGACTGCTACTACTTGCGGTTGGTTTGCAATCGGTAGGGTGCAGTGTGCAACAATGAAACACCAAAAATTCTGAGTCGCGTATTTCTTTCATTTTTGTAGATGTGGATTCCGTTTTTTACAGGAACGGAGTCTACTTAATTAAGTATAATATGCAATTTATAGTTTCATAAATAAACAGACACATAATCTTTAAGAAGGTTTTTTTCTTAAAATGGGAATTGTTTCATTGTGTCCACCTGGGTGGACACAATGAAACACCCTGTGTCCTACAATAAAACACTGTTATTTTTAGCAATGAAAACATAACAAATCACAACTTTTAGCAATCAAATCTTAAGAAATCACAATTAATGCTAAGCTACATACATACTTACCTAAAATGTTTATTAAAAAGTAAAATTATACCTAATGATTCAACCACATTGATAAGTAGGCAGGCGTACCGGTTTTGGCCACTTTAAGGATTTTTTCACTTTTAACCGCTTAGTGCTTAATGATCTTAAGTATTTTAGAGAAAATTTATAATGTAGAGTTATAGATAATTTATCGACCTTTAAGGGTACAATCTACAAAGTAAAAAAAAACATTAGCTTTTTATAATAGGTCTTTACCTATGAAATTGCCGTTTTGTATGGAGATTTCTGTAATTATTTTTTTTCCATACTAACGTTTTTGTTATTATTTAACGACTAATATTATGTAAATTTACAAAATTTTACACACGTATTTATGGACATTTTAACTACTAAATGACACATTCGTTAAGAGAAAAAAAAAATTTTTCACTAAGTTACAACTAATAAAGTACGAAATTCTGGAAACAAAAATAGTCATAACTTTCGGAATAAGTTTTTTCTATGTAAATAATCAAATATCGTAGTTATTAAATTATCAAAAGTTGCTCGATACGATCTTAATGTAACGCAATATTAAAGAAATTATATATTTCTAATATTATAAAAGTTGTTAAGTTATATGTACAACAGAAAAAAACGGCAATTTCATATGTAAAGACCTATTATTTAGAACAAATTCTGCGGAGGGGGCCAAATACACCGTTTGCATTGGTTTTGGCCACTTTCATAAAATTACTATATTTATAAGTGGAGTTTATGCTTAATTGATGTTTTATTAGAGTTCTGGACTAAAACACTACATGAAATAGTATTTCAATCACAGCTAACTCCTTACTACAATTTTATAAGTATACTTTTATCACTTGATTAAAAGAAAATTAGCGGATTGAGTCTAGTGTAGGCTAGTGCCTACACTAGACTACAGAGCCTCAATCCGCTAATTTTATAGTACGTTAGCTAACAAAAGTGAGTTGTGAGTCTTTTAAAATAAATGAACCTTATGATAGGTTGGAAACTTTCTACTAATGCCAAAGTGGCCAAAGGTGGCACAATGCTAAAATTTCTAGCCCCACTTTTGGCCACTTATTGTTTCCCAACTTTTTGTAAGAACAGTTTACAACAATTAAAAAATTTTGTAACAACAATTAAAAAACAACACTTAATCCATCTAGAAGAAACATATTCCAATATGATATAAAATATTAAATAACCATAAAATAATTTTATTGTAGAAAAAAAATGATTTTACAAAACCTTTACCCTTAACATTTTGCTTAAGAATTTTACGAAATGTTAACTTTGAAACATAACACGTGTTTATTTCTAAAATATCGTACTACATAAAAAAGCTAAGTGCTGTAATTATTAACTAAAAGTCCAATCTTTTATTCGCCATTAATAAATATAAGCAATAATTATTTAATTCCTATTTATATAACTTTAAAGTGAAAAGTGACCAAAACCGGTACAGTGGCCAAAACCGGTACGCCTGCCCTATAACATGACATGGTATTCTATAGAAAGTGGTACACTATTGAAACACAGTGGTACTAGTGTATACTATGAAACAGTGTTTCACTGTGTCCACCCTTAAACTGTGTCACTGTTGGACACCTTGGGTATTTTACAATAACCTCAAAAATAACCTACCAAAGTCAAACAATTGAATAGGTTATCTAGTCCGTGTGAGGCAATGATACATGTACGAAGTGACTTAATACTGAGAAAAACGAAATTTATTGTAGTATTAAATAGAAAAATCAAATAAATCTGAAAAAAATATTTACTTTTTTGCCAAAAAATCCAATATTGCTCCACAGACACGTTGTTTCACTACCGCCGTGAACGCAAAGTGGGAAGAAGCGGGGGGTGTATGAGGCTGTCTCGCCTAGCCATACTGCATTATCTGGTAACGTCGCATTTCAAAAATATGGCGCCGTTTCATTGTGTACGACTGTTTCAACGTTGAACACTCGACCCTACAGTACGGTACGGTACCATTTATGCAACTTTAGTTCACAGATCGCTCGCTTGTGGCGCTATCGTAGCGATCTACGTTCCGTAATACGAATATGTGTTTTGGGAGCGATTAATTGTTAACTGTCGCGATTGCAACTGTCACTTTAAAATCGGTAATAAGCCTGCCGAGCACGAAAAACTATCGGTAAGTTAATGGTCATAGTGCGAGATTGTCTTATTTTGTATGAAAACCAGAACACCGCCTCTTTTGGTCGTTTAAAAAACTAAAATCAAATAGATATTTGATTGCAACACTTTGACAGCTTTGGACGGACGCAATTCGATATTTAACTGATGTTAAATAGGTTTTTGTAAAAAAATAATTTTCATGACAAGCTTTTTTGCTGACTGTACTTAAATATTGTATTGTCATATAAACCAAACCTGTATACAAAATTTCAGCTCCATCGGACATTGGGAAGTAGGTCAAATCAAGCTTGCAAGATTTGTCCCCCACTAACTAACTAACTAAGGTCCGGTTGCTCGAAGCTTGGTTAGGGTTAAATTATGGTTAAAGTAAAATTAACCGGCGGTCAAATTTAAAAAGCGTTGTTGAAGCAGCGGTTACTTTAACGAGCAGTCAAATTACAGATTTAACGGCGGTCAAAATAACCGACAGGGTGGGGGTGGTTTAAATTTTGCCATTAGTAATTAAGGGAAGGTTAATAAAATAGTACAGACAACACTTTTAACCCTAAAATAACCAATGTATTTTTCTTTGACCGATGTCAAAATTGACATCAGTTAAATTTTAACTTTTGTCAATTTTGACAAAAGTTAAATGTACGAGCAACCGGACCTAAACATTGCAAGTTAAATAAAAGCTTGTAAAATTATCTAACTTTTCACAAGATTTTTTTAATTCTTTGAAACTACCGTTCGAGTCTGAAAAAGTCTTTGTGTACTTATTTACCATTTTTTCAGATTTGCATGGTAGTTATAGTAGTTTGTTACACAAGGAACGTAAGTGAGCTATTACAGAACAAGATCCAATTTGGCGCCCGTGCGAGCGCAGCTCGCAAAGGGCGCTAAAGGATCGAGTGCACCCGAGATATTTAGACGCCCGAGCGAGCGAAACGAGCGAGGGCGAATATAGTTCGAGGGTGTAATAGCTACTTACAACCGAAGCAGTATGATGTAAAAAAGATAAACAAACGCCTTTAAAATACCACAAACTAGTTCTTCAGTTTTATTACAACTCTGATTTATTGACAAAGTTTTTTTTTGTGATTTAAAAATTAGAAAAATGTACCTACCTGTCTCACAACTAGACAATATTTCTATTATTTCATTTTCAGTAATAAAAATGCCTATGCCCAGCAGTGGGCGTCGTTCGGCTGACATGATGATGATGATGATGATGATGAATAAAAATTGCACTGTGTATGGAAATAAGTAAAATTTTTTTTTTGTTTTTATCATCAAAACAAAAATCTGATAACAATTCGTAACTTCCGTACTATGCCTTCAGCTTTTTTTTCTCCAAACAATCTAATTTGACACACTTTCTGTTGAGACCGTGAATGAAGAATACATTTTTTTTACTTTTTTGTCAAAGGAATTTAATGTAAGTACAGTAACCGCATAATGTTAAGGTGATACCATGACTGATGCTCATCTTATTGAATAACAGTAAAGTTACTAGTGGTCACCTCTGACTTTGTCCGCGAGGAATGCATTTTCCGATAGGATTTTATTGTAATTGAAACTCAGGCAGTAATTGTTCTACAGGTTCCTTCTTTAGCATTTTTGCGTTAAAATCAAACAAATATGTTTTTCATTAGTTTAGGTTTTGTGGTAATGTTTGGATATGATGATTTAGACACTATGGAGGCATAAGTAGGTTTGATTGCAGAAGGTGGTGGCAGTATAGGGATCTTTTTCAGTTCGTCTTGAATAGATTGGCGTAAAATAGTTCTAATGTTTTCAACAGTTAGGGCAGATGAGATACCTGAAGAAGATGTTATAACGGCAGGAGTATTCTTTGATGATAGTGACTTCGACAACGTGTTTTTTTTTATCCACAACGGGGTAGCACTTTGCCTTCATCACACCTGATGATAAGTGGTGATAAGGCTGAAGGTGGAAGCGCACTACTCCCGGAATCCTTAATCACTGAGGAACTGGCTATCTTATCTTTAACTGCAGGAACACAATAATGCTGAAAACATCATTGTTATGGCGGCAGACTTAGATAAGATGGTGGTAGCTAGCCAGGCGGACTTAGAACAAGTCCTACCACCAACCAAACCGAATACAATATGTACCCCCACTGGGAATTGAACCCGGGACCTCTGGGTCTGAAATCGGTGGTATGAACCACTAGACCACAGAGGCGGTTGACCATAGCCAGCCGTGCAAAGATGCACGATGCGTTCTTTTTGGCCTTTGTTCAGGGCTGCACCTTTACCCTTCTGGCACTTCTTTACGAGGGATTTAATCTCTTGAAGATAGCTCTTGATCTTATTAATCAGATAGGGAAGCTGAGGATCCTCTATGTCGGTGGAATTATCGTAGACGGTATAAATACCGACAACTTCGTCATAGTCTTCTGATTCAGACATGGTCGCTGCTGTCGCTTTGCGTAAGTCGTGGGCCACACTGGAGCGGCGCGTCATGCGTCCGCGTTGTCCGCGTTTCCACGACTTAGTCGTTAGACGCAAGGTGATGATTCGTCAGCCGGTACAGGTCACTGCGTTACCGTGAACCTGTCCGTTTCCAGCAAGGAGATTTAACCAAGGAAACTGGAGACTAAACTAAACTAACACTTTTTTGTAGACTGTGGTTGTCTTCCGTCTCACCTACTCTTTGAAACAAAACTTATGGTCATATGAGACAACAGACAGCCACTACTTAGTTAAAAGTCTGCTGGGTACACTTTTTTACTCAGGCTGAGAACTCCAGTTTCCTTGTAGAATCTCCTTGGTTTCCAGGGCGCGCCGTGGGGAGGTCAATCATCCAGCACTGAGAAAGTATTTTAGGTAATTCCCCCTCTAAGGGGGTAAAAAAGGGTATCCACGCAGATGAAGCCGCGAGCGGAGCGCTAGTGCTGCATAATAATGTTTTAGTTAAGATGTTTCCATTTACAATTTTACACCGTTGATTGTTGGAGTTAAGAACAGTAATAATAACGTATAAAGTGTTACTGATTTTCCTGTACTGTGTCGCGTAGCGTGTGATTTTCATGTGTTCTCGGTTTTACATTCTATTCAAATGCTAAAATCACACTTAATACTTATCACGCCATAGAAATTGAAAAATTCCGATTGGCTAATTACAAATCGATGTTATTATAGGTATAAACGTTTTGTTGTTATAAACTGACAGTTGTTTACTAAACTATGCCGTGTTTTGCAACGATACGTGCTTCGTCGTCTGTCAAAACAAGCAATATCGTTGCAATACAATTTTGTTTTGGTTTAGTCATGTCATGACTGCAAGTTTTCATAGTTTCATGGGTAGGTAGAAATAGTATCAATAATTTGGTAATTGCATGATATTGAATTTATAACGTTTCGTGTTTAAAGTTACGTAACTAACCTTCTGTTTTTACTAGCGACTGTGGCAACCTATATATTTTTTTCTGTTTTCAACTTCACCCTCTCAATTGTTTTTTTTTGCTAAGATGAGAATATGAAATAATGAATCTAATGATATTCAACTTTACCCGAAAAATCTTAAATGTATTTCGTTCAGCTGAAAAACTACTTGTGAGGCGAGTGTTTTTTTTTTCTATTAATTTTCCTATACTAGGTATACCTACCTTTAAATTATTACCTGTTAGTATTTCACGCCAAACCAGAACGGCTTTTTAAGGTAATTTTGGATATATCTTACTTACTATAAGTGAAAACAATTGACTCTGGTAGGTGTGCGAGGTTTCATAGGATTTCATATACCTACCTACTTTAGTACCTACTTAAAGAATTCGATATTTCGTCTCGATCGGTTCGTTCGATAAATAGTGCTCTCCATTATAGGTACTAAGATAAATAAATAAATAAATACTAGACTGATACGAGGAGCCCGTCGCGCAATGGCTGGCGCGCTCAGCCTTTTTTTCGACCTGCGATCGTTGAGGTAAGCAACTTTTGCAATGGTCGGTCACGGGATGGGTGACCAAAACCTTTTCATTTAGAGCTCCTCTTTAAGCCGTTTATCCCTGCTGCGTTTGTAGTTGTTAATACCGACCAATCCGCACTAGGCCCGCGTGGTGGGTCATGGTCATGGCCCATTCTCCCTATCCATCCATAAGGGAGGCCACAGTGCCCCAGCAGTGGGGACATTAAATAGTTGATGATAATGATGAAATATTGGACTCCATCACATACATTGTTGCAATCCCAAATTAAGTAGGTTAACAGAACCTGTGTTATCTAAATCGAAAACAAGGACGGGTATTAGTGATGTAACGAATATTCGCATTCGCATTCGCATTCGCGAATATTCGCTTATTTCTTGATACTCGCATTCGTATTCGCAAACACTGTGCGAATATTTTGCGAATATGAACGCAAGAAAAATATCCACTTTTCAGAAGTCGGTTGGGATTTTTTTTTGTGGATTCGTAACTTCATTAAGACTCCTGGACTTCCAAAAACGCTGTAATATACCTATAAAAGTTGCTGTTCCATCTAGAAAGACATTGTTTAATCTTGAGACGTGCCTATTCTATATTCTTCTCGTCTTGAGTAGAATTCGAGTGATGAAAAGGTGTTCTGATCTTTGTACATTTTGTAAGGCGGCTGTGACAGTTTATTGAGAGCTTCGAGCCTTTCTTTCAATACGTTTTGAATCTTGTGTGAAACATTCGTATTCGCATTCGCGAATATCAGCGGCAGATATTGGCAACCGCATTCGCATTCGCGAAAGTTTCGTTACATCACTAACGGGTATACACCCAAACACGAAAAAAAACGAAAAGTGAGCTTTCCTACATTTACCCGACCGGGAAACGAAACCGGGACTTCAGAGATAGCGTTACTCTGAAAACCGCTTCATTACACTACTCGACCAACTCTGATTTGTCGTCGGCAAATAAATATATCTACACATCTACACAAATAAATAAAATTGGAGTGTCTGTTTGTAATATTAAAATAACCGCTTTTTACTACATGCATATGATTATATATACGGTACATATACCAAAATAACATTTTTTTCAATTTTTGTCTGTCTGTCTGTCTATCTGTCTGTCTGTCTGTCTATCTGTTTGTTCCGGCTAATCTCTGAAACGGCTGGACCGATTTTGAAGGGACTTTCACTGGCAGGTAGCTGATGTAATAAGGAGTAACTTAGGCTACTTTTTATCCCAATATTCCCACGGGAACGAGAACCACGCGGTAACCGCGGGCGGCCGCTAGTCTTTAATAATCCTCTCACAAATTAAGTAGCTGTTTAAACCATATAATAAGACAATAATTTTCAGTGGCCTGTAATCAACCACAATTTGACACGCAAAAGATTTATTGTCCGTACACTGCGGTTACAAGAACCCAGGAAACGACCGAATCTGACGTATGCTGACGTAGTTGAGTCATCATTTTGAATGACAGTATACATCACAGGTATACATATATACCTACGTTACGCATACAGTAGGAATGTAATACAATAACTTAGCCCTCGAATACTCGCTACTGGGTAAAAAATACCACAGAGGGTATATTTTCGACGATTACTTTTTTCCTGAGCGCCGCAGCGACTCAGGAGTCTAGGTAGCTTCCGATCAATAAATTACAGATACTTCCTAAGAAAAACATATATTTTCATTGACTTTTGTAGAAGTAATTAGATTTTTTCATTTTTGTTCCATTTACGTTGCGTGAATTTCATGTTAATTTTTCAAAATTTTCACGTTATATAAAAAAGTTTGATTTATGTTGGTAATTTGTAAGTGTAAGAAGTCTTATTTTGGTAATTGGTCTGCACGAAAACTTGGTAATCGTTAACACATTTAATTAAACTATCCGTCAAAAGCTGTCAAAGTGCTGTTGTCAAATATTTATAACGGGTGTCCCAAAAGTAGGTATAGGATGATATGTCTCAATAAAACGGGAATGGATTGGAATTTCTTCGTAGTTTTATTTTATTTTAAAGAAGAGACTTGTACAATTTTATCTGAATAGAATATCTGCTAAATGGCCACCACGGGCATTTTTGCTGTGTGCAAGTTTTTCATGACACTTTCACACATTTCGCTGCTAATTTCACACATTTCGCTACTTATTTCACCAATAACTCGGCGAATATTTTGTCTATATTGTCTATGTTTTGTGGATAGTTGGCGTAGACTTTATCTTTCACGTAGCCCCAAAGAAAGAAATCCAGTGGCATCAGATGGCAAGATCTCGGTAGCCATTTGTCACCTCTTCTTGAAATTACGAGATTTTTCAACCTTTCGACAAGTGTTTGTAATTGATCGTGAATTTTCGTTAAATATTTGTATAACTTCTATGCGCTGTTTTATTGTGAAACGCTCCACGATTAATTTTACATGTGTCAAGATGACGTATGTCAAATTTCAACCCGCCATCTTGAATATTTCGGAAATAGCGCGAAATTCAAAACCTATAGCTACTTTTGAGACACCCATTAGAACTTTAGTTTCTTACTAGCGGCTGCCCGCAGTTTCAGTTCCCGTTCCCGTGGGAATTTTCATTTCTTAGATTCAATTTAACAATAGTACGTAAGTGAAAACTGACTGTACCAAAAAAGATATTAGGGAAATATGAACTGCCAATGATTTTCTTTTAGGGTAGAGGAATCGGATCAATGGGTAAATAGGATCATAATAAGAAATCCGTTCATATTATGAATAAGGGCGATGGCTGGAGGTTGGAGGTGCAGCCTCCTCTCCTTTGAGAGGATCGCAAGATGCCATTCACTTGTTTTCCGTTTGCGATATTCAAATTTGAAGGGTACAGGGGCAAAACAAGAAATGTCACAAAACAGATTTTTGTGTTATTTACATTTTAATGTAAGTATATTTGTGAACATTTGTCAAAAGTTTATTTGTTTTCTATCAGTAAATTAATAAAAAATAATTATGCAAGACAAAAATAAAAAATAAATAAAATAAAAAATAAAAAAACAAAAACCTGTTTGTGACATTTCTTGTTTTGCCCCTGTACCCTTCATTTTAACTTTCAAATTTTGATCCGATTCACCCATTGATCCGATTCGCCTCGGTCTACCCTAATTGTTTAGGTAGTTTCATTCAAGAGGCGGTGCTTACGATTAAAATATTTTTAAAAATACAAAGATTGGTCAGTATAATTATAATTCCTTGAAATTAAATTGACGTAAGTCAATACCTACCTCTAATATCTGATAAAAGTAATTATCATTTTTAATTGAGATAAACATTGTATTTAAAAGACCATCATCTCGGGATTATGACGATGATGTAACAACGGATGGATAAAGTAATGATTAAATGTTTGTATTAATTAATGTAGAATACCTATTATGATTTAAATCTAATATAAATAATTAATTAAATTGATTTTGACGAACTCCGTGGCCGAGTGGTTTACGCACCGGTGTTCAAGGTGCAGCTATCTGTAGTGGCCCCGAGTTCGATCCCCGGTCGGGTAAAAATTGAAAACGAACTTTTCAATATTTCGTCGGGTCTGGGTGTATGTGGTAATACCCGTCGTTGTTTCCAATTCCCATAATACTAGTGCTTAAGGTGTATCGATGAGCTCAGTGGCGCCGCCAATAGAAATAAATCAATTGAATTTTATTAAAGGCTTGGATTAAAAGTTTCGGTTATTTCGCGCTAATAGAAGAGCAAAATGCAATTTTTAATTGTTTTTTCATGGCCTCAAATATGAGCACCAAGTTATGGATCTCGATATTGCCAAATGTGGCCACTTTTGGCACTATTGAGATTCACGACTTATTGCGTAAGTTTGAGTTCTCAAAAGTATATTTATAAAATGCATTCCACTCTTTCACCTCCGCGAAATAACCGAAACTTTTAATCCAAGCCTTTAATAAAATGCAATTGATTTATTTCCATTGGCGGCGCCACTGAGCTCATCGATACACCTTAATTTACTATACTTTGGTATGGGAACAATATATGAGATGGTGTCCAATATTAGTTTGTTTATTTATTATTTTACACATTACACGATTTTGATCAAACTGTTCGAATTCAGATATTTACTAAAGTTGTATACAATCTTTGACCCCTTTTTAGCCCCTCAGGGAGAGGGGGATTTCCAAAAATGATTTGATTTGATTTGGGGGGTTCCATATATCCTCTCTTAGTGCTCCCCTATACACTCCCCAAGGAACATACATGCCAAACTTCAAGGTTTCGAGACCTCATTTGTCTACGTTGCGTTTATTGGAAAACGCGGAAAAAAAAAAACGCGCTACGCGGAAGTAAAGAAATTATAGTTTACTAGCTGTTCCGCGCGGTTTTACCTGCGTGGTACCCGTTTCCGTGGGAATATTAAGATAAAAAGTAGCTTAATGTGTTGCTATATTATTGTTATGTTTCATTAAAATCAATTCTGTAGTTTTTTTTTTTTTTTTTTTTTTTGCGAGGAGCCCGTGGCGCAGTGGATAGCGCGCTTGGCCTGCTATCGTTGAAGTTAAGCAACGTTCGCAATGGTCGGTCACGGGATGGGTGACCAAAAACTTTTCATCTCGAGCTCCTCCGTGCTTCGGAAGGCACGTTAAGCCGTTGGTCCCGGCTGCACTTGCAGTCGTTAATACCCACCAATCCGCACTGAGCCCGCGTGGTGGGTCATGGCTCATTCTCCTTATCCATCCATAAGGAAGGCCAGTGCCCCAGCAGTGGGGACATTAAATGGCTGATGATGATGATGATGACTGTAGTTTTTGCGTGAAAGATTAACAAATTCGCGTTATTATCAATTAATAGAAATAATAGAAAACGCCGTCATAATAATTCTACGTTTTGTAAGTTTCAAAGTATGTTTCTCCACAACCTTAATGAAATCTGTTAAGGTTCTATGATTTAATTAAATCGACATTGAATAAACTTGTGGCTTAGAAAAAAATACTTATGGTATTATTAAAGCGAATACAAATTAATAGTTATTTTACCCATAAACAGTTGAAGTAGGTATTCTAATTTAATTCATTGTAACTAATAGGTATTTCCTGCATATCGGTTAAGGTGGCGTCTTATCCTCTTTATCTTGCTTATAGGTGTTGATTAGACTAAAATTATAAATCAGCCGATTTTGTCGAGGAACTTTCGTTTAGGTCGCTCTTGTGATGGGTGAGCAAAAACTAACTGTTTTAAGCCTACACATGCTTCGAAAAGCCGTTATAGTCTAAGATAGGAATTTCTACCCTCATCTGTAACTTAATTCTTCTATAGATTATATGCTAGTATTGATATATTTACCTATAGCTGTATATCCTGTGCATGTGATGTTATAAAATTTAAAAAGTTGAATCAAAGAAGAATGTTCAATAAAAAACACAGGCCCGTCCCGTAGCAAACGAAACGTAGACAGTATCATTCTAGCTGAACAGGTGGCCTACCACAAGCTCTTATAGCAGTTATTTTTAAGTTGAGAGAGTGAGACGCCGCTATACGGCGTGTAGAGCGGCGTCTCACTCTCTCAACTTAAAAATAACTGCTATAAGAGCTCGTGGTAGGCCACCTGTACAGCATATATTCTGTATTTAAATAGTGTCTTCTTCGTCTTCCAAAATATCAACTTAATACTTAAAAAGTATTAAGTTGATACTTTGGACGACGAAGTATATTAGATAAGATAACTAACCATAAAATATATAGGTCAATATTACACACAGATCACCTGTAGTGTAGTAGCAAGCCAGTAAGTATTACAGAACAACACTCAAGCAACTCAAATAGAGATCTCTTATCAAATTAGTATAGGAAGAAAGGATGCTAGCTAATACATGCAACGAATACATTCATACCTTGCTAACTATACTTGAGAAGAGATCCCACTTGAGTATTGTTCTATAATAGAGTTACCTACTTACGTTCCTCGGCATGTTATGTTGATATTGATTTAATTCACAATTAAATTATCGGGATTAAAAACTTAATAAACTTGGTCAAGTGCATCTTGACATTAAACGCGTTGATGACAAACATATAGCAAATAGCCAGCAGTGTTTAAGTGTTCTGCCAGTTCTGCGTCAAAAGTGTGTCAAGTGTTTGTGACATTCAGAAGTGAGTGAATGGGGCAGGAAAGTGTGGATCTTGTAACTTGCATTATTGACTGTCGCTTTATATCACAATGTTACAAGGTCAACATAATAATTGACTAGGTGAACAATTTTGTAAACGTACCATCGCGAACCGAGATTGTTTAGCCACTTGCCAACATTCTTTATTTTCGTGCAATGCAAATTGAGCGTACAGGCACGAGCAATAAATGTAAATAACATAGGACTATGTCATAATTACAATATTGAATGACTTCTGTGACACTGATAGTTTTCTTTTGGAACGCTTTAATGTAAAAAACAATAACATTTGTATGGTTAAAACACAAACAGAAAGGAAGATCAAAATTAAATGCTTTTTTCGGTACCTATCTAAATATTTCAATTTACTTAATTGAAATAAAACAACTTTTTACAGACTTAAAAAGTGCAGTGTTTGAATTTGAATTTACGATATTGCACTGAGAGCTCCATTTCCAGGGGCTATGATTAAGGATAAAAAATGTAATATTTTATTAATCATCTTCAGCCCTTTTCGACCACTGCTGGGCATAACCCAAAGGCCTCTTTGATTGTGACAATTTATCTGTCCTGCCTTCTTTTCGTATTATTCGGAAATAATACCTTAAAAAGAAACTTCAATTTGTAAATGTGCGTCCACACTTGTAACATTTTGCCCTGTCCGAACACCCAGTCTTTATCATGCATCGCTAGTTTTGTTGGGCATGCGCTGTGCTAATACTATGTATATCAAAGAGACAATGTATTCTAAAGACACGGTGTTCGATCGAATACGCCAAAATGTTACAAGTGTGGATGCACCTTTACAAAATAAAGTTTCTTTTTAGGGTATGTATTATCTAAGGGCCGGCATTCAATGAAAGGTTTCAAAGTAACATTACGAGTTGCACGCACAACATAAAGACCTTTACATTATTTGATTGTCAACGTTGTGAAAGGTTGCAGTAACGGTCGTCGGACCGCGACAGCTTGCGACACTAGAAACTACGCTTTTTGTTATTACGCGAGAAATTAAAACGGAAACATCGAGATTAAAAGTCGGAACGATGACCGTGCCAAGGTCTTAGACGGTTGATAATTCGATTTTCCGCGTTGTAAGCAAATTTGGCAATTTAGTAGTAGTACTAGTCTACAATGAAGTACGTGGGCTCATACCGCCTTCCCCTTTTTACCACGGAACATCCAGAAGCACTGCGGGCTACAATACCACCCCTACCTGTAGAATAGAAATAAAATGTATGGGATTGACATTAGCGGTCACGTGACATTTCGATCGCTAATGTCAATCCCATCTTCTTCTACTTCTTCTTCAATCTGTACGGGCGTTTTCCGCAACTCGACGTCTTATTGCGCCTATTTTACGTGTGGAGGGTGTGCAGCCGGATTACTCCAGCCAACCCAGCTCTGCCAGGAAAGCACCCAGCGCCCTCACGTCGGAGACCGCTTCGTGGACGCTTCCCGGCGAGCCGAGGTATGTACCTCGCCCGGTAGGGGGCCACTCCGTCACATTCAACCAGGACGTGAGCAGCTGTTTCTTCGGCCCTCATGCAACCCCTGCATAGGGGGCTGTCGGTAATACCTAAGTTGAAAAGGTGTCTGTTGAAATTTCCATGTCCTGTTATAGCACCCGTCACCAGGCGTAACTGTGATCTACTTAGCTTAATGCGAGCTCTGGAAAAACGGGCGTCCAGGCGCGGTAGTGCCATGTCAATCCCATACATTTGTCTTTCTATTCTACTGGCGATGTCGACAATAGAAAGCCACTTGTCTACAGGGGCTGGTCTCTATGCCCAGATCCCGCACTAAACGCTTCTCAACTTCGTTTATTATGCGGACCGCAAAAGAGTGGAACTCCCTCCCTGCTTCTGTGTTTCCTAAAACATACAACCCGAATGTTTTCAAGATAAGAGTGCTCATTGTATGTACAAGCATCCTCTGGGTAAGCTCGCTTCATCGTAGATGTCATCTTGCTCCTTGAGTAAGAATGGTATCAAGAGCGAACCCATAGTTCATTAAAAATTTCATTTTCATGACAAGCTTTTTGCTGACTGTACTTAATTATTGTATTGTCATCTAAACTAAGTCGAAAAAAACAGCTGTTTCATAGTAAATTACAACATCAATTCATCTCGACATCGAATCCATGATCTTTCACGACGATGTCCCGCGGGAAGGATATTAAAAAAAAATAAGTAGGAAATCACACCTAAAATACTGAAATATACGAAAAGTGTCCATTTTAGTATTTTTAAGTTCTAACTTAATATTTTTGTTGGTTAGGCTTCGTGATCAGTGAATTGAAACCTTCTGTATCCTACTAATATAAGTACCTATTATAAAATGTGAAAGTTTAAATGTTTCGATGTTTGGATGTTTGGATGTTTGGATGTTTGGATGTTTGGATGTTTGAATGTTTGTTACTCAATCAAAACGGCTGAACAGATTTGGCTGAAATTTAGGACACAAATACTTTGTAGCCTAGAGAGGAACATAGGCTACTTTTTATCCCGAAAAAATATCACATTCCCGCGGGATAACGTCGTGTTGTACACGCGGGCGAAGCCGCGGGCGGAAAGCTAGTTGATCAATAATAATTAAAACGTACACCCATTAACTACCTTTTTAACCGACTTCAAAAAAAGGAGGAGGTTATCAATTCGACTGTATTTTTTTTATTTTTTTTATTTTATTTTTTATGTGTGTTACCTCAGAACTTTTTAGTTAATAAACCGATTTGGATAATTCTTTTTTTATTTAAAAGGTGACGCTTCTCGTGTGGTCCCATTCAAATTTTATCAAGAACTGGCAAGAAGTTCAGGAGTTATCCTGAATAATGTATATTCAGACTTTATTTGGGTATATGGACGATTTCATAGTTTCATCAAATTGGGGATCATTTTCAAAATATTTTTTTTTCGAAAGTTGGTACTTCTGACCTGATCTTACTTTCACCAAGTCAGGACCAGGGGATCAAATCCCAGGAAAATTGAGAGAAATTCTCAAATATAGGCAAGCCTTATGCGTTCCATTTATTTTTGAAGTTAGTCAAGTATTTGCATCTGGTAGTCATCATCTCATAGTGATGAGCTGTAATGGAAGCTACAACTCCTTAACGGTTAAGAGCTGGAGAATATTTCTTTAAGTATTTATCGTACGTATGGGCCAATAGTTATATTCTTTCAGATTATTAGGGTGAGCTGCTGATGAGAGGTGAAACTCCTCAACAGTTAGGAGTTATATTATGATGTTTTATAAATACCATATGCACGAATGGACCTTCAGTTGTATTCCTTCAAGTTATCTAAGTAGCTAAAGATGGAAAGCTGAATTCCGTAACGGATAGGATATTTACAACAATTTATCATAATCACCATGTAGGTAGTTTCTTAAGCTACTTCACTAAAAATCGAAAAATAAAACGTTTTTGAAAAAAAAATGTAACCGCCTTCAAAGCGGATCTTCAAACAAAAATTAACAAACACTAAAAAACGAAAAAAATAATAAGATTTTTTAATTCAAAGGACGATGATACGTGACTTTTTCTAATTTATCTTGGTACTTACCTACTGAATTGTTTGAAGTCGGTGCCAATCAAAAAGAATAAGAACGAAATATACTGAGTGAAATAACTAAGATATTAAAAAAACCCGGTCCAAAGCGTGAGGTGTAGGACGTAATTACCTCAATAGGTATAAGACGGCACCGACTTCAAACAGTTCAGTAAGTACCAAGATAAATTAGAAAAAGTCACGTATCATCGTCCTTTGAATTAAAAAATCTTATTATTTTTTTCGTTTTTTAGTGTTTGTTAATTTTTGTTTGAAGATCCGCTTTGAAGGCGGTTACATTTTTTTTTCAAAAACGTTTTTTACCAGTAACTTTATTATGTGCTGTACGTTGTATTTGTTTACCTTTTATTTAGAAAGAAAATTAACATGAATTATAACTTCTTATTTTCAAACACCATTCGGAGACTAATTAAGTATTAAGTCTTAATTAAACACAGTTAATTCGGAACGAAATGATTTTATATATTACATTTCGTCAAAACTTCGTTATTCTTAATTTGACACGTGATTTCTGAATGCTTTGCAAATATCATTTAACTAACAAGTTTTTTGTAAAAACTTCGTTTTTATGACAAGCTTTTTTGTTGACTGTACTTTAACATTATACTTTCATCCAAACCAAACCTGTATGCAAAGTTTCAGCACAATCGGACACCGGGAACTTGGTCAAAAACTTGCCAGATTTGATTACAAACATCGGGACAGGCGAAACTAAATAAAAGCACAAAAGCTTACTTGTAATAATAGGTCTTTACTTACCTATGAAAACGCACATGTTCAGTAATTTCAATTTTTTTTTATTATTATCAATCCAGTTTCGAAAATTTTATTTAAAAATAGAATAATTAAACACGCGTCTAAAGTTTTTATAAATTGTCTGATCTAAAGTTTCGTTGAATTTGGAGTTCACATGTCCAAGATATCCCCAGATATATTTGTATGATAATTCCAACTTCCTAAAATTTCCCCATAGAAAACGGCAATTTCATAGGTTAATAATAATAATAACAATAAGAAACCGTAGGTTTTGTCTGTGCAATTATGGATGAGGTTGTGATGACGAATAACTACCGAAAGTATATCCTAAGGGATGGCACAGTGGATATTTGCCGAGCGTGCCATCGTCCGGGTGAATCCCTTAGGCATATAATCTCCGGTTGTTCTCGTCTCGCAAACGGCGAGTATTTGCATAGACATAACCAAGTGCCCAGGATAATACACCAACAACTTGCTCTGAAACATAGTCTTGTGGCATCCGAGGTGCCGTACTACAGGTATGCACCAGAACAGGTCCTTGAAAATAGTCATGCCGCATTATATTGGGATCGATCTATCATCACAGACAGGACTATTGGCGACACCTGCAAGCAAGAACATTGTAACTCAGTTTTAGCCATTTTACAGGAGAGCGCGACAAAGATTCAAAAATTCGTACCAATTTCGGTTTAGTCCGAATGGCTATCGATGTTGTAAATTTAAGTAAATGTGATAAATACCTATACTAAAAGATAAAAATATTCTTTATTCACTTAGACATAATAAATATGTACTTATGAATCGTCAATATTTTCCTACCACCCATTCAAGACTTTTTTAACTGACAAGAAGAATGGGCGCAAGAAACTTGCCAGCGTTTCTTAGTTAGGTAACGACATTTACAAAAAAAAACATATCGTTACTAATACAACAATTGCTTAGTATAAAAATACATCATATTAAACAGTGATTATGTTATGTGTTACATCATGACCATGCATTGCGGTCATTCAAATAATCGTCTACTTTATAGTATCCTTTGCTCATCAGCGACTCTTTAATGTAACATTTAAATTTATGCAATGGTAGTTCAATTATATGCTGTGGAACTTTATTAAAAAAGGCTATGCTTTTCCCCAGAAATGAGGCTCTGGATTTTTCTAGCCTAAACTTGGGAACGACAAGTTTATCTTTATTTCTTGTGTTAAAGCGATGAATATCGCTCTGCTTTACAAATGTATTATAATACTTTTTCACATAAATTATATTTTCATAGATGTAATGTCCTACAACAGTTAAAATGTTTATTTCTTTAAATAGATCTCTTAAAGAATCTCTCGATCGGAGGTTGTAAATGGCGCGAATAGCCCTTTTTTGGAGCACGAATATACTTTGGATGTTAGCGGCTGAGCCCCACAACAAAAGGCCGTAGGACATAACACTATGAAAATAACTAAAATAGACTATTCTAGCCGTTTCAATATCGGTTAAGAGCCTTATTTTCTTAACTGCGAATGCAGCCGAACTGAGTCTACTCGCCAAGGCTTCGATATGAGGATCCCATTGTAGTCGCGAGTCTAATATAATACCTAGAAATTTTGTATTGTTAATGAATTCGACTGTATCGCCGTCTAGTCTAATATGAAAATCAACTTGTCTTACATTAGGTAACGAAAATTTTAAACACTTAGTTTTCTTTGAGTTTAATGATAAATTATTACTATTAAACCAATGTGACACTTTTGAAAGAGCACTATTTACTTCGTCAGAACAGTCATCACCTCTATCTACTTTAAAGACTAGAGATGTATCATCGGCAAATAGCACCGTCTCACATAAATTCTTCGCGTAGTAAGGAAGGTCATTTATGTATATTAAAAACAACAGCGGGCCCAATATTGATCCTTGGGGTACGCCCATAGTAATGGGAGCTCCGGTAGACTCAGTTTTATTAATAACTACCTTCTGAGTTCTTTCATACAGATATGAATGCATAAGGCTTACTGACATTTCAGAAATACCATAATGTTTTAACTTCCTTAATAGTGTTTGGTGATCAACACAATCGAATGCCTTGGAAAGGTCACAAAAAATAGCTATTACATCCTGCTTGTCCTCCCAGGCATCAAGTACATGTTTTAGAAATGCAACCCCAGCATCAGTTGTACTTTTACCTTTTGAAAAACCAAACTGTTTCTCATGCAATATACTATTTAATTTAAAATATTCTAAAAGTTGATCATAAATTAATTTCTCAAATATTTTACTTATTGCTGGTAGTATGGATATAGGTCTAAAATTTGCTGGGTCACTTTTGTCACCAGCTTTAAACAGAGGAATAATTTTACTATTCTTCATTAAATTAGGAAAGACCCCTTCACTTATACATTGGTTAAAAATTATTGCTAATGATGGAGCTATCACATCAATTATTGATTTGATGATACTTGTAGATATGCCCCAGAGATCTTCTGTTTTCTTAATATTTATTGCTTTGAATGCTTTAATAATATCTTCGGTAGTGACATAGCTAAAACTAAATGTTTCCTGGCACTTGTTCACACTAGATTCCATAAGAGAGACAGCGGTGTTGGGGCAAGAATTAAGTCTGCTAGTAGTTTCTAACGGTATTCGAGCAAAGAAACCTTCAAAAGCACTAGCCACCTCAATATCTGATTCAAAAGTCTGATCATTAATTTTTAAGTTAAATGAATTAATTTTGCTTTTTGTTTTGCCAGTTTCTTGGTTTATAATACTCCAGGTAGCTTTTATTTTATTTTCAGATGATTTAATTTTATTTGAAATATACCTTGATTTTGCCAAAGCACATACTTTCCTAAATGTTATTGAATATTTCTTGACATATTCAATGAAGCTAGGATCACAGGAAGTCGTTTTTTGTGCATAGAGTTCAAATAACTTTCTTCTGCTATTATAAATACCAGGTGTGGCCCAGTCACTAAACTTCTTACGATCATTACACTTTATAACTTTTTGTTTAAAATTGTTACTAAATTCTTTTTCAACAATATCAAATAATGATTGATAAGAGTTATTAGCGTCAGCAGAAGCTGGCAAACATTGAATTTTATCTTGTACATTATTTCTAAATTTATTAATACCACGTTTCGGTATTGGCCTGCAAATTACTTCGCGTTTAGGAATAACATTATAGTGCTCAAAAGAAGCTAGTTGTCCACTGTGGTCGGATTTAATAATATTAATTACCGATTTCTCAATTAAGTTACAGTTGGAAAAGATGTTATCTAAGCAAGTAGCCGATGTTGGCGTAATTCGCGTCGGTTCATTAAAAGTGTGAAGCAAATTAAATGATTTAAAAAGATTAAGGAATTTACTGGAGAGTTGTGCTAATTTAATATCTAAGATGTCTATATTAAAATCTCCACAAACTACAATTTTTTTATTCTTACGACAGCATATTTTCAAAACATCCTCCATAGTGGACTCAAAGACTGTGTAATTTGCTCCAGGGGGGCTATATACACAGATTATAATTATTTGTTCAAGTTCCACGCATGATATCTCACAAATTCGTTCAACAGAGAGGGATACTATATCCTTTCGCTCTTTATATTGTGTGTTATTAGGTAAAATTATTAAAGAACCCCCCCTTATTGTAGTTTTTCTATTAAATGAACTTACAACACTATAATTATCCAAATTTAACAATAATTCATATTCTTTTAACCAATGTTCAGTAACACATAACACATCAATATTTTCACAATTTAAAAATAAACTTATTTCTAGGTCTTTGCCAGCAGAAAAGCCTTGGATATTCTGGTGTACTATTTTTAAACATTTAGGCCTTCCTCTTGTCAATACTGGGCTAGAGTATGCCTCCGTTGTCTCTAATGGTAATTTAAATTAACCATGTCAGTATTTGGATTCAAAAGAATCGAATTATTTGGAACAGATTCCAAAGTTACATTAGAAGTATCAAAGTTAAACTGCTCAATAGAAGCAGAGGTTATACTAGCCAAGTTGTTGGCTAATTGTTTAAAATAAAATGATAGCGATACCGCTATTTGTCGCTTAAGATAATTAGGCAGTTAATATTTATCTTTAGTCAAGTATACATTATTCAACAACATATTGATATCAATAATATGCAACTCTTTATTATGACAGGCTAATGTGTTCATAGTTAAGTTTAGATTATACCTTATTTTATTTTCTAACGGTGAAAAACTTTTACTGTAGGGAAATGTAAACATAACAACCTTCCTTACATTTAATGAACATAATGTGTTGCAATAGGCTATTAACTGGTTTTTATTTAAATTATCCCTGTTCCCAATTAAAATTATCAAGTTTGTGTTTTCACTTAAGGATTTTTTAACAACTATTTTCATGATCTCGTTTATACTGGAACCAGGCATGCAATAATTAATAACATTTTCCTTTGAATCTTTCTGTAAAAATTGGCCTAAATTCTTCCCAATCTCATCACTGAACATAATTGTTTTGGTGTCAGTAGTTTTAGTGGGGGATTTACTTTTATTATTTAATAATAAACTATCACAAATGTTAGAGACTTCAGGTGTGGTTGGTAAATAGACCTCCTGAGCCGCTTGGCCTAATGACTCCTTTTGACTCCTTTTGTTAATTTAATGTTATAATGCCATAGATATATATATTTATTGAGTTATTCAATATTTTTGTGAGTTACAATCAAATTTTTCCACATTTACTTTATAAAATGACATTGTAACTCAGACATACAATCTTATAAGGTATAAAATTTTTGTATTCGTTGAATAAAATGATTGTATGTCTGAGATACAATTTTTAAATAGTTTAAATATGCGTCTTAGGGTTACAATTAGAAATGAAATTAAGTTTTATTAATTAACAGTCTCTCTAAATCACAACCAAATACAACTTCTTACCAGAACAAAATCACGTACCTACTAAAGCGATATTAAATTAATTTAAGCATCATCTGAGTAATGTAATTAAATAAATAACACAATGAATGCAACTGAATAACCTTACGTTAGGAAAATAAAAAGCCGGCAATAATCATCTGCACAAAGTGAACGACTCCCTTGACAACTCATCAACATCATCATCATCAGCCCGTTTTAGTCCACTGCTGGACATAGGCCTCTCCTAATTTACGCCACTGAGCACGGTCTTCAGCTCTTCGCAGCCAGCCCCCGCCTGCCATTTTTCGCAGGTCGTCGCTCCACCTGGTAGCAGGGCGCCCTACGCTACGTTTGCCTAAACGCGGTCTCCATTCCAGAAGTCGTTTGCCCCAACGGCCGTCGGTTCTTCGAGCGATGTGGCCAGCCCACTGCCACTTTAGCTTGCTTATTCTTTGAGCTATATCGGTGACTTTGGTTCTCTGCCGGATAACTTCGTTTCTTATTCTATCCTTCAGAGAAACGCCGAGCATAGCCCTCTCCATAGCTCGCTGTGCGACTTTAAATTGGTGGACTAGTGCCACCGTGAGTGTCCAGGTTTCGGCTTCGTAAGTCATAACGGGTAGGCCAGTAGTAGTAGGTTGACCAGTGCGTAGTCAAAGACTTTGGTGTTCAGGCTTTGCGGAATTGACGACGTGAAGACTCGACGAAGTTTGCCGAATGCTGCCCATCCCAGCCGGATTCTTCTGCATGTTTCACTCTCGAAGTTGTTTTTACCCATTTGCAAGGTTTGCCCGAGGTAAACGTATTCTCGAACAACTTCGAGGGGTGCACCATTGATGGCAATCGGTCGCGGGTCTATTAGCGAGTTGTGCATGATTTTTGTTTTGTCGATGTTCATGCCGAGACCGATTAGTTTTGAAGCATCAGCTAAGCTGGACAGCATTCGTTGAAGGTCTTGAAGCGACTCCGCCATCAGGACAATATCATCGGCAAACCGTAGGTGAGAGATGTATTCGCCATTAATATTTATGCCCATCCCTTTCCAGTCCAGCGTCTTAAACATATCTTGCAGGGTGCTATTGAATAGTTTTGGGGATATAACATCCCCCTGTCTCACTCCTCTGCGTAGTGGGATAGGTTTAGTTTGCTGGTCCTGTACTTGGACACTTATAGAGGCGGCGTTATAGAGACATCTCATCACCTCGATATATCGCCAGTCAACTTGGCATCGCTGCAGAGACTCCAGAACAGCCCAGGTTTCTACGGAATCAAATGCCTTTTCATAGTCCACATAAGCGATACACAGCTGCTGGTTATATTCTTCGGACTTCTGTATAACCTGCCGCACCGTGTGGATGTGGTCCACTGTGCTAAATTCTCGTCGAAACCCGGCCTGCTCCGGAGGTTGAAACTCATCAAGTCTTCTTGCGAGACGATTCAAGATGACCCTCGAAAACAACTTGTATACGTGGCTCAGAAGTGAGATAGGGCGGTAGTTCTTCAAAAGAGTCTTGTCGCCTTTTTTAAAGAACAAAACTACCTCACTTCTGCTCCACGCTTCCGGAGTTCTCCCACAGAACAGAATAGTGTTGAACAACTTCTGGAGCTCACGAAGTATAGGTTTACCACCTGCCTTAAGTAGCTCTGAAGTTATACCATCCTCACCGGGGGCTTTTCTATTTTTAAGTCGTTTGAGGGCCATCTCAATTTCGTCCAGGCTTATTTCAGGCAGGTCTTCGGTTAAGTGGCGTGTTAGAGTAGCACGGACATCGTCTGGACATCATATACCTGGACTACTTTGAGGCTATACCTCTCGGTTAATTTAAGTACGAGGTACGCCACCCTAGTCGAAACACTGGAGATTTCCAAAACGTTGTTAGCCAAGGACTTATTAACAAAGAAGCCTACGCCACCCTGAGATTGCTGGTCGCCCTCCCGGAAGTAGAAGAGATGGCCAGATTCAAGAAAAAAAGAAGAGTAATGGTGTCCTCCCCCTGTCTTCGGACCTCGCATAGACCAAGAATGTGCCATTTAATCTTCGTGAGTTCCGTTTCCAGCTGTGCCATGTGGTCATCGAGCCTGATCGTGCGTCCGTTGTAAGTAGCCAGGGTCAAAAGTTGTGTATGGTGGCCTGCCGTAGCCCGGGGATTCTTCGCACCCCCTGCTCTGCCGTTACCATGGCCGCCACCGTGGCCAGGAATAACAGAACGACCGGGAACTGGGGGCCATTTATTCGCTGTGCCGTTCATTGGAGGATCTTAGCCTACTGCTACCACGCTGGCCAGACGGGTTGGTAGAGGGTTTGTTTCGAGTTTTCCTTCTCTCGCACTGGTGTTTTGTGCATTGTGCCTCTTAAGTCAAGGACTGGTGACACTTTTATTCTGAAGCCGTCACCACACGGCAACTTGACAACTACCGTGCTAAAAATATAAGTATTCTGCAAAAAAAGTAATAAAAAGTAATGAACCTAGTTTGCTACGTTTAGGCAATCACACTTCCTAAAAAATGCAAACTAATTTAGTACCTATATTATTTGAACAATAATTTTTTTTTTCAACCTCACTTTTTAATCAACCAGTAACCTAAACATTTACTGCCTTATTCATAAAAATATTTAGACTATGTTAATTTTAAACATTGTTTTGTCTTTGTTACACAAATAATGTCATTTCAAATTTGAGCAAAAGAGACAAATTTTCTACAGCTTGTTCATTAATTGATTCAGTATCAGCGTCCGGTGTTAAAATTACTGAACGAAATAAAAATAAAATCATAAATAATAAATCATTACAATGCATTGTTGGTAAAATGGGCATTTTGAGACCTTTATTAATACAAAGCTAAAATATGAAGAACTGGTTTGTAAAAATATTGAACTGTTGCAAAGAACTGCTGCTGATAAGATCCCTGATTATTAAGACATGGCTGTAATTAAGTACTTACTCCAACCAAATTTGTGAGATTATGGATTATGATATTGTAATGCATGAATTTCTCAGTAAATATACAAGTTTTGCCTTTATTGTTAGCGTGCCTATTTCGGTCGGGAATCCTCGCCTTAAACAATCGAAATCACACAATACCGTTCGCCAACTCGCGCAACTAAATCACGTCGAAACCTGCTCGATGCAACTGGCGTTCGGGAATGAAAACATTGTAAGTATGTACTTACTAGACATAATTGTGCACGAAACATGCAAACTATCGCGGAAGAAATAATTGTATGTCATGGTACAATGTGATATCGAATATATTGTCCCATTTTATACTATAAAGGCATTGTATCTCAAGTTACGATGAAATCCAGTTAAAAACTAAACAATTATTTCTGAAAAAAAAAATGTAGTTCAAGATAAGATGAACGCTTTGTTAATGCGAAATAATAATTTCTAAAAACAAGATTGTACCTAGTATTACAATTTTATTCAAGTAAACTATTATTGGTTTGCATAAAAATTTACATGTAACTAAATATACAATTATAGTAACGGCAGTTGACCCCCACTTACGATGTTTTTACGCTATGTAGATTTTAAACTATAACGAATTTAGATACGATGATAAGTGTAAAAAAATCAGCTTTTTTTGCTGAGTAAGAATATGATCTTAACTCAATACTGCCAAAAACTGAGTTACAATGTTCTTGCTTGCAGGTGTCGTGTAGCTAATAAGCCTGATATTGTATTGATAGATCGACACGAACGCCGCGCAATAATTGTTGATGTCACTGTTCCCCATGACGACAACCTTGTGAAAGCTGAAAAAAAAGAAAACAAATATCTTGATTTAGCTCACGAGATTGTTGACATGTGGGACATTGATTCAGTAATTATTGTTCCGATAGTCATATCTGCCCATGGTCTGATAGCCAAGAGCACAGATAATATAATACTATACTAGTCCAAGAGCCTCGATAAACACCTTAAGAGACTTGCGTTAGGTGGATGGATCGGGAGTCAGATGCAGAAGGCAGTACTTCTGGACACGGCCCGTATAGTGAGAAGGTTCCTGTCTCTGGATCCTTAACCATCGGTAGCCGGGACCCTGATCTTGCTACCTGGGGGACTGCATTTTTGTATTTTTAAATGTTATATTTTTTAGTGTTAAACATTGTAAAAATTTAATGTTTATGTTGATTTTAAAGAAATTAAACGTAATATTTAACAAAGATATTTTATTCACGACTTACTAGATTTACCACAGACAACAGAGTAGGGAGAGTTTTATAAAACCAAACATGACATAATAGTGTTGTACTAACCAAATAAGTGAGGTGACAATCGAACAAAGGAAAGCTATTTAAACAAAATATATAATTCAACACTCTCACCAAATAGCATTCCTCACAAACTGAATAAACTTGACTACAAGACTGAAACATTGAAAGAAACAAAAGTACAGTGTCCAATCTGATGAACACAAACCTAAAATTATAATTAAATATAGTTCAGCACACTTTATATCTATATGTTCCCTACTCTCACCCAAACAAAACTTATTAACATCTTTTAAATTTATTCTATTCAAACTTTAAACAAAAAAAAATCTTAACTGCATTATACCCAACTTGAGCTTAACACACCTATTTTATCTCTTAAATACTGAAATCTAACTCTAGGAAGAGCTTTAGTAAACAAATCAGCATATTGCTCTTTGCTACAAACATATTTTAAATCAATTTGCTTTTCTGAAAATTTTTCTTTTATAAAGTTATATTTTACATCTATGTGTTTACATCTTTTGTGATAGTCCTTATTTTTAATCAAACAAATGGCACTTTGATTATCTATATTAATACACACAGAATCTTGATTAAAAGCACCAATATCACTTAAGAGTTGTTTCAACCAAATTGCTTCTTTAGTAGCTGAACATGCTGCCATAAACTCAGCCTCGGTAGTTGACAAGGCAACACTCTGTTGACGTTGTGTAGCCCATGTTATGGCAGCCCCATTTTTTATGAAAACATACCCAGTTAATGACCGACGTGTGCAAGTATCTTTGGCATAATCTGCATCACTGTATGCTTGAACTATGTTTTCTTGTGATGATGTATAGTGCAAACCATAACTTACAGTTTCCTTTAGGTATTTCATTATCCTTTTGACAACATTCCAATGTGTGTGATCATAGCAATTTAGATATCTACTCACCAAGCTGACTGCAAACATAATATCAGGCCTGCTTACTATTGCTAGGTGCATGAGTGATCCAACAGCCTCTCTGTACGGGATATTCTTGTCAGGCACCTCAACACTCTTTTCTAGAGTTGTATGGGGATCAACTGGAATGCTGTTAGAATTGGCATTATACATATCAAATTTGTATAGTAATTTTTCTATATACTTTGATTGATGAATGTAAATATGTCCTTTGGACTTTTCAATTTGTAATCCAACAAAATTTTTAGGTTCACAACATTTTATATTAAAATTATTCTTTAATTCAGATAATACTGTGTCTAATGAAGCTTTAGAAATTGAAAACAGAAGTCCATCATCTACATATAATAACAAGTACACTTTGTTACTGTGTACATTGCCTATATAAACACACTTATCTGCATGACTATTTTCAAAACCAAATTTCTTCAATAAAGAATCAAATTTATGATTCCAGCACCGTGGTGCTTGTTTGAGACCATATAAAGAACGATTCAGTTTACATACCATATTAGTAGGAACGTCTAAGCCTTCTGGTGGTGTCATGTATATATCTTCTTGGACATCACCATATAAAAATGCTGTTTGGACATCAAACTGCATCATTTCAAAATTGTGTTGAGCAGCTTCAGACAATAGAACACGAATTGAATCATATCTGACTGTGGGAGAAAATGTTTCGGTGTAGTCCACTCCTTGTTTTTGTCCACAGCCCTTAGCACACAATCTTGACTTGTAGAGTGGATCTGATTCTCCTTCTTTTATTCTAAAGACCCACGTACAGCCAATTAATCGTACCTTTTGTGGCTTCTCAACAATAGACCAAGTATTATTATTAACATGTGCCTGCAACTCATTTTCTATTGATTGCTTCCATTTATCTGAATTAGAATTTTCTGAAGATATCGCTTCACTGTATGTTTCTGGGATATCCAACTCCGAACTTTCACTTGAACAAATGTAAGTATTAGTTTCATCATTTTGAGCTCTAGTTTTAGATCTTGTAGTTATATTTGAGTATTTATTTCCCAAGTTAATTGTTTCATCTGGCTCATACATAGACCCTTCATCGGATTGAAAATCATCACTAGATTCATCAGATTTTGGTGTATCTTGTAATATTGGATTACTATTTTTCACATCAGCATTACTAGTAGAATCTGTCTCACTTGTATTTTGTTTTGTTGATGATTCTGTCAATGGCACTACACCAAAATCCCTTTTAATTGTGTTTTCCAAAAATGTCACATCTCTACTAATGACTACTTTCTTCATTTTAGGATCAAATAGTCGATATCCTTTACTATGTTCACAATATCCAATAAGAATCATTTTACTTGCCTTTAAGTCCCATTTTTTAGTTTTCTGCTTAGGGATGTGCACCATGGCTTCGGATCCAAAAATTCTCATATGGCTAATATTTGGGGCTTTACCTGTCCACATTTCTTCAGGCGTAGAGTATGCTAATGATCTTGTTGGGCAGCGATTGGTGATATATGCAGCTGTTGTCACTGCTTCTGCCCAATATTGTTTCTGTAATGAAGCATTAATGATCATACATCTAGCCCTCTCTAATAAAGTTCTATTCATTCTTTCCGCTAATCCATTCTGCTGCGGAGTGTATGGAACAGATGTTTGATGTGCAATTCCAGATTTCTTCAGAAATGTTTGAAAATCATTGCTCAAATATTCTCTACCATTATCTGTGCGAAGAATTTTTATAGTTGTATTAAGCTGATTCTCCGCATAGTTCTTAAATTCCTTAAATTTGTTGAAGACATCTGATTTATTGCTTAATAAATAGACAAATACTTTCCTGGTGAAGTCATCGATGAAGGTTACAAAATAACGGGCTCCTCCAAGTGACGGTACCTCCATCGGTCCACATACATCCGAGTGAACTAGTTCCAGTTTCTCTGATGCTCGAGAGCCTTCTGAAGGGAAAGAATTCCTTGTCTGCTTCCCTTCTTGACAAGTTATGCATATTACTTTACCGTTATTTTTAGATGTAATACCAGTAGCTTCAGATAATTTATTTAAGTCTTCAAAGTTCAAATGAGCCATTCTCTGATGCCATAAATAAAGATCATTGTCTTTAATAGCCGATATGTATGCTGGAACACTGTGTGTATTTAGCCTGTACATATTATTAATTAATTTGGCTGATGTAATTAGCTGATTGTTTTCATTGAATATCTTGGAACCTTCTTTGTCAAACTGTACATTACAGCCCTTCTTTATAATCTGACTTACGGAAAGAAGATTGGTGGCCAATTCGGGAACATATAAAACATTTTCTACCTTTATTTTCAAAATTTTGCCGTTTTCGCCAATCACATTTAAGTCTACCTTTCCACAAGATTTCACAATTAATTTCTTATCATTAGCTACTTTTATTGCATTTATTGGTGGTGAAGTTTCATCATACAGCCATTCACGGTGCATTGTTAGATGCATTGAAGCTCCAGAATCCACAAACCAGCTACTGTTACTATTTGAAGTTGCTGCAGAAAATACCGCTACATAACCAGAGTTCTCACTAGACTTTTGTTCTTTCTTCTTATTTCTGCAGTATTTACTGATGTGCCCATACTTATTACACACAAAGCATCTAGGCCCTTTACTTGTTTTATTATTAAAAGCTTGTTTGGCACTCTGCGTTTGATTTCCTTTTGCTTTATTAACATACAGCGCAGCTGACTCGGAGTTCCTCACATCTTGAAGAAGCTTAGTCTTAACAGAATCTGCTGTTATTGCCATCCCAGAGCTTTCAAGAGCCATCATCATCGGTTGATACATTTCTGGTAGGCCAGCCAGTAATAGAGTGCCTAGCCACTCATCATCCACTATAAAACCGATGTTTCTGAGCTTATGTGCCGTCGACATAATTTTGTTGACGTATTCTTCTATATTTTGGCAGTTATCTAACGTTGTGGTAATGAGTTCTCGTAACAAACCAACCCGTCGTGTCAAACCTTTATCATCAAATGCTTTGGCTAAATTATCCCACACCTCTTTTGCTGTTTTAGCCTCTTGTATGTGTACATAGTTTATTGGATTCACAAGCAGAATTATTTTCGATTTCGCTTTAGTGTCGAGTTTGCTGTCACACTCGGTAGAAGTGACACAACTCCATAATTCTTCGTGTTCGAGGTATGTTTGCACTGCGAATTTCCAGGTAGGATAATTTTCTCTTCCGGTTAGCTTTTCAATCAGTGCCATCGTATTATTTGACGACATTTTGCTAATGAATTCAATGAAAATTTTCGCCGACACGTGCTTTGAGGTTATACTGAATACTTTGCTAAATTGTTCACTTTTGCTTGAATTTCGTTCGTTCGTTTATTTACTAGATTTATGAACAAACAGGAGGGCTGGACCCATAACCTGTTGATTTTAAAGAAATTAAACGTAATATTTAACAAAGATATTTTATTCACGACTTACTAGATTTACCACAGACAACAGAGTAGGGAGAGTTTTATAAAACCAAACATGACATAATAGTGTTGTACTAACCAAATAAGTGAGGTGACAATCGAACAAAGGAAAGCTATTTAAACAAAATATATAATTCAACAGTTTAGAAATATAATTTTGTAAGTATTTAAAATGTAATAAAGGGAATAACAATTATAATAATCATTTATTTTTAGGCTGCAATGGCCCATGACTTACTTGACTTACGGCCAGAATTAATAATCTATCCACAGATAGGGATAGGCATAATCCCGATTAGTTGCTATGCAACTTTTGTTAATAACATAGAATTAACGACAGTTGCCTGGGTGTTGCTAGGTGTTGCCTAGCAACTAATCTGGATCATGCCTATCCCTATCTGTGGATAGATTATTAATTCTGGCCGTTAATGTCCTATGCCCCTTGATGGGGCAAACGCAAAAGGCGTCCACAGTAAGATCTACAACGCGGTCGGTCTTGAGCATCGCGTTTCATTTCGCTCCACGTCTTCCCAATGCTTTTCGCTTCTTCCAGTACGGTGCGACACCAGGTTTGACGAGGACGGCCACGGTCAACAAATCTGTTGACTTTCAGCGTCAAATCGGTGGCATCTGGCAAGGTCCCACGGAAGCGCCGGTTTCCAGCCTCGATGTCGGGACGCGAACCACAAACGACTTCAAAGGCCGTCTTCTTCCGGCCAAAGAAGTTAGCCTTCTTCTTTATATACTCTGTCACACCCCCCGCAGTGATGGGGGTGGTAGGAAAATATTGACGATTCATAAGTACATGCTTGTTATGTCTATGTGAATTAATAAATATTTGATTTTGATTTTGATGCTCCGTTTGTGCTTCAAACACAGACAACTAAGCCCTGAAGGCTTAGTTGTCTGTGTTTGAAGCACAAGTAGGGCATCGAAACTCGGTTCAATTTTGAAAACCCAGGTTTTCGGGTCTAAGAGTAATCAAAACCCGGGTAGACCGGGTTTTTCGAGCTTTTCGATCTTTTTGTTACAATTTTATTCAATACAAGAAACTGTGTTATTATATCAATTTTTACAATGAGTACAAGATGTTAAGAATGTGGAAGGATTAAAATAAATGAAAAATGGTTCTTTCCAAATTACAAAAACAGTTATTTAATATAAAAAAGTCATAGATTTATATTTTTTCAGAATATCTTAAAACTAAGTAAGTATAGATTACTAACTTAGCGCCTTCACAGACTTGTAGGACTGGCCATCATAAATTTCGGGACTGGTTGCAGACGATTTTTTTTTTAATATTTGTACAGGGTATGCAGTATGCATGCATTTGACCACCATCCAGCATAGCAGACAGTATGCAGTCTAGGATGTTGTATGCTTACCCAGGAGGTCCCCATTCACTCTTGCTTTGAAAAGGCCAAGGTTATAATGGCCAGACGCGCATCCGGCTCGACCCCTGTTGGCCCAGGGACCGTACTCTGAAACGCACATCCGAAACTTTGGTTAGCCCCGTCCCTTTCACTCGATTCTGTCGTGATTCGAGCGTGGGAGGGACGGGTATAACGAAGTTTCGGGTTTTGCGTTTCAGAGTAGGCCCTCAGAGCCGATCGCGCCTATCCCGATAAGCTGGTTTGCAAATAAGATCCGTGAACGCACTATAGAATTACACCAACTGAACTGGAGCTCGCTGGATTCGTGCAGACAGGCGAAACTCGCACAAACGCGCGTGGACGCGTGTCTATCCAGGGCCCTGATACAACTGTGCAGACCGCAACTTCGCCTGGTAACAGGTGCTATTACTGGTCATGGACAATTTAACAGACATCTTATTAATTTAGATGTCACCGACAGTCCCCTATGCAGAGGGTGCATGGAGGAAGAAGAAACAGCTGCCCACGTACTGCTGGAATGCAGGGGGCTGGCCCCTACCAGGCGAGGTACCTCGGCTCGCCGGGCAGCGTTCAGGAAGCGATCACGAATGTGAAAGCTCTTGGAGCGTTCCTGGCTGAGCTGCGCTGGCTGGAGTGATCTGGCCGCGCACCCTCCAGACGGAAAATTGGCGCAATAGTCGTCGAGTTGCAGAAACCGCCCGTATTGATAAGAATAAGAAGAATGATCGGGGAACGCATTCGCAGGTAGCCAATCTTTAGCAGCTTGCATTAAAAAAGTACTGGCGAAGCGCTTAGTACGGACAGGTGGTATGTCTACGATGTATGGATGGTAAGCTGACCTGCATCTGGTAACCCCATGGTGGAAAGGGGCTGGAGGAACAAGATTGTGCAGTTCCTGTGCGCACTCTCAAAAGTGAATCCGGTAAAACACTGACAGACCAGCAACAGCAACTCTACGGCGATGACTGAGACTTTGAAGTTTAGCTTTTTCTAAAGTTGTGTCTCCAATGAACTTCTTTGCGCGGTTTTCAAACGCATCTAAAACTGCCAGTTGGTACTTCAAATATCTAAGCAAAATTGTTTATTTGTTGAAAACACGGGTAATGCAAAAAGATACATGTGAAACTACTACTAAAACTTTAGCGGAGCCATCTCAAAGGTGACAGCAGTACTCCATGCACGGATGAATTTGTACTTTGCAAAGAACTTTGAGAGGACGGACGCCCAGTTTTTTGGCAGCAGTTTTACCAATTGAGTCGATTTACTCACCGATGTTCAGCTCTGATTATAGAGTAACGCCAAGTTGCAGGTTCTCGGTTACTGGTAAGGATACGCCAAGGAAAGTCGGAGCTAGTTGAAAGGGATTCCGTTTATCTGAGAAAAGACACGCCTGCGTGGCGAGGCGTTGAAACTGACAAGGTTGGCATTTCCCCAATCGGAAGTACCTGAAGTGCCAGGTTCGTTTGCTCAACTAGTTACTCTCGACAAGACTGAACTTCATCACTAGTAGCCCTTGCATCTGAAAGATAGCTAGACACACTGGTGTCATCGTCATAACCAAATGTACCAGGCACCAACAAGTCGTTATTGTGGAGAAGAAATAGTGTTGCAGATAACACCGAAACTTGGGAACTCCAGCGTTGATGTTCTTCAAGTCAGATGTCTGACCACCCACAACGACTCGAATTGAGCGGTTTTTAAGGAAGTCAGATGCAGAGGCCGTCAGAGATTCCATATGAGGGAAGCTTGCCAATTCGGCTATCATGCCAGACCCTATCAAATGCTTTGTAAATATCAAGCGCTCTATCGAACGCTTGATTCCAAAGGTGGGTGGCTTACACGAGAAGATCTCCAGTCGACCGTCCGCGGCAAAAACCATACTGGAAGTCACTAGGGAGCTCGTTAGTTTCAAGTTACGCCAATAGATGTTTACTCGGTACATGCTCCGTAGTCTTGCAGAGTATGAAGATGACTGAAATCAGCCTGTTGTTAGAGGGGTTGGCATGGCTATATTTTTTAGGTATGAGCTTGCACATTGGCACGCTTCCACGACTGAGGAACAAAACAAGTCCTGTCTCAAGTGAGAGGCGGCCCAAGACCTATCTCCTAAGACACCCTAGTTGTCTCCTAAGACAACTAGGGTGCACAGTTACGCAGGACTATTGCCGGGATTCCATTAGGACCACTAACCTTATTTCCTAGACCACGGAGAGCTTTGAGAACCTCTTAGTGGCGAATGTGAGTATTACCCATGGAAGACCCAACAAACCAACACCAAATTTTGGTGTTGGTTTGTTGGTTGTTTTTCGCAGAAGTAAGCTACATTTCAGCTATATTTCGTTTTTCACAAAGTATTAAAAATACCCGAAAAAACCCGGGTTTCAAAAATCAAACCCGGGAGTTTTGTATTTCTTAAAACCCGGGTAAATCCGGGTTTTTCCGGACCGGGTAAACCCGGGTTCGATGCCCTAAGCACAAGCAGTACGAAGCACTTTCACATTTAAATTATATTAGTAGGGATTTGAAAACCCTCTTTAACTATCCGTGAATTTTACATTTAGTTATGTTATTTTGTATTATGTATAAGATATATTACATTTTAAAATTCGACATGTACATTTCTTTGGGTAAGTTTGATTAGATTTCAGAAAACGTGATAAGCTTATTAACTTCACGTTTACGTTTTCAATCTGCTGAAGAAAACGTGTTAATATTATTAGGGTTGTCAACGTAGTTCATTAGGGAAGAATTTAGTTTCTTTTTATCACACCAATCATCTAGCAGCTACATAATTTGAGCTAGATTCTGGCTCATTATATGTAAGTATTTTTCATTAAAACACTTGTGTACTTTAGCATTCCGGATCCGGATATGATTTGAAAATGTTTTAAGGCACTGAGAGTTTTCATAATTACGACAGGACACCGACAGACGAGAACTAGGAACAAATCACATCAGAGATGTTATGTGCCAGTTTGAAACAACTTTGAAATAATTGTAAGAATTTCGGCATGGGGCCATTCAATTATTACGTAAGACGATTTAGGGCAGAAATGGGTTGACCATATCTTATTCTTTCTTTGAAGGAGATGGGGTTCGTTCAATTCTGACGTAAGATCACAGAAATACAACTGCTCGAATGCCAAGGTGCACTCAATCGAGGTAAACATAAAAATAACTAGTGTCTATCCAAGTGCGCTATTAGGTATTCCTAATATTCTCTTTAACCATTCAAGGAACGAAGGCCTGTGCCCCAGCAGTGTGGACATGAAATGCCTGATGATGATTATGCAAGGAAAGTATTAGGTACTTTTATTTTGCCAACCCTACGTACCGTATCGACTGGAGTATCAAATCGATTTATTGGCGCAATGCAATGAACGTTATCTATCAAATGAACAATTCAATAACATCGACACTAATGGATTAGCTAGATACTTTCAACTTCAAGGTCTAGCTGAAAAACAATGGAATACTGAAAATTGCTTGTTTTGACATTCTTGTATTTAAGTGGATGAAGTGAGACAGTTGCTACAATACGTCACACCTTCAGTTTGTCGACAAATTTTAACATAAAACATCGGTTGCCATGATATAAGTAGTTGTTATGGTAACTATTTAGGTAAGTATTGCAAGAAAAACAAATAAAAAACATAACACTAACAAATATTAATTATTGTTTTAGTTTCGAGAGGTAACGAAATAAGAGCATACCTAATGTCTGTTTTTTAATAATAAAAAATTGCATTGTGAATGCAAAAAAGTAACTTAATAAATAACCTGTTTCCTCATGTCTGATTAGGAGAGTTTTCCAGTTTAATTGACAGTTTTTTTACGGACTATCTGTCAAAACAGCTAATGAGAACTATTAGTCAATAAGAAACATGTCCTAATAAAGTAATGGATGTCAACTGTAGAAGGTTTTCAGATAATGTGACCGGTAGCAAGTATTATATTATCTGTGCCGGTAGCTACTACGAGTAGGTAACATGATACCAACGTGATATTATGATGGTACAAACTACAATCTAACATTTACCTCAATATAAATCATAAGATATTTTTTGGCTATAATTAGATGGCGAATTAAACACAATAAATACTTAATCTTTTTGTTAGCCCAATAAACGTTAATATTCGATTGCCAAATTTTTTTATTGTTTAACATATTTATTAGAGAATAGTGCTTTTTGACAGTATCCCACAATCGAATTTATTGCTTCTGATTATGTTTAAAAATACCATTCGGCAATTCAATAAAATGTCAATGACTTACTACATGATGTTAATGTATTGAGCAATAAATATAATAGAAATACTGAAGTACCTGATAAAAATTTGAAACTTTATCATTACCTACTTTTGTCCAGTTTTGGGTGCGTCCATTACGGTCCCAGTCCATTTTGCTGGTTTATTTTTTATACACGACGGGGTAGCTCTTAGCCTCCATCATACCTGATGTTAAGTGGTGATAGGGCTGAAGATGGAAGAGCAGTACTCACGGAATTCTCAATCACTGAGGAATTGGCAATCTTACCTCTAACTGCCGGAACACAATACGGCTGAAAACATAATTTGTTATAGCGTCAGACTTAGATAAGATGGTGGTAGCTAGCCAGGCGGACTAAGAACAAGTCCTACCACCAACCAAACCGAATACAATAATGTACCATCACTGGGAATCAAACCCGGGACCTCTAGGTCTGGAACCGGTGGTGTGAACCACTAGACAACAGGAGGCGGTTCAAATACTTGACAAATTGTCATGAAATCATTGCACTATAAAACATCTGCATTATGCACCTAATTTTATGCCAAAACTATGGCGACCTTAAAACCAATTGCCTATGTTAAGGACAGCCGACTGTCCTAACCGCGGCGCTCTTATTCCTAGTCTCTAAGGTTCAATTTAGGAGCGAATTGTTCATAAATTAACCTTCTGGGTAAGTCGATACGTCGGCAATTCAAAGTATCCTGTACTGTAGTTCATTTAACTTGATTATGCTCGTATTTTTAACTCGGTAAAAAGAGTTGTGTCGTGAAAGGAGGAATAGAGCGGCTACACGACGCTATCCCGCGGGAATGTGATACATTTCCGGGATAAAAATTATTAGTTAAATAATAGGTCTTTACCTATGAAATTGCCGTTTTGTATGGAGATTTCTGTAATTATTTTTTTTTCCATACTTACGTTTTTGTTATTATTTAACGACTAATATTATGTAAATTTACAAAATTTTACACACGTATTTATGGACATTTTAACTACTAAATGACACATTCGTTAAGAGAAAAAAAAAATTTTTCACCAAGTTACAACTAATAAAGTACGAAATTCTGGAAACAAAAATAGTCGTAACTTTCGGAATAAGTTTTTTCTATGTAATTAATCAAATATCGTGGTTAATAAATTATCAAAAGTTGCTCGATACGGTCTTAATGTAATGCAATATTAAAGAAATTATATATTTCTAATATTATAAAAGTTGTTAAGTTATATGTACAAAAGACAAAAACGGCAATTTCATATGTAAAGACCTATTATTAAATATTAGATACCACCATCACATAGTACATTGTTCCAATACCAAATTATGGTAGCTTTAGCATTAGGGTTATGGAAATTGGAAACAACGACGGGTATTAGGTAGATACCACATACCTACACCCATACAAGAGGAAATATTGAAAAGTTAATTTTCATTATTTACCCGACCGCAAATCGAACCCGGGACCTCTAGAGATGTCCATCTTGAAATCCGGTGCGTATACCACGCGTATACCACTCGTCCACGGAGGTCGTCAATTAGTTAGCCTATGACAGCACTCTCCAGAGCCCCGATCGCGGTAATTCTATGACGCATTAGTCAAGTGTACAGTGCCACAAACTTTGCTGTGCCGGTGGCCAAAATGTGAAACTAGCGTGTTTTTTTTAATGTCATTCTGCTGTCAAGTTGATGTCCAACCATAGCGCTGCTGGCGGCTGAAGTTCTTAGAAGTCAGGGCCGGTTAAATTGCTACAAAAAAAAGAAAAAACGTACGTAGCGCCGCTGTCACCGGAACAGAAAAGGTTGTGGCACTGTACGTGCAGTTGACGTGCAAAACCGTTTTTGATAACGCGCAGCTTTGACAGTGCGACAACCTTTTCTGTTCCTGTGATATTCTTTGGAACTAAAACAGTTTTCATACGACAGTCTATTTTGACAGCTAATTTTGTATTGCAAGTGGTTCCTCTGTCACGGATGTCATCGGATCAGGCAGGATTGTGGGACTATAGGTTTGCGCATAGATTTCGAATTTTTTCGTACATTTTAAATCTATGGGTTTGCGTGACGTGTGCGTCTTTATGTCATTACGGCAATACGAAGTCAAACGTGATCAAGACGCGCTGCATAGAATTACGGCGATCGGTCCGCTGCTCCCAAACCAAACCAAAAATCACGTCGATCCGTTGCTCCGTTTTGACGTGATAGACGGACAGTAAACAAACAAATACACTTTCACATTTATAATATTAACTATGGATTTGATGATCATAATCATCATCTATTTAATGTCCCCACCCTTAGGGCTCAGGACTTCTTTATGGATGGATAAAAGAATGGCCATGCTATGCTATGACCCACTCACTACACGAGTCCAATGCAGATTGGTGGGTACCTATTAACGACTATGACTAAAGTTACGAAGACGTGGGAGCCACATTTCAAACTTGGGCATGTCTAAAATTCCCATGAAATACTTGTTTACTTGTTTGTTGTGCTGTACCTAAATTGGTTATTGTATTGCCACTTAAACACATCAAGGTAACAATTTCTCAATTTCAATTTCGCCACGATAACCAATCTAATTTGAGCCACAACACATAAAGACATCCTCGATATCAACTTGATATGCCGACTGTACCTCAAACGTACACGAAACAAACAATAACATGAAAAACATTTTGACTTGCACTAGTTCTATGTCACCTATTATAAGGGCGGGGCAATGGGGTCAATTGCCCCACCCCCACACGCATATATTTATTTTTTACTAGCTGACCCAGCGCCACTTCGTTCCCGTGGCCCTACCCCCTACTCCACCCTACCCTACCCCTACCCTACCCTACCCCTACCCTACCCCTACCCTACCCTACCCCTACCCTACCCCTACCCTACCCTACCCCTACCCTACCCTACCCCTACCCTACCCCTACCCTACCCCTACCCTACCCCTACCCTACCCCTACCCTACCCCTACCCTACCCCTACCCCTACCCCTTCCCTACCCTACCCCAACCCCTACCCTACCTCTACCCTACCCCTACCCTACCCCTACCCTACCCCTACCCTACCCTACCCCCCTACCCTACCCCTACCCTACCCTACCCCTACCCTACCCCTACCCTACCCCTACCCTACCCCTACCCTACCCCTACCCTACCCCTACCCTACCCCTACCCTACCCCTACCCTACCCCTACCCTACCCCTACCCTACCCCTACCCTACCCCTACCCTACCCCTACCCTACCCCTACCCTACCCCACCCCTACCCTACCCCTACCCTACCCCTACCCTACCCCTACCCTACCCCTACCCTACCCCTACCCTACCCTACCCTACCCTACCCCTACCCTACCCCTACCCTACCCCTACCCTACCCCTACCCTACCCCTACCCTACCCCTACCCTACCCCTACCCTACCCCTACCCTACCCCTACCCTACCCCTACCCTACCCTACCCTACCCCTACCCTACCCCTACCCTACCCCTACCCTACCCCTACCCTACCCCTACCCTACCCTACCCTACCCCTACCCTACCCCTACCCTACCCCTACCCTACCCTACCCTACCCCTACCCTACCCCTACCCTACCCCTACCCTACCCCTACCCTACCCCTACCCTACCCCTACCCTACCCCTACCCTACCCCTACCCTACCCCTACCCTACCCCTACCCTACCCCTACCCTACCCCTACCCTACCCCTACCCTACCCCCTACCCTACCCCTACCCTACCCTACCCTACCCTACCTACCCCTAGCCTACCCCTACCCTACCCCTACCCTACCCCTACCCTACCCCTACCCTACCCCTACCCTACCCCTACCCTACCCCTACCCTACCCCTACCCTACCCCTACCCTACCCCTACCCTACCCCTACCCTACCCCTACCCTACCCCTACCCTACCCCTACCCTACCCCTACCCTACCCCTACCCTACCCCTACCCTACCCTACCCTACCCTACCCCTACCCTACCCTACCCTACCCCTACCCTACCCCTACCCTACCCCTACCCTACCCCTACCCTACCCCTACCCTACCCCTACCCTACCCCTACCCTACCCCTACCCTACCCCTACCCTACCCCTACCCTACCCCTACCCTACCCCTACCCTACCCCTACCCTACCCCTACCCTACCCCTACCCTACCCCTACCCTACCCCTACCCTACCCCTACTTACCTATTTTTTTCAATTCATGATTTTACCAATTGATTCACGATCAAGCTAAGATTACCCCCTCTGACCCAAATTTCCCCTACCCCCGCCCCCTCTCTAAACCAAACCCTGGATCAGCGCCGGTATGTCACCAAAGCAACTAGCAGCTAGCATAACAACAAATATTTTCTTCAGAAGAACCCGGTTTCCAAACTTTACAATAACAATCACTCGTTAGTCAAATTACTCATTTTACGTAAACATACCTATGGGGTTACCTTCTGAGTCAGTTCGCTCCAATTGATCACATTGATCGAAGAATTGAGGGCGGCACGTGTCTGCACTATAGCATAGTTAAATTTAGGACATGGGGTCGACTTGTTACGCTAGCTATTTTAATTAAGTGGCGATTGAAACACGTTTTAATATTGCTTGGAGTTTGATTCAATTATTATTTTTAATTTATTTAAGATTACCGCCCGCCCGCGATACGCATGAACTAATAGAGTTGTTGAGTGATCTGGTTTTTCCAAAATAAGTAAGTATTCCAAATTACTCAAAAAAATCCCACGGGAATGAGATTTAATATATCTTCGCACATAATTTAGGTAAGTTAGATTTTGCTGGGAAGAAAGATAAAGAAGAAAGAACACACCAAATGTAACATTGCAGTTTAATATTCATAGCACAACTTTACTGCTTAAGCTGCTGATATCAGAATCAGATCGTCGAATATTTTGTTGTCTTTGTGAAATTTGTATTTATGTAATTATACATGATGTTTGTTTAAAGATGGGACATACTATAGGGGGTGAAAGTACCCATCAATAGAAACAACTTTTACTAAGGGACCAAGTGCGAAATCGCAAAAAAAATCGGCTGTTTCATACAAAAGTGCAATACGTACTAAATGATACGTACCAAACCAAAATGTATGGAACAGCTGATTTTTTCGCAATGTGGCACTTGGTCTCATAGTTAAAGTTGTTTGTATGGGTACTTTCACGCCCTGAAATATGTCCCATCTGCAAACAACACCCCATAGGTATTTAATACTATCATAATAATAATGTTTTCATCTCTATTGTCCTCAGGCATGGTTGGCGCCCCCGATGTGGTTAGACCAGCTGAGAAGGTTGAGAACCACTCTCCGCACGTCAACGATACACCAGTATTCACCATTAGCGGTAAGTTTATTATTAAAGGAAAAAATGTAGTAGGAAAGAACCACCAGTCCCCTTACTCACAAACCGTCGGAAGCATTACCAACAGCGTCACTCATTTCGTAGTTCTACTAATATTATATGTGACAGTTTAGATGTTTGGATACGGCTGAACGGATTTGGCTGAAATTTGGGACACAGATACTTTTTTGTAGCCTGCAGAGGAACATAGGCTACTTTTTATCCCGGAAAATATCACATTCCCGCGGGATAACGTCGTGTAGTCCACGCGGGCGAAGCCGCGGGCGGAAAGCTAGTACCTACCTACTTCATGTACAAAACAACGCACGAAATCCGAATCGGTTTACCTTTACGAACGGTTGTGAATAAGATTTTTCGGTGGGATCTACTAGTAGGGCCGGTTTTTTTCTATTACAACTTTTCCTATAGGTACTTACAGAATAGAAAAAATCATAAAGTTTATTCGCTAAAACTATTTAAAACCAATGGGTCCACGCCACTCCATCAAATTTTAATTTACAAATACTTTGTGTTGTTCACGTAACATTGAAAAAATTAATATCATATTCATACAAATGGGTGCCTGGTCTTATTTCTAAGCCCTTACTTTAATCAGTCCTTAATAGAAGTCTTTATTCAAATCATATATTTTCAACATCATTTTAAATCTTCTTCTTTGTCCTCGCCTTTGTCATTTTACTATGCCTTTGTAAACATTGGGCGTGTGTTGAGCGTACGGGAGACAGTACAGGATGGCCGATCATGGACCATGATGGGCCATCCTGTACAGGGCCAATTTGCGTTGCTCGCAGACGGCAATCACACGCAAACCAGCCCTGTACACGATGGCCCCACATGGTCGCCGACCATGGTCGGCCAACCTGTACTGGGAGCTTTATGAGAATCTGTAGTTCTGCTACTGCCCACTAGAGGCGCTGTACAGATTTGCATAGAAAATCGCTCACCAAACGCTCGCCGACCACCCAGTCCAATGTGTACAGAGGGGTAACACGGGGTCGGCTTTTTTTATCTTGCGGTGCCATTGCCCCACGTGAACCAAATTTGCCCCCACCCCCTCAACCAAATCCTGGATTTGTGCCTGGCTGGCTAGTATCCTCTTCTTTGAGTCCAAGGCTCTGAGGCTCCAATAATTATGGGCATTTTAAATATATGCACAGAAATAAGGTGGGCTTTTGTTTTGAGTAGTATGAAGGTAATTATTATTTTTTATAATAACATTAATATAATAATAATAACACATGCATTGTCATTTAATTCGTGTCAATATTATGTACTGCTGCAGATGTCTCCTACAGACGTAAAAAATAAGGTGCCGTTCCAGTGGCAACTTGTAGTACTTAATTAATAATTTATTATATAATTATAAAAGGGAGAAATAATTAATTATTCCACAAAAAATACTAATAAGCACCTAAAATATTGAAATGCACGCAAAGTGTCAATTTCAGCACTTTTAGGGCGTTAGTATCATTTGATCTAAAACGCAACTGGTCTAAGTAGCAACTGGTCTAAGTAGCAACTGGTCTAAGTAGCATCTATTCTAAGTAGCAACTGGTCTAAGTAGCAACTGGTCTAAGTAACAACTGGTCTAGGTAGCAACTGGTCTAAAACGCAACTGGTCTAACTAGCAACTGGTCTAAATCGCAACTGATCTAAACCGCAACTGGTCTAAAACGCAAATTTCTGGTCTAAAACGCTACTGGTCTAAAAAGCAACTGGTCTAGGTGATAACTTAGTATTTTTGTGGGTTAGGTTAGGTTACTATGGTGATCAAATAATTATCAACATCATAAAGGCAATAGTAATAATAGCAAAGCAAAAAGTTTAAAAAAATAATTCTTTGCCGTTTTTGGTAACAGTAGACACTTTACTTTATAACGTAAAATGCTTTAGTTGATTCATTTATAAAAATATTATAGCAATGATTCATCGATATCTGTACTAATAATAGAGTCATAATTAATTCAAATCGCTAATACTTACATCCATACTAATACCACCTAATACTATGTGAAAGTGTGTTTGTTTTTTCGTCTTTCACGTTAAAACGGTGCCACAGACGACATGATTTTTGGTATGGGAATAGTTTGGAAGCTGGAGAGTAACATAGGCTACTTATCCACTCAAAATATCACATTACCGTTGGATAACTTCGTGTAGTACACGCGGGCTAAGCTGCGGGTGGAAGGCTAATTATTTAAAAGTGACGAAACTAGTAAACTAGGTACAAGTGCTCTGATTCTGACTACTTCGCTTCTGTAAAAAGTAACTGTAAGTACTAGCTTGTGTTAAAGCTGATAAGTTTTTTTCGCCTGTTTTTCTTGTCAGTTAAAATGATGTCCACAGGTGGTAGTTAAAAAAAATAATATTTAATCTATATGAATAAAAATTTATTGACTTTGACTTTGACTAGACATCAAATAAATTTTGGGCTTGATTGATATGTTTGCTTGATTGATAAGAACTACTAGCCAGCCATTATACTTAACGAATGGCTGTTTTATTCAATTTAGGTTGATATAACAATTAAGTATGCACGTCAAAAAAGCTACGCCATCGGTTCGCAAATCCTCTACGGGTGGAGACCTTGCGAGAAGAACCGGCAAGAAACTCGTCAAGGGCAATCTTTTTCTCCCTGTAATATTTCATACAGAGTCGCCAAATTGAAAAAGACCTTCACTCATTTTTTTTTAAGTCCACTAGGGCGAAGTGAAATGAAATGCAACGAAATAAAATTTATTCAAATACACATTCAAAAAGCACTTTTGAACAGTCAATTTTGACCTACCACATTTTTATCCGCCTCTGTGGTGTCTAGTAGTTCACACCACCGATTTCAGACCAGATGTCCCGAAGTCCCGAGTTCGATTCCCAGAGGGGGTAGATATTGTATTCGGTTTGGTTGGTGGTACGACTTGTTCAAAGTCCGTCTGGCTAGTCACCATCTTATCTAAGTCTGACGTTTCATCAACGATGTTTTCAGCATTGTTATGTTCCGGTAGTAAGAGATAAGATAGCCAGTTCCTCAGTGGTTGAGGATTCCTCACTTAACATCAGCTGTGATGAAGGCTAAGTCGTGGGCCACACTGTAGCGACCGCGGGGCGCGGAGGCGACCTGCTGCGGATCCGCAGGACGCGCGAACACGTACTATACTATTTCCTCTGCCGGTCGCGGCAACCGCCGGACGCGCCAGTGTGGCCCCTCCCGTCCGTCTCAATATATTTGTTTTTCCCGCTCAACGCGGACGCAAGACGCGCCGCTCCAGCAGTGTGGCCCACGCATAAGTGCTACCCCGTTGTGAATAAAAAAACACCCAAGAAGTCGCGAATGGTCACTAGTTCGCAATGAACGGAATTCTTTCTAAACATTTGGTTAATATAAAGAAAGTAGGCCATCTTTACGCTCAGTGTGAATGCTCGCTTAGTTAACAGCTGTGTAAACAAAATAAAGTACATTCACTTTATATAATTATATTTTTTATTTACAATTTACAATGATCATTGTGTTATTGAAAAGAAGACAATTGATTGTAAAAACATCTTTTAATATTGCCTATTTTTATGATAGCCATTTTATTAATTGACTTGTAAGAATATTTATTGTTTTTTTATAAGTAGAAAAGGAAAATTGGAATTATAAATGATCTGTTTTTATTGTCGAATTTTACCTGCATGGTACCCTTTCCCGAGGGAATGTCGGGATAAAATATAGCCTAGGTCACTCGGGAAGAATGCAGCTTTCTAATAGTCAAAGAATTTTCTAAATCGGTCCAGTCGTTTCGGAACCTATTCGATACAAACAAACATACAAACAAACAATCGAATCTTTCCTTTTTATAATATTAGCATAGACTAATAATGATACGCAAAAAGATTTAGCTATGTTCGATAGTCATGAGAAGTAAATTTTTTTTATCTTGTTTTAAAATAGCAGACACTCGTGATCGTGAATGTCAAAAAGCTACTCAAGTGGTTCACTTCGCATAGCCTACGGGCGGCAGGGAGACCGTGTAACGAGAAGAACCGGCAAGAAAACTCGTCAAGGGTAATTGTTTTCTCCCTGTTGTATTTCATAAATTTTCTTACAACCACTTCCCTCGGGAAAGCTCATAGCTGGTTTAAGATAAATAAATTCGAGTTCTTTTGGAGAGGGGAGTGGCTATATCCCCTCCTCTTCTACTTACAAACTGCACCATTGCGAAACGTTATCACAGACACTCCATTGAAGTGTCTTGGTTGACATAAACTTTACAGTTTCTGTAAAAATGTAGCTGCAGAAATGTAAACATCACGAAAAGTGAAATTTATAGTATTAAAATTAAGTTTAATAGTGAAAATGTTGGAGGTTTACCTGTTTGGATTGCGAAAGCTGAGTTACGCGGGTGAGTTGAAAAAAAAGTAAACTATTGTTTTTTTAGGTCAATGAATGTTATAAACAATTTGTTTTAATAAAAAATTGTGATACTTAGTTATTAAAAAACCTCCAGCCCTGCAAGTTACAATCATGAGAAATTTTTATTCCATTATCAGAGGGTTATTGTTTTTTATTATTTATTCATGTCAAATTTTTTTCCGAATCTAATTAAATTGAAAGAATATAATTAAATTAATATCCGTATATGTGGTTGAAATTATCGAGTTGATGAACTTAATTTAGTGCGTTTGGCTCAATTTCGGCGCGGGACAAAAAATAACCTATATAATTACCTATATTACCTACCTAGGTATATTCATTCATTGGGCCAACATTGGGCAATAAACAAAAGCATGTATCAATAAAAATAAACCTGGTAAAACTGTAGTTAAACAGACGCTTAATCTAAGTACTTACAGTTTTTAATTATTACAAACTATGTAAACTTCATATTTAACTTATAATTTTCCCCTATACCACGTAATTAAATCGTCCACCCAAACCTTGATCGGAAACATAGTGTGAATATTAATTTGGTACCAATACAGGAAGACCAAACCTTTCCTTGTAAGAAACGATAAATAAACAATAATTATCCTGGTTAATATCTACTTCCTTTGTATGAATCTTGAATATAAACTTCTTTAGATATGAGATTAGGCATAAAATTCAAGTACCATTAGTAAATATACCATATTTATTAATAATATAGTGGTACGTGGAACCCGTTCCCGTGGAAATATCGGGATAAAATATAGTCTATGACACTCGGGAAGAATGTAGCTTTCTACTGGTGAAAGAGTTTTCAAAATCGGTCCAGTAGTTTTTGAGTTTATTCGTTACATTAAAAAAAAATACGTAAATCTTTTCTCTTTATAATGGATTTTACCCGCGTGGTACCCGTTCCCGTGGGAATATCGAGATAAAATATAGCCTATGTCACTCGGGAAGACTGTAGCTTTCTAACGGTGAAAGAATTTGCGAAATCGGTCCAGTATTTTTTGAGTTTCCTCTTTATAATATTAGTAAGTATAGATTGGAAGCTATGGATTACTAATTAATAAATTACTAATAAGGACAAGATAAACCAATTTCAAAGCTATAATTACATACCTCACTAATTATTGAAACCGTCTTTACCACAAGTCAATTAACTTAATGAATTTGTTTGCTATAGGTAATAAGCAATTTAATCTGACATTGATCTATTTTTAAAGTAGTTAACATTTTAAGTTTAAAAGACATCTGAAAATTGTTAAATTTGAGCAAAATGCAACAATTCTTAGTTCGTTTAATGAACACTGTTTTGTATTTCTTGTAATATTGTGTCAATAAAGGCCTAATCAGACGACGGACTTTTGTCCGCCGGACTAACTTAAAAAGTGGTAATTTTCGCCACGAAATCAATGCATACGACGTTTATTTGATTCGTAACGATCTAGCAAGGTGGCAGGAGCATAATGGGCAGAACAATCTTCGTTGTTTCCACTTTTAGGTTATGTCGGCGGACAAAAGTCCCTCGTCTGCGCAGGGCGTTATATATGTAAGGAATTTATTTACGTAAATAATTTCTGCACAAAAAGTTGTTATGCGTACATAAAATCGGTTTCAGTGGTGTAAGAGTGAAATGTAACAATCAGACAGATTTTACATTCGCATTTATGATAAGTGTAACTAGCTTTTCGCACGCGGCTTGCTCGCGAGTTCTCCATTTCGAATGAGATAATATTTCGCGGGGTCAAAAGTCGCCTATATACTTACTATTCTATTTCAGTGCGAAATTTCATTCAGATCCGTTCAGCTGTTTCGCTGTGATTGAGCAAACATCCAAACTTTCGCATTTATAAACACAGGGTTATTTTGAAACCACTGGTTTTTTTTTAAGTTCGACTCCGAATCGGTAAGCGAACAACTTTCTCCTAGAAACATGGGTCGAAATATGTTTTTTTTTTCATATAAATCATACTAATCACGTGATCGATTTAGTATGGGAAGTCCAAAATTTTTTGTCGTATTTCGACCCATGTTTCTAGAAGAAAATTGTTCACTTTCCGATTCTGAGTCGAACTTAAAAATTTGGCCAATGTTTTCAAAATAACCCTGTATAAGTTATTTAATTTTTAGTTTTTTGCATTCACAGTGCAATTTTTATTACTGAAAAATGGAAAATTAAGTATTTAGAAAAAATCGACCCGTCTCACAATCATCAGTCCCATCGGAGCTGATTGTGAGACGGGTCGATTTTTTCTAAATACTTCATTTTCCATTTTTCAACCATTTATAAGTTATTAACCTACTATCATTTGACGACCGATTTGGCGCAGGGGTAGGCTACCCACCTTCTGCGCCAGTGGTCTCGGATTCGATTCCCGAACAAGACAAATATTTGTGTGCATGAACATGTCTATTTGTCTTGGTCTGGGCGTTTTCTATGTAAGTATATTAAGTATGTATTTACAAACAAAAAGCATTTTAGTATATATTTATCCGTTATCAAGTTTTCCATGATACAGTTTCTTAATGAAATTAAAATGGGCTTAGATAATTGGTGTGAATGTAAGAAGTTATTTATTAATTATTATTATTTATTAATAACCGCCTCTGTGGTCTTGTGGTTCATACCACTGATTTCAGACCCAGAGGTCCCGGGTTCGATTCCCAGTGGGATTACATATTGTATTCGGTTTGGTTGGTGGTAGGACTTGTTCTCAGTCTGCCTGGCTAGCTACCACCATCTTATCTAAGTCTGACGCCATATCAATGATGTTTTCAGCATTATTGTGTTCCGGCAGTTAGAGATAAGATAGCCAGTTCCTCAGTGATTGAGGATTCCGGGAGTAGTGCGTTTCCACCTTCAGCCTTATCACCACTTATCATCAGGTGTGATGAAGGCTAAGTGCTACCCCGTCGTGGATAAAAAAAAAGATATGATTTTCCACACAAAACAATATATTGGAATCCGGAAATATTTTGAAGGGTAAGCCCACGAAGATTATTAGTCCTTCGATAACTTACAATCGTAAGTCAATCTTTATCGTTTAGTTAATCCATTTAATTAATAAACAAATGAGTAATGGATACAACAAAGTATGTTATGGTAATTTCCATGTTGATTGGTATGGATATCTGTTTACAAATTTCATATTTGTGAGAGCTGGTACTTAACTTTCTATATAAGAAATAGGTATAAATATAGGTACAACCTTTAACTATGGACGTTACGTTTTAGTTACACCACTATGGACGTGCGGTCTCACAGACCGCTATCTGTAAAAGCCAATTCTATCTAGTTAAATCAGTATTGTGCCGCTTTTTGTTTTTATTCCTTTTAGGACTTACTAAATGTAAATAAAAGATGTAATTTTAATGATTATGTATTTATTTTAAACATAAATATATAACCATATAACAATCAAAGGCACTTTTCAGACTTTTTTACTCGAGATGTTTTTGAAGGAACATTATTTAATGAAAATTACTTTTTTAGTCTGTTCCACTAATTTTACAATAAAATATAAAGGATAAAAAATATAAAAAACTTTACATTAAGTTTTTAGGACGAAACATAAAAATTTTGACAAAGGCCCAACTTGTACATATTTATAGGCAGTCTTTGCATAATGGCTTAGAACATTGTAGGTATATTGGCTATTTACAGCCTACACAAGTATGGAATCGATGAATTCGATGTTTGTTTGCATGCAGATGTACTAGGTCGATCATTTATTGCTATTTTTAATTAAAAAAATCTAAAACAAACAAAATCACCATCAGCTCAATTTATTACACAAACGCGGACGTGCGGTCTCGCAGACCGCCCTCAAAATATAAAGCGAAATTATTCACGAAACATACAGCCAGCGACGTGACATTCACTCTCAACAGTTGTTTCGCCACTAGAACCGAAGCTACTGAAGCTGATAGACCCATTTTCTCCAAGGCCTCCCGCTGTAGGGTTTGCGAACCGATGGCGTAGCTTCTATGACGTTCACAAGTATTGTAAATAACAATCTAAATTGAATAAACAAATTTGAATCTTGAATCTTGAATCTTGAATCATGACGTACGCGGGTGAAGAGGGGCCCGTGATTCACAAACTGCAAGCGGCCTGTGAGACCGCGCGTCCATAGGTAAAGGTTAAATATAGAATTTAGATTTTAATCTTATGTAAATAAATACCTAAATGATTATCATTATAGTTTAGTGAAATTCTCACCAAGAAATTTATAAGTAAGTTCTATGTAAATCTTTGCATGACATATTTTTTGCACAGTGTATGAAATTATTATACATTAATGAAACAAGTAATACTTAAGATGTGCTTAAACAAGTAATAAATCAAAATATTCCAATATTATAAGGTAATAATAACAAGTACTTAAGTAGAACTTTTAATTAAAAAGAAATAGTTTATTATCATATTTAAGTAAGTAGGTACCTATAATTACTTCTCACTGAACACATAACATTAACAAAACGCATTTTAAGTGATATTATCTACCTACATACATACATATCTGCATTTTGATTGTCATTTTCGTCAATTTTAGAACTGTGGTTATAAGGTCATCAAAATTTTGAAATAGCTTAGGAATTTCGTTATCAGTTCCATAGATATGTATACCTATCACAAATTCTCACTTTAAAGTGCGGCAAGATAACATTTTATCTATAAGTAGGTGCCACGATTTGGTGATCACACCACTTCGTAAGTACCTAGTGGCCAATGGCTTCTGATCTAACTTCCGATTCGATCAAAGTACAAAAATGTATTTATTTCTTTACATACCATATGTGAAAGTTTAGATGTTTTGATGTTTGTTACTCAATCACGACAAAACGGCTGAATGCATTTGGCTGAAATTTGGGACACAGTCCACAGATACTTTGTAGCCTGGAGAGGAACACAGGATACTTTTTATCCCGGTAAAAATCAAATTCCCGCGGAATAACGTCGTGTAGACCACGCGGGCGTAGCCGCGGGCGAAAAGCTAGTGTAAATATAAATTTAACATCACCATCGGCCATATTTCCCCATTGCCAGGTGTAATATTCTTGAACGACAATGCATTGAACACCATAATGCTGAAAACATCATTGTTATGGCGTCAGACTTGGATAAGACTATGGTTTTCCGCCCGCGGCTTCGCCCGTTATCCCGCGGGAATGTGATATTTTTCCGGGATAAAAAGTAGCCTATGTTCCTCTGCAGGCTACAAAGTAGCTGTGACCCAAATTTCAGCTAAATCCGTTCAGCCGTTTTTGCGTGATTGCGTAACAAACATCCAATCCAAACATCTAAACTTTCATATTAATAGCATTAGTTGGACAATAGGATGGTGGCAGCTAGCCAGGCGGACTAAGAACAAGCCCTAGCACCAACCAAACCGAATACAATTATGTACCCCCACTGGGACTGGAAATCAACCCGGGACCTCTGGGTCTGATGACCCACTAGACCACAGACTAGAGACGGTTGAAATTGCAATTTCCATTGCAAAAATTGCATGTCAATCTTGCAAGTTCAAAAGCAACCCACCTGCCCCGTGATTTACAAACCGTCGGAAAGGCTCCCAACAGAGGAATATATGCACTGTCTCTGTCACTCGCTATAAAATAGACAAAGACAAAGCACATTCCGTTTCCGGCGGTTTGTAAATCAGGGGGCAGGTCACAAGGCAAATGTCAAATGTCAAAATTTTTATTGCAATCATGTGGTTACAAAGCTGGTGGGTGAACATGATAAACCACTACCAATAACATGAACCTGCTAGGGCATAGCAACATACACAATCAAATAAATATCAATAGTAGATTGTACAACAAGTGCATAAAAGGTACCATTTTACCCGAGACGTATATGGATAGTCAATTCGAGGGTAAAATGGGTTTTATGTACGAGTTATACACTCTGCTTTTCACTTCGAGTGTGAGGAAAATAAATAAAAATATTGCAAAAAAGAAAAAATGAAGACTTCGCCATATTGGCGGGAAGACTTTCTTTTTCTTTTTTTTATACGGGCATTGGCAGCACAGTGACTTTAGCATAGATCGTAGTCCATAATACTCTTGAAATACTTATTCCTTAGAAAACTCATTAATTTTGCCTAGTTTTATTAATTTAATAATTTAACATGGATTATGTACAAAATTTAAGAAACAGAATGAAATACGTTACGTATTAATAAAGTTTATTTAACGAAGTTTAATTGCGTGTGTGACTGTTTACCTGACGACCTTTGTCTTAAAGTATGAGACTTAGACGAAGATTTTACTTTATGCACTAGAGCATAAAAAGCGATTTTATGCCGCCTATACCCAACATAAACACGAACTTTACGAGCATGAGAAGTGAAAATAAAATTATTGTCCTCCTTACATTAAAATTTCCTAACTACTATAAACATTAAAATATTAACATTAACATAAAAAACTCACAATGAAAATAGGAACTTAAAAATTCTTATAATATAAAAGACTATGTCATATCCTATCCATAATATCTATAATTTGCTCTCAAAAAATTCTGTCAAAGTATAAAAGTTTTTCTTTATTAAAAATTCTTTAAATGTCGTTTTAAATTTATTTATTGAAGTTATATTCTTTATTTCTCCATCCATTGGGATGTAGAGGATGGGCTATAAACTAATATAACCGACCACGAATTGGTGAGTGCATAGATATAGTACCTATATTAAAAAGGGGGTGAGTGTTAATAACTACAAATACATCTTAAAGCCATCCGCAATTAAAATAGGAGCTCCATACAAAAATAATTGCTCACCCATCCCAAAACTGACACAGCGAGAGTTGCTTAACCATCGAATATCAAACTACTGCGCCATCGCGCTCCAAATATAATTGTTATAGCTATTATACAAATAAATCTTCCGTAAATAAAACATTTTTAACCAATTAAAAAACCAAATTAACGGATGCACTTAACGACATATTTAATACAAAACGTATTTATCCAAACGTTTTTACGTCCAAAATTTTGTTTAGGTAATATCGATGTGGGTTATGAACTTATGAGGTAAAATTCCTTCTATCGCATATAAATATAGACCAATATCATATTTATCTTGATGGGTAAATATAGTGTTACAAATAGTGTTATGCACATTCACTTAAGTGACCTTTAAGTGAGTGCACGTTAAAAATTTCGGTGAAATCGTTACATAATGTAGCGATATTAGTCAATGCAATGTAATTTTTTTTTGTTATTAGTGCGTTTTTATATTGAGTGTGTAGTGAGTGTGAATCCAAAATGTGACTTGATTTCCGATGGTCTTCTGATTATGAAGTTTTTTTAATTAATTTACGTTACAAAAAGTAAATTTTTGAGAGTGAAATAATATTTTTAAACTTTTTTCTTGTTTAATTAGTTCATTATTATTAGGTATCATTATCAAAATTATTTTTGAAATAATGAAGTTGTTCTAACAAAGTCTTTAAGTAATTGAAAATGAATCGACCCGTTTTAAATTGCATTGTGAATGCAAAAAGTCTATAATTTAAGTAAAAATAAAGTCTTTAATGTAAATATATGCTCATTATATTATTATATAATATCAAATGTTTGTAAAAAAACTTTAACAAAAACAAACAAACAATAACACAAAAATTATAGGTTTAAATATCGAACTTATTTAAAAAAAAAGTCTTATGTCATTTACATGAAGAAAGAATTACTTATAAAGAAATTGTAAAAACACCACCAAGCATTATAAAAAAAAACGGATATAGGTACCTACATATAGGAAAACGTCTTAGAAGTTGGTAAAAAAGTCAACCTTTTTAGGTAAACTTTAATTTTGCCTTCAGAATTAAAGTAACATAGCTTGGTCAGATTTTTCTCGAGTGTTCAAAATTACCGTGTAAATTGATGAAATCGCAATTTTTTTTAACAATGCTTTGATGTGAACGTCGTAAGATAGGTGGCCTTGACAATTTCTATACGAAAACAGTTGCAATGTAAGTAATAAATTATACTATTTATGAAATCATGTCAAACCAATATTGCAAAGAGTTAATAAAAATCAATACAACATAATTGTAAGTTAGTTTACGCATTTACAATGCAATTTTTTTTATTCCGATTAAAATTTCTGTTATAAAAATCTACGGAGATGAATCGTAAAGGTACCATTCTGAAGCATGCGTTAACGACAATGTCAAAGTCAAAGGTTAATTATAAAAGTATAAATTAATAATTGTATCTAAAATCTATCTATCTAATCTCTCGTCGAATCCAGCTCGGATGGGCAGCGTTTGGGAAGCTCCGGCATATATTTGCGTCCAAAATTCCTCAATGTCTCAAGACTAAGGTCTTTGACCAGTGTGTGTTGTCTTTGGCCAGTTATGACTTATGGAAGCGAGACGTGGTCTTTTACTATGGGTCTCATAAGAAGGCTCAAGGTTACCCAGCGAGCAATGGAGAGAGCGATGCTTGGTATTTCCCTGCTCGATCGAATCAGAAATGATGAGATCCGCAGGAGAACTAAAACGAGCGACATCGCTCGAAGGATTGCTCATTTGAAGTGGCAGTGGGCGGAACACATAGCGCGGAGAACCGATGGCCGTTGGGGCGGAAAGGTTCTCAAATGGCGACCGCGTGCCGGACGACGTTCCGTGGGCAGGCCCCCTACAAGGTGGACCGACGATCTGGTCAAGGTCGCGGGAAGCCGCTGGATGCGGGCAGCGCAGGACCGATCGTTGTGAAGATCCTTGGGGAGGCCTATGCCCAGTAGTGGGCGTCGTACGGCTGAAATGATGATCTAAATATAAAGTAAACTATAACCTAATAACTTTCGATTTCGAATATTTGCAATAGGTCAAGTACAGTGGCAAGTAGGTAGTACAAGCACTTATACAAGTACTGAGGCGATTGTGTAGCGAATTCCTATAGAAACTCACTGAACTGTCACCACTTGATCACTTCACTTCGCTAAAAACCAATGTAAATCGAATGTAATTTTAGCTGATAAGAAGAACGGATGAAGTAAAATATAATATGTTAACAGGCAAGAAGAAAGGACGCACAAAATTATTAACATGAGCATAGTGCCTTTTAGTGAGGGGAATTCGTTTACCCCGCCCCATCTGGCGCGTACAATGTGCGGGCGGTGGTTATGTGGAATTCGCCTACCCGAGCTGGGGGGCTACTGGCAAAAAAATATGGAATGGGCTACATTTGAAACCCATGTCCACTACCATTTCAACGGAGCAATTCTTCGAGCGATGTTGGTCGTTTTAGTTCTCATGCTGATCTCATCATTTCTGATTCGATCGCGCAAGGAAATACCAACCATTGCTTTCTCCATTGCTCACTGGGTGACCTTGAGTCTTCTTTTGAGACCCATAGTACCATAGTTTGTTTTAAATAGAATTTCATATTCGGCCACTCTTAAAAAAATAACTAACGGCAAAATTAAGATCAAACTTATTCAAATTAATGATTGTCAAGTAGTTTGTAATTATACAAAACTAACGCCGGTTTCTGAAACGCCAATCAAAATTAATATTAGCTAACAGACTGTCAACAGACTGTCACAATTAATTCCCAATTAAAAGCACCTTGGGTTGCTGAAACGAAAATTATCTCACAATTAAATTTAGATTTGTACTGTTGACAGTCTGTCACATTTTTCTCTTTCAGAAACCCAAACTACAATTAATTGGAGATTAATTGGGAATTAGGTAATTTAATATTAATTGGCGTTTCGGAAACCGGCCGGTGATACATTATCAAAATTTTATAACAAGAAGCAGTGAATGCAATAAAGTGAATAGGTAGGTACCCAGAAAACGTCTAATACTGAAACCTTATCAATTATTATTTATTTACGAATTAAATTATGCTTTTTATCAACACGTTTTCATTGACGTGTTGATAAAAGGAGCGTCATTACTTTTTATCTCTGATTAGAACAACTTCATTGTGAATTTCGTCTTGACCTAGAGGTTTTTTTTACTTTTTTTCTTTTAATCCTCAATTTCCGTGATTGTAGATCAGCTCTGGTAGTCTCTGCTCGACTTTGTGGTGTTGTGAGTGATTTTAAGTGTGCAGTAAAAGACTAATGTCGATTTTGAAGATGGGGTCCCGTTTGGAAATATACATCGATAAGTGTTGGAAGAAAATGCAAGGATATAGCGCTTTAGGTAAATGTTATTGTAAAACTTATTAAAAACTTGTTTAAAGTAGAGGTGTTCACTAAAAGCATCGATAAATCAGTTCAGTGCTTTATTATTTTTGAAGACATAAAGTAGGTATTCTAATAACAATATTAAATTAATAATGATAAAGTACAATGTAGCCACAGCTGTCCGAATCATCGTTTGGATTCCGAAGTACCAGGATGACATAGCTATGGAGGCGGTAGTTATAGTTGCGACTAGTTACAAAAAAAAGTTTACCTGTGTACGATCCAAGCGATAATTTGCAAAGCTGCATAATTGTCCTTGTCCTTTAAACCGTTACCTACTAGAATACCTACTTCAAATAATGTCTTCAAAAATAATAGATAACTATAAACTGTGTTATCGATGTTTTAGTTAGGTAACAGCTCTACAACGCCTCTAACCATTGGCAGTGGCACAGCGGTGCATTTTACACTGTGCCATTGGTGGCGTAAAATGAGAGATTTTCTGCCAGCAAATAAAAAAAAAAGTTTATTTATTAGCTCGATAGATGGCGCTGACCTAACATGTATCTCATCTGATCTGACCTACACTTGTATTTCAAAGTTGTGCAAGAAGGTGCAAGGCCAAAAAAAAGTTGACGTTGACGGAAGAAAAGAAATGTCAAATAATTCAATTCCTCTTGTTTTGCGTTGCAATACCATACCGACCATACCGCGAGTTGTAGATAAGCATTTTCAGTCCTGTAAATGTTTTATTTCCTTCTGCAAGTGTTTTTTTAAATTGAACGTCTTAACGTAGACTCCTTGCCAGCAAGTAAAAAAAAGCAGACCCATGTCTGATGAACGCCATCTGTTGAGTTTTTTGGTACTAACTTTTTTCTTTTTTAATCATCTGTCAGAAAATCCCTCATTGGAAAGCTTTAATAATATTTTAAATTCATTTTTCGAACCGCACCAATTGGTCCCGTAACGGGCATGCTTTTGGTGCCGTTCAAATGGTGCGGTTCAAATTGGTGCCGTTACTGGAATACTTCCGTTGTGGATAATAAAAAAAATACAAAGACGAAATACAGAATCCTTATCAGTCCCCTGATTCACAAACGTTCGGAAACGGAATCGTGCTTTGTCTTTGTCTATTCTATAGTGAGTGACAGAGACAGTGCATGCATTCCGCTGTCGGAAGCGTTTCCGACGGTTCGGGAATCAGGGGGCAGATTCCCTTTCCGAACGATTGTGTATTATCGATGAATAGGTGCAAATATCGGACGGCGGGGCTTAACTTAATAGACAGATAGATATCCGACATCAAACAATTGTTAAATTATTTAATGAGTCATACTTCAATAGGTTGTTATCTAGAAAGTATCATGCATCTATTATGATTATTCATCATAATTTAACGTACTTCCTTACGTCAAATCTGGAGATTATATAATTATTTCTTGATCGTGGCCGATAAGATTTGTTTAACACCTTTATAACTGACAGTATAAAACAATATCATTTCTTATTGTGTGTGTTCAAAACTTATTTTGTGAAGTGATAGATTTATTTATTTTTTTATGTTGAATAATTAAAATTTAAAATAAGTAAGTAGGGCAGAGGTACCCTTTGTGGCCACTTTAAGGATTATTTTACTTTTAAGCACTAAGTACTAAATGGTCTTAGGTATTTAAGACACAAATTATATCTTAAACTATAGATAATTTATCTACCTTTAAAGGTACATTTTTCAAATTTATAAAAGTAAAATAGTTTTTTTTTATATTACACATAATGTGTGAGAGGTGCCAAATGTACCGGTTTTGGCCACTTACTGATAGTTAAACTTTTGTAAGTACTGCGAAAAATCAAAACCAAACCCAGGTAAAATCAATATATTCTAATGCGCTAGAAACCAGTCAATGGCAAAACAACATTTTAATTGTAAAAAACCAAGGTTTATAAAGTATTTCATCCAAAACAAATTGCTTAAAATTTTCATACAAATCATTTTTTTAAACAGAAAATGGAATTTATTGAAAAAAAAATCTTATGACATAAGGAATTCTAACGGTTGTTATTATTACCTAAAATACCTTATTTTAATTGCCTTTATCAAAAATGACTAAAAGTTGTTTAGAAAACTTTTAGAGCAACAAGTGGCCAAAACCGGTACAGTGGCCAAAACCGGTACGCCTGCCGTACTCAGATGTGAATTTGTTTGTGTTAAGATTTCAACTGAAACAAAATGGCCCCAAATTCGATAGGTAAGTTTAACAGTTGGAACCCTTATCACTTGTGATTTTTTTAAGGTACAATGCAATCGTAATAAGTATAGGAAAAACTGTAGCAGAAAAATAGAGCATAGTAAATTTTGCGGATACGAATCCGCTAACCTGGAAATCCGGTTTAGGAAATACCAATTAGGCCTTTGAGCTTTCAGCTTTCAGCTGGTATCAGCAGGTAGCTTTCAGCTTTTTTTTTGTTACTTTTAGAAGATGGACTCATCTTGCCCCTAGCAAATACCTAAATTTCATTGTTTATTCAAACCTTTACAAGTAGTGTATGTTATCTACAAGATGACAATACAAAAAATAGTGGAAAAGTAATAGGAAAAAGCCTTGGTTGGAGCATCGCGGCTTCGCTCGCGTGGACTACACGACGTTATCCCACAGGAATGTGATATTTTTCCGGGATATATAGTAATCTATGTCACAATCACAAACTATCCCCATACCAAAATTCACGTCGATCTGTTGCTCCGTTTTGACATGAAAAACGGACAAACAAACAAAGAAATATACTTTCAGATTAATAATATTAATAAATACAAATACAAATAATAGTATTTACAAATAAAAATAAGGATTTGTAAAGTAAAGGTATCGGCTTCGGCACACAATCAGTCCACTTTTTTTTATTTTTTTCATATGTTAGTAAGTATAGTAATTAATAATAGTTTTTTGTTTGGTTTTAATTTTTTTGTTTATTTTTTATTGTAATGTGTGTGTGCATCCTGACGCAAATAAATGTCTATCTATCTATCTACTTAGTATGGATGTAACTTCGAAGTAATGAAACACATAGGTAAGTACATAAATATATTACTCGTTCATACACGAATCGAATTCAATTCTCAAATGGAGGACACATTATACTGTGTCATTGTTTTGGTTTGAATCTGAACAGCAGCATTGCATTTTGCCTTGGACTAATAAACATAATGGTTTCTGGCTTTCACCTAATACGCCACGGTATTCAAAGCAACATTACTCAGAATGACTTTGGTGGTTCACTAGTGTTGTGTACGAAATTGTTTGAAATATCGATATGTTTTCCCCATGAACTTTCCTAAGCATAAAAATTACAGTAAGCAGTACCGTTGTTATAGGTACACTATAAACTAGCAATAATTAAATAGAATATAAATAAATAACTATAAGCCTTATATATCAGAAAACAATTGTTTTAGTCAACTGTCTGAATGCAAAGTGCAAAAGCCACAAAAACAATTCCTGCAAAAGAGGAAAATTTGTGTGTAGTTGTGCTAATATTCGTCTGGGTGTTTTCCACGTACTGTACTTTAATTATGTTGTAGGTATGTACTTATAAAAACAGTATTCAAGTAGGTTTATTCCTTATCTGGTATCTTTAACACAAGTTCTGAATGATACTAATCGGTATATGTAAATGAAATTTCATTTAATACTAGGGTTTCAGCGCGGTTATACCCGCGTGGTGCTCGTTCCCGCGGAATAAAATATAGCCTATGTCACTCATGAAGAATGTAGCTTTCTGGAAAGAATTTTTTGAATCTGTCTAATAGTCTTACCCCCTTATTCAAAACGTGGACTAAAATAGTCCTGGTTTAAAACTGGTACTAAACTGGTGCTGTCACTTTCATTTTCCAATTAGCATGAATTTTAAACCAGGTCTAACTTTAATCCACGTTTTGTAATAAGGGGGGTAGAGTTTATCTATTACAAATAAAAAACTAAATCTTTCCTCTTTATGCTATTAGTATAGAACTGTAGATTGAGTTACTTTTAATTCATGAACTTTCATTTCTTACAAATATTAACTAAAATGCAGTAGAAACATTTGAATCCAAAACTTAGTTTTCTGAAAGCATAACTCATACTCCGAGTTTCCTTGTTATAGTAAAATTTGTTATTGTAATATAATAACAAAACGTTATTAATAACGTATGAGAGTGGGTTGTGCTAACTGCATTTAAACGATATGAATACTATCGACACTTACGCATCACTAGACTACACTGACCTTTTAGAAATTGAATTTAGGTAAGTAAGTATATTACTAAATCACTCAATGTACTTACCGCAGATAAAGTAGCATAATCATTGGTCAAACAGGGTCACACAAATGAGCTAAGTTGGACCTCCTCCGATCCAACAAACAGCACTTGCATTTAATGTTTGTTTTAAGAAAACAATACCGATAAGAAATATTTAGATAAACTTGCTCACGTGCCAACTATCGGTCAATTACAGACTATCAGTGGAACAACCAGTGTTTAAGCAATTATTTGTACAACCACACTTCCCCCGAAGTATGTTTATAATCATACGGAATATAATATATGGAGCGACAAAAAATACTAACATGGCACCAAAAACACTGCTCATCATACAGTAACCCAAGCACGAACAACAGTATAATCCTACTAATATCACAGAATAGATAATAGTACTAATATAATAAAATGAGAAAGTTTAGATGTTTGTATGTTTGGATGTTTGTTGCTCAATCACGCCAAAACGGCTAAACGGATTTGGCTGAAATTTGAGACACAGATACTTTGTAGCCTGGAGAGGAACAGATACTTTTTATCCCCTAAAAATATCTGCAGGATAACGTCGTGTAGTACACGCGGGCGAAACCGCGGGCGAAAGGCTAGTACATCCATACATCCAAACTCTCGCATCCTGCTAATATTATAAATGTGAAAGTTTAGATATTTGGATGTTTGGGTGTTTGGATGTTTGGATGTTTGGATGTTTGGATGTTTGGATGTTTGGATGTTTGGATGTTTGGATGTTTGGATGTTTGTATGTTTGTTTCTCAATCGCGCCAAAACGGCTGAACGGATTTGGCTGAAATTTGGGACACAGATACTTTGTAGCCTGGAGAGGAACATAAGCTACTTTTTATCCCGGAAAATCATCACATTCCCGCGGGATAATGTCGTGTAGTCCACGCGGGCGAAGCCGCGGAAAGCTAGTTAATAATATTATTTAGATCCATAAACTAATTATACTCCTAGTATAAATAAGTTTATGGTTAGATCATTCATAGCACACTTGATTTATAACCAGTGATCGGAAAATCGGATGCATATTTACCTATAGTTGAGGTGCTGGCTGTTATGGAATGCACTTTTGTATCTTTTTTTTTTAATAAATAGCTCATGCGTCGTTTCCACACCATGGTCAACATGTTACAGACTAATTTTAAATTCACGAACTTTCTGGAATCCCGGGATTTATATTAAAAATACATGTTTTAAGAAGCCGCTTCCATACTTGTTTAGCCAAATATTAACTTGAGGTACTTAAATATGCATCCGATTATCCGATATTTGTTTAAATAACGCTTGGACACTCGAATGGGAAAAAACCATTTATTTAAAGATTACACTGACTTTATAAACGTATGCAAATGTTGCGAAATCAGAGATGCATGTGAGGGATTAATTAGGTACCAAATCCTCTTATCCAAAATCTTATCACGTGTCTCACTCTTATGTTTTCAACACCCAGAATATTGATAAAATACATATTATGATACTAAATGCATACTTATCAGATGGATATGTCAGTAAAATCCAAATCTATGCAGTATTTTAGAGATAAACATAGATAACGGTTGTGTTTGTTTTGCACATGCAATGCACATTTTTCACAATTGTGTTTAAACTACCGGCCGCCCACGGTGTCACCCGCGTGGTTCCCGTTCTCGTGGTAATATCGGGATAAACAGTATCCTATGTGTTCTTCCAGCCTATAATCTATCCGTGTTGCAAATTTCATCCAGATCCGTTTAGTAGTTTTTGCGTGAAAGAGTAACAAACTTCCATACATCCATACTCACAAACTTTCGCATTTATAATAAAATATCCCGAGGGAGTGTTATATTTTTCCGGGTTAAAAAGTAGCCTAAGTTACTCCTTATTACATCAGCTACCTGCCAGTGAAAGTCCCGTCAAAATCGGTCTAGCCGTTTCAGAGATTAGCCGGAACAAACAGACAGACGGACAGACAGACAAAAATTGTACAACATGTCATTTTGGTATATGTACCGTATATATAATCCTATGCATGTTGTAAAAAGCGGTTATTTTAATGTTACAAACAGACACTCCAATTTTATTTATTTGTATAGATATAGATGTATAGATGTTACAAACAGACAGTCCAATTTTATTTATTTGTATAGATAACAAAATCATGTTACACATCAGTCAAGGCATAGTAACAATATTGAAAACGGTGACTACTGTTGCCCGTTGTAGGTTGACCTGTATGTATTGTATTACAGGCAACAGGGGTTCCCTCACAATTAGATTTTAAATATTATTGCACATTTGAGCATTACCAGATTGCATGCAAGTAAAATCTTAATGTACTACTCGGTCAAGATAACATGACACCTGCAAAAAATACCCGTCTCTTTTACTCGATTCTGTCACGCCCATTGAAGTATTACTTCCATGGTCACGCCCGGAGAGTAAGAGGGACGGGTATAACCTGCAGGTGTCATTATGTTATCCTGACCGAGTAGTAGACAATTATCTAGTTATAAATGGTCTTGCTGAAGATGATGATAATGATGACGAACAGAATGTACTAATCAGTTGTGTTGTTTGTTCCAGATGATATTGGCGGGCTGGATTACAATATGTCGTCGATAAACTCCAGCGGAGAGCTGAAGAGCCCCAATAGCAGCCCCCCGGACAAGAAGATCAACGAGGCTGATGCTGAGAAACAGCCGCTGTCAGGGGTGAGTGGTAATTAAGAAAATAAATGAAGATTTCCCCCAATGCAATATGTATCTACCCCCAATTCCCAGCGGTACATATTGCATTCGGTTTGGTTAGTGGTACGACTTGTTCTAAGTCCGCCTGGCTAGCTAGCATCATCTTATCTAATTCTAACGCCTTAAGGTGTATCGATGAGCTCAGTGGCGCCGCCAATGGAAATAAATCAATAGCATTTTATTAAAGGCTTGGGTTAAAAGTTTCGGTTATTTCAAGTTCAATTTTTATCATAGAAAAATGGAAAATAAAGTATTTAGAAAAAATCGACCCGTCTCACAACCAGCTCCGATGGGACTCTAACCCACGACCTTTCGCTATCGCTATAGAGCAGTCGCCCGGATAGCGAAAGGTCGTGGGTTCGAGTCCCATCGGAGCTGGTTGTGAGACGGGTCGATTTTTTCTAAATACTTTATTTTCCATTTTTCTAAGGTTATATTTCTGGATTTCATAATTAAATATCTACATTTCAACAACAGTCAAATACCCTATTGTTTGTAGGTATGCGTAAGCGCAGTAACCCGTAGTATAAAGAACGTTTATGAAACTGATCTTATCATGCTTCGTCATCATCACTATAACAAAATTATGGCTTACTTAGGTACCTAAATGTAATGGAACGCTAGTGATGATTGTGAGTTCATTATTTTAATAACCGTTCATAAGGTAAAATGGGTAGTTGTAAGTAAACAAAACACTTGAGTTTTCCCACCAATTGTTCTAAGTTCTATTCATTAATTGCTTACTCGACTACTTTTAACGTCAATGATGACAATCGATGAGTAACTACTTATTCGATTCAACACTTTATATTTTAAGACTTTTTGTGCAATACACGTGTTCACTATTTTAAATTATTATTAAAATGTGTTTTATTTTTCTATCATAAATTTTCTCTGGTGTTTTCTTAAGAAAACGTAAAAAGACAGAGATTTCTAATTTTGAATTTTTCGAAGGTATAATTTTATGCCAAAATTCATTTTACTTGTGCTTTTTAGGCGTTAATAGGTAACAGAATAACATGCGCATTTCTAATATTAGTATGGATTCGTATCGTAAGTTCATTCAAGTATTGGATGAAGATTTGTTATTTTTTTATATGCCCATAAAAGGTATACACAACTTTTACAAATTATAATGAAAATCAGTTTTAAACTTTGTTACTTCTGTCAGTAAATACTAATTCAATTAGTTAAATGAAAATTAAAAAGCCCTTTTTAGAACAGTTATCGCATCCCTAGAAATCATCACATAATATGTTTTAATGTATTATTTATGTGTATGAAATTCAGATTTGAGTATTTGTATTTATGCATTATTTATGTATTTTGCTCTTTGCATCTCCTAACTTTTCTTACATAGGTAATCTCTCAGTGAGTGTGAGAGACTGTCACACATAGTTGTCTGGAAGAGATCTCTTGAATAAAGATTAATAAAAAGCAAGAGAAATGAGGCCGAAACAATAATAAATTAAAATAAGTTTCAATTAACAGACTGACATGAAAGTACAGTCGAACTAATTAAATTTAAGTTTAAATTATTGTTAGCATTCGCAATGCAATTCTGTAATTTTAGCAAAAATTGGGATAGAAAAGTTAACTTGCAGGGCTGGTGGTTTTTATATCACAATTTTTCTATACGGTCGAACTAATTGTATCGTGATCGTGACCAACAGATGTTAAAATTCTATATGGTCGAAACTGTTGACTTGAGATTGACAGTGACCTTTATAGTTTTAATGCTTTCAAACAAATTATTAGCAAAATGGGTCATGCATGATTCATTTGGTTCGAGTGTACTTTCACACTTATCTTACTATGTAGTATAGAGTAATCTAAATAATGATAAGATAACAATCAAATCAGTATTACGTCACGAAAACTGTCTTAGATTATAACTGATTATAACGGGCATACGTTTTCTAGCTAGATAGAATGTAGGGTCACGTGTTTAAAGAGGACAACCTTACCACGTAAGTAATAAGAGTGATTTTTGCAGTCAATCTGAGATGTCTTATGTAGGTTCTTGAACAGCACAATGGCAGAGAAAACCCATATTTTTTATAATTACTAGCATGTCAATACGATAATTGAACTGTCGATAGACAACTGATTGTTAGTTTTCATTTCTAGAAATCAGTGGTTTTGTGTCATTAGATTAGATTATACCTACCTACAATCAAGAAAACCACATCCTAAACAACAAAAAACGGTAATAAAATCGCTAAAAGGTGGAGGGCTGCGGGAACTGCTTATTTAAATCTATACAAATAAATAAAATTGGAGTGTCTGTTTGTAACATTAAAATAACCGCTTTTTACAACATGCATAGGATTATATATACGGTACATATACCAAAATAACATGTTTTTACAATTTTTGTCTGTCTGTCTGTCTGTCTGTTTGTTCCGGCTAATCTCTAAAACGGCTGGACCGATTTTGACGGGACTTTCACTGGCAGGTAGCTGATGTAACAAGGAGTAACTTAGGCTACTTTTTATCCCGGAAAAATATCAAATTCCCTCGGGATAATTTTTATTGTGAGTATGGATGTATGGATGTTTGTTACTCTTTCACGCAAAAACTACTGAACGGGTCTGGATGAAATTTGCTACAGAGATAGATTATAGGCTGGAATAACACATAGGGTACTTTTTATCCCGATATTCCCACGGGAACGGGCAACACGCGGGTGAAAACGCGGGCGGCCGCTAGTAAGTTATAAAGTAATGTAGGTACTTTTGAATCGAGCATAATAATATTTTCAACACACTTGCTCATAAAGTGAGCCTTATTACATCGACCTTAGGGCCATAAACCGAACTATAAAACACGCGTGCATAATAATATTACAGTACTAGTTGCGTAATAGAATTATCCCTACAAAGTTAAATAAGTACCTAACTGCAAATTATATGCGAGTAATTAGAGACTTTTCAATTTAACCGGGTAATACAGTATCCCTACAAAGTTAAGTTAGTACCTAACTGCAAGTTATATGCGAGTAAACAGAGCATTTTCAATTTCACCGGGTAATACGTACAGTTCTTTTTTTGTAACAACAAAGAGGTTTTATACCTACGGTTGAAAATCCATTTACGTTTCTAGAATAAATAAATATTAAACTAAGTCAAAAAAACATAATTAAGTATATTATTATCAAATTATTTATAATTCACAATAATTTGTTATAAAACATTTGCGTTTTTATTTTGAAGTGGGCTGTATGTAATCAATGACCATACATTTGGCGCGTGCAAAAAAAAACTTGCGCGCTTTTTCCCTTAGCTTATTAGGTTAATTAATTTATGAATGAATGCAATAAATGTTTGTTTTTCCTCGCAAGTGTGTTGAAAAAGTGCGTATGTAACTCGTGAGCAACTTACTCACTAGACACTCGGCTGATTTACGCCCTCGCCTGCGGCTCGGGCTGCACCCCACAGCCTCGTGTATAATGAGCAACGTTAGTTCACTTGTATCATAATATACTATTTTGACACCCAAAAAAAACACGGAGTGCCGGCAGAAGTGAAAAGGGCTCCCTAAACTTTTTCACAAAAAAATTACACGCGTATTCAAAAGAATAGATTAAAACAAACTCAAAAGAATATTCAAAATCGGTACAGTAGTTGCAGAGGTTACCTCAAATCAAAAATACAAACTTACCAACTTTACTTACCTACCTCTTTTTAATATTAGTTTACTTTTGTATTTAATGGTCATTTACTAGTGATTTTATTATGTGGTAGTTACACGCGTTATATAAATATTGCTATGTTTTATGCCTATGGTAAAGTAATAAAATTGAAGGATGTTTTTTTAAAAGACGTTTGCGTGTAATGCGTTGATAATGATTATTTGTCTTCTATAAACAAAATACAGTTTTTTTTTATCATAATTACTTATTATAATATTTTTTTCACTTCTCATGCTCGTAAAGTACGTGTTTATGTTGGGTATAGGCTGCATAAAATCGCTTTTTATGCTCTAGTGCATAAAGTAAAATCTTCGTCTAAGTCTCTAACTCTAAGACAAAGGTCGTCAGGTAAACAGTCACACATGCAATTAAACTTCGTTAAATAAACTTGTTATTTCATTCTGTTTCTTTAATTTTGTACATAATCCATGTTAAATTACTAAACTAATAAAACTAGACAATATTAATGAGTTTTGTAAGAAATAAGTATTTCAAGAGCATTATGGACTACGATCTATGCTAAAGCCATTGTGCTGCCTGCCACTGCCACGTATAAAAAAAAAAGAAAAAGAAAGTCTGGCGGGAAGGCTTTCTTTTTCTATATATATGGCGATTGGCAAAATCTTAATTGTTACTTTTTTGCAATATTCTTATTTATTTTCTTCACACTCGAAGTGAAAAGCAGGGTGTATAACTAGTACACAAAACCCATTTTACCCTCGAAAAGACTATCCATCCTCGCCTACGGCTCGGGTGGATACTTATAATATGTCTCGGGTAAAATGGTACGTTTTATGCACTTGTTGTACAATCTACTATTAATGAAACTGGGCTTAGAAATAGAGACTTTAGATGAGGTAATAGGCTGCTTACTTGTATGTATGTATTCATTCATTTGCTTTATCCACGACGGTGCATAGCATTTAGCCTTCATCACACCAGGGGCCCGTTTATCAAAAGCTTGTAATACAAGTGGAAGTCCCTTTCTAACAAAAGCTGTCAAAAAGTGACATCCGCTTGTATTACAAGTTACAAGCTTTTGATAAAAGGGCCCCTGATGTAAAGTGGTGATAAGGCTGAAGGTGGAAGCGCAGTAGTTATACTCCCGGAATTTTGTACGTAGGTAGGCACTTAAGGGCTCGTATTTTCTCAAATTGTCATGAATATTTCCTTTAATTGTCCGATATACGTCCCATTCCCTTTGTCTCATTCACCAGACGTTAGAGTAATTTTATCTTTATTATATTCAATTTTCCTTCCCAGACATCGTAAAGTTTATAACGGTTTAATAAAACAATGCACTTAATAAAGTCAAGACAAGTAGTGTTTATTGACATAATAATTATGATTAGCCTTTCTTTGTAAGTAGATAGCTAACATGTCAATAAATTGCCAAAAACATGGTGTAGGCAGTGTTGCCAACGCAGTCTAACGGTAGCGCGCTAAGTTTGTACAAAAAAACGCTAGATTTGTATGGATTTTTTCGAAAAGGCGCTAAATAAAAAATCTACGAAAGAAAACATTTATAAATGAAATAAAAGAAACATGAATTAGCGCTTATTTCTACGGATTTGTTATATTCTATGACTTTTCCATTCCGTTTTACATTTACCTCGCGGTCGCGTCGGCGTCGTTGAAAAGGGATAGTTTGTTGGATTATTTGTGGGCTTTATCTCATAAATGCATGCATGACCGTCTAAATGTACGCCTTCAAAAAGCGATAGATTAGGCGCTAGGCGCCAAATTGCTACATTGGGCGCAGTCAAAGCTAAAAAAGCGCTAGATCTAGCGCCGAAAGCGCTAAGTTGGCAACAGTGGATGTAGGTGGAGTCAACAGGGGGTGCGAAGTCAGACAACCTCCCCGTTGGTGCACCCTGGGCAACGTCGTCGCATTTCCCGCGGCGGCGGCAGATAGTCTGTCATACCGTAACCCTGTACGTAGTGCAGGAACGGGGGCCGCCGTGATCTGTCATGGGGGCCACGGGGAGCGAAACCCCTTCAAAAATGCAAGATTAAACCGTAACCCTGCACGATTTGCAGGAACGGGGGCCGTCGTTGTACTAACACGGGGGCCGCGTGGAGTAAACCACTTTAAACAATCCTCAAAGGTCCGGCGTCGGGGACGTGGGCGTCGGACCGCCTGAAGGTGGCAGGCAGAGGTGTCTGCCAAATACCGAACGAACCTGGGGTACCTCCCGCCCCCCCAGTGTATGTAGGGTTACCCGGGTACTGGGATCTCTGCCCGGGTGGACTGTTGAATTCTCCCGCACTCGTGGGTTCAATTATGAATGTTTCAAATAAAAATTGCAAAGATGTATTAGAGAAGATGGACACTGCCCAGGGTCCGATGCAAAACTGTGGCGAAAATAAACAACAACAGCCGACTACTGACACAACAGTTGACAAAGTGCAGGAAAGTCAGATTGAGTTTATGAAGGTGCATAAATTGCTTGCTGACAGATTTGACGAGCAAGTGGAAAAGACGAGAAAGTGGGGAAGGGCTATGAGGCTTCAGAAGTTAGATCTTGACCGTTGTGATGACATCGCAAGTAGTTTCCGCGCTTTGTGGCACGATCTCCGCCATGCATACAAAGTGCATGAAGAGATCGTCCATAAAGAACGAATAGACGACTGGGAAGAATACCAGCAGAATTTAACAGAAAATTATGCCCTGAAGAAGGAAGTAGCAGAGTTGAGGAAAGAAGTTGCTGCCCTAAAGATGACCCAAAAGGAAAGTTCGGCGCACAAAATGGAGGCTCTAATGGAGGAGATGAAGAACACATTTCTCTCCTCCATGAAAAATATGGACGAGCGATTGAAGGGCCTCGAGGCGCAGCTTCCCAGGGCTCCTTCACAGTTAGCGGCTCAAGCCGAAAATATTCCGCCGCCTTCCACTACAGCGATGCCGCCTCCCACCTGGTCGCAGGTTGCTGAGCGGCAGAAGAAGAAAGGGAAGCCTTCCACCCTAAAAACGCTGACCACACAAATCGAGCAGCCAAAACAAACTGAGCCAAGTCAGAAGAAGAAAAAGCCTGCCCGCAAAACCCCGAACTTGAGCCATCCGGGTACCTCAGCGGTTGTGCTGACCCTTCTCCCAGACGCGGAAGCCCAGGGGCTGACGTACGCCAATGTCATGGCTAAGGCGAGGGCTGAGGTCTCACTTGACGAGGTGGGCGTAGTAGAAGGCGTCCGCATGAAAGAATCGCAGACGGGTGCGCGGGTACTGCAGCTGCAGGACCCGTCTGGCGACAAAGCCGATGCCCTTGCGGGCAGGCTCCGCGTTGTGCTGAAGGGCGTAGCGGACGTGAGGCGTCCGGAGTTGACGGTCGGCGTCCAGATATCCGGTCTGGATGAGACCGTCTCAAAGGAGGAAATGCTTGCCGCGGTTGCGGCCAAAACTGGCTGTGCGCTGCACAGAATAAAAGCGGCCGATTTGATGATTGCGAGAGACGGCACTCGGTTTTTACGATTGAGATGCCCCATTGACGTGGCAAAGGGTTTATGCCAAGAAGGCAAAATAAGGGTAGGGTGGAGTGTCGCTCACGTGAAGCTCCTAGCCCCTCCCCCACTGCGCTGCTTCAGGTGCATGGGGGTAGGGCATACAAAGCCGAGGTGCCCGGGCGGGGTTGACAGAGGCAACCTCTGTTTCAGATGTGGAGAATCCGGCCACATGGCAGCCGGGTGCAGGTCCGAACCGAGGTGCCTGGTCTGCGTCGATAGTGGAAGACCAGCTAGGCACGTGATGGGAAGCCGGTGGTGTGACCCGCCGCCGGTAAGGGGCAAACGCCCTGAGGAAAGACCAGCGGAGGGTGAGGGCAGTCAGCCCGAAGGAAGTAAAATTGGTGGAGAAGCTGCACGTCGAGATCGCAGCAGATCGGCGCACAGCAACCCGGAGAGGGGGGCAGCCATGGAGGCAACGCCCCCACCACACCTGGAGGTGCAGCCCTTAAGGGAGCAGCGCCCTGAAGTGCGCCGCTCCGCACGCCTCTCGAGGGAGAGGCAGCGCAAGGATGCGGCGCCATAGGTAGGGGGGTCGGGCGGCGGAGCAGGGAACTTTGTCGTCCACTAGGGCCCCTGTTGGAGGAGCGCGCCACGTGTCCCCGGCGCGCCACACCAGAGGTGGGATGCAATGGCGTCCCGGTGCAGAAGGAGCGTCTACCACGGACGCGGACACGGGGCGGAGGGCGCGGCGCTTGACACAACTGTCCCGCAAACTTCGCCCGCGTGTGTAGGGAACACCCCGGGGTTTTTAGTGGGTTCGAGCCCCACATATCCCCCTCGTCTCCCCGGGCGGGGGGGAATGCGTCGGCATTTCCCCCGGGAAAAAAAAAAAAAAAAAAAAAAAAGGTGGAGTCAACAGAATTTAAGGTTTTACACATTTTACACGTGCATTGCGAAAAATGCCGCTATTACGATACGAGTGTCATTCTTCGAAAATCGGGCGGAGCGCATCGGGCCGGCCGGCCGGTCCGGAGGGCATTTTAAAATGCGAGAGAGAAAATAAAAAAATACAGGAATTCCAGTTCATAGGTTAGCTGCACCTAGTGATGGGATTTTATCCGGATAAATACTCAAAATGGATAAATACTCATAAATATCCATTTTTACTCGAGTATTTATCCAAAAAGGTGGATAAATACTCTTTGAACATTTTTATTTCTATTTAACGTAAATTTTGAAATTAGAATGTAGGTAATTAATATTTTTAAGAAAAAATATGTGTTTCTGCGTTTTTAAATTACAAATAATGAATAATAGCTAAAGAACTATCTAATATTTCAAGCTATTTATATTTTTTTCTTCTTGCACTCACAATGCAATTTTTATTATTGAAAAATCGAAAATAAAGGACAATATGAACGTTCGTATGACGACCGATTTGGCGCAGAGGTAGGCTACCCACCTTCTGCGCCAGTGGTCTCGGGTTCGATTCCCGAACAAGACAAATATTTGTGTGCATGAACATGTCTATTTGTCTTGGTCTGGGTGTTTACTATGTATATTAAGTATGTATTTACAAAAAAAAAAGTATTTAAGTATATATTTATCCGTTATCAAGTTTTCCATGATACAGTTTCTTAATGAAATTAACATGGGCTTAGATAATTGGTGTGAATGTAAGAAGTTATTTATTTATTTATTTATTTATTTAAAGTTATTTTTCGCTGGTTAAAAAAAATATTGGTATACCCGACTCTATTACGACAAGATTTTGGTACTTTGGTTTTGGATTTTGGTACTATTTTGACAAGAAAACAGTAACGCAATGTTAAAAATATCAAAAAATCCAAGATGGCAGCCAAATTTCTGTTTGTGGGCTGATTTTGATGAAACTCGACTTTTTGTCATTTTTGACATTGCGTTGCTGTTTTCTTGTCAAAAAAGTACCTAAAACCGAGTTCCATCAAAATCAGCCCACTAACAAAAAAGTTGGCCGCACTCTTGGATTATATAATATTTTTAACACTGTGTTGCTGTTTTCTTGTCAATATAGTTCCAAAAACCGAGTTCCATAAAAAGCGGCCCACATTCGTCAAATCTAGTCCAGCAAATCAAAAGTTGTGCGTGGATACAGCTAAAAAGATATTTATCCGTGATTTTGAGTAAATATCAGATAAAAACGGATAAAAACGAGTATTTATCCATTTTCGATAAATATCCGAGTATTTACTCTTTGAGTATTTATCCACTGCCCATCACTAGCTGCACCGCATAATCGCCGTTCGCATTGCTTGCCTAAAGGGTTGTCGTTTATTTATCCATGTTTACCCGATCGGGAATAGATCCCCGGGTCCTTAATATTAATACCGATGCGTACACCACTCGACCACAGGGGTCGTCAATACAGTATTCAGGATTACAAAGAAATGCGCCATTAAGAATCTAGGTATATCATGAAAGTTATTCCTTGAAAATTCCCTTATTCATGCAATAAAACTATATTTGCAAACACAGACACACTTAGAAATTATCTCTAACAACGGATATAGCTTCCGCTATCTTATTTGTAATGTAGGTATTGAGAAAGTACCTAGGTACTTAAGACAATACAATTTTACTACAATATTAATCGCAAACATTCGTACTAATACACATAACACACACTCACAAACATTCGTACTAATACACATAACACACACTCACAAACATTCGTACTAATACACATAACACACACTCACAAACATTCGTACTAATACACATAACACACACTCACAAACATTCGTACTAATACACATAAAACACACTCACAAACATTCGTACTAATACACATAACACACACTCACAAACATTCGTACTAATACACATAACACACACTCACAAACATTCGTACTAATACACATAACACACACTCACAAACATTCGTACTAATACACATAAAACACACTCACAAACATTCGTACTAATACACATAACACACACTCACAAACATTCGTACTAATACACATAACACACACTCACAAACATTCGTACTAATACACATAACACACACTCACAAACATTACACACGCACATACTTGTTCTCAGCGCAGTCGCTGTGCTTCCCGCGTCACCTACGGGTGACTGCTGAAAATCGGTGTTTCGCCGTCTGGCAAATCAACACACCGAGCCTTGACCCTTTTTGCTGCTGCACACATATGCATACTTATTTTTTTCTCTCTCTCTGTGTCATGTGCTCATAACTTAAGGTTAATTATTATTATTTGTAAGTACCTATGTCTGTTCTTTCTTATTTTTTATTTGGTTTCTGTTGTAATGTCATGTGTGTGTTGTAATAAATAAACTTTTATCTATCTATCTATCTACTGTCATCATGAACTTGGCATTTGTTATTCATGAAGATACATCGTGATTTTCAAGTGCAAAGCAGACTTGTATGACTGTATGGCTATATGACTGTATTAACATAAATATTAACTGATAACATAACGGGAATTCAAGGCACTAAACTAAATGCAAAACAAATAACAGAAAAAAGTTATGAATCAGAGTCCAATAATCTACATACATACTTATCTACACTTCTACTATAAAAATTACAAAGAGGTAAAAGTATTTTTACTTTTTTGCAATCCCAATTTAGTTTTTATTATTGAATATTAAGTAAGTATTAGAAAAAATCCACCCACTACTCGAACCAATGACCTTTCACTGTCCGGGTGAATGCTCATATCACTGAGGTCTAACGACGACGCGACGACGCCTTGGTTCAGTCACCAGTATTAAAAGCACCTTGTGGTTCAGTGGTTCGCGGCGCGAACCGCCGCCTTTAGAATAAGTTTCGTTAAGGCGATACTCGGAAAAAATGTGCTGAAGCGAGATAGCAATGAGAAAACGACGCGCGCGGGAGCGAGACCGATTTTGCAGATTTGGCAAAAAAAACACAAAATCACTTCGTATTAAAAAACTACAGCGATTTTTAAAAAAATGCTTCTATACGATCCTCAATATTATTGGTGTCCACTAATTAAACCAATTTCCAATAGTGTAAGTAACCCCATTTAAGAATAATCTTCACTTTTCGTATTTTTTAGAGGTCTTTTCGAAATGAAAAAGTGTCGAGGCAAAATCATAAAATCGTGTTTTTGAAACTATACGATTCTAGATAAAGGTATGAAGAAATATATATCTTATTACCAGATTTGTAACAACTGTTACCGTCCTATAGTTTTAAATCAAAAAGTCCATATTTTTCCGAGTAGCGCCTTAAGTAGCAAGAGGGTAAAAAAGTGATCTTTGCCTACCCCTATGAGAATATGCGAGCCGTGTGTACATAAGGACTAAAGATTATTTTTTATTACTACTTTGTATTACAGGTACCTAGCTATGTTTATTGACATGCAGTTAAAACCAAGAGGAGGATTAAACTTTTTTTATTATGTTTATCTAGTTACATATTGCGCCATTTTCAACTAATTTTATCTTAGCTATGTTTTATTGCTTTCCATGGAAAATTTAACAGTATTCCACTGATATAGAATATTTGTCCCATTATCAAATTACGACTTTTGTAAACAAACTACGGACTTCAGTGAATGAAATTCAGGCAATGAACAGATTCTTTGTATGGAGAGTATGGAGACCCATACATTAATTCCTCAGTCGATGAAACTTTGCTGGGTTATAAAATAGCATGAGCCATAAACTTTTAAATGATTATCCAAACAAAAACCACACACGGAAGTTATGCATTTATACCTAAATATACAAATCTGTTTATATATTGAACCGAGTAATTTTTTACCAAATGAGTTATTTATACTAGTTTGTGATACTTGATAAAAATCCAAAACTTTTTTCAAACATGAGTGCGCTTGGCAAAATGGTATAATTTCGTTAAAAAGTTCGACATAGACATTTTTCAGTCCAAGTCACCCCAATTATTTTATTAAAATTTGGTGTTTCTACTGGGATATTTTTTTGGATATTTCATTATTATTGTTTTTATACGTTACATGAATATGTCCGGTTAAGAAAGTTTAGACGTAGAATTTTTCCTAAAAAAGATATCCATGAAATAAGACTTTCATTAAAAAATACGTAACCTTCTATTATTATTATTTTTTGGAAATTTAAATAAATAAATAAATATTTTCTTACAATCACACCAATTACCTAAGCCCATAGTTAATTTCATAAGAAACTGTGTCTACGTGACCTTGATAACGGATAAATATATACTTAAATACTTTTTGTTTGTAAATACAGACTTAAAATACATAGAAAACACCCAGACCAAGACAAATAGACATGTTCATGCACACAAATATTTGTCTTGTTCGGGAATCGAACCCGAGACCTCTGGCGCAGAAGGCAAGTAGTTTACCCCTGCGCCAAATCGGTCGTCAAAACAATAATTAAATTAGTAATTTATACAATACTTTTAATTTATTGATACTTTATCATGCTGTAAAGTTTTTTTCTGACTGAGGAATTACTGTGGGGGTCAACTAGCTTTATCGACTATTATGAGTAAGTAGCAATAACTAGTGATACATAATCGGAAAGATGACAAAAAGGCTTTGATCAACAATAACACCTAGTTCCAAAAAGCTGACAAATTCAATGTTTTGTGTAGGTATGTGACTGACGGTATCACAGCAATTTATTTATGTAACACAACACGTTAGTAATTTTCAGGGAAAATCGTTAATAAAAACGATGATTCGACACAATACTTTGAAATATCGGCCTTTTACAAAAAATAAATATAGTAAGTCAGTATAAATTTAATAAAAGCCTATAACTATAATGAAGAAGGTATTTGATTACTCAGGCATATTGTAGATGAAAATAATTGTTCACTCTTACTTTTCTTTTTGATTTGTTTCGGGTTTTTTGCGCAAGGGTTTTTCATGCTAGTCTCGTCTCGTTCACTTACACATATTTAACGACTTTATTGTGTTCTGTGAGTGCAGGTGAGACAACAAAACATAATAAAAATGCAAACCTAATAAATAACCGACTATAGTATACTTTGTTTACAATAGATCACTTGTCTGTCCGTACGTCAGCTGCAAGTGAAGTTATTTTCTATACATCATTGTTTCTTAAAAACACTAAGGCGTGTAACATGTGTTCAACTTTTATCGTTTTTATGAGTTACTTTAGTGAGCAAATAAAGTTATCAAAAATATGAGTAAAGAGAAGTACTTACTTTCTTGGAGACATTTTCGTAAATACCAAGGGTGTAAGTAATTAAAGTTTATCGATAAGAAAAACAAAACAAAATGAGTTAGACATTTGTACTTACATGAGGTTCAGAAAGCCTTAACATTTCTTTTTTTTATTACTTAATATTACGTACTTAATTACATAACTTATTGTTTTTCCAAATTTTCCTTCAATGTGATAAAAACTTTACGAATATTTTTTTTTACAATCTAGAAAACGCAATTAAGTGCTATTTTAGTTTGACTTACGCCCGAATTTTCGAACGCAAATCATCTTTGGGAGCGTCTCAAAAGCATCTCAAAAGCATCTCTTTCATACGTTTGACATTTAAAGTGACCGGGCGATGTTTGAGACGCTCCCAAAGATTATTATATATATTCGGGCATTAGAATAAATTATTTCAAACAGATGAAGGCAAAGGTTAATGTTGTGTCGTATCGCGAGGTGAAGACATGACAGAGAGAAGAAAAGATTGGAAAATACTCCACCGACAAGCAAAATTCTCAAAACAAAGAAGATTAGGTACAATGTCAATGCAAACATTTTATCCGTGATACTATAAATGTGAAGTGTGTTTGTTTGTTTGCCCGTCTTTCACGTCAAAACGGATCAACGTATCGACGTGATTTTTGGCATGGGTATATTTTTTGAGTTGGAGAGTGACATAAGCTACTTTTTATCCCGGAAATTCCCGCGGGATAATGTCGTGAAAGTCGCGGACGGAAGGCAAGTAACAAAATATTTTTGCCACTAGTGTGCACTACCGTTTATGATAGGCACACATTACCCGTAAACATGTGCATGCATAATTTAAACTGCTTGTTATAGCTCCTATTGTGACATTTACTTCTTTACAAATAACCACTTCATTTTATAGGATAATAAAACTATATTGAATAGACAATGTTAACTGATATATTATATCTGTAAATGAAACATTAGCGAAACAAGAATTTATGTTGCGTTTAAAAGTTGAGATTTAAGGGATTTATGTTTAAAATTGATTGAGTCATTAATTTCCGGTTACCGTTTCGTTGCTGACAATCAATACCGCTCTCCTAAAAACCATTATGACTATTATTATATTATGAAAAACGGGAAATTCTGAACGCGCGTTCTGTCAGTTCCATCCCATTTTTAAATCGAGTGACACAAACACAAGTGTCACTTTTAAGGCGATGAATCCCGACCGAAATAGGCACGCTAACGCTTGCTCGGCCGCGCGCGATACACTTCACGCGGACGCAGCGGCAGCCGGCAGTGAACTGTGAACTTGCGAGCGCCCCGCGAATCGAAAATCACTTAAAATTCAATTAAACATTAAATATTAATAATTTAACACTTAGGACGGCCGGAATCCCTCGGCTTATCAAATACAATTATTTTCGTATATTTTTCATTAACTAAAACCAAGTATACTGCAAGTAATACGATATTTGGATTATGATTAGACGGATGTTTGGGATTTTATTTGACACAGTAAAATATCACCAATCGAAAAAATACGGCCGGAATCACTAGATAAATAACTGTAAAATAACATATATTTATTCCAAGTTTTAAGTACGTGTGATTTGCGAGTAATCCATAATTTAAAATACCCTATTTTGGGGAATGCCCGCCTTAAGGCGACGATTCCCGACCGAAATAGGCACGCCCGCTAGCGCTTGCTCGGCCGCGCACGCACGATACACTTCGCGCGGACGCAGCGGCAGCCGTCAGTGAACTGTGAACTCGCGAGCGGAGCGCCCCGTGAATCGAAAATCAATTAAAATTCCATAAAAAATTAAATAATAAAAAACTTAAACCTATGACGGCCGGAAAAGATATAGAGAAGAAATTATTTTCGTATATTTTTCATTAAAAAAGCTCGTTTAAAAGCAAATAAATTACCTATAAGTTTTTTCCTTTATCTTCCTCGATTTATACTGGTTGTGCAGTTATGGGCACCCTTCCACATCATTGTCTCCACATCACCCTAACCAAGGGAACGCCCTACCCTCGTAGAGAATGCTTGTGGTATTAAGTCCACCTAAATAAATGTGAAAGTGTATTTATTAGTTTGTCCGTCTTTCACGTCAAAACGCAGCAACGGATCGACGTGATTTTGGTATAGAGATAGTTTGGAAGCTGGAGAGTGACGTAAGATACACTCATTTTAGTACCTACTTAGGAAGGCTATAGTTAAAAATAAATAATAGTAGATTATACACCGAGGGGGTAAAGCACTGTTTTATGAAGGAGCAAATGAAGGACTCCAGATTTAACTCCCGAGCGTAGCGAGGGTGTTACGAGTCCTGAGTGCAGCGAGGGATTCAAGCTCGCCCTAGACGACACAGTTTTATCCCAAAGGAGATTTACTTTTCTTAATAGCTGTTTATAATTGTTTCAGAAGAAAGAAGAAAGATGGTGGACGACGCTTATGCAAGTGGCAGTGCCGTTCTTCATCGCTGGCTGCGGAACCATCGGCGCCGGCCTTGTCTTGGGGACTGTCAGGGTAAGCAACGACCACTTACTTATAATAAACCCATCATCATCCGTTATTAATGACCCAACTGCTGGGGCACATGGCCATGCCTTTCTTATTCCCTATGGAGAATAGGACACACCCACCACGCGGGCCCAATGCGAATTGGTTAGGTATTAACGACTGAAAACGCAACTGGCACTAAAGCACAGATTAAAAGCTCTGTAAACGATCAAATTTGCTTGGCTTCACGTTTTCATCAAAGATAAACGCAAACGGTCAAACAAAAGATCAAAAAGTTTGACAAATCTGTTTGATCTGTTTGCCGTCATCAAAGCAAAACTGAGATCTTGTTTGTCAAACACCGCCGCTCACGTTCAAACTTGTTTGTCAAACACGGCATCAATCAAGATTTTCATAAAACACGTCAAACACGTAGAATGTTTGAAAACGTTTCAAACACAGCTGCACACTAAGTATCAAATAATTTGACAAACACGTAAAGTTTGACAAACAATTTGATCGTTTACAGGGCGCTTAATAACGGCTTAACGTGCCTTCCGAAGCACGGAGGAGCTCGAGATGATACATTTTTGGCGCCCATCCCGTGACCGACCATATAGTAAGCCGCACCTTATCTCACAGTTTCGTAATCTGGAGACCACGATGAATCCAACGATACCCATCGTTGGTATTTAGAAGAGTGGCAATTAAAATTTTTATCCTTAGTACTAGGCTGAACTAGACTATTATGAACCAGCCTCAAAATTTTAAGTATAATAAAGTCAACCATCAAGTTTATTATCATTACCAGATTTCCGCCCGCGGCTTCGCCCGCGTGGACTACACGACATTATCCCGCGGGAATGTGATATTTTTCCGTGATAAAAAGTAGCCTAATGGTCCTCTCCAGGCCACAAAGTAACTGTGTCCCGAATTTCAGCCAAATCCGTTGAGCAGTTTTGGCGTGATTGAGTAACAAACATACAAACATCCAAACATCTAAACATCCAAACATCTAAACTTTCACATTTATAATATTAGTAGGATGTTTGTTCGTGATTATTTGATTTTAAAAGGTTATTGTTTTTTTTTTCAGGATTGGGAGGTGTTCGTCAACGTCTCAGCCATATTTGTTCTAGTGCCATCATTGTCCGGACTCAAAGGTTCGTATTAATAAAATTATCTATTACTTTTGCAGGTAGGTACTTGAAAGATTAGACATACACAAGGCAAATAACACATATAAAAAGGAACTAAAGAGAGGGAAAAAAACCACACGAAAGCGCAAAGTTTGTAAAGTTGCAGGACACAATCTACCTACATCAAAGCGTCTTGTATATTTTATCTCGTTTTTGCTCTGACATAATATTGAAATACAAGAAAAGGTCGACCTGCCTCCCAAATAACCTTGCTAAAATACTTAGCACCAAATTCAAGACGCCAAATCGTAAAAAATACTGAATTATTTCTTTCCTGAGTCAGTCTGTTATTACAATAGACACGTCATGTAAATGGGAAGATAAAATCTGTCATTTTCTCGGTTTCCAAGTCATCAAGCGAGGCGTGCAAGGTCGGGGTTACACCACAAGCGATACAAATTATGTTTTTTTTATTTTAAAAATCAATTGAAACTATTTAATACATAATCCATACAAATATTATAAATGTGAAAGTCTGTTTGTGTTGTGTGTTTGTCTCTCTTTCACGTCAAAACGGGGCACCGGATTTACGTGATTTTTGGTATGGGCAAGTATGGGATAGTTTGGGAGCTGGAGAGTGGGCATATGCTACTTTTCATCCCGGAAAAGTATCACATTCCCGCGGGATAACGTCGTGTAGTCCACGCGGGTGAAGCCGCGTGTGGAAGGCTAGTTGTCTATTATTTATTGATTGAAGAAAGAAATGCAAATATTAGTAATTTGTTTATTTATTTAGTTTTTTGAATAATGCCATTTTTCAGAGATCAAAAGTCGATTTGACAATATTTAGAGTAGTTGAAAACTTTAAATGTGAATTAAAGTGTCTACCAATAATTGATTTGATGTTTCAATGAATATCCAATAATACCAAACATGGAATAAGGTTTAATTGTTACAATTAAACTTGAAAAAGTGTCAAGCATTGAAAACTACGTACTTACTGCGTACTACTCCTTTGCATATTCTGCAATATCATACGGTCTCGTTTTATGGGGAAATTGTTCGGATATAGACAACATTTTCATCCTCCAAAAAAATGTATTAGGATCTTAACAAATATTGAACAAACTGAGTCCTGCAGACCCCTTTTTATTAAACACTAAATTCTAACACTCACCTGCATCTACAGCTTGGAATCAAGTAAGTTTGTAAAAAAACATAGATAACTATTCACAAATGTATCGACATCCGTAATGAAAAGAAATAAACGCAATCAAAACAAATTAGTATTACCATTTTCTAAATTACAACTAGTTACTTCCAGTCCACATTACATGACAATTAAAATATATAACCATTTGCCTAACTACATAAAACACATAGAAGAACCTACTAAATTTAACAATGAATAAAAGAAATTTCTTATTAGCAATTGCTTCTATAGTTTAAGTGAATTCTTTAATAAAAAGTTCATATGAACATTTTCCTTCCCAACCTTCAATCTCTCGATGGGGCCAGTACCTACTTAATTATAAATGTGAAAAATTACTATGTTGCAGTTAATTTTTTTTTTTTATTTGTATTAATTAATAGAAAACAAATTATAAATTTTAGAATAAGTTACGTTGTTATGCCCTCACAGGGCGTCACATGTGCACCTATGTACTCTCTGCCATCTATGTACTTTATGTTCTTACTGTGACATACAATAAAATATTTGTATTTGTATTTGTACTACATCAAAAGAGAAAATATCCCCACAAATTACTTAAAAGCTCTGTGCTCGCATTGTATAGTATAGCTGAGTATAGCTGCCAGTGTCCACAACCTTATCATAATTACAGCATTGTTGTTCCTACCGTGAAACAGCACGACAATAAGTCATGTATCGGACTTCTAGAAATAATGCGTCGATTACTATGATTGGTCTTCGTACTTCTGGATTCCATAATGACATAAAAACTGTTTCATTACAAAAGTTTGTTAAGGTTTTTTACCTAAAATACGGCAACTAATGAGGAGCCCGTGGTGCAGTGGTTACCGCGCTCAGCCTGCAATCGTTGAAGTTAAGCAACTTTCGCAATGGTCGGTCACGGGATGGATGACCAAAAATTTTAAACACTGCGTTTAAAAAACTTCATTATTCCCGAGTGACATCCTACTAATCCTACTAATATTATAAATGCGAAAGTTTGTGAGTATGGATGTCTGGATATATGGATGTTTGTTACTCTTTCACGCAAAATCTACTGAACGGATCTAGATGAAATTTGCAACAGACATAGATTATAGGCTGAAATAACACAAAGGATGTGCCCCCGGTCCGCGAATGGAGTATGGCCTTTGTAGAATGATATTTACTTGGCTACTTTTTGTCGCGGAATGAAGTGATCTCTTAAGAACGCGATTTAACTAAATTCCACGAACGAAGTCGCGGGACGCTATTAATAAATAATTATCACAATAGTTTATAATAATATTGTCTCGAAACAATGTGATTTATCTCCTTCATCAATAAGAATAACCTCATTGTACACCGATTGCAATAACAAAAATTTCGTAATTGTATTTACTATCTTCGAGAACTAATGAATGTTGCCTTCGTTAAAATCTATGAATAATACACAATAGCATAATTTTTTTAATGAAGTAGAATTAGCTAATGAAAATGATTATTAAAGAGCTATTTTTTATTTCTATTTCTTAAATAGTGGTACCTATAACACGCTTCGATTTCGTTGTGGTAGCATTGTCCTAGATTTCTTAGTTTATAGGTAGCTGCGCTTTTGCGTAAAGTACATACGTTATATATGTCGCAGGGATATGAGGAAATCAGGGGTTTCACGAAATTCCTAGGGATACCACGAAATCACGGAAGATGTCGAATATTCTTATTTACGACGTCTTCTTCCTAAACAAGTTCACTGATATGTCATTTCACTTGTACAGGTTATAGACCTAATAAAACGATAAATATTAAAATTTTTGTCTGTTTGTCGGTTTGAAAACTACTAAGAACGGATTTTTACCAAATTCTATATTTTTATTACCACAACGGGGTAGCACTTAGCATCACACCTAATGTTAAGTGGTGATACCGCTGAAGATTTAAGGTTTTAATTTAAGCGCACTACTCCTGGATTCCTCAATCACTGAGGAACATAGCTATATTATCTCTAACTGTCGGAACACAATAATACTGAAAACATTATTGTTTTGCGGTGCGGTTGCATGCAGCATATCATAACAACATATAAGTATACCATGTTCGTTCATACCTTAGCCTGGTTCTTTTGACCCTTTTATTAGAGAATATGACTTCAAATATAGAACCTTAGGAAAGCTAGGCAGTTTATAGCAACAGACATACATTACACTAAACTAACACAAAAGTCACCACACCGTGCGTACGAAGTCGCTAGTAACAACTAGTTTTCAGAATAACAATACAATGTACATATTTTTCCCACGCTACATAAAATTCAATGTCAAATTATTCTTTTTAGAACAATTTGCGACACAAGAGCAAGCAGATGAAAACGATAATACATTAATTTTGATTCTACTTTAAAGACTTCCTGTTGAAAATATGCTGATAATGGCCCTACTATTTACATAAATGAGTTGTAATCTCGTGAAAAGAACACAGTCATTATTTAAATACACATTTACATTTTTGAAATGACTTTCGAACATATAAGCTATCAGTCCGCGTGGGTCATTAGGGTCTACCCACACGAATCACAACCACACCACAACCACAACACGTGGGCGGGGCGCATTTTGTATTGGAAATGAATAGTAATAAATAGGAAATAGTACAATTCACTATACACACATCACTATACACAATCTCTCGTCGAATCCAGCTCGGATGGGCAGCGTTTGGGAAGCTCCGGCATATATTCGCGTCCGAAATACCTCAATGTCTCAAGACGAAAGTCTTTGACCAGTGTGTGTTGCCAGTAATGACCTATGGAAGTGAGACGTGGTCTTTTACTATGGGTCTCATAAGAAGGCTCAAAGTCACCCAGCGAGCAATGGAGAGAGCGATGCTTGGTATTTCACTGCTCGATCGAATCAGAAATGATGAGATCCGCAGGAGAACTAAAACAACCGACATCGCTCGAAGGATTGCATCATTGAAGTGGCAGTGGGCGGGACACATAGCGCGGAGAAGCGATGGCCGTTGGGGCGGAAAGGTTCTCGAATGGCGACCGCGTGCCGGACGACGTTCCGTGGGCAGGCCCCCTACAAGGTGGACCGACGATCTGGTCAAGGTCGCGGGAAGCCGCTGGATGCGGGCAGCGCAGGACCGATCGTTGTGGAGATCCTTGGGGGAGGCCTATGCCCAGCAGTGGGCGTCGTTCGGCTGACATGATGAGTACAATTCACACGTACGACATTTTGCCGTCATTATCGGCCGCGTGAGTGATACCAACCACAACTCAACCACTAGCATCGAGCGACGCTGCGAACTAGCGGCCACATCGCATACGACGTAACCAAACCACATCACAACTACTAGTGACATGCTGGGACCACACTATGGGGATATGCCGATGCCCAACTTCGCTTAAATTGTCGCGAGAATTATTGCTTCAAATTTATCGCCATAGTGTGGCCGCTCGATCGCAAAAATTCTCGCGATAATCGCCACTCGAGCTATCAGCATAAGGCATACGGCGTAGTGAATGCCGTAGAAAAATTATCGCTTTAATTTTCGCGATAACGTGGCTACACTGTGTTGGAATTTGGCAAATCCCGGTGTCTATTGGCGTATGCCCATAGTGTGGCCGCAGCAACAACGACACATTTTGTCGCACAACCACAACGCAACAGCAAAAAGCTGCATCGACACTATTCACACGTACCTAACCACATTTGTCGCTGCGATGTGGTGTGGTTGTGATTCGTGTGGGTCGACATAGTAGCACACGTGTTTTTCCAAGGATCATTTACCTTGTCTATCGCTAGATCGAAATGGTTCAATAGTATCCTTATAAAATTAACATTTAACGGTTGGTCTATTCAGTATAGATATAAGTGTACTTATAGGATATTACAAAGATATGATCTTAGGAACCATCATGGCATTGATTTTAGTGACAAGAAAAACTGCCTTTATAGATTTATAAAAAACGAATTGAATTTTGTACCTATTATAAAATGTTCGCTATTTCGAAAATCTATTAAATTAAAGTCACTTACATGAAAATAAAAAAAGAATACAAAAGTATTATTTTTATGCTATCATCATCATGTCAGCCGAACGACGCCCACTGCTGGGCATAGGCCTCCCCTAAGGATCACACACACGATCGGTCCTGCACTGCCCGCATCCAGCTGTACTATACTAATATTTATATCTTATGATCTATACTAATATTATAAAGCTGAAGAGTTTGTTTGTTTGAACGCACTAATCTCAAAAACTTGTTTAGGGGCTGGAGAGTGACCTATGCTACTTAATTTTTAGTTTTTATCCCAAATTATATCACATTCCCGCGGGATAGCGTCGTGTAGGAAGTCCACGCGGGCGAAGCCGCGGGCGGAATGCTAGTAAGTATATCGATGGAAAAAGTCCTTATACCTTAAAATATAAACAAATTAATTAACCCCTTTTTTAACTTAATCCATAATATTGTTTCACTTTGTCACTTCTTCAAATAACGCCAATATTAACTTCACCAGCATTTTCGTAACAAAGAACCCACTTGAATGATACAATGTTATCATCAATCAGCACACATTTATAAGGAGGTTCTTAAGTCCCCATTATTTTAAGGGGAAGCCCCTTCAATGCACAAGCAATCACTGTTAAAATATTATATATGAATCAACATCGTCGTAACATGATCGTGAGAATACGAACAAAGATGAATTCTTTCAAACAATGGCCAGTAAATAAGCACTAAATGTAATGAAACTAAATTACTTTTCTTATTTAACATTTGCGAATGACATCAAAAACTACATTTCATCAAGGAAAAACCACTGAAAGTTAATGAAAATTTTCCAATCACAACGTTCTTTTTTAAGATAAATTGGTGTACTAGAAATAAATAACATCTTTCCAATTTGCTAACACGCTCTGTCTTTTCAAAAGGTATTAAATTAGGATTTTACCGCCTCTGTGGTCTAGTGGTTCACACAACCACCACCGGTTACAGACCCAGAGGTCCCGGGTTCGATTCCCAGTGGGGGTACATATTGTATTCGGTTTGGTTGGTGGCAGGACTTGTTCTTAGTCCGCCTGGTTAGCTACCACCAACTTATCTACCTATACTTCGGCAAGAAAACAAACCCTATACTTTTGTTATTTGTTTTAATCTGAATTGAGGAATTAAAGATGAGATATTTGAATTTTAAATAATAGAATTCATTGTTTTTGTACAAGGTAATTGAAGTACCTACTTTTTATTTAAGTACACCTTTTAGAAATATGTGCACTGCATATAGCTTTCTTATGTATGTCGTCCAAGTTTTAAATATGGCAAATGAAATATAACGTATTTGTGAAATAATTATGAAAAAATTTCAATTTTATTTGTTTACAAACATTCTTTCCGTAAGATAGCTGATGAAGTATAAGTTTGACGCCATAACAATTATGTTTTCAGCATTATTGTGTTCCGGCATTTAGAGATACTTAATATTGCCAGTTCCTCAGTGATTGAGGATTCCGGGGAGTAGTGCGCTTCCACCTTTAGCCTTATCACCACATTTCATCAGGTGTGATGAAAGCTAAATGCTACCCCGTAGTGGATAAAAAAAGAATGAGATAAACCTTGGTCACCCATCCCATGACCAGACTAAGTGAAATTGCTTAGCCATCGCAATCGTAGACCGCACGCGCTTACCTTAAGTTATTTACATAAAAATAGGTTGTCAACTATTGTTTCAATAAGCAGTAAATTATTTAATTGATCTAGTACAAAACTTGTCATGCAATTAACAATGAAAATGATTTTGAAATCATGAAACGCGAAACGTGACTGCGCGTGCGCTCAAAACCGTTAAATTTTAATGTTAAATCAAAACTTAATGGCTTACGGTTTTTTTTATTAAAAGCCTTTTTGCATAAAGTTCTTTTCTAGGTCTGTATAATAATATGTTTGTGTTAATGTTGGATTGTACGTATTTCTATAGTTAATATTATAAAGAGGAAAGGTTTGATTGTTTGTTTGTTATGCAACATTAGTTCCACTATCGGTCAAGATATGACAGTGACCTAAAACTGCAATATTCTACACCGCAAATTTTTTGACGAATATAAACTCGCCGATGTAAACATTTTCACGTTTCAGTTATTTATATTTATGATTGTACGAAACCCGCGGTGCGCGAGTCCGACTCGCTCTTGACCGGTTTTATTTTTCTGGTATAACTTTCTCTTACGAACACAACATCGCTAAACTAGCCTTTTATTTATATCTAGCTAGACTGAGTAACGAATGTAACGATACTTATTATGTAACTAGCGGATCCTCGCGGTGTTACCCGCGTGGTACCCGTTCTCGTAGGAATATCGGGATAAAATATAGCCCTATGTCACTCGGGAAGAATGTAGCTTTCTAATGGTCAAAGAATTTTCTAAATTCGTTCATTAGTTTTTGCGTGAAAGAGCAATAAACATCTATACATACAAACTTTTACATTTTTAATATTAGTAGGTCATACTAGTACTACGTTAATACCCACTTTAATTAAACATTATTGTCCTCAGGTAACCTAGACATGTGTCTGGCATCACGTCTGTCCACGCAAGCGAACTTGGGCAACATGGTTTCTGGCAAAGAAGTAATTTCTATGGTCGTGGGGAACATATCACTCGTTCAGGTGAGTGAATTACGATAAATATATCATAATTTTAAACATTCATAATAATCGTTTAATATTATAAAAATACTTTTACGAGTAAAGCAAATTACATGCTATTATCGCATCGTATCAACCAGCGAATGACAGAGAAGAATGGAATGGAGACATAATAGTAGTTTATGTGACTGTCGCATAAGGAAGGGTATTAAAACACGAGTGGGAGTTTAAAAAACGAGCCTTGGCGAGTTTTTTAATAGTATTCCACGAGTGTTTTAATACCGAGTTATGTGCAGTCTCATACACTACTTTATCTACACTCATTACATTTATTATATATTTCAAAAATAAAGCAAATCAATATTAATTATAAAATGTGAATACGGTATTTTACTGATTTTTTTTTATTTCTTTAAAATGTTTTTCGAAATATTAGCTACACAAAACAAGTTTTCATTTTGAATTATCTTGAATATTTTCAAAGATATAGGACTTCAAACTTTATAACTAGACAAGGACAGGACGCTATCTTAGTGACGTCAGTGGGTTAGTAGCGTCATAGTCACGCCATAGAAGATTTCGTTTTAGAAAGAGACAGCTATAGTCAAAATCAAACAGACTATAATTCTTTTATTATAAAACAGATTCAAATTATTTTTTCACATTTGGTATTCTTAATTGCAATATTTTTTAACGTCATCATTAAATATCTACATTTCAACAACAGTAAAATACCCTATTGGTGCCAAACCCCACTCATACCACTCATAGGAGTCTATACGGTCTATTCCTTCTAAATTCAAAATTCTAATTTTAAAAACGTTTCTGATTGTTGCCGGCTAAGAAGAGCTTGAAAAAGTTGGAAGTCAGGGCCGGTAAATCCTACGGTTGCCATGGAGACTGTAAATTTAAGAAATATAAGTGTTTTATAATGAGTGACAGCTGTATCCGGGTGTTGCATAATGGTCATTATGAAACACCCGGATACAGCAGCTTTATTTTTTAAAGTTGACTATGGCATAAAGTGTATCAGTATACGTTCAGGCATGAGTTCATAATTCGAAAATTATAACAAGAGTGTAGATAATAGTAGATTGTTTAGCAAGGGATGTATGGCATCCATAACAGTCGAGTGTTTTGGCGCACGAACGAAGTGAGGGCGCCGATAGTTCGAGACTGTTATGGGTCCATACGCCCGAAGTAAACACTCTACTTTTCATTTTGAATATGAGGAAAGTAAAAATAAACAGAAATAATCTAAAAAATATTTTTCCTATGGCCGCGGAATTTTCGAAAGACCATAACTTTTTTGTTCATTTTCTCTGTTTTAGGGAAGGCAAGGGAAACTAAGTTCATACAGTCTTGTTTGGTGTTTGACCCGTACTCTATGCAATTTCATGAAATTAATAGCCTGATTTTTTATGTTACAAATAACTTATTTGGTTTAATCTGTTTCTAAAAACGCATTCTTTAAAAAAAACAATGTTTTAGATATTAAAATAATAATTCTACGATATTAATTTATTTTATATATAGTAGCAAAACATGGCTGTATAGGCTTCTGTGCCTTTGCCTGCATACCTTTGGTAAATAAATGTCCAAAGAGATTCTTAAAGACTCTAAACACGTTCCTATCCGAGCTCCGATTCGGTCTGCTCCCAAATCGGAACGTGTGTAGCGCAGATTTGTTCTGGGAGCAGACCAAATCGGCTGTCGGATCGGAACGTGTGTAGATGCTATTACAGATTTTTACCCCTCCTATTCCTTTTTTAAATTTCATAACGGCCCTAGGGCCGCCACATACCACTTTCAACCCGCATTTTAGGCAAGTTAGGAGTTACTTTCAGAATATGAGACATGAAAAATATAATACGTTACCGGAAAATAACAGAACCGCAAATTTATAAATTTCCTATGTTTATAAATTTACGGAAGTCCTGTAGAACACGTGATAGGTTAGAAATTTAAGGCGATCGCGAAGCGCAGCGAAGTGGTTTCGTGGTTAATTTTTTTTTTTGGAAATTTATTTTACGCTTTTTATTATTTTCCGGTGACATATACACTAACGCGAAGATGAGATGATGAGAATAATTCAGCCAAATATTCGTAGTCGTAGCTCGTAGCTCGTAGCACTGAATCGTAGACACATCAAAACGCCGTAGCACTACAAGTATTGCCCCCCGTCTTCTCATCATTGCCATGCATGATGGTTGATTTACGTGAAACTATTGCTGCCTGCCTAGCATGACCATCATTATATCACTAGCACGTCATGCCATGCTATGCTATGCGGGCGGATAGCTAGTCTGTCATAATTCTTGTAACTAGTTTGTAAAAAAAGCACTACAATACGGTATTTTACTGATTTTTTTTTATTTCTTTAAAATGTTTTTCGAAATATTAGCTACACAAAACAAGTTTTCATTTTGAATTATCTTGAATATTTTCAAAGATATAGGACTTCAAACTTTATAATTAGACAAGGACAGGACGCTATCTTAGTAACGTCAGTGGGTTAGTAGCGTCATAGTCACGCCATAGAAGATTTCGTTTTAGAAAGAGACAGCTATAGTCAAAATCAAACAGACTATAATTCTTTTATTATAAAACAGATTCAAATTATTTTTTCACATTTGGTATTCTTAATTGCAATATTTTTTAACGTCATCATTAAATATCTACATTTCAACAACAGTAAAATACCCTATTGAACTACAATAGGGTATTTGACTGGTTTTTTTATTGACTTAAAATGTTTATTGAAATATTATCAACACAACAATTATTTTTTTTAAAACAACTAGCTTTCCGCCCGCGGCTTTGCCCGCGTGGACAAGACGACGTTATCCCGCGGGAATGTGATATTTTTCCGGGCTAAAAAGTAGCCTATATTACTCCTTATTACTTCAGCTACCTGCCAGTGAAAGTCCCGTCCGTCAAAATCGGTACAGCCGTTTCAGAGAATAGCCGGAACAGACAGACAGACAGACAGGCAGACAAAACTTCTAAAAAATGTTATTTTGGAATATGTTCCGTATATATAATCATATGCATGTAGTAAAAAGCGGTTATTTTAATATTACAAACAGACACTTAAATTTTATTTATTTGTTTAGAAGATACTACAAATAAATAAAATTGGACTTTCACTGGCAGGTAGCTGATGTAATAAGGAGTAACTAAGGCTAATTTTTATCCCGATATTCCCACGGGAACGAGAACCACGCGGGTGAAACCGCGGGCGGCCGCTAGTATAGAAAAAAAATTATAAAAAAAATATATGAAAATAAAATTATTAAACAAAAATATGAAAAAAAAAATGTGATGTGGTTAGTTCATTTTCATTTTCAGACCACTGTGCGTAGAGCCGTAAGCTCGGGTACGGAGAGACGTGAGCGCGTGGACGACTATCGGTAAGCGCGGGGATAGCAAGTTGAGCGACCCGCAAGGGTTCGTGAGCTGGTCCCGAGGCGAGGCGATTACGTTACGATTCCGATTAGTGTGCTTTTTAGTAGGGGGTTTTATACAAAGAATACTGAACCGCTCGAGTTGATGCGTTTACGAGTTGATATGTCTGCTGTGACCTTAAATTAATTAATGGATGAATACATATTGTGATAAGTCATTTTACTACTTGATTTTCGAATTGGCCGCAATTCATTTACTGTTACAATTACTATATCAACTCCATTGACGCGTTTCTTGATGGTTCTTCCACGGTCTCCCATCCCATCCTAGGGCTTGCCTTGGAAAACCGATGGATGACGCAGCTTCTTTGAAATTTGTATGTATTTGAATTATTTTATTTTAATTTTCATTGTCCTTAGGTGCAAGCGATAGTAGCGTCGACGGTGGTCTCCATGTTCGCCATAGTCGTGAACACGATCACGGAGCGGTCCATCCACGGACCTTACATCCTGCTCATCACGGCGTCTGCTGTCTTCACGGCTACCACCACCTGTTTTGTGCTGGGTAAGAAGTTTTAAGAATATGATTACTATGATTTAAAGTTTGTATTTATTATGATATTATTCTAAAACTATTTTTATTATAATTTTGTCTACAATTAACAGCTGTTAGCCCCTTCTAATCTACATTGGTTCCGGGTGCACGGCTGTTAGAATACTCCCAATCACTTCTTAGGGAAATCCTGAAGACATTAATTAGAAATGGTTGATGATAATAATTATGAATGAAAGATTTTTTTTATTTGACGAATGTCTGTCGAAGCAATATATTTTTATTTGTTTTTTTGTTATGGATGTACTCAAAAACTATTTCCCCATTAGTACCTAAGTTACATTCTCCCTTAATAGAATCAAAAACATTGCGTCTTTTCAAATTGCTTTACAAGCGTACCACGGATATGTCTCTTCTTTGCTGCGTTACGGCATAGTTATATGGGGTAACAGCGTAGACTTTGAAAGAGCTTTTAGAGCCCAAAAGAACTGTATTCGCGCCTTATGCGGGATAAGACAAAGGGAATCTTGTAAACCCCTGTTTGAAAAACACAAAATACTCCCTCTGCCATGTATCTACATATTAGAATTATGTATGTTAGTAAAAAAGCACCCAGAGTTCTTTACAAAATGTAACCTATTAAAAACGAACTTAAGAAATTCTAGGAAAAATAAATTAGCTATACCTAAATGTAATTTAAGCCTATTTCAAAGAAATTGTTATTATATGGCTATCAAAATATTTAATAAGCTACCGCTGGACATTACTGATCAGCCACTTGATAAAAATATATTTAAAAAGAAATTGGTACAATGGCTCCTACAGCATAACTTCTACTCCATTAATGAGTACTTGGAGAGAAAATGACATTCTATAATAATTAATGTAGGTATTGACCATATTTTGACATTTTGTAATTTTTATTAGCCACTGACATTAGGACTCATAATGGTTTATCAGACATTTTTAATTATTTTTAATTTTTGTTAATTTATATTGAGATATTATAATTACATTCCCATAATATATAATTGACATTTGCATGCCCACATAATTAGGGTAGAACATTGTTGTTCGTCTTAATATCATTGTTGACCACCCCAATGTACTACACGATGTTAAGCAAATAAACGTTTTGAGTTTGAGTTTGAGTTTGAGTTTAGGCTTTATTTTATCCCGATATCCCATGCGAATCCCTAGTCTTGTTATAGGCTTTAGGAACTGATGGCGTAGCTACTTTAACATTCACAACTGATTGAAATTGTAATATCCTTGAAAGACACGATTCTTCACGTTTTCAGTTTTAAAATTCCTCATTTCCCTTGCAGACTTTGTGATGGTGATGGTGATCTACTGGTCTCACAAGTTCAAGCTAAACCCTGACAACGTGGCTACCCCGCTAGCAGCGTCCATCGGAGACATCGTCAGTAACTCAGTGCTTGCAGTCACTGCCCAGTACATGTATGAACAGATAAGTGAGTATGACGGGAAATCTTTTAGATTTATTATTATTGTAAGGGTGTTTGGTTATGGTTAGAAGATGTACCTATATGATGATTGTAATGGGAGTAGAGGAGGCAGAAAAGGGAATGCAAGATTGCATTTTAGTATGTATTTAAACAGCCTCTGTGGTATACAGGGTTAATTTTTGAACACGATCCAAAGATGATGTCGAAAAATGTATGAGGTCTGGGCCACGTCTTTCTACAGTATACCAAAAAATAGATAAAGATACGATAAACAGTTTCTAATTTTTCAATTTCTTTAAAATCGCTTTGTTTTCTGGAAGGAACATTAAATAAAATGCAAAAACACATCAACAATTCATCATGGCGGAAGAAGGAAGATGTCATTTTGATGTTGTTTGTCTAGTCTGTCTTGTGCTGTCAGCTGTAGAGCAGAGTAGAATAGAACCATAGAACTCAACTCAATGACAGTGACACTGACTGTTTTTTTACGAAGAGTTGCCATATTTGACGCCTTATTTCGAGTAAAAAATATTGATTTGTTTTTATTAATAACCATTTAACCGTGCATTATATAACATTATTTATATTTTTATCAGAATCAGTAAATTTTTCTCCATCTTTGGGGATGGTGTATATAGACGTGGCCCATATTGGGACATGTCCTTTTTAAGCTCGTCTCAAAATCGGTAAGTGAACAATCCCATACTAAATGAATCGCGTGAACATGGCGTGAACAGTCAGGGGTGCAATTGCGAAAGGTAATCGTATTAATTTGACAGTTCGATTTGTATCATAATGAATGTCATTCCATACAAATTGCAGCCGATTGAATACGATATGAACTGTCAAATTAATACGATTACCTTACGCAATTGCCCCCCTGATTTGTATGAAGAGTCAAAAAAAAGAGAAAGTTGTTCACTTACAGATTCTGGGACGAGTTCAAAAATTGTAAGTATAATAGTGGTTCATTCACACCACTTAGGCTATAGGCAGCTGGGCGAACGCCCTAAGCAAATGGACTACAAGTTTAGTGTTCTTGCTAATGGGGGAAAGATGTAATAACGTTGACGTAATATTCTTACTATATTCTATTCTATTAACTATTATATTCCATATAATCATAATCATTATAAATTAATTTTGATAAGTTAATAATATTGTCTATTATATTTTAATTACATCAAACAATCATCTGGATTGCGAAGACAAATCATCAGGTAATTTATCTCAAATCACGCCAAAATATAAGATCACCTTCATACGATATAAGATTAACATGCAAATGAAACTCGGCCGGTTCTTTCTTTTATTTCGAATGGCGGAAAACTCTAGACGTGGGTGTAGGCACAGAATATACAGGATAATTTTTTTACCAGTGCACAAATTTTTAGGATCGACTCAGAATCGATAAGTGAACAACTTTCTCCTAGAAACATGGGTCGAAATACGACAAAAATTATTGGACTTCCCATACTAATTCGATCACGTGATCAGTCCGATTTGTATGGAAGGTCAAAAAAATGTTGTCATATTTCGACCTATGTTTCTAGGAGAAAGTTGTTCACCTACCGATTCTGAGTCGATCCTAAAAATTTGTGCACTGAAAAAAAAATTATCCTGTATAGTACTAACGGTGTAGGTAAATATAAAATAAATGAAAAATACCATTAAAAGCTTCACGTGACTTGAACGTAGGAAAACAGTAGGTCTAGCACAACTTGAGCGCGACTCGAGTGACAAAGAGTCGCGGGTACTTTCAACCAATGAGATCGCTCGTAGATAGCGCGCGTGACTTAAGGCGACGTGCTGATTGGTTGGAAGGAGCACGACAAAGAGTCGCCCTCAGATCATATAATACTATGTCGCCTAAGTTGTGCTAGCTCTACAGGCTTTAAAAATTTGATAGGTTAGTTTTGTTTGATAATCATGGTCGGGCCTAGCAACAAGTAATCTATTTTCATTCATCAAGTCATTATAAAACCTTATTTTAATTTTTGTATAAAATCTTTTTTTTACATGCTATTTTGCTGACTGTAATATTGTATTGTCAGTAATAAGTATTAACTTTATGTCCAAACCATGCCGTATGCAAAATTTGAGAAGCTAGTAGTGCAGTAGTTTGGCGCGTTCGGCCTGCGATCATTGAAGTTAAGCAACTTTCGCAATGGTCGCTCACGGGATGGATGACCAAAAACTTTTCATCTCGAGTTCCTCCGTGCTCCGTTGGCTGTCCAGCTGCGTTTGCAGTCGTTAATACCCACCAATCCGCATTGGGCCCGCGTGGTGGGTCCCGGCCCGTTCTCCTTACCCATCCATAAGGAAGGCCTGTGCCCCAGCAGTACGGACTTTAAATGGCTGATGATGATGATGATGGAAAATTTCAGCTCAATCGGACTCTCGGAAGTGGGTCCTGCTTGCAAGATTTGACCCGAACGAATATACGTAAATACACCGTACACTGCAAGTTAAGGCAATACTCGAAAAAATTATGCTAAAGCGAGATAGCAATGAGAAAACGAAGCGCGCGGGAGCGAGACCGATTTTGCAGATTAGGTAAAAAAAACACAAAATCACTTCGTATTAAAAAACTACAGCGATTTAAAAAAAATGCTTCTATACGAGTGATCCTAAATACTCTAATTAAAACAATTTCCAATAGTGTAAATAACCCCATTTAAATAGTCTTGAATTTTCGTATTTTTTAGAGGTCTTTTCGAAAAGAAAAAGTGTCGAGGCAAAATCATAAAATCGTGTTTTTGAAACTATACGAATCTAGATAAAGGTATGAAGAAATATATATCTTATTTCCAGATTTGTAACAATTGCAACAGTCCTATAGTTTTAAATAAAAAAGTCCATACTTTTTCCGAGTAGCGCCTCGTTAAAACACCACTATTTACTAAGTAGGTATACCTTCTTTCTATCTATCTTTATTACACCCTATTATGTTTTAGATTAAGTTACACTAATACGATTTTAATTTGTATTCTATTTTTGAACGTGTTATCAGTAATTACAGATTCTGTTATCATAATTATCTACAGTAAAAAAAAATATACTCACGTTTTATGAAATCACGTTTTATGATAGCTGAACGATCAGGTACCATGACCAACTATTTCGACCACATCATAACACAAAAAAGAGGTTTAGAAAGTATAGTAGTGATAAATAAATGAATATCTTTTTACAATCACACCAACTTATTTATTATTATCTAAGCCACACCCGTCTCTATCGTCTTCTACAAGCCATGCTATGATACGGAACGGCAACATTGCTGTGAACCGATTTACTCCTCTGAGTACTAAATCCTATGGAGGTGGCATACCTACGAAAAAGTGAGGTTTAACCGTTTAACTAAGTCACAATGTAAGAAAATCTTGGAATTCAATTTGAAACTTCTTCTAATTGTCGTATTAATCGGTCCAGCCGTTTCAGAGATTAGCCGGAACAAACAGACAGACAGACAAAACTTGTAAAACATGTCATTTTGGTATATGTACCGTATATTTAATCATAATAATATGCACGTAGTAAAAAGCGGTTATTTAATGTTACAAACAGACACTCCAATTTTATTTATTTGTATAGATGTATAGAAGATATGCCATCTCCATAGGATTCAGTACTCGAGGTTTACTCGCTGTTTACCTGTCAAACGGTGCAAACGATGTCAAATCGGTTCACTTAAAACTACGTTGCCAACTTTATGCGCATGGCTTGTAGAAGACGATAGAGATGGCTGTGTCTAAGCCCATGTAAATTTCGTTCAGAAACTGTGTCGTGGTAAGCTTGATAACGGATAAATATTACTGCTCTAACCACTGAGCTACGGAGTCGTTAATATCGTCGTCAGTGGTTAGAGCAGTCGCCCGGATAGCGAAAGGTCGTGCGTTCGAGTCCCATCGGAGCTGGTTGTGAGACGGGTCGATTTTTTCTAAATACTTCATTTTGAATTTTTCAATAATAAAAATTGCATTGTGAATGCAAAAAAGTAAAACATTAAATAACTTACTCTAAACGTGTTTCGCCCCAACCCTCCTCATCCTCAGGAGTTAGATTTTAGATTAGATCGTGCGGAAACCATCACCGAATCGGTCTGGTTTTCGCACGATCTAAGGCCCGTATTTTAGAACGGCACTCAAGTGGAGATCTCTTTTAAAGCATAGTTAGCAAGGGATTAATGTATTCGTTGCATGTATTTGCATCCCTTTCTAACTATACTTGAGAAGAGATCTCCACTTGAGTGTTGTTCTAAATAATAATACCGACCTAAGAATTTGGTTGTAAAATACTACAATGTACCCATTATCTTCAGGAACATCTCTCTGGCAGCCAATAACGCTGATGTGCGTCTACTACAGTCTGCTCCCGCTCTGGGTGATCGTGGTCTGGAGGAACAAGTATACCAAGAAGGTCCTGACGACTGGTTGGACTCCTGTGATCTCGGCTCTCTTCATTAGTGGGTATGTACCGATGTTCATTTTTACCACGTTTTTATTAGGTTGCTCCTTCGATCATATATATAAACTATAGAAGGGTTGCTCTCTTGTTTCTACGCAAAATTTTGCAAACGATTTTATACTAACTTTCCGATGAGCTAGAGACTTGAAACTTTGACCATAGGTCAGAACTGAATGACCATCCAATATTACGGTGTCATTGAGCTGATCTGATAATGGAGCCGGAAGAACGCCACAGGAACTCCATGATGAAACGGATGCTACTCCCAACGTGTTTGGGCTCGTTAGAATAGTCTTGACACGTACTCTGACGGGGGACGAGGTTCAGGGTCTGATGATGAAGCCAAGGCCATGCCATAGGAACTCAATATTAATACCATGCAACCCCATCGAGTTTGGGCTCGTTTGAATCGTCTTGACGAGTACTCTATTGGAAAATATGTCTAGTCTGTTTTAAAAATGTGGTTTTTAAAAAATAAAATTTTAAAAGAAAAGTTTATTAACAATCAATTTGATAATCATGTTTAATTGAGGGGAAACCTCTCAACTCTCGAAATAATCGGTCTAGTAACTATTATCTCCTTCTTGTTTAGGAAAGCAAATCATTGGGTCTTGTTCACCAACAAATCCATTTTGGTATAACGTGATACAATTGATATAGCCTCCTTGTCTATCGATAAGGAAGGCCTGTGATCCATAGTACTACATCAAGAATAATCATGATCGCACCACTGTACATTTACCAAGGCTAAATATTTTTGACTACTTCCCAACAAAATAAGACAATTTTGTGAAAGACAATTCGCTTTTCCAATGCTTTACCGAGATTAGCTTCTTGCTGCATTGAGTATATTGAAATTGTAATGACTAATTTAATTTCCAAGAATATCAGGCACACATCATATTTTTATACATAGCTACTACCCATCTTTGGTTTTTTCCCCTGTTGGCTTCTTATACACAGAAATGAGATGTTTTTTAATTACTAACCTAGGTTAGTATTATCACGCATTTTCTGTGCAATGAAATCACGTACAACACGTAGACAATTATTCACTCTTGTGTTATGCGAAATTATATGTTTAGTCACCAATTATGTCATGTAGGTTAAGATGAGTGTACCAAGATTAGCAGGCGTTATTTTTACGATATTGGAAAGATAAACTTGACCTAAATTGAGGAGAAGATTACAATAATATTTATTATAATTCTGTTTTTGATATCAACTTTATCTCTAACAGGCATTTTCAATGTCTAGTCTAATATAATTGTTTACTCATGACCAAGGCTAGTCTTTCTACAAGCTTTTTATTAACTTGCCATGGTAGTTAGTTAGTGGGGGAAAAATCTTGCAAGCTTACTTTGACCCACTTCCCAGTGTCCGATGGAGCTGAAATTTTGTATACAGGTTTGGTTTAGGTGATAGATAATACAATATTAAAGTACAGTCAGCAAAAAAGCTTGTCATAAAAATGAAATTTTTACTAAAAACTTATGAGGTTTTAAGTTGGGGTTTTCGACTGAAATTGTAGCAGAGATTTGTTTATCTATTATATAACTTGTAAGCTTTCAGTATCGGTAGAGCTAGAGAAAGATCTACACCTATGCTTAATTTGACTACCTCCTGATTGAGAGGCATGAGCACTGGTTTCAAGGTGCTACTATCTCTGAGTAATTATTAAATAATAATAATTCAATCTCCAATCCCAATTTTTATAATAATAACTATATAAATTGGGATTGGAGATAGTTTATATAACTTTTTGGGATCCCATACCATGACTAACCGGAGCGAAAAACTTTGTTTAACCATGCATAATATGGCCGGGCCGCGATTCATTTGTTACCACAATCTTTATACACTTCAATTTATCTTCAAAATTATTCAAATATAATTGAAATTTAATATATTATTATTGAGGAGATCGTTGAGGTTAAGTAACTTTAACACAGTCATTCACGGGATGGGTACCAAAAATTTATCATCTCGAGTTCTTTCGTGATTTACTACCGATCAATACGCATTGGGCCCGCGTGGTGGGTCATGTCATGGCTCATTCTTCTTATCCATCCATAAGGTAAGCCTGTGGCCCAAGCAGTAGAGACTTTAAATGGTTGATTTAATGATGATGATGATTTAATTGATTATATAACAAGAAAACCCATTTATCTATATAATCTCTTTTAATATTATTATGTTGAGATGGCTATCTCGCCCGTACCTACGTCTTTCTAAATGACACACGAAAATAATTAAAAATATATTTATTATGATAAAAATGTAGTTTTATCAACTGTGTTGTTGTTAAAACGAGTGCATCCTTTGATGTCTTGAATCTGGATTTTAATCCGTTGATAAATTAAAATGATTTATTTGGTTAGTTGTGTTTATAATGCTAATTTATTTTCACAACATTTAAGATAATTATTTTGTGTAAGCCGTTGGTCAAGGTTGTATTAATGATAAAACATAAATAATGATATCCGATAGCATCACATATTTCGGCAGAAGGCAGAACGTTTGCCACGTGCGGTGGACCTCGCACGAGGCTGCTTGCTTGGTGAGGGAGGACCCGCCTAATCACGTAAAAACGGCTGATCGGATTTTTATGAAATTCAAAACATAGAATACTTTTTATCCGTGTTATTGGTCCCCTAAGTATTTTCTCGAATGTCCACGCGGACGAAGTCGCGGGCGGAAGCTAGTAAATAATAAGTGTCTGTTTCACAATCAAAAAGTTAGTTCTGAGTAGCTTAGGTACCAAGAACTTTTAGGGTACTTAAGATGATTTAGGTTTCTATACCCTATTTACCCCCTGGGTTTGATTTTGGGAAAATTACGAAATGGGTTGCCTATTTGTTTTAAAAAGTAAGCCTACAAAGTTTCAAGTTGAAAGGTCTAATTTACCCCTGATTTTTCATTCAAATTTCACCCCTATCTCAACCTTTAAGGGGTTGAATCATGTTCAGCGTGTTAAACATCAAAATAAATGCCATTTTTGCAATCGTCATCCCATAAAACGTCAATAACGACATCCATATCGATTTTTAGGTTTATCTATCCCATTTAACCTCTAAGGGGTTGATTTTCGAAAAAATACGAAATATGTGTTTGCTTATTTGTTTTACTTTCCGACCATAAGCCTAAATAATAAATTAAATGAAGGACTTTCCAGATACAACATTTCATTCCCCTTTTCACCCGTTCGGGGGTGGAATTGTCAAAAACGGTGACACAGGTAAATATTAATTTTCAATTGCCTAAGCCTAAAGCCTAAATACAAAATTTGAAGATCCTAACTTCAAAACTGACGGACTTTCATACAAACATTAATCCCCTATTTCACCCCTTTAGGGGTGGAATTTCCAAAAGTCCTTTCTTAGTGGATGCCTACACTGTATAACGTATCTATGTGCAAAATTTGAAGTCTCTAGGTTCAGCGGTTTGGGCTGTGCGTTGATATCTCAGTCAGTCAGTCAGTCAGTCAGTCAGTCAGTCAGTCAGTCAGTCAGTCAGTCAGTCAGTCAGTCAGGACTTTGAATTTTATATATATAGATGATAACAAACACCAATGTTCATTACAAATCATCGTCCGGGTCGGGATCGAACCCATGACCCCTGGCACAGTAGGTGCACCAGGCCTTCTCTTAAGGTGCGTCCACACTTAGTCTTGAAACATTTTGGTGTGTCCGAACACCATGTCTTTATAATACATTGTCTCTTTGATACAGTATTGCTACAGCGCATGCCTAACAAAACTAGCGATGCATGATAAAGACACGGTGTTCGGACACGCCAAAATGTTACAAGTTTGAACGCACCTTTAGAAGGAGCATGTCACGGATTTTGTATTAAATAAAGAGTGGAATCGAAAACAAGCCAGTTACAGTTACAGTTGTCAGTTTCAACTTGTCAGTTGAAAAAATGAAGAAAAAAGTTTAAATAAAAGCAGAAATGTATGGATTCATGGATGGCAAAGGGTTCACGCTCACCTTGCCCACTTATAACTTGTAACGTAAAAAAGATATATTTTCCCGTTTTTGCAACATTTTTCATTAATGCTCCGCTTCTGTTGGTCGAAGCGTGATTTTATATAGCCTATATATATAGCCTTCCTCGATAAATGGACTACCCAACACAAAAATATTTTTTTATTCGGTCCAGTAGTTTCTGAGATTAGCGCGTTCAAACAAACAAACAAACAAACTCTTCAGTTTTATAATATTAGTGGATTGTTGCGCGATGGTGATGACTCTTCATTATTCCTTGTTAGTTAGTTAGTTAGTTATTGCATTCACAATGCATTTTTTATTATAGAAAAATAGAAACGTTGTGAGACGGGTAGATTTTTTCTAAATACTTCATTTTCCATTTTTCTACATTATTCCTTTTTTTATCCACAGAATCGGAGGCATCGTCCTTGACCAAGCTGTGGACCGCTTCCGCGGCTACGAGGTGTTCCAGCCAATCGTCAACGGCATCGGTGGGAACCTGGTCTGTGTCCAGTCTTCAAGACTCGCCACGCATCTTCACCAGACTGCCATCCCTGGAGAGCTGCCTGAGAATACAAGGATACTCGAGTGGCCTTGGAAGACTCTGTTCTATGGAAGTGAGTACAAGATGTAGATAGAAGTTTCATATTTATGTTAAATATTAACAATGTCACCTGAGATGTCACGATGTAGATCAAAGACAGTCTTTGTTATGTGTCCCAAAAATGATGGGCACATAATATAATACTCGAATGCTAATCAACTTTGAGAACGTCTTAAAAATCATGGCATATGCATATTCACATTAAAAGCGACGACATGATTTATGTTTTATATGGGTACATAGGTTTTTGTATAAACGCTTCGTTACACCTCTGATAACTGGGTAAAAGTATTAATAATACCTACTTGTTTTTATCCAAGAAAGGAAATTTTGCTTTATTAAGATGTGCGTTGATGTCTTTTATGTGGTCGTTTAGTTCCCATTCCTTAGGCCCGATTTCACCAATGATATTTAAACGCGATTAACGCTAAACGTCTTTAAAACGTATTTCTGTCCCTGTCACATTCAAACATATGACAGAGACAGTACTATGTATTAAACACGTTTAGCGTTAATCACGTTTAAATATCAATGATGAAAGTCGCCCTTAGTTACTTAACAACTTAACTTATGCCCGAATACTCGTACGCTACTTATCTTTGGGAGCGTCTCACACATCGCCCTGTCACTTTAAATGTCAAACGTATGAAAGAGATGCCATGATGTTTGAGACGCTCCCAAAGATGATTTGCGTTTGAGAATTCGGGCGTTAGTCTCTATCTTTTGACTTACATAATAATAATAATGTAAAATTTTAACAATTATTTCATTAATTTATCTTTATTCTATTTTGTCGGTAATTTTAATGTTAATGTTGATACTTCTGTAACTGGGTGTAATTTTCCTAAATAAAATTGATAGTTCATTCTTCTAATGGGCTTATGTGGAAATTTTAAAATGAATGGCTGAGATACATTAACCTCTTATCTTCATACTTCAACATAGTTTTAAACAATTGGGTATTTGACAGATTTTTTTTATTGACTTAAAATGTTCATTTAACTAGTAGCAACACAACATAGGTATTTATTTTCAAATATCTTGCATATATACAGCGATATAGAGCATCAAACTGACTAATTAGACAAGGAGAGCGCTATAGTAACGTGACGTCACATTTCTATAGCGCCATACTCTCGCCATAGAAAATTTCATTTTAGAAAGAGATAGCTAGAGTCACAATTAAGTAGCTCATAATTCGCTTGTTATAATACATATTGAATTTCTTTTTTCATATTTGTTATTCAATAATGTTATATTTTCGCATGTCATAATTAAATATCTACATTTCAACAACAGTCAAACACCCAATTGTTTGACTATTACTCCAAATGTCTTTTCCTTGTGATGTATGTATTTAATCACACAAATTTTCCTGACAATAGGTAGCAAGTTTATCTTAACGATTATTTAACTTAAAGGTGCATTCACTTTCGATAACGACAATTACAATGGACTTGGTACTTAAATGATTATTTCTATAGTTTGTTCTGATGTTTATAAAGATTAGCACTTAAACAATAAGTTGATGGTATTGTTAGATAAATAAACAATAAAATGATGTCTTGTATTTCAAAGAAATTATGATTGTAATCTTTTGAATGTGAAATAGATTGCTAATTTATTTTAATACATGTAATATTAGACCAATTTGGCGCAGGGGTAGGCTACCCACCTTCTGCGCCAGAGGTCTCGGGTTCGATTCCCGAACAAGACAAATATTTGTGTGCATGAACATGTCTATTGGTCTTGGTCTGGGTGTTTATGTATGTATATTAAATATGTGTTTACAAACAAAAAGTATTTAAGTAGGGCAGGCGTACCGGTTTTGGCCACTTTAAGGATTTTTTCACTTTTAACCGCTTAGTGCTTAATGATCTTAAGTATTTTAGAGAAAATTTAAAATGTAGAGTTATAGATAATTTATCGACCTTTAAGGGTACAATCTACAAAGTAAAAAAAAACAATAGTTTTTTTTTATTTAGAACAAATTCTGCGGAGGGGGCCAAATACACCGTTTGCATTGGTTTTGGCCACTTTCATAAAATTACTATATTTATAAGTTGAGTTTATGCTTAATTGATGTCTTATTAGAGTTCTGGACTAAAACACTACATGAAACAGTATTTCAATCACAACTAGCTCCTTACTAGAATTTTATAAGTATACCTTTATCACTTGATTAAAAGAAAATTAGCGGATTGAGGCTAGTGTAGGCTAGTGCCTACACAAGCCTCAATCCGATAATTTTCTAGTACGTTAGCTAACAAAAGTGAGTTGTGAGTCTTTTAAAATAAATGAACTTTATGATAGGTTGGAAACTTTCTACTAATGCCAAAGTGGCCAAAGGTGGCACAATGCTAAAATTTCTAGCCCCACTTTTGGCCACTTATTGTTTCCCAACTTTTTGTAAGAACAGTGAAAAAACAACACTTAATCCATCTCGAAGAAACATATTCCAATATGATATAAAATATTAAATAATCATAAAATAATTTTATTGTAGAAAAAAAAAAAATTTTACAAAACCTTTACCCTTAACATTTTGCTTAAGAATTTTACAAAATGTTAACTTTGAAACATAACACGTGTTTATTTCTAAAATATCGTACTACATAAAAAAAGCTAAGTGCTGTAATTATTAACTAAAAGTCCAATCTTTTATTCGCCATTAATAAATATAAGCAATAATTATTTAATTCCTATTTATATAACTTTAAAGTGAAAAGTGACCAAAACCGGTACAGTGGCCAAAACCGGTACGCCTGCCCTATATATTTATCCGTTATCAAGTTTTCCATGATACAGTTTCTTATTGAAATAAAAATGGGCTTAGATAATTGGTGTGAATGTAAGATGTTATTTATTTATTATTATACAGGGTGTTTTTCTATAAGTGCAATACCTCTTAGGTGGTGATTGTGCTCATGAATATGAACGACTTTTACTATGGGGCCAACTCTGCAACTCAACAAAAAAAATCTGCTGTTTCATACAATTTGTTAATACCTACCTGACCAGAATGTATGGAACAGCTGATTTTTTTGTGAAGTTGCAGAGTTGGCCTCATAGTAAAAGTTGTTCACATTCATGAGTACAATCACCACCTAAGAGGTATTGCACTTATAGAAAAACACCCTGTATATCTATCCGTTATCAAGTTTTCCATGATACAGTTTCATAATGAAATTAAAATGGGCTTAGATAATTGGTGTGATTGTAAGAAGTTATTTATTTATTATACTATTATTAGAAACATTTAAGTGTACTGAACTATCACCTAATAGGAAAATATAATATTTTAAAAAGAAAACAAGTGAAAATGTAAAGCTAGAAGTATATATTATTTTATAAAAAACGAATTCGTTATTATTAAAATTGAAAAAAAAGATTATAAGAATTGATTAATGGTGAGAAAATATATGAAAAGTATTTTTTTATAAATAAATGAGTAGTATCGAATATACTTGTCCTAAAATGAAGTTGACATAATCAATCAAGGCCATCGAATTTTAGGCCAGGTTTTTTTGAGACGCTGTTGATCATCGCCGGAATGCAAGTTAACCTAAGGAGATGAGAATTATTTTGGACTTGATAATGAATGTGATTTACAATAATTATTTGACTCTAATCTTAATAATCTCCTTTCATAGCTAATGCAGCGAAGGTGGCCCGTATGTTGCTGGTGCTGGCTATCTGTGGGCAGATCATCTTCATGACAGTGGCTGACTTCGTCTACCAAGGAGTTGTGACCATCCAGGCGGCCTTTGGCATCACCTATGTGATGTGCGCGACCTTACAGGTAATAATATTCTTCAATCATTTATTTTTCATTCCATTTTTTTAATCTAACCGAGCTAATTATTTTGTGAAATATACAAAAAATTCATGAGTATATACATATTAGTTATATATAATTTTAGAAAATAAAAAAGGGATATGCGTTTAAAAACAAATATAACAATTATTGCGCCAAACTAGTAAAGAATATTTTCATCGCATCGCGTTTTCTTCTTTAGTTTTATAATTTTTCTTCTTAAATTTTATACGCTTTCATGCACTGAGATGGTTATAATGTTGATCCTGATAATGTTTTCAAAACTGTTCAACTTTAATGACATCAAATTGGTTTTCCAGGTTATGGTACTCTTGTACCTAGCGTATATGCTGATACACCTAATGTGGAAGAAGAAGAAGGATCCTGACAATGCAGCAATTCCATACCTCACCGCCCTGGGAGATCTCCTCGGCTCCGTATTCCTAGGTCTAGCCTTCGTCATTCTGTCCATGTTTGGCTTAGAATACGGCAACAACGTCCAGTGAATAGAAATGTACACTTTTGAAGAGCAATTTTTATAATTTTGTGGCTCCTAAAATGGACTGCAAATCATCGTCGGCGCTAACATTGTACTTTTTTGTAGCATGGCTTTAAAGTATGTTTTATTTGGAAGACTTGGAAAATTTTTACCAAATGGACTTGAAAGAAGGCTATCATCAAATAAGCTATATGAAGTATAATTGTCTTTTTTAAATTTATACGTGGCAACTTTTGTTATTCGTCCATTTAGAAGGTGCCGTACGGAATGATTAACGGCCTTCAGTATTGTTGTCAATTTTATAGAAAGTATTATTATCGAAAATGGTGCCAATGTTATATCTTGATGACTTTATGGTTGAGCACAGCATAGACGATCGTTGCGATATAAATATTCTTCGGATGATATTTGCATGATTCGGCAAAGATAGATCAGCATGTATACTATGTAGTGGTATCTAGCTCTCTCACTTTCAATTTTAAGTGTTTAAAGAATAACTCTGAGAACGAGAGTAGCATTATAGACTGTGATATGATTCCAAAATGTGATTTATTGCAATAGCTATCTTTTAAACTTTGACATCACTTTTTAAGTAGGAGGACAATAAATTGTTTGTGGTTTTTGAGGAGTTCTGGTGTCGATATTATTATTGTTTTCCATCGTGTTATCTATTTATTGAATATTTCAATCAATTATATTTTTATCTCTTGCGCTTTTTCTTATATTAAATGTTTTATCCGATTTCCTTGTCATACATTCATCGCCTTTGTCTCCAAATTTTAGATAATCATAGAACGTCTTATAACGTTTAATAGTGCTCGTATTTTTGGGTAGACTTTTATCTATGAGTAGATAGCATATCGAAATGTAAATTGCAATTATCCTAGTAAATTATAGATAATACTGTTGTAGTATTAATATGCCGATCGATATTGTGATAAAAGTTAGCTAAACTTGGTTATTGTTTTATGTTAATGCTGATAGGAATCAAAGAATTTATGTTCTATCGGCACTATAGCAACAATATTCGCATATGTTTACAATTCCATTTATTATGGTTTCTATTATCATTTTAAATGGTTTCTATTATCCACAGAAAGTATATGTAATAATAAGCTAATGTATTTGTTTATTAAATTTTAATTGTCCAATGAACTAATTTTAAACTATGAGATAAGAATATTTTATTCTTTTTAAATCTTCTTTTATAATTATATTGCTTTTAAAATCAACTTACTTTTTTATAAATTTGAGAAATCAAGTGTTACAAAGTTACCTATAGTCATAGTAGTTAGTTTAGAAAAAATGAGTACAATAAAACAATTACGTAGAAAATAATGAGGCCTAAATGATGTAATTTATTGCCGTATTAATCTTAATAATAAGCGATGTGAGTGGTGAAGTTGTTATTCGTAAAGAATTCTTTGTTGAAGTCTTAACATATATCCTTGGACCTATTAATTTGCATCTACCTCTGAATGATGAACCAATAAATTATTTTTGCTACGAAAATAAAATTGCGATGATATTTTGGAATTAAATGAAATACTGACAGCGAAAGCTTAATGTAAATAGCAGTTGTTTGAAGTGAAATTTTGTTCCCATGACAGAGATGTGTATCCATGCTCAATGTTTGATATTTTTATTAGTTGGTCTAAGACCTAACTATTTAAATTTTCTTAAATTATATATTTTTGTTACTAAACTAAACTGTCCATTCCTACTTTAAATAAAGAACCACTATCGTATCACTATAGTTCACTACCTGTGAACTATTATTTACGATAAATTCGTTTCGCAAACATACTACTGTACTACTGTTAGCCTTGAGAGCAAATATGAAAGTATTATTATATTATTCTTCTATCTAAGCTGGCACTATAAATCAATGTAGAAATATTAAGAAGTTTTGTTTTAGTTCTGTGACAAAAATGAAACAAAGCTTTCTGTCTTGGATCTGTTATTGATATGCTCCTTTTTTACTCAGTTCGTTTCCTTAGTCAAATTTTTCTTCTTTGGCATGGTGAAAAGTGTCATTTTAACCAAATTCTGAAAAAACGTATTGTTTGTGAGTAAGACAAAGTGTATGCGAGTGTCTCAAAGAAAAGTGACATAACCTAACGTAGTTTTAAGATATATTTTTGAATGAATGATGTGATAAAATATTTAATATATTAATATGTGTATTGTATATAGAGAATTGTTATGTAGTACGTAAATGAAATGATGTTGATCCTTTTCTAGCTACACAACATTTTCAAGCAACGTATTATTTATGTATTATATCAAAGGTTCAGATTTGATTGTTTTAAATTTGAACTTCTGTACTTACCGTTAAGTTTAGCTGTAAGGTTTACAAACTGTGGTATTAGTCGACTTAAATAAAGCAGTGAAAATAATACTTTTTGTTTTATTAATACTTGAATCATGACATTTCTTACCATTACTATACTTACTAATTCTACTTCTTACTAATAATACTATAAATGCGAAGGATCGGATATTTCTTACTCAATGCCGGCGAAACTGCCAAAGGAATCTGCTACCTGATTCACAAACCGTCGGAAACGGAATCGGATTCGATTTCTGAGCTTTGGCTTCGTCTATTCAGTAGATAGTGATAGAGACAGTAGATTTTATATTAGTATAGTACTAGTAGTTTATATATTAGAAAGGGGTTCGAAGATTTTGGCTTAGTCAACGTCCGCCATTTTGATTTTATTTTTTCAAAATGGTGGCGTACGATAATTCCTACATATATCGCTTGGATCATGTTACAAAGTTATTTGCAACAAAAGTTCGAATTAAAAAAGGGTTTTTGCAGATAACTCTGAAAAACGTGACGTGTTAGGACTATTTATGATCATATATTTTTTGTTTGCAAAAATATCCCTAATCGATTTATTTCTATGTAGGTTTTATCGTGCGCCGGTATTTTGAAAAAAAAAACAAAATGGTGGCGGAGGCAGGCTTCGAACAAAAATCTGTGTGCGTTACCGCCGCAAAAACTTGTGCTTTAGAGAGATGAGACCTTATCAGATAATTAGTGTGTCGTGAGGAGAAATTTGTTTACTAATAGCAAAATTTGTGTGAATTGTAGTTTTTGAGATATTTGACAAAAACAGTTTTTGCCAGGGTCACGTTTTAAACGTTACCCTGGCAAAAAAAGTTGTTTTAGCTCGGAACTAAATACATGAATAGATAGCTTTTGTTGCGTTGTAAATGTTAGCAAACAGCAAAAATTGTGTGTGTTATGGTTCTTGAGTTATTTGAGTTTTTGCTGGGGTAACGTTTTGAGATTTCCCATATCTCGGAAACGGTTCAACGCAGAAGTTTGAAAAAAATACCAGTAAGAGACCTGAATTTGTTTAAATTTGTTTAAACATTAGTTTTTGATTTGGTTGTCGTAAACCAACGTAATTAAATGTTTTCGAAAATCAGAAAAAACTGATTTGTAAGTAAACTATTACATTTACAACCAAACAAACAGCTGAAAAAAATACCCGTGGTAGACACTTATTATGTCTATAATTTTAGATCTTGTAACTTTACACGATTTAAAGATAAAGATAAATTTGATAAATTTTAGACTGGTCGTACTTTAGAGATCGAATACACAGTTTCCATAACATTAAGGCACATGGCATACATTAAACAAATTTAAGTAATTCATGAACATTCGTTCCTGTTAATTTTAGCTTTCAATTACAGCTATCATGAAAGATATATCAAAAACAAGAACATGATAACAATTCTCTAGTAACCCGCCCAAATTGTAGAGGTTACGTAAAAGCGACCGCGCCATACATAAGCGTAACCATCTTAAATGAACGGGATGTTATGGATATTTTGTTAGTACAGTTGCGTACAAAAGTTCGCTGGTCAGATTATCTTTAAATATAAAATGTACGTTAGTCTCGCAAAACTAAAGAATGGCTGGGCCGATTTTAGTTTTAAAATGTCTGTCGTATTCCAGGGGGAAGTTTAATTTAACGGTAAAAAGTAAGTAAAGTAAAGTAAAAAATAATTTATTTTCTCTTTACAAACATAACAATCTTATAACTAATTATTACAATATCCAATCATGTGAACATTTATTTGTAAGGAGACTGGTACATCTACACTAAGCCGAAGCCTGTCATATAGAATACCAGGTTCTCCACCCTCATGATAAACTTGGTATCAGGTTAACTAGGTTCTGGATTATCTATATTATATATGTATATATATTAGTTATCAATGCTGTCACTATAATTTAACTCGTGGCAGATGTGTAAGTGCTGTGAGTAAATGGGTTAAAAGTTATTTTATGTTTAGTTTTAGTAAAAAAATTTATTATACTTATACTACATTTTATGTTTAAAATAATGGGTAGATATTAAATAGTATCGGGTGTAAATTATGTTATTTTTATGTTAGGTTTTATGTATCTAGTAGATGTTCAGTGTCGTCATAGTTATATCTAGTATCTTTAACTTTATTTTTCAGTTCATAGCTACAATTCTTTACTATATTCAGATTTTTGTTTAAAATATTATATAATTTGCAACCTCTAAAGTAGAAAAATCTTTGTGCAAAGCTGGTTTTAGCTTTTGTGATATCACAAACTTTATAAAACCTGCGATTATTCTGATCTATTTGAGTTAAAGCGGGAATAAGATTATGTTGTCGTAAAACTGTACCTACTATATAAAGTTGTCTAACTGTCAACACCATTGCATCATTGTAAAGATCAGCAGTACTATAGCGCCGAGTTTTAAATAAACTTACTTTTAATATTAGCCTTTGAGCTCGTTCTAGTTTCAGCAATATAGTTTTTGGAGCTCCTCCCCATGTAGTTATACAGTATTCAATTATTGATTGCACAAAGGCGTAATAGACATTTTTTAGTGTTGCCGGTTCGACAACATATCTCAGTTTTTTAAATATATATGTTAATTTTCTAATCCTAGTGGCAATCTTAGATATATGCTCATGAAATGATAATTTATAGTCAAATTGTATACCCAAGTATTTAATATTTTGTGTAAGTTGAATATATGGGCAATTGCAGGGAACGTTTAATGTTATGCAACTGTGAGCAATAATTTGATAGGTTGCAGGAAGTACTGCACATTGGGCGTTTCGAATTGAAAGAGCCATGAATTTAGTATTTTCCGCATTTAGAGTTAATGAATTAACAGTCAGCCAACTACAAACCCAATTCAAACCTTTTTGAGCTGTAGATATGGTGTCTTCCCATGTGTCACCATAGAAAGTGAGTGTCGTGTCATCTGCGTAAGATATTATGTTACAGTTAGCTAGCGAGAGGTTACATAAGTCATATGTAACATAAAAACAGAGTAGGGCCCAAAATGCTTCCCTGGGGAACACCATAGCTAACGGGTAATTCATCACTAACATATGACCCTATTTTTACACACTGAGTGCGGTTTGTCAAGTAATCAGCAAATAAATCGAGTTGCTTACCCCTAATGCCCATGTTTTCTAATTTATGAATGAGAAGCGGTATAGAAACTGTGTCAAAGGCCTTTTTTAACGGTAAGAAATATATATGGAAAAATTGCGTGGAAAATTGTTAAAAAACATTTTCCCGTAAAAACTGTTCCTAGAGTGCTCGTCAGATAAGTGGAATGGACAGTAGGTGACAGTTTTAGCGCGCGCGCAAAATCGAATACTAATCATTTACCACCAGTTGCGCGAAAATTGCGCACTGACGGACTCTATGTAGGTACAGTTGGACGGAAATCACCCGCAGCAGCCGCAATCGGAGATGTCACTGCGACATGACGTCATCGCAATAGCGCGCAAGGAAAGCAAATTTACAAAAGCTGGTGAAACTTTACAACGCTGTAACTTTGGAAATCCTGGACAGATTTCGATGAAACCAAAACTCTTATTACTTGCACGAGTACGCGCATTAATTTTTATAGTCATATTTTGATGTGTTGGTGTGACTCATTGTTTACGACACAGACTAATTCGTTGGCTGGGTCGGAAGAGCGAGCGTTCCCATCTTGTCTCGCGTCAAGACAATATTACGCACGGCTGCGTTGACATTTCAGAGAGCGAGTTTACTTCGGCAGTCCTGTAGAACACGTAATAGGTTACAAATTGGTGACTAGTCTATATAATTTGTGATTTGGTGCCACTTTCACGACAAGGTTGGTTAAGCAATAGTCACCTTCCAGTCCACGTGTCAAAATATGTCTATGGCTTGGCTTGACATGTTGTGTAAAGTTAGCACGGCATTGTGGCTCTTGCATGCAGATATAAAATAATACACTCAAGTTGGGTACCAAAGTCAATCTTAATGAAAATTTGTATATCCTACTTCCTACTAATATTATAAATGTGAAAGTTTAGATGTTTAGATGTTTGTATGTTTGTTACTGAATCACGCAAAAACGGCTCAATGGATTTGGCTGAAATTTGGGACACAGATACGTTGTGGCCTGGAGAGAAACTAAGGCTACTTTTTATCCCGGAAAAATATCACATTCCCGCGGGAAAACGTCGGGTATACTACGCGGGTGACGCCGCGGGCGGAAAGCTAGTTTTTATATAAAAGGAAGTTAAATAAGTGATTTACAAATAATAATAATAATCATTTTTATATGATTATTATGATTACTCATCATCGCCTGAATTGTCACAAGTCACAACCGTCGTTACCACCTGTATTTATAATAAACATAGATTTTATTTAAGAAAATATAATTTAATAAATGCCGAATCCCAAAATCCAATTCAATTGCGGGTGTACGCCGCACGCGGCTTCTTTTGTTTATGCGGCGGCAACCTTTGACAAAAAGCGGCACGTGCCAATGCGGTGCGATAAAAGGGCGACATTATCTAAGCGAATGGGCGTTTTCACATTGGACGATAACGACACCGACACGATACTACACCGATATCGGCAGGACAGACAATATCGTTGACGGTAACGAACGACACAGTGTGAAAGCATTTAGTAGTGATTGTATCAAACTGCCAGTCCGACGATATCGTGCCGATATCGTTTCGTTACCGTTATCGTCCAATCCAATGTGAAAACGCTCAATGGACTTGAAAACGGTAAATATTTGCGATAGGCGAACGAGGCGAGAACCGACTTGCATCGCGAAAGTAAAAAAAGTTTAGCGTGGCGTTTTCGTTGCGTTGTGGTATAAAAATAAAACAATTGGTTTGACTAAAGAGAAACAACAAATTACTATAAATGTATTTATTGGTACATGATTGGTACTGACAAATAAATCACACTATAAATTGCTTACTGAGATTATTACCTACTTAGGTAGATATAGATTACTACTGACCAACCTTTATTTATTTGCCTTTAAACTAATAACTATCGTAAATCATTAAATTATTTAAAACTACTATTAATAAACATGATTTTTACTTATAAAATAGAAAACTAGTAGAATCAATACTTTACCAATAACGTTTTTCTGCGTAACTGTACAAAACATCGGATACTAAGCTGCTAATTTACGAAGATAGGCCGTACGTATGGTGCGGTCGCTTAGAAGTGACCTTTACAATTTGGTCGGCTTATTAAAGAATTGCTGTCTCAATCTTGTTTTTGATATATCTTTCATGATAGCTGTAATTGAAAGCTAAAATTAACAGGTACGAATGTTCATGAATTACTTAAATTTGTTTAATGTATGCCATGTGCCATAATGTTATGGAAACTGTGTATTCGATCTCTAAAGTACGACCAGTCTAAAATTAATCAAATTTATCTTTATCTTTAAATCGTGTAAAGTTACAAGATCTAAAATTCCAGACATAATAAGTGTCTACCACGGGTATTTTTTTCAGCTGTTTGTTTGGTTGTTAATGTAATAGTTTACTTACAAATCAGTTTTTTCCGATTTTCGAAAACATTTAATTACGTTGGTTTACGACAACCAAATCAAAAACTAATGTTTAAACAAATTTAAACAAATTCAGGTCTCTTACTGGTATTTTTTTCAAACTTCTGCGTTGAACCGTTTCTGAGATATGGGAAATCTCAAAACGTTACCCCAGCAAAAACTCAAATAACTCAAGAACCATAACACACACAATTTTTGCTGTTTGCTAACATTTACAACGCAACAAAAGCTATCTATTCATGTATTTAGTTCCGAGCTAAAACAACTTTTTTTGCCAGGGTAACGTTTAAAACGTGACCCTGGCAAAAACTGTTTTTGTCAAATATCTCAAAAACTACAATTCACACAAATTTTGCTATTAGTAAACAAATTTCTCCTCACGACACACTAATTATCTGATAAGGTCTCATCTCTCTAAAGCACAAGTTTTTGCGGCGGTAACGCACACCAAAAATCTTCGAACCACTTTCAATGTTCATTAAACAAAATAGTAAATACTTCAAAACTAAAGTGTCTTGTTCAGTGCCCGTAGTGTAAGTTTTTATGTCAAAAAACGCAAACTATTTCGATTCCGTATTTATGTCAATTTGTATGTATACTGTATTAGCGCCTCTAGCGGCGAGTAGCGCGCTTATATAGTTTTCATACAAATTGACATAAATACGGAATCGAAATAGTTTGCGTTTTTTGACATAAAAAACTTACACTACGGGCACAGTTGTCCAAATGTCCGTGATAGGTATTATGTGTGTGCGTGTGCCTAGGATTAACAACCAAATGTGCTATAAAGTGCTTTTAATTCCGGTATCAAAATATTCAATCATCTGCCTACAGACAGACTTACCTGTGTTTAAATTGAAATTAAAGGCTTGTTTATTAAAAAAGCCCTTTTACAATCTGGCTGAATATTTTGATACAAATAATATAAATATTAATTCTAGATTTCCAAAGATGTTAGGTATTGTTATTTAATTTTGGATTCTTTCAATTTTATTTTAGGTACCTATAGTTTCTTTATTTAAGGCGCTACTCGGAAAAAGTATGGACGTTTTGATTTAAAACTATAGGACGGTTACAGTTGTTACAAATCTGGTAATAAGATATAATATATTTATTCATAGGTACCGTTATCTAGATTCGTATAGTTTCAAAAACATCATTTTATGATTTTGCCTCGTCACTTTTTCTTTTCGAAAAGTCCTCAAAAAATAAGAAAATTCAAGATTATTCTTAAATGGGGTTACTTACACTATTGGAAATTGGTTCAATTAGTGGACACCAATAAAATTTATGATCGTATAGAAGGAATTTTTGAAAATCGCTCTAGTTTTTTATTATACAACAAAATGATTTTGTGTTTTTTTGCAAAATCTGCAAAGTCGGTCTCGCTCCCGTGTGCGTAGTTTTCTCATTGCTATCTCGCTTCAGCATAATTTTTTCGAGTATCGCCTTAATGTTGCATATCCGTTATGGGTATACTGTTTGTGTGTTTGTTGTGCAATATCATCAGCAATATAATATATATGTAGACAGAATTGGCAATAAACGATATTCTATTCTATTCTATTCATACATTCCGCTGCCGGGGGCATTCCCGACGGTTTGTGAATCAAAAGGCTGAATGAGGCACCGAGATAGATTCTAATCAAGGATAGCATAGAGGCTACTTTTTACCCCAGAAAAGGTCTCGTTCCTACAGGAAAACACATCGTGTGGTTCACGCGAGCGAAGCCGCGGGCGAAAAGCTTGTATAAAATATTTAACAACTAGCTGACCCGGCAAACGTTGTTTTGCCATATTAATTATAGTGGACCCGGTAAACTTCGTATCACCAACATCTATTATAGATAGACAGATGAAAATAAATGATCGCGAAGAAGTTTTATACACTGCCTGCAACAAATGTCACTTATTAAAAAGTAGGTAATCCAAAGCGGCTAAAACGTCAGTGATTACAATACTCTTTGACATACCTCTTTGGAAGCGGCTATGGAAGAAATGACAGTTTTGTATAGTACGACAGTTTATCGATTTTCTATACAAAATAATCATTTTTATTTTATAATTTTCCGGAATAAAAAGTAGCCTATATTACTCTCCAGCTCCCAAACTATCCCCATACCAAAAATCGAGTCGATCCGTTGCTCCGTTTTGACGTGAAAGACGGACAAACAAACAAACAAACAAACAAATAAACAAACACACTTTCACAATTATAATATTAGTATGGATGTCGCAAGGACCGTGGTAAATGGACTAGGGGCGGCTTTTAATTCTACCTTTTCAAATGTTAAAGCAATTTGTCGGACACTACCTACAAAGGCGATTGATTAAGTCCGAAGTTTTTTATTAATTTATTTTTTACCTCTATTAAACTAATTTAATAGAAACGTGAATATAGGTAAACGTACCAACATAACCAAATAAATTTCGATTAATTCAGCTCGTATCCAAACACAGCCTTGCAGCAAAGGTTCAATAGTCCTAGCGGTCTAGCAAAAAATGCTGCAAATAGTGTTAAAAGCATGAAAATCGAAACGATTGATCTTTAGGCCATACGAATCAATTTTTCCCGTAGCACGAAAAAAATAACGAAGTAGAAAAAGGAGTTATGACGTCATCTTTTATTTGTATGGAAAACATTTTTTTGTTATGTAACCTGTCGTGTAAGGTATCTAATGAAAGAGCTTACTAAGTCGATTCAAAAAAATGTAACATATCATTTCAATTAATTCTAAAAAAAAACCCATACAAATAAAAGATGACGTCATAACTCCTCTTCTTTTTCGTTCAATCTATTCTGTGCTACGGGCATCAAATTGATTCGTATATGGCCTAAAGATCAATCGTTCCGATTTTCATGCTTTTAACACCATTTGCAGCATTTTTCTGAATTTCGGGGTGTACGGGGTGTACCGCTAGGACTTCAATAGCAGTAAGTATCATGAAACTTTATACACATTTTAATGTATGATTTTAATGAATAGGTATTCCCTAAAAAAATAAAAACATTGGCTGTGTTTGAATATTTTTAATATCCAGCCATTAGCGACATCTACCAGAAAATCTAACAGCCGCTACATTTAAAGAAAATGTCAGCAGATGGCAACACTGTACTTTCCAATTTTCCGACACACCCGTCTGTAGTAATGAAAATCACCAACAGATGTCACTAGTATAAGTAACTGGTAAATTGTTATTTTGGAAATCCTGAAACTAAATTTCAAAACCATCTTTTACGTGTGAAAGTTGTTGGTATGTTACAAAATAAAATATGAAAGGTTTGTGTATGCTTCTCAGAGGAAGTGAAGTTTGAGGTTTGTGACACTAAGAGCTGCTCTACCCTCAATCAGATCCTTTATCAAACCAGCTTTAGTCTTCAGCTTTTTGAGACATAGACCTGAATAAAAGTGTGACTAACTGACTAGTCCATGTCCACCTGTTTCTGTCCGATCGTTAGCGTGTGGTGCAGGGCGCATGCGCGGGCGGCGGCGACGGCCAGTAGACGGCGGGCCGCTGAGCCAGCACATCGCGCTCGCCGCACCGCACACCGCGCATGCGACTATCGACCCACAACGTTATGGCACCCAGTATCTAGGTTATTCGGCTAAAATTAAAGGTGCGTAGAATTCAAGGCTAGCACACGCCGCTCGCGCACATCCGAAATAGCTATCGTGCACCGGAAAATAAAACACACCCAACACCACAACACGTAAGGCCGAGAATCGCTTGTCCCAATGGCGGTCGGAATTATGTAAGATTCGCTCGTTATTGTTACTCGGCGAAAATTTTTCGATTTTCTCGACCTGTGTTTCATCGTTAGACTCGAAAAGTTCCGTTAAAACTATCGCGAGTGTGTGACGGGTGTTCTGTACAGGCTGTACGGTCTGGTTGTGACTTGGATTTCGGTCAGTAAGTACGTAAAGAATGTGTTGGAAGATAAATATAAACTGAGCTGTGCTCTGGACGGCAGGAGCGGTGGCAAATGCTCCTTACCATAGCGCCGTAACGTTATATCAGTGGGCAGTCGAAAGCTCGCTCTCTGAAAACCTAACCTTAAAGTTCACGTCATGCTAACCCCCATTGATCTGGCCAAACCACCCCCAGCCTGATCAATGTTACCACCTACCCATTATAATGTGCAAATCGATTCCTTGAGTCATAAAATTAATGTTCGACCTCCCAATAAGAATGTCAGATTTCATCGATTTTCATTAGCAATGAAATCTTTCTGTCAAGCAAAAAACTTCCTTATGCGCACAATTTTCTGCTTCATTTCCTAAACATTACTTCCATATATTTTTTCTTAAAAAAGTGTCTTTAGAGTTGAGTTTTCCACATTTAGTGACATTTTATTAATATCCTCTATTTATATCGTTATACAAAATCTAATTTTGTAGCGGTACAGATGGAAAAATAACCTGTAAAAAGCTCCTACTTAGTTGCCTCCACTCGTCGGCAGATGTCGCTACCAGCTGGTATTGACTTTCCGATTGGCTATGGAAGAATATATATTGCTGTTCTGTTCGAGAAGTGTGCTGCTTTTTACAATAAAATGTATATTATATGAACAGACCACATACATATACTTTTAAGAATATATTCTTCAATACCTGGGTAGGTACTTAAGTACATTAATTTCTTCTGCGTTAAGTAGAACTTGTTTCCGATTTATCGGAACTGAAATTTTCCTTACAAATGATTAAGAAATTATTTTTTATTATATAAATCGTTGACTTATGATACTAGTAAGCTTTCCATAAAAAAAAATCGGTCGTTATCCAAAGATTACCTAGGTATTGGTAACATTGATAAATTAAACAGTCGGTATTCTGAAACATCACATAATTAACTAATTAACTACACATAAACTAAAAAGCGATTTGATAAAAAAAATAATTATTAAAAACTGATTTTTATTCTGCCTCCTTAATTCTGTCACAGCATTTTATAACTTATAGGTACCTACAATGTTTGATTTTATAGACTAATTTTCTATTTTCATTTCATTTTTCATGCTAACACAGACCTAATTTGAGGTTACCCATAGTTTAAAATTAAAATACTCACCAAAAGAAATCAAAGTAGGTACCTACTGTAGCGCCTCCACCAGTGTATTTTGATAAATAAAACGATGTTTATCTCAGTTTTTATATTTAGTAGGTATGTAATAATATTGTTTTTACATTTTTATAATTTCTTTTATCTCACAAGGCGACCGCCATAGAGTAACTTAGTCGACCGCGCATGTGACGGCCCGACACCGCTCTCTTTTCTTAATTTTTCAAAACCAGCCAGGCAACGGCGGTGTACTGGCCTGCATGCAGTGCGGAAACATAGACGATCTCTACAGTACCATAATTCGCGAAAACATATTCCTTTTGAATATCCCACAACTCTAAGGTAATGTATGTACCTAACCTACTCAAAAAGTCGACAGGAACGTAGGACATAGGTAAATAAGCGAGTTTATTTCTTTTGTCAAACAAATCTCATTTTTTTTAGTAAAAATATCATTTTTGAGCTTTTCATGAGATGAGAACATGATGCCTTTATCATTTTATTTAAATATACAAGAGCATTGAGACGTTAACATGAAATGAGTCAGTTGTTTTAAAAGCATATACCTACTTACTTAAAACCTTTAGCCAGATGATCAAATTATATTTTTTTAAATGTAACATAGTGCATTTATGAACTGATTTCTTTGTTATGGGAAATCGCAAAAAAACACGTTGTATTGAGCTAGTCTCTTGAACACAACTTATTTGACTGAATATAATATAAGTAATATAATAGGGTAGGTACTTACCTAATTGACTGATTTTTTTATTGACATCAAAATGTTTATTGAAATATTAGCAACAAAAATGGGTAGGTAGGTATTTATTTTTAAATATCTTGCATATTTTCAGCGGTATAGTATAGGTAGAGCATAAAACTTTCTAATTAGTCAAGGAGAGCGCTACCTGCCAGTGACGTCACATGCTAGTAGCGCCATTCTCTCGCCATAGAAAATTTCGTTTTGGAAAGAGATAGCTAGAGTCGCAATCAAGTAGCTCATAATTCGCTTGTTATAATTTATAACACAGATTGTATTTTCTTTTCACATTTTAACAAATAATTTCAGAAATATAACGTTATTCAATAATGTTATAGGTAAGTATTTCTGAATTTAATAATTAAATATCTTTTTGGCTGCAAAATTTGGCAACTTAACCTTTGTGTCACTTTGCAATTTTTATATTTATATAATTAAACACGAATAGGGTATTTGACTGTTGTCGAAATGTAGATATTTAATTATGACATTCAGAAATATAACATTATTGAATAGCAAATGTGAAAAAAGCAATTCAATCTGTATTATAACAAGTTTGTGACTCCTAGCTCTCTCTTTCTAAAACGACATTTTTAGGGCGGCAGTATGACGCTACCAGCACGTGACGTCACTGGATTGTAGCGCTCTCCTTGTCTAATTAGAAAGTTTGATGCTCTATATCTCTGAAAATATGCAAGATATTGGAAAATAAATGCCTATGTTGTGTTGCTTATTTCCATAAACATTTTAAATCAATAAAAAAAACAGTCAAATAGGTGATATCAGTATGCTAAATACAATCTAGAATTGCACCCATAAAATAGTGTAAAATTAGCGTTAGCAATTGTAAAAAAAACTGATAAAAATACAAAGTTAAAATCTTCAGCATATCTACTCACCATTTCATAAGTGAATTCGTAATGTTTTCGTATGTACTAGCGTATAAAATTTCAATAAATGGTACCTATGCTGTCGCCTCAAAAACAATTTTAAGCCCTAGTTCACCAACAGTCGGTTACGTTAACCGTAAAACTGTTCAGTGAAAACTGACAGTAAAGTGATCGTGTGTGGAGCCTATTATGCACCCCTGAGTAAGTTTACCCGACCGTTCGCGAATATATCAGAAAATCTTATAACATAAGTTTAAATTGATGAAAAAAAAAAAATTGTCACATTTAAAACAACTCTGCCTCTTCGATCAACATAACACCTAGCTCTGTTGATCGAAGCTCTGCCCTTCTAAATTTAAAAATAACATTTTTGAACAAACAAACTTGTCGCAAAGCCTAATTAAAAATAATAAAATATGGGTTACGTACCCCTGTATAAGTTTACCCGACCATTTGCAAATATATCAAAAAAATCCTAAGACCTAAGTTAAAATTTATGAAAAATAAATGCTGTCACATTTAAAGCAACTCTGCCCTTCTTAATTTAAAAACAACATTTTTAACAAACAAACTTGTCGAAAAGCCTGATTAAAAATAATAAAATATGGGTTACGTACCCCTGTATAAGTTTACCCGACCATTCGCAAATACCTATATAAAAAAAAAACCTTATGACCTAAGTTTAAATTTATAAAAAAAAATAGAAATGCTGTCACATTTAAAACAACTCTGCCCTTCTAAATTTAAAACAACAATTTTGAACAAACAAACTTGTCGAAAAGCCTAATTAAAAATAATAAAATGTGGGTTACGTACGTACCCCTGTGTAAGTTTGCCTGACCGTTCGAGCCCTGACCCCGTAAATGTCAGGGGTCGTCAACTCGCTCTGCAATCTCTACTAGGATGCTATGAAACGAGACCACTGAGCAGGGATTTTTAAACTAGACTGTTCTCTAGGCTGAAATAGGTTTAATGTAGGAATGGGCTTTTGTGATAAACAAGTATTTAAATTATTTTCATCCATTCACAATGCAGTTATAAAACACAAATTTTATTTAAATTAAGTATAACTTGATCATTGATTAAATTAAGGAGCCCGTGGCGCGATGGTTAGCGCGCTGGACCTGCGATCGTTGAGGTTAAGGAACTTCCACAATGGTCGGTCACGGGATGGGTTTCCAAAAAAAACTTTTCATCTTGAACTCTTCCGTACCAAAGAGTATGTAATCACTCTGTGCTTCGGAAGGCACGTTAAGCCGTTGGTCCCGGCTGAGTTTGCAGTCGTTTAATACCACCAATCCGCACAGAGCGGTGCGATTCTCTAACGAAATTTCACCGTCACTTCGTCGTTCGCCTTCGATTCTTTATGTCAAATTCATAACAAACAAGTGAAAGTCAAGCGAAAGAGAACGTCGAGTTCAACTGGATTCGGCGAGAATCCAGTCTCAAGACGCCTCAAGACGAAAGTCTTTGACCAGTGTGTGTTGCCAGTAATGACCTATGAAAGTGAGACGTGGTCTTTTACCATGGGTCTCATAAGAAGGCTCAAAGACACCCAGCGAGCAATGGAGAGAGCGATGCTTGGTATTTCCCTGCTCGATCGAATCAGAAATGATAACATGAACCGCAGGAGAGCTAGAACAACCGACATCGCTCGAAGGATTTAAATCATTGAAGTGGCAGTGGGGGGACACATAGCGCGGATAACCGATGGCCGTTGGGGCGGAAAGGTTCTCGAATGGCGACCGCGTACCGGACGACGTTCCGTGGGCAGGCCCCCTGTCAAGGTCGCGGGAAGCCGCTGGATGCGAGCAGCGCAGGACCAATCGTTGTGGAGATCCTTGGGGGAGGCCTTTGCCCAGCAGTGGGCGTCGTTGGCTGACATGATGATGATGATGATGAATCCGCACTGGGCCCGAGTGGTGGTGATAAGGCTTCCTTATGGATGGATAAGGCGATCGGGCCATGACCCACCAGACCAGTGCCCCAGCAGTGGGGATATTAAAGGGCTGATCATGATGATCATGAATTAAAATTAGTACAAACATTTCAGAGGATAAAAGTGTCCATTAATATGTTTTTTTTTTTATTATAGTCTTCTTCTAAACTACTTACTTAATATTATACTTAAGAGAAATTATTTTTATTTTTTGTTTGTAACGAATAAACTCAAAAACTACTCACTGCTTGGCCAGGCGGAATTATAAAAATCCTACCACTAACCAAACCGAATACAATATGTACCCCCACTGGGAATCGAACCCGGAACCTCTTGGTCTGATACTGGTGGTGTGTACAACTAGACCACAGAGGTGGTTATAAACCGGCGGTCTTAAAGATTTTTAAATTTTGTGCGTGTTTTCTGATGTAGTCCTATGTATTAGTGTAAAATTGTATGATATTTTTTATTTAAACATTTACCGAATCTACTTAGGTAGCAAAGATAAAAGTTTAGCATTTTATTGTAAATTGTCCTGACTAGTATCCAACATACCAATTTTCATACTTCTAATTTCAGAAATGAGGAAGTTCCATATAATCTTAATCTCCCCATTTTACCCCGTTAGGTGGGAGTTTTATTCAAGATTCCTTTACAGATCATTTTCAATTTGTAGACAGTATCCTACGTACCAATTCTCATACTTCCAATTCTAAAAATGAGGAAGTTCCATTAATAAACTTTAAACCCACTTTTTACCCCATTTTGGGGGAGATTTTTTAACTTCCCCTACGCAGATCATTTTACCCCTTCAGGGGGAGAGCTTCCCAAAATCCGTTCTTAGCGGACGTCTCCTAGTCATGTCAACCACCTTCTTGTCAAATTTCATCTTCATTGGTCCAGTAGTTTTCGAAATTTCGTGATGAGTGAGTGAGTGATTTTCTCTTTTATAATAGGTCTTTACATATGAAATTGCCGTCTTTTTCTCACATGTTTATTGGTCTCTAATTTTTTAATTAATATTAATATATCAAAATTAATAGTCAGTTTCGAAAATAGAGTATATCCTCATGTTAAACATCTAAGAAAAGAATAATTAAACATGCGTCTAAAATTTTTATAAATGCTCCATCCAAAGTACCCCTTTTTGGTTGTCGTCAATTTGACAGATTTGAACAGTTTTTTTTTTATTCTAATACAGTTTATCAAAAGAGATTATAGGCAATAACTAGCTAGAATAATTTTGTCTGATCATATCTCGAAAGTTTCGTTGAATTCGGAGTTCACATGTCCAAGAAATCCCCAAATATCTTTGTATGCCGATTCCAACTTCCTACAATTTCCCCATAGAAAACGGCAATTTCATAGGTAAAGACCTATTATTTAAATGTATAGATTAGGCAGGTAGTTGTATTGTTGCCTATTATTGGCACCTTACCTAGATTTTATCTAAAAAAAAACAAGTAAAAAATAGATTACTCATGTTCAAATGTAAAATAATATTCTTTTAATGTACAAAATTAGCACTTAGCTTTGCCATTCCTATTTAACTCTAGGGTGCCAGTAATTGGAGTGATGCCATCAATATAGTGTTTTAAAAGAACTGAGTCTTTTAGTCCTCATTTTGCGGCTTTGAGTTCTTTTTGCAGAACTCACGACTACTTAGTCTTCTGAGTCCTGAGTCTTGAGTTCTTTGGAGTCTTTTCAGTTCTTTCAGTCCTAAAATTTCTTGAGTCGTTAGATTTATTCTAAGTCCTTTCGCTTTTTTTTCAGTCCTTTGAGCTCTTTAAGTCCTTTATGTTCTTTCAAGTCTTATGAGTCGTGAATTATACAGCAGGACTGCAGTCCAATCAAAAAGACTCGTGTCATGAAGCCTTTGACTTCTTTGAGTCGTGAACTATAAAGTAGAGGACTACAGCGCAATCAAAAAGACATCTTGACAATTAAAAAAGTTATTTATGACCATGAATTTAAAGTTCATGTTTATGAAAACGTAGGTACTTGACAATCGCGTGACTAAAAGCACAAGTGAGCATGAAGCACAGGATTTTGTGCTTCATTTACAAGGCGCTAATGCGAATTCCATTCTAGGTGGACGTTAATTGATCTTATACAATGTACGAGTACGTTTGAGAATCCAGTTCAGAGCTCTTTGAAAGAAATTACTCAGTCGCGAGTTCTTTTTGTAAGACTGAGCTCTTTTTTAAAAGGACTCAATCGCTAGTTCTATTTAGGAAAGCTAGGTAAGTTTTTATTTAAAGGACGTCTTGAGTTCTTTTTGTAAAGAGTGAGCTCTTTTACAAGACTCAGTCTCGAGTTCTCTTTTGCAAGACTGGAGTCTATTTTAAGAAGACTAAAAACTCAGAGAAGCTTGAGCTTTTACTTACTCTTTTTTGACTCGAGTCTTCAAAAAAAGACTCGAGCCTCAATATTAGGACTAAAAGACTCAGTTCTTTTACAACACTACATCAATATGCAGTTTACTCTCGTCTAACTAATTGTTACTAAAAACTATTGTTTTATTCCTCAACTTTCTCGAACCTAATTAAACCTAAAATGTTCCAGATACTCTGTCTTAAGCAGTAAAAACCCCATTTTATAGTGCGCACGTGATGAAATCCAGTGGTAAAGTACATTTTTATACTCACCATATGTCTCTGTGGCAATTTCACTGGAAAACAATACGATTGAATCGTTAAAATGCTTTAATTGCTGCCGCTGAGAAAATAAATTCTTCGATTCTGTGCGCGTACGCATCTGGCTGGAGTAGCCCTGGCGTATGGTTTCAAGAAAGTGGGGGATATTCTTTCTTGTTAATTTCAACCTCTTTCGCTCCTTTTTAATAAGTTTAAAACGATCCATAACTATAATTCTAGGTTTTAAACTCGCTTTTCAAAAGTGTGCGCATGTGAAGGGCTTTCAAAAAATATACAGGATGGAGTTATTTCATGATACCTGGAGGGATAGTACTCGAATTAATGGAGATAGCAAATTTTAATCAAATTAATCATTCACTTATTAAAAAAAAAACAAATCTGCATTCAATGATTTTTAAAACTCAGCTGCCCACACTCAGGAATCGAACCGACTAAAATTCGAAAAAAAAACAACACTGCACTTTTATGGCTTGCTTTTGATAAAGCTGATGAGTTTTTCGACCGTTTTTCTTGTCAGTTAAAAGATGTTTAAATTTTCATGTAGGTAAAAAAAATGTTGGACGATACATAGGCATTAAATTTTATTTAATCTATGTGAATAAAAAGTTTTTTACTTTGACTTTGACATCAATCGATAGAAACATGATAAAATTAAATGGGAGAAAACAATGAAAGACATAAAGTTAAGTCGATGTATACTTTTCTAAGGAAAAATCGATTAAAACACATAATAATATGTGAATGCAGTTTTGTTTTATTTAAAAAATTAAGGAATTTTTCCTTTGAGTGATTGCTATCACTATTATTTCTAATATTTTCCCTCCACGTATCATGAAATAATTCTTTTTCCTGTATGAGGGTTAAAATAAAATTTAAACAACGGTCATCGTATTAGTTTGTGTGAGTAGGTATAAAAGCGACCGATGAAATCAATAAAAATAATGCATAGGTGCAAGAACGTCACGAAAACAAAAACCAAACCAAATAATGTAAGAAAGTGTTAAAATTTAATTGTGTGAAAACACGAACATTTGAAATCCGTACTGAAATTATTTCATAAATTGTTTAGATAGGATAGGCATTGTGAAAAAATATATAGATTACTTCCGAAAAAAAAAAACAAAAAAAGCAATATGCACCGCCGCCGGCCCGCCCGCAAAAAATTGCACATGCACACCTTGAAAATACCAGTGCACAATACCTCCTCCAAGACGGCAACATACCTTGCACCTTCACCAATGAGACTACTCTACACGTGTTTCGCCCCAACCCGGGGCATCCTCAGGAGATAGTTCGTGCGAAAACCAGCACCGAAGCTTTGTGCTTTGAAGCGAATCTTTTGCGGGCGGGCTGCCAGTGCATCTTACATGTTCTGTTTTTTTTTTGTGGAAGTGTGCTACATAATTTTTCTTTTACACAATGGTTAGGGAATTCCGCCAGGTGACGCCTGAATCGCCTGATTTAATCAAATGTTTAGTTACCTAGGCGTTATCTAGGAGATGTAAAATTATATATTTTTCATTACCAGTAAGTTACCAGTGGTTATTAATGTACATACTAACCTTTGTGCAATGTTTACATAGATCTTTGAACTTTAACTAGGGTAAACTGTCCTAGTGTTGGCACCCCTCCATTTATTGGCACCCTGGAGTTTGGCTCGATCGGCAAAACTATGTGCCAATTTTGAACCATAAAATAATACATTTTTCTCACTCATGCTCTGAAATGTTAACATTCCATGTAAAAAAAATGTATTTCCTCGCTTTTCTGGAAGCCTTGTACTGGAAGCTATTTGCATTGCCTTCTTCAAAACTACAAAAATCCTAAAATTAACCATCTAATAAACTAATAGACCAGCAGTCAGTTAACAAAAAGTTTATGGTATTTATTATTTTGATCATTCAAATACATTGTTTCTATATTAGGCATATCAATTCTAAATTCGATGGGCGATTTTGAAATTCGGTGATTCATTTTCTCAATTCGGTGTATTCTCAATTAGGTGCTTAACTTTTCTCATAAACCACTTCACAATATTTGGTCCCATTGTTATTTTTAGATTCAGGATGGAATAAACTTAAATTTTTATTATTTAAACTACTTAAAAAACCAAATATTAAATCAACCACCGAATTGAGAAAAAAAGAACCCTTTTGTAGAAATGCTCTAATGCATATCGAACTTGAGTAGTCTATTTTTTCAAAAACAAAAGGTTACTCTTACAGGATCACTCGTGCGTCTGTCCGTCCTGGTGTTACGCCAATATCCTCTAAAAGTACTGGATCAATGAATGAGCTTTGCTTCGTACTCGTGTGTTTTTTTTTGTGACCCAAAGACGTACAACTGAAGCTTGAATTGGGAGGTGACTTTTGGGCGGCGAAATAAAAAAGTTTTTATTTTCTGTATCATGTGGCCTATTCAATGAAAGGTCTTTTTGTAGGGATTGCTAAGATATGTTTTTTTTCGTTCTGAGTTTTTTTTTTTTAAGTTACGTAAGAAGAGGAAAATTTACCATTTACCTTCCTTCAATTTGCTCCAAAACTACAGGACCAAATGAGTTGAAATTATATGCTTTTTCGTGTCTTTTAAAACAGAGGTATAATAAACCTCTGAATTTTGAATTGGGGAGTAAATTTTGGGGAGTGAAGTAAATAATTAAAAAATCTTACTGTTTGTGTGGCATATCAAACAAAAGGGCTCATGGTAAGGGTTTCAAAAATATTGTTATTACAGTTTAACAGTGGATAGTAAAGAAGTTACTCAAGAAAAAATACGAAATTTTAACAATCCTTCCCCTCGCCCCTTATCTCCGAAAGTACAGAGACTAAAATTGTTAATGTTTCTTTAATATAATTTTACTTCTCTACGCGTGTAACTCCGCTTATGGACAGGCAGCCGCCTGTCCATTAGCGGAGCGAGCTGGCGGAGCGGAGAAACTAGGAAATATTAACCAATAGGATTGCATAAAATCTCAGGTCACGTGATTTTATGCAATCCTATTGGATAATATTATCTCGTTTAAAAATTTGAAATGAAGTATTTAAAAAATCGACCCGTCTCACAACCATATTGCCTTATACACCACCATATTTTAATTACAATTATTTTACTTTAACTGCTTCTGTGGTCTAGTGGTTTACACCACCGATTTCAGACCAAGAGGTCCCGGTTCGATTCCCAGTGGGGGTACATAATATTGTATTCGGTTTGGTTGGTGGAAGGACTATAGTTCTTAGTCCGCCTGGCTAGCTACCACCATCTTATCTAAATCTGGCGCCATCACAATGATGTTTTCAGCATTATTGTGTTCCGGCAGTTAGAGATAAGATAGCCAGTTCCTCAGTGATTGATGATTCAGTAAGTAGTGCGCTTCCACCTTCAGCCTTATCACCACTTAACATCAGGTGTGATGAAGGCTAAGTGCTACCGCGTTGTGGATAAAATAAAATAAAAATATACCCATATTTCTTCGTTTCTCCGCTCCGCCAGCTCGCTCCGCTTCTATGGACAGGCAGTCTTACTCACACCTGTCCAGTTATTTTTCGAGATTTCCCAACACCATGAACAGAGATAAAGCTAATAAGCTAGCACGTTTAATACACACAATAAACGTCTATCGACCTCTGACATTCTGGGCAGCCGTCAACCGTTCGCCGTCAGCTCCGGCGAACAACGTGCTTTGTACACTTATATCGGCCGTACGATCGGCCTCAGATGCAGCTAGACCTGTCATACCTGCTATCTAGTTCTGATAAGCGAGGAGAGAAATTAAAAAAAATCGGCCAAGCGCGAGTCGGACTCGCGCACGAAGGGTTCCGTACCATTAGTTTTACTACAACATTAGACACTATTTATAACGTACAATATTAATTTATACAACATCAGACACTATATTTAAGATCGAGAAAAAGCGGCAAAAGGTCACGTTTGTATGGGAGACCCCTTTAAATATTTATTTTATTTTAATTTAATTATTTCTTTTTAAATTGAATAAACAACTACATATTCTGTGAACATTTGAAGCGTCTACCTGTTGCCGTTATTAATATTGATCAAAAACCGGCAAAAAAAATCTTGTTTATTGTATGGGAGCCCCCTTAAATATTTATTTTATTCTGTTTTTAGTATTTGTTGTTGTAATATTTGTGTGCATGAACATGTCTATTTGTCTTGGTCTGGGTGTTTTCTATGTAGGTATATTAAGTATGTATTTACAAACAAAAAGTATTTAAGTATATATTTATCCGTTATCAAGTTTTCCATGATACAGTTTCTTAATGAAATTAAAATGGGCTGAGATAATTGGTGTGATTGTAAGAAGTTTTTTTTTTTATTTATTCTGGTCCCCTTAAGAACCCATTCCAGGAATCCTCTCTTAGTGCTCCCCTTCACTCCTCAAGGAACATACATGCCAAATTTCAGCTTCTCGCGCCCAGTCGTTTCGGCTGTGCGTTGTCTGTGAGTCAGTCAGTAACGGAAAGGTTTTATATACTTATAAAAATATTTAAGAATTTGCGAAATTTGCCCCCTCCCTAATAGGGTGAAAAGGGGTAAATATCTATTTCTAACGGGAAAACAGTCAAGTTAGCTCAACGCGGGCGACGTCGGTCGCGAGCGGAAAGCTAGCTTTTTTTTATATTTCTGATAATTTGCATAAAAATTTGCATAGGTATTCCTACATAAAAAATATTCTAGCCATTCACGGCACCGCTTTCAGCACAACGAACAGAGAAAACTCTTCTTTATATTCCACGTACATTTTCCACAATGAACATGGTATCGACCTCTGACATTCTGAGAGCAGCCGTCAGCCGTCTCTGTCAGCTGCAGTGAACAATGTGCTTTGTAGAGTAGGTATATCGGCCGTACACTCGGCATCATTACCCCTAGCACAAAAAACTATTGTTATCGTAATAGTTATCGTGATCGTATAGGTAGTTTTGTATGAAAACCAGAGCAGCGCCTCTTTCGGTCGTATTAGGAACTAAAATTCAATACATTTTTGACAGCAGCACTTTGACAGCTTTTGTAGGATGATACAGTTTATACTATTCGATTACCATAACGACAGTTTTTTTTCTAAATAGATACCGCTGGACAGTACCTTACAGTACAGTCTGTCACACCTACTATCAAATTCTACTAACGGTGCTAGTCGAGATAGAATGGATATCCTACTAATATTATAAATGTGAAAGTTTAGATGTTTGGATGTTTGTTACTTAATCACGCCAAAACGGCCGAACGGATTTGGCTGAAATTTGGCACACAGATACTTTGTAGCCTGGAGAGGAACATAGGCTACTTTTTATCCCGGAAAAACATCACATTCCCGCGGGATAACGTCGTGTAGACCACGCGGGCGAAGCCGCGGGCGGAAAGCTAGTAATGTATAAATTAAACGGTGTCACTTAATAGGGTTCTGAAATTTCTGATAAAATTTTACCCTATGCTACAAATCGATGTGTAGGGTAGAGTAGTATCTTAAATCCAAGAATCGATGGCGATTTAGAAGAAAATTTACAGATATACATATAAAATTATTACCATTCGTCAAGCCGTTTTAACGCCATGGGCACTGATTTTTACTCTCTGTTTTTTCTCTATATTTTCACACGCTGAACATCTATCCAGCTCTGATATTCTGAGCAGCCGTCAGCCGTCGCCGACAGCTCCAGCGAACAATGAGCTTTGTAACTATATCAGCCGTACTATCGGCCTCAGATACAGCTGGACAGTTAAGTACTTGTCACACCTACTATCAAGTTCTTCTACGGTGATAGGTAGTCGACAGAGAATAAATATATAGAAAAAATTGTTCTGAAATCTCTGATCAAAGTCATCAAAGATTTATTACCCTACTCTAGGCTTCTGGACTACACGACGTTAATGGATGCGGGAATGTGTTGTTTTTCCGGGATAGAAATTACCGTACGTCACTTTTCAGCTCCCAAACTATCCAATACCAAAAATCACGTCGATCCGTTGCTCCGTTTTGATGTGAAAGACGGACAAACAAACAAACACACTTCACATTTACTTACAATATTAGTATGGGTTCTTCAAGTCGTTTTAACGCCATCAAGGGCACTGATTTTTTTGTTAAGTACTTATACTTTATATTTTTTCTCTATATTTCACACGCTAAACATCTATCGACCTCTGACATTATGAGCAGATTTCGCCGTCAGCCCCATCTAACAATGAGGTTTGTAACTATAAACGGTACAATCGGCCTCAGATACAGCTGGACAGTTTAATACTTGTCACACCTAATATACTAATGTAGTTCTGATAGGCGAGCAGAGAGATGAAAAAGTATGAAAAATAAATACCTATGTATGTTTCTTAAGGTGGTTCGATCAGTAGCCCGATTCTCGTAATAAAAACCGTGACGATATCGTAGCGATTTAGTCGTTGAAACCATTTTCGTATTCACAACTGTCGATAGAACTTGAGCGGCAGCGATTCTATCGAAGTGTCGTCGAAGTGTATTCTGGTACATTAATCGTCCTTCAATCGTTTCAAAACGATAACTCGAAGGTATTCTACTATTTAGATGACCTTTGTTTCGATCGGATTTCAACGGCTAAACGTCAAAATAAGCGATCCAAGTGTCGTTGGACAAAAGTTCAATTAGCTGGACCTTTTGTATGTCAAAAATAAGCTTGGGGCTAGCATATTTGTTATTATTTATTTTTTATTTTATTTAATAAACTTTTGTACATAATACATAGGTAATGTAATATACAAGGCGGACTTAATACTAAAAGTATTCTCTGCCAGTCAACCGTTGGGAAACAGAAAACAATTAAAGCGGTACAAATTATTTATTATTTATTATTTATTATTTATTATTTATTATTTATTATTTATTATTTATTATTTATTATTTATTATTTATTATTTATTATTTATTATTTATTATTTATTATTTATTATTTATTATTTATTATTTATTATTTATTATTTACTTATTATATCATATGAAAGAGCGCTGCTTGCACATTCTGAAACATGTTTTTTTTTCCTAAACCACATAGTTTTCGACTTTTGATGAAAAATGTACAAAAAATACCTCTCGATTGAAAAGCCGCTGAGTTTCGATCCTATTGAGTTGAAGTCCTATCGAAACTCGTCCAAGCAACACGAGAATACCGATTTTGGATAGGACTTCGATCGAACGACTTCTGAACTACAACGATATTTAGATTGTTTGTATTTACGAGAATCGGGCTACAGCTCAGTAGCGCCACCAATAGAAATAAGTCATTTACGATTAATCAAGGGTTTAGAATAAAAGTTTCGGTTATTTTGCGCAAATAGAAGAGTAAAGTGCAATTTTTAAGTATTTTTTCATGGCCTCAAACATGAGCATTAAGTTATGGATTTCGATATTGCTAAATGTGGCCACTTTTGGCACTATTGAAACTCACGACTTATTGCTTAAGTTTGAGTTCTTGAAAGTATATTTATAAAATGCATTTTACTCTTTTATTTGCGCAAAATAACCGAATCTTTTAATCCAAGCCTTTAATAAAATGTAATTGATTTATTTCCATTGGTGGCGCTACTGAGCTGATCGAACCAAGATCGAAATTAAACAAGACACTTTTATCATGTTTAAATCTCGATATAAATTTACGATATTTTTCTAGATCGGCATACAAAATTTTATCGCCTGTTTTTTCCCCTAAAGAATTTACTTTCACTACAAGGTCGTGAGATTGTTGAAGGTGTTTTCCTTCAATAATGCCAAGTTGAAATTGCGCGTGGACCTGAAATCTGAATTTTGATTCTGCTCACAATTTAATTTCGCTACAAATGTCTGCCAAATACATAAAATCACAGTTTCGTGGCAGTCTGTTAGGTGTGAAAAGACCACAGAGAGTTTTATGAACCGACTTCAAAATTGGTCGGAATCTTTTTTACTTCTTTCAAATTATAATTTTTATTCTACTTGTGTCGATGGTAGGAAATGAAATCAAATCTTCCCCGCCTAGAAATCGGCTACATAGGTATATGTAATAACTAGCTTTCCGCCCGCGGCTTCGCCCGCGTGGAGTTTACTACGTAATCCCGCGGGAATGTGATATTTTTCCGGAATAAAAAGTAGCCTATGTTCCTCTCTAGGCTACAAAGTATCTGTGTCCCAAATTTCAGCCAAATCCGTTCAGCCGTTTTGACGTGATTGAGTAACAAACATCCAAACATCTAAACTTTCACATTTATAATATTAAGTAGGATAGTAGGATTGCTTGCACTTTCAAGTGCGTTTATTTTCTTAAAACCTTTTATTGTTGGAATAAAACCGACCATTGAAATACCTAAAAAACACATTTTCGGAAACTAAACGTTGTTTATATTATGGCATAAATTATCATAAACACATTTTCGTTGTGTTTAACCTTGACGTCAATCATAGAACGACCTTTCTTTGAGAACAATTTTATTATTACGCATTCTTTGGATTTTCTATAGAAGTTGTGAGTATTTTTTGACATAGGTATAGCTTGGATTTAAATGGATATTAATGTACGTATAACTTCTGTATAAATAATCTCAAAAATACCATGAAAAGGATAAACACGTTTTTCTGAAACTCGTGCTGTAAGGTCGAAAAAAAACATGAACGGTTAAAAAAATTTACGTAAAATGTGTTGTTGATACCTACGAATTGGACTACGACAAAACAAAAATTATTTATGATCAATAGGTACGTAACAATACAATAATATACTAAAATTTGTTTTTCCTCTTTCAGGTACGTCACCAACTCCATGTTTTCAACTCAAAATCAAGTAAAGGTAAATTATTTTAAAAAGATTTGCAAATACTCTCTATATCTATTCGATATTTTTAATCAATTTTTCATAACACTAATTAAGTAAAGTTACTAAACTTACAAAAACATCGGCCCTAAAACACTACCTTGTGGTACACCATACCTAGTTTCGATGCAGAGCGTTTATTGCTTTCTGTCCTGTTTACCATAATAAAGGTATTGCGAACCCTCCCATCCCTTTAAAGCCAACTTTTGTGTGCTCAAATATAGGTATACCTACAAGCACCCAGTGCTGAACTTAATCAAAGGCCTTGAAAAAATCGATACCTATTACCTCTATACACTTGAATGAAATAATGAATTGCCAATTCGCAGTAGTTAAATCCCACATATAGCTAAAATGAAGGAGTTAAATTTTGATAAGTTAATGAGAATAACAACGATTTTAATCCATATGTCATTCATCTATTTTAGTCGTACATTATTTTAAGTACTTATCTAATGCCTATGATTGGTAAGTATTTATGATTTTACCGTAAAATATCTATTATCGTCAACGAGTGTTGAAAATAAAGTTGGTTAAGTAGATAAAAATAGAATTGAAAATTTAACCTGTTGGTGTCCAACTGAATGAAATAAAATGAAGTCCGAATTACGGATAAGTTATACTACGTTATTATTTATTTCTCGAATAACCATGCTGGCCTTCATATTGCTAACTTAAAACTTTTTGAAATCTACTAGTTAGTCATCATCTTTGAAAATGTAACTTAATAAAAAAACAAACACCACATGACAATGAGGAAATAAAAAAAACGCTATTTTTTGCCCGCCTACCGCTGTATATATTTCGCCTATAAATCAAAACAGTTTTGTAATCACTTTACAATGATTGCACGTTTCAAAATCCAATGCCCAACCACACATCCAATAAAACAATAAACGCTGTAACACTAACCAGCGCCATCTGCCGACGTTCAGTGCACGTAAAACCACAATAATCTATAAAAATAGTTATAAAAGTGGCCGGTAAGGCAATCGAAGCATGGACAGTGTCGCTAATTCTATTCGTGGCTTGAGCTGGACCGGGGCCAGGCGGAGCGTGCGCCGGGCGCCCGTGACGACGACGGATCGCAGCGATTTTTACAATAGGGGGATTTTACTGTAATTGATTTGTAAATATAAAAAAACGGACTCCATCACATACATTGTTCCAATACTAAACTCCAGTAGCTTGAGCACTAGTATTATGGAAATTGGAAACAACAACGGGTATTACCACATACAATAAATTCAGGTCATCATCATCATCATGCCAGCCGAACGACGCCCACTGCTTTGCATAGGCCTCCCCCAAGGATCTCCACAACGATCTGTCCTGCGCTGCCCGCATCCAGCGGCTTCCCGCGACCTTGACCCAGATCGTCGGTCCACCTTGTAGGGGGCCTGCCCACGAAACGTCGTCCGGTACGCGGTCGCCATTCGAGAACCTTTCCGCCCCAACGGCCATCGGTTCTACACGCTATGTCTCCCGCCCACCATTCAACGATGTAATCCTTTGAGTGATGTTGATGTCAGTTGTTTTCGTTCTCCTGCGGATCTTATCATTTCTGATCTAATCGAGCAGGAAAATACCAAGCATCGCTCTCTCCTTTGCTCGCTGGGTGACTTTAATCCTTTTTATGAGAACCAAAGGACCACGTCTTAAAAAAAAATATGAAGAGCTGTTACATCATCTCTCATCATCTCATTACGCGTTTCTATATTCGCATGTTTTGTCAGTAGGATTTCTACAGTTTCTTTACGTCCATTCTTAGTTCTGGCAGAAAAAAATACAGTTTAAAAAACTAAAAAAACACGCTTAAATAGCAAACCGAACTATAAAGTTGAAAATAAGTTTTGAAATAATTCAACTTATTATGGAAATGATATTGATATAAGTACGTAGGATAATTTTTTTATCAGTGCACAAATTTTTAAGATTAACTAAGAATCGGAAAGTGAACTACTTACTCCTAGAAATATAGGTCCGAAATATGACAAAAAATTGTTGACTCTTCATACTAATCGGACTGCTCACGTCACGTATCGATTGAGTATGGGAAGTCCAAAAATTGTTGTCGTATTTCGAACCATGTTTCGAGGAGAAATTTGTTCACATATTGTGCACTGATAAAAAATTTCCTGTATGATTTTAAAAATATACGTACTTAAGTAAAACAGCGGGGTAGGTAATTATTTTATTGGTTAGTAGCTAATTTACACAATTAGAGTTACCTATTTTAAAAATATAGTAAATTGCAACCAACATTTTTTTACTATAATTGAATTATTATTTTCTTACAAACTTATTTTAGACTTTTTAGTTCGGTTTGCTAAAGCGTGTTTTTTTAGTTTTTTAAACTTATACCTTTTATATGAATTGATCGTATTATTATAAAGAAGAATGATTTGATTTTGTTGATTGTTTGTTTGAATGTTTGTAATAGATTACCAAAAACTAAGGGGCCGATTATAAAAATTCTTTCATCATTGGATGACAGGTAGGTATTTAGAAATTTTACTTACTGAAAAAAAATCAATCGACACGTGATGTTTTTGTCTGAAAATTTTTGAAAAAAGTCCACATTTTGAAAAAAATTGCATCGAAAGTGATGGACTTATGTTGTTACTAGAATTTCTCTGAAAATGAAAGACAATACGGTATTTTATTGATTTTTTTTTATTTCTTTAAAATGTTTTTCGAAATATTAGCTACACAAAACAAGTTTTCATTTTGAATTATCTTGAATATTTTCAAAGATATAGGACTTCAAACTTTATAATTAGACAAGGACAGGACGCTATCTTAGTGACGTCAGTGAGTTAGTAGCGTCTTGGTCACGCCATAGAAGATTTCGTTTTAGAAAGAGACAGCTATAGTCAAAATCAAACAGACTATATTTCTTTTATTATAAAACAGATTTAAATTATTTTTTCACATTTGGTATTCTTAATTGCAATATTTTTTAACGTCATCATTAAATATCTACATTTCAACAACGGTAAAATACCCTATTATGTTGGTTGTGTTTAATCTTATCCAGAAAATAACCGAAATTCTTTATTTTCAAAGTACAATCACAATCAAATAGAATAATGATGATGACAGCTGTCGTTCAATATTGCCACTAAGAAGTTATAGAAACAACTTAAGTCCAGGGTACTTATTGTCTAATTTCAAAATCTATCGCAATCGCTTTCATTTGACAAATAGATATAACACGTTGCTACATTTCTTTGGTAAGTTTTTATTTGTGCCAAAAAGAAGTATAAATTGCGATAGATTTTGAAATCAGACAATAAGTAGGCTGGAATAGTGTTGTTTCAAAAATATGTCAATTTGAAATATATAGAAAGACAAGGACGTTTCAATTAAGCTAGAGGTGTGTGGCATGGCATGATTGTCAGCAAAAAATGCAAAAAAGTCAATTTCACCAAAAAGTGGACTCATGTTGTTTCAAAAATACCCACAGCCGTCTCTATCGTCTTCTACAAGCCATGGTATGATACGGAACGGCAACATTGCTGTGAACCGGTTTACTCCTCTGAGTACTAAATCCTATGGAGATGGCATACCTACGAAAAAGTGAGGTGTATCTAAGTCACAATGTAAGAAAATCTTGGAATTCAATTTTAAACTACTTCTAATTGTCGTATTAATCGGTCCGTCGAAATCGGTCCAGCCGTTTCAGAGATTAACCGGAACAAACAGACAGGCGGACAAAAATTGTAAAACATGTCATTTTGGTATATGTACCGTATATTTAATCATATGCACGTAGCAAAAAGCGGTTATTTAATGTTACAAACAGACACTCCAATTTTATTTATTTGTATAGATGTATAGAAGATATGCCATCTCCATTGGATTCAGTACTCGAGGTTTACTCGCTGTTTACCTGTCAAACGGTGCAAACGGTGTCAAATCGGTTCACTTAAAACTACGTTGCCAACTTTATGCGCATGGCTTGTAGAAGACGATAGAGATGGCTGTGAAAATACCTGATTCAATTTATACTTAGTTTTTATTTTCGCTCACTTTTGTTTTTTGTTTCTTTACTATGCTGTAGCTTGAAATCCCTTTTTTTAGAGAACCACGAACAGCAATAGCTTTTCCAAGTGTTTCATATCAAAGTAGGTTCATAGTAGCAAAAATATTTGTCGTGGTGCGTGTGCCCCATGGGGGCAATACGGCCGAACTGTTTATGGTTTATTGCAGTCAGAAATTTATGAACCTACAACAAAATGTGTAGCTCAATGGATTTTGGTCACTATGCTTTGGAGTTTAAGGTGGCAAGTCGACTATGATTGGATTAATATTCGACATGAATCTATGTGATGTTCCGAAAGTTTATTTTTAACCGACTTTAAAAAGGAGGAGAATAAGATTTTGTATTATTTGTATGCATTCACAATGCAATTTTTGTATATATAGTAGTATAAGTAGCTTAATATAAGCCTATAAGCCTATAAGTATCCCGCCTGAAAGCTACATAAGGGGCTCGTGATTTTTTACTATCACATTTTTCCTATACTTAAGGAGGAGAATGTCAGATTTTTTTTATTTTTTATGTGTGTTACCCCTCAGAACTTTTTAGTTAATGAACCAATATTGATAATTTATTTTTTATTTGGAAGGTGACGCTTCTCGTGTGGTCCCATTGAAAAATATTTTTTAATTGAAAGGACGAAAATGCGTGACTTTTTATAACTTATCTTGGTAGCTAGGTACTTACTGATCTGTCTGAAGTCGATGTCAAAAAGAACAAGAACGAATTATACTGAGTGAAATAATAAATACTTACATTGTGTAAAAAATTATAATCCCGGACCCAGACATGAGGTGTGGTGTGCATGTGATGTGGCGGGGGCGGACTTATGTTACCATTCGTACGACTTAATAACCTTAAATAGGTACCTATCTGGCTTGGCACCCATTTCAGTCGGAATTTAATTTTAATTTAATTTTCGTCCTTTGAATTAAAAATTCTATTTATTTTTTGTGTATTTATTGTTGATTTGATCGAAGGTTTTTGTAGGTAAAGAGTTTTGTTTTTTTAGATTTTTTTATTTTAAAAAGTTTTTGTCAAGGCGATGTTATACGTTCGCCAAATATCTACAGACTTACAAATAAATATAATATAAATGCGGTTATACACACCTATTCTCAATGATGTTTTCATTGCCTATTCTAGTTGATTTTTATTAGAATTTTAATTTACTTTTAAGAAATATATTTAAAACTAGCCTTCCGCCCGCGGCTTCGCCCGCGTGTACTACACGACGTTATCCCGCGGGAAGGTGATATTTTTCAGGAATAAAAAGTAGCCTATGTCCTTTCTCAGGCTCTAGACTATCTCTGTACAAAAATTCATTCAAATCGGTTCAGTAGTTTAGGTGTGATTGTGTAACACACAGACAGACAGAGACGCATTTATAATATAAGTAAGGATTTACGTCGGAAAGGGAAATATCCAAAAACATTTTTCCCGGTAGGTCGAACAAACGTCGACCTAAAAAAAATTTAAAAAAATTACCGTGATTTTTTTATCTCAAGCTCAATCCGTCTTCCGTGCTTCGCAAGGCACCTTTTATGATCGAAGCAAGGCACGTTAAACCGTTTGTCCCGACTGAATTTGCATCCGCATTGGGCCCACATGGTGGGTCATGCATGGCCCCATCTCCTTATCCATCCATAAGGAAGGTAAAGGCCACAGTAGTAAAGGTTGATGATGATGATAGATATTCTTATTGTACAAAAGAAATGAAAGATGTTAAAATTAAAAGTGTTACAATCGCAAGATCGTTCTCAGATTTATAGTTACTCTGTACGGAACCCTGACGTACCTACTATTGAAAGTCGTAAACCTCGTAGATTACGCACAAGAATTGATCTAATGCAGATCTTTTGTTACCGAAATAGATTTGAGGTAGACGCGAGTTTCTAAGTGATACGCAAATTTTTTTAAAATTTATTATACTATTTGGTATACTGCTGAGGCACAGGCTTTCCTTATGGATGGATAAGGAGATTTGGCCATGACCCACCACGCGGGCCCAATGCGGATTGGTGGGTATTAACGACTACTAACGCAGCCGATACCACGGCTTAACGTGCCTTCCGAAGCAAGGAAGAGCTCGAGATGATAAGTTTTTGGTCACCCATCCAGCGACCGACCATTGCGAAAGTTGCTTGACTTCAACGATCGCAGGCCGCACTAATCACTGCGCCACGGGTTCCGTGGACAATCATACAAACCTGTCAAACCTCATTTTATAATATAAATCATTTATTCACGTTGAAACATGGTAAATCCTACTTCCTACTAATATTATAAATGTGAAAGTTTAGATGTTTGGATGTTTAGATGTTTGGATGTTTGTATGTTTGTTACTCAACCACGCCGAAACGGCTGAACAGATTTGGCTGAAATTTGGGACACAGATACTTTGTAGCCTGGAGAGGAACATAGGCAATACTTTTTATCCCGGAAAAATATCACATTCCCGCGGGATAACGTCGTGTAGTCCACGCGGGCGAAGCCGCGGGCGGAAAACTAGTTTTATATAAACTCGCAGATGGTTGACGTCGATTGTCGTCACTTGTTTCTTCTCCTAGCTTCGAGTTGGCTTCGTTTGTTTGGCGACGGTAAATCCCAATGGTACTCTAGCTAGACGCAAGTTAGTGTTGCCCATGTGTTGCCATATTTATAAATTCATACGAGATGTCAGACCACACTATCATCAGTAACCGTGACGTCACAGCCCGTGACAGCTGTCACGTACGTGACACGCGACGACGCCGTGCCGTGACGCACGCGTGACGTGGCTTGGCACTATCCAGGGTTATTATTGGCGATACTCTATAATTACAGCGTTTCGGAAAGGTAACTATTATAAAATGTTAGAGATCTTTTTTTAAGACAACGCAGTAGCACTAGCCTTCATCACACCTGCCTATCCTGATTCACAAACCGCCGGAAAAAAAGCAGCTTCCGTAGCTGCTTTTTAAATCCCAAAATTACCTCAAATTGTACTTTTCTCATTTACTTCGTCTCCCAAAGTATCAACTTTTGATTTCTTTCTGGTGACTGCTATCTTGCAATCTTGCAAGCAAGGCTTGGTAATCTTGCAGAAATTGCTGGTTTAAAAATTCCTTTAAAGTATTAACATTAGAGAAATCTTAAGTTAATACGATCTCATCCTCTTGCAGACATTTAAATCTTTACGTAGGTTGGTCCTCGTTATATGAAGTTACATACTGGCGTATGATACAGACGAGATGCCGGGCACGATCGACAATCTGTGACCGATTCTATGGCCCGTATTCTAGAACGAAACTCAAGTAAAGATCTCTACTTAAGGCGATGATTCCCGGTCGAAATAGGCACGCTAACGCTTGCTCGGCAGCGCGCGATACGCTTCACCCGGACGCAGCGGCATCGGCAGCCGGCAGTGAACTGTGAAAAAAATCACTTAAAATTCTATTAAAAAATAAATAATAAAAAAATTAAACTTATTTCTGTCGGCCGGAATCCCTCGGCTATTCAAAGACAATTATTTTCGTATATTTTTCATTAACTATAACCACAGATAATATAATACTATACTAGTATAACCAAGTATACTGCAAGTAATAGGATATTTGGATTACGATTAGACGGATGTTTGGGATTTTATTTGACACAGTAAAATATCACCAATCGAAAAAAAACGGCCGGAAGAACTAGATAAATAACTGTAAAATAACATATATTTTTTCCAATTTTTAAGTAATTGTGATTTGCGAGTAATCCATAATTTAAAATACCCTATTTTGGGGAATCGCAGCCTTACAATTTAAAAAGGGATGCAAATAAATGCAACAAATACATTCATCCCTTGCTATGCCTACTTAAGAAGAGTTACAGACTGGTGTATTAGACTAGATTACTTGAAGTAACTATTTCATAAAGAATGCTCTCGAATAATCGCGGTGACCGATTATTGTACCGATACGATACCGACCGACCGACCGACTGACCGATTGATTTTCTGACAAGTATTTTTCGACCGATTTTCAGTAGATACAGGGCGATGTAGACGTTTCAAATTCTTTTAAAAGTTGAGTTTATCTCGTTATATTTCAGACTCGACGTGATATCTTTACGTATTTAGGTCCCCAGCATAATGGTTACATACTGCTCTATGATTATAAATATAATAGACTAGATTAGGTACTTTAGAAAAAATACTCCTTTTAAAGCCTATTTCAGAACGACAAATGGTGACCGTTTTTTGCCAGATCTTTTACAAATGTCGTGATTTTGACCGTAGCAATATACCTACGACTCAGTGTGTTCAATTTTTGCTCACTAAATTATTTGTGAGTCTAAACACAGTTGTTGGTCGTACACTCGTACCTTACACAGATAAGAGTAAGTACTGAAGTGACCGATTATTGTACTGTTCGACCGACTGATTGATTTTCGTCAAGTCTTTTTCGACCGACTTTTAGTACTTACACCGTGGGTGTTGCAATAAATACCTATAGAACTAGGTATCCGACAAAATAATTGGTCGCTCAGTGATTTTCAACCTCACCAGACATTGTAAATTCTTTCAAAAGTTCTATCTCGTCATACTCCAGACAGATAAATCTTTACGTAGGTAGGTCCCCGTCATAATGGTTACATACTGTATGACGTGATTTGGCGCTGGCCCACATCATAACATTGTCATGTGTCGCTACTAACAGTTTTATTTTCATTGGGTAAAATTAGATTTTACGGTTAGGAACTTAGTGTAGTAATTTCACTTTATGCAATTGAAAACTGTATCTATTGTTCCTTTTGTACTATTTTCTTTCATAGTGACAGCTGTAATGCTAATATTTGAACCTTTCCAGGCCCTATTTATCAATACTCTTTATCTATATATATAAAAATGAATCCCTATTTCCCTTGGTCACGACATCACGCGTGAACGGCTGGACCGATTTGGCTAATTTTGGTCTTGAAATGTTCGTGAAAGTCCAAGGAAGGTTCTTACGGTGAGAAAATAGGGGAGGAGGGGGTAAGTGGGGGTAGAGTAGAAGTAGGGTAGGGTAAAGGTAGGGTAGGGTATAGGTAGGGTAGGGTAGGGGTAGGGTAGGTGTAGGGTAGGGTAGGGGTAGGGTAGGGGTAGGGGTAGGGGTAGGGGTAGGGGTAGGGGTAGGGTAGGGTAGGGTAGAGTAGGGGGTAGGGCCACGGGAACGAAGTCGCGCTGGGTCAGCTAGTAGTAATATAAAGAAATATTTCAAAATTGTTATTTTGCTTACCGACTGTCAAATTCAATGCAATAGTTTTTGTAGCTACGTTTTATTTTGTCGAATTTCAGGTACCTACTATATATTATAATTCAAGCTACACTACACCATACCTACTGTTAGTTTAGTTTTATTTTTACCGCACCTCATGAATACGTAAGTAATCTTCGGTAATCTTCCCAAGTTGAGTAGGTAGTTAATACAAAAAGTTAATTTCAAAAATGCATTCATCCATAAATCGTTTACTTTTAAAACACTTTAACTTCAGTCACTTCATTGTAACATTTACCATAAAATTAAAACAAGCAATTTAAATCAACCCTCGGTAATAGTGGCAATACATTTTCTCGCACCTACACATTACACGTACACATATTAATGTTTTTGCTATGAATATGTATGGGACGGAAATGAGCGCGCGCCCAGCAATTGTTGTCTTCCTAGCCGCGACAAATAACTGTGGTTGTGTGAAAAGTTTATGGCAAAGTGACTTCTAGTAATACAGTTATTGAATTGAAATTGTTTTTATTAAACATTCAGAATCGGTAAGTGAACAACTTTCTCCTAGAAACACGGGTCGAAATTTGACGAAAAATGTTTGACTCTTCATACAAATCAATCAGACTGATTAGGTAGGTACGCGATCGTTTTAGTATGGGAAGTTCAAAATTTTTTGTCGTATTTCGATTTTCGACTCATGTTTCTAGGAGAAAGTTTATCGCTTACCGATTCTGAGTCGATTTTAAAAATTTGTATACCTACCTACATATCACCCACATAGTGTTTAAAAATTGATCCTGTATAAGGTGGCTTACTCCCGGAGATGATTACTTCCTTCGGCTTGCTACGATTTTTGCATATCTTTTTTTTTCTTTTTATTATAGTGAGGGCAAATACTGTCTACGTATACCAAACGGCATGTTGGACTCAGTCAGACACAGCGCCTGTCCCTCGCCACGCCCATCCCTCCCGCCAAGCCTAATAGGCTTCGCGTCAGGGCTGGGCGGTTCTAACTCCTGCCCCAGCCCCTAACAAGCTCGAAAGTTTGAGAGGGGGCCGAACAGAGGGTGGCAGCCTCGATTTTTGCATATCTTGCTTGCTTCAACGTTGTAACATTTCGCATGATACGCTTGCCCATTTTTTCTTTAGTTTGACCGCAAGCGCTGTACCGCTCCCCACCTAGCTACACACGCCTTCCTAATGAGGAATGCCAGACCACCGCTCAAAGTATAATTTGAAATTAGATACAGGATAGTTCCTGGCCTATTTTATTAGATGGCTTCTGCAAGCTGGAAATTTTAACTAATATTGTTTCAATGGTAGGTAACGTTTATGACTCCTTCAATTTGGTATCATGGGACCAGTATTGAGATGAATGACCAAACATTCTTAAAAGGATATTTTACAATCTCATCAGCCATTTAATGTCCCCACTGCTGGGGCACTGGCCTTCCTTATGGATGAATAAGGAGAATGAGCCATGACCTACCACGCGGGCTCAGTGCGGATTGGCGACTGCAAGTGCAGCCGGGACCAACGGCTCAACGTGCCTTCCGAAGCACGGAATATATTTTACAAAGACTTACTTAAATGATCCATAACCCACTGTAATTCGGTACAATATCATAGCAAGCAAAATAATATCTTCGCAACCGTTTTTAATTATTTTGGAACGGTTGATAGTGATATTTTTACTAATAAAATCCTTTAGAAAACAAAGAAATATCATTAGGTACTCTTGAAGTCGCCAGCACAGCTATTACATTTTAATCTACGTTTAGTAATTTATATTATAATCATAAAATATTAGATTTTTTATTTGTTTGTTTGTAACGGATAAACACAAAAACTACTGACCCGATTTAAAAAAATATTTCACATTTAAAAAACTGCATTCTTCCTGAGTGACATAAGCTATATTTTATCCCAATATTCCCACTGGAACAGGTACTACGCGGGCTAAGCCGCAGGAAGCCACTAGTCTATACTAATACCTATTATAATGAGGAAAAATTTGATTGTTTGTTTGTTTGCATCGAAAAGGCTCCGAAACTACTGGACCGATTTAGAAAATTCTTTGACCATTAGAAAGCTACGTTCTTCCCGAGTGACATAAGCTATATTTTATCCCGATATTTTCACGGGAACGGGTACTACCTACGCGGGTTAGACCGCAGGAAGCTACTGGTACGTAATAAAAGCGGGTTCCTATTGGATTTGAAAAGCTTGATTTTCGTCGACTGTACATTCTATAACAGAAGTGCTTTTCAAAAGTACAATAGCGAAGGCAAGTGGTTTTATTTAATCTCGCGGGTGACAGTGTTAACATAGGAGATAGGAAAGACGTTGATTTATTTGCAAATCATTGTACCTCGGCGTAGCAGAACAGAAGCAACGTTTTGTGCTGGAAACCGCAGTTTAAATAAACTTTCTGGGGTATCTTTGAAATGTCGGAAGAGCAGCTGAAAATCTTATGTTAGGAAAATTGTTTAGGTACTTGAAAGTGCCAGTCGGATTAAATATGAAGGAAAATTTCGTAAAGCAATAACTACTCTGAGCCTTTTTTTACATTATTATAATTTATGTTTTTTGTAGTTTTATGCTATAGGAATTTATAAAAAACTAGCTTTCCGCCCGCGGCTTCGCCCGCGTGGACTACACGACGTTATCCCGCGGGAATGTGATATTTTTCCGGGACAAAAAGTAGCCTATGTTCCTCTCCAGGCTACCAAGTATCTGTGTACCAAATTTCAGCCAAATCCGTTCAGCCGTTTTGGCGTGATTGAGTAACAAACATCCAAACATCCAAACATCCAAACATCCAAACATCTAAACTTTCACATTTATAATATTAGTAGGATACTGATTATTTCTCACGTAAGAATTCGTCATTGTAAGAAAGTCTTTTGAGTGTTGACTAGTGTGTGTTCCCATGTATAAAATAAAACTTATTTATTTATCTTATAAAGGAAATACTAATAAGAAGAACAATAATGAGGAAAGTGTGTGAACGTTACCATTGAAACCACCCATAGCTTTTGTTTGCTTTTCACAACTTATTTTTATACTTACTACGTCATAAGCCATGAAACATCAAGTTATCAACTTCTCTTTATCCACGTGGACGGAGTAGTGGGCGGTCACTAGTCACATAATCAAGTACAGTGTAAGCTATAACAAAGCTATAAATGTCAATCGCAGCGGGTAAGACCGCACACTGTGCAACAATGTCACTAACGACATTTTCCCGACACATGTGCTTGTTATAATATTGACATAATGTTTCCATTAGGATGGACCACGTGTTTCTGAATACTTATAAAACAAAATATGGTGGCTGAATTTTAAACAGTTAATTATCACAAAACCAAATCACGACATACAATAACCGCAATGATGCTAATACCTTTCAAAAAGCTATTATGCCAAATAAGCTTATAATGCCACGTGACAGTCACGTGTCACGGCGTTTACATATTAAAATGGCGGACCAACATGGCGCCCGGAAGTGGTGCCGCGACACCTGCGCCCGGCCACTTCCGCCGCGAAGGCCGTTGTGTCTTTTTTAATTAAACAAAAGGCTTTTTGGAGTGTGTTTCTGGCTTTTTCGACTGTTAAGTTTATCTTCTTGCGTTTTTTTTTGAGATTAGAGCAAATATTTATATATTATACTTTTATTATTTAAGGTTGCGGAACGTTTTAGTTTACTGGCTTTAGTTTTAAAGTTAAGTACTCCAGTAGATTTCATTGGTCTTCTTTTGTTACCACTTCTACTTTCTTTTCCAAATTCACATACAGCTGAAAGATATTCCAATGTGGAATAAGCTATGCCCTTGTACAATTTTTTCTGTCTATATTTTTGTTCCTTCATAACTTTTCATCATCATCATCATCGTGTCAGCTGAACGACGCCCACTGCTTGGCATTGGCCTCCCCCAAGGATCTCCACAACGATCGGTCCTGCGCTGCCTGCATCCAGTGGCTTCCCGCGACCTTGCCCAGATCGTCGGTCCACCTTGTAGGGGGCCTGCCCACGGAACGTCGTCCGGTTCGCGGTCGCCATTCGAGAACCTTTCCGCCCAACGGCCATTGGTTCTCCGCGCTATGTGTCCCGCCCACTGCCACTTCAATGATGCAATCCTTCGAGCGATGTCGGTTGTTTTAGTTCTCCTGCGGATCTCATTATTTCTGATTCGATCGAGCAGGGAAATACCAAGCATAGCTCTCTCCATTGTTCCCTGGGTGACTTTAAGCCTTCTTATGAGACCCATAGTAAAAGACCACGTCTCACTTCCATAGGTCATTACTAGTCAAAGACTTTCGTCTTGAGACATTGAGGTAGGTATTTCGGGCGCGAATATATGCCGGAGTTTCCTAAACGCTGCCCATCCGAGCTGGATTCGACGAGAGATCTCTTTCTCAAAGACGCCTCCCCGGAGGAAGAGAGAGGAAAGAGGTCGTTATAACTTTTGTGTGTAATAAATTATGAAATAAATAAATACAAGCTATTGTCCTACTATTTACGTCTAATTATCCATGGTCCGATTCCTTACTTTTACACGATTTTGAAAATATAATTGTGTGTCTCGTTAAATATGAATAGGTACAAATCGTTGTCGGTGTCTTCCTGGATATTTCCAAAATGTACCAAGTATTCTAAAAAATAATTCTTGTGTAGTATTTTATATATATAGTTTGGATGATTGTTAGTTGTTACTCAATCACAGCGGAGCGGTTAAACAGATCGGATGAAATTTGACACAGAGATAGAATTTCGTCTATTATGCGCTAATCTTTACTCCGTTGACATACCTCTTCCCACGGGAAAACAAAACACATAAAGCTAGTAAACAGAATAAACATACAGTTTATGAACAACAACCGAAAAGTAACATTTTGAAAAACGCTGCAGTAACGACAGCATGTCCAGCAACGACATAATTTTTTTTTGTAAGTGCGTTGCTTCTGTTAAAGCTGATGAGTTTTTTTTCGCCTGTTTTTCTTGTCAGTTAAAAGATGTCCATAACAGGGGGTAGGTAAAAAAATTTTGGACGATTCATAAGCATTAATTTTATTTAATCTATATGAATAAAAAATTTATGACTATGACTATGACTAGTAAAAAAAGCTAGGAACGCGCCTTTTTTGCAGCTACCCAGCCCGGAAATAATAAACATCAACTATTTTGCGCCAAACTACACTCAATTAGTTTGATTAGATTATGCCGTGTTAGCCGCTCCTACGGAACTACCTATCTGTAATTTAACAAAACTATTGTAAATACTTTATTTATACTACCGTAGTTATTTTTGGACATAAACTGGGAAGGGAACAACTTAAAGAAATTAAAAATAATTAATGTAGCTAAGCGTAATCCTTACATTCGTAATGCTGGATGTATCGTATAGGTAGCTACTTATTAGTATAATAATACTTATGTCTTAAATGAAACTAGTGTAATGATTTCATTCTTGTTCTTGGGTTCGTCAGTTTTTTTTTTTATTAATTTAAACATAGTGATACTCGAATTAAATATGCGCATGAAATATTCCAATTGGTATAGGTAGTATAGTATAAAGTAAATACATTTTTCACTTCTCATGCTCGTAAAGTTCGTGTTTATGTTGGGTATAGGCTGCATAAAATAGCTTTTTATGCTCTAGTGCATAAAGTAAAATCTTCGTCTAAGCCTCAGACTCCAAGACAAAGGTCGTCAGGTAAACAGTCACACACGCAATTAAACTTCGTTAAATAAATTTTATTAATACCTAACGTATTTCATTCTGTTTCTTAAATTTTGTACATAGGTAATCCATGTTAAATTACTAAATTAATAAAACTAGGCAAAATTAATGAGTTTTCTAAGAAATAAGTATTTCAAGAGTATTATGGACTACGATCTATGCTAAAGTCACTGTGCTGCCAATGCCACGTATAAAAAAAAGAAAAAGAAAGTCTTCCCGCCAATATGGCGAATTCTTTATTTTTTCTTTTTTGCAATATTGTTATTTATTTTTCTCACACTCGAAGTGAAAAGCAGAGTGTATAACTCGAACATAAAACCCATTTTACCCTCGAATTGACTATCCACCCTCGCCTACGGCTCGGATGGATATACAGGATAATTTTTTTATCAGTGCACAAATTTTTAGGATCGACTCAGAATCGATAGGTGAACAACTTTCTCCTAGAAACATAGGTCGAAATATGACAAATTTTTTTTGACCTTCCATACATATCGGACTGATCACGTGATCGAATTAGTATGGGAAGTCCAAAAATTTTTGTCGTATTTCGACCCATGTTTCTAGGAGAAAGTTGTTCACTTATCGATTCTGAGTCGATCCTAAAAATTTGTGCACTGATAAAAAAATTATCCTGTATACGTCTCGGGTAAAATGTTACGTTTTATGCACTTGTTGTACAATCTACTATAGTAGCTACTGCATTTAGTCAAACCAGTTACTTACCGAATTCGTCATCGATTTTTTTAATATTATAATGTAGTAAGTATCTACTTAGGTTTATTATATTTATGAAAGGAAAAGATCTTGAACTATTGTGCTGATTTTCTTAATAAGTCCTTTAATATGAAGATTAACAGGAATAACAGAATAATAACCATTAAAGGCAATACCATATTGACGGACTGGCATCGGCAACTGCGGCGCCTAGAAGGCGGAACCCCCAGCAGTTTACAGGGCTGCCTCTTTACAATAAGGGACTGTGATAATTTACCCGCTTCGCTACTTCTGCGCTCGTTCAAGGAGAGGCAGCCGGGGCGGCTAGTGTAGGCAATGAACCGATTCTTTGTATGGAGACCCATACATTAATTCCTCAGTCGATGAAACTTTGCTGGGTTTTAAAAGAGTATGAGCCATAAACGTTTATATTAATATCCAAAAAAAAAATACCCACACTGAAGTTAGGTATTTAATCCTAAATACAGGGTGGAATCGAAGTCGTTAGCATCCTTTTAAAATAAGAACATACTCATGATATAGAGTCTTTTCCCCAAATATGATGCAAATCCAAGACGTAAAATAATTATTTTTAAAACCCTGAAAAATCGCGTAAAATACTCAGTAATTGATCACTATGGCAAACAAAAAATAAAATAACTAAAAATAACAATTTGATAAAAAAACATTGATTAATTAATATTCAAATAACATACAAGCCTTTAACTACTTTCATTGGCCTCTCGACAAAACGCGAGCTCTACTTTAACGTGAATTTATTCAAGTTCGCGCACGGAATTCACTGAAACAAACAATGTCGCCCATGCTTCATGCCCGCTTTGGCCGCGTCCCTGCGCCCGCGCTGACGCCGGGCACCACCCCTTTTCACGTAAAAACATAGCTTCATATGAGTACATTAATGGGCCGACTGGATGCCAATGACTTCAAAAACACCCTGTATACAAACCGAGTAATTTCTCAGTCCAAATTTATTTTACCAAATGATTTATTTATACCAGTATGTGATAGGTATCTACTTGATAAAAATCCAAAACTTTTTCCGAACATAAGTACGCTTGGCAAAATGGTATAATTCCGTAAAAAAGTTCGACAGAGACATTTTCCGGTCCAAGTCACACCAACCAATTATTTTATTAAAATTTGGTGTTTCTGCTGGGATATTTTTTTGGATATTTCACATTTTGTTTTTATACGTTACATGAATATGTCCGGTGAAGAAAGTTTAGACGGAGCATTTTTCCTAAAAAAGATATCAATGGAATAAGACTTTTATTAAAAAAATACCTAACCTTCTATTTTATTATTAGTTTTTGGAAATTTATACAATGCTTTTAATTTATTTATACTTTATCATGCTGTTAAGTTTTTTCTGACTGAGGAATTTCTGTGGGGGTCCACTAGCTTCATTGCCTACACTGGGCCGCCGGCCGGCGCGTCAGGCGGGCGCGTCGCGCGCCCCAGGCGAATTATTGTACACTCGAGGACAAATTCGGTGAACCACCTCTTACTTCTTTTCACGTGGCTGGTGCCTCGCTATTCACGCGCAGACCCTTTTACAATTGTTTTATGTATTAAACTAGTGTAGTACAATGCATAAGCAATTACGGATAGTGCTGTGAACGTGGCCAAATTCTGGACTGCAACAATATAGTGTTTGCCATCGAAACGCTAAGAAGAATAGATCAAACCACACGAAAGACGTGTGGTTTGATCTACCAATTTTTGTCACAATCTGTACAGTGGTTTGATCAGCACTGATCACACGAAAAGAATTAAGATGTGGTTCACCGAATTTGTCCCCGAGTGTACATCAGTTGGTGCGTCACATTCACATTGACTTTTTTGATTAGACGTCTGTCGCGAGCGCGCAATGATAACACTCTCCTGGAATGGAACTAGTAAGGAAGGATATAAATGGTACGACGAAACTTACACCGACACAAATGTCACCGGACACTAACCAACATAGTAACTACATCTGCAACTAAGTGTCGCGGAAGTGTATATTATGTTCCAGTTAAAACCCGTTCTCAGTTATAACGCGTTGTCCTTAGTTAAAACTAGATTTTTACTAAATGCATCTGTTAAAACTGAATTTTTTTAGTTAAGTATAACTAGAATTTACTGCTTTATCTCTTTTTGAAGGTAAGACTAGTTCTAACTTTGGACCTTAGTTAAAACTAGTAACTATTAGAGAAACGTGTTAGGGATTGAAAAAATTGAATATTGTTTATTAAAATATACTGCTCAAAACAAATAGGACACACCCTTTCTTTGCATTTATTTCAAACTCAAACACTCAATGTATACCAGGCACTAAGTTTGATGTCGTCGTGAAGTTATATTTGGCATTTAGAATCCGGTTACATCCGTGATAAATCACCCTTCTTTGATTCCCCTCCTAATTTTTGCGACAAAAACTGTCTATGTTATACTGCAGCCTCTAAACTATGCTTATGCAAAGATCATCAGAGTTAGTTCATTACTTTAGTCATTAATGAATTCTAAATTGAAACATGAAATTATTTAAATGGTTGGCAACCCTATACCCCCACTCTATCACTCCCTACCCAATCGCTTAAACGATGCCTCAAGATCTCCATGACAGGAAATCTCCAAGACCTTGACTTAATTCGTCCTTGTTTACGACATTCAGTGCTATATTAGTGGTTTATAGAACCGTTATGTAGCTTGACCTCTTTGCTGAGTATATTATTGGTCTCTGTGTAGATAATAAAAATCGCGGCTATTCTCTTTGGGCGAAGTGAGGCATAAACAAGAAATCAACGATGCAGATATTTTTAAAGGACTTACAAGAAACCTACTTTTATAGAAAATATGACAGACAAATCAATTAAAATTAAGATTTAAGGCGATACTCGGAAAAAGTATGCTAAAGCGAGATAGCAATGAGAAAACGACGCGCGCGGGAGCGAGACCGATTTTGCCGATTACGCAAAAAAAACACAAAATCACTTCGTATTCAAAAACTATAGCGATTTTAAAAAAATGCTTTTATACGAACCTAAATATTATTGGTGTCCACTAATTAAACTAATTTTCAATAGTTTAAGTAAATAGTGTAAACATAGGTCGAAAAATGTCAAAAATTTTTGGACTCTTCATACAAATCAGACTGATCACGTGATCGATTTGGTATGGGAAGTCCAAAAAAATTTGTCCTATTTCGACCTTTGTTTCTAGGAGAAAGTTGATCACTTACCGATCCGAAAAATTTGTGCACTGATGAAAAATGTATCCTGTATATTATGACAAGTAAGCATCATCTTCCCCAGAGATTCGAACCCACAACCAAACGTTTCAAAGCCCAAACTTTACGACTACTCAGCCACACGATGCGTACGCGATATAATAATAATTACCAGATCAGTTTATTTCCCTTGGCCAGTAGGTACGAACTAGTTTTTGGCTACACTTCAATGACAAATCTACAACTACATACATACAAGTTCATACAACCTATAAAACAAGATCCCTCTTATAATTTAACTAATGTTTTGATCAACAAATCTCTTATAGTCATCATCATCATCATCATCATCAACCATTTAATGTCCCCACTGCTGGGACACAGGCTTTCCTTATGGATGGGCCATGACCCCCCCACGCGGGCCCAAAGTTGATTGCTTTTTCATCTACAATGGGGTAGCACTTAGAGCCAACGCGCAATTGTGATTTTTAATCGGGCGATAGTTTGATCGATTTTTAAAAAAATGCTTCTATACGATCCTTAGTATTATGTGTGTCCACTAATTAAACCAATTTCCAATAGTGTAAGTAACCCCATTTAAGAATAATCTTCACTTTTCGTATTTTTTAGAGGTCTTTTCGAAAAGAAAAAGTGTCGAGGCAAACTTATAAAATCGTGTTTTTGAAACTATACGATTCTAGATAAAGATATGAAGAAAAATATATCTTATTACCAGATTTGTAACAACTGTAACCGTCCTATAGTTTTAAATCAAAAAGTCCATAATTTTTCCGTGTAGCGCCTTAAGTAGTGATAATGCTGAAGGTGGAAGCGCACTACTCCCGGAATCCTCGATCACTGAGGAACTGGCTATCTTATCTCTAACTGCCGGAACACAATTTAATACTGAAAACATCATTGTTTGGCGTCAGACTTAGATAAGACGGTGGTAGCTAGCCAGGCGAACTAAGAACAATGCCTATTACCAACCAAACCGAATACAATATGCACCCCCACTGGAAATCGAACTCGGGACCTCTTGGTCTGAAATCGGTGGTGTGAACCACTAGACCACAAAGGCGATTGCTGTGGGTATTAAAGACTGCAAACGTAGCCGGGACCAACAGCTTAACGTGCCTTCTAAGGGCCTAAACTGAGTAAAGCGGGCGTCCGCGACGGGCACACGTCGCGGGTCTCCGTTCGTGGACACGCGCGCGGGCTCCGTGGAACCGCATCACATAGCGCTATTGACTTAACTAGCCCGTGCGTGCTAGCGCTGGCCCACTGGCGGGCTCCGTCGCGGGCACCCGCGCGGGCGACCGTCGCGTCGCGGGGAAACGGGCCACAAGGCGCGGGCGCGGGGCCCGCCTCCCCGCGACGGGTGCCCGCGACGGAGCACTTTTGTATAGAACCGCGCGGGCGTCCGCGTGACGCAGTTTAGGCGCTAAAGCACGGCGAAGCTCAAAATAATACATTTTTGGTCACCCATCCCGTGACCAACCATTGCGAAAGATGCTTAACATTGACGATCGCAGGCCGAGCACGCTTACCACTGCGCAACGTGCTCCTTTTAGATTAAATTAAAGTCGAACTTAAACTATTTTTCCGGCTTTTAATGTTCACCGTTTACTTGGCACGCTTTTTAATTTAGAATTACCTATGTTTTCCCCTTTATTTTTTATTTTTCATATTGCAAAGATGTTGAAGCACACATGACATTGAAAAGAATATTTTCAAAATTAGTTTTCACAGTCATGTGTAAATTATTGGTATGTAAGTACCTGTCTACTTTTAAAATATTAATGACTTTAATAAATAATAAATGGGTATTTTTTTTAAATACCTATATAACTAAAGTTTTGATCATAATAAACATCACATCACAGCGTATAATAAAACTAATGCGAAACAAGAAGCGTAAATATAAGGCCGTTTATTACACATAGATGGCGCTGACGCTTTAGATCGTTTTGTATCAAGGTTAGTTTACCTAATTGTTTTTTATAAGGATTTAGGATATGTTTAAATGAAATCTGTATAAGTAAATAATTTCAGTTGGTCAATAGCAATACCTAAAACACCCGATTTAAAATTTAAGATTTTGTTTACAAATAAAGCTTCCTATAGATCACGACAGATGGCGTTATTCATGTATAGAACGCGACATAGATCTTTAAGTTGTTAATTATTATGTGCTTAAATATTAAGGTAAAATTTATACACTACAAATATCATTTTAAATATTATTATTCTCATATTTTGTAAATAAGATTGACCAAAAACTTTCCGTAAAGATTTTGTACCACAATCCTTAATCGCGGTGACAAAAATTTTCACGGTTTTAGGTTAAGTATTACTATTCGCCAAGGTATAATGGGTGGTCATTTTCTACTCAGTAAACCAGTATATCGGGGAGCTGGTCTGAATCCCCGACGCTTCATGTGTCATTTAACACTTCATCTTTCTATGTGTTCGAAAACCAACTCAAAATTTGAAAAAAAAAATCTGGCACTTGACCGTTTAGAGAAGTTCTCAACACCACTGATGTAGAAACTTGGATCACCTTTTTGGTAATATTTTTTAAACAGGTTAAATTAACTAACCATATTTTTTACAGCAATAGGATATTGATTTTAAGATTTTATGTTTTCTTGAGAAGTACCTACCTAACAACTTTCAATATTTTTGTAATACTTACTTATTATCGTAAATGAATATATTATTCCAAACAACAGTTCTTAAAAAAAAATATAAACGTTATGAAAAAAAATTGTATCACAAAATGTGTGATATAAAAGAATAACAGTTATTTCAATAATTAATGAGTTCTTAATTTCAAAGTCAAATTTATTAAATGCATTTTTTTAGATTCTGTCATATTTTTCTAACTATACTAATATGATAAAGAGGAAAGATTTGATTATTTGTTAGTTTGTTTGTTTGCATCGAATAGGCTCCGCAACCACTGGACCGATTTAGAAAATTCTTTGACCATTAGAAAGCTACATTCATCCCGAGTGACATAGGCTATATTTTGTCTTGATATTCCCTCGGGAACGGGTACCACTTCGAAAACCGCGAGGATCCGCTAGTATTAATATAAAGATAAAATAGCGTTTTAACTCCTGTAGAAAATAATTAGCAACAATCTGTAGCTGTGAACGCGTAGCGCGCACGTTCCGCGCATTCATATATAATATATATATTTAATATCTTTTATTTATTTTCAACACACTTGCTCATAAAGTGAGCCTTATAACATCGATCTTAGGGCCATAAACTGAACTATAACACACACGTGCATAATAATATTACAGTACTAGTTGCGTAATAGAATCATCCCTACAAAGTTAAGTAAGTACCTAACTGCAAATTATATGCGAGTAAACAGAGACTTTTCAATTTAACCGGGTAATACAGTATCCCTACAAAGTTAAGTTAGTACCTAACTGCAAGTTATATGCGAGTCAACAGAGCATTTTCAATTTCAGCGGGTAATAGATACAGTTCTTTTTTTGTAACAACAAAGAGGTTTAATTCGGCTGAAAATCCATTTACGTTTTTAGAATAAATAAATGTGTCCCTAATTAAGACAAAAAACATGATTATGTATATTATTATCAAATTATTTGTTATAAAACATTTGCATTTTATCACTATTATTATACTTAATTATTTTGAAGTAGGCTGTATGGCTGTATGTAATCAATCACCTCACATTTGGCGCGTGCAAAAAAAAAACTTGCGCGCTTTTTTCCTTAGTTAATATTAGGTTCATACAATATGTACACACGGCGGCATGTCAAAATCAAAATCAAAATCAAAATCAAAATCAAAAATCATTTATTTATTTTAGGCTGATACAGCACTTGTGAACGTCAATGAAGCTACGCTATCGGTTCGTAAATCCTACGGCGGGAGGCCTTGTAACGAGAAGAACCGGCAAGAAACTCGCCAAGGGCTATTTTTTTCTCCCTGTCATATTTCATACAGAGTCGTCAAATTGAAAACTGACTTTAACATAATATAATATGTAAAGTCACTTTCCATCACAAATTAATCTTAAGTTTAAAAACAAAATAAAAAACCCGGTAATCATAGCAGTAAATAATTTTCAATAACTAAGAAATAGACATCCAAAAGGTAGTTTCTTTAAAATACACACCAACCAAAAACGTAGCAAATAAAATAATAAATATAAATGCCAAACAAGGGTAATAAAACTTTGAATAGTTTAAGAACATAAGAATTATGATTAAGAAGAAGAATAAACAGTGCCATACAAGCCACGATAATATAAAACTAATAACAATAAAACATTAAAAATCTGCATATTTTGAGACAAGAAGCCAGGAGCAGACCCATCCCACTGGTGGCACCCGTTCACGAGCATGACGCATGAACCAGCCATCGCTTCGCTCAACCACATCACCGCAGAAATGTATACAGAGAGCATGACATACTCAAACTTCTCATCTCAAAACGCAGAAACCAATATAAGAATGTACCCAGTATTAATAATTTTGTAAAACACGACTCACAATTAACTACAGAAAAAATCCTTGTCAGCTTATGACCAAGTTGCTTTGTCATTTAAGTAATCACTTACAGTATAGTAGCCCTTCTTGAGGAGGCAATTTTTTATATGATTCTTAAACTCTTCAAAGGGTAACTCCAAGATATCACTTGGAATCTTGTTAAAGATGTGTATACCTTGACCCATGAAAGACCCATGTACCTTCTCTAATCGGTACCGAGGCATTGAAAGTTTATTCCTATTTCATGTATTGTAACCATGCAAATCGCCATGTTTAGTATACAAATTAATATTACGACGCACAAAAATAATAGAATTTAATATAAATTGAGATGCAGCTGTCAGTATACCAATTTCTTTGAACTTCTCCCTTAGAGAAGTTTTAGAGCTTAGTTGATAAATGGCCCTTATTGCTCGTTTTTGCAGAATAAATATAGCATTAATGTCAGCTGCTAATCCCCACAAAAGAATGCCATATGACATGATGCTATGAAAATAACTAAAGTATACAGTCCTAGCAGTTTCTATGTCAGTTAACTGTCTAACTTTTCTAATAGCGTAAGCTGCAGAGCTGAGCTTACCAGCTAATGCAGCAATATGCGAATGCCACTGAAGTTTTCTGTCTATAGTTACACCCAGAAAGACTGTTGATTCAACTAAATCTAATTTTTCATTATTCATTACAATTTCTACAGGTGGAGATTGTACATTTGGTAAAGAGAATAGAATGCATTTCGTTTTCTTTGCATTAAGCTGTAGATTATTAAAACTAAACTAGACTATACATGTTGACCTTGAGACCGCCTTTATGCCCTACTTAATAATAGTATATTATGATACAAGTGAGCTTAGGTTGCTCATTATACACGAGGCTGTGGGTTGCAGCCCGAGCCGCAGGCGAGGGCGTAAATCAGCCGAGTGTCTAGTGAGTAAGTTGCTCACGAGTTTCATACGCACTTTTTCAACACACTTGCGAGGAAAAACAAACATTTATTGCATACCTATTGTATTAACCTAATATTAACTAAGGGAAAAAGCGCGCAAGTTTTTTTTTTTTGCACGCGCCAAATGTGAGATGATTGATTACATACAGCCATACAGCCTACGTCAAAATAATTAAGTATAATAATAGTGATAAAATGCAAATGTGTTATAACAAATTATTGTGAATTATAAATAATTTGATAATAATATACTTAATTATGTTTTTTGTCTTAATTAGGGACACATTTATTTATTCCAAAAACGTAAATGGATTTTCAGCCGAATTAAACCTCTTTGTTGTTACAAAAAAAGAACTGTATCTATTACCCGCTGAAATTGAAAATGCTCTGTTGACTCGCATATAACTTGCAGTTAGGTACTAACTTAACTTTGTAGGGATACTGTATTACCCGGTTAAATTGAAAAGTCCCTGTTTACTCGCATATAATTTGCAGTTAGGTACTTACTTAACTTTGTAGGGATTATTCTATTACGCAACTAGTACTGTAATATTATTATGCACGCGTGGGTTATAGTTCGGTTTATGGCCCTAAGATCGATGTAATAAGGCTCACTTTATGAGCAAGTGTGTTGAAAAAGCTGTTATCGCAGTTCAACTGTTTAACTTGATGTGCTGTCGAGTGTATGCAATAAATGTTTGTTTTTCCTCGCAAGTGTGTTGAAAAAGTGCGTATGAAACTCGCGAGCAACTTACTCACTAGACACTCGGCTGATTCACAGCCTCGTGTATAATGAGCAACCTAAACTCACTTGTATCATAATATACTATTATTCATTTGTATCTCGCTGGCTCACTGACTTTAGTTCTAAATTATCGACCCTGTCAGAATGAACAGCGCTTCTTCGTCACTCCGCCCACCTGTGTGTGACTAAGAAGCATCTCGCTGAGACAGGGTTCTTTGGCCACACACACCTCCTTACACCAACTTTTATATTTTTTTTCTATTCCACACCTGTCTTTGTCTGCGTACCTTGTTGTCCTGTCTTTAAATTATTATTTTTTATGTGTGTGTGTGTGTCAATAAATCTATTTCTTCTTCTTCTTTCTTCATTCACTACGAGACTACGAAGACCCTCCCTTTTATGCCTGCGTGCCACTTTGTGTTCGTCGAAAAACCGTTCAATTTTGGAGGTATTCCTCGAAGCGCTCCCATTTTGGAGAGCTCCCAACGAAGCGCCCCAAAACTATTCCTCGAAGCGCTCCTTTTAATAACTGCTAATAAATGTCGCTCCTGCGACACTAAAAAATATTGAAATTTTATTCCTCGAAGCGAGTTTAACTTTTGAATAGAGATGGGTACTCATCTTTTAAGACGATTTTCTCTTACTTAAATTTCTAACCTATCACGTGTTCTACAGGACTTCCGAGGGTTACATGCTGCCATACTTAACCATCCGGCGGATTTAACCATCCGCCTGCGACATATATACAAATCTAAAGTTAAACGATAATACAATATTTTAATAAATAAATAAAAATAAATTTACAGCCGGGTGTGTAGCTCTGCACCTAGTGGCATAACAATGGGAAGTCCCACCGGTCTGCAAACACATTATATTTTATTGTACACACTGGGCGGCCTCATCGCTAAAAGCGATTTCTTCCAGACTTATTTACTAATAATTAGAGAATTATTTACTTATTAAACTCAACATGACTTAGACAACAAGAGAGCAAAAATCATGTTTTCAGTAAGCCTTACACATTTGTGAAATAGTTGTTTGTCATTTAAAATCTCCCTTACATTTGCAAGGTTTCTATTAAAATATTTTCTTTACTTTTAAAATTCATGAGTAATTATGAACGCCCAAAGTTCCGGTAAAATGTGCAAAAAGCAGATTATTGTCGGCTTATATACTGAATCTGTTTCTCCGAATTTTGATTTTCGGTTTAGATGGAAACCCAGACATAGTGTACAAGATACCTATTAGTTCAAAAGTTTTGAAGAAAGATCTGTTACAACGCCATAATCACGTACGAGCGTTTGTAGGACGGGTTGAATGCTCTTAAATACAACCTTTTTACTCATAACTAAAGCTTCTGAGATAAAACAAACAAACGACACTTTCTAAAGACTGCTCTAAAGCAATGTTCCGGCATTTTATGCATTTTCCCGACGTAATTCTATACGGTTTCGCATCCCTCTTTCCCTGTCAAAGCCTTGTCACTATAAATTTAAGAAATTTTTGCATCTTCAACTCAAAGGTCACTTTTAAATAGGTATAAGAGTAAGTAATAAAATAAAATGTAGTAGGATTTCCCGAGGACATAATATTTTTTGTTCCGCAGGTTTAGGAGAATAAAAATAAAATGCACTTTTAGGGTTCCCTAGCCGAATAGCAAAAAAAACGGAATTTTTCGTTCGTCATGTCTGTCTGTTCGTCATGTCTGTCTGTTCGTCGTCCGTCCGGTTCGTCCGTCAGTCACAGCCACTTTATTTCAAAACCATTAAGACTACAGTGTTGAGATACGTAGATGTATTCTATGAACCGCTTTAGGATTTGTTTTACTCACAACGGTGTAGCATTTAGCCTTCGTCACACATTTCACACGTCAAAAATGGAGGGGGGGCTCCCCATACATATAACACTATAGTTTCGTAAGACCGAGCGTAAGTTTATTTAAATGCAGTGCACTACTCACTTATGTCATGCCGCTTTACTTACTACGACAACTATCTACGGTGCTACGACTACGAGTTTCTACGAATATTGAAATTCGTAGAACTTTCTACCGGCTAAGGATTTTTACTTTTCTTAAAAGCTTAGCTGACGACTGATCTGTTGATTTGATGGTGACTTTTAAAGTTTTGAGGAGTGTTTAATTACGTGACAAAGATTTGTAGTAACAAACTACTGGCCCTTTAAAACCTAATTTAAAATCATCGTTTACCATCGAGTACTTTTGGGGTTCATACTATGACGTTCATGCTCATGACGTTTTTCATTTCCTGTACCATAACAGTTAAATAATCTAGGTAAGGTCTGCTTGTCACAAAGGTTTATCTTGTGTTTTACATTAAACATAGCTAATAATAATAACACTGGTGAACTTATCTGTTTCTTTCTTTCGGAAAGATTTTATTGAAAATGAAATTCTTATTAGAAAAAATCGAACCATCTCACAAGTCACAACTAGCTCTTCACACTGTCCGAGCGAATGCTCTAACCACTGAGCTACAGAGTCATTTGCATTGTGAATGCAATAAAGTTACAATGATAGTTAAGATTTTATTTTTTGTGTGTTTTTAATGGACAAACTCAAACCAATTTTGAAAATTCTTTCACCAGTAGAAAGTTACTTTATACCTGAGTGTCATGGCCTATTTTTTATGCCGATTTTCCCATGGGAACGGGAACCACACAAGTATAACCGTGGGGAGAAGCTATCTACCATAATCATCAAACTAAAAGGAATTACGTACACCCGTATAATATAAAGAGACATTGTTCCCTAAGCTGCCTCAATTAATCAGGTCTATCTTGTTCCAGGTTGCGCCCTGAGCCGAGTGACAAAGACAGAAGACCGCACACCCTCTAATCGCCTTATATGGAGGGAGACGGGCATATACCGCGAGCTACGTCGCGCATTAAAACAAACAAATATCGCGGATGTAGGTAATAAAACGAATACGTCTACACAATATTTCACGTTCGTTTTTTCTCCGTGAGATAAGTATTTGACTGTTGGGTGCTGTAGTTATGGACTTGCCTTAATTTATACAATGTGCGCGGTGTGATTGGTCGGTTTAAGTGGAGGGTGTGATGTGGCGACGGCAGAGGTGGAACGATCGACCACAGAAGCCTTTCCCACTGGTCTGACGAAACCGTTAAGGTAAGAATATTCTAACATTTAATATGACTCATTTTCAGAATGTGACCAGGAACCAAGCATTGCAACAACTTTTAATATGGGCTCAGTCACCTAACTACTTTGCAGTATTCTTATATGACTATTTTCAGAATATGTCCAAGAACCAAGCATTGCAACAACGCTTAATATGGCCTCAGCCACAAAACTCATTTGCAGTATTCTTTAACGATTATTTTCAGAACATGTCCAAGAACCAAGCATTGCAAACAACTTTTGATATGGTCTCAGTCACTAAACTACTTTGCAGTATTCTTATATGACTATTTTCAGAATATGTCTTTTGATATGGTCTCAGTCACTAAACTACTTTGCAGTATTCTTATATGACTATTTTCAGAATATGTCCAAGAATATGGCCTCAGCCACAAAACTCATTTGCAGTATTCTTTAACGATTATTTTCAGAACATGTCCAAGAACCAAGCATTGCAAACAACTTTTGATATGGGCTCAGTCACTAAACTACTTTGCAGTATTCTTATATGACTATTTTCAGAACATGTCCAAGAACCAAGCATTGCAAACAACTTTTGATATGGGCTCAGTCACTAAACTCATTTGCAGTATTGTTATATGTATGAATATGTTCGGAATATGTCCAAGAACCAAGGATTGCAAACAACTTTTAGTAGGGGCTCTGTCACTAAACTCATTTGCAGTATTCTTATATGACTATTTTCAGAATATGTCCAAGAACCAAGCATTGCAAACAACATTTGATATGGGCTCAGTCACTAAACTCATTTGCAGTATTCTTATATGTATGAATATGTTCGGAATATGTCCAAGAACCAAGCATTGCAAACAACTTTTAGTAGGGGCTCTGTCACAAAACTCATTTGCAGTATTCTTATATGACTATTTTCGCAATATGTCCAAGAACCAAGCATTGCAAACAACTTTTGATATGGGGTCAGTCACTAAACTAATTTTCAGAATAAACGGGCACTTTATTTTTCTACAAACATGCTCACTGCACACAGTCTCTAATAGTGGAGTCAATCACTATTATCTTAATTCAAAATGACTCATATTTCGAATAAGAACGTCAAATAAGAAAAAAATAACAACGGGTTGCACAGTCCGGGAGTGCCGGCAGAAGTGAAAAGGGCTCCCTAGACTTTTTCACAGAAAAAAAAAGAATTTGACAAAATAAAGAAAAATAATACGGACTGGATTTAGAAAACCATAAGTCAAAAAACAAGATGTGTAAACATATCCAAAATAAGCCACATTTTTCACAATTTTTTTAGCGTTGGCTTCGCGTAGAAAACGACACTACCTACTTATCTCATGAGAGGAAGAAAGAAACGTGAATTATTAGTCACCTTGTAAGCTGAGGTCTTGTCTCGACACTAATCTTGAAACTACTCGAACGTCAAAGCAGACAGAGGTTCAATACGCTATTCACATATTCCGTTCTTCAAAATGCTACCAAAGCAGTACTGCCTATTGAATGTTAGTTCTATGAACGACCGTAGCGGCGCTGCCTGTATCATCCTATTTCCACAAAATAAAGCGACCGCCCGCGTAGTTACTTTGTGTTCCTACTATCCTAATAATATCAATATTATAAATGTGAAAGTTTAGATGTTTAGATGTTTGGATGTTTGTTACTCAATCATGCTAAAACCGACGAACGATTTGGCGCAGGGGTAGTATACCTGCCTTCTGCGCCAGAGGTCTCGGGTTCGATTCCCGAACAAGACAAATATTTGTGTGCATGAACATGTCTATTTGTCTTGGTCCGGGTGTTTTCTATGTATATTAAGTATGTATTTACAAAAAAAAAGTATTTAAGTATATATTTATCCGTTATCAAGTTTTCCAAGACACAGTTTCTCAATGAAATTAACATGGGCTTAGATAATTGGTGTGATTGTAAAAGTTATTAATTAATTATCTAAACTTTCACATTTATAATATTAGGAGGATTTTATTTATTTATTTATTAAAACGGCTGAACGGATTTGGCTGAAGTTAGGGACGCAGATACTTTGTAGCCTGGAGAGGAACATAGGCTACTTTTTATCCCTGAAAAATATCACATTCCCGCGGGATAACGTCGTGTAGTCCACGCGGGCGAAGCCGCAGGCGGAAAGCTAGTTAATATTATAAATGTGATAGTTTAGATGTTTGCTACTCAATTATGCCAAAACGGCTGAACGGATTTAGCTGAAATTTGGGATATAGATACTTTGTAGCCTGGAGAGAAACATAGGCTGCTTTTTATCCCGAAAAATATCCCATTCCCGCGGGATAACGTGAAATCCACGCGGGCGAAGCCGCGGACAGAAAGCTAGTACTAAATAATTACGATCACGAAAACTAATAGAGATTTTAGTGCTGGGAGTAATAAGGCTCTTTTACTTTGTATGAGACCCCAGTTCATATAAACGAACATGAAAAAGACCTAGTTTCGCACTTATTGACCGTTTGGACTATGCCTTTAAGGAAAAATATGGACTTTTTGATAAAAGTATAGGACGGTTAGAGTTCTTACAAATCTGGTAATAATATATATATTTCTTCATACCTTTATCTAGAATCGTATAGTTTCGGAAACACGATTTTATGATTTGCCTCGACACTTTTTATTTTCGAAAAGACCTCTAAAAAATACGAAAATTCAAGATTATTCTTAAATGGGGTTACAAATACTATTGGAAATTGGTTTAATTGGTGGACACCAATAATATTTAGGATCGTGTAGAAGCATTTAAAAAAAATCGCCATAGTTTTTTAATACGAAGTGATTTTGTGTTTTTTTTGCCTAATCTGCAAAATCGGTCTCGCTCCTGCGCACGTCGTTTTCTCATTGCTATCTCGCTTCAGCACGATTTTTCCGAGTATCGCCTTAAATAGCTTACGTAACATATCGAACTAATTGTCAATTACTTTGCTTGATTGCCCTCTAGAACTTTCTTAACATTAAACTGCCACATTAACACCATTCATTTATGCATCTGAGTCGACAAGGCAATCTGTCCCTGTCACTCCACACATGCTACTCGTGGTAGAAAGAGATGGATTAAAGTCGTTCTTTTTTAAGGGCTCTATCTCATTGGGATCCCATAGCAGCGTCGCAGCAGCATCGCCAATAAAAACATGTCCTGGGGCCCGGCCGTACCGGCTAACGGTCCGAACTTCGGCAAGTCTGCCGGGCTTCAAATTAATACAGTTAAATCGAGCCCCAATAGGGTATTTTACTGTTGTTGAAATGTAGATATTTAATGATGACGTTAAAAAATATTGCAATTAAGAATACCAAATGTGAAAAAATAATTTGAATCTGTTTTATAATAAAAGAATTATAGTCTGTTTGATTTTGACTATAGCTGTCTCTTTCTAAAACGAAATCTTCTATGGCGTGACTATGACGCTACTAACCCACTGACGTCACTAAGATAGCGTCCTGTCCTTGTCTAATTATAAAGTTTGAAGTCCTATATCTTTGAAAATATTTAAGATAATTCAAAATGAAAACTTGTTTTGTGTAGCTAATATTTCGAAAAACATTTTAAAGAAATAAAAAAAAACAGTAAAATACCGTATTCATGATGTCACATGAACATCGATGTCTTCCGAATCATCATCATCATCATGTCAGCCGAACGACGCCCACTGCTGGGCATAGGCCTCCCCCAAGGATCTTCCGAATAACTTCGGCAAATAGTACAAAATTCCGTACCTACTTCGGTTTGTCTGTTTTAAGTTGAATCCCGGTAGATTTGCCGAAGTTCGAAAAGTTAGCCGGTAGGACCCATGTTGCGCTAGTTTTGGTTCAAGAATCAAGAATTTATTTGCTAGAATGCGGCACATAAAAGATCTTTATATGAAAGTCACAGTATCACATTCACAAGGAGCTGGCATGCAAAACATAAAGAAGAACATAAAAATGATAAGAGTATCGCATAATTTGTAAACACACTGACACTTTCTCAATGAAGAAAGGGGAAACCTACCCAAAGTTTAACCATTTTAATATTTCTTTTAATGTGCCTACAGCGGCGTTATTAGTAATTTCATATTTAATTAAAAAGACAACAGTTGTAAAATTGTGCCACCTTGTAAAACTAGTGCATTGCAATAAAGTTTGAACGCGATTTCTTCTACGTCCATTTAGGTTGCGGGAACCTCTGGCTTCCGCTTTTGACGGCTAGTTTGACGTCTGACGGTCGCCATAAAAGCGCTGCTGGCTTTGCCATAGTGGCCCAATGAGATAGAGCCTTAAGGGTCGGGCTGTAGCACAGCCTTCTGTAATAGAGAAGGCTGTGGCTGTAGGCATCAATCGTTACTTGTCAGTTGCATGTTAAGGTCACACCAATCTTTATTTGACCCTCGAGGATGCTTTCTAATTAGACTAGGCGTTTGTCTAGTTATTGGTTGGACAAAAATAGAAACTACTACCGACTTTAGGCCTGTGTCGATCGACGAAGAACCTCGATTTACAGTTTTTGTTATGAAATTATTAATCTTACTATTAAGTACTACCTAGGTATTCTCTAGTTTCTTCGAAGCCTAAACTAAAATAGAAAAAGGAACTCAATTTAGTTATTCTTTTTTGCATTCACAATGCTATTTTTATTAAGTATAAATATTATTCTGTGGTATTAATTAACTTTTTTACCCGTCTCTTAACTAGCTCCGATGGGACTCGAACCCACGACCTTTCCCTGTCCGGGCGAATGCCAAACCACTACGGCTACAGATTCGTGTCGGGACGACTTTGAGAAAGTAGCACAGCGAAAGGTCGTGGGTTCGAGTCCCATCGGAGCTAGTTGTGAAAAGGAACTCAATTCTAATTTTGAATAAATCTATGCCTATGAGCAGAATAATAAATGCTACCTACCATTTTGCTTTTTACCAACAGACATGATCAGGCACAAATAGGGCACTTTTTACCCCGTAATTCCCGTGGGAAGTTGAATATCTTTTAGCTCCAGTCAAAATATAAATCTTGTTTCTTTATTTCGCCAGCCTTCTTAATTCCTATAACATCGATATTGTTGAATGTTTCTCAAAGTTTCCGTACAGAATTAGCTGGCATGCGTACGACGCAAACAGAATGTGATTTTCATCGTAAACGAGTGCTTGCGAACTGCAAAGACTGGTTGGCTCTCGTAAATCAGCGCAGAGTTTAACAATAACTTGTGTACAAGAATATCTTGAGACAAAACATTGGATTATTTGGTAGCGCCGTGTGGCGCTTTCATCTTTCAGGGTAGCATTGTAACCTGCTTTGATTTGTGACTTTACATGTTGGTATATTAGGAAATATATTGCATGGCATATATTTGCGTCCGTAATACCTCAATGTCTCAAGACGAAGTCTTTGACCAGTGTGTGTTGCCAGTAATGACCTATGGAAGTGAGACGTGGTCTTTTACTATGGGTCTCATAAGAAGGCTCAAAGTCACCCAGCGAGCAATGGAGAGAGCGATGCTTGGTATTTGGCGATCGAATCAGAAATGATGAGATCCGCAGGAGAACTAAAACAACCGACATCGCTCGAATGATTGCATCATTGAAGTGGCAGTGGGCGGGATACATAGCGCGGAGAACCAATGGCCGTTGGGGCGGAAAGGTTCTCGAATGGCGACCGTGTACCGGACGACGTTTCGTGGGCAAACCGACGATCTAGTCAAGGTCGCAGGAAGCCGCTGAATGCGGGCAGCGCAGGACCGATAGTTGTGGAGATCCTTGGGGGAGGACTATGCCCAGCAGTGGCTGACAAATGTGAAAGTGTGTTTGTTTGTTTGTTTCTCTTCACTTCAAAACGGAGCAACGGATCAACGTAATTTTTAATAAGAGGATAGTTTTTGAGCTGGAGAGTGACATAGGCTACTTTTTATCCCGAAAAAACATCACATTCCCACGGGATAACGTCGTGTAGTCTACGGCGGAATCATAATATAGTAATATAGTAAATAATTAAATATAACGAGATAACAACAGCACTAAACACCTTAAAATTTCATTCGAAATCAAAACCTAATTTGTAGCCTTAAATTTTTTATACCACTCTCTGGCGGAATTCTAAAAGACCCCAAAAGTTGTTCAATCCTACCGCTAGAGGGTCGAACGAAGAAATTCCAGTTTAATCACTTTTTGGCGAAATTCGTTTGCCAGTATCAACGCGCGTTTTCAATGGAGTTCGAGCAAAAGTCGCCCTTAAGTGGTCGGTCGGGGAACTCCTTGTTCGTACGTGTCGCCACAATCGCGGAACGGCTAACAAACTCCTTCAAAAGGAAGCCATATTGGATTTACGAAGCGCGCCAAATTATTACTAAGGGGGATTATGGCGGAAAAATTAAGCAAGATAATCCATTTAGCGCGGTTGAAAATGCAACGGCTTATACATTTAAATCTTTTTATATGAAGAAAATCTCAAGATCATTTGATGAATACGATAATTTACCAAGGAATCTGCAAATTTGAGGATGTTGTCATGTCATACTTCTTTGTTTTATTATGATTTTAATAGTATCATCATCATTATCAGCCTTTTAATGTCTCCACTGCTGGGGCACACACCTTCCTTATGGATGGATAAAGAGAATTGGCCATTGATCTACCACGCGGGCCCAATGCTGATTAGTGGGTATTTATTACCGACTGAAAATGCAGGTTGGGATTGGAACCAAAGGCTTAACGTGCCTAAAGAAGCAAGGACGAGCTCGAGTTAAAAAAAAATTGATCACTCAACCCTGACCCAACCGAGCTTCCGAAAGTTGCTTAACCTCAACGATCGCAAGCCGAGCGCTCTAACCACTGCGCTTCGGGCTTTTCATCTTGTATAAAATAATATTATAAAGAGGAAAGATTTGATTGATTGTTTGTTTGCATCGAATAGGCTCCGAAACTACTGGACCGATTTGGAAAATTCTTTGACCATTACAAAGCTACATTCTTCCCGAGTGACATAGGCTATATTTTATCCCGATATTCCCACGGGAACGGGTACCACGCGGGTGAAACCGCGAGGATCCGCTTGTCTTGTATAAAACTTAGTTCATTTCCATTAATTTTCAGACATAACCCAAATTTAACCCTATGATAGACGCGCAAGCGTTTTCCGAGCAGCAGTAAGCTTGTTTTCCTCAAAGCCAGTTCTATTTTTTTGTCGCTCGTTCGACACAAAAGCTTCAGCGACAACGCAGAATGCCTTTGGTTTGGAGACAATGTCGGCAGAAATGGGTGACGGCACAGTCTGATTTTGTGCTGCAAGTGTTTTCTATTTTAGTTTATTTGGGGTTACCTTTTAATTATACTGAACTAGCGGCCGCCCGCGGTTTCACCCGCGTGGTTCCCGTTCCCGTGGGAATATCGGGATAAAAAGTACATATAAACCTTCCTCTTGAATCACTCTATCTATTAAAAAAAATCGCATCAAAATTCGTTGCGTAGTTTCAAAGATTTAAGCATACAAAGGGACATATGGACAGAGAAAGCGACTTTGTTTTATACTATGTAGTGATACGCATATTTATAATAGGACACGACTTTCTCTAGTAGAGGAGCTCAGAGAGCAATTCTATTAGTTTGCTAAAAGGCTTACAATCTCTCTTGATGCCTCTTTTCTCATCAAATCCTACACACACGCTTGACGATTTTGTGTATCGTTCCCCTTATTCACACCCCTTATTTCACTGTCGGAAGGTGGGCATTGTCACTGTCACTCACTTCAGAATAGTCAAGTACAGCCATAGTACAGCACAGAATACCTACTAAAGTGTTTGTCAGATAACTCTGCGCGTGACTGGCGCGTTTTTGGCGCTAGTTACAGTGCATTTTTTGTTCTTATGCTAAAGAAAAGATTAGTATTCGATTTTTACCGCGCGCAGACTTATCTGACGAGCACTTTAATCCGGTTCTCTTTTCGAACGGTTGTCGATCAGGGGCTAAACCACAGAATATATAATAGTACTTTTTTTTATTTATTAATGCACGCGTTGACAACATTAACAACCGAAAACTTTATAAGCATTGACAACCGACTTTTGTCTCAAAAATCATTGTCAGATTCGCCAACAAGTCTAATAAATCCCATGCAACTTTATTTTGTACCCGGTTTTATTTTATACTAGCTTTCGTGTACTAAATAATTGTTTCCTTAGGAATAAGATATTTTCCCAGGCAAAAAAGCAGCATTAATGCTTTTTAACACCATAATCTATCTCTCTCCTAATTTCATCCAGATCAGTTCTGCCGTTTCGCCGTGATTGAGTCACAAACATCCATAGCATTTATAAATTTAATAAGAGAGTTCTACTACGTAAAATAAACTTATATAAATTAAGGCAATACTCGGAAAAAATATGCTAAACCGAGATAGCAATGAGAAAAAGACGCGCGCGGGAGCGAGACCGATTTTGCAGATTACGCAAAAAAACACAAAATCACTTCGTATTAAAAAACTATAGCGATTTAAAAAAATGCTTCTATACGATTCTTAATATTGTTGGTGTCCACTAATTAAACCAATTTTCAAAAGTATAAATGTTACCCCATTTAAGAATAATCTTGATATTTCGTATTTTTTCGAGGTATTTTCGAAAATAAAAAGTGTCGAGGCAAAATTCTAGATAAAGGTATGAAGAAATATATATCTTATTACCAGATTTATAACAGCTCTAACCGTCCTATAGCTTTATATCAAAAAGTCCATACTTTTTCCGAGTAGCGCCTTAAAACAGGGAACCAGTTGCATTGACTCAGTTTAGATAAGTAAGTAGGTACTACAAAATTGAACCGACTATTACTATTTCAATAGTAAGTAGGTACCTATACCTACATAGAACGAAAAATAGGGATTGTTTTTACAATCAAAGCCCGATAGCAAAAACAGATTTGACTGAATATTTTCATCCCGTGTGCGCGAACAATAGCTGAAGGACCGCGCGCAAAAACAACAGACAAAAGCGAGCGGCCCAAAAAGCCCCACATTTTGGCGGCTTTAGATTAGCGTTTAATATGGCTTCGCGGGGGGTTAGGGTTTGAAAAAACATCAGTTGTAAGAGATATGTGGTGGAAACTTGGCGGAATAGATTAAGGCCCGTGGTATCGCCAACGACCTTGGGCATAGAAAAGTGGCCTAATTTTCCCGCCCGCTACCCGCAACAAAACAGCTTAAACACACTTTTCGTCAAAACTATGTATTATTTTAAAACGAAAAATGCTCAGTTTTTAGTTAAACAAGTTAGCAATCTTTTCCTGAAAGAAACGTGAAAATATCACTTCTAGTTTAGAAGCAGTAGCGTATTACAAGTTGAAAACAGCTTCATTTCAATGTTTTTTTTTAATAGTATCTTAAAGACTATGTTTTTTTTAAATGCTCAGATTGAAGTTTATATATCAATATTTAATATATATTAATTCTGGATTCATCAGTAAGCTAATTACATTTTAATTGATAGTTTCACGAGTACATGCACCTCTAGAGGCTTTGCTCGCGTTAAATCCAGTTAGATCAAAAGTAAGAATTTTGGTACAGTTAGTATGGGAAAATTTAAAATCATTGCATTGTGAATGCATAAAAATAATTTTAAATCTCAATCGGTACAGTCAGGTCACTGAGACCTTTATTATTTTAGGCGTTTCAATGCAGACTTGGCTAGGTTTACCGCTTCTTCTTCTAAGAACGTTTAATTCATTTTTTAATGATAAAAACAAACGGTTGTGCACATAGGTACATAGTTAACTTTTTTTTCTTCTCATCTAAGTACATAATTATTATCATTTAACATCATTATTTTGAATTCAAATATGAAATTGCATGCTGCTAATGGTAAAATATGTGGACTTATTACTATTATGTTGACATCTTGTTGTAGGTACTTACCATATTTTCTGCAATAAATGATTATGATTAAGTTATATGATTAAGAAAACTATGTTTAATACAGTTTTCTTAAACATTACAAAATTTTGTACGCCATTTTTTTTAAATAACATTTTAATTAATATAAGTTTAAATACTTTAATCACATTAACTTAAACCCTCCAATTCCATTCTAAGTACCCGTATAATATATAGGCGCATAGTGTAATTGGAATTGCCTGACATCGTGAGTTCGCATTCCCTTCAGGAAACTCTGACGTGTCTATAAACTTTAAAACATACCTAAGTTACTTTAATGGACGTAGGGCCAATGTCGGTTTGTGTTGTTTTCCTAAAAAGCCCCAAATTTTTGGCAGCTTTAATAAGTGTTTAACACACCTAAGGCATTGGCGGGTTAGAGTTTAAAAAAACGTGAGTTGTAACTATGGTATTGATATAATAAAGGGTGTCTCAAAAGTACGTATAGGATTTGAATTTCGCGCTATTTCCGAAATATTCAAGATGGCGGGTTGAAATTCGACATACGTCATCTTGACACATGTAAAATTTATCGTGGAGCGTTTCACAATAAAACAGCGCATAGAAGTTACATAAATATTGAACGAAAATTCACGATCAATTACAAACACTCGTCGAAAGGTCGAAAAATCTCGTAATTTCAAGAAGAGGTGATGTCAAATGGCCACCGAGATCTAGCCATCTGATGGAACCGGATTTCTTTCTTTGAGGCTACGTCAAAGATAAAGTCTACACGTGGTCTTTTGGGACACCCGTTATATAGTGAAAAATTGGCAGAATATTGCGAGGAGCCCGTGGCAAAGTGGTTAGCCCGCTCGACCTGCGATCGTTGAGGTTACGCAACTTTCGCAATGGTCGGTCACGGGATGGCTGACCAAAAACTTTTCATCTCGAGCTCCTCCGTCCGTGCTTCGGAAGGCACGTTAAGCCGTTGGTCCCGCCCCATTTGCAGTAGTTAATACCCGCCAAAATCGCAATGGGCCCGCGTGGTGGGTCATGGCCCATTCTCTTTTTCCATCTATAAGGAAGGCCAGTGCTCCAGGGCATGAATGTTGTGTTACAGAACACTTTTCAGCAATATCCGATGTTTACAGCAACTTGTACCCGTCATAAATCATTAATTAAAATACAACACCCCAATTATCGTCGATTCGCCTTCCAAAAACAGTTTTTTCCGAGAAAATCGTCGGTGAAACCATTACGAAAACGTATAATGCCTTAATGTGGTTCCCGCATAAAGAACTATTGGGCTTCTTATGAATGTGCACTCGAGCACTTTAGATATAGCGGCGACATTCAATTGTACATTACGTCGGTTACGATCTTTTGTCGCGTTCCATTTTCGTTTTTAAAGTTTTGGTTAAGCGCTTGAATCGCTTGAGAGGCGTGTGGGGAGTTTGAACGTTCAGGATGGTAAGCGCTGCAGCGCTTGAAGGCGGGAGGGGCGGATCGATCGGTGGTTGCGCGCGCATTCGTGACGTCATCGTTGCCGGGCGGGCGGGCCGCTCGAATGCTTTTCAAATGTGCTAAAGATCACTGGTATAAAGAAATCAAGAAAAGAAAATGCGAGGTCAACACACAAATTAATAAATAATAAATAAATATCTATGATTGTACTATCTCATACGAAGGCTCAAAGTCACCCAGCGAGCAATGGAGCGAGCGATGCTTGGTATTTCCCTGGTCGATCGAATCAGAAATGGTGAGATCCGCAGGAGAATTACTAAAACAACCGACATCGCTCGAAGGGTTGCATCATTGAAGTGGCAGTGGGCGGGACACATAGCGCGGAGAACCGATGGCCATTGGGGGGGAAAGGTTCCCGAATGGCGACCGCATATCGACGACGTTCCGTGGACAGGCCCCCTACAATCAGGTCAAGGTCGTGGGAAGCCGCTGGATGCGGGCTGCGCAGGAACGCTCGTTGTGGAGATCCTTGGGGAAGGCCCAGCAGTGCCCAAAATAACCTCTTTTCTTGAAGAAGAAGAAAAGTGTTTAAGTAGGTACTTATACTTATAGGGAAAAAGAATAGGTCCTAAAGAAATAGGAACTTCGCATCATCATCATATTAGGCGAACGAAGCCCACTGCTGGGCATAGGCCTCCCCAGAATCTAGGAACTTCGCATATTTTGATTTAAAGTTGGTTCAGACTTTTTACCGCAAAGTTTGTAAAACTAGGTATCTTGTATGGCGGTGGCTTAAATAAAACTCAAATAAAAAAAAACCGAGGCCAGTCTTCATAAAAACAGGTGAGTATCACCACAGGAGTAAATAAAAACGATAATAATTACTCGTGTGCTATCACTAACCAAAGGAGTCAACAACATGTTTCTGCCGTCTTTTCTTACACAGGCAACTAAAATTTCGCCATTTCTGTCAACCGACTGCATGTACAAAGGCGAATTTCCATGGAAAACTATAATTAAATTAATATTAGTATTTAAGATATATAGATATACGTATGCTTGTACGGAGCAACATCGCTCCACTTAACTGCTCCAGATTGATATACATTACAGTTGCATACATACATACATATACTTACGCCTGTTTCCTATAGGGGTAGGCAGAGACTAATTTATCGCCACCTGCTACGATCCTTTTAACCGCATCTGTGGTCTAGTGGTTCACATCACCGATTTCAAACCAAGAGGTCCCGGGATCGATTCCCAGTGGGAGTACATGTACATATTGTATTCGGTTTGGTTGGTGGTAGGATAGGACTTGTTCTTAGTCCACCTGGCTAGCTACCACCCTTATTAAGTCTGATGCCATAACAATGATGTTTTCAGCATAATTGTGTTCCGGCAGTTAGAGAGATAAGATAACCAGTTCCTCAGTGATTGAGGATTCCCGGAGTAGTGCGCTTACCTTCAGCCTTATCACATCACATAACATGCCACATAACATCAGTTGTAATAAAGGGTAAGTGCTACCCCGTTGTTAGAAAAAATAAACACTTATTTCGCTTCATTCACATTCATCATCTTTTCATACATAACCGGCGATTTTTACCATGCAAATTATAACCATAGTAGCTTTCCGCCCGCGGCTTCGCCCGCGTGGACATTACGACATTATCCCGCGGGACTGTGATATTTATCCGGGATAAAAAGTAGCCTATGTTCCTCTCCAGGTTACAAAGTATCTGTGTCCCAAATTTCAGCCAAATCCGTTCAGCCGTTTTGACGTGATTGAACAAACATCCAAACATCTAAACTTTCACATTTATAATATTACTAGCTGACCCGGCAATCGTTGTTTTGCCATATAAATTTTATTGGACACGAACTTCGTATCACCTGCCTGACACAATGTCACTTATTAAAAAAAAAGATATCCTAAGCGGCAAAAATGTCAGTGATTACATACTCTTTGACATACCTTCTCTTTGGAAGCGGCTAAGAAATGACAGTTGTGTGAAGTATGACAGTTTAACGGTTTTCTATACAAAATTACCCTTTTTATTTTATAATTTTCCTGGATAAAAAGTAGCCTATGTTACTCTCCAGCTCTCAAATTATCTCCATACCGAAAATCTCGTCGATCCGTTGCTCCGTTTTGACGTGAAAGACGGACAAACAAACAAACAAACAAACAAACAAATAAACAAACAAACAAACACACTTTCACATTTATAATATTAGTATGGATAATATATATATAAAACAGTAATTAGGAAAAATTACCCGTGTACGCGCGCTTTAAGGCTAATGCTGATGATGACTTAACCGCCGCAGAATATAGATCAAACACAACACGATTACACTATCATACAAATCATACAATTACGGTATAGCAATGCGACAAAATAATCTTATCTTTTTGTAAGTATATCAATTCCTTAAAACGTGCGTCAAACCAACTTACCTGCGTCAGTATTGCTTTAGTCTTATCTAAGTGCTTTAACGTAATCCTGAAGAGCTAAAATAAAAAAAAACTAAAATTCTGAATCGCAGATTGCGTGCGATTCACAACCTAACTTTCGTAAAGGACTGTCTAAAATAGTAGATTTTATTACAAGGGAGCAAAATAACATATTTACGGCGAGGGCGCTGTTTTGAATCCAGAGCGCAGTGAAGGAAAGAATCCTGAACGCAGCGAGGGATTCAATATACGTCGCCCGAGATGAAAATAATTTTAATTAATTTTAAAATAATAAAAAAAAAGGAAAGTAAATACACTCTGCTTTTCATCCCCCTCTATAAGAAAAGCAATAAAGACAACTAAAACTATCTAGAAAAATAAAAGAAAGGTGGTGGGGGGCTTCGTTTTCTCTGTTTTTTCTATAATAGGTATATAAAAAAATTGAAGTTTTGAAATAATTTTTTTTTATTAGTCTATTGGATGCCTCCTAACTATCATCTCCGGAGTGCCATAGGGGGTTGAAAATTTTGTTAGATTTTAGCTACGCTACGAGACGCACCGTTTTTGAAATATTCTCGTATTTATAAAAATCATTTTTTTTAAATTTTGCAAGTTCCGTCCCTGTACAAAATTAGTTAAAAACTTTTTCATTGCCGATGAGGTAACTCTATGGTTGACTGTAACCAAATTCAGTTCTATTCTTAAAATTCATTACCACCCTAGGGTGAAACGGATAGTTTTGGACCCGCTGCTCAGTTTAAATATACATCACTTTCCGAATCTGAGAGATGAAAAAACTATTAAATGCCTAGTTCAGTATCCCTAGCATGAAAAAGTATCTTTTCATCTCTTCGACAGAGAAAAGGTTACGAATGTTACGATCTTACATTATAAATGACAGGAAGCGTTCCAAGTTTGAAATACCTTAGTATTATTGACACAGTCAAAATAATCTACTTATAATTTATACTCTCAAGTGGGCGTATAACGCTCGCCATATCTGTCACTCCAACTATGTATCTAGAACTAGGTGTTATTGTTGATCGAAGGCTAGGGCTCAAGAAATGGGGCTACAGATTGACAATCTTTTCTGTTCCGGTGACAGCGGCACTATGTCTTTTTTTCTTCTTTTTTGTAGTAATTTAACCGGACCTGACTTCTCAAACGTTCGGCCGGCAGCGGCGCTATGGCTGGACTTTGCTGGTGGAACTTGACAGCAATATGACATTAAAACATCGGCCATCGGAACAGAAAACGTTGTCGCACTGTACTGATAACTTCTAAGTTGATATGACTATGAACAATATTATTTTATAACCCGGCACGTTTCTACATCAAAAGTAAAGTTAAAATAACATTGCAAATTCAAGTAGCTACCTGCTACTGCTGTTTTGCGTAATCGGTTTAGGGATTTTTTTTTTGAGAATCGTGAAATCGTTGAAAATGAATATCTTTGAATGGATCAAAATACCTAAGGGGAAAAAAACACAATAACAGTTTGTGCAGAAATCTAAGATGTGCTTGATTAAAATACGTTTTGGAGAAAATGTAAGGCAACCTAATTTGCAGTTGACAGAACGATATATCAATATTTGCTGATCATTACACGTTGAATATGAACACCCTAAAGGCGTAGGTAATAAGACAGATTTTTGTATTACAAGTGTCTTAGTTGATGTGTTGCTTACCTACTGTTCAGTAATGGATCGTTAGCAGATAATAAAAGTGTTAATACCGTATACTATTGTTTAGTCTGCGCATTGTCTGAGCATGGCTATTTTAGCCCAAACGGACTAGAAACAGTAAGGTCCGGGCCACATTAGACGGGAGATTTTGACAAGGAAAATCTTTTGGATGTAACCTTTTAAAATACATCGCATGATACATATACCTACTTAACTAAAACTTTTATAAAGAGCGTTCAACTTCAAAGTTTAATTAAGGCGCTACTCGGAAAAAGTATGGACTTTTTGATATAAAACTATAGGACGGTTAGAGTTGTTATAAATCTGGTAAAAAGATATTATGTATTTCTTCATACCTTTATCTAGAATCGTATAGTTTCAAAAACACGTTTTTATGATTTTGCCTCGACACTTTTTATTTTCGAAAATACCTCTAGAAAATACGAAATATCAAGATTATTTTTAAATGGGGTTACTTACACTATTGGAAATTAGTTTAAATAGTGCACACCAATAATATTTAGGATCGTAGAAGCATTTTTTTAAAAACGCTATAGTTTTTTAATACGAAGTGATTTTGTGTTTTTTTTGCGTAATCTGCAAAATCGGTCTCGCTCCCGCGCGCGTCGTTTTCTCATTGCTATCTCGCTTTAGCATAATTTTTCCGAGTATCGCCATTTTAATTAGTAGGTACCTACCGACAAAGATTTTAGTTGATGATAGTGGCCAACAATACGAAAAAAATTTAATAAGGGGCCAACCACACCACGACGAAAATAAGCTGCACCATACATTTCAGTCGAGTCAATGTTGTACTTTTGTATGGAACAGCTGATTTTATTTTCGCGAGTAAAAATTTTTCGTATTGATGGACACTATCATATCATCCCCTAAAATCTTTGTACCTACTAATTAAAATTCAGTGGTGTATGTATACCGAGCTCGCATGTTTTTGAAATTTTTATCATATAAATCCTATAATACACTCCTTATTTCCTGGTAAGTATCACAAACTTAACGAGGTACCTACACATAATAAGGGCAATATTAAATTGCACCACAAAAATTACTGAGTTGCACATCTAAAATTTAAGTATTTTTTGCTGTGCATCCCAGTATTTTTGTAGGTTTAGTTAGATCGTTGAGCAGTAAAATACTATCCATATAATAATGGTAATAAATAACATTATATTGGAAACATTGAAACGCAAACCCGGCAGTAACATTTTCACATTTACCAGAGTCTACCGGGGTAGCGGTAAGGTAAAGAAAACATTCACTGAACTGATAACAGAATCGTCACTTCGTCAGTAAAAGTACCGTTCGACAGCTTATCAATTTCAAATCCTGCCTTACGAAAACCGCTCTCAGGTATTACTAACGCCAAAACTACAAAAACTAAAACCACAGGTAATATTTACTATACTAGTAGTATTGGTCATGGTCGCCGACCATGGACGGCCAACCTGTACTGGGGGCTTTAGAATTTTTTGGGTGGCGGGGGGCTTGACCCCCCGAGCCCCTTGGTGGGGGACGGTGCCCCCCCGTCCCCCTGCTTGTCTTTTTTTCCATTTCTACAAAATTCTGAACTTATAAAGTAATAAAATTAGTTGACCCAACAGCTTCCAAAAACAATTTTTTGTAACGATGGATGTCCCCAAATACCTTCGAAGTTTTATAACTGCAGGTGTCATATTATCTTGACCGAGTAGTACATACAAAAAAGTCGATCGGAGAAGACGTAAAGGTTCATCTTAATCCATTCAGTGCGAGCACTTCGCCGAGAGTGACTACCTACCTAACAGTTAATAATATTGTACAAGTAAGAGTGATAGGTAGGATGTAGGATTGCTAAAAATATAGTAGATTTTGCTACTATATATTTTTCCAACAGTATATACTATTTTTACCCAAGATATAGTAGGGTTGACAACCCTAATCACAATTTAAAAACATAGGTACTAAAAAGTAGTATTACCACTATAATAGGTATATGTAATGTAATAATACCTTTAAGCCCAGAAGGTAAGGTATTATGTATTTTAATCTATAGTTCAACGCACTTTTAGATGGTAAGTTACTAGAAGGCTAGCAGGCAATAAATCCACCAGTAACGTCTACTTTGCATCCAAATTACATGACCCACTCAAATTTCAGTTGACGACTCCAGCCGGCCTAGCATGAGCGGCTTATAACGCGCGATATGATATGGTACGGCATGCCGTCTTACTTACACCTTAGTGGGGTAAGCAAGACAACTTGCCGTACCATATCATATCGCGCGTTATAAGCCGCTCATGCTAGGCCGGCTGGCCTATTTATAAAGGTGCCAAAATAATTAAACGAAACATGCCGAATAGTAAACTTTGTGGTAAAAGCATGTGCACCGTCTACACGGCTTTACATTAAACGTACAAATTATAATGGTAAGTTCTAGGTTCTATAGAACATACTTACTACAATTCTTTCAAAATCGATCGGATAATACTAGGGCTTGTCATTCACTGACGTCGGGCCATGCCAGCGGCTCCTGTCCTGACCTGACGCATGCGCCATGCGCGTCTGGCTAACGTCTATCCCATACAGATATAGATGACGGTTCGCTTGTACGTATTTTCGTTGCCCGTAGAGATCTTTTCAACGTGGCTGCATTACTTTATCGCCAGAATTCACGTTTGAACGGCTACTTATCTCATTTTGTCGCATCACGATAACAGCGATACAATATTTTGTCAATTATGCGATAGCGTTTGTTGCTACTTATATAATTTAAATAAAAATTAAATTGCGGTAGGAGTAGGATATGCCGTGCCGGTGGTATTAAGCCGATGGCATAGCTAGCGTGCAGTTGATCGTGTCGGGCACAGCAGTGCGTGGCGCGCATCGTGTGTGGTCGTGTTCTAGGCCCGTGTGTAGCCAGCAGTAGCGGAATCGCTTCGCGTCGCGTCATTCCATTCGTTCGTTCGTCCGTCAGTCCGTCAGTCAGTCAGAAAAGCGGACTCGAACCGCGCGGTCGCGCGGCGCGTCGGTGCTCGTAGTTTTTTTAGTTTTGACAGTTGGCGGGTTTTTAGTTTTGTTCAATTATAGATTACTTACTTGTGAAAATCATAGATTTTAAGTTAGTGTAATCTGTGTTTTTTCTATTTACCTCTAGTGTACGACTAGTCATTGTGAATTTTCCACGCTGGCTGTGAATAGTGATTGCACGCCCCTGTGTACTGTAGCCGTGGTTCGAGTGCGGAATTTTGTGATTTCTCATTGGGATATTGTTTTGTGGACGTGAATTTTTGCTGCTAGAACGACAAGGTATGGTACACTACACGATTGATTTACTACAAAGCTGTGTGTATTTCTGTGCTGCATCGCTATTGGGGGCAGCTGAGGTAGCTAGACTGCAAACGGGTTCCAAATATAGCTATAGGTTTGGTTGGTTGAGGATTAGGAATGGGTCGGTGCACTTATTATAGTGAATTTGGTCGTTCATAAAGTGATTTTGGTTGGCCGGGCAGTGATATAGCAGACAGCTGCTCTGTGAATGCGTAACGGGTAAAAATAAACACGACATTATCGGCGCGTAGACAAACCGGCTTGCGGACAACGGACAACGTGGTGTACTAATTGTGCATATTATACAACGTTATGTGACCATTATAAGCGATAAATTACACAAACCCATGCGTTTTATCTGTTCTGCAGAAAAGATAATTTACGCGAAAGGTAGTTTTCACTGTAAGTACAATTGGGCAATAATGACCTCTAATGCCGTCCTGTAAAGTCGAAATTAGATTGAAGACTATTTGACAGGTGAAATTTTTAACAGGCTTTTGTCAGTGTTGTCACCTAATAAAAAATATTGTAGGTAGGTATTTGGTATTGGTATTCATTTCATCATCATCATGTTAGCCAAACGACGCCCATTGCTGGGCATAGGCTTCCCCCATTGCGGTATTCAGTATTCATTTCCTTACTTCAATATTAATTTTATTGTAAAAAATCAAATCGTGCTATACTAAAAGTGTCTCATTTGTATGGTACAGTCAGCTTCATAGATACGGTGCCATCCAAAGTGGTCAAATAGTTCAGTACACCATACAATTAGTATGGTGTACCAAACTATTTGACCACTTTGGATGGCATGGTATCAATGATGCCGACTGTACTTAAATATAAATTTTATAATAACTTATGAAATGATTTATCGACTTAATTTAGACAAAAATTGGTGACCTCTCTGTGTCAGACAGACAACAGAAACAAACTGCAGTCCTGATTTTTCTTAATTATTGCTATGTTTTCAAGCCAATGAAAAAGTAATTATCATATTCTGCCATCCAGTTAGGGACAAGTAAAGATAAATAAAGCACAAAATGCCAAACATCTGTGTTCCTTACTGTACTAAAAAGTAAAAAGCAATTAAGTAACTGCTCTTCAGACATTGGAGGGCAGTAACAAGAATGTGACACCCATTTTTAGGCAAAGCTACAAATGTTAACCCTAAGGTCCCAATAGAGATGACCAAATACTCTTGCACATCAATCTGACGTTATTATCACAACATAATTTTTTTTATAGGAAAAATGTGATAGTAAAAAACCACGAGCCCTATAAGTAGCTTTCAGGCGGGATTCGAACCCGCGCCTCCGGGAATCCGGCCCGATGCTCTGACCAACTAAGCTACTGAAAGGCTTACACGACTCGTCGAATTTTGCTATCACTTGTTACGCTGTAGGCCAGCGTTTTTTCATCAATGTAAGGAAACCCTCGCATCCGAAAGAAACATTTTTACAAATGTTTAACAGTCGATTAAGATGAAACAGCCATTAAATAAGATTTTTAAATAATTTTTATGCATTCACAATGCAATTTTTGAAAGTATAGGAAAAATGTGATAGTAAAAAACCACGAGCCCTATAAGTAGCTTTCAGGCGGGATTCGAACCCGCGCCTCCGGGAATCCGGCCCGATGCTCTGACCAACTAAGCTACTGAAAGGCTTACACGACTCGTCGAATTTTGCTATCACTTGTTACGCTGTAGGCCAGCGTTGTTTCATCAATGTAAGGAAACCTATACTTACAAAAATTGCATTGTGAATGCATAAAAATAATTTTAAAATCTTATTTAATGGCTGTTTCATCTTAATCGACTGTTAAACATTTGTAAAAATGTTTCTTTCGGATGCGAGGGTTTCCTTACATTGATGAAACAACGCTGGCCTACAGCGTAACAAGTGATAGCAAAATTCGACGAGTCGTGTAAGCCTTTCAGTAGCTTAGTTGGTCAGAGCATCGGGCCGGATTCCCGGAGGCGCAGGTTCGAATCCCGCCTGAAAGCTACTTATAGGGCTCGTGGTTTTTTACTATCACATTTTTCCTATACTTACAAAAATTGCATTGTGAATGCATAAAAATAATTTAAAAATCGTAATTTTTTTTTCTATTTTAATCTGCAATCAGTGCTTTCCACTATGAGCAAATGTCTTTTATGTTTGGGCAGGTGAAGAGTGTGCCCCTCAGCAGGAGCATCTCCTCCTTTATTTTGAGGTGCATGTTGTTAGTTATTATAAGCTGTGATGTCAGTGCATTTGGGTGCTTTTCTAGTCTGTCCTGATATCTGAGTTGCCCTGGCGATTTCTTCTTTAACTGTAGTCACTTCCAGGTGTTGATGTATTTCAGCATTGGTTACATACCAGGAAGGCCTTGAAAACTACTAGGATTGGAAGCTTAGGGATGTGAACACATTTATGCACAAATTGCAAGCATATGCATTAATTCTGGTCAATATGAAAGCAGCATTAGCTCATTATTGTTAGCCATTGTTATTTTTTTACTGCTGAGGCCTATGCCCCAGCCAAGGCCTATGCCTTTCCTATGGATGGGTAAAGAGAATGAGCCCTGAGCCACCATGCGGACATTGCTTAGAATAAACTAGTATGGGAACTGGTACCCGCAGAACATTTGAAAAACCTGTAATACGGGACACCAGGTCCCACCCCAAGGAGTTGAAATGCATAAATTATACATGAAGTATGAAATGTAACATAAAATATAAATTAGTAATAAAAAAGTATGTGAGGTGTTTGTATGTAAGAGCATGTATATGTAATTTTAAGTGTAAATTTAAAATAAAATGCTAGAAATAAATGATAGAGATTGAATGGTGGATGAAATAATTTCCATGATGTCAATCATCAAGTCCAGTCAGTTCAGTACTTGACTTAAAAACAAGAAAAAATTGATTCCTAATGATATGTTTACAGTTTGTAATTGTTTCATTGATAACGCCATTAAAAACCTATTTGTTAATGATTCCACTCATTTTACTATAAACAGTGTTTAAGTAGGTACCTATATATTTCCAATGATTAACCTATTATTGTAAAATGTACACTAGACTTAGTACCTATAATGGATGGCATTTAGAGTTAATTTATAAGCAATAAGTAATTTGTTTAGCAGATGGACCAAGGCACTTACCGATTGGAGAACTGGAGACCGAGACACGGGTGCAGAAATAGTGGCCGTCCACCAGCAAGATGGGTCGACGATATTGTCAAGATCGCACGCCATGTGCACCTCGGCTGGGAATAACTTAAAACGGTAGCCACCAGTGGCTAAACTAAAAGAGGCCTTTGCTCAGCAGCGGGTCAAAAAAGGCTGATAATGATAATGATGTTGATGATGAATAAGGAATGAATTTTTCTTTGCAATTGTGTGTCATGTCATGATCATGCATGAGCATGAGTAATCCTTCGATTGAACAGTTGCCCAGGGCTGGCTGTGCTAAAATCCTACTTCCAGCTATGTAAATGCGAATGTTTGTGAGCATGTTTGTTACACTTTCACGCAAAAACTACTGAACGGATTTTGATTAAACTTCACTGTAATACCTATAGCTGACTTGCCTTCCGCCCAAGGCTTCGCCCGCGTGGACAACATGACGTTATCTGGCAGAAATGTGATGGTTTTCCGGGATAAAAAGTAGCCTATGTTCCTCTCCAGCTCCTAAACTATCCCCATTACCAAAAATCACGTCGATCCGTTGCTCCGAAAGACGGACAAACACACAGTTTCATATTTATCCGCGCGGAACAGCTAGAATTACTATATTTTCTGGAATCTACTCCCATAGCTGCATTGTAGTGGCAGACAGAGCATTTTTGGGTTTTTCCTTATTTTATTATTCATTAGGCTGGTCATTTACTGGTCTTCTGTGCTGTCCATAAGGTGCACGGATCCCGAGCTGAGTGGAGAGAATACATCACTCCTCATAATTAACGTCAAAAGGGGACACCAGTCTACTTATTCACAAACCGTCGGAAATCTTTCCGAAAACGGAATTGACAAAGCACAAAATTCGATTCAGATTTCCTTTCCGAACGGAATCTTTACTCTTGCCCAGCGCCCACAAAGTGTGGCGACGACTTATATTTACGCCCTGATTTGTCTGTAATTAACAAACTTACATTTCATAAGTGTTTGACGATGACGACCTCCGTGGCCGAGTGGTGTACAGTCGAGAGCAATAAGCTGTAAACACCATAGGACTATGATAAAAAAAAGAGTAAATAGGGTAAAACCCCAAGCAAACTTTTGCACCCCTTTTCACCCGCTTAAGGGATGAACTTTGAAAAATGCTGAAACACGTGTACCATCAATTGTGTTGAAGAGCATTAATACTTAGTTTCAAGAAAATCTAATCAGAATTATGTAAATTCTCATACAAAATTTTGCACCCCTTTTCACCCCTCTAGGGGTTGAATTTTGGAAAACGCTAAAAGAGGTAATTCGTTATTTCTGTTGTGGAGTATATTATTTACAAAGTTTCACGCTAACTGATAACAGGAATAAAAAGTTTCATACAAACTTCTACTCTCTATTTCACCCCCGTAAGAGTTAAATTACCAAAAATCCTTTCATAGTGTGTGTTTGCGTCATATAGAGAAGCTTCTGTCCAAATTTCAAGATTCGAGCTTTAAATTTTTAGTTAGGCTGTGCAATGATGAATCAGTTACTCAGTGAGTCAGGACAAGTGTTTTTATATCCAGATTAACCCCAATTTCCATAACACTAGTGCTCAAGAGTTTGGTATTGTAACAATGTATATGATGGTGTCCAATCATTATTTATTTTATTTATTTATAAGTTACATAGTGACTACGACAAAGTATGACGTCATAGGCGTCAGACGTCCTACGAGTACTTGTCCTTTACATGGCCCCAAATACCCTCCCATGTTACAGCTTCCATAAAACTCCTTGGTACACCCATAAAGCAATACAGCCGTTCGGGTTTTTATATGTAATTGTATTGATGTTTCACTTGGCCATGTTCCAACATGTAATATAGGACAGAACCCGGCATGGAATTAAGTATTCATTCACTTCAATAAATCTTCCTCTATCTTATTCATAAATATGCTGGGGCAATATGCCTTCTTTTATTTCTGTACTAAGTAAGACGTTTGTCCTTCGGGTTTAGTATGAATTGCTTCTGTAGTCAGTACTTGACATGTTGACCTTAAGTTTTTGGGTAGCAACTGTAAAATTTTATTTGTTGACGACTGTACCTATTTTATTTTACTTTATCTTTGACAATACTACCACCGTTATAATCCTTTTTTCGTGCTAACGAATCGTAAAATATATAATATCGATTTTGCTTGAAAAAAAACAACAAATTTCGCAAACCGGGGTGAATAAAACTGCTGGGGTGAGTAGTTTAAATTAAATGAGCTGGGGTAAAAACTGTTTTTACAAACCTGCAATATTTTTGAAATTGCTGACACCCCACATTGTGGGGTAGACAAGAAAAAAAAATACATCCCCACTTTACGTAAAGGGGAGGTAAACTTTTTTTTTTTTTTTATTTTACTTCACCGCTTTTGTCGGCGTGATTAATTTGTACATATTCATGCCAAATTACACCTTACTAGTCTAAGAGTCTATGAGCTAGCCTGGGGACAGACAGAAGGCCAGACGGATATGGCGAAACTACGAGTATAACCTCCTTATTACAAAACGTGGACTAAAATAATCCTGGTTTAAAACTGGTACTAAACTGGTGCTGTCACTTTCGTTTTCCAAATGAAAGACAGAATTAGTATGAATTTTAAACCAGGTCTTACTTTAATCCACGTTTTGTAATAAGGGGGTTAGGGCTCCTTGTTGACTACTGAACCCTAAAAAGGTACCATGTTTTACCTTATATATACCTAAACAAGATTTTTTCTTTACAATTAAATTTATTTAAATCGGTTCAACAGCTGAGACGGCAAAACGAGACAGAATTACATTTTCGTTACGACTATTATTCGTGTACATTACGGTTTTGGTATCACCCAATTTGGCAGAGCACGGTGCACAGTGCACCATATGCATGCAGTTCCGAATTTGCGGCTAAGTTCCTGAGAAATGGGAACTACAATTCAACTGAACTGATATAAATGGTACTGGTACACATAATTTCAGTTGGTACACTCGACAACAACATACTTGACAGTTGCTCTTTGACAATCGCTCTTATTTCATTCGCAAGAAGGTATAGAGCTCACCCTTTTGCCAACATAAAAAATAATTATATGCAGTAAACTTTGCTTTGTATTAACGGGATCGAAAGTCCTGAGTTCTGTTTGTGTCTTTCACAAATTCAGATTTTGATGCTAAAATAATAAAACACACTCGACTTCAAATGAAATTGAATTTGACTGAATGCTGCAGCAGCTTGGATGACTGAACATTCGCTTGTTCAATATCAACCTTATTGCAAAGGAATAAGACGTGCCCAACTATCCACAAGAGGCTAGAGCTAAATTTGATTGTACATTCGGTTTCCGTGAGCATTTACAAATGTACTATGGCATTTCTAGCCAAACTTGACACGTTTCACGTTTGTATTAGATGCACCAACAAAATTTCAAGTCATTGTATAGTTAAAAACAGTTTTATTTTAGAGAAGCGAACTCTGCCTACAAATGGAGAAAAACTGCAAATGTAAGACTCCAATATGATATTAGTCATGACGATATTAGCATTTTTGCAATATAATATTGAAATAATGACGTAAACGTCTCGTCGACTGCAGACAGTTTCTCCAGACACAACCCTGGAATCTATTCACAGAAAAATCACTCCTATTTTCGATGTAATAAAAACGACATTCGTATCAAATAGACTCGTATTATCGCCTGCAATATTGAGATGTCTAGAAAGTATTCGCCGTCACCACGAGGTATTTGAAGCGTTTCTCGTCGCGTCATGCGCGTGCGTCACTCCGACACGCGAATAGAGATGTGGTGACACTGGTGACCCTCGAGCCTCGACTCCAGTGACGACATACCGGGCTCACGTTACTACTCGACTCGACACGGAGAAAAGACAGTGATTGTAGATCTCTATTATACTTACCGGGTGTCCAAAAATTATGCGACATGAAGGCGCGGTCGCTGCCCGAAATTTTGGAGGGGATCAATCATAATAAAATATGACTATTTGCACAATACACAATTTTATTGCACAGCCTCTCTTCTAGTTAGCTTTCAACCAAGTTTTTACACGTCTTATGCTAATATTACACGGTTCAACCAAATTGATTCATTTTGGTTGAAAGGCGCAGAAATACAGGCGGACATTGACATTGAATGATTCATTTTTACGTTTACATTGTTCAATTTGGTAACTTCATCTAAATTGAAAGGCAGAAGTGACCCGTGTATTACTGCCATTAGCGTAGAAAATGATCGCTCTGATGTCGCACCGCTTATAGGAAGAGTTGCCAGAATTTTTCAGCAGTCTTTATTTTGGGTAGAGGTTTCGGACTGCGCCTGCATGAAGGGAAAGTCCTCGAAATAGTGGAGATAGCAAATTTCACTGAAAGGAAACTTATCTTTATTTTTGAAATAGAACACAACTGCTTTCAAAGATTTTTAAAAATACTCTTGCCACACCCAGGAATCAAACCGGCTAAAATTCTAAAAAACATCATCTCTACTTTTGACAGCGAGTTTTAAGAGTGTTTATGACGGTTTTGGTATCGTTTTAAACGTTTCAAAAACGTTAAAAAAGCACGGGCTTATAGCACAGAATATATAATAGTACTCGTACTCCTAAAGTAAAGTCGTTACCTACGCTCGTCGCCAGAGGCAAGTTATTGCACACAATTTCCAGTACATTGCGATATGAGTTCAAAGTAACATAGCCATGTTCAAACTCACATAGCAATGTACAACAAATTGTTTGCAATAATTATTTGCCTCGTGTAATTCTTTAGTCATTGTAATTTTGCAAGCAGCAAGACGAACGCACGCTATCAATTTTAAGAAATTCTTTAGAGCTTTAACGGTGGAGTGACTTTAGTTAGATTTCCTTTTGTCTTTGCAAAGAATGATGTCATTTTCCTATCAGCTAAGAATTCTATGCTACTATCGAAATACAAAGAGTGTGCAGAAGATTGATAACTGCCCTTGAGTGTGTTATGTATTCTTTCCTAGCGCAGATATAATAGTACTCGTACTCCTAAAGTAAAGTCGTTACCTACGCTCGTCGCCAGTGGCAAGTTATTGCATACAATTTGCAGTACATTGCTATATGAGTTTAAAGTAACATACATAGCAATGTTCAAACTCACATAGCAATGTACAACAAATTGTATGCAATAATTATTTGCCTCGTGTAATTCCTTAGTCATTATAATAAAATTAGTGAAGGCAATGAACCGATTCTTTTTATGGAGACACATTAATTCCTCAGTCGATGAAACTTTGCTGGGTTTTAAAATAGTATGAGCCATAAACGTTTAAACCTAATAATATAAAAAAAACCCACACTGAAGTTAGCTATTTAATCCTAAATATACAAATCTGTTTATATTGAACCGAGTAATTTTTCAGTTCAGCGTTATTTAACACCAGTTTGTGAGACTTGATAAAAATCCAAAACATTTTAAAAAAAATGAGTACGCTTGGCAAAATGGTATAATTCCGTAAAAAAGTTCGACAATTTCGACATAGACATTTTGCGGTCCAAGTCACACCAATTATTTTATTAAAATTTGGTGTTTCTGCTGAGATATTTTTTTGGATATTTCATATATTGTTTTTATACGTTACATGAATATGTCCGGCGAAGAAAGTTTAGACGGAGCATTTTTCCTAAAACAGATATCAATGACATAAGAGTTTCATTAAAAAATATCTAAACTTCTATTATTATTATTTTTTGGAAATTTATACAATACTTTTAATTTATTGATATTATCATTATCATGCTGTAAAGTTTTTTCTGACTGATGAATTACTTTGGGGGTCCACTACACTAGCTTCCTTGCCTACACTAAATTTTGCAAGCAGCAATACGGACGCACGCTATCAATTTTAAGAAATTCTTTAGAGCTTCAACACTTTAGATTTCCTTTTGTCTTTGCAAAGAATGATGTCATTTTCCTATCAGCTAAGAACTAGGTACTATCAAAATACAAAGAGTGTACTATGCAGAAGATTGATAACTGCCCTTGAGTGTGTTATGTACATTCATTCTTTCCTTGCGTCTGACGTCATCGTCATGGTAAAAGTGTCTTGTGGGGGATAGTGTTTTGTTAAATGAATAGTAGTAGGAATGATGTGACTTTGAGTTTGATGTGTTGTGTAAGCAGTTCCTCTTACTTCCGTGTTATATGAAGAAAGTCGTTTTTTTGTCTTTCAGGAATTTTCAGTCGTAAAGATTTTCTCTTATATATTATCATAATCAGCCCTTTTTTGACTAACTAATAATAAATAAATAATAAATAATAAAAATCTTTATTTATAATCATGACATAGGTACAGAAACATATAATACGGTAATAACTGTAGAAGTCAAAGACTGTGTTACAGTTATTAGCGCCCACCTCCTTATGGACAAGCAACATGAAATGAAAACTTAGGAAATTAGATAAATAGTAAAAATGTGCATTTGGGTGAAACTATAGTTATTTGTAGAGAAAATTTCGAATGTTACTATTGATTCTAGAACTTTTTATCGATATCCTGTAAACTCGGGTTGGTGACAAAAAATTACCTTGAGTACAAAATTAACACCTATACGCACGTATATCTGTGTTAATACGTAGCACTATATTAAGTTTGAATTTGTTTGTTTTTTAAAGTTACAAGTAAAATTATTAATTTAGCTAACAGTAGGTGAAGGCCGTGAAGGTCTATCCATCCATTAATACCTTTGCGATAATAACATTTTAACGATTTGTCATAAAAATATTGAATCGTGACTTGAGTAAAACCACAGATAATACTAGAAACGTACACACGGCAGCACATCAGACTATACATGTTGACCTTGAGACCGCCTTTATGCCCTACGTAATAAAAGCTGTTATCGCAGTTCAACTGTGTAATTTGATGTGCTGCCGAGTGTACATAGGTAGGTACTAGAAGCTATAGTATTTTTCTCAGAATGCAATCCCAGTGGGATTCTTAAAACGCATGCCTAACGCATAAGTAGGTAGGTAGGTCTGTATTATGCGTTCACTTACTTTCAATTTACCGTTGCACTTAAGATTGACCCTCAAATTACGTAATTATTTTATTCCTTATTAAAATTACAAACACCTATAATAACCAACTTTTTAACAAGGTTACTCGTTAAATATACTTACTTTGGAACATAATTAGCAACCCTTGTTCATTTCGGTAGATACACTCGTCAGAAGATCCAGCTACACATTATTAACACTTATGGCGATCGTAATAAAAGCGATTTCCGTCTAGCAACTGTTTGGTTTTATTTGTTGCCCCTTGTACATTGAAACGTCGTTAATCTCAAGACCAAAAGAGGTTAAAATTAAAATATACCCAATACACGATCATTAGGTAGGGTAAAACCACCTTGTATCGGCCACGTCAACAATATTTCACATTGATTTGCTTCCTATTCTCACATTTATTAGCCTAGCTTTCTAGGAGGTATTTTTTAATAAACTGTTATTATTTGACTTTCCTATGAACTAATAAAGTATTTGAAATTTGGATAACATTTTTTTATATTGATGTTTTTCTTTGTACACATCCAATTTCCCTAATATCGGCCACTTGCGCTCAAAAATCGCCCACCTGTTTGCCTTGTATCGGCGTAGGCTTAAATTATGAGCAATACAAATATACTTCGAATTAATAAAGAAAGATAAAGATATACATAGATATATATAAAAAAACATACATAGACCGTGATTTTTTTTAACAATCCAAACTTAATTTAACGTTTAGAATAAATTAAAAAAAAATATGATTTAGTTTTTTTCTTGCATAAAGATATTCTTACCTAATAGTAACAAATAAATTTTGAAGTCGGAATTTTTTTTTAGAGATTTTAGATTATTTTACAAGCTTTAATAAAGGAAAGTCTATAAATCAAATACTATTAACAATTTATTTTAAATTTAATATTACAGTTTGCACATCAACAATGATACTTCCACATAAAAGTAACTAAACAAAAAAATCGAGATTTTTTAAATATTTTTTTATTATAATTAAGTACCTAAATTAAGTATCTAATCTAGTGTAGGTACCTAGATTTGTATGAAGTAACATTTGTATCGTCCATGACTTAATGTTTAGTGGCCGATATCAGGATTTTGACTCGCCCTGTATCGGCCATCACCATTTTTAACGGCCGATATCAGGCGTTTTTATGAAATAATCAGCCCTAAACCCGGCCATTCGATTTTTTATTAAAATTTAAAAAAAGACACAAAAATATTAATCAATAATGTTGCGTTATAGTCTCTTTAACCTTCACAAGCAAAAATCAACGTTTTTAAACCTCCTAGATAAGTTGCAAACCCTTTCCCCCGTAACCTCGAACTCGTCAATTTTGACTAGAAAATGGCGTGAATTTCGACACGACTGCGCAGGTTACAACATCCAATGCTACTGAACTGTCAAATGAACTTTGATCGCCACCTCATTTCATTCATTTAAATACAACAATATAATGTTCATTATAGAGCAAAATTTGTGCAAGTATATCGAATATTAAATAGTTTTTGATCAAATTCGTAGGAAGTGACCGATACCAGGACGTGGCCGATACAAGGCGGTTTTACCCTATGTTTGACCTAATTTTAAATCGATAGTGTTCATTACTCCGGATTATTAGCCCGGATAGAAACCCTTTTATGAGGTAACACCGTTATTTTGGAAAGGATCTCGCCCGACCTACTAAGTGTAAGTGTCCATTCACATAGGCCGGATAGCGGGCCGTACCATGAGAGTAATATTTTAAGGCGATACTCGGAAAAATTGTGCTAAAGCGAGATAGCAATGAGAAAACGACGCGCGCGGGCGAGACCGATTTTGCCGATTACGCAAAAAAACACAAATTCACTTCGTATTCAAAAACTATAGCGATGTTTAAAAAATGCTTCTATACGATCCTAAATATTATTGGTGTCCACTAATTAAACCAATTTTCAATAGTACATGTATCCCCATTTAAGAATAATCTTGATATTTCTTATTTTTTAGAGGTATTTTCGAAAATAAAAAGTGTCGAGCCAAAATCATAAAATCGTGTTTCTGAAACTATACGATTCTAGATAAAGGTATGAAGATATATATATATCTTATTACCAGATTTATAACAACTCTAACCGTCCTATAGTTTTATATCAAAGAGTCCATACTTTTTCCGAGTAGAGCCTTAAGCGAAATGACGCAGTGTATGGCTCCGTCCATCGTAATCAACATTACTACAATATTGCGATGACAGCTGATGGTAGGCTCCCAGAGTAAATAGTGAAACAGGGTTTTGAAATTAGATTTAATTATACATGTCACATCGATTGAAAGTGATCTTTCTTGTAGGTATCATTCGAAACCATTCGAAACTAAAGTCGTTATTCAATATAATTTACAGTCTAGACTCTAGGTTGTAACATACAAGTTCTTGTGAACTTCAAAGAAGGTACGCCATCGGTTCGCAAACTCTACGGTCCAAACACAGTGGTAGGTACCAAATTGAAAAATAGTCACAGAATATATTTAAATAGTATAGTGGATATGGCAACAGTAGTTAGTCCACCGAAGCAGGCCTATTTCACTCCCCGTGTCGGCTCGAAAACGCGGCGGCAACGCCGGCGTTGTAAATCCATAGACAATAGGTCCGCAAAAGAGCTAGAATATATGCGATAGAAAGAGATGCAACGACAACAAGTGGCCGTTCGTAATTTGCCTGCGCCGTACAAGCTGAATTCTACTTTATTGCGTTATTGTTAGAGTTGCTATTTATTTAAATGACTTAGCGGAGTGAACTCTGTTACATAGTAACTATTTAGTAATCTGTGACCGAAGTAAGTGTATCGAGATCGAGCAAGCATTTTTTCTTGATAGATAATGAACCACCTAACAACTTTTTGTACGACATAAAATAAGACTTAAATGTGTAGTTTTTATATAAAAAAATAAGTCAATTTTTGTCGAGATCGCATAACATAGTATGGAAGGCCAAATGCTATTACGTTGCCTACGTAGAAAAATAATAATTAGTCAAATACACTTGCGGCCGCGAGCTGATACAATTTTCCTTTCATAATTTCTACGAGTAACACCGTACCTACTGAAATATTTATATAAAACAACTTTTGCTGACAATTATCGCGCTGTTAATTTATTGTAACATTTTAATTTAATTTCTTTATTTGAATTTATTTTATTTCCCGTAGTTTTTCAAAATCTAATATGTGCTTAATCAATCGTTTTCTAATTCCAAACCGATCTATGTGAATGAGCACAAATAAAATCCTTTATCAAAGCGACTATTGAATGCAATAAAAACGGAAAGGTTTCTACACAAGCCCTGTCCTTGAGATTTAAGTGGATTTGCCGAAGGGGGGATTTCGGGGGGATGATAAATGACAACTTTCAACTGAAACAGTGAAACTGGTTCACATTTGCTGTGTATCACTCCCTTTTGTTTTACTTCGTTTGCTAAGCACCTGTTTTAATAACAGTTAGTACTAGTGAAAAAAAAAACTTATAACGCAAGGTTACCCCTTACTTACCTTGTAATCAACAAAAAATCTTTTGTTTCGTTTTATAACGCTTCCGGTTGCTGCAGAAAAAAAAACAAATACATAAATTATTAATAAAGTAAATATATTTTTAGGTTATAGTTTAAGTACTTACCTACTTGTATTTAGGTCTAGAGACCCAGCCATAGGTAGGTAGGTATATTGTATGCCATTTGTTTATCCATCCATACTAATATTATAAATGTGAAAGTGTGTTTGTTTGTTTGTCCGTCTTTCACGTTAAAAGTAGCAACGCATCGACGTGATTTTTGATATGGGGATAGTTTGGAAGCTGGAGAGTGACAATAAGCTACTTTTGATTCCGGAAAAACATCAGATTCCTGCGGGACAACGTCGTGTGGTGCTCGCGGGCGAAAGGCTAGTGTAGTGTAGCTAGGGTTGCCAGATGAAAAAAACAAAAGTCCTGATTTCCATTGAAACCTGAGATTTCATGAGTTTTGCAAAATCCGGCCGCAATCCTGAGATGAGTCTAAAAATCCTGAGATTTCATGAGTTTTGCAAAATCCGGCCGCAATCCTGATATGAGTCCAAAAATCCTGAGATCTCAGGCCAAATCCTGAGATATGGTAACCCTAAGTGTAGCTATATCTTTAAAATTTGTGATCAAGAACGCTGTAATATATCGTCTGAAAGAGAAAATACAACTTTCATTTTTAATCTTAGGTACCTACTTGTTCTGGTCCGTTAATTGTTTCGTACAGTTACTACTTCTGTTTTTCTTTCGCTGAAACAAGTAATTATTTTTAATTATCTCTCTTTCTAATATTTCAGCCAATTTGGTGGTCTTCAAATATCGCCTATAAGTTATACTTACTGCATTTTTTATATTTCGGTTAGTGACTTGTTCTAAGTCCGCCTGGGTAGCTACCACCATCAAGTCTGTCGCCATACCAACGATGTTTTCGGCATTGATGTGTTCCGGCAGTTAGAGATAAGATAGCCAGTTCCTCAGTGGTTGAGGATTCCGGGAGTAGTACGCTTCCACATTCAGCCTTTACTTAACATCAGGCGTGATGAAGGCTAAGTGCTACCCCGTTGTGGATAAAAAGATAGATAAGAGAGCTTATTCTGATTAAATCCACATGCTATAATATCCCGATCACCCGAAATCAAACCACATATTTGATCGGAAACAGTTGCAGTGCAGTGCATAAAAGAGAAAGAAGTGTTATTTGTTTTCCAATCGATTCACTTTCAGTAGCTAGCAGACTTTCTGGAGCCACATTCCAATAATAGATTCATGAATAACGAACGATAACATATACTGCAATTTAAATATGCATCATTAGTTTTAAACTGCAGACGCATTGTTATTTCATAGACAACGCCGTAACACCGTGTTCATGAGATCCACTCATTTATGAGTCAGACTCAAATTGCGGCAACTTTATTTCATTAGCACTAAAGTCAAAATTACTTGAAAATAAAGCGACGATGCTATAATTCATTCGGTATTCCTGGAATGGTGTCACTCTATCTAAATTTAAGTCATTTGACCCGAGGTTAAAAGTCGCGACTTGATGTTCATGTTATATGGCAGGTGGGTTACGTTACGTGGGCAATGATTATTACCACAGGGAATTGGATAATATTAAGAAAGATGTAGAAATGACATTGTTATGTCATAAGATATTATTGGCATTCTTATAGTAACGTGAGATGTCAGATGTCGTATGTCGATAAGAGATATTCTCGCTCTCATTAGAGAAATACTAGACAATTTCACAATTTTTAATGATTTACGGAGGATTAGGGATATGAAGGCTTATTAAACTAACACGTCAACCTAAAACCCAATGTAACCAGCGGACAATTTAGTATTTATTTTACCTATTTACTTACATTCGAGAATTCTGAAAATTTTAGTTTGAACAATTTTTTACTTTTTGCATTCACAATACAATTTTTATTATTGACAATGAAGTAGGTATTAGAATTTATCCAATACTTCTGAACGCTCATTAGAGAAACACTAGAAAATTTCACGATTTTTTATGACTTTCGGAGGATTGAGGATATGAAGGCTATAGGCTAATAAACTAGCACGTCAACCTAAAAGAACCATTGTTACTAGCTGAATTTAGTAATCTTTTCGCTCATTTTAGTCTGATCGTCGACTTCTGCTTTGTTGATAAGACTTACTTTTCCTTCTGTTCCGCTTAAAGAATTTCTTCCCTTAATTACACTACAAAAAACATTGATGCATATTAAAATAGTACTACAGTGCTAATTATATTATAAGAGTCGCCCTTTCAGCGAAATGGAATAAAAGTTGCAGATAGTTCGTAAACCGTCTGTCCGTCTGAATAAATTTTAAATAGATTTATAGGCACCTTAACACCACAGTTGAGCTCATTTACAATTCAGAGGTACTGAGGTTCATTAATATTTATGTCGTACATAACAATAGTATTAAAGGGGAGAAACGGGAAAGACGTAAGTGCCGTGACATTATCACAGTATGCCGAATTTTAGAACAGAATCAAAGCCAGCGGTAAATCGTTTATTTTAGGAATTTCAGATGTTAAATGTTGAGTAATGATTCTGCACTGAGATTTAATTGAATTTGGGACGTTATTTATATAGATTATAGGTCATTTTTCAATCAGACAACTCTGTATGAAATAAAAGAGTTAGAAAACATTAGCCCGTCACGAGTTTTCTGCCGGTTCTTCTCGTTACAAGGTCTCCTGCCGTAGGATTTGCGAACTAATGGCGTAGCTTCATTGACGTTCAAAATTTAAAGTGTTGTTAAACCATCTAATTTGATTAAATGAAATTGATTTTGATTCATTCTTAATTTCTCTAGACTAAGTATTGACAATTTCTCTATTTCTTTCATGGGCTTGCAGGTTTTCCCTGGCATTATCTTAGAGTTGAACTTCCAAAAATCCTTCCATGGTAAATTCATATTAAGAAGCCTTGTGCACAATTTCAAGTTAATCATACCATAGAACGCTGATATGATGGTCAGTTTTTTTCACCTTTAGTTCAGTGTATGTAATCCCTTTAAAAAAAAACTCTGCCTACATCTTCATCCATGTTAACTAAGTCTAAGCTAGATGTTTTGTAGCCTATAATGGAAGTTCTGAAGACTATGGCGTTCAAACTGTTCAACTAAATAAAGTTAAATAGTTCGTTCAATTGCTCGTCTTTAAATTAAATTTAAATTCTTTAAACCTTGTTTACGCCGTTTAAGTCATTAAGGTCACTCGTCTGGGTCAGTGACCAATAGTCTAGCGTTTTTTAATTGGAGGACATGCAGTTTTTTACGATGACGACAGAACTTGCACTAATCATAGTGACTATTGTTAATCCGGTGTTGCTATTGCAAAATAATGGTCATCAATATTGATGGTGGTTATGGTAACTGGATGAAGCAAGTTGCGGTTTTCTATCATCATCATGTCAGCCGAACGACGCCCACTGCTGGGCATAGGCCTCCCCCAAGGATCTCAACAAAGATCGGTCCTGCGCTGCCCGCATCCAGCGGCTTCCCGCGACCTTGACCAGATCGTCGGTCCACCTTGTAGGGGGCCTGCCCACGGAACGTCGTCCGGCACGCGGTCGCCATTGAAGAACCTTTCCGCCCCAACGGCCATCGGTTCTCCGCGCTATGTGTCCCGCCCACTGCCACTTCAATGATGCAATCCTTCGAGCGATGTCGGTAGTTTTAGTTCTCCTGCGGATCTCATCATTTCTGATTCGATCGAGCAGGGAAATACCAAGCATCGCTCTCTCCATTGCTCGCTGGGACTAAGTATAGAAAACCGTTATTTACTCTGAATTCTCTTGGTTATCGAGTCTACCAAAACTTCTGACCAAATCCTAAATAGATTTTAACTTCAACTTTCACGAAGTTTCTTACTTTAATATATCAGCGTCTCTGTCTGTACACAATACAATGAACTGTTTAACTTTTCCTGACTGTTGCAAGTTCTTCTTGGCATAATACATTGCGGTTTACCTAAGCATACATAGTCTGGTTTTGTTCGACAGCTTTCAAGGTTGTAACGGCTGCCATTTTTACTTACTTCTTTCATTGTTTTACCCATAATAATCGCACCAACTATTAATTTTATGAAAAAATCATTACAATTATAAACAAATATGGTCTATTCAGTTCTATTGTATTTATGTGATAGGAGCTGTCAATGTCAGATGCCACTCAGCTGTCTGTTTGTTTGCGATGTTCCGAAGTAACATAGCTATAAACCGCCGCGCGTTCCGTGGCAGACTGTGATCTGTATGCGAAATACTTTGATTGTAGTTTCGTGCATATTTATATTGCATTTCTTAACGTAACAACATAAATAGTCTATTGGAAGCAATTTTGTCTTACGCGCGCCATAGATTTTACTAAATTAATCTTCCAGATAATTCTGAAATCTTCGCGACGTAATTAGTCGGTGCCTTGGCTGTATGATTAAAATCCAATGACAAGTTGAATCTATCTATGCAAAAAAATTATAACCCTACTTACAGCCAGAATGTTCTGGAAGATTTTTAATATATAAAGGAGGATTTGCTAAAGATTTCCCCTTTTTCTGGTTTCTCGCCCCAACATAATTGGGGTCGTATCTCCGGGCAACATCTCCCCGAGTCTCACCGGTACCTACCTGCTGTACCTGCACCAGTACCTGCCTACTTCGTGCCGCTCTCCACCTGCTCCTGCGCGCCTAACCGCCAGGACCCTGCTCTGCTCCGGCCTACCCCGGACCAGACCCCGCTGCCTCTAGGCTACAGCGACTTCTCCCCTCTTTAGGAAGTCCCTAAGTTAAGTCCTCCCAACTTGTTCCTTGCACTGATCCCCGAGCGACAGAACCCACGGTCTAATTGTGGAAAATAAAATACACTTAATTTCATATACCCTCTTTTATTTCTGACTCGTGCTCTCCGGCTCCTCCAGCCAGGAGCGTTTCAGTGGCGCCCAGCTCATTCAGGCTCGCTTGGTGATCAGTGCTTTATTAATTTATTTATTTTTGTGCTTCGTATGTGGGTACCTATTTTTTTTTTATCCGAGTTGTGTAACGAACGGCTAACCGTGGTGATTTAACTGTAATATTTTCTTTAAATATCAGCCTTTCCTTGGTTCTAAACCAGGAAGCCTGTGATTTTTATTTTAACCGACTTAAAAAAAAAGGTTACTTACCTTTCCTTAATAAATATTTTTTTTTTTTTTACTTTTTAACTTAAAGCCATTGATATTCATTTAACCTACTTCAAACAAGGAGGTTATTTACTTTCTTCATTTAAATTGTAATTTTTTTAAATTGAACTTACAACTGTTATAGTTACCCACATACCCCTTTTGTTACTTCAGTAGTGGTTGCACTTGAGTAGGCTCGTCGCGCAAAAGACTCACCTAACGTACTTAAATATGGCTGTGCGTAAGATAAATTTTCTTTCCTTACAAAAGTCGGAACTTGAATACGAAGTCGGACTTCGCGGAGAAACACCGGCTGATAACGTGGCCGATTTAAGGAAGCAAATTACAAAGATCTCTAAAGAACTTCCTTCTGAGGAGATTTTAGCCTCGCATTTGTCTTCTGCTGACGACTTAGACGGCATCTCAGCCGCATTAAACAAATCTAATAAAAACCTTGAATTATTAAAATCTAAATTTGATAGAGGTGTTTATTTGAGAACGGAGGTTATTCTTAACCACGTTTTTCATCGGCTCGGTAGAGTTGATGCAGCCGAGGACGCGTTATTATTGGGTGCCCTTGCTGAATGCAAGCGCGGCTTGAGGGCCCAGGACAGGGAACTGTCCACTTTAAAGCCTAGGGAGACGCCTGTCTCAGGCGCGAATGCGGGTGACCCTTTGCTCCCCGGTCCTGCTACTTCCAGCCGAGAGCAAGTCAACGCGACGGAGTCTATTATTAATGTTACTATCGATCGGGCTCTTTCCGATTTCACTAAACTTAAATTCAACGGGAAAACTTGTGTTGTTTCCTTTATTCAAAAGGTTGACGAGTTTGTCACAGCTAGGGGCATAGATTATAGTAGGGTTTTGTCGTTTGGTTACGAAATTTTTACCGACGACGCCTTGTATTGGTTTCGTTGTGCCAGGCCAAAAGTAAATACCTGGGGAGAGTTAGTAGCCTTGCTGAAGGCTGATTTTCTTCCGAAAAACTATGACTCTCAATTTAAATCGGATATTAGAGCTCGTACCCAGGGTGTTAACGAACCAATTGCTATATATCTTTCGGTAATGGAGGTTATGTTTTCTCGCCTCACGAAACCAATATCAGAGGAAGATAAATTAGAAATTTTACTTACTAATATTAGGCCTTGCTACGCTAATGCTCTTACTCCGTCTTCGGTGATAAACTCCATCGACGATCTTAAAGCTATTTGTCAACACGTTGAAAAAATACAGTGTCAAGTGGCAAATTTTGTTGAGCCTTCTGCTTCTAATATGTCGAACTTAGCTACGGAGTTCGTTTACCGCGGTGCTACTAGCACTCCGGTTGTTAATAAACCTTTTACTAAAACTAATAAGTCATTTGTTTCAGCTGTGAACAATGATAATATATATTGTCCTAGATGTCGTTCTAACACGCATAATTTGAAAAACTGTACTCAACCACGAACAATAGTTTGTTTTAAGTGTGGCAAAGATGGTGTTCGCACCCCCGAATGTCCGGATTGCAATAAGCCCACCAATCAAAAAAACTAATTGATCGGGATTGTGAAACTAGGCAGCTTCGCTCGAGATTCTCTAGTCGTTGCGATGAAGCTGAATGGAAAGAATGGTTATCTATTATATCTAATCTATCTCATAGTCATTCTGAGTCTCCAATCCCGGAATCTGAAATTAATTTTTCTCGACCGTATATTTCTGTTATTATTGGGGATAATCATGTCGTTGGTCTTTTAGATACCGGTTCCGGCATATCCTTACTTGGGAATAATTATCAGGAATATATATTAAATCCTAATAATAAACTTTATTCTTGTGACCCGTTACAGCTTTCTGCAGCTGGCGGTCAAACTTTTACTGCCTCTAAATATGTTATTCTACCTTTAAATTTTAAAAATAAAACTATTCATATTAAATTATTTGTTGTGCCGGAAATTAAAAACAAATTAATTCTTGGTATGGATTTCTGGAGGAAATTCGAGTTGTTTCCGAGTGAACTCGATAGCCTTTTGCTGGATGAGTCTAACGAATTTAATATATCTAATATTGCTCTTGACGATCCTAAACAAATTTGTTCGTACGCTCAACTTAACAACGAACAAAAGGAAAACGCTGATAATATTATTTCTCAATTTCGTAGCATTTCCTATGAAAAATGTGGTTTAGGTCGTACTTCGTTGATCACTCACGCTATAGATACAGGTGACTCTGTTCCCATTCGACAACGTTACTATAGAATGTCCCCTCAGAAGCAACAAATTCTCTCCGATCAACTGGACGAGATGTTGAAAGAAGATGTTGTCGAACCATGTGAGAGCCCTTGGTCTAATCCCGTGCTTCTTACTCCCAAAAAGAATGGCGAGTATAGATTCTGTCTCGACAGTAGGAAACTAAACTCTGTCACTCGCAAAGATGCTTACAGCTTACCTTATATAACTGAAATCCTAGATAACCTTAGGGATGCTAAGTATCTATCTAGTATAGACCTATCTAAATCGTTCTGGCAGGTATTAATTAAGCCTGAAGACCGATGTAAGACTGCATTCTATATTCCCTCTAGAGGAACCTTCCAATTTAAGTCTATGCCTTTTGGGTTGACCAATGCACCTGCCACGCAGCAAAGATTGGTAGATTTGCTGTTTTATGGTCCTGAATTCGAAAATAAGGTCTATGTATTTGTTGATGACGTAGTAATTGTGTCTAATTCCTTTCAGGAGCACATTTCTTTACTTTTACGAGTTTTGGAGAAACTAAAGTTCGCAAATTTAACTATAAATTTCGAAAAATGTCAATTTTTCAGAGAAAAATTAGAATATTTGGGTTATATGGTCGATTCGAATGGGCTACACGCCGATCCGGAGAAAATTGAGGTCATTGTGAATTATCCTACTCCTACTAACAGGAAGGAAGTTCGTCGTTTCTTAGGTACTGCTTCTTGGTATCGTCGTTTTATTCCCAATTTTAGTTCATTGGCTGCACCATTGAACAAACTTACCTCTCAGGGTAAGAATGCAATTCCTTTTGCCTGGTCACCAGAAGCAGAAACTGCCTTCAAGAAGCTCAAAGAGTGTTTAACGTCCCCTCCGATTTTATCTTGTCCGGATTATTCTGAACCGTTTCAAGTCCATACCGACGCTAGTGATTACGGGATTGGAGCTATACTAACTCAAATTTTAAATGGCGAAGAGAAAGTTATAGCCTATATGAGCAAGTCCTTGTCGGCACAAGAACAAAACTATAGCGCTACGGAGCGGGAAGCGCTCGCAGTAATTGTGTCTATAGAACATTGGCGCTGTTATTTGGATAATGGCCGTAAATTTACCGTTTTTACTGATCATTCGTCTTTAAAATGGTTTCTAAATATTAATAACCCTACAGGTCGACTTGCCAGATGGGGAGTACGTCTTTCTGCGTTCAACTTCGACATCAAACATAGACGTGGCAAGGATAATGTCGTTCCAGATTCGTTGTCCCGTGCGGTGCCTGTAGCGGCTATAGATAGCGTCAACCGATCTTCTTCACCTCCTGTACTTGATCCCTGGTATTTGGAGCTATTTGCCGGTTGTCAAAATTCCCCTACCTCTTTTACCAATTATAAAATAAATAATAATAAGTTATATCGCTTCATAAAAACTATAAATCCCTTAACTAGAGAATTTGAATGGAAGGAAGTTGTTCCTAAAGAATCTAGAATTGATATACTTAAAGACTATCATGATAATCCTACTTCTGGACATTTAGGGATATTTAAAACTTTTAAAAGAATTTCTTTAAATTACTTCTGGCCTGGCATGCATAAAGATGTCGTAAAATTTGTTAATGAGTGCGATGCTTGTAACTCTCACAAACATGCAAATCATCCTACCTTAGGATTTATGGGACGACCTAAGGAATGTTCTAGACCATTCCAAATGATTAGTGTGGACTTGGTTGGTCCCTTACCTATATCTAGAAAACAGAATACTATGCTACTTGTAGTCACTTGTTGTTTTTCGAAATACTCGCTTTTGTTTCCTATCCGTCGTGCTACTGCCGACATTATAACTAGTTTAATTGAAGAGAAAGTCTTTCTTGTTCATGGCATTCCTAGTACTGTTTTGATGGACAACGGTAAGCAGTTTGTCAGTCAAAAGCTTAATCACATGTTTTCTCAATATAAAATACCAAACGTACGCTTTACTCCTAAATATACTCCACAGGTAAACACGGTTGAGCGTTATAATAAAACCATCATGACTGCTGTTTCCACCTTTATTGAAGAGGACCACAGGTCCTGGGATAACAACATTCCCAAAATACAATTCGCACTTAATACAGCCGTCAGTGAAGTCACAGGTTATACTCCGTCATTTCTGGTTTACGGGAGAGAGTTAGTGCCGTGCGGTTCTCACTATCTTGATGTTGATCTGTCCGATGAAATTGTTTTTGCGCCTAGGGATGTGTATGCTGAAAACACTGGTAAACTTAGAAAAATTATGGACCAAGTGCAAAGTTCTCTTATCAAGTCTCATTCCCGAAACTCTGGGCATTACAATCTTCGTCGCAAAAACTATAACTTTAACGTTGGTGATACTGTTTGGAGAAAAACTTATTATCAAAGTGATAAGGATAAGCAGTTTTCTAAAAAACTTGCTCCTAAATATATAAAATGTCTCATTAAATCTAAACTATCTCCTCTAGTTTATGAACTTGAAGATATGAATGGGAAAAATCTAGGTTCCTGGCATATTAAAGATTTTAAAATAAATAACTATTCCTAAATTAAATAAATTTTTTAAATAGAAATTCTACAAAGTATTAGTCTTCGTCGTTATTTTTACCTTTTTATAGCAAAATTTTGTTTTAGATGTATTGAATAAATTGTTGGTCATCGTTTTTTACTTTTTAATCTGATTATTTTTAGCTAGGGCTTTTATTGCATAAAATTATACATAAATATAATTTTAATTAAATACATTTATAGCTAGGGAACCTGTTCGTTTGAATTGTGTCTGCATGAAGTTTATCTCTCGACTATTTTATTTTTAATTTCGCATTGTTTTAACATTAGCATTCTCAACGGGAATGTTGATTCAGTTACACTAAATAACTGGAATTCTTCTCCTGTCTTGCGATTCTTGGTCCTTGTACCGTTCTATTCGATTAGTCTTGAACTGGTTGTCGATACCTCTCGTCAATTTTATGGTGTTACTTTTACTGTCGATAACGTACAGTTAGCTTATCTTATTGTATACTGCTACTCTAAATCTTAGTTTTGTATTCGGTGGTTTTGTGTTTCTTAGTGGATTTTTCCCAGGCAAAATCCTTCTCTAAAAAGGGGGATATGTAACGGCTGCCATTTTTACTTACTTCTTTCATTGTTTTACCCATAATAATCGCACCAACTATTAATTTTATGAAAAAATCATTACAATTATAAACAAATATGGTCTATTCAGTTCTATTGTATTTATGTGATAGGAGCTGTCAATGTCAGATGCCACTCAGCTGTCTGTTTGTTTGCGATGTTCCGAAGTAACATAGCTATAAACCGCCGCGCGTTCCGTGGCAGACTGTGATCTGTATGCGAAATACTTTGATTGTAGTTTCGTGCATATTTATATTGCATTTCTTAACGTAACAACATAAATAGTCTATTGGAAGCAATTTTGTCTTACGCGCGCCATAGATTTTACTAAATTAATCTTCCAGATAATTCTGAAATCTTCGCGACGTAATTAGTCGGTGCCTTGGCTGTATGATTAAAATCCAATGACAAGTTGAATCTATCTATGCAAAAAAATTATAACCCTACTTACAGCCAGAATGTTCTGGAAGATTTTTAATATATAAAGGAGGATTTGCTAAAGATTTCCCCTTTTTCTGGTTTCTCGCCCCAACATAATTGGGGTCGTATCTCCGGGCAACATCTCCCCGAGTCTCACCGGTACCTACCTGCTGTACCTGCACCAGTACCTGCCTACTTCGTGCCGCTCTCCACCTGCTCCTGCGCGCCTAACCGCCAGGACCCTGCTCTGCTCCGGCCTACCCCGGACCAGACCCCGCTGCCTCTAGGCTACAGCGACTTCTCCCCTCTTTAGGAAGTCCCTAAGTTAAGTCCTCCCAACTTGTTCCTTGCACTGATCCCCGAGCGACAGAACCCACGGTCTAATTGTGGAAAATAAAATACACTTAATTTCATATACCCTCTTTTATTTCTGACTCGTGCTCTCCGGCTCCTCCAGCCAGGAGCGTTTCAAGGTAGCAGGTAATAGTATTATCAAACAAAATATTTCGATAACATAACATGACAGCAATGTAAACTTGCTCAGATACTGTAGTCTGTCTGATGGTGTGTGTATAAATTTTGATATACCACCTCTGTAGCGTCTACGCTAAAAGTGTGTGGGCGCAGTTGACGGTGACTCATTCAAGATGGCCGACAATAAGTCATTACCACTTCGCAAACATGAATGCCTCGTTTCGAAATCTTATTTTACTACTAGCCTTCCGCCCGCGGCTTCGCCCGCGTGGACTACGCGACGTTAATCCGCGGGAACGTGATGTTTTCCAGGATAAAAATTAATAGTCCTATGTCAGCTCCCGCTCCCGAATTATCCCCATACCAAAACTCACGTCGATCCGTTTTGACGTGAAAGACGGATAAACAAACAAACACACTTTTACATTTATATTATTAGTATGGATTAGCGAAATCCTAGTAAAGACTGCGTCTATGTTGCTCACATTTATATTATTAAGTACCTACTTATATTAGTACCTATAGGTTAGCGAGTTCCTAGTAAAGACTGCGTCTATGTTGCGACATAACTAAGAGATGTCCTCGTTGGTCGTGGTCTTCGTTCTTTTATAAATGTTTCTAATAAGAATGTCGTCCCTGAAAATGTTTTGTCTTTTTTGTCCGACATAACGGGCCGCATTTAGAATCAGAAATTGGTTCGTCGACTGCGTCGTTATTATCTAACAGACTGAAATAGGCATTTATGCGATAAATAAGTAAGTTAAGTTGAGCAATATAGTATTTTTAGTCACTTCTTATTTGCCTTTGCTGGTTAGAAGCAACAGGGTACACTGACACCATAACAACGATGTTTTCATCATTGTTGTGTTCCGCCAGTTAGAGAGATTGCCAGTTCCTCAGTGTTGAGGATTCCGGGAGTAGTGCGTTTTCACTTTCAGTCTTATCTTCACTTAACATCAGGTGTGATGTAGGGTAAGTAAGTGCTACCGCGTTTGTAGTTGTTAAGGCGCTACTCGGAAAAATATGGACTCTGTGATTTAAAACTATAGGACGGTTACAGTTGTTACAAATCTGGTAATAAGATATATATTTCTTCATACCTTTATCTAGAATCGTATAGTTTAAAAAACACGATTTTATGATTTTGCCTCGACTCTTTTTCTTTTCGAAAAGACCTTTAAAAAATACGAAAAGTGAAGATTATTCTTAAATGGGGTTACTTACACTATTGGAAATTGGTTTAATTAGTGGACACCAATAATATTGAGGATCGTATAGAAGCATTTTTTTTAAATCGCTGTAGTTTTTTAATACGAAGTGATTTTGTGTTTTTTTTGCCTAATCTGCAAAATCGGTCTCGCTCCCGCGCGCGTCGTTTTCTCATTGCTATCTCGCTTCAACACATCGCCGTATCGTACGTATCACCTTAAAAAAAAATTAAAAGAGACAGACTTTGATAACGTGCTTGCAGCGCTCAATTAGGCGTGTGTAGATTTATGTTTTTTTTTTCAGTTACCTACATTTCTAGATGACGTTACGGAGTAGTAGTAGAAGAAGTGCAAGGGTCTCTAGTCCAGATATATCCGCGTTTCGTTTTACTTCTAAGAGCCAGCGCGCTTTAAAATACAAGCATCTGTTTTTTTCCGGGACAGTAAAATTCAGTGTAGTGCACAAGCGCCCTATGTTTGATCGTTTTGGGATTCAGTCTGGCGTACGGTCGATTTTTAATCGTCCAATGCGCGTACTTCCATATAAATCCATACTAAATCCCAGAACGATTAAACCACAGAACATAGAAAGATTTTTCTCACGAACAATCGCCCGATTAAAAATCACAAGTGCGCCGGCTCTGCATGAACCACACATTCTTTCGTCTGAACTACAGAATCGTCTTCACTGTACCTATGGGAAATAGCTTCGTTGTTCTTGATCAAATTACGCGTGGCATCCGCATCACAAGTCACGGTTCTCACGTCCCTCATAAACGTCACGAGAATCCCTCATTTTTAACCGACTTCTAAATCAAAAAGGAGGAGGTTCTCTATTCGTCTGTATGTATGTTTTTTCTCTTTTTTTTTTTGTGTATGTCCACCGATTACTCGAAGACGGCTGAACCGATTGAAATGGTTCAAACGTTATTACATCAGGTTGGTTTCCAAGTTGGTCCCATTTTTTGAAATTTTGAAATCCGTTCAGTAGTTTTCAGGAAATCTTGAAATACTGTCGTTTTCGTTACCACTTAATGTGAATTTAATACGTATCTTTGGGTATAACTCCTTTGTTTATAAACCGATTTAGATGATTCTTGTTTTGTTAAAAAGGGGATACCTCAAGGTATTTTAACCGACTTCGAAAAAGGAGGTTTTCAGTTTGATCACATACCTATTTACCAGAAAACACGTAAATTGCCTGCACGTTGCACTAAAAAGAGTGTCGGGCGGGTTTTAACAAAAACAACAAAAAATTTTTACATGTTTCACGCCCGACTTCAAAGTACTTACGTTATTTATTTGGTGAGGAATTATTTCTTACTTTTTTGATGTGGTTTTTTTGAAGGCGGTTTTATTTTTTTTACAAAAATAATTTTTACGGTGACCATACGCTAGTAGTAGTCGGGATACTTTATGAAAGACTGGTAGCTTGGCTCCTCGCTCGCGGATTTACCCGCGTGGTACCCGTTCCCGTGCGAATATCGAGATAAAATATAGCCTATGTGACTCGGGAAGAATGTAGCTTACTACCGGTGAAAGAATTTCCAAAATCGGTCCAGTAGTTTCAGAGCCTATTCGATGCAAACATACATACAATCAAATCTTCTCTCTACATAATATTAGTATAGATTAGTATGGAAGGGGATACTTAAAAAAAACAGGTCTTCTCCAGATTCCAGCATGGTATCTCTCATCATCATCAGCTCCATGGTATCCCTACTCATACATAACATATCGACTTGAATTTATCCATACTAACTTGGTGAATACGAGAGTATCTTACGTTTTTTACTACCTTCTTACTTCTATTGAAGAGGCTAAAAATAGTATTAGTGCATTACATTACATTACGTGTTGTTGAGACAGAATTCAATATGATATGTAAATATTTAGATTTCCTTTTCAATCTGTGTCTACTAAGCGACTCTGTAGCTTTGTCAGAATCAAAAGTCTTAAAATAATCGCAGTTGGTTCGGGTTCTTTTAATATTTGCGGTATATTAAGTTCCCTGACCACAATGAGTCACACCAATGATTTTTGTTATCAGCATATCTAAAAAATATGTAACTCGAGAAAAAAGAATCTGTTTTTATTTTTTTCCTATCTTCAAAAATGACTGAGATATTAAACGTTAAAGTACGGCCTCCGAGGAAAATTTGGGTGAACCAATGGCATTAACGTGTGACGTCACGTCGCACTTCCGTATACCTACATAGAATCCTTTGGCTATATAGTTAGTTGCGCTCTCACGGTTTCGTAATAAATTTATTTATTTTTCTTATAGTCGATCAATGAAATGTTTAAGAAATTTTGTATTGAGCCCATGTGAAAAAACACCTTCAAATAATGTTTTATTTTCGTGAATAATAAATTAGACCAACTTTCGTAATGGCGGGCAGGATTCTGTCAATACATATAGCAACCGTCAAAACAAAATGTACAGACAACCCTAACTGACTTGGTAGTTAAATATGCACCCTAAAAACTGACAGCCATTTCGATAATTTTATAATGCTAGTGGCGCCTCCACCACTGGGTCAGATAAGTTTCTGGGATAAATGTCTTTCGGTATCGACAGTAGGTGACAGTTTTAGAGTGCGCCTGCGCGCGGTCGAAATTGAATACTAATCATTTACCATAACCTTAGAACGAAGAAAATGTACTGTAACTAGCGTCAAAAACACACGAGTTGCGCGAAGATTGCGCACCGACGAACTCTATGTAGGTACAGTTAGACGGAAATCACCCGCAACAGCCGCAAACGGAGATGTCAGTGCGACATGACGTCATCGCAATAGCGCGCAAGGAAAGCAAATTTTCAAAAGCTGGTGAAACTTTACAACGCTGTATCTTTGGAAATCCTTTCCAGATTTCGATGAAACAAAATCTATTAGCACTTGCACGAGTACGCGCATTAAATGCAGTAATTTTTATAGTCACATTTTGATGTGTTGGTGTGACTCATTCTATGTATTCCATTTCCTAGGGTTTCCAGGTCTTAAAATCGAAAAGCCGGACTGGCCAGATAGTTTATTCGGACTTTTGGGTAAGTATCAAGACTGGACAGTGGATACCCTAAAAAAATCAAGGATTTCATGCCTTAATCGATCTATCTATACATAAATAAATTGGAGTGTCTGTTTGTAATATTAAAATAACCGCTTTTTACTACATGCATATGATTATAATTACGGTGCATAACCAAAATAACATTTTTTACAATTTTTGTCTGTCTGTTTGTTCCGGCTATTACATCAGCTACCTGCCAGTGAAAGTCCCGTCAAAATTAGTCTAGCCGTTTCAGAGATTAGCCGGAACAAACAGACAGACAGACAAAAATTGAAAAAAATATTATTTTGGTATATGTACCGTATAAATAATCATATGCATGTAGTAAAAAGCGGTTATTTTTATATTACAAACAGACACTTCAATTTTATTTATTTGTATAGATAGAAATAGAAATATCCTTTATTCAAATAAACATTTTTAAATGTATTTTCGAATCGTCAGTTTTGCCTTTATTAGGTTTGTTTAACAACACTTATGAACGTCAATGAAGCTACGCCATCGGTTCGCAAATCCTACGGCAGGAGACCTTGTAACGAGAAGAACCCGGAAGAAACTCGCCAAAGGATTTTTTGTACCAAGCGTTGCTTCGCTTCCAACCTGATCTGATCTGCTGATTAAAAAATCCTGATTAATTGATAGGTACTGTACTGTATCTAATCTAATAGAATCATGATGATTTATGTTTTTTAAATTATTATTTTTTTGATAGAGAACAGAGAGGCAGAGAACGGCTCCTCTTCACTTGCTTTAAATCTTTAAATTTTCTTTCTCTCTCTCTCTCTAATCTCATTTTACACTTTCGTTGATTTCGAGTAGGTAGGTACTCCTAATCAGTTTTAAAAGGCTCGTATTGTAAGTCTTAGTACCTACCTTACTTATAAGCGCTTTGACAAAAAAGTTGCACAGTGCGAAAACTCTCAGTCAATCGTTAATATACTTAATATATGGTGACGTGACGACAATCCTCTCTATAAATGCGTCAGTTTAACTAAGAGTAGGTCTATGTCATGTTCCATTACGTCATTATCGTTTTTGTATCAATTTAGTTACATTTTTACATTCATTCATTCGTCAAGGTCGTTGATATTATTCGCAGTGACTTGGCTTATTAGCATTTTGAGCGTTGGTAAGGAACAATCGACAGAACATAAAATATAACACGGAAACTACAAAAACCACTCTTATTGAGGAAGCAATAAGGTCAGCATTACCTTTTAAAGTCTGGGGATTATTACCATCTGTAATCGCAATGTTAAAATAAAGGACGGAGCTATATAGGTACGTCTGGAATCGTTTGCAACAGCGTTTCTCAAGTAGTGGGTCGCGCCCTGGCACCAGGCCACGAAAATAAAATACCGGGTCGCAGAATTGACGTAAAAAAATATTAGTAAGTATTTAACGCGGCGACTAAAACATTTCTGGGTACCTACCAAAATTACCTACTAGGTGAGTGACTAAAGTCGCCACTAAACTAAGTTAAAGCTATTTTTTCCGCTGCTCGCCTAGTATTTTTGCGACCCCAACCTAATAATTTTACTCTTAGTTAGTTAGCTTGGTTTATTATATTCCAGAAAATATAGAGTACAAAAAATAGATGCACTATGATGCTTAAAAAACTTTTGGTGGGTCACGATGGAGAATCATTAGAAATTACCGGGCCAGGGCATAACAAAGTTTGGGAAACCCTGGTTTGCAACATTACAACATTGTTTTACAGTGTGATGTGACTGAACCATTTTTTGTGTGTACCATACCAACCTAACTATTTTATAATTTGTAGTAAATAAAGTACACATGGTGAATAAGCTAGCAGTAATATCGTAAAAAATAATGGTTTCTGTTGTTTTATCTTGCCTCATGTTGATTCCATAAATGATTTAATTAGTCGATCGATAGGTTATTTTGCATTAGTCATACTTTTTAACTGTATAGAAATTAGGATGTTTCTAAATTTCTATGGATTTTATGACGCATGAGATGTAAGGTCACTCGTCCGTCATATCATCAGCGATATTTTTGTGTAAACGAATAAATAAATAAATAATAATAAATAACTTCTTACAATCACACCAATTATCTAAGCCCATGTTAATTTCATTAAGAAACTGTATTATGGAAAACTTGAAAACGGATAAATATATACCTACTTAAATACTTTTTGTTTGTAAATACATACTTAATATACATAGTAAACACCCAGGCCAAGACAAATAGACATGTTCATGCACACAAATACTTGTCTTGTTCGGGAATCGAACCCGAGACCTCTGGCGCAGAAGGTGGGTAGCCTACCCCTGCGCCAAATCGGTCGTCAAAACATTAGAACATTAGAACTTAGTCCTACAAATATAAATGTGAGAGTTTAGATGTTTGGATGTTTGTTATTCAATCATGCCAAAACGGCTGAACGGATTTGACTAAAATTTGGGACACAGATACTTTGTAGCCTGGAAAGAAACGTAGGCTACTTTTTATCTCGGAAATATATCACATGCCCGCGAGATAACGTCGTAATATAGTCCAAGCTGGCGTAACCGCGGGCAGAAAGCTATTAAAAATAAAAAAATAAATCAAAGTGAATGGATGAGTATTTCAAGGCACAAACAATGCTTGGCTTGTTGTAGTTTACTGTTTAGTGAAGAAATGACCTACACCTTTCCATTTTCAATGACAAACATTGCTAAAATTGTTGCCTACTTACCTAACTGAAAAAAAACAACTATACTTATACATATTCAGTAGGTACCAGCTTTTTGTTTACCCAATCTTAATAGTTTTTGCGGTTAATGCTTATACGAATTCAAAAGTACTAGGTAATTTTCAGTCTTACGCTATATTCAGTCTAATTAGGCTTTTATCTTCAAAAAGGACATTTAGGCGGTTCCCACACTCCACCGCACACCGCTCCGCTTTGTGGTAGTGCGCTTCTCAACTATGGCTGTAGAATCTTGATGTGCATACAAAACACGCAGTGTATGACAAAATAATCACGCCGCATCTCCGTCCGGTAGGTGCGGAAACCGGAGGCAGTGTCGCGCACACGTTGCGAACTCGCAACGAGCTCGCTGCGCACTCGCACCGTTTTCCACTCGCTCGCAACTCGCTAGTGTGGTAAATAGACCGGGCGGACACGACAGTTAGAGGTGTACAATTTTTTAAAGTATGCAAATTAGCGAGAACATTTTAGACGACGACATAATGTAAGCACTATCAAAATTAGATTTTTATCCCTGTGCATCACACTTGAAATTTAATTTTAAAATGTAACAAAAAAGTACGCGTGTGAAAAGTATGCAAACGCATATTTGTCACTTCTACTAGAAACGTTATCGATACAACAATTTGCATACTGAAAAAATGATTCGGGCGAGTGCAAATTACGAGAATAAGTTTCTGAAATTGTTATATATTTGGCTCTAAAACATTTTTTTTTCAGTATGCAAATTGATATATCTATAACGTTTCTAGTATAAGTGACAAATATGCGTTTGCATACTTTTCACACGCGTACTTTTTTGTTACATTTTAAAATTAAATTTCAAGTGTGATGCACAGGGATAAAAATCTAATTTTGATAGTGCTTACAAATGTCGTCGTCTAACGGCCAGAATTAATAACCCATCCACAGATAGGGATAGGTGCGATCCAGATTAGTTGCTAGGCAACGCTTGATATTAACATAGAATTAACGACAGTTGCCAGGGTGTTGCCAGGTGTTCCCTAGCAACTAATCTGGATTGCACCTATCCCTATCTGTGGATAGGTTATTAATTCTGGCCGTATGACGTTCTCGCAAATTTGCATCTGTAAATAATTGTACACCTCCAACTGTCGTATCCGCCCGGTCTAAAAGCCCATATTCTGTATCGCCTACGCGACGCCTACATACTTGTTTTCGCAACGACACACCATTATTGTGTCAAATTATACTGTTAAATTGCAACATTTTACATTTTCATGTTTGTTGGCATGCCGTAGAATATGGAAATTATTTTTGACTATATTTATCTACAAAGAGCGTAGGAAGTAGGTAAATAAATAGCAAGTGGAAATAAATGACTCGATTTTCTCCAATAAAGGTACTCGTAAGTATGCATTATTACCTATATTATATTGATTTCTATTGGAGGGTTTGTATAGAGAGCTATATACCTCTATCTATGTGGACTCTTACCCCCATAATACAAAACTTGGACTAAAGTTAGACCTGGTTTAAAATTCATGCTACTTCTGTCTTTCATTTGGAAAATGAAAGTGACATTACCAGTTTAGTACCAGTTTTAAACCAGAACTATTTTAGTCCACGTTTTGTAATAAGGGGGTTAACCTTTTGACCGCCAAGGCCCACTACAGAATACAAACGTTCCCGTGCCCTAAACGCCACGACCACACTAGAAGACAACATCATCAGCATCATCATGATAATAAATTATCAGATACTGTCCCATAATAAAGTTGTGGCGCTCAGAACACAAAAACGCCTGTCTTCCACAGAAGACCGTGGCGGTCAAAAGGTTAAGAACTTTGTCCTAATGCCACATGCGAACCCACCAGAAACATCAATACGGAGACTGAAGCTGTGACCGTAGCCTAAAGGCTTGAGCACACCAAACGCGGGTCAGGAGCAGAGCAGGTCGGTAGCAGCGCGGGAGTCGGTACACTGAACGCAGCAACAGTTTCAAAGCAGTTGCAACGCGGGCCCGCGTTCAAACCACGTTCAGTGTGACGGGTTAGGCAGGCAGTTAGCATAATACAACTCTCGTCAACGCGCTGCGCTGCACTGCGAACGCCCTGCCTCGGTGTGTCATGCTAACATGGCCGCCATAGTTATACAACAGCGCGGGCCCGCGCTCAAACTGCTCTGCGCCGCGCCTGCGCTGCTTCTGCCCCGCTCCTGCGCCGTTTGTAGTCCGACAGTAGCAGTGCAGCTCGGCGCGGCATAGAGCAGTTTGAGCGCGGGCCCGCGTTCAAATTTAGTGTGACGTAGTTCATAGAGTTTCTTATATTACAACTTGCGCGGGCCCGCATTCAAACAGCGCTGCTTCTGACCTGCGTTTGGTGTGCTCAAGCCTTAAATCAGCTGGACATGATCACTTATTATTGCAGAAAAGCGACTCTATTTTATATTCTATTATTTATGAAATGGTCTAAGCTGCGCTTACACAGGCAGCTACAATTGCGCATGATTCCTGTCAATACCCGGCAACTATGACGACACGACCACATCAAGCAATTAAGGGCGATGTTAAAACGTAGCAACCTGTCGCAGAGATACGGCCACACAATACCAATATCACGAAAGTTACCTCCAGCTTGCTCCACTTAATTGCTCACGATTGATCCATAACAGTTGCCAGTTATTGCGAAAAAAGTTGCCCGTGTAAGCTGAACAACACTCCTACAATACAAACAAAACACTATACAAGTCCCATATATAATAATACCTAATATAGTATTTAGCCAGTCCATAATTCGCTCTACCTACATCTGCATATGCGCGCTCGGTACCTACGTTTATACATCCAAGGTCAATAAAAAGTTGAATAATACGTTGATAACCGTAAAATCGGATGTGTTAATTATTAGCATTTATTGTGAATGAAACACGGTTTATTTTTAGAACAACTTTATATTCTACTAGCCTTCTGCAAGCGGCTTCACCCGCGTGAACAACACGACGTTATCCCGCGGGAATGTGACATATTTCCGTTAAAAATTACCCTAATTTTATTATCCAGCTCCCAAACTATCTCCATACCAAAAATGACGTCGATCCGTTGCTCCGTTTTGACGTGAAAGACGTACAAACAAACACTGCTCCCGGAATACTCAACCACACAAACGCAGTATCCATCTGGGTCGACACATTATGCACCCAAAACTCAAGCTAGGAGTATTCAAGAAAGAAAGAAAGAAAAAACATTTATTTGGAACATTCACAAAGAAAAAAAACATTACATCTATAAAGTACATTTTGCATTAAAAAATGTCCCAAAAAGGTCCCGACTCAGCATAATGCTAGGCAAGTACCAAGCGCTGGTCTTCCGTCGGGACCGTAGTGGTAATGGATCAAGACTTCTTGGAAGCTACCAACCAGGCTAAAAGAGTTCTTTAACGAGGTAGCGAGTCACAATAGATCTTTTAGGCCGCAGTGACTACATCTCCTACGGGAGAAGCTTAGCCCTTACATTCAAATAATAATACTCAACCACTAAGGAACTGGCTGTCTTATCTCTAACTGCCGCAACACGACACTGCTGAAAATGTTGCTGTTATGGCGTCAAACTTAGATAAGATGGTGGTAGCTAGCCAGGCAGACTTCGAACAAATGCTAACACCAAACAAACCGTTCTGTCACTTTTGTTCTTCCACATGGGATAGCGTAATGATGAGTGACGTGACTTTTACTATATGAAATGCTTCAAATTGTCTTTATATATAACTTTTTTCCGTTACCCAAAATAGCATTACCCCCTCTTGTCACACACGTGGGTGTTCGTAAGAGCCGAATAAGGGATTATGCATGACCATAATAAGACTGCACAGCAGTGTCTTCTGACATCTTTTCAAATTTTGTCTTTTTAATATAATTAAACGTTAGTAGCATAGCATCTTACATCATCATCTTACATTACATTCAAAGGACTGCAATTACACAATTTGGTATTTCGAATTTCTTCATTCCTAAAAACAATATTTTTCTTGACGAGTTTCTTGCCGGTTCTTCTTGCGAACTGCTAACGAAGTTTCACCGTCTCATCGTCGTTCACTTCGATTCTTTACGTAAAAATTCATAATAAACAAGTGAAAGTCGAGCGAAAAAGAACGTTGAGTTTGTTGATTGAATCTTATAAGTACCGGATTCACACGAGGCGATTTTAGTTGATCAACTTTTATCGTTCAACAAAAATTGAGTGGTGGCTAACTTTTATTGAATCGATTTTTGTGTTCACACTGTTCAAGTCGCATGCGACTTAGCAGTTGATCAAATAAAATTGCCTCGAATGAACCCAGTGTTAGATAATCACACCTGATGGCTTAGCTTCTTTGACGTTCGTAAGTATTGGACAACACAATCTAATCAGAATAAAGAGATTTTGAATTTTTAGAATTTTTCAGCACAGTCGTCTAATCACACATATCTGGTGGTAAAGGCAGGCAATTTCATTTGTTCTAAGCTGGAAAATTAAGTTTCCTTTATAAGATTCCTCTGTTTATGGGTCGATAAATATTCTTCCCGCTAGCTACCTGACACCGACGATGTCCGTTTTGTTTGAACTGTGATTTTTAAATGAAGTTGAAATTGATTGCGCGAATATCAACTAGCCTTCTGGACTACACGCCGTTATCCCGCGAGAATGTGATATTTTTCCGGGATAAAAAGTAGCCTATTGTCACTCTCCAGCTAACTATCCCCATACCAAAAATCACGTCGATTCGTTGCTCCGTTTTGGCGTGAAAGCCGGACTAACAAACAAACACACTTACACATCTAATATTATTTATTAGTATGGATAATTAAACATAAGTCTATGCTCTTCCAGTCCATGTTTGTTGTTGGTATCTCCAGCTATTGATATCAAACCGTTGGGAAAGGTTCTTCATATTCAAATCACGTCATCCTGAAACATAAAATATCTTTCATTCGAGAAGCACATCAAACGCATCATATATTTTATTGTGGCTTTGCAGTTTCTGCGTTTATGTTTACAGTATAACTACGATTGAAAGCATAATCTTGTCTTATTCTGCCTGTTTCCGCTTTAAAAATATACAATTTGACACATATATAAAATTTTACCAGTATTTGATAATTATGTAGTTTTATTGTAAAATGTTATTATTTTACCACTACTCCAACAAAAAGTAAATTGTCCAATAATGTAGGTAGTATAAGCAGGAAGTCTATAGGTAACACTCGTAATAATAATAATATAATATAAAACTTTATTGCACACGACAAAGAAGAATACAGATAGACAGACATAAAAGTAAAACAAACAATAGGTGGCCTTGTTGCTACATAACAAGCTCTTCCAGGCAACCTTGTGTGAAAGTAATAAAAGTAAGAGGAGAAAGGGTGCATAAAAAGTGTTTTTGATAATACTGAAATAATGACCAAAATAGAAACAGCGTAATTAATGCCATGATGAAATAGTCTGTAATCTTTATTATCTCGTTACTGATCAGTAATTACTCGTAAGTCAATAAACTGCACTTTAATATTTCAAAACGAACGAGAGTTCCACAGATGCATAACTCAAGCAGACGCCGATTGTTTTGAAAGCTGCTCTGTAATACACTACCGGCTCTAATCCATCCCATGGCCCAGTAAAAAACGTAAATATTTTCAAACCATTCGAGCCAACATCACTCGCTTGTCCAAACACTAGTTTAAAACGAGTTGGAGCTAAAATGTAACTCTAACTCAATTTAAAAGGTTTGCTTTAATGTCACGAGATGCTTTTAACTGTACCAAAAATGTCCAAGGTTGTCCACGCCACTTGTGACAAATGTGACAATGATAAAACAAGCTTGCGATATGGTAGTCATACACGACATTGCCTTTTTTGTTTGAAGACGGCAAAAAGGTAGGATAATTTTATAATGACTTCATTTATGCTTAGTTATGTAAGAAAAGAGTCTTTAGAAGTACGTCTGGTCTGATTTAACAGTGTTGGCCGCATGCAACTTGATGAAATGAAGTTATTCAATTAACACAGTAATACTGACTGAAGTATTTTTGATAATGATGCGTTCAATAGAGATTTCCAAGAACTTAACACAGTCAGTCCTCTTGTACCTGAAGAATTTAAGTGCTGAATGAATCCTTACGTTAAATGTATGTTTTTGTATCAATTTAGTTACATTTTTACATTCATTCATTCGTCAAGGTCGTTGATATTATTCGCAGTGACTTGGCTTATTAGCATTTTGAGCGTTGGTAAGGAACAATCGACAGAACATAAAATATAACACGGAAACTACAAAAACCACTCTTATTGAGGAAGCAATAAGGTCAACATTACCTTTTAAAGTCTGGGGATTATTACCATCTGTAATCGCAATGTTAAAATAAAGGACGGAGCTATATAGGTACGTCTAGAATCGTTTGCAACAGCGTTTCTCAAGTAGTGGGTCGCGCCCTGGCACCAGGCCACGAAAATAAAATACCGGGTCGCAGAATTGACGTAAAAAAATATTAGTAAGTATTTAACGCGGCGACTAAAACATTTCTGTTTGCCTACCAAAATTACCTACTAGGTGAGTGACTAAAGTCGCCACTAAACTAAGTTAAAGCTATTTTTTCCGCTGCTCGCCTAGTATTTTTGCGACCCCAACCTAATAATTTTACTCTTAGTTAGTTAGCTTGGTTTATTATATTCCAGAAAATATAGAGTACATAAAATAGATGCACTATGATGCTTAAAAAACTTTTGGTGGGTCACGATGGAGAATCATTAGAAATTACCGGGCCAGGGCATAACAAAGTTTGGGAAACCCTGGTTTGCAACATTACAACATTGTTTTACAGTGTGATGTGACTGAACCATTTTTTGTGTGTACCTACCATACCAACCTAACTATTTTATAATTTGTAGTAAAGTAAAGTACACATGGTGAATAAGCTAGCAGTAATATCGTAAAAAATAATGGTTTCTGTTGTTTTATCTTGCCTCATGTTGATTCCATAAATGATTTAATTAGTCGATCGATAGGTTATTTTGCATTAGTCATACTTTTTAACTGTATAGAAATTAGGATGTTTCTAAATTTCTATGGATTTTATGACGCATGAGATGTAAGGTCACTCGTCCGTCATATCATCAGCGATATTTTTGTGTAAACGAATAAATAAATAAATAATAATAAATCATCATCATCATGTCAGCCGAACGACGCCCACTGCTGGGCATAGGCCTCTCGCATAAATAATACCAATAATAATAAATAACTTCTTACAATCACACCAATTATCTAAGCCCATGTTAATTTCATTAAGAAACTGTATTATGGAAAACTTGAAAACGGATAAATATATACCTACTTAAATACTTTTTGTTTGTAAATACATACTTAATATACATAGTAAACACCCAGACCAAGACAAATAGACATGTTCATGCACACAAATACTTGTCTTGTTCGGGAATCGAACCCGAGAGCTCTGGCGCAGAAGGTGGGTAGCCTACCCCTGCGCCAAATCGGTCGTCAAAACATTAGAACATTAGAACTTAGTCCTACAAATATAAATGTGAGAGTTTAGATGTTTGGATGTTTGTTATTCAATCATGCCAAAACGGCTGAACGGATTTGACTAAAATTTGGGACACAGATACTTTGTAGCCTGGAAAGAAACGTAGGCTACTTTTTATCTCGGAAATATATCACATGCCCGCGAGATAACGTCGTAATATAGTCCACGCTGGCGTAACCGCGGGCAGAAAGCTATTAAAAATAAAAAAATAAATCAAAGTGAATGGATGAGTATTTCAAGGCACAAACAATGCTTGGCTTGTTGTAGTTTACTGTTTAGTGAAGAAATGACCTACACCTTTCCATTTTCAATGACAAACATTGCTAAAATTGTTGCCTACTTACCTAACTGAAAAAAAACAACTATACTTATACATATTCAGTAGGTACCAGCTTTATTGTTTACCCTATCTTAATAGTTTTTGCGGTTAATGCTTATACGAATTCAAAAGTACTAGGTAATTTTCAGTCTTACGCTATATTCAGTCTAATTAGGCTTTTATCTTCAAAAAGGACATTTAGGCGGTTCCCACACTCCACCGCACACCGCTCCGCTTTGTGGTAGTGCGCTTCTCAACTATGGCTGTAGAATCTTGATGTGCATACAAAACACGCAGTGTATGACAAAATAATCACGCCGCATCTCCGTCCGGTAGTGCGGAAACCGGAGGCAGTGTCGCGCACACGTTGCGAACTCGCAACGAGCTCGCTGCGCACTCGCACCGTTTTCCACTCGCTCGCAACTCGCTAGTGTGGTAAATAGACCGGGCGGACACGACAGTTAGAGGTGTACAATTTTTTAAAGTATGCAAATTAGCGAGAACATTTTAGACGACGACATAATGTAAGCACTATCAAAATTAGATTTTTATCCCTGTGCATCACACTTGAAATTTAATTTTAAAATGTAACAAAAAAGTACGCGTGTGAAAAGTATGCAAACGCATATTTGTCACTTCTACTAGAAACGTTATCGATACAACAATTTGCATACTGAAAAAATGATTCGGGCGAGTGCAAATTACGAGAATAAGTTTCTGAAATTGTTATATATTTGGCTCTAAAACATTTTTTTTTCAGTATGCAAATTGATATATCTATAACGTTTCTAGTATAAGTGACAAATATGCGTTTGCATACTTTTCACACGCGTACTTTTTTGTTACATTTTAAAATTAAATTTCAAGTGTGATGCACAGGGATAAAAATCTAATTTTGATAGTGCTTACAAATGTCGTCGTCTAACGGCCAGAATTAATAACCCATCCACAGATAGGGATAGGTGCGATCCAGATTAGTTGCTAGGCAACGCTTGATATTAACATAGAATTAACGACAGTTGCCAGGGTGTTGCCAGGTGTTCCCTAGCAACTAATCTGGATTGCACCTATCCCTATCTGTGGATAGGTTATTAATTCTGGCCGTATGACGTTCTCGCAAATTTGCATCTGTAAATAATTGTACACCTCCAACTGTCGTATCCGCCCGGTCTAAAAGCCCATATTCTGTATCGCCTACGCGACGCCTACATACTTGTTTTCGCAACGACACACCATTATTGTGTCAAATTATACTGTTAAATTGCAACATTTTACATTTTCATGTTTGTTGGCATGCCGTAGAATATGGAAATTATTTTTGACTATATTTATCTACAAAGAGCGTAGGAAGTAGGTAAATAAATAGCAAGTGGAAATAAATGACTCGATTTTCTCCAATAAAGGTACTCGTAAGTATGCATTATTACCTATATTATATTGATTTCTATTGGAGGGTTTGTATAGAGAGCTATATACCTCTATCTATGTGGACTCTTACCCCCATAATACAAAACTTGGACTAAAGTTAGACCTGGTTTAAAATTCATGCTACTTCTGTCTTTCATTTGGAAAATGAAAGTGACATTACCAGTTTAGTACCAGTTTTAAACCAGAACTATTTTAGTCCACGTTTTGTAATAAGGGGGTTAACCTTTTGACCGCCAAGGCCCACTACAGAATACAAACGTTCCCGTGCCCTAAACGCCACGACCACACTAGAAGACAACATCATCAGCATCATCATGATAATAAATTATCAGATACTGTCCCATAATAAAGTTGTGGCGCTCAGAACACAAAAACGCCTGTCTTCCACAGAAGACCGTGGCGGTCAAAAGGTTAAGAACTTTGTCCTAATGCCACATGCGAACCCACCAGAAACATCAATACGGAGACTGAAGCTGTGACCGTAGCCTAAAGGCTTGAGCACACCAAACGCGGGTCAGGAGCAGAGCAGGTCGGTAGCAGCGCGGGAGTCGGTACACTGAACGCAGCAACAGTTTCAAAGCAGTTGCAACGCGGGCCCGCGTTCAAACCACGTTCAGTGTGACGGGTTAGGCAGGCAGTTAGCATAATACAACTCTCGTCAACGCGCTGCGCTGCACTGCGAACGCCCTGCCTCGGTGTGTCATGCTAACATGGCCGCCATAGTTATACAACAGCGCGGGCCCGCGCTCAAACTGCTCTGCGCCGCGCCTGCGCTGCTTCTGCCCCGCTCCTGCGCCGTTTGTAGTCCGACAGTAGCAGTGCAGCTCGGCGCGGCATAGAGCAGTTTGAGCGCGGGCCCGCGTTCAAATTTAGTGTGACGTAGTTCATAGAGTTTCTTATATTACAACTTGCGCGGGCCCGCATTCAAACAGCGCTGCTTCTGACCTGCGTTTGGTGTGCTCAAGCCTTAAATCAGCTGGACATGATCACTTATTATTGCAGAAAAGCGACTCTATTTTATATTCTATTATTTATGAAATGGTCTAAGCTGCGCTTACACAGGCAGCTACAATTGCGCATGATTCCTGTCAATACCCGGCAACTATGACGACACGACCACATCAAGCAATTAAGGGCGATGTTAAAACGTAGCAACCTGTCGCAGAGATACGGCCACACAATACCAATATCACGAAAGTTACCTCCAGCTTGCTCCACTTAATTGCTCACGATTGATCCATAACAGTTGCCAGTTATTGCGAAAAAAGTTGCCCGTGTAAGCTGAACAACACTCCTACAATACAAACAAAACACTATACAAGTCCCATATATAATAATACCTAATATAGTATTTAGCCAGTCCATAATTCGCTCTACCTACATCTGCATATGCGCGCTCGGTACCTACGTTTATACATCCAAGGTCAATAAAAAGTTGAATAATACGTTGATAACCGTAAAATCGGATGTGTTAATTATTAGCATTTATTGTGAATGAAACACGGTTTATTTTTAGAACAACTTTATATTCTACTAGCCTTCTGCAAGCGGCTTCACCCGCGTGAACAACACGACGTTATCCCGCGGGAATGTGACATATTTCCGTTAAAAATTACCCTAATTTTATTATCCAGCTCCCAAACTATCTCCATACCAAAAATGACGTCGATCCGTTGCTCCGTTTTGACGTGAAAGACGTACAAACAAACACTGCTCCCGGAATACTCAACCACACAAACGCAGTATCCATCTGGGTCGACACATTATGCACCCAAAACTCAAGCTAGGAGTATTCAAGAAAGAAAGAAAGAAAAAACATTTATTTGGAACATTCACAAAGAAAAAAAACATTACATCTATAAAGTACATTTTGCATTAAAAAATGACCCAAAAAGGTCCCGACTCAGCATAATGCTAGGCAAGTACCAAGCGCTGGTCTTCCGTCGGGACCGTAGTGGTAATGGATCAAGACTTCTTGGAAGCTACCAACCAGGCTAAAAGAGTTCTTTAACGAGGTAGCGAGTCACAATAGATCTTTTAGGCCGCAGTGACTACATCTCCTACGGGAGAAGCTTAGCCCTTACATTCAAATAATAATACTCAACCACTAAGGAACTGGCTGTCTTATCTCTAACTGCCGCAACACGACACTGCTGAAAATGTTGCTGTTATGGCGTCAAACTTAGATAAGATGGTGGTAGCTAGCCAGGCAGACTTCGAACAAATGCTAACACCAAACAAACCGTTCTGTCACTTTTGTTCTTCCACATGGGATAGCGTAATGATGAGTGACGTGACTTTTACTATATGAAATGCTTCAAATTGTCTTTATATATAACTTTTTTCCGTTACCCAAAATAGCATTACCCCCTCTTGTCACACACGTGGGTGTTCGTAAGAGCCGAATAAGGGATTATGCATGACCATAATAAGACTGCACAGCAGTGTCTTCTGACATCTTTTCAAATTTTGTCTTTTTAATATAATTAAACGTTAGTAGCATAGCATCTTACATCATCATCTTACATTACATTCAAAGGACTGCAATTACACAATTTGGTATTTCGAATTTCTTCATTCCTAAAAACAATATTTTTCTTGACGAGTTTCTTGCCGGTTCTTCTTGCGAACTGCTAACGAAGTTTCACCGTCTCATCGTCGTTCACTTCGATTCTTTACGTAAAAATTCATAATAAACAAGTGAAAGTCGAGCGAAAAAGAACGTTGAGTTTGTTGATTGAATCTTATAAGTACCGGATTCACACGAGGCGATTTTAGTTGATCAACTTTTATCGTTCAACAAAAATTGAGTGGTGGCTAACTTTTATTGAATCGATTTTTGTGTTCACACTGTTCAAGTCGCATGCGACTTAGCAGTTGATCAAATAAAATTGCCTCGAATGAACCCAGTGTTAGATAATCACACCTGATGGCTTAGCTTCTTTGACGTTCGTAAGTATTGGACAACACAATCTAATCAGAATAAAGAGATTTTGAATTTTTAGAATTTTTCAGCACAGTCGTCTAATCACACATATCTGGTGGTAAAGGCAGGCAATTTCATTTGTTCTAAGCTGGAAAATTAAGTTTCCTTTATAAGATTCCTCTGTTTATGGGTCGATAAATATTCTTCCCGCTAGCTACCTGACACCGACGATGTCCGTTTTGTTTGAACTGTGATTTTTAAATGAAGTTGAAATTGATTGCGCGAATATCAACTAGCCTTCTGGACTACACGCCGTTATCCCGCGAGAATGTGATATTTTTCCGGGATAAAAAGTAGCCTATTGTCACTCTCCAGCTAACTATCCCCATACCAAAAATCACGTCGATTCGTTGCTCCGTTTTGGCGTGAAAGCCGGACTAACAAACAAACACACTTACACATCTAATATTATTTATTAGTATGGATAATTAAACATAAGTCTATGCTCTTCCAGTCCATGTTTGTTGTTGGTATCTCCAGCTATTGATATCAAACCGTTGGGAAAGGTTCTTCATATTCAAATCACGTCATCCTGAAACATAAAATATCTTTCATTCGAGAAGCACATCAAACGCATCATATATTTTATTGTGGCTTTGCAGTTTCTGCGTTTATGTTTACAGTATAACTACGATTGAAAGCATAATCTTGTCTTATTCTGCCTGTTTCCGCTTTAAAAATATACAATTTGACACATATATAAAATTTTACCAGTATTTGATAATTATGTAGTTTTATTGTAAAATGTTATTATTTTACCACTACTCCAACAAAAAGTAAATTGTCCAATAATGTAGGTAGTATAAGCAGGAAGTCTATAGGTAACACTCGTAATAATAATAATATAATATAAAACTTTATTGCACACGACAAAGAAGAATACAGATAGACAGACATAAAAGTAAAACAAACAATAGGTGGCCTTGTTGCTACATAACAAGCTCTTCCAGGCAACCTTGTGTGAAAGTAATAAAAGTAAGAGGAGAAAGGGTGCATAAAAAGTGTTTTTGATAATACTGAAATAATGACCAAAATAGAAACAGCGTAATTAATGCCATGATGAAATAGTCTGTAATCTTTATTATCTCGTTACTGATCAGTAATTACTCGTAAGTCAATAAACTGCACTTTAATATTTCAAAACGAACGAGAGTTCCACAGATGCATAACTCAAGCAGACGCCGATTGTTTTGAAAGCTGCTCTGTAATACACTACCGGCTCTAATCCATCCCATGGCCCAGTAAAAAACGTAAATATTTTCAAACCATTCGAGCCAACATCACTCGCTTGTCCAAACACTAGTTTAAAACGAGTTGGAGCTAAAATGTAACTCTAACTCAATTTAAAAGGTTTGCTTTAATGTCACGAGATGCTTTTAACTGTACCAAAAATGTCCAAGGTTGTCCACGCCACTTGTGACAAATGTGACAATGATAAAACAAGCTTGCGATATGGTAGTCATACACGACATTGCCTTTTTTGTTTGAAGACGGCAAAAAGGTAGGATAATTTTATAATGACTTCATTTATGCTTAGTTATGTAAGAAAAGAGTCTTTAGAAGTACGTCTGGTCTGATTTAACAGTGTTGGCCGCATGCAACTTGATGAAATGAAGTTATTCAATTAACACAGTAATACTGACTGAAGTATTTTTGATAATGATGCGTTCAATAGAGATTTCCAAGAACTTAACACAGTCAGTCCTCTTGTACCTGAAGAATTTAAGTGCTGAATGAATCCTTACGTTAAATGAAATAATACACTTACACTTAATAATACTCTTAGTTGAACATTTAACAAAGAAAATAACAATATAATATCTAGGAAGGAGCACACAAAGTATAGTCTTATTACTAAGTAGCATACTCTTCCTATAATAAGGGGTCAAAACAAAAGGATACAAGTGAGTAGGATCAGAGGAAGGATAACAGATATAGGTGTACGTACACGAATAAATGGCATAGTATCTTAACTGGCAAGCTACCACCATCTTATCTAATTCTGACGCAATAACAATGATGTTTTCAGCATTATAGTGTTCCGTCAAGATAGCCAGTCCCTCAGTGATTGAGGATTTCGGGAGTAGGTGCGCTTCCACCTTCAGCCTTATTACCACTTAACATCAGGTGTGATCAAGGCTAAGTGCTACCCCGTTGTGGATAAAAAATATCTTCGGTACGCCTAATTTATGTGCTGTATATGAACGTCATTTTCAGCACATAATATCTTATAACAAGAATTCTCCTCATCACGAGATAAGCTGTTGGAATTCTCAGCAGTTCATTATTACAGTTAAGCTCTCGTGAACGAGTCGTCGCATAGCCGTTTTTAAAAAGATGGCAGGCTATTTTCAGCTGATCCGTGTCTGGCGGGAGGCTATTCGAATTTCGAGAGATGTCACTTCGAATTTATTGTGTGGCTTTAGCTTTATGAAACTTACCAGACACGAAACGATTCTTAGCCGTGCTCGTGAGATATTGTGCTTTTGGAAATGGTAGTGACGTTTATGATTCCGAAGAGTCAATTTACTACGACTTTTTTGTACAAGGCATTTACGTGGTCTTACAATAAAATCGCATTTGAATAAATGGTTATTACTGATATTATACCTTTGCAAATGATGAATCAGCAGGATCAGAATAGTTTAACTGTTAGTTACTTTACTTACCCTGTATTTTGCTTTGAACTAAATTGCACTCTATGATATTAAATTTAATAAAAATCTCTTTTTATAAAAAGTCTTAACTCATCCATTAGTAGCCAATAAAAATAATCTTTTTATAATAGCGGAAATACACGGTTCACTTTTGCCTTTAAATTTGGATGAAGCAAACAAATTGAACAATGTAAACGTAAAAGTGACTCATTCAATGTCAATGTGCGCCAGTATTTCTGCTTCTTTCAACCAAAGTGAATCAATTTGGTTGAACCGTATAATATTAGCATTACATAGACAATTGCCTAGTAATTAATGATCAATGTACGTCGAACTGAAATAGCGATGAAATTTGAAGTCACATAGGAATAGAGAGAATAGAGCTAGGAATGGAATCTCAGGTAAATGAGATTTAAAGATAGGAAGTATGACTTAGGGACAGAAAAAGTCATAGTGTAGGTCTGGCATTGAATATTTACTTAACTTATATAATAGAATTTTTGACTTATTCCAAAAAGTTACAAAGTTAATTCAGCCTTATTAGGATACATTTATGGTCACCATATTATTCACACCAGTTGGGTCCATTAATAGTCGATATGCAACAGTTAAAACTAGTAATCCGATTATCTGATTGTGGCACTGACAATCCCTTATTTGCATAAACAAATATTCAATATCTGCACTACCCGAGTATTATTGTTACACATACTTCTGACTGACCATTTTCAGTTGAACTTAACGTTATTGTGATTATTGTACTACAGAATATTGGCAACATACGAGAGTCAAAATCAGGTTCCACAAAGGAGTTAAAACTTAATTAAGTACTTCCTTGGCAAGGAAATCACTAAATCATAGAGGAAAATCAAGCACATAAAATTCAGCCAGATGTAACAGTGATTCAATTATTTCCAAAATCTAAAAAAACCACTTTTGTTCAACATACTCAGATGTGTAAGTACTAAAAATCTATATTATTTTGCCATTCAATGTCGATCAGTGTGAATCGTTCAATTCGAATCACATTGAAAGTGTCTCCAGATCCTCGGATTTACGTGACGGTATAAACTCACCAGAATATTTATTTAGGCGCTTTTATCTTTTGTTCCCCTATCGGTTTAGACAGTCAGTGTCGGGAAAAGGTTAATGACATTCTAACTAAATATACATATAACCCAGTATTTTAACCAATTTTTTATTGAACTTGAAATCTGCAAATGAAAAAGCTTTGGAACATCCAAACTTTTTCAATTGTAAAAAAGATCATTAATAAGGGAAGAGTCATATTTTATTTTTATTACATCCTTTAGATGTAGTTCCTATAAACTCGAACAAATGAGAATTCAGTAGAATTGCTACTGGGTCATTCCATGGAAAACGCTACCGCAACATATTTTCTCAAAATGCTGATTTTAAAAGAAAATGTGTCTTAGGATAATCATAAAAGCCTATATTTTAATAGACCACCCTTAATTTTTTAATTTAGTTTCAAATTTATCCTGTTTTTACATATCAAAGTCAGGTTACTGTATACGATTGATGGTAGTTTATTTTTATCAAAACTCTCAACACCAAAACAAGAAAACTACCGTCAGATTGACATTGCGCGTTTCGCTGTTAGAAAAGAAAAGTTTTAAGCAACCAGTGCCTGAAATATTATTTGAATACTTTAATAATTTCTTAGATTTATTTAACCTTTAAAGCAGGCCTCTTATGTGTAACACCCGTTACAAAAAAAGAGCATTTGTTCATTTAGCGACTGAGTTAATGCACGCATCATAAAACGCATTTGGGAAAGTAAGGTTATGATTAAGAACTGCTAATATTTTCTATTTATTTGATGTTCAGCTTATTTATCTGTGAAATATTGGTGGGGAATGATGGGTAACACCCGTTACGTAACGGGTGTTACCAATTTTTAATATGACTTTATTAAGAATAATAAAAGGTTGATTGTGCTGGTTTATGGTTGATGCATCTAAAAACCTTTCAATGCATTTTATGATGCGTAAATTAACTCAGTCGCTAAATAAACAAATGCACTTTTCTTGTAACGGGTGTTACACGTACGAGGCATGCTTTAAAAGTTCTAAGAAATTATTAAACATATCAAATAATGCGGCTGCCTAAAACTTTTCCTTTTTAACGGCCTGGCGGCGGAACGCGCAATGTCAATTTGACAATTATTTTCTTTTTTCGGTGTTGTAAAAGGGAACTGTACCTATAACAGTTTTTCCAAAAATATTGACGTTAGAGAGCAGTTTAGGCGTGGTACTAAGTTCTACTAAGTTCCTATATTGTTTAATGCCAAAAATTTGATCAAATAAACATTTATTACTAGAAATATTGGTTTAATTTCGTACTCGTAACACCCGTTACATTGAGCTGTAACACCCGTTACATTTTTAAATTTCCATGAAAAATCCTATGTGTATTTTTGTTTTAATATGAATAGTCTATAATGTTTAGAATTCATTTAGAAATGCGTTTACATTTTTTTTCCCTTCAAAAACAAACACAATTCGCAGACTTTTGCTTTTGTTGCGGGTAATCCGGAAAGCATAGGCAAAATCGTGTAACGCCCGTTACGCACATATATTGTTCCTCATTTCTTTACTGCTAGCTATTACTGTTAGTTTTAATACGGATGACGAAACTTAGACCTAGGTGGAGGGTGTTAAGCTAATCAAAATTATATGTTTCCTTTTTGCATCATTAATTAATCGTCAAGTAAAGACGTACGACCTGTAACACCCGTTACATGGAATGACCCTACTACAGTTGATTGATGTCAGGATAGGAGTAACCATTGTATCGTAATAGTAAATTATGTAACAATGTTATCGCATTGTTGGGACAAGGTTTGTTGAGATTGCAAACTCACGTCAGGAATAGAATTCAAGGTCATGTACGGTGCATCAAGATAGCACTATGAGCTAGCATATAGCATAGCTATGCACTAGCAGCTTGAGTTCTAGGTATACTATCAAAACCATAAAATTGACTTCAACATCATTATCTTATTCGTCTATATCAGAATCGTTTTATAGTCCATTCGTAAATCTACAATACATTGTGACAGTAAACCGATATATTACACTACAGTTTCTTGATTGTAACGCATCACTGCCACCACACTCTAGGTGTTTTGACAAAGTCAAATGGACGGCAATCCCGAGGTCCGAACCAATTGGATTGTATTGTCGGTATCTCTCTCCATCATTGATGTACCCAACTGCTCTAACTAGATATGAATATAAGCCACTTTGTCCAGCTTATTGAATTGAGTGACACGCAACTTGCATAATACATGACATGACCTATCTCAGTGTTGGCTGTTGGCCCATTTATTAACAAGACCTCGCCATTTGAAGTCTTCCATTGTGCTCTCGCATGCATTGATATTAAGTTCCTTGCTGGCATCCTTATGAATGTCACGAATAGATTTAATTAAGTTCGTAATGTACGGGAGGCGTATTATATCGCACATCGTTATGGCTTGAATGTGCTTTAATGGATTTTACGTCCATTATGCTTGCTTCGCTCGATGGTAAGTGCTAACATTGTCAAATTACAACGAATTTTGTTATTACATGAAGCTACATAGAACACGATAGAAAACAAGACATATTTTGTTGCATTGCTTGGATTGGGTTTGGAAATAGTTTAACGTGGTTTAACTTAACCTGCACCCATTTGTCCAAACAATTAAGTGTCAACTTTAACGACCATACAGATTAAACTACTGATTTAACTTTTGCCCGTGGCTTCGCTCGCGTGTAATTCGGGGTAACGTACACCCTTTTCATTCCCATAGCGGTTAAACTTTTCAAAATCCTTTCTACCGAACCTCTACAATCGACATTATTCATAATAACTATTAGTATGTCCAGTAGTTTGAGCTGCGCTTTGATAGATCACTCAGTCAAAAACTACGATCTCATTAAAAACTAAATATCGCTATGAGTGTTTAAATAAAACCGCGTTATGTACAAAAGTGTTTTATTTCAATGAACAGTTCACACAGAAATCTAAGATGTGCTCATGAGAATCAGTCAAAGGATTAAATTGTAAAATCAATACTTTCTAATATACTTACCGAAAGAAATAGTGTCGCTTTCAATAAAAGTTCGTTCATTTGGGATCTTATAGATGACTGCTTAACTTATAAGTACAACGTTATAAAAACTTATTTTAAAAATTAAGCCAGAGCTCGTGCCTGTAGCGGAGGAAAGAAAAATTTCATGGCTATTTTTAGCAAAACCAATTGCACCATTTGTGTTTCGTGGTCAGTCATCATGCGGGCGCCCGGTCGGTCACGCACCGTTGGCTTTGCGGCAAAACTAATGCTACGCATATTAAACGTTCCAATCAAGCGCCGTCAATTTTCGACTCTATAACTATAGACCTACAATTAATAATCGCTCCTTCTAAAATTTCAAAAGAGCAAGGAATGTTCGGCTACCTCCCATTTCCAACCCTTCGTAATGATGAATGTTTATGTTAAGATATTTTATATTTTCTTGCTATGAAGGTCGTTAAATTTAAATACCTACATTTAACCTTCTTGACACGCTACTATCATAAACACAACTGCCTACTATACGATGAAGTTAAATTGCTTACACATATCTGCATTTACTATAGGGTGATGATCATCGTAAATATTTTGATGCTTCAACAATGTGACGTAACGCATAGTAACCTGGGTTCCATTAAAATTATTGAATACTATTGGAGAAGCCGGTTCGGCTACGTTTAACGTAAACAAATAATGCGCTGTCACTATGCAGTAAAATGTTATATTAACCATTTTAGTTGGTAAATAGTTGTTTAATGATTGTAAACTTGGCACTGCTGTTGAGTTCGAAGCTTCGTTAAACAATTAATATTTGTATTATGAATGCTACTTATAGTTTATCGAAACTTATACATTTATCATAGAGAATGCCAATACAATTTACAATTTAAGATTGTAAAAAAGCTGTATTTATTTTCTTAATTATATTTTTGATTATTAGTAATTCTGTTGCATGTGGTAAATCTGCTTGTTAGGCTATAAAAAAAATAGTTGGAACTTCCGTCCCTTTTTTATTAAAGCTGGCAAACGTGGATCCCAAAAGGAACGTGTGGATTTATATAAATTCCCTAATTTGTTAGCCGTTATTTATAAACGGATAACTTTAAGGATCACTTATTTTCAAAGACTAACTGGTAAATATAAAGCTCCATTTCATCTGGATATCGATTCAGACTAGGCAATTTTTTATAAAAAGTATTTTGAATATTTAACCTACCTTTGATGGATAATAAGTGTGTTCCAATAGCTTCAGGATTTGTCAAACGAAAGTTTGACGTCGCAAAATTCGAAATGGGGGTCAAGTGATTGTCATGAAAGACCAATTAATATGGATGAAGGGCTTAGCCAGCGCATTCTTGGTAACCTTTGGCATTTCACTCGCCCTTCTATTCGGCTTAGTAATTTTCGGGGAATCGACTATTTGGTTTAATTTTCTTGCGAAATAATAAAATAAAACACTATGCATGAAATGATGAGTTCGGTGTATAAATTCCGAGAATTCATTATTATTATATTCTACATCGAAGTGCAGGGTGTGGATGACAATAGATTAGAAATCAAATTTCACATATGTTGATGATTTCATTATTACTTCTCGACATTGACATACATTTTATTGTTACAAAAGAATATGTTAACTTATTGCCTATTTGTGGGGTGAACCTTTTTTCAGTGAATGAAATTAAGTTTGCCAAAAATAGTAAATGTCCTTTGAAATTCTTAAGGTTTACATTAAACTGACTGCCTAAGGTTTGCTATGAAGTCTTGCACTTGTTGATCACAGAATTATGGTAATAGTTGTGCTATTAATGCAGTTTGCATGTTTGCGGTGCATAAAATTACTGCAATTACAATGATTTACCTGCCCCGCGACACCTCTGGTAATTAAGTTAGAAAATTGTGCTTTGCAACAGTTTATTCTATAACTCTAGGCTTCATTTACGATTACGAGTATTAATGAAATTCTTAATCTTATTGGTTTTACGTCATAAAACTTAGAGCACTTTTTATGTAGTTTCAAGATTATACATCCAAAACTGAGAATAGATTAGGTGTTATTGTTGATCGAAGCTGAGAATATTAAAAATACCTTATTTATTATCTGTTCCTTTCAAATTTGATTATCCTCTTGTAAATAATTGCAAGTTTTGCCACGTTATCGTCACATAAATGTTACGTAGTTACTATTAATAACTTGCAATTAATTATAAAAAAATAATAAATATTGAACTTCTTTTTATTTAAAATATTGAACACAGAATAAAGAAACAAATATCACAGAGAGACAAATAAAAGAAAGAGAACAGACAACAGGCGGCCTCATTGTTATATTCAATTTCAGATTTGAAATCACGCTAAGCGTACGAGGGATATAGTTCTAACATTTACTTAAGTAGTTATTTTTAATTTCTTCATTCTGAATAAAATTCTTTCCAAGAGAATTGCTAACACCAACATTTGTTTTGTTTACTTTAGCTATTTCGTTATAGGATTTCGTTTAGCAATTTTCTAAGAATTATGTTTTTGTTTTCTGTTGTGCAGTATTGTCGACGCCGACGCTTTTTCGTTTTGCCTTTTCATTCTTGTATCCAACATCCAAGCTAGTTTTAATTTTGAAATAAAGCTTACTATGTGACTTCATTTCTTATTCTATTGTTACTTTTGTTTATGTTTTCTTTGATAACGAAGGATTTCCGTTCTTATTATATTTCTTATCCAAACTCACCTTAAACTAATGTTAGCTATTGTTACTATTAGTTAAGGCGCTACTCGGAAAAAGTATGGACTCTTTGATATAAAATTATAGGATGGTTAGAGTTTTTATAAATCTGGTCATAAGATATATATTTCTTCATACCTTTATCTAAAATCGTATAGTTTCAGAAACACGATTTTATGATTTTGGCTCGACACTTTTTATTTTCGAAAATACCTCTAAAAAATAAGAAATATCAAGATTATTCTTAAATGGGGATACATATACTATTGAAAATTGGTTTAATTAGTGGACACCAATAATATTTAAGATCGTATAGAAGCATTTTTTTTAAATCGCTATAGTTTTTGAATACGAAGTGATTTTGTGTTTTTTTTTGCGTAATCGGCAAAATCGGTCTCGCTCCCGCGCGCGTCGTTTTCTCATTGCTATCTCGCTTTAGCATAATTTTTCCGAGTATCGCCTTAAGTATCAATTTGTTGATGTCCTCATAAAAGCAAGCATCAATAACTTTCCCTAAAGTGTAGTTCCTTCCTAAATAACTGAAGAAGAAAGCCAACGAAATTTCAAGTCTTATCTTATTTCTTGAAACAAAATGCATAAAACCCGTTTTATAGTAGGTAGCTCACTAGCATTCGCATGCGAAACGAAAATAGCAGTGGGTCAAGGCAACCCATGCAAGCCTACCCTCCCCAAATGGCAGGTCGAACCATGTTGCCATAAGAACTGGCATCAACATGTTTGGAATAATGAAAGAGGGCTCGACAACAATTCAACCCTGATTCGCTAATGAAATTTATTAAGCTTCTAAAAATATGCCGACGGCAACGAACTTCTGCTAAACCATTTTTCGTTCATTTAAGAATTTATATATAGCACTGCGATGCAATTTTTTTCTTCTCTTTAATCGGCTGAACCTTCTTTGAAAGAGCTAGATAGCGTGATTGCGTCAGGTAAATTACTTTCGTTATTGCCAGTCATGGATGTGAAATTTGGACAATGACGTTGAGACAATTAGAAGCATTCGAGATGTGGTGTTGGAGAAGGATGGAGAAGATAAGCTGGACTGTGATGATTACACATGAAGAAGTGATGAAAAACGTCAGTTGTTAAAAATCATAGAAGACAGAAGAGGTAGAATAATAGGCCACTTGATAAGACATGACAATATTAAAAACATAGAGCATACATGGAACAGATCGAAGAGAAGGTGAACGTCGTGTCTTATCAAGAAGCTAAGGACAGTTCCTTAGCTTCTTCTGTCCAAAGCCAGTGCTTTGGACAGAAAAGAATGGCGGAAGCTACACAGACAAGAGCGTTGCTCTTTAAGTTAAGAAGATGGCCAGTCATGAGATGGGTGATCAAATAATGTGTAAATGAGCTTTTTTCTTAGCACCCACCAATCCGCATCGGGCCTGCGTAGTGAGTTGTCCCGTTCTCCTGAACCATCCACTAGAAATGCCTGTGGTCCAGCATCTGAAACACTATTAAAATTCTAATTAGAATATGAAGATGGGATCAATGATTAATAAGAATCCTTTTATGTATTAACCGCGTGATACCCGTTCCCGTGGGAATATCGGGATAAAATATTACCTATAGCCTATGTCACTCGGGAAGAATGTACCTAGTTTTCTTACGGTCAAAAAAAAGAAACAACCGACATCGTTCTAAGGATTGCATCGTTGAAGTGGCAGTGGGCGGGACACATAGCGTGGAGAACCGATGGCCGTTGGGGCAGAAAGGTTATCGAATGGCGACCGCGTACCGGACGACGACGTTCTGTGGGCAGGCCCCCTACAATGTAGACCGACGATCTAGTCAAGGTCGCGGGAAGCCGCTGGATGCGGGCAGCGCAGGACCGATCGTTGGAGATCCTTGGGGGAGGCCTATGCCCATCAGTGGGCGTCGTTCGACTGACATGATGATGATGAATGGTCAAAAAGTTTTCTAAATCAGTCCAGTAGTTTCGGAGCCTATTCAATTCGAACAAACAATCAAATCTTTCCTCTTTATAATATTTGTATAGATATGTTAGGCTAAGTTATTATTTTCATGTACATTACGATACGATGGCTTGGGAGAAAATGGTTACTTACATCCGTACTCATTTGGCTTACTCCCCGATATTGTGTTTCTCGTGTGCTTCCATTGTATCAGCCAAAATGCCTTGACATAATCTCTTTTGTCTACATTTGTCGTGTTACATCTTTCCTTTGTGCCTCATATGAACATTATCAAAAGCAAGAAACCATTACCATTGGTATCAATCAATCATCATGAATTTTTACAACGAAACGTGCATTCTATTTCGTTAGAGGTATGGCATTATTTTTATAATATTTAGTATTATTTTCCTTAGTTAGAATAAACAGTATTCAAAAATAGCACTAAAAACATCAATTATTTATCATTCAATAGTCATACTTCAATGCCAGATATGTTTATTATTAATTTAAACCCTTAGACGGGAGATCATATTACAGCCTCGGGTGAGCTTTATAACATAACGTGTCCTTGGTAATCATTGTATGAACTGTTCCATATAAAAAAAACTCTTTTCTAAAACCCTAAAAAGTATACATAAACTCTTACGTAACAGCTAGGAAATCTTTAACTTGACTATTTAAAAACCTCTTTGCTAATCGTACCATACTCCACACACAAACTTTTTACTACAAAACCCTTAGCACTTTAATTAAAATGTGAAGTAGTGCGTCGAGTCTCGCAACTATTCATTCCAGTTATTCTTTCTCCTCTCTTTCATTTCTACTGTAGTCCTTTTCTGGCAACCTACATAGTTTCCGTGCCAAGACTGTACTTATCGAACCGAAAATGTCAGCCGGCAGTATAGATTTTCATATCAACATGATTAGAGAATCTTGAAATCTTTTTAATAGGAAAGCCATGCGCAGACCCATAAGCGAACGGTTGTGGCAATAATCTCGTGGTCTACTATAGAGAAGTGCATAAGTAGTAAGTACGTAGTGATAACCTTGATGGTGCAACTGAGCCGGCCGCTCGCCGCGTCAGCCCGGGCCGACGTTCGATTTTCACTTGGAGCATCAGCGCGCTCGTGTCTCGCCCGGGTGGGCGTGGTCTACAGGCCGGTCAATAGCACGGCATCCGCCCTCTCGCTCGCACACGCCCGAAACTCATATACGCGTCCCTATCCCCCCGGGGATGATTGAAACGTCTGATGCCGCAGGCGCCCCGCGCGCCCCCTCGCCAAGGACGTTCAGTGAATCCGTCCCTCTCTGCCTCGAAAGCACGTGTCTCCGTTACTATTTCTTATAATGTGTGCCCCCTTGGTACCGCGCGAAAATTCACAATCAATTATGAGTCAAGTGCCTGATAAATTTGGTGACAAATTCGATGCCTGAAAGGAATCCAAAAGTCGCTTTTAGCGATGAGTGAGGAGCGCCGTTTTCTTGGACAATTTGGTGCCCCTTAAAGTGATATGGAGATAAGAAGAATTTCCGGGAACATCACCTCTTCGTGCTTTCCGTCCTGTGTACTTTCTTGCTTTGTTACTGCGCCAGGGATATCTTCAGGTATGTTAGTGGTAGGAACGCTAGTTAGCATAGGCACAGTGAAACCGCTTAACCTCAATTTTTGACTTGGAAACGTTACTACGCCTTTACTGGCACCAGTAAATACGTGCCAGTGTCGTTATATTTCCATAGACGACGCCTGGACGTCGCCGGGAGTCTAGACACATAATAATTATACATCGAGCCAACAAGGGCGGTTCTGGAGATGTGACTCACCCGAATTCGTCTTCAGCATCGATCGTATCTCGTCTATTTGTCGAAAAGGTCAGAGAGTGATCATACGCGAGCCATTGTTTTAAAGGACCGCCTTGAAATTACAATAATTTTGATAATTCCTTTGGTTGTTTGTGATTTGAATCAAATTCTTCCAACTTCCAAGTCAAATATTGAGGTTAAGCGGTTGAAGTATACTTTGAGGACGTGATAAATTTTATACTCGCGTATTTTATATGGACAGTTAACCATGAACTCGGCAACTTCATTATACGGTTACGTTATAATGACATCATCGGCTCTTACTTAGTGCCACTGCATTCTGATTCACGCCTACAGTCAGTGTAAGCCTCGGTATGCCTAACAACTATCATTTGGCATAATCTACGTCACTCATACTCAAAACAATAAATCTTGCAGTACATGATGTGTATAAAAAGGTTCTATATTTAACTTCATGACTTATCTACATTACGGGTATGTGTATTGATGGCTTGAAACTATCATATCGAATAACTTATGAATTACTTAGTACAATGCAACGCATTGAAGAAAATTATGTTTACTATGACGTCATAATAATTATTCATAAAGATTGGCATCGATACAGAACACTTTAACTGCTATTATTTTAAATCGCCCCGCAGCCATTTGATCTGTGGCACAGTGAAGTCATCACAATATGTTACAAACGTTATAATACAGTATTTATCATGCGTATGAACTAGTATAGTATTATATTATCTGTGGTATGAATCACTTCCTTCTTACACGACCGCCATCATTCGTTACGTTATCGCTAGTCACAAACATACAAATGAAATATTTCCCAAAAAGCATAATAATTTCAAAGACTTGTTTTTGCCTCGAACAATTTCAAACCTTCCTGCCAGATTACCGCAATCCTTGAAGTACGACTGTCTGTGTTTATTTCAATCTTAATTGTAACGACTTTATGGAAACAAATATACATGTACTAATATTTGAATGTACTATGTTTAATGTCACATCAAGCGAAAAGCAATGCGTTAGTCATATCTTTACGGTCTTGATGGCTTGAGTAAATAATTACATCATCAAGGTAGTTGGTCTGTTAATTTTTGCAAACCATACTCCGTTGATCCAAACAGATTGTCTCTGGGCGAAGGTCAATAGCATTTTCGTTCGCCCGTATGACATCATTTCCAGTAGTTTAGTTTATATTATGTAATGTAGTGCCAAATCTTACTCCACCTAAAGCTGCCATAGTGCATAGATTACAACCACGTTCAAAATCGACTAAACAAACTACTATTCAATTACATTTTAATTTAAATAAAATCTTAATTTTTTCAATTAGAAAATTATAACTTAATTGATAAGTAACTCTTACCATCTTCCTTAGCAATTAAAATAATTATCCTGCTTGCAGCAATGCTCATAATTTATAATGCTTTATTTTTTAACATAATGTTTATACGAGATTTGTCGTAGTGCGATAGCCAGTGACGTGCACACCATCACTACAAATCTGATGTGTAGCTTGTACGCTATCTTATTTATTTAAGGTTTTATTTAGATACAGTAGGAAGGTTACCTACTATCTTAACTGTCATACTTGTCATACCACGACAGTACACTGTGCAGTTAACACTATTCCTTGTTGCCCGTTAAATTAAAATAAAGAATTGACGACTGTGACATCGATTTACCTACCATTTAAATTTGTCCACCGCTAGCAAGTAAGCAAAGTTTTTAATTTGCTTCCAGTGTTATAGTGTTTCTATTTTTGCAAATATAGACTTTATGGAACCCAAACCTTACCTTCAGACATTTATAGAATCGGCAATTGGTGATCAACGGCAAAAGTGCGTCCAGCAAATATCGTGTACCTGACTAATGCGTCACAGTAAGACGCCTCGCAAATATTTGCACGACCACCCCAGCCGAAGACTGACCTTAATTGGTTATTTGTCCTTCCTCCTTAGGCCCTTAGCCTTCTCTTATTGTGTACTCTGCTCCCAAGATATTGAGTTCTTAGGGGTGTTAAGATAAGATCTACAAAAGCTTAGTCTCAACGTTTTGAGGTCACCGAAGTGGTCTTGTGTTGATAAAACTGTTAAGTCTAGTTCTTTCAGAATCCGTAGTGAAATTTTTGCTAGTTTTTAAATGATCTTGTTTAACTGTGTTCTAATTAACCTAAAAACATTAAGTATTCATATGCTATTCTAATTAGCGTTACCGTGGGTGAAGCTATGTGTTTAGGTACGTTAACCCTTTTCTGTGCTTTTAGTTAATGCGGTTCCCTCTACTCCAATTTATAGTAGGGATTTAAATACCCAACGGCAGTCCTGGCAACACAATAATTAATCCGCACCACACGTACATGTAAGCCAATATAGCGCGGCCTAAATAGAACTGGGCCCACTAAACCCCCAGCCTCGACCGAATGGCTCCGGCCCGGTCTCAGATTCCTGTTAAACGTCTCTACTCAGAGCTGCATCCTGTGCGATTTCGATCTGCTCCGAATGCAGACAATTTAAGCTCCATAATTACTCATTGGCTGCATTGACTTACTACAAGGAACGCGGAAACTAACGGGCGTTCATCCAACACACACACCTCCTATAATTTGCCAGGTTATATTTCATGGCTATAGGGCGCGTAATTGGTTCCCCTTAATTTATAGCACTTATATGGCGAAGTGTTGTCGTAAAACGGTTTCCTTGTTTGTGAGATTATTATTCTGTTTTTCTCTTTTCAGGTCGCCTCTTGCAGCATAATAGGGAGCCATACGCCGCGGCGGAAAGACGGGTGCGATACGCACTCGTGGTAAGTAATTTTTAATGCATCGCCTTGTATAAATTTAAGCATGACAACAAATAAATAAGAAATTTTATCTACACTCATGTTATAATATTCGAATTAGGAAATCATACCTGAACATAAATGCTGAATGACACACTTACCATAGCATGCTTGAAAGAAACTTAAAAAATCAACCTGTATCGTAATGATCTTTATCTACACTCATGTTATAATAATGAATAATTAATTCGAAATTATGAACTATACACTTTATGCCAGAGTCAACTTTAAAAAATAAAAGTGTTTAATAATGGTCATTATGATACAACCAGTCACATAAACTACTATTACAATACAGTTGTCATTCATTATAGCACACTTCTTTTTTTATTTTACAATCTCCATAGCAACCGTAGGATTTACCGGCTCTGACTTCTAAGCCCTTCTTTAGCTGCAACAACATGAAACTTTTTTTAAATTAGGATTTTGAATTTAGAAGGAATAGACTCCTATGAGAAAGGTTTGGCGCCAATCTACATTCTAATCTCTATTGTATTGGGTTAATCCTGTAATGATAGATGTAAGTAAGTGATAGAAGTAAGTAATCTCTAAGTGATAGAAGTAAGTAATCTCTATTGTATTGGGTTAATCCTGTAATGATAGATGTAAGTGTGGAAATAAATAAATACTAAATAAATACTAAATACATTTTATTGTTATTATTATTATTATTTTGCTTTATTTTTGAAATACATATATGTTAAATGTACATGAGTGTAGATAAAGTAGTGTATGAGACTGCACATAACTCGGTATTAAAAAAACACGTGTAATACTATTATAAAACTCGCCAAGTTGGCGAGTTTTATAAACTCCCTCCACCCACTCGTGTTTTAATAACCCCTATTATGTGAGAGTCACATAAACTACTATTTTATGAACTGATAACGTTATCTTGCAAAGTAAAACTTATATACTGCACGACTGAAAGTAAATATATTCTATGACTACTACTAGTAACTAGGTTATAATCTAGTCACTGATAGAACCTTATTAAAAAATGAGTAATGGCTAATTACATAATGTTTGAAGTATGTAAAAAAGTTGGACCAAAATACGAATATACCACGTTTTTTAGAGAATAATTTAAAGAAAGACCCTCTTGAATGTCTCGTTTGGGCCTGGGAAGCTTCTGGCACGATAATTTCTAAGTGTTCTTGCTATTATAAGATGCTTCTTTTGCGTTGGAATTTCCATGTGACCGCGTGCTATGAATTAATATCTTGACACATTAAAATATTCAAAATCTCTCGAGGACGCTTTAAGAATTAAGAATAAGCCAAAAAAGGTAAAGACGAACCGACAACTAGCTCCGGAGTTGTGAGACGGGTTGACTTTTTCTAATACTTACTTCATTTTCAATAATAAAAATTGCATTCTAAATGCAAAAAACGAAGTTTAAATAACATGAATCATTTCATTTTTATCGATTGTCAAATATCTGGAAAGGTATTTCTCCAAAAAAAAATCCTTATTTTATTTAGTTAACTCTACTTGGTCTTAAGAAATTGTATGTAATGTTATATTGTTTTTACTATGCCATGTTTTGATTATATTATGCTATTTAGAATTGACTGTTGCCGTTCCAAAAAAATCATTTTCAACAGTGCAATAACTTGAATTGCGTTAGCTGTATGTGTATCATTTTTATGTGTAATTTTTATTTTACACCGCCTCTGTGGTCTAGTGTTTCACACCACCGGCACCGGTTACACACCCAGAGGTCCCGGGTTCGATTCCCAGTAGGTGTACACATTGCCCCTTTGAACATAGTTAACCATTCTTAAAGTTTTTATTATTTTTTCATTATAAACAGAAAGACTGTCTATGATATCAAATACCTTAGTTTGCTTTATCTCGTCAATGAAGTACTTAAAAAATTCTTATGCCATCATTATATCTCAGCCCCTACAGAAACTAAATGATCATTTACATAAAAGTACCTGACCTACTGCCAGATTGATTGCAGTCATACAAGTGGTATAAGTTAGTGCTCTCTCTCGAGTCTCGACTCGACACATCACGTCCACTGGCAGATGGGAAGCTCCAAATCGAATCACGTGTACACATAATAGCGTATTGAGCACATTCCATTTTAAACGAACCTGGTGACATCTATGCTATGCCCCTATAGATAAACGTCCTACAAAAACAAAAAAGGTCATCCACATAAAAGACCTGCCTACTGTCAGATTGATATGCTGACACACAAGTGGCATAAGTGATCTCTCTCGACACATCACGTCCACTGGCAGATGGGAAGCTCCAAATCAAATAACGTGTACACGAGATAGCATACCTAGTACATGCCGTTTTAAGTGAACCCGGTGACATCTATGCTATGCCCCTATAGACAAACGTCCTACAAAAACAAAAAAGATCATCCATATAAAAGACCTGCCTACTGTCAGATTGATGTGCTGACGCACAAGCGGCATAAGTGATCTCTCTCGACACATCACGTCCACTAGCAGATGGGAAGCTCCAAATCGAATCACGTGTACACGTAATAGCGTACTGAGCACATTCCATTTTAAACGAACCCGGTGACATCTATGCTATGCCCCTATAGATAAACGTCCTACAAAAACAAAAAAGGTCATCCACATAAAAGACCTACCTACTGCCAGATTGATATGCTGACGCACAAGTGGCATAAGTGATCTCTCTCGACACATCAAGTCCACTGGCAGATGGGAAGCTCCAAATCAAATAACGTGTACACGAGATAGCATACCTAGTACATGCCGTTTTAAGTGAACCCGGTAACATCTATGCTATGTATGCCCCTATAGACAAACGTCCTACAAAAACATAAAAGGTCATCCATATAAAAGACCTGCCTACTGTCAGATTGATGTGCAGACGTACATGTGGCATATAGCCCGAGAGCCAAACTAATTCGCTCTATGGAGACTCAACAATAATTCAATATCAGTAATTTCTTAACATTGAAAATTAGATTATCTAGTTTAGTAAATAATTCATTAGTAATCCACCAATATTTATGACAGCGACATTAAAAAACAACAAATACAAAGCTTTAAAAAATCTATAAAAAATAGGCAAAAATGGTATAAGTGTTATTCACTTTACATTTGAATACATTTATTATTATCTTTCGTAAAAGTATATAATCCCCCTATATTTGTAAATGAAAAACAAATAAACTTAAAAAAAATCTCTCTACGTAAACTCAAATTGGCATTACACCTATGTTAAAAATGCTATCAGGAACAACCGACTTCTTCCTAAAGTATTAGTTTCCCGTTTTATATCTTTATGGATTTCGACTTTGGTGCTTAGATGTGGTGAACATAAACACATGTTAACGATAAAATTGGTGAAAGCATATGTTGGATTCCAAAATATAGTCTCTTAAAATTATATTTAAGGGCCGTTTACAAAAATTTGGCCTGTTATTGAATTTTTTACAAAAATATCGGATAGCTCTTGGGGTAATAAGTTAGAGCCCTTCCACACGAAGTTTTTTGTGCGCTCGTTTGTACCTATCGATACAAACGCCACGTTTTACGAACGCAACAAGGAAGCGCGGATGTATCGCGTTTGTATCGCGTCTGTATCGCGTTTGTATCGCGTCTGTATCGCATTTGTATAGCGCTATCGCGATGACATCGCTCGTGAACGAAGATTAAGCTCGTTTGTGTCGCGTTTGTATACAAATACGTTTGTATACGTTTCATTTGCGACAAAAAACGTGTAAAATCTGCCAAAACGCGCAGAGAACGCCCGTATCATAAACGCGCGTCGTCAGCGCGTAAAAAAACGTCATGTAGAAGGGCCCTTGGTGCTCTCTCTCGACACATCACGTCCACTGGCAGATGGGAAGCTACAAATCGAATTACGTGTACACGCGATAGCGTACCGAGTACTTTCCGTTTAAGTGAACCCGGTGTCATGACTGCGCCTCTTGGCATTTTTAAAGGAACATAGTTCTATTCTGTGATAGTATTTAGGAAGGTCACGCTTTTATTACTTTGGAAACGATGTATAATATCATTATTTTAGTTTATATTTACTTAATGCTTGTCAGCAATGAGCATTTTCACTCATTCAGAATTCAGGCTCGTTCAAAAGGGCCTTAAATAAATTTTAACTGTCGTAATGTGAAAATTAAAGTCTTACGACACGAAATGAAAATTGGTATTTAGTAAAAGGCAACAAATGAATGAGTACTTACCTTTAGATCTAGACTGAAAAAACGACCGTTTACCGGTCATTTGGCAATCAACGTGTTTAATCTCTTTTGTGTTTGTTTCGGTTACTATTTATTAAAAGCGAATAACGTCTAAGGAAAACAGTTCTTCAGTTAAATGAAGGATGTTTTCAGAATGTATTTTATCTACATTATGTATATTTAAAGTCTTATTGTCGAACATATCAGTAAAATGAAATGTAATTTAAGGTGCTATTCCGATCCCGGCAGCAGGCTACACCTTAAATGTATTAGAAACCGAAAACTTTGGTGTAGGTCATTTAATTTTAACTACCCCCATTATGATATATCTGACTCTGACACATGAAAATAAGGTAGTCGTGGTATCAACTTGATTAACTATGACCATTCCACTAATAGCCTCCGTCACATTGTTGACACCACAACTGTCACAATTGTCACAACTAAATTCACAGTCTCCAATCAACCATCCATAAATCATCGCAGCAAGCGTGCGTTGGATTTTGTGAACCAATTTACACGGTTCAAAACATTCTATTATTAGCACATCAATTTTATACCGACTGAAACACAAGAATGGATTATTGTTTATAAAGCTCGTACTTTAAATCAATTGGTAAATCATGACGTAGTAGCTACCAACATATTCCATAATACTGACGTTCTTGTGCGTAAGCCAGTAGAATGCAGACGAATAAATGTACTTGCTGAAATTACGGCAATCGTATGAAATATTTACGATGATCAAATAAAATTTTATGACGTTTTTTTTCCGTCAGACAATGCCAAATTGTTCGGCCATCCGGATTAGAATCATAAAAGATTTAGTCGCTATTTAAAGCTTCGCCAAACAATCACGTCATCGCCCGCGCTTTGTTGCAAAAAATGAAACCTGTTTGTTACCTTAAAAGCTATTATTATGTGGCACGTGTTTCGTAATGGAGGTCTACGCACCTGGTTGTATTCTTAATATAGGTTTGAGCAAATTTACGCAATTTTGGTGAAGAAAGTTGTAACTGCAATAGTTCCTTATCTGGGTTTTCTGGAATCTTTTGATTGACATGGAAAGCGGTATCCTAGCACTAAAATCCTAGCGGTAAAACCTTTCACTGACTTGGACACAAATCATTTTACCTGGTATTATCAAAGATTTGCTGGATAATAATCTTGCTAAGACCTAAGCTTAATGAACAACAAGATTGTTTTCTAAAATGACTTTTTCTTTATTGATCAGTTCTTGAGTGTTTGTATGTATTAGATCGTGATTTATGATCACCATCATCGTGATAAACGAATGTTTAAATTCCGTATTAGTGACGTCATACCACCTATATCGGTTCGGCACCAAATTGTTCATGCAAGAGATATTTATTTCTCCAAGCGTTGTAGGTGAAATGTGAGTAATATTCAACATTACACGTCTTCTTTTTTTATGTGTTTTTTGTGCAAACAATCAATAGAAAAGAGCTTACAATGTCACAATAGAAATCATTGCGGTACATAATGTTACTTTAAAGTACGATGCTCCCTTTTTTTACGACTTTCTCGTTTTTATAACTAGTTAAGCATTGCGTGTAAAAGTAGAGTAACAGTTGTTGCCATCATCTTCAAATAAAGCATTAACTTTAAGTGGCGCAATGGCAGCTTTGAAAGAACCTAGTACCGATTTTTGGTACAGCTTTTTATTAAATTTTATCTACAAAGCACGTAAACAAACAAGTGATGCAATTTACGTCCATGATCCCAAAACCATTATACAGGAGTAAACATAATTCAAACACAACCATTTTTGTTCCCACTGTAGGTTTAATTAACCAGCCGGTGGGTCGGCTTTTAGATTAAACTTTTTCTTAATATTGCAGCACTTAAACGTTGATCAACTTTTAATGAAGCCCCTTGCCTTAAAATGGGGTAACACTGACTTTAATTGAAAGTTAAACTTATCAGTTTTTTTTTGGAGATAATAAGTTGAAGAGTCATACTTCTGTGTCAACCTTTTGTCTCTAAATATAAGCAGTCTTTAACTGACCAAGAGTTTGCTCAGAAAGGAGAAACTTAACGGTCCGAACACAAGCCGCTTCCGGCGGGTAACGTTAACCAACAGCGTAAGTCGGAGTAAGTCCTGATTAGTTTTAGCCAGTTCGAATGCTGGGACATGCGCTGAATTCTGATTCATCCATACCTATGAGAACGTGGGCCAGGTGAAGGAAACGAATTGGCTCATACATATACATAGAAACTTTACCGTTTTTTAGGGCAATAAATCAATTTTAACTAATATTACGTATTTATGACCAATCAAATCATTGAATTGCCTCCAACATACATCTTATGTTGTTTATTTAATTGTGGAATACTTCCATTAGCCAGAAATTACACACCCTTTTTAATCTTTCCAGCTTCGTGGTTCAAACGTTCACAATTAATAAAGTAATAACGGAAGCTTTACACTGGGTAGCATAAAAGCCTCTCGCACAATCGCCATTGGCCAGCGCATCCGAACCGTGGTCACGAGATAGTCTAATTAGTGGTTACACCCCCAGTCATCATGTGCGTGCGCTGAATAAGCGAGTGACCCCATTTCAATTCTGCTTTCGATTATGGCAGTAATACACGGTTCACTTTTGCATTTCAATACGGATGAAGCAACCAAATTCAACAATGTAAACGTAAAAGTGAATCTTTCAATGTCAATGTGCGCCTGTATTTCTGCGCCTTTCAACCAAAGTGAATCAATTCGGTTGAACCGTGTAATATTAGCTTTACTGCTTACCCAACACAAGCATTAACGTCACTCGCTTCTGTAACTTCATTTACTGTATTATTCACTTCAGAGTTCGACAAATTCAAATGTTTTGTATTTGTATCAACATCCCGTTCTGAATGGTCTTTGGTTGTGAACTTGTGAATCAATCATGATATTCCTTTTCCTGCTGTACCCACGTTATGGCATTGCGTCATTTAATTGTTGTTGCAGTGTAACAAAATATTTATCTTTGTTATTTCAAATAATATGACGGCTATGATTAAAATTAATTATACCTATGCATTCACAATAATATGACGAATTGGGGAAAGATATAAGTTCAACTACTGAACTTCCTTATTCCATGTGCGTTATAACCTAGGTTCACGTTTCGGATATTGTGATATGCATTGTTATACCTACATTAAGACTACTGAGTACTTTCTGAATGGTTTGTTTAACATAGAACAAACGGTAAACGTGCTCAAACTGCTTAAATGCTTATGAGCAATGAGCATTTACACTCTCTCAGAACTCAGGCTCGTTCAAAAGGGCCTTAAATAAATTATAACTGTCATGATGTGTGAATTAGAAGTTATACGTCACGATAAAGAAAATTGGTATTTTAATGCAGCAAAATTGAGTACTTACAATATCTTTAGATCTAGACTAAAAAAACGGCCGTTTACCGATCATATGGCAATCAACGTGTTTAATCTCTTTTTTGTTTGTTTCCGTTACTATTATTAAAAGCGAATCACGTTTAAGGAAAACAGTTCTTCAGTTTAAATGAACGATGTTTTCAGAATCTGCTTTATCTATATTTATTTTTATTTATTAAACTTTTGTACAAAATACATAATGTAATATACAAGGCGGACTTAATACTAAAAGTATTCACTGCCATATCTATATTATGTAGATTTAAAGTCTCATTGTCGAACATTTCAGTAACATGAAATGTAATTTAAGGTGCTATTCCGATCCGTGCTCAAACATTAGTCCTTCCATTTTCTTTGCTTGGATCATTAGACAGATAAAGTAACTCGATTATGTCTGTAATGAAATTTTCTGTAGGCGTCGTTAATTACAATGTCCGTGATAAACATTTTAAATACTAGTTATTTCAAGATTTTACTACAAAAATCTAAGGACTCTGCTGTTGTGTTGTACATACATAACAATTTTATAGATCTCATTAAAAAAAATTTTGAGAACAACAACAATAACCAGGTACGTATTCGGTTTGGTTGGTGGTAGGGCTTGTTCAATGTCCGCCTGGCTAGCTACAACCATCTTATTTAGGTCTGGCGCCAAAACAACGATGTTTTCAGCATTGTTGTTTTCTGGCAGTTACAGATAAGATATCCAGTTTCTCAGTAATGGAGGATTCCAGCAGTAGTGCGCTTCTAACTTCAGCCTTATCATCACTTAGCATCAGATGTGATGAAGGCTAAGGGGCCCCATATACGGTACGATTGATCTGTACGAACCGTCGTTTCAGACCGATCGAAACGACGAATCGACAGTGTATGTCAAAGGGCCCCATATAATTATTTAAACGATTCGTCGTTATGATCGTATATAGGGCCCTAAAGTGCTACCCCGTTGTGGATTTAAAAAAATCATCTATGAGTTTTTAAAATTATAATTATAACTGTAGTTAAGTAATTGATAAGACCCCAACATTTCTCAGGAAGTAAAAACTTCCCCAGATATTATATTTACTTATTCTGTTGTTGTATATTCAGAGTTGTCTGTTTGGCATGGATTGAGTTTCATTAGCTTAGCCATTTTTCCAACTTTATCGCAAAACAGCGTTGAAAGCAGTATGAAATCAGATATGGGTGTCCTATTTCTTCTCTTGTAAATTCATTCATTTGTAGTATTTATATCTAAAAATATTTCAACTCTTGGCATTATAAAGTGATTGCGATTGGTATCGGTAGTAAATTCAACACTTTTACGAATTTCTACATTCTGGTCACGATTTCTTTACTGTGTGTTTTCCGTGAAAAGACTTCTAATATTTTCTAATATTTATATGACTTAAGAGACGTTCTTCCTTATTTCCATCTCTATGTAAACTGTGTAAAGTTTACATCGGTATCCACGACCATTTCTCAAGATAAAGTGTTGGGTGGCACGTGTTCGGAATCAACGATATGGCGTATGGTGTCACGTACAAGCTTGCGTTGAGGTTTTGTCTACAAATGCTTCTGTATTGCAGGTGAATTTTAAAATATCTCACGAATTTCATGATATCTTGTTTGCTAATCATCAGCTATTTAATGTCCCCACTGCTGGGGCACTGGCCTTCCTTATGGATGGATAAGGAAGATGAGCTATCCTTTGACCCACCACGCGGGTAAATGCAGCCGGGACCAACGGCTTAACGTACCTTCCGAAGCACGGAGGAGCTCGAGATAAGAAGTTTTTGATCACCTATCCCTTGACCGACCATTGCGAAAATTGCTTAACCTCAACGATCCTAGGCCAAGAGCGGTAACCACTGCGACACGGGCTTACACAAGAAAGATACTTATTACGAGAAAAGAAAAATGGTGTTTAGAGTTGCGTTTACCTAAATTATCGCAAAGACTGCCAGCACAAAGTAACTAAGCTGGCGGTCGCCCCTGCCAGTCTAAATTCTAAATGTTTTGATGGATCAGTCCAAGTTCTAAAACTCCCACAAATTAATTGATTAAGATTAACTATGTGAAGGTTTATACAATATGCATGCTTCACATCAGATGTCATGTTTACGCTATGCTATGTCCAACTTTGAAAAATAAGCAACGGAATTATCTTCATACCTACTCATTCCAGTAACGGTCACAGTTGTTAAATGTAACGTGAAGTTACGTCACTTATTTAAAGTTTCCAACGTTTCCTGTTAAGCCGCCCGCTTCCCGGACGTGACGTCACCGATCCCGTCGATACTGCAGCCCGGTGTCACGCCGACTTGCACTTTAATAATTCAGGTCGCTCGAACCTTTTTTTAATGACTCATGTGTTTTGCGGCAAGCCACTTTTTGAGTTTTGATTGAGGGTTGATAAATTGCGTCATCAACTTTCCAAAGGCTTTCACGATGCTATTAGCATTGTTATCGCGAATACTATTAATGCTGATGAAATTGCAACAGCCAATTTTTAATAGCAGTCATCACGGTGAGATTTATGCGAATAAATTGAGCTGGAAGGCGAGGCAGCGGTAAAAGCTAGTAAAATAATTGCTGGTAGCCTTGCAACGGCCAATAAGGTAGGCTAACACCAGGTGCGGCCAGATAACACCCCACGCGAATCGGCCGTAAATCACAACTGTATTGGACACATCTAGTATTTCTTATTATTAGAAATTGATCTTTGTTATTTAATATATTTTGTTTCTAAGTGTGATTTAGTTAGGCTAAATTCTGTTAATGAGAATTGTTTGCCGTGCCTAGTTTAATGCTATTATTATTCATATGTTACTGTACTCAACATTATATTTGCAATCTTTGCTAAAAGAACTTTTAATTGCATGCTCTATCACTTCCGAACTATGTGTTTTGTTTCGAACTTCGGCTCTGTGTATTTCCTCCCCGTCTACCCCTTCCACATCATCAATAATACCTTTGTTACCCTAAAGATCATCGTGGTAATTACGTACGCAAAATTCAGCTTTAATATATCAGGGTACAAGAGTCATTAATCAATCTAACCACGAGGCAGGCAGTTCGGCACACATCGATTAATACCGCTCACTCTAGTATTAAGGGCACTTTCAATCAAGATTGTTTGCTCTGTTGTGCCAAGTTTCCGCTGAATCGCAATGATTGACCCACTTTGCTAGTTTCATAAGAAATAGGAAGGTGCATCGGCATCTGCAAAAGATATGCAATTTACGACATGGAATCTGAACAGATCCGATCCGGACTTTGGAATAATTTCCACCTCGTGCTTGGAATTACAATGTTTCAAGAATGTGTTTCATTTCAGCTTCTGTAGACAGAATTAAGTCATGTATTTATTTTAAAATAAATCGGATTGATTTTGCAGGATCCGATTTTAACAAATGTTTTGATAGCATTCAAAATTCCATCGTCCAACCAATTGATACATTGAAAGGATTTAAACAACGAACCACTTTTAGATTCTGAATTGGTAGCTCATCTTTCGTGATGTCATGTGTATTCGCATCACAAAACCTACCTATTTGCAGCTACTTCATTCAAACAGATTTCAATTCAAACTATAAAAGAATAATATCTAGTATCGAGTCCAACACTTTGAAAAACTCGTAAGATTCCTCTGGCAACAGCAAAGAGGGCAGATCGGAACAAAGATGGCCACTCGGCCGACCTAATTGCCGGCCGTTCAACGGCACTCAACCCGGATGCTGCAGCCCTCGGGACAATCCACTCCCACTCTGGAAAGGGTTAAGACACGTATTACAGTGTATTTTACTGATGTCAGAAGCGTTTCAGAAGCCTAATCCATTTCTGTATCTCTATTTGAACTCCAATCGAAACGATCCTCCCTTGTTTTAATACCTGTTTGCCCCACTTAAACGAATTAAGCTTTTGTCTCCCAAAAAGTTATAACTTCAACTTCTTTAAAGAACACAACTTCCCGTCAATTCCCGTTTCAAATAAAGGACTTTATGACCCTCGCGAGCGGTGTTTCGATTCGCCGCGTTACGTCACTATTCATTACGCGGCTAACCCGTTATTGCGCTAAAGGTCAACGTATTGCTTCTGACAGCCAATAATATAATTGCTCATGGAACACGCCAAGTTCCGTCACTTTAAGTCAACATTTATAGTTTGCATAGAATACATAATTTCCGCATGAGATACTCGAAATGCTCGAGCCGCTCGTAAAATGCGACCCCCTTCTTTTCAACCCCATCCGTTGTGTATTCAGTACGGTTTATGAGGTGCTTAGCCCTTATTTTTGGCAACTTTTTGTACTTGTTACACATTTATAGAAGCTGAGATAAGTAAGTTTCGTGAATTTTCCGACTAGCTAAACATATTGTCGTCTTCATATAATATTATAACATCACATCATCACCCAGAAACGTATCGAATTCGTAATATCACGCTTCAAATATTTTAAATAGTTTAGTAAAGATTTACGGTTTAAATGCAAATTGCTTCATTGATTTTTTATTAATATGCTAAAAAGCTGGGTTGCCGATACTAACGAACGTTTATATTTGCATTATACTAGAACGAGGTGGTCATCCTTAAAGCATCTAGACACAAATGGTATAATTAAGGTCTTAGACGTGCCCCCAATTCAGCTAATTGCTGTCGGAGCGTATGTTATCTAGTTGTGCAAAGGCGAAGGACATTACACTTGCCACTTCGGCGTAATTAGGTGGAGACTTAATCGAAACCAATAATTAGAATTAGAACCCTTAACGTATCATTAATGTGAAACCTGATATAGGTTTCTCAAATAAAACTACCAGCTATTTGAAAGTTCTGCTCCAATTTGGAAATTATTTCTTTTGTCGTTCTTGCAAATTTTAAATCCGTGAAAAATTACTGCCTATCAACAAATTTCTCCATTGATAAACCCATTAATTAAAGGCCGTCAGCGATATTTTATACTCCAATTTAACGCTTGACGCTGCTCCGTGAAGCATAAAAAATTACAAGCCTCGACAACAGCTCTCAAAACTCCATCAATTCATACAAACAACCTCATGATGACCCATTTTATTGCACGTAAGGCCCTTTAAATTATGCATAGCTCTGAAATGAGGCGTCGGATCATTTTATGGCACAATAAAATCATTTATGGCATTGGCAGGTGTGTCCGTTACCGTACAATTCAGGCGATATTGCAGTTGTATTTAATTAAAACATTGTCTTCTTTTTGACAATGTTTCTCACAAAGCGAGAATAGTAAAAAGTTTTCCCCATTACATACAATTCCTAAGTTCCACAACAGATCTAAACTTCATCGCACCATAACACATATCCGCAGAAACTTAACACCAGCAGAAGTAAGTTAATAGACGAACTTAAATCCATTTAGCTTAAGCATATTATTCAAGTTGGTTAGATGCCGCATAGATTTAACTGAGAGGGAAATCACCTTACCTTAATCTTTTAAAGCGTATTCAGCTATGGTTAAGATTAAATGGGTTTAATTAAATCCCGAATCTATGAGGTGGCAATGTTCTAAACTAAACCATTCGAGAAGCTTACATTGACACAAATAATTACTTCTCATGTAACAAATACAATTTTTACAATGGTGATAAATTGATAACTTTAATGGAAATGGTACCTACAGACTTAAACTTATCTACCGTTTTATCGCTGAATCCTCTGGAATCGCGGTCTTCAATTGTAATACAAATATAATCAGCGAAGACATGACATAGAACCTACTTCGTCGAGATAACGAACAATAGAAAACACAACGCCTCGCCTCGTGCAATCAAAGAACCTCGGCAAAGATATTTCTACGCTCTCAGTCTTTTATTATACTGCTAGTTAATTACCGTATGTTATAACTGATTCTCACTGTTCTTCTAATTAACGCAAGTGTACCAAAGAAACATTTTGTTTCTTTTGGAATAGAGCATCTGGTCCAGATTATTTCTTTCTGTTTAGTGTTCAAAGTGCACCTAAAGCTATGCTCTGGTAAACTTCTCCATTATCAATGTAGGTATGTTATGTATTGCACAATACAACATTATTAAAAGGTAGAATTTCTCACCCCTTTGATGTTGAATAATTGTATGGGCAGCCTTAGGTATCCGTATTAGCATGAATTCTTCCTTAATTATGCACCGCTTGGTGGCAAAGTGCATCCTATGGGGAACGTTATTAATAGCCTTGATTGCACGTGCGGTCAGTTCTTATCTACAATTTAGTACTGTTAAATGTACTTAAGCTTGTATAACAACAACACACCTTTACCAATAGAAACTCATACACAAATACCTACGGTAAATGAACTTGATTTGTTATCATGGAAGCGGAAAGTTAGTTCTCATAGTACAATAGAGTTGAATTCCAAAAATAGTAATTTGAAAATTACCTTAAGTACCTACTTAAATATTGACCTCAACATATTTGTCGATACGAGAGGCCCACTCATAGCTGTTGTCTTGTCAATTAGCTTCGACATTTTGGGAAAATTTACCGATTGCCCGATATATTTTTTACCGAATAATTTAATAGCTTCCAGACTCGATATACTTCTACCTAAGTTAGGTACAACGTTTAAAACCATCGAAAAAAGCAAGAGTTGTGCGGGACAGATCATCACTCATTCGCCAGTAAGGACATGCCTGGCACCAACAGCTCCATTCATCATTCCCTTACGTGTAACATATTCGCTTGTTACACTGAGATGGGACGACTAGCAGCTTCATTCTTAATGCCGATTAAATCCCAACCCAATCCAATAGAGTTAAAGTGAGATGATAGACATTTGGTAAAGCCTTTGATGAAAACTTCTCACTAAAAATATCCGTGAAATCATTGTTTTCATCTTTATGTAAAATTTGAGTAAGTTTATTCAGCTTAGTTAAATTAACATCTAATTAGTAAAATATGAAAGAAAACGGATAACGCTTTACAAAAATGAATTTAGAATTATTTTTGTTTTGTCATGCTTAGCTACAATATAACATTTTCTTTTCACACTGATTTCTTATATACCTTTTCGCCGCCTGTACATTAGCAGCGAGTCCATTAATAAACCCTTTGATCTTCATTTTTCACCATTGGCGTTAAATGCTTTTCGATAGCAGAATCATTCTGAACATCGAATAACGTGAAACGCTCCTTGCTTTTGAGAATTCGTCATGTTCTTTTAAAACTAATTGGCTATGTTATTAAGCGTTAGTTTTTTTTATGATTCACATATTAGCGGCCACCCACGACTTTGTCTGCGTGGCGTGGACATGATCCAAGATTCCCGTACCTACGAATTTTTAGTCTATTAACTCCACTTGAAGTCCTTCCTCAAAGTCTGATTTATTTCTATATCAATACTCTTCAAATTCGTTCTATGCTCCAGGCTTCTTTTTTGGCACCTATTCAATTTCATAGAGTTGAAGATTGCTTTTGTGTTCTTAATAATATTACTAATATTTGAAAAGAAAACATTTTTACACACACGTAAACAGAGCAGCCGAACGTATTTGCATAAAATTTTGCATACAGATAGACTATAACCCGAAATTGGACGTACATAGAATACTTTTACTTTCAATGACACTAATATAACGAGATCCATAATTTATATAATTGCAGTATTACATGAAGCAACCAAATTGAACAATGTAAACGTAAACGTGAATCATTCATTGATAATGTTCAACCACATTCAATCGTGTTGAAAGAATTGAGCTTGCTCAATATTTTCACATTTGCGTTCAACGTTCTATGCAATTGAAAGAAACGACTCCGTAGCTCAGTGGTTAGAGCAGTCGCCCGGATAGCGAAAGGTCGTGGGTTCGAGTCCCATCGGAGCTGGTTGTGAGACGGGTCGATTTTTTCTAAATACTTCATTTTCCATTTTTCAACCATAAAAAATTGCATTGTGAATGCAAAAAAGTAAAAATTTAAATAATTGAAAGAAAGTTGAACGTTTAATCATAACATAAGAGTTGAATGATTCACTAGATGTTCATTCTCAATGTGCTTCCTGATTAGTAGAAATTTTCAAGCAATGCGAATTGATTGGTTATCTTTATAATTTCGATAGTTCACTTTTAAGATACGTGTAAACAGCAGTGTCTTTCACTTCTGCGCCTTTCAACCAAAGTGAATCAATTTGGTTGAACCGTGTAATATCGGCATAAAATATATTTTCCAATATTTTTCTTATAATTTGTATGGTAATTTTAATTATATTTAACTCGTGTATAGGAATCTTAATAATAATCTACTTAAATAAAAAATTTCCTTCAAACTTGACAATTTCACATAACATCTGTCCTCTTGTTACAGATCTAGAGGGTTGTCGGGCGTGGTGCGGGCGGCGGCCGCGTGCCCGGCACCATGGCTACCGTGGAGGGGCGGCCAGCGCAATATGGCGTCTCCTTACGGCAGCTCCGCGAGCTGATGGAGACGCGGGGCGCCGAAGGTCTAGCCAAGATCAACGCGCTCGGAGGGCCGCAGGAGCTCTGCAAGAAGCTTTACACATCGCCCACAGATGGTAAGTCATCCTTTTTTTATCTCAATCGTATCGCTCTTGTCAGACTTTTGATCCACAAGTGTTATGGGGATCGGGAACCGATGCAGCTTGCTTCACAATCACGATCTTCTGTCATCTCTCTCTAGAGTCTTTATCTAGTCTTATCTAAATCTGCATCGCTGTTATCACTAGTCCTTCTTGACCCGATGCTGAGCATAGGCTTATCTAAATCTTACTGTGCGAAAAATGGGCCGCCAATGGCCTCTACAGCAACTGGAAATGTTTTGCCAAACTGATAAGAGCTGAAACTGAATATATCGTCTATTAAGATACTGTGTCTAGTCTAGTGATGATGAGATGATGATAATATCGTGAAGTTTCGTTGTAGTAACTTGAATTCCTAAAATTTACGTTAGAGAAGGTGTTTATTTAAATTGTAATATTGGTTATCAGGTTGCGTTAGTTCTGTAGGTAACCTCATAGTTGTTGCCCAATTATAAATCCCTAATGGAACATATATCAACGTTCGGTCTACCCAACGGGTTGAACACCGGGTTTTAAAGGGCTATCATGAATATGATATATTAGACAGTCATTGCAATATGTAATTTCAAAATATAAAAGAGAAATATAATGTGAGTAAACTTTCAATACAAAATCGATAAAATCTGAGTATTTACAAAATATGTAATTTAAACAAAATGCAAAATTTCTACCCATTTTCTATTAATAACAACATCTTGACTGGAGATACAGAATACAGATTTCAATATAAAGCGCTTTCGCGACAGGGCCCGTATTGTAACCTAGTTTTCAAACTGGTCTTGAACTGAATCAATAATGGGACAGTGTAGTGCCATTTTCGTTTTAACCTTAATTGGCAAGCTCAAGACACCATTTATGGGTATCCTGACCTCTTATAATGCCCTTTCATTACCATCCTTAATCACCATAGGTCATTTTCATGTAACCTCATAGACGACCCCGACGAATGAATTGTTTCAAGTGAATTAATTATTCTGATTTGACAGGTAAGGCTATTTACAGGACACGCCACCAAAGTTGATTACCTAACTCTTAACACTTGGAAAATGGTTTAAATCGTAGCCTGCGTAAGTTTCTTGACTAGTTCTATTCTAACGTATTGTTGATCAATATATTTTCCCATCGTTTAGTTAAATGGGCTTACAGCATTTCCTCTCATCATCATCATGTCAGCCGAACGACGAATGACATTTCCTCTATTCATAGTTATTTTGCTGTTATCAATACATTCATACATATAACTGGTTACTTCATTAAATCGAACAATGGAATCAGAATATCGATTCCCTACTAAACCTTAAATTTTATTTTTTTGCATTCACAATGCAATTTTTATTATTGGCATTTTACCGAACTTTTCACTGTCCAGAGCATTCGCCCGGATGGTGAGAGGTCGTGGGTTCGAGTTCATTTGGAGCTAGTTGTGAGAAGAATTGGCTTTTTCTAATACCTACTTCATTTTCAATAAACCTTCAAAGTTTATTTGTTCTAATTTCTAAAAGCATACATACATTCTTCATTTATAGTAAGAGCCCAAATAAATTATTCAATACCATACCTAATACAACACGTTTTGGCATGATAAGTCGCAAAGACTCTTCAAGAAATAAATAGCTCGTCACGTCTTCAAATAATTCACGTCAGTCAAGAGGGTAGATGATCCATAAAATGGGATTACAGGTTCCGTCATGAAATTATTGGATAAACTAAGGGTTGCCATCACATGTCAACTCACCTCCCCTATTCATATCCATAGGCTTTATGTTATGATTGAAATTTGTGGGAATCTTTTTTACCATTCTTTGGTTGGCTTAACCCTTGATGTGACAACATTGAGTCAAGGCAATGCTATTGAACCGTATGCTTCAAATAAACCTTCAAGCTATTCATAAATGCTAGTAGATTTTGGTGTTGATAAGGTATGGTTTCTAGAAAATTACAAGTCTGCGCGTATGTCTGTGTCATTAGTTAGCACTTAAAAGCCACTTTACTGTAGACACATCAATGGTTCAAGTTCGTTCTCTAGAGGTTACTCTTGTGCCCTATTCGACCCCTGCACTATTCTTTGCTGCAAAAGTCAAATCACAAACTACTTATAGAATCTCTATTATATTAGCGCGCTCGACCTGCGATCGTTGAAGTTAAGCAACTTTTGCGATGGTCGGTCATAGGATGGGTAACGAAAAATTTTATATCTCGAGCTCTTCCGTGCTTCGGAAGGCACGTTAAGCCGTTGGTCCTGGTTGCGTTTGCAGTCATTAAACCAATCCGCAATGGGCCCGTGTGGTGGGTCATGGCCCATTTTCCTTATCCATCCATAAGGATGGCCTGTGCCCCAGCAATGGGGACTTATATTGGCTGATGATGGTGACACTAATATTATTAAGTTATTTTTAATTTTTAGCTTTTTGCATTCACAATGCAATTTTTATTATTGAAAAATGGAAAATGAAGTATTTAGAAAAAATCGGCCAAGTGCGAATCGGACTCGCTCATGAAGGGTTCCGTAGGTACCCACTTAACGTACCGATTACGTTCACCTAGCAAAAATACCAGTCATTTTTTGCCAGAAAAAAATAACTTTGTTTTTCATAGTATTCGTATGAATGACAAAGTTATATTTGCGGTTTTCGAAAATGTGTTATATCTCAAAAACTTGTAAGGCCTACTTGGCTGTGATAGTTTTCCTTTTAACTTCGTCATATGTACTACTATCGTGAATTTTTTCACGTATCCAGAAACAACCATTTGGCTGGTAGGGGGGAGGACACTTGACTCTAACAAAATTTTGCACTTTAAAGCTTAATAATTCACAAACAGATGCCTCAATCTAAAAACTGTCTCCAAGAACCCACAACGTTTTTGAAATTGCTATCCAACGTCATCCCACACTATGGGGTAGACAAGAAAAAAAAATTACATTCCTACTCACTTCACGTCTAGGGGATGTAACCTAAAAAAAATATTTTTCAAAATTTTACTTTACCTCTTTGCCGGCGTGGTAAATATGTATATTCATGCCAAATTACAGCTTTCTAGTACTAAGAGTCTATGACTGGGGTCAGACGGACGGTCGGACAGACGGACATGGCGAAACTATAAGGGTTCCGTGTTGACTACGGAACCCTAAAAATCGACCCGTCTCACAACCAGCTCCGATGGGACTCGAACCCACGACCTTTCGCTACCGGGCGACTGCTCTAACCACTGAGCTACGGAGTCGTTACGAGAAGCGTCGAATTTATCCAATACTTCTTACGCGCTGTATAGCGAAAGGTCGTGGGTTCGAGTCCCATCGGAGCTGGTTGTGAGACGGGTCGATTTTTACTCGAACCCACGACTTCGCTACCGGGCGACTGCTCTAACCACTGAGCTACGGAGTCGTTACGAGAAGCGTCGAATTTATCCAATACTCCTTACGCTCTGGATAGCGAAAGGTGGTGGGTTCGAGTCCCATCGGAGCTGGTTGTGAGACGGGTCGATTTTTTCTAAATACTTCATTTTCCATTTTTCACTAATATTGTTCTTTATAATAAAGTATGTTTAGATGTTTGAGGTAACCTCTGGGATAACGTGACTTTAAAATTCTTTCACCAGTAGAAATTTACATTATTCCTGAGCGTCTCGTAGTCTATTTTATCCCGATTTCCTTAAAGAACGAGCACAAAATAGTTAAAATTACGGGTAACAGCTGGTTGACAATAAAGTCGATTTTTGCAAGGAAGAATAACTCGTTTTGTTACTATGGTAAAATGTTTTTTTAATTTTTAGTTTTTTGCATGCACAATGTAATTTTTATTATTGGAAAATAGAAAATGAAGTATTTAGAAAAAATCGACCCGTCTCACAAACAGCTCCGATGGGACCCGAACCCACGACCTTTCGCAGCGAAAGGTCGTGGTCGTCGATTTTTTCTAAATACTTCATTTTCCATTTTTCATGGTAAAATATTTTAAAATTTATTAATGGAATACTTATGACAAACAAAGTTGTTTGACCTCCGACCTCGTACAGTTTAGTCAGAAAAAGTAAGTTATTAATTTTCGATATCATAGGAATTATAGTTCGTTCCCTTCATAATGGCCGCCAATCCAGCTTAACAGTAAAGTAACTAATTCCGAACACGATAAGGGTGCGTCCAAGGACAACATGTTAAACTTAGGGGCCCGCTCTATAGCGGGCCCTTAAGCCTATAGCTATGCCATCGACAATCAGATCGCTTTACATGATCGGCTGTATTATCAATATTAATGAAAAACTGAATTTCAAATTAAGATGCAGCAAACTTCAGGACTAACACTAGTACATAGTCACTACTCAAAAACACGATTGCATAAAATTTTCTCGATAGAAAAAAATTGCGAAGTTGCCTCCAAATCACTATAAATAACACGATAAATAGATAGATGATTTATTTGCACCAAACAAGCACATAACAAAAATAATAAAAAAAAACAGAAAATTAATAAAAAGAAAAATCAATTTAAATACTAGAAAATAAAACAAAGTTAAACTAATCTTATAAATATCATTTTGTGTGCCGTAGCGATGCAAAAAGGCGAAAACTCAGTGGTACATTACTCATAGAGTAAATCACTGATTTTCAGTTTCCACCCAAAACTATGAGGACGATAGACTGCTAGTATTCAAGTAATACATTAAAATAAAGCTTGGAACTTTTTAGTTTAATTACACTATAGATAAGGCTGGGCTTATGTTATATATTTTTGCAAATAACCTTTAAATATCTTTTAAAAAAAGGAACTTCCTTTATTTCTTCATTCCGGACCGGCCGAATGGGGCCGGAGAATTATATAGTAAATGCTTCCTTACGTCTCATAGAAATAAGGCAGCATTTACTCTGCAGTTGGCCGTTGCAATTATTACTTTTGCTTTTGGCCTAGTGCGCGCCCTTAAGTTTTAGTCTTCTGTTACGACGCGCGGCGTTCAATTGAAATTATCCGGTTCTTCAACTCCGTTATGTCATTTATAATTCATCGTGTGGTGCGGACGGACAGTCTCTAATGGAAACAATGGTGCCTCCTGGGACAAGACTGTTGAACTCTTACACCGTCGACGTGTCACGACAGTGGCTTCCATATTTGAGAATTATATCCGCCATTTTGACAATGACATTTCTTCTTCTTTATCCCACTAAGCGCAAAGCTAAGTAAAAAATATGTTTGTTTTTTTAAATTCACAACGGGTAGCACTTAGCCTTCATCACACCTGATGTTAAGTGATGATAAGGCTGAAGGTGGAAGTGCACTACTTTCGGAATCCTCAATCACTGAGGAACTGGCTATTTTATCTCTAACTGCCGGAACACAATAATGCTGAAAGCGTCATTGTTATGGCGTCAGACTTAGATAAGATGGTGGTAGCTAAGCTAGCCGCAGGCGGACTAAGAACAAGTCCTACCACCAACCAAACCGAATACAATATGTACCCCCACTGGGAATCGAACCCTGGAGCCTGGACCTCTTGGTCTGAAATCGGTGGTGTGAACCACTAGACCACAGAGGCGGTTTTTTTAGCGTAAATGGCGAACTAAAGAATATTAAAGGTAAAAGAATGTGATTTATAAACACGTGGAAAGAACCTCTGCACGCTAATTAGCTTATAAATAACCAAAATAACCTGAGTAAGGATATTTACAGAGTTGTGGCATTACCTCATGGGTATATTTTGAAGGGTTAAAAAGTTAAGTACCTACCTAAAGTCCCCAATATTAAACTAATTTAGTTTAGAGCTGATCCTTGGGGTATTTTGCTAAGATAAGACTTAATAACAACAAATTAAAGGGGTTGCTTTGCTATATTTGTGACACAAATACCAACAGCAAAGGGCACAGAAATAAATTGAGAGTGATGAGAATTATTTATATGAAGTTTTCTCAACGAAATAGTCGAGAAACATTTCTCCTTTTATGAATTCATACGCGTGACATTTGCTCCTTTGCCCTTTGCCTGCATCTTTTGTTAGTTTAAATACGTTATTGGTTACCTTAACATATCGCCCCCGCAAAGGTTATTTTGCAATGCTATATGTCTTTATTACTTTGTTCAAATGAATCCTAAAATAGCAGCACCTTGGTTTCAATATTCATTTTACTCTTCTCATATCGCTTTATCCCTTTCATTTCGTCTAAGTTTTTATGATATGCCGTATAAAACAGAGTGTAAACACCAACGAGTCTGAATATTGCGTACCCGACAGGGTCTTATGTATTATAAAAATGTACCATCCTCTGTACCTACTTTATGTTTGCATAGAAAGTATTGAGTATTTGTAGAACATTCATTTTTACATTTAACAAATCGCCCAATTTGATAAAACTCGGTGCAAAAAGAACAGACCCGTAATTTTTACGATATTAAATATGATGGATGGGGACCCTACGTATCCAATCCTTTTCCCGTCGAGTTAAACAAATTAGAGTACGTACAGTAACGATATTTCGTAAATGCATTAACAAGAAGCTCTCCAAATATAGACTTGAAAGGCAAACTTAGCTCCAAATATCGGTATTACTTCGTCTCTTAATTTGGCGAATTCAATATTAGCAGTTACTTCATACAAAATCTTTTAAATTTATTATTTAGATCTTGATAGAATACGTTGGTAATCTGCTTCCATTGAAATGGTCAAATTATGGAAATAAGGCAAAGTCTGACTTTTTAGCTTATATGGAAATACGAAACCCAATTCACTATTTCCTACCCATTGTTCTACTAATCCAACAATTCCAACATTGACCTTACACTTGGTGATGGTATCGTAAATCCATAGTCCAACGAACACCGACCGCGATCCATATCTGTGATGGGCAAGGCTTATGGTCCCCCTGCCATCTTACGACGACAAAATGGATACGAGTTACGTCAATAAGAGATATAGATTACAGACATATGTTTAAGATAGTGATTTAATTTTAGCTACTTTGTATAAGTAGACGATGTGATGTGGTAATGATGACATTAGAATTTCGAAAACGCTAACCAAATAATAAATGTCCTATGGATCATTTACAACCCTAAGCACTGTATCGAATCGAATATTGATTTAAAAGCAATAAAGTACAGATAAATCAGGATACAAATAGCATAATTGAATTGTCAACCTAAAATCCAGCAGAAACATCACACTGACGAATACTAAATCGCCTTAGGCATTACAATCCATACAGGAAGCATTAGTACCTACAATGAACACAAACAACCTTGATTAGGCCGACGCGGCGACGTAACAATCGGCAGTAGCTTATGCAGAATTAGCCTTCGAAACTATCGAACTAGTTAGTTATCGTCAAAAGGATGCCAACGCAAACAGAAGCGGAATGAAAGTTTCCATCGGGACTGCCGAAGACAATTCCACAATAACTATCTGAGCTACGCTGAGATTAGCATTTGTTAACTTTGATCTGACTGAATGGTCCGGAGATCTCATTGATTGTTACCGCAGAGAACTGTATCTCTTTGAAGTTAAACTCGCTGTAATTATTGTTCTAACAATTGGAAGCATAACTGAAGATAAGCATCAGATATCCAAAATAGGTGGAAAATAATGTTATCTAACTTAAACATGCAAAAATTTAACAGGAAAGTTTTTTTATGGTAAATGTCGTGTCCTTTTAATGCATCTCGTAATCTCGTTACTCATACTTCCCTCATCAAAAAGTAATTAGCGCTTACTAAAATACATTGTGAGTC